>CM031237.1:555543883-557007553 GCA_018340775.1 Taxus wallichiana var. yunnanensis
TTTACTTTGATGTAGAGTGTAGGTTCGCTACCACTATTGCTAAAGCCATTGCTTATCAAATAAGAGTCTATATGGTTGTACCAGGCCCTTGGTTCTTGTTTGAGCCCATACAACACTTTATCGAGCTTATACACCTTGTTCCAAATGCCTTGGCATCTCATAACCATGCGGTTGTCCCAAAAAAACTTCTTCTTCTAACATGTCATTCAAGAAAGCTAACTTGACATCCATTTGATGTACTTTTCACTTGTGTTGAATAGTTATTTCAATAATTTTTCTCATAGCTTCAGCCTTACTATTGAAGCAAATGTCTCATTATAATCACGTCCAAACCGTTTCTTGTAGCCTTTGACAACTAGTCTTTTCGTATGTATTTCAATTTTGCATTCGAGAGTAGTTTATGTTTTGTAAATCTAGTTGACTCCAATGACTTCTTTTCTTATTACAAGGTCAACTAGTTCTCATGTTTTATTCTTCTCTATTGTATGCATTTCTTCATCCATTGCTTCATACCACTTTTTGTCCTTTACTACTTCTTCAAAATAAATAGGATCAACTATTGGATATAGAGGAAAATTGATTGTTTCATCTTCATTTTCATCATACCTTGGCTGCTCATAGATCTCTTGTACACTCCTTGTTCTCACTTGGTGCTGATTTGAGTCGAAAGATGATGAAGTTGCCTCATGAGCACCTCCTTGTGTAACTTGTTAGTTGTTGCCACTTGACCACTCACCCCTTTGTGAGATAAGGCTCCAACTCGGTGCATTATTGATTGTACTATCTGTTGTTTCTGCTTCAATAAAAGTTCCACTTACCTTTTATTGTGATTTTTGCACTTTTTGTACATCTCCCCATGATGCTTCTTCTATGAATTGAACATTTAGAGTGATTATTAGATCTTTTGTGATTGGATTGTACAATCTATAAGCTTTGTATTGTTTAATATACCCAATGAAGATGCATTTTTCTCCTATGTTATCCCACTTTTATCTTCTTTTCTTGGGAACAAGTGTGTATGCGACACATCCAAAAACTCTTAAGTGCTCAACACTTGGTTTCCTTATGAATTAATAGAAATTAAATTTTAATTAGAGGACAGAAATCAAATGAATACAACAGTAACAAGGGAAATCTATCATGTGAGAAATAAGAAAGTATAAGCAATAGTCAAATAGAAGTGACTTAGCTTGTATTCAGATATCTAGGCTAATTTTGGGTTGGAAACTAAATAGAACATGATGGATCTAGACCAAACAATCTTTGTGTGGGAAAGTGGAACCTAAAACTCCTTCGAAAAGAACCACCTGGGCACTAGTTTTGAAGTAGTCGCTAGCGTCTTGGCAACAGTTTTGGATCTAATCTTCTTAGGGTCCGACAAGGTCTTCTTCCTTTCTCTCTTTGTCGCTCTAGCTTCATTGTAGGGTTTTTCTATCACACCCAAACTTGCAAAACAAACCCTAGATACCCGCATAAGGCTCAAACAAACATTAGATAAAAGAAATAATGCATATGTTTGAGTTAGATTGATCTCGGTGGTTACCCCAATGTAATTCTCACAAAGCGTTGCACTACATTTCATACTCTATGTAGTTCTATTGTGTTTGTGTGAGATTGAATCGTGTCCCATGAAACTAGGTTTCCATTGTGCCATTCACACCAAGATAGTGGGCTATAACTACTTTTCCCCCAAGATGAATGTGTAAGATGAAATTCAGAAATTGGCCCTCTTATGCAGTTAATACTTCAACTCAAATATAGTATTTGACTGTTGTTATTTTCCCAAGTAGTAGATAGTAAGTAATAGCCCCCAATTATCCAGCCCTTAATAATAGTAAGTCATAAGATTTTTTTGAATTTCATCATTAACAACTAAAAATTCCAACCCAAAGTGATTAGAAAAGATAAAAAATGATGTGGGATTTTGAATTTGATAAATGGAGAGAAAATGGTAGAAGTGCCCAAAGGAGACAGTAGCGCTTGGGCGCTTCTGTTCCTAATGGGAGGTACTATCCACGATGCTCGGAGGATATAATGGTAAATACAAAGTTGGGTTACATGTTTTCCAATATGCAAAAGTAGAGTAGTCATTTGAAAAAAGTAAATGATAAGAGTATGAAAAGGATAAAACAATGTAAAAGAAAAACAAGTGTTATTAATGTCTAGTTTTCTTGCTTAAGAAACATGCATATAATGACATATTTAGATGCGTGATGTAAATAATAATTTTATGATTTTGTTTCTACACCTTCCACTCCATGCCTATTGATGTATCATGTTTTAAACACTTTTAGTAGGACATTTATTTAACAGATAGACTATTGTTCCAACTGCTTCAACCCAATACTCATCAAGAAATCCTTTGACTTTAATCACGCTTCTTTCCATCTCTTGAATAGTTTGGATTTTCCTCTCATCTACACCATTTTGCTATGGTGTATACTTCACTATAAATTGCTTCTTAATCCCATGTTCTTTTGTAAAAAATCAAAATATGATTTGACATGTATTCTACCCCTCTGTCCATTCTCAATGTTTTTATGTAATGTGCTTCTCAACCATGGCCTTGAATTGTCTAAATACTTCAAATGTCTCTGATTTTTTTTAAAAATACACCTATTTCCTTTTGTTGAAGTCATCTATGAATGTAATGAAATAAAAATTCTTAGATAAGGAGTCTTTATGGGACCACATAGGTCTGATTGTATCAGCTTGAGTGGTGTACTTTTTCTCCAAGACTTACTTGAGGGAAAAACATTTCTATGTTGCTTTCCCAATATGCAGCCCTCACATACTTTATCTGGTTATTCAATTGGGGGTATCTCTCTTACCATTTTCTTCCTATAAAGAATATTCAACCCACTAAAACTCAAATCTCTATACTTGAGATGCCATATAGTCGATCAATCAATTGCACTATTTTAAATGTTGTTGTTATCTCACTTTGCATACTCAAAGGAAACATCTTATTTTGTGTCATCTTCACTATTTCAAGTTTCTTATTGCCTCCACTTCTATCATAGATTATGCATTCTTCATCTTCAAATCTCACCTTATATCCTTTCTAGACTATCTGCCTAATGCTTAGAAGGTTATACTTCAACCCTGACATACAAAAAACATCATGAGTTTGTCTCTTATCACCTTGCTTGGTGAGTATGGATATGCTCCTTTTCCTATTACATGGAACTTGTCATTTGTTCCCATATTTACTTTAGATTTGATTGCTTCATCTATATTTTTTATCATTCCTTTGTTGCCACACATATGGTTACTACATGCACTATCTAAATATCATATTTGTTTGTTGCTTTTGCTCAGCTACATTGCAGGTTAAAAAAAGTTTCCACCCTTTCCATGTTTTTTAGGTTCAACCTCTTTTTCATTAGTATAACTTGCATTATGAGATTTCATATCATACTCTTTCTTCCTGCATTCACTAGTATAGTGTCCATGCTTCTTACAATAATAGCATTGGATGTTTGATTTATCATACGTTTAGGTGGAACCACCTCTAGAAGTGTTGTTTCTCCTTCCTCTTCCTCTTTCATGTGGCTCTTGATGATTGTGTCTTCTACATTCTTGGTTGTTGCAAACTCTTCCTCTCCCTCTATTGTAGGCTCCTCTCCCCTACATCTCACATTCATGTTTTTCTTGAAGGCTTGTTCATTGGAAGAACTGAATGACCTACTCATTCTTTGTTCATGAGTTTGCAAAGAACCCATCAATTCATCATCTATTATTTGTTTCAAGTCCTTGGACTCTTCCATTGCTACAAAAACATGATAAAATATGATTGGGAGACTCCTCAATACCCTCTCTATGATCCTATGATCTTCAGTAACGTCTCCATTTGTCCTAATTTTATTTACTATGGTCATTGTCGTTATGAGCAATCACTGATGGATTTTGATTACTTCATGTAGTGCCCACCCATGTGGGACCGAAACACATGACCAAAATACCAGGTTAATTTTTACATTCATTTTCTTGATACAACTATGTGACACCAAGAAGACTCGCAAGAGATTGTACGACACCACTTGCAACATTTACATGAACATGAAGGATATGCAATTAGCAAGATGACATGGGATGCAAACCAACACCACACTTATATACATGAGCAATAATGAAACCATGACCCAACCACAACATGAGCTTCACGAATTGGAACTTTTCACAATATTACATTTTCATGGTTAAATCTTTGTCGTATTCATTTTTCCATTTTTATCTTTAAAGGTTTGAAGAGCACTTAACATGCAAATATATAATCTCATTCACAAGGCTACAAATTATTCATTTCATTTTAGAATTAACTTATAACAAATACACTTATTTGGTTCTTTTCTCTATTACTATCATTTCGATAACTCAATAATAGATTGAAATATTTTATTGCACATGTGAAAGTCTCTTACCTCTTAATCTCCAACTAGAGTTTCTGTTTCAGCTAAACTCACATTTTCCCGACACTTTTAGTTGTTATGGTTCAATCATCGATTAGGATCATTTCCAAAATAGTTATGTGCAATAAGTTTTGTTTTTTAAACAAGAGATTAAGTTGCTTGAATACTCAAACTCAAGTGGAGCAATTCATAAGAACTTTCAACAATAAAAGAAGGCCTAACTAAGTCTAAGGTAATTCTAAGTTTCACTTGTCTGGTTTATATTGTTTGCATGTAAAAGAGTTAGGATTTTATTAGAGGTACTAAGTGAGATACCACCTAACTTTATGGTCTGCCAAAGTAAACTTGACCACATTTCAAGAATCAACATTACTTTCCTTATTGCTCTTATGATCCCATACACATACAAAGATTGGTCCTTCCCGGGAGACTTAGCATAAAAGGAAACCATCTAAAAACGTTGATATGCAATACATCAATCATGTCACAAAGGGGCATTGCATCCTTAACTATAATAACATGCATACTTCCATGAACATAAGAAATCCTTTTGACACACATGCCTAAAAAGTACTACTAAGCCTCTAGGAACACATGAGAAGATTTTTTTCAAGGCATATCTCGGAGAAAAGATCAGGTGGTATCTAACACAAAGACACATATTAACAAGACAATCCCTTTGAGAAACATCTAGAGATCGAAACTTCACTTAAACCCGACAAGGTGAACGAAACACAAATAACCCAGTGCTCAGTTGGGTAACCTTCTCAAGGGTTGATAAATTGGGGTCAGTTGGGTGACTTTTAAAATAATAACCTCCTAAAATTGGTCAACCATAACCATTCTTAAATAAGGTAGTTTTATTACTTCTGAGTGTTCCGAGCATTTTGGTAACACACACAAGAATACAAAATCACTTCATTCACATAGGAGCACAATTATAACATGTTCATTTCATTTCTAGTTAAAATGTACATCTACACCATTAGCAAGATATATACCTATAATCAAAATCATCCTTAAAATAGAATGCCTGTTTTCCCTAGGATACCAATACACTACAATATCTCACTCATCACAACATAATCCATAAATAACATTCATGATTATAAACATAGTGTTGATACATCAATTTAATATTACATGTATTTTTCAACGATAATCCATATTACAAAAACTCCAGTAACGCTACCATTTGGTTTTTTTGTTCATGTACCAGCAACCACCGTATGGTCAGCACAACATTTGGAATGTCATCAAACTACAATCATGCACAATTTATGATTTTTGGAGTTTTCTAACAATAATGAAACTATATTCAACACACTTCAAAGGAGAGTAAGCAATGCAATGCCATTTCAATTTTTTGCAAAGCCAATGAGAGAGATAAAGGAGAGAGAAAACACCATTTTTCCACAATCAATTTCTTTACAAGAAACTGTCAACAAAAAGTTTCTGAAAGTCATGTATTCATTTTTACAAAGTTTTCCTATCGTTATTTTGCTTGGATAAGGTCATATGACAGTTTTCACCAATTAGACACAAGTTTCCAAAAATGTCAAATTTAGACAAGTTGCTCGAAATCAACATTTGAAAACCATCTTCGAGACTCAAACACACAAGGGAAAAATTCCTACCTATTCCCCTATATATAGGGAAACACTCAGAGCTAATGGAACCCCAAACTGAAAAACATGATTAAAATGGTGCTCATCCTTCCGGAGCTACCGATCGTAAATGCACCTAAGCAGCCTTGTCCCCCAATGACCGAAGGCCTATAAAACCTATCAAGAAAGCTAGTTTGTGGGATGTTTTTCTCCAAACAGAGGGTTTGTTGTGATTGTCTCATATAAATATTAGATGTATGTGGAAGTCAAAATCTATTTCCACACCTATGGCCAAAACGGCGGGTCAAAACCAAACTATATTTTTAACTTTCAACAACTATTTAAAGCTGTGAACTAGCCCATGCTAGGCTCCTAAACGCATTACAAAACAAGGTAAATGAGAGAGTAGTGTTTACATTCATGGATTCTCTTCAAGTGCATACCAAATAGAGGTATAATTTGCTATAGGAAACACGTTTTTTTTTATTCACCCAAAATTTACTCTTCTTTAGTTCGATTTACAACTCCATTCAAATTAAGAAAACTAGAACACATAAATTGTGCAAGGATAAATTGAGATGAACATGCATGCATGGGAAACAAAGTGGTATGAGGGACTCCAAGTCAATTATATGTGCACAAGATATGAGTCCACAACAGAGCATTCGTTGACCGGGTTACAAGCATAGTGAAGTTTTCCCCATTATTACATCTAACAAACACTACTTTTATTCATAGTTTGATGGTTGTCTGTAACTATTCCAAAGCTCTCATTTTTCCCAATGCCAGAATATATTGGAGCTTAAGACCACCCTCATGCCTCTAATCCAAGCACACACGTCTGCAAGGGATTTTAGGCTACAACAATGGACCAAATTCCACTATTTTTTATGCTTTGTTTGTTGCCCATTCACTATTTCAAAACCCCTACCCCTGTAGCGTATGCTCTTAGTCAAATGTCTATTCACCATGCCATTAAAACAAAACAAAACAAAATAGAGTTCTTGATGGGATTATTGGTAATGTCAAGGGCCTCCAATGCATTTTCAATAGATACCTCTTGTGCTCATTCAACAATCATTACTATCCATGAACCCACATTCTTTAGGCATTTTAGCAAACAGTTCTCATGCATAGTGTGAAGTCCCACATTTGCATACTTTGTCAAACATGATAGCAACCAACTTCAACCACTCCATTTTTTTGAGACATTTTTTAAATTGTGCATGCCTTGTTTGTGCTTCCACATTATTCATACCAAAATTGCCACATCGCGCAAGAAAAGCATCCCCAAGGACTCATTTCTCTTATAAAATTTGTCAAACAAGTCACATGCCTTGTCCAACTCCCATTTTGGCACAAGATGGTAAACCAACAACTAAGTTATGGGGTGTAGCTTTACACATGTTCAAAATGCATTTGCTTTTAAACTTCCAACACTCTTTTTTAAAAAAAAATTTTTTGTGCATACCCAACTCCACATCCCCAATTTGGCATAGGTGGTAGCAAACAAACAAAGGAGGGGTGTCTACTTTTACACCTAATAATTACATTTGTTTTGTATGAGGTTTTCCAAGCCATTTTCAACAAAACCATTGGTGCTCTTCTAGCATTCCAAGTTGTCCATGAAACCACATGCTTTCAAGCATTTTATCAAATAGTTTCCACACCTGGTGCAAGGGTTAAACTAGTCTTCTCTGAGGCATTCCAAATTATCTAAAATATCCATGGCCAAAGAGGTATGTTATCTCTCAAAAGTGCACCCTGTAGAGAGATGGCTGCAGGTTTTCTAAGCTTGCACAATTGATCTCTCTCTTTCGTAGATACAATGGAAACACCTCAGGTTTGTGGGTATACCTATTTTGAGGTGAGTCTCGGTATCAAGGCCGGTTCCTTATTGGTGTATCCTAAACTGATTTATGGGAGTTTGAGAGTAAAAGATGACTATAAAATGATTAAAACTAAGGTGATACACCAAATTTGTATGAGGACTTTGACTGAGTATATGCACAACTGATTTGGGAAGGATTCTTGATGCATGAACCAATAGTTTTTCTATAGAACATCTAAGGGAAAAACACTTGATTATTGAGGGAGAATCACAACAATACTAATAAGTTAACATGCACATTAAAATTAAGCAGAAAAGACTGAATTTGTAGTAGGGTAAGGTGATTGATCAGGGAATTTTCATTCACAAGATTAATATAAACATACACAAGACTGCAAAATAACTTGGAAAGGTAGAAAATACTTCACACTCAGAGGGAAAAACTGGCAAAATTTTCTTCAGTACTCATATATCCAAAAAGTCCTCTAGAATTTCCGAAGTCCTTTGCAAAGGCACATAATATATAGCAAAAATAAAATTCACCCTCTCCCTAAAAGAAGCCTAAGGCTTGTACACACCCATGCATCTATTTTTATCCTTTATTTAATAATAGATAAAGGAAAAATAGAGCATGCAATTACAAATAGGCATTATTAGCCTTACTTACACTACAGTCAAATTGAAGTTAACTGTTCTATTTTTAAGAAAAGAAGGGTGAATAATTTGCTAAAAATAAGGTTTCTTGCTAGGAAAGTCTCTCTCCATGAACATGCAACTTTGTCTTCTTCTCTATTTTGTCATGTTGTGAAGGCATGCAAAATACAACTCCCTGTATGTGAGCAAAATAATTACAATACTTAGCAATATTTGCAAAAATAATTCCTCCTGTGGGGACCACCTGCTATGTGCACATGTTCTAATATTGATATCTCCTTTGGCCATGGCATAGGCATCATAATACATTCGACCACTCCTTTGATTATGTCGGCCTTGGCATATTATAATATTCACCTTTTCGGTGATCATGATATATGATTTGGTCGCCCCTTCAAAATTATTTGAGGTATGCACTTGGGTTAGACTTTTAAATTCATTTGCAATGATTTGTTTAGTGAACACGTGGGTTGTCCCCTTCCATGGTGACTTGGGTGGTGGAAACAACTCTAGTCAAGTCAACTGTAACCCTTGTGGTTTATTTTGAAAATTCTTGCCTTGTTCTTTGTCGTTGATCTCTATACCCTGTTTGATCGCAAACCGTTGATTTATGACCTGTGCTTAGGGTTCTGACCCACATTGAAAATTGATGGTGGTATCCTGACCATGGTTAGCATTGGTTGTTGTGATGATCTGAGGATGTTGATCTTGTACCCTATCTTTAGCGATCGTTGATCTTGATTGTGGTTGAGTTTGAGTTAACCCATTTCTTGGGTTCAGGAAATAAAGGGAACTTTACCCTAAAGCACATTCATTTGGATTTTTTGGCTGTATAGGTGAAGCCCTGGAAAATTTTCCTCCGATGCCATTATTCTGTTTTGGTTGGAGCTCGGCATTTTGCTGTATTTTGGAGCTCCTTCTCTGCAAAATATTCTCTGTTATTTTGGTTTCATGGTTTTTGTGCAGTGGTTGAAGTGTGGGCCACCATTATTGTTTCTTTAAGCTCGGCTCTATCCTTTTATCCTCTATACCATTCGTGCCTCTGTATATTTTTGAAAGCTGAGGTTTCATTTCTTGATTTGCCATAGTCATTTATAGGTAATCTCTCTTGCATGCGTAAACTTCTTTTTCTTTTCTTCTTTAAATGTATCACTGAACTTTTGGAAATATTCGTGGGTTATGTGATTTGTTTCTCCTGATTGACTTCTGAGTTTGAAACCTCACGTGGGCCTATGGACCTCTCACTTCATCATCCGTTTGCTCGAAATTTCTGACCATTTGATTGTCTCTACAATGAGTTTGTTCTTGCCCAATCTGCATCATGAATTATAGATCTATATTTTTGAGTTCTAGGTATCTGTCATTCTCGGCCATTGATGAAATGAACTTTGAAAAGACTCTGTGATCATGTGTTTTCTTTTTATGAAACTCTGATTTACTTTGTACCTTCCTTTGTTTTACTGTGGTGAACATGGAGTATTTTCTTCTTTCTGGACATTTGTACTTCAGCCTCCTCTCTGTATGAGTGCTTTGTGCTAGGACAACTGTTATCTCACCATTTTTTGAGAATATTGTAGAAGATGGTTATGAATTTCTGTAAATATAGGTTTTGTACATTACTTCAGGTCCATTCTGAAATATTTGGTTCAATTCTATATTATAGAGAATCCATTTGTTACAATTCATTGTCTCAGGATCAACTTGATTTTTCTGAAATTCTGTAGCACCTTTTGAGAATATTTTCTTCAAACTTTCAACATTGTCATCACTTGAACATTGAAATTCTCCATGAGATGAGTGTTTGAAATGCCATTGTTTTCTGAAAATCACATCTATTAAATGCTTGACTGTAACAATATTCTTGACTTTTCTAAAAATAATGTATATTGTTTTTTGAACCTATGCATAACATATTATTTCTGGAACTCTGTTTACAACTCCTGCATGTTGAACAATTCAAGTCTTGTAAAAATGTAGTTCCATCTTCTTTTGTACTTCAATTTTGTACTTGAGCTTCACCTGTAGTTGTATCTGTATTTGATCAATCCCTTGTATAGATAGTTGTACTTCTTTGATATGGCAGCATCTCTATTTTCATTCTAAATGACTTCTATTTCTGTAACTACAAATCATTTTATCTCAGCATTGTATAATCTGATGGACAACTTATTTCTTCTAATTTGAAAATTTATCCTTTCCCGTAGCAACTAGCTTTGAATTTATTTTTTTTGCCCGTAGCAACTAGCTTTTGCTTGTAGCAACTAGTTTTTGCCTTTATCCTTTTGGCTGCAACCTATACCTGCACACTTAGGAAAATAGATAGAAAATAATTAGGATTTTTGGCCTCTCTTATGTCCATGTTTTCTTCTTTCTTTTCTCCTTCTTCTTTCTGAGTGAATAAAGCATGCATGTAGTTTTGTTCTTCAAGTAGAATACATCTCTGTTAGGAGAAGATTCATATGCATGAAGTAGGATAGTGTAGGAATATGACTTGATCCCTGAGCTCGTAACTGATAGTTAATTCTCTTCTTCTTTTTCAGGTACAATGGCTTCTACAATGAAGATGAAGGAGAAACAAAGGTGAAGATGAAGATGCTTCAATCAAAGAACAGAAACCCAAAGGCAATGATGGGTTCACTCATACTCCTTTGCTTTCTCTTTCATGCATGTGTACCTTTCTTTTTAGTAGTTTACTTTACTTTTTAGTTACATCCCACGGCTTGTGTGGGAAACATTTGACTCTCCTTGTGAATAAAACATTGAATTCTGAAAATGAGTTGTGTATTTCTTTTTGCATTCTATATTTTTGTATGGACTGTATAATGAACTAAACAACTCAGTAACATAATTGAATGCCTTAATCATGAAGGAAAGAACATTGATGAGAACTTGTAACATTCAGTAAAGAACTCGACTTTTCTGTAATCTACATTTCTAGTTTGCTACTTCAAAACTCAACACTTCACCTGATTTGTAATATGTCATCTTAATCAAGACAACATAGTTGTCCTTTGGGGCTTTGTGTTCTTTTGCTGAAGATGGCATGAAATTGTAGACTATGTGATCTATTCTGTTTTGATACACACACATAATATGCAGATTTCACTTAATCTTGTAACTAATTCAGAAATAACTGATAACATCGAAACTTCCTTTAGCTTAGGTATACTTCACCCAAAACTTTTCAACATAACGATGAAGTTTCGATTTGCCCATTTTTGCACGAGTGCAAAAATTGTCAACAAGGTCTTTTGCATTCCAGCTGAAGACTATACTATGAATTTGCTGAAAAAAACCATACCTCATTGTTGGCATGTAGGAGGAGGATTAAATTCGGGTGCTAAAATAAGGTTCACCATTTTCACTTGAAATCAATCGAACCAAACCCAAAATGGTGAAGAGAAAGTCGTAAGAGAGTTTCACGACCACAAGGACTATGACAAAGCTAAAGCCTATATGAGACATCCAGGTGCATCTTCTTTCATAAGGTTTGTGCTTAATTTGTTGGAGAAAAATAGGAAAGCCAAATTGCATCCAAGTCTTCTACTCCACTCAGCTTTCACACCAAGAAAACTTCAAACAAAACCAATGAGTTTGTCAAAACCATCCTTTGCCTAGAAGCCTTCTTCATTCATCAACACACAGACCAAAAATTCTCTCACGGATGAAATCTCATATTAACCAAATTTTTCTATTAATTCTTTCTTGGTTTGAGGTTGGCACTCGCTCCAACAAAACTTTGAGGGATTTAAGATTATTTGATAATTTATTTCTTTTCATTTTTGTTTTGTTGTTAACATTTTAAATTTCAAATGATTTAAATCATTCAATTTTCTCAAACATTTAAAATAACTTATTGTCGTTATTGTTTTATTATTTTAAAATTCACTTTAACCAAAATCTTACCCACTCCCGTTAAAACACTCACCTAATGCGTTAGTTTCCTCATTTGGAAATTATGCGGATCCTTTTATTGATATTGTAATGAAATTTAGTTAGATCAACGTTTAACATTATATGCGCTTATACATATATATGTTTCAAAATTCAAGATTCATAAATGCTCTCGAGTTTAAAGGATCGTAATAATAATGATGTCACCACACAAGCCGAAGGCACCTCAAGAGTTCCAAAGGGTTAGTTCGTGAAAGCACACTTCAAAACTGCCCTTATTATTTTATTATTACAAATGATTAATTTAAATGCTACCAATATTTTACAATCGTGGAAAGAGGTTATGAATGTCCATCGAGCCTTCCGCTAGGATGGAAACGATAACATGACGAATGGGAGTCTCTTCATCCACAGAGGTGGTGTTAACTCGTGTTGCACTGAGGCTTGACTCCTACCAGAAATAAAGTGTCATGGAAGCTTGAATTTTAGAGCTTTCTTAAATATAGATGATTGTACTCTTGACCTTAAAGGAGCGATGAGATACGAAGATAGATCTCCATACAATTACTTTTATCCTTCATCAACGTCTAATATTCTAATTTTAGAAAGGTAGTACTATTTTTCTTACACTCCATTTAATTGTTTCATTTTATGAATTATTCATATCGTAAGCATGATGCTAGAACAACAAACTCACTCAAAGCAAGGGCCAACTCGAGCCCACGCAACTACAATCAAGAGGTGGTAATGGGAGGGGCATTACACTTCATCAGTAGAGTTTCAAAATCTCTCCTTAACATCTGTAATCTAACTAGCTTCATCTTGACATGACCTTGATAGAAATTTTGTAAAATATCCCATGCTTCTTTGGAATGTGCAGTTGTTGTTATCCTTGGAAAAATTGAATCAGTTATTGCATTTTGAAAGTACCTCAATGTCTTGGCATCCTTATTTCTATTTTTCTTCAAAAAGTTCTTTTGTGCTTATATGAGTGTATTTAATGTTCTTGGTCTCGTGTCTTTATGGCTCATACAATTAATTAACTCAAGTTCAAAATTTAAATTTAAGCAGGAAGAAAGAGCCAACACAAAGAGAGAAGCGGGGAGGTGTCGCATATGATAAGGATGAGTTTATCAAAGTTAAAAGAGAGGAAAAGGTGGTAGATAAAAGTGTGGGAGTTAAGAAACAACGAAGTAGA
Organism: Taxus wallichiana var. yunnanensis; assembly: GCA_018340775.1. Classification (NCBI taxonomy): domain Eukaryota; kingdom Viridiplantae; phylum Streptophyta; class Pinopsida; order Cupressales; family Taxaceae; genus Taxus; species Taxus wallichiana. Next base: position 555,557,480 of record CM031237.1, read on the forward strand.
GCCCCAACCGAGTTTGTTGAATGTACTTATGAGCAAATAGTCTAGTCTAGGATAGGTCTGTAGGGAGACACCATAGAAGTCTGTAATACTCCATTAGTCAGTTGTAAACTCTTAGAGAGAAGTTTCATATAGATGCCATTAAGATCATTGAAAAAATAGATGAAACACTAACAATTTTCATCTTGTTGCGTGACTTTGTAGGTGTATTAGGGAGTCATCAAACATTGTCACCAACTACCACCCACATCCTTTAAACAATAGGTTGGCCGCATGTCACATCTCCACTATACATTGGCTATCCCATGTAGGCAAGGGTTCTCATCTTTTAATTGCTGAAGTTGATATATGTCTATACATCAAAACTTATTTTTCCAATTATATGAGAACAATAGTGTCATTTGAGCCCACTTTCTTAGTCAAACTCAATCTCCACTTGGAACATTTATGGGAAAATTTATATATGTCCAAAATCGGGCAATGAGAAATAATAGTTCCTCTCAAAAAATATGTGGAGTTGGGGTTTGAATACATGCAAATAATGATGATTTACACACTTGGATAATCACTCAACATGTCTGACGACAATATCAACCACATGATGCAAGGATTTTGGAAGTAAATCCAATTCAGTATATTTATCATTTCATCAACCACATGATGCAAGGATTTTGGAAGTAAATCCAATTCAGTATATTTATCATTTCATCAACCACATGATGCAAGGATTTTGGAAGTAAATCCAATTCAGTATATTTATCAAGAAATAATTGAGGAGTTTTTATTCTTCATTTTTTTCCCTTTGGACACTTCTATCAGTGTAACTTGGAAGTTTCACTCTTCTAAACTTCAGATAGGGCTATGTGTGTAGATTGACACTTTGGTGGATCCAAGCAGATTCCCTCAAGATTACCTTTTCATTGTGGCACTCTTGTTTGTTTTTGGTCACATACGGATTATACATCACACATTTGCACAATCTAATAGGCATTCCCTAGATCAACAACATTGGTATCACTCTTATGTTATTTCAATGGTCCATCGTAGAATCTGCTCTACTACAAAGTTTATCTAGCCTACGAAAGTAAGGACTTTAAGGAAGGTTGATCTTCAAAAACCTTCGCACTATCATCCCAATAAATTTGTCATCTCCCAGGCTTCACTCAACTTGATTAATACACCCTGTTTCGAGACCAAAAATAAGGAATGTTGCATAATATCGTGTTCCTTTGCACATGCTCAAGAAATTTTTGCATCACCATGTTATGCACACCAATCGTGACATCTTTGCATATCCTTTCTCTCTTGTAAAATGCTAAGGTGTGTTGCATGCTACATTAAAACCATGCGGATAACTTAGTGGCCATATGGACTCTTTGGTCCACATCACACCATGCCAAATGTTAGTTCTCGAGTTTGCACCATGTTATAGTAACTACCAGTCTACTGCACACCTGGAAGTCCAATTAACCCCATTTAAGAAGGAAAACTATGAATCATTATGGAAGATTGATTGTTTTCGTAATTGTTCCTTTTTTGAGCTATTTTCTTGTAATGATACATAGATATAGGTAATTCTATAACAAGAGACCAAAATGGATGCACATAACATCGAATGGACAAGCTATAACCTATAACACACATCTCCCATGGTAAGAAAAATTAATTAGGGAATATTTCCCGCTTTTGATCACAAGAATTCTAATTCTCAGTGTTGTTGGCCATCCACAGTCTAGGAATATTGCCCTTCCTGGTCTGCCTTATTGTGCTTTGTTTAAGTATTTAGTATACCCAATCCTTTCTTATTGAATATAATTGCATTATTTTGCAAGTATTCAATTTTCAAATGTGTTTTTATTTACTGCTTCAATAGTTTTGTATTGTATCTTCTATAACTCACTTGATCTACATGCTAGGTAATTGTGTTGTCTCCCACATCAACATGTTGGGCCAAAGGTGCTAATCATTGGTTGCTATATGGTATCTCTCTCTACATTTTGTATTTCAACCTCTTCTATTTTGATGCAAGTATTGACACGGGCTTCAATAGAAGATGAGAAGTCAATCCCACTCATTTTTAGACCCTTGCTGGAAATAGAACCCAAGGTATGGAAAACTTGTGACCGTATAGCTCAATGGGAACTAAGTGAATTTTGTTACCTCTTTGAGGGACAAGTAGACTTTGGATAAGATAACTTACACTAAATTATACCCAATGAATAAACTCTAAAGGATAGAAGGGTAAGGTAGAAAATAACTTCAAAATCTTGTCCTATCTTGAAACAACTAAGAGAAAACGCAACAACCTTATATGATAGAAAACAAAATTCAGAAAACTTGGCACACAACTTAAATTCTCACAAATCCTAGCCAAAAGTCTAAGGGGATGAAATTTATTGTATACATAAGATTAAACTATAAGCACAAATTAATTTTGTTCCTTAGAATTTATGAATCACAAGAATGATTGAAATAATGGTGTGTTCAATCCAATCGAATTCATAGAATTTAATCCAAAATTACAATTTAACTTTTAATTCATGCAATGTTTCATATATTGCCCAACCACATCTAGTTTAACACACATAAAATTAGATCAAACTGCCTTCTTATATCATACAGATGCATTTATTCAATTTTCATTCTTTAATTTATCATAAGTTTCAATGTCAGCCCTTAATTGGAATAAAAACATAACAAAAATATAAATAATTAAGTAAACACAATACATAGCTTAAAATTTTTCAAGATGAACACAATACATAATAAATAGATTTACAAAATTATTTACAACCCTCAGTAGTGGGACAAGGTCATACTAAGCCGTACATGCAACTAATATAGAAAATTAATTATTCTAAAGATTCAAAAATTGTTTTAGTCTGCATGTTATTGTTGAGTTTGGTGATCATGCTAGAAGTTGTAATCTTGAGTTTTGATTATAGGTGCTATTTATAGGCCAAGGAGTTGTATCTAGGTGTCCTAAAATAGCCCCTATAGTCAAAACTCAAGATTACAACTTGTTGCATGATCACCAAACTCAACGATGATCATTTGTGAACACAACACTATGTCCAAATATAGACCATAAACACATGCAATTAAGCTATAGGTTGCTTACCTCACTTCCTACTTCTACAAAATCCCATAATATTTCTTAATGCACTTTTTATCAATGATGGGATGGCCAAATTTTGTGGATGTTGAGTTGATAGTTTTAATATACCAAGACAATGCTACGCGTAGACACCCTCTGAAACACCTAGCTCTTCCTATTTTCTTTTCAATATCAACCATGAAGTTAAGAATAACTTTATTACCCTATTTTCTTGTGCCTCTACCTTTATTTCCAAATTGCTAACAACTTCTGAATCATCACTTCAACTTTTGTCCCAGATCACATAGAATTATCAGCCAATACACTGATGGAAACCTTTCACTTGTTAACAAAAAGGATGATGTTGGGTGTAAATACATCTCTTTATTTTATATAGGGTCAATAAGTTACCAGTCTCTTCAAACCTTTGTTTTCCCTTGGCTAACAAATTCACACAATTTATGACCTCTTCAAGAGTGATCAATGACGCGTTGGGGATCAAGTTTCTCATAGCTACTTTTCACAATGTGGATAATCAGCCTTCCCAGCTGGTGATTTGCGTAAAGAGGGATTGGGCATTAATGTGAACTTTCTTCTTTAGGCTTGGTGTTCTCAATAACCATCCTTCCCAAGGTTAACATCCTTTTGTCTGTGGCCTTTCTCTTCCATGGTCTAGCACTTTCGGTGCATCTACTCTTCTACGCGCTACTTGTCCCCCTACCCATTTTTCCTTTACAATATTTCTTTCCAATTTTGATTGACCCATGGAACACTAGGTCATACTCTCTCTCTCTCTCTCTCTCTCTCTCTCTCTCTCTCTCTCTCTCTCTCTCTTCTCTCTCTCTCTCTCTCTCTCTCTCTCTCTCTCTCTCTCTCTCTCTCTCTCTCTCTCTCTCTCTCTCTCTCTCTCTCTCTCTCTCTCTCTCTCTCTCTCTCTCTCTCTCTCTCTCTCTCTCTCTTCAGCTAGTCTCTTGACATCTCTTTCTTCCTTTATGGATATTTGACCATCTCCAACTATCTTGTGCGCCCTATCCCTTATTTCTTCATCACATCCCTTATATGACTTCTCTCCTACAAGATCATCCTCTTCCTCTTTGCGTATTCATTTTTCTGCACCATGGCCTCCTTTCCAATTACGGACCTTCTATTTTCTTCCCTCAACTTTGAAAACTTCTTCCTATGTGTATTTCCCTTGGTGACCTCCTCTTCACCTCCTTTTATGAGATGTACGTAGATCTCTTCCTCCATCATTCCTCCTTTTGTACTATCTCTTCCATGCAATTCCATAACCTTCACCATTGGTTGCTCCTCACTTGTTGCCTACAAGGAAATCTCATCTACCTATTACTATTCCTTCCAAATAATGTCCAACCATCACTCGTGCATTCCTCTCCATGTTTTCCTTCAAGATATGTATGAATATCTTCTCCTTTTGTGTTATTCTCATTGTGTAAAAACTTCCTTCACCAATAACACTTCCTTTATCACCTTTAGGGAACCTTATTTTTATCCTTCTCCCTTTGGCAATGTGTCCCCACTGTTACACTCTCCTTTATCTATGTATTCTTCATTTCCCTCAACTGGGGTTTCCAATCTTGTGCCCTCCTCTTCACTTAGCTATGTAATCTCTCTTGTCGTTTCTATCACATGGGTTCCACACAACTTTATCCATTCCTACTCTATCACCTTTATCTCTGCGATCTTAGGTCATCTTCCTTGACCTTCACATCTTTTCCTTCATCCTTTGTTTTAGGTGCAATACTCTTCCAAACTATCATCAGGTTGAATTGCATTCTTTGGCCTTTTCCTCACTTTTTTTCGAATCACAACGCACTCTCAATTGATGTCATCTTCCTCTTTCACCCATTTCTCAACTTTTGAGATTTTCTTCTATGGTCCTCAACACAACATTTTGTTTATTTGTTGTGTATTATTCCTCTCTACTTTCTTTATGCATTGCCATATGACTCCACTGCTCTGTGCCTTCCTCTTGCAATGGTAAACGATGGAAATTGTTACCATTCTTATGCACCCTCACTATATTTTCCCTCCCTTCTTAGATCATTTCACAGTCATTGTCATGGTCTCCCTAGCAAGACATGACAAGCATCCATTTCAAGATATAGCACCTCACGCAATCATTGAATCCTCTTATCTTCGTATTCACCTCGCATTTCTCCTGCGCAATGCCTTATTGGCCTTCCACTAAGTAGGTCACTTTGTATGGGTAGGTATTCCTCTTGTGATCTAATCCCAACTTATACACCATCTCTTCCAATACAAAGTGTTTAGTTCTTCGGTATCCACCATGACCAAGCAACACATTCCGTTGGTCTTGTACCTTGTGCAAAATATCTATCACATCTCCTCTTGTGATGGTGTCTTCATAATCTTCGGCACCTTACCCTCCGTTGAGTGCTTTTATTTTTCACACTTTATCCTTTATGTAGTCTTTGCATGCTCTCTCTTAGAGATTTTGTTCACCCGTCATTACTATTTATATCGGTAACCTTTCCATTTGTTTTGGTGGTGCATTGCTCTATTTTGTCTTTGTACTTTACTTCATCAGTTCACCTCTTCAATTATCTCTACCTAGAACTTTCTATTGTTAATGGTTGTATCCTTCAGTCCCATTGACCTACTATTGGTCATTTGTGGACATTCATATAATTTACTTTCCTTCTTTCTTTCTGTTGCATCCGCGAACATTCAACTATGTGATGTCCTTTGCTTCCGCATTTATAGTAGCACCCCCTAAACATGATGTGTTAGTCTCTTTGTACAAAGAGACTCCTCTTCTACTCCATACATTGTGTGTTATTTGTGCAATCTTTACGTAATCTCTCTCATTTTGATGTCGAATTTGAGTCGATTCTTCTTCTTTTCTCCTATGTACCCCTCCTACACCTCATCTCTTTTGTATTGGACTTTCCAATAGAGCATATAACCTCTATCTATAGCATTTGTTTCTCTTGAGAGATAGTTTCTCCTCCATCATCTCTTTGAGCCCTCAGAGCCTCAAGACATCTTTTATGATCTTCCTCAACTTCTAGTTTGGTCCTTACACCCTAAAGTTCACTCAATATCCATTCCAACACTCTCGCTACTATTGTACCCACTACATATTTTGAACCATCTTGTCTTGGCATGATTCTCTCTTTTGTGCACACTAACACAACTCCCCTAGTCACTATATCCTTGGGGATTCTTAGTTCATTTATTTGATGTCCTCTACCCACTTTCTCATAGTGGAGAACAATAGTCTACTAGATACCTTATGTTTGGTGCTTTGCTAGCCTTCTCTTTTACAACTCCCTCAATTAATCTCTCCCAGAGTTATTCCCTATCTATGATACCAATTTGACTACAAAAGGATGTGGTTTTAAGGCATTTGTGCCATTTCTCATAGTACATAATGGATACCCACACATAAAAATAGATATTTTTTATTTATCTTAAAGTCATATGACATCTACAATAAAAGTGTGGCTTGACTACAAAGCTCACACACTCATACATAACTATGGTGTAATCCTTATGGACCTTTCTCCAACTGGTTTACTCGCCTCTTTCTCTTTCTCTCTATTTTATTTACTAACTATTTCAAGTTGGCTAACCTCCCTTCTAGCTCTCTACTTAGCATATATATTGTCGATCCCGCTTGAATTGTATAGATGAAAACTTTCACAACCAGTTATGTTCTCACTTATTCCAATATGAAATTAGATCATTTATTCTCCGAGAAATTGCGTCATCCACAAGCTATTCACATGACCATTGTAGTTATGGTCCAACTTATTGTTGTTGAAGAATTTGAACATGGACCACAATCTTTCAACTTGTTCCCCATTTCCATTAGGTGGTTGTACATGGGCCAAGCTCTTAATTATCAGAGCTCCCATTGTCATTAAACCACAACAGTTGAACCATCCAGCCCACATACTTTAATAGTTTCTAAAGTATCAGGTGTTTGAATTTAAGGTATTTTGTAGAAGTTGATAAAAATTTATTTCATATAATAGGGAATTCAATAGAAGAATCTGAGAAAGATAATTCTTTGGTTGGCAGTAGATCAAGCAAAGTATTTTCAACTTTAAACTCTTTCTCCATAATTGCTACCACCTATGGAAATGGAATTATTCCAGAAATTCAAGTAAGTTTAATTGATTGTATGTCTTTTTAATTGATTAACTTCAAATTTCACACATCTCGTCATACTGTCAAATGTAACTTCAAACTTCAGGTCCTGGAAAACCAATTTCAAATTGCACTCTCTTTCTTCCCACAACCAATGTAGAGCTCTATCAAAAACATTAAAATCTGACCGATGTCATTCTTGTGATTGGTAACTAGCCCACTCAAAGGTATTAAGCCATTTATCAATGTTTGTGGAATGAAACCACGGAAGAGTGCATGCAATGGTTCAACTTGAACATAGTATTCCAAACTCAATATTATTTGAATGATATTGTGCAAAACACTTATTAATGGTCCATTAATGTGAAAACACCATTATGACTCAATATTATATGATGAATAATGGTATCGGCAAAGTCTCCTTAGCTAGATCTTAAACTCAAGTTCTCCCTAAGTTTGATATGGCATTGCTTGATGCATGTAGATCCTAATTTTTTGAGTGATTGGTTGAAGTAATATTTGTCCTAGGTAGTGTTTTTCTCAACCTTTTTGACAAAGATGACCCAATGAGTATATTGTGGCTCCAATCAAGTATTGAAGATGTCTTTAAATCTTTATCAGAATGTGTACAACTCCATGGAGGGGCTTGACATGAAGAGTTGCACAAATGTCCAAAGCACCTTAAGTAAGAGTTTTCACCGGTGGTTGTGGCTTGTGCTTGTGCTCTGTGCCTGGATTAATGTGGCACATGAAACTGGGTAGTTGCTACAAATATTGTTTGCCTTAACATACATATGAATCTATGATACTTCATTTCATCATAGTTCATTTAGTTACAAGTTTGCAAGTGACACTATGTTGCAATTGTTGAAATTGTTGCTTTCCCTCTTTAGGGACAACCAAGAGCAATTAATGTGTGATGTAATATGGTGAATTTTGACAAACTTGAGGTTTTTAAATTATTTTTATTATGGCATTATGAGTATCTTGGTGATCAAATCTTTAATGGTATTAAGTATCTATAGTTGCTGATTGAAACCAAAAACAGAGAAATATATGGTGGCCCACTGTGAAGAGGGGAATGCTTGCAAGAAGATAATACAAGATCAGGTCAGGTCCACTTGTTTCTAGCCTTACTGTAAATAATCATGCTTTCAAGTGTATCAGGGAGATTTGATATATATGTTGTGTAATCTACATAACCCATAATCATTTCATTGAATAAATGCCATACTATTGAGATGTTATAGTGACTTCAATAATATTAGAAGAAATTATGATAATGTCGTCCATTTAGAATCTATCAAATTGAACACATTAAGAGATAAATGCATATTACACAACAACAAATCTTTTAATGCATCTTGCACAACAATTTTTTTTTCACAATTACCTCCAAAGTATAATTAATGACATCTTATGAATCTTCAAATGCCCTTAAAGTGTAAGCATATATGTTTAGGAATTGGGACATAATACTTGGGTGCAATTTGTTGCATTCAATGTCTCAGATACTACATTGTAATGAGACCTGCAACATTGACATTGTGATTGTTTAAGCTTAAAACTTATAGGTAACATTGGTATTGTTTGTTGTAGGTGCCTATTTTAACAATAGTTTTATTAGTCATCTTATACGGCTAGAAATTCTCAGTCATGCTGTCACAATTCCCACTTAAATTGTAATACCTTGAATTATGATTCAAGAGCCTGCACATTATAGTAGGTTGTCACAATTCCCAAAGAAAATTGTTTCACATTGTTTCTACTTTTTAATTTTGCTACACCCTTCACCTTCACCCATTTTCCTCCCCCTATATTTCTCTCTTTCTAGTATAAATTCTTCAAAAGAACCCCTTCTACTTTCCCATTATACATTTTAGGTATGATTGCTAGTTTATATAATTACAAAATAAAATTGTGGTATTAACCACACTAAAACTATGACATTAAACAAGAAAATTTCAAAAGTAATATATTCACATTACTTAAATGAGACAAACGTATTAAACAAACTTAAAAGCTTGACCGATAACTTGAACTAATTTGAATACACAAAAATTAAGTCAACCTTCTTAACTATGACCTGACCTGTGGATGACTTTGCCCATGCTTTTATGAAGAACTCGAAAAAAAGACCAGCGGTGTGATGAGTGAGTGAAATGGTGGTACAATAATCTTAGCTGCTACAGAATATGATGATGACAGTTGTACATCTTCAAGTGCAATGCAAGCCAATGAGGATGTGAAGTATATCCAAACGATGCACATTGCAGATAGATCTAGCTGCACATGAAGATGACTAAAGATTGGCAGGTATATGCACGTGATAGTGCATATACCAGATCCAAGACTCTCTCGGAACTATGGGACAACAGATAATGAATATTATTTTTTAAGATATTACAAGAGTTAATGATTCAGTGACTTGGCACACTTCTTGGTGTGTTAATGCAGGGCGAGTCCTTTTAATAGGCTATGTAAATGTTAAGGTAACCGGTCCCTTAGGGTCTGGGGGATTAGAACCTGGGTGACTGGCTGGCAAGTAATGGATAATGAACATAACACAAACTTAGAATGAACTGGTTCTGAATTTCTGTACATACAAGAATTCAAAGCCAGCTGTGAATGATTTTTAAGTATGGTGAGTCAATTCTTTATCAGATCTATTGATGTCATCACTACGGCACCCATATACTAGCTTTGACAAGATTTTTATAAGGTCATAGAAGCTTTTGTCGCTGAAACATTGATATGCAAATCTTAATCTGCACACTAGCTGCGCACTGAGCAAACAACTTTATTTTCTCCTCCACAATATCTTGCATAATTCTTTGAGATTTATGGTGGCAGTCTTCTTCATCTATGTAAACACACTCTCCGAACTATACATAAATATATTCTTTTCTACAAAACCAAAGCTTCTAAAATTAAAAACTCGACAGTTTATTTTTCTCATGAATGGGCAATTATAAAAGAAATGAAGTTGCCCCTTCAAACTTCATCAGCAATCCCTTACATGATCCTCCCACTCTGATATGAAATGATTTGGTAGAGCAATTACATAACAATATAACTCAATAAAATTGAACAATTTCACACAAAACACTATATATTATTCATGTGACACAATACATTTATATAGGAAGACCTATGATGTTATTCATACTTGTGTGAAAGTTTTATACCAATTCCCAAGTGACATAAGATTTGGAGGTTCTCTAATATTCAGTTTTCTATCAAAATTATTTTTCTTTTTAACATGGTACTCATGCTCTATCGATAAGAACCTTCGATAGCATTCATATACAATTTTTTTGAGATATTTGGATGACCTTCCACATAGTTGATCACCGTACCTTGGTGTTGGCTAGATTTTCTGCATAGCTGAAAACATAGGCAGTCATGAGATAAATCTCCCTCATTTACTGGTGAGGCTCCCGTGTAAGATTTTGTCAGTTATATGTCCTAATATCTATTTGTTGGTATTACTTTAACTATGTAGCTCATGAACCATAGTTAGACAGTTTCAGCAAAAGTAAGTAGCTGTAAAAGAAAGGAAAAATCTGCAGAAGTGTAAAATAATAGGAAATGGGAGAAAGTAGAGAGGATGTGCAACCCAATCAATAGTTTATAGAGTTGATCGCATGTACATAGATTAAAACAAATAGATCATTAAACACAAAATTCAAAGCAAAGGAAACTTTTAGATCTAGATCTAGAATAACACAAAGTTTATGAATAGATCTAGATATAAATATGAGATGAATGCACCGTTGACACAAATTTCTCTGAAAATATCTTCTCTATTCCTTTGATTGCAGAAAGCTATCAAGGGTTTCAGCTCAAAGTCTGGAACACAAGAATGTTGATTACCAATTCCCATCATTTAACCCGTAGGTTCTTCCTCTACTTATAGTGTGTAGAGGGGAAATTATAAATGGGAAACTATAACTGAACTAGAACATGAAGAAGTAGTAAAGGGAACATTTGGCAGTTCCTCTCTTAGTGACATGCATCATGAGTTTAAGCCAAAATTGTGCACATCTGTCACCTAACTTAAAGAATCTTTCCAAATAACTTGAAGTAATGGTTTTTAAACCAATAACTTTAATTTTACATTTTCATCCAGAACATAAGAAATAAGAGAAGAAAGAAGATCTACCAACTATAACACTTATACTTTATTTTTGTTCTGATATTGAATATACTTGTCAAACATGTAACTCAACATCTTCCCATCTATTTTAACAATAGCATCTCTCTCGGTTCTGAAATGTAACAACCCTCTGGACAAAGTAGCAAGCATTAGCCTTCACTTTCTCTAAACCAGGCCCATATCCCTCTACATCTTCCTGAAGCTTTATGAGTCTACCAATTGAATCCATCGTGAAAGGTATGGTGGCTTCATCAAATTCTTTCCACACAACCAAGCATAAATTCCTCATGGGAAGTAGGTAATTCATCTGGGATGCTCACCGGCACTTCTCCCATCTTACTCTCTAGCAATTGCATCCTCTTCAGCATGAGTTTGAGGATCTCTACATGGAAGGAAACTGAAATTTCTAACTTCTTCCCCTTTTCTACCAATCCGTCAGGCACGATCTTCTCTGCAATCAACACATCCTTTGGTAACGAGTGTATCTTAGCCAAAGTATCCAAATGACTTTCAGCAACTATGTTCTCATCTTCTATCTATGTCATCAGTTCCTTTAGCTGAGATACTTCCATGTGCATGTTCTTCAATTCATCTGGTATTGGTTTGAATTGTTCTGAATCTTGGTGAATGATTTGTTCCTTCCAGTGGACAATGGCTTTGACCTAGTCCCCTGCATCTTCTACCTCCTGCATCAGATGATCACTCACCTACTCATGTGCTAGAATGGGCTGAGAGGAAGGTTTAGCAACCTTAGCAATGATCTCGCATAGCTGGAATACCTTCTTTTGAAGCTTGGATCTCTCATACTTCTCTTTATCAAGCTTAAGGATTAAAGTGTTCATTAGTGTCTGTGTATCCTTCTTTAATCCTTTTGTGGTAGTTTGACCTATTGGCACTTTGGTCACTACTATATCGGCTGTTGTGAGCTCTCCCTTGTGCTTTCCTTCTACTAGAATAGATAACTCAGTGAACTTTTGTCCTGATTCCTTAATAATCAACCTAGAAGTCATTTTGGCAACTTTAGGTCTTCTATCTCTTCCACCCAAACTCAAGAGCAACTGAAAGTCGTGTTCTTCTAGGTTGATCTCTTCTCTAGATTCTGGGATCATCTGCAAAGCTAACCATGATGAAAAGTTGTTTCTTGGGGAATGAGAAGTCACTGAGTGCACCACCATCTCATGCTCGACTCTGCTCTATTAGAATTTGCCACCGTGTTATGACTGCCACCCTCTGAATTGTCCAAAGATAAAAAAATTCAAACTCCGCCATCTGTGCTTTCAACTTCTTCACATGGATAGGTGAATACCTCAGTGGTCGAGGAGAAAATATAAATGACATTGGATTCAAAGGAGGAACAACAATATCTCTAGGGTTCCGGGGCTGTTAAAGTGCTATGAGTTGATGTTGGAGAAGTTTGAACTAGCACGATAGTTGTAGATTTGGCCTTCTCCTGTATGTGAGACTTCTTGTGAACTTTAAGTTTTTCCGACCCTTCTACTACTTTCACCTTCGTGCTTCCTCTTACTGGAGTCTCTTGCGGTAAAGTTTCCAGTGATCTAATTCATTCATGCTTCATCCAGGCAATACCCCTTTATCAGAAACCAGTTTGAAGTGTTAACCAGAACTACGGAAGATTTTTCTTCAATCGTCTAACAACCACCAATGTTTTCCTGAAGAGCATCTCTATCTCCTCCCATCTAATGATGTGAGTCAAGTATCACATGCCCATCATCTACAAGATTTCAGGTATTTGTGCCAAACCATAATCAGATACTTGTTGCATCGATAACCTGTTGAAGTCTTTCTTTCTGACTTCATACTCATTCCTGCACTTTATCCAGAAGTCCTCCAATGAAGGCACATGTGAGTATTCCTAGGATATTTTCTTCCTCACTACTCCATATGGGTCAAATTTTAGCCGTGCTGGGAAAAACTCAGGCTCATACTCAGAAAATATTTCAGTTTGAATCCTCTAGCTTTGTGGATGCTCTGGTAGCTGTAGTAACCCAGTGTGACTAGAAAGAAACATGTAGACTTGTGCCACTTTGATTGTAAGTCATGCATCTCCATGAGTTGTCTGCACAACTCCATGATGACCCACTTGTCATTTGGATACCTCGGCAACTTTATTGGTTCTCCCAAAAAGCTAGTTACCCTGAGATAGGTGAAGTATGCAAACTAGATGAAAATGCAGCCATGCTGAGATAGAGCTTCCCAAGCTTCTTTGCTCACCCTCTTGGTCTTTAGATCACTATTTAGTTTGTAGATGAATTCATAGAAGAACCCATCATCGTTAACCGCTTTGTAATCTTTGTGGCATTCAGGAACTATCAACTATGGATAGCACTCAAAGATAGGATCTTTCGCCAGTACACCCCATCTATCTAGCTTGGAAAATATGCCCTACGAGGCTGCTGCATAAACTAGGTATGAAGTCATTTTGAAGTTGTAATTCCAACTCACACTCGAAGTTTCTCACCGATGTTGTCACTGATGATCTCTACCCAGTTGATTATTGAACCAGCTCTATTGATCTCAATAGTCCTCACGAAAGTATACATCCATGAGCGGAAGATGTGAGTATTGGCTTCTCCACTTAACTTGCAAAGAAATTTAGTGATATCATCCACCTCCTGCACCAAGTTGGATCATGGAAGAGTTCTCGGGAACTTTGATGGAGACCTGGGATTCTTCATATATTTGTTGTTCATTATGCCCATGCAATCTGCTTTGTGTTTCTCCCATCTATTTCCTACATCCAAAGCATGCTAATTACAATCACCACCATTCGTGTTGGAATCTTCAGAAAATAATTGATAAACTGTGCATCCAGCCTAATAATTGTCTTTCCCACAGCATCCCAGATTGTTCTGGAAAGAGGATGATATGGTCTTGCACACTCCATGACAAATTTGGGCAACTGAGTTGTGAATGGGAATGTTGATGCTTGAATAATTCCACTACTTTTCATCACCCGCATGAGAAATGTCTTTCCGGCCCTGGATCTGTCAATTATTTCGAGAGATGGGTTCCGGGCCTATATATGTGTCATTGATATCAGCAAATCTGGAAGCTATGCATGATTTTGCTGACCCTTCTCTTTCATCATGGCTGGAGAAATCTTTGTCTGAGCAATCTTTGTCTATGTTCTTTTTCTTTTAATCCTACTGGAATTCTTTATAACTGGATCAATTCATGCAGATCTAGCAATTTCTTCATATTCGAAAGATATATTCAATGTACCTAACATTGATTTGAACTCCCTTTCACCTGTATGAACACCTGTAATTATTTCAGACAAAAATGAAGTCCAAAGCATGAATACTTGATTTCTGTCACCAAAAATCTGCATATGAAGCCTGCTACCCTAAAATTTGAGGCTTTGCTTGCATGCAAAGCAAGCATAAATATTTTTAAATTCACTGGGAACTTATAGCAACATGAAAATAATTATCATAGAAAAAATCAAGTTATTCCAACCCTAGGCGCCAAACCTTGAAGCTTCCCGATAATGAAAAACACCTCCAGATGCACAAATCCTCCTTTCCTTGGCACCAAAACTGTTTGGGCTGCAATCCTTAGCAAAAATAATTAATTGCTTCTTCATTATGGAAGCCAATGCTTATATAACCCTCAACATTCTATTTCTAATAATTGTCCATCCTATTCCTGACAATTAATTAATAAACAAACATGTTTATTCACCCAAATTGGGTGCCCAATTTTGCATGTTGTTGGCTGCCATTAAATAAATTTATTTTATTTATTTTTAGCATGCATCCTTCAATTGTCTTTAGCTTGAATTCTTGTTTTGACTTTCTATTCATCCATGGCGCCAAAATTAGGTAGAAAAACTATTAATAAATACCATTAAAAGCATTGTTTAATGCCCAAATGGGTCGCACTTTTTGGCATGGCTGATTTCTAAATATAAGAATTCAGCTTTGATGGGATTATTTACCCTGCACTGCAGCTCCAAAAATCATTTTTTCACTTAAGTTGTTTGACTTCCATAATGGGGATTTTTACCCTGCAAGGTAGGTAAGAAATTCCCGCTTGTCTGCCATTCCGAAATTCCCATTATTAAATTAAAATATATCCCAAAAAGTGTGACTTGCATTAAAATTAGCCCCCTTTGATAAATTGCGACTTGTATGGGTGAATAAACCTCTTTGGTGAGAAAATTTAGCGTGTCTGGCAGACAGAAAATTCCCATTGGTGCTTTAAGTGATTTTTCTTTATTTTATAATGGGAATTTTCACCCTGCAAGGTAGGTAAGAAATTCGCCTACTCCTGCCACCTCTAATTTTCCCATCGCAACTTAAGTGACTTTGACTTCATGGGAAAAAGTACCATGCAAGGTAGGTAAGAAATTCTCGTCTACCTACCACTACTAAAAATTCCATTGCAACTTACACTCATTAATTCCACAAAATGTGACTTGCATGGGAGAGGCTTTTTGTTCATGACTTCATCATTTTTGGTCAAAAGTTTGCATTTTGAGGTTGATTCCTTCTGGTTTTGTGTCGGTAGATGATCACCAAATGCTTCAGGAAATTAAAAAGACTATACTAGCGAAGGAATTGACCTTGGGGAATTTCACAGAGAAACAATGGAGACAACTGGAGAAAAATGCAAAAGAAATAAATAAAAGTGAAAAACATTGCCAGAAGTTACAGAAAATGCCCTGAATTCATTCCTGGTGAAAACCCTATTGAGATGAGTGAATATTGGCATGCAAAACTTCAAAAGGATTCAACTAGAGCACAACTTACTTCAAATGGGGCATTATTTATTCAATAAATAATTAAATAAAATTTCCTCTGAGACAAAACCTGGCGGAGGGATAGAATGAGTTTGGGCATCTGGGTATTTGTCGAAATTGGATCATATGATTCATTTAGAATATCCTAACATAATAAAGACATCCTCTGGAAATAAAAACACAAAATACCCGTTATTTTAAAAGAACAATTTTTTTTTTTCAGATGGTAGTCCTAGATTTCAGGGTGAAATCGGGAAACACCACTTGGACAAACATATTTTCCTTTTGTTGAGAGATGTACATATTGATGTGACCAAAAAACTCAAGTGTATAATGCAAAAACACACACAAATGTAGATATGATAATTTATTTCCAAATATTAACATATGATAAATACCTAAATAAACAACCATCCCAAGAAAATAATGTATAGTCTAGCATAATATACCATAATAGGTGAACTTCCTTTGACCATATACCATAAGTGAACTTCCTTTGACCAATCATGAATCACAACGCACTCTCAAATGATGACATCTTCTTCTTTCACCCATTTCTCAAGTTTTGAGATTTTCTGCTATGGTCCTCAACACAACAATTTGTTTCTTTGTTGTGTATTATTCCTCTCTGCTTTCTTTATGCATTTCCATATGACTCCACTGCTCTGCGTGCCTTCCTCTTGCAATGGTAAAAGACATGGAAAATTCTTACCATTCTTGTGCACCCTCACTATAATTTCTCTCCCATCTTAGAGCATTTCATAGTCATTGTTATGGTATCCCTAGCAAGACATGACAAGTATCCATCATCAATATATAGCACCTCATGCAATCCTTGAATCCTTTTATCTTCGTCTTCACCTCACATTTCTCTTGGGAATGCCTTCTTCACCTTCCACTAAGTAGGTCACTTTGTATGGATAGAGATTCCTCTTGTGCTCTAATCGCAACTTATACACCATCTCTTCCAATACAAAGTGTTTAGTTCTTCCGGTATCCACCATGACCAAGCAACACATTCCATTGCTCTTGTACCTTGTACAAAATATATATCAAATATCCCCTTGTTACTGTTGTATTGGACTTTCCAATAGATCATATAACCTCTATCTATAGCATTTTTTTCTCCTGAGAGATAGTTTCTCCTTCATCATCTCTTTGAGCCCTCAAAGCCTGAAGACATCTTTTATGATCTTCCTCAACTTCTAGTTTGGTCCTTACACCCTAAAGTTCACTCAATATCCTTTCCAACACTCTCGCTACTATTGTACCCACTACTTCTTCTGAACCAACTTGTCTTGGCATGATTCTCTCTTTTGTGTACACTAACACAACTCCCCTAATCACTATATACTCAGGGATTCTTAGTTCATTTATTTGATGTCCTTTACCCACTTTCTCATAGTGGAGAATAATAGTCTACTAGATACCTTATGTTTGGCACTTTTCTAGCCTTCTCTTTTACAACTCCCTCAATTTATCTCCCCCAGAGTTATTCCATATCTATGATACCAATTTGACTACAAGAGGATGCAGTTTTAAGGCATCTATGCCATTTCTCATAGTACATACTGGATACCCCACACATAAAAATAGAGATTTTTTATTTATCTCAAAGTCCTACGACATCTACAATAAAAGCGTGGCTTGACTACAAAGCTCACATACTCATACAAAACTATGGTGTAATCCTTATGGACCTTTCTCTGACTGGTTTACTCTCCTCTCTCTATTTCTCTCTCTTTTCTTTACTAACTCTTTCAAGTTGGCTAACGTCCATTCTAGCTCTCTACTTAGCTTATATATTGTCGATCCCACTTGAACTGTATAGATGAAAACTTTTCGCAACCAGTTATGTTCTCACTTATTCCAATATGAAATTATATCATTTATTCTCCAAGAAATTGCGTCATCCACAAGCTATTCACATGACCATTGTAGTTATGGTCCAACTTATTGTTGTTGAAGAATTTGAACATGGACTACAATCTTTCAACTTTTCCCCATTTCCATTAGGTGGTTGTACATGGGCCAAGCTCTTAATTATCAGATCTCCCATTGTCATTAAACCACAACAATTGAACCATCCATCCCACATACTTCAATAGTTTCTAAAGTATCAGGTGTTTGAATTTAAGGTATTTTTTAGAAGTTGCTGAAAATTTGTTCCATATAACAGGGAATTCAATAGAAGAATCTGAGAAAGATAATTCTTTGGTTGGTAGTAGAACAAGAAAAGTATTTTCAGCTTTAAACTCTTTCTCCATAATTGCTACCACCTATGGAAATGGAATTATTCCAGAAATTCAAGAAATTTTAATTGATTGTATGTCTTTTTAATTGATTAATTTCAAATTTCACACATCCCGTCATACTGTCAAATGTAACATCAAACTTCAAGTCCGGAAAACCAATTTCAAATTGCACTCTCTTTCTTCCCACAACCAATGTAGAGCTCTATCAAAAACATTAAAATCTGACTGATGTCATTCTTGTGATTGGCAAGTAGCCCACTCAAAGATATTAAGCCATTTATCAATGTTTGTGGAATGAAGCCACGGAAGAGTGTATACAATGGTTTAACTTGAGCATAGTATTCCAAACTCAATATTATCTAAATGATATTGTGCAAAACACTTATTAATGGTCCATTAATGTGAAAACACCATTATGACTCAATATTATTTGATGAATAAGGGTATCGGCAAAGTCTCCTTAGTTGGATCTTAAACTCAACTTCTCCCTAAGTTTGATATGGCATTGCAACTCATCTTCCATTGGATCAACATATTCATCTGAAGTTCTAGGAAAAGGTGTTTGTTTTTCCCAGCAGAACATCATTTTCTTTGAATAAATTCTTTTCGACGAGCTTTATGATCCCTTGTGATGTTGTGAGGATACATTTCATCATCAGAATGACACAATGGGAAGTTATACTTGGGAATTTTATTTGGTCAAACCCATCCAACATCAAAGTCGCTAATTAAATTTTCAGTCTCATTTTGTTGTGTATTAACTTAATATTAGTTGAATATCCATATAGAATGCATCAATGTTATGACGATTTCATTTGAATTCAATGTATCAAAAACTAAATTTACCTCAAAGAAAGAACTAGTTGGCTCCATAATCACTCGGCCAATATATTAGGTTGTGGAGCCTGTTTTCATGTGTGAAAGTGTTGAAGACTCTGTACACTAAGAGTACTTATAAACTTTTCATGTATCCTCGCGGGGGGTAGGGGGTTGGGTGGGCCCAAGCGAGGGAATAAATCCCCAATAACAAGGGTTACACATGCCCCGATAAAAAAAAAAATTTAGGCGTAATTTTTTTGGCCTCGAAAAAATGCACTAACATATCGAAAAATGTGCTTTTCTCATATGGTAATTTTTGACCCATAGGTTTATGGGATGGATTTTTGATACCCATGGTTTTGTAAAACTACTTAAGCAGTTGTCTATTTATATGGTTTTATGCATATGATAGATAGAGAATGAAAAACATTGCAGATGTGCTTTGAATTCGGATGTGAATTTGTAGAGTTTGTTGAGCATAGCTCAAAATGGATCTGGGTATTATATTGAGAGAGTGGAGGCTTGTAATAAAATCTCGAGCAAGTGATTCTTGGTAAATAGCCCAAATTGGGTGAACCACGTTAAATCTTTCTCTACTTGTGTTGTGTTATTTATTCTACACTTTTATTTGAGATCTATAATATTTTCTCGCATATTAGTTTCACTATTGCGATACACTGTAAGGGATTACGCATATTTTATCTCTTATTTCCTAACACAATATGTCCCCCTTCACTTCCGCTTCTTTTATTTCGATCCCTACCTCAAACATGAGATTGTGATGACTCTCCCTATACATAAAATTAAAATTTAAAAACTTATATTAACATAAAATTAAAATAACAAGAAATGAAAATAACTAATATGCACACAAAATTAAAATTTTCTATGCAAAATTACAATTGCTTACCACTTCATATGTAGCATCTATACTTGTTAATGAAGAACTATGTTTTGGGGAAGTAAATCTCAATATAGATGAAGAACATAGATATACAGAAGTAGAAATTAATATAGGGATAATTTATACCTATTGGATGACGACATAGTATCTTCAAAATAGTAAACCACTTGTTTAAACAATTATAGGTTTAGGAAAAAATGCAAAGTGTGATAGTAAGAGCAAAATTGAGTTTTCTACAAACCCTTATTTCTAATCATGTAGTTAAATATGCTTTAATTTTATATTGTACGATTTTATAATAACAAAAAAATGGATGTGCCATAATTTAATATTAAATACGAATAGGAAATAAGATAAAATTGTAAAAATAGTTGCCAAGGGAAAACACCAATCCCTATCTCCATGATTTTCAAGTATTGTTTGGGTACAATGAGACATGCATGCAAGTCTAAGTGCCTAACATTTTCTATTGTCTCCATCTTTTTCCAAAAGAGCACCAAATTCATTAAGTCATGAACCTAAGGAAGTAATTTTGTATACAAACAATCTAATAACCTCAAAATTTTATGCACAATCTAGAAAACAAACTTGAAAGAACAAATTTGTAATCTTTGGAAGAATATTTTCTTTAAGAAATCATGCTAAAACAATAACTTCCTCACCTTCTTGTCAAAAAAAAATAGCCCTCCACTTTGCAATTTGAATTTCAATAGTATCTTTTCTCTATAAAAATATAATGTGTGATTCAAGAGTAAAATGGATTGACATAAACCCTAATTTCTTATTATGTGCGTAAAGATGTTTTAATTCCATATAGGAAGAATTTTACAATAAGGGAAAACAAGAGATGTGACATAATGTAGTATTAAATTAAAATAGGAAATGTGAAACACCTTTTTGTTGTGTATGTGGTGCAAACATTGTGCCATATTTATCCCACATATTGTAATCATTTTTGCATTGGAAATCGATTATCAAACACAAAAACAAGACAACACACAATCGATGATGTATGATGTTATTTGTACTATATGTTGTAGTGTGAATCTATGATTCATATAAAGAGATGCAATATTTGTGTAACAATATCTTCTATTCTCAATTGATGGTTATGATTAGGATCGACCAACATTTTTCTTCAATTTTTTTATAGGTTAGTCCATTTGGTGTTTTTGGCATTAAGTGTGAAGAATAAAGATGGGAAATTAAACTACATGATTGTGTCTGATATTTCATTCATATATTTGGTTCAAAATGATGTTGTTCTAAGAAGGTTTGAACCAAAACATATGACGTGTTATGTTAACCTCTTATTAGAAAGACCTATAGTTTGGCAACACATGTTCTCAATATTTACTCAAAAGTTGTCTAAAATGTTTATCTTCACAAATTGACTAAGTATGATGACACATCATAATATTTAACCAGAAAAATTGAATCTATGATTGTTTCCAAATTTATTGTCAATATATTGAACTAAGTGGAAATCATATTATGCATTTGGACTTATTTAAATTGTGTTTGTTTGAACAAGGTATTTCCTGTGTGGAATTAAGAATGGACATAGCAAAATACCCCTTTGTGTTATACTCATTGATCATATACAAATCAATATGTTGTCATTCAATGACATATATGGATCTACTAGGTCCATATTGCATGTAATACTGTATTTCCTATATTTATAGCCTTTCATTAGGAATAGTTACCGCAAATGATGAAGCTTGTTCTTCTTGGTGGATGGTATATTCACCTAAAAATTCATAAAATACATGATAATTATTTTAAAATTTTGGCATATTGTTCATGACATGTTAGAGCATGGAAGATGCATCTATTAGTTGCATAGGAAATGTTTAAATTGTAAGTAGATCAAGTTGTACGTCCTTGTATATTATAGATAATTTACTTTCTTGTATTCCAAGCCTTGCATGACATGATTTTTTTAATCCATGCCTTATAACAATAAATATATTTGATTGTTCTATGTGACTAAGGTGACATTTGGTAAGTGTATAATGTCTTACAAGGAGCTAATAGTTTGGCAATTATTTTTGTATCAGTCATCATGTGTATGAAACACTAGTAACATCAGATTTACTCTTATTACTAACATTTATTAAACTTGAGTAAGCACACTTAAGATATGGGGTTGTTTTCTAGGGTCCATGTTATTCCATTTAGAGAAGTGGTGATTATTATTCCTTTAACTAGCTATCTGCAATAGACATGGTTTCCTTAGAATAGTCTAATCTTTAAAATACTTGGATACGATTACTTGTGAATGGAACATATGCTCATTGTTGAGAGTTATTCTATCCTCACACAAAATATATAATGTGGTACGATGATGTTTAATCTATGAACTTCATGTTGCACAATAGGTGCTTGGATACAAATAATATGAGTATTAGAATGGTCAACCATGTGTAATTTGTGTGCTAGAAATAAATTGAGTATCATTGTCCTCATTTGTAAAAGAGTGAGTAGCAATAGTTGGTATCCCATAGGGGAATTGTGTAGTAGATCCCATGATATTGTGTTTCTATGCTAGATATACAATGAATAACAAACTAATGTTTTTACAATGTAGGTATTTACAATTGATATTTTGGGGAAGCTATACTCCTTAGGAAACAAAGGCATGTGATACATATTCATATTATTTTGTATTTCTCTACTCTACATATATATGGCATATTTTTGCTCTAAATAATGGATGCATCAAACTGACATTTTTATGTCTCTTTATTGTGTGTTTTGCATTTGGTAGGTAATATTTCATTTCAAGTTTTGTCTAAACACCGTCAATAAACATATAACATTCTCCCTAATGAGAATTCATTCATTTCATCATGTTGCACTATTTTACCGACAACTTTAGAGACAAATCTCCCACATTGCAAATCAAATTGTAGCTAGGAAACTTAGACATGGATGGTTTATATTCATTTCATGGTTGTGAGAAATAAAAATGTATGAAAAAATGATAAACCATTAATGATGCACTCTTACACATAATTGCAGGTTGTTTGTTCCATTGTAATCCTATTGGTGTAATTAAGACCACACATCATATTATACATGGTAAATTACATTTCTTCCAAACTAAGATTTACCTAGATTATTTGACCCGCGTGTTATATATTAAAAAATTTATTTTAATAAGTTTTTAATTATTATTTCTAAATCATTGTTATTGAGAATATATAATAATTTGTGAGGTGAATGATTGGGAGTGAAAATTTTACTTTAGAGGACTCCCAATCATTCACCTTAAAAATTATTATATATTCTCAATAATACTTAGAAATATTAATTAAAAACTTATTGAAATAACATGTTTAAAAATTCTCGTATAGTTTTGTTATGTATATATGATGAGAAAATTAAGTTTTGTCCTCGCACCCAACTCTTTATATGTATATATGTAGACACCCAACCGCATGTACAACCAGACGTCTACATATACAGACTACCGGCTGCATGTATGTATATATGTAGACGCCCAACCACATGTACAACTAGACATCTACATATATAGATGCCCAACTGCATGGTCTATATATGTAGACGCCCAACTACATGCACAACTAGGCAGTACTCGCATATATAGATGTGCGCCAACATGTACATCTGAGTGTCTGCATATGCAGATGCCCAACTACATAGACCTCCATACAAATGCTCTGTCTGCATCATTTTCCATATAACTGACCCGTCTGTAGAGTTTTTTACAAACACATGTCTGCAGTTGGTGTGGCTAATTGCTTCATAACGTGCCTTCTCCCGAAAACTTATTGGCCCACGTCACTATATACATTTTGGTCTTGTTCACCATTAACATGAAATCCATTATTACAAATTTGCCAAAAAAATCCAAGTTGGATTTTGATAAGGGGTCTTGAAGTTTTCCCTGATGTGTGTAAAGATATTTTGATTTCATATAGGAAGAATTTTACAATAAGGGAAAAAAATATATGACATAATTTACTATTTATTGGAAATGGGAAATGTGAAGCAATTTTTTTTGTGTATATGGCGCAAACATTGCACCGCATTTATACCACATATTGGTGTCATTTTTACGTTAGAAACCAATTATCGAATGCACAAACAAA
This sequence comes from Taxus wallichiana var. yunnanensis, assembly GCA_018340775.1. Taxonomy (NCBI): domain Eukaryota; kingdom Viridiplantae; phylum Streptophyta; class Pinopsida; order Cupressales; family Taxaceae; genus Taxus; species Taxus wallichiana. The sequence continues at coordinate 555,581,734 of CM031237.1, forward strand.
ATGACACAGAATTGACACAATTCATGACATTATTTGAACTATATGTAGTAGTGTGAATCTATGATTCATATAAAGAGATAAAATATTTGTTTTAGTAATAGTAATAATATCTTCTATTCTCTATTAATGGTTATGAATAGGATCAACCAACATTTTTCCTCGAATTTTTTAGTGTGGGTTAGGCCATTTGGTGTTTTTGGAATTAAGTGTGAAGAATAAAGATAGGAAACCAAAGCTACATTATTGTTTTTTTATCTCATTCATATATTTGATTTAAAATGATCTTGTTCAACCTAGAAGGTTTGAACCAAAACATATGAGTTCTTATGTTAACCTCCTATTAGGAATTTATATAGTTTGGTAGCACATGTTCTCAATATTTATTGGAAAATTGTCTCCAATATTTATCTTCAAAAACACTATTGATGTTGACTAATTATGATGACACATCATAATATTTAGAAAAAAAAATGAATCTATCATGGTTTCCAAATTTATTGGCAATATACTTAATTAAGTGGAAATCATATTCATGCATTTGGACTTCTTTAGTTTTTGTTTGTTTGAACAAGACATTTCTTGAGGGGAATAATGTAAGAATGGACATAGAAAAATAACCCCTCTTTGTGTTATATGTTAGTGTAAACTTTGTTTGTATTACATTGTCTTTTGTCTGTCGGTTGTTCCACCAACCTATTGGTTACACGTAGGACATTCAAAATGAAATTCAGTGACTAAACCGACATGCAATCTAACTGATTAATTGTCTATTCTCCTTGTATATATTTTTTTCTCCTGCATTGAATAAAATCATCAAACACTTTTTCCTTCTCATTCATCATTACCCTCGAAACAACTCAAATTTCACCTTGCCAAGAGACTTGGTGAGTATATTACCTACCTGAGAATTTGTGGGCCATTGTTGGAGTTAGATGTGGTGGTTCAAGACTTGTTCTCGAATGTAATGACAATCAACCTTAATATTCTTGGTTCTTTCATGGAACACTAGATTCTTTTCAAGCTTCAACACACACTGATTGTCACAATGAATGATAAGTGGATTTTCTTTAGGAATTTCCATATCAACCAAAATGCGATGTAACCAAATTGCTTTGCACATAGCTCCTCATGCAACACAATATTCTACCTTAGTGGATGAGAGAGAAACAAAAATTTCTTCTTGTTGATCCACGAGATAGGTCCAGATCCGAGATGAAAAACATGTCATGTATTTGATTTCCGTCATCAGATCTGGCATAGTCCGAGTTGGTATATCCCTGCAAGAAGAACAGATATTTCTTCTAATATTCCAAACCATAATCAACTATACCTCAAACACATCTAAGAACATGTTTCATTATTACCCAATGACATTTTTTTGGCTCCTGCATGAATCTAGAAAGATAGTTGGAAGAAAAGCATAGGTCTGGTCTGGTATAAGTCACGTAAATGAGACTCCAAACAAACTTGAGGTGAATCCTAGAATCTAGAAAGTTACAAACCTTTCTCCATTAGAGTGGACACAAGTTTACAATCAGACATTCAATAATTTTCAAGGAGTTTCTTGGCATATTTTTTCTATGAGATAAAAATGTGATGCTTCTTTTGCCATATCTCCAAGCCAAGATAGTAGTGAAGTGTAGTCGTTCTTACCATTATCACAAAAGAAAGGAACCCCATGTGTGCCATCCTATCACCCAGCGGACGTTGGTGCTCACCGAGGCACGTGCGGGTGCCAAGTCTCTCTTTTATGTGAGTTTAGTGGGAAACATCATCTATGATTCATGTTAAGAGATTTGAAAGGGGGTAAAACATACAAGCACCATAGATCTCAGAACGGCTTCTAGGTCCTTGCATTCATTCCAGACAGAAAGTGCTAACAGAGTTTATAACTTGTACCAAAACAGAAATAAGTTGTATAGACATCCATACTTAATCATAAACATAATTGAAAAGGAACTATGAGAAAGATGTATGCATTAGAATCATCAATGTTCATATTCATGTAAGCTGGTAACCTCATTACATTCATGGAGCCATTACAAAGTATTATAGAGAAGCAGACCACAGTCATGCATTATATCTAGACTCATATGGCTAGGCTCTCAAAAGAAATTTATAAACCCCATACCCCTAATACATCCTTCCCTAAACACAATTACCCAAACTAACAAAGTTCTTGCAGTATTTCTGCAGAGCTCCACCCTCTATCTATCTCTCTCCATTTCCTTCTATCAGGCGCTTGTATATATAGGCTTTCTAGACTACCAACTCATCCTCCAAAGACCTTAGGTCCGATGCCAAGTGTCTGAATGTGGTCCTCCATGCGAGCATGCTCCTCCAGGCCTGAGCTTTTCACTTTTTACCATGATGAGCTTCTAGAAGCTTCTACCATAGGCATGCTCCTTTCTGGGCCAACCTGTCACTAGGATGGCACCTTATCCACTCCGCATGTGCAGTCGGGTCATGCTTTTCACGTGTTCTTCCAAAAATTCCCAATATGGCTAAGTCCTAAACCCTTGGTTTTGTCCACATACGCACCACGGGTTTCCTTAAAGCCTTCCTTAAACCCTTCCCTGCACGCTTTATCCTTGCGTGCTTTTCTTCATCTAGGCCTTACGCGCCAATGCGCCCTTTAGTTTAGGGGCCCAACATGAAGTAGCCACAAATATGTCATGTTAAAGGATTTCTTCATATCATTCTTAACATATTTGACGAGATTTTCTGAGCTCCCTGTGATCACAAGATCATCCATATACGAACAAAAATGACAATCTATGTGCCTATCTTCTTAATATAAAAATTTGAATCTAAGGGTTGTGCATGAATCTATGTTGTAATAAGTGATTGTCTATTTTAATGTACCATGCCTTGGGTGCTTGTTTAAGTCCATAAAGAGACTTAATTAGATGACATACCTTGTTAGGATGTTGTTCCTCAACAAATCCTTCTGGATGGGTCATATAATCTTCTTCTTTGAGATCACCATTCAAGAAAGCACTTTTTACGTCCATCTATTGAAGTTTCCATCCTTTTTTGCTACAAGTGCACAAAAAAATCTTATGGTTTTGATTTTTGTAGTGGGTACAAAGATCTTCTCGTATTCAATTCCTTTTTGTTGAGCATATCCCTTTGCAAGTAGTCATGCTTTGTACTTGTCGATAGATCCATCTACCTTGCATTTTGTTTTCAAAATCCATTTACAGCCAATAGATTTCTTTCATGCATGAAGATCAACAAGTTCCCATGTCTGATTCTAAATTAAGGAGTCATATTCGGCATCCATGCCCTTCTTTCAATGTAGTTTACTAAGTGCCTCTCTCGAAAGATCAGGTTCAATGTTGTCAACAACTAAACTTATTAGTGAAGGATTTACCTAATTTCTCACATGTCTTCTCATTCTGACTCTTGATGAAACATCTGGGAGAGAGTTCATGTGGGAGTCCTTGTGATTAATCCATACCTCTTCTAGTGTCTTGTCTTGCAATATATTTGTAGGTTCCCGATTTAGAAGATATGCAGTTGTCTAGACTGTTTCTGCCCAAAATATGTTCTCCAACTTGGTAGTGGAAAACATGCAACGAGCGATCTCCATGATGGTTCGATTGCAATGTTCTTCAATGTCAGTCTGTTGGGGCGTATGAAGGGCATTCAAGTGTTGTGTGATGCCATGCTCCTTCAGGAATGCCAAGAATTTCTTTGATGTGAATTCTTGCCTCAATCTAAGCAGAGGACAAGAAGGGGCTGCTCGGTGTGTTGAACAACTTGCTAATATGAGGCCTAAAAATTAGAAAAAGCTAACTCTTATTCGAAGAAAGAACACCCATGTCTTGTAAGAATAGTCATCTATCAACAACTGAAAGTACTGAAATCCCTGAAAGGTGGAAGACAAGGGTCTGCACAGATCGATATGTACAACCTCAAGACAATCATTGGCATGGAAGGTACTCAACTCGAATGGTTCCCAGTGTTGTTTTCCCACCAAACATCCAGAATAGATAGGAAAGGAGTGGGAGAGTGGAGGAAGTCCTCGTACCATCTCCTTAGAACTGAGTTCATAGAGAGAGCTGATAGAAAGGTGCCCATATCGATAATGCCAAAGTACAGTAGACTCCACCGTAGAAGCAAGATAGATCAACTACAGAGGATGAAGCTGCATCTAGTGCAAATAGATGGTCCTTCAAAAAAGCTCTAGTAAGTATCATACCTTCTCATGAAATGAAACATGATTTAATGCCTTTCTGGACCATGAACTCCACCTTGAGCTTGTGATTCAAGAGCTGAGATACAGACAAGAGATTTATGGTCAAGCCTAGAACATAGAGCACCTTTGTGAGGGTACGACTTCTCCTCCCTAGAGGAATGGTGACATTGCCTATTCCTTTTGCAACATACTCCTTGTTGTCTGCAATTCAAGCCCAATCTCCAGTGAGTGATAAGTCAATGAATCAAAAACCTTCCTATCGCCTGTCATATGCTTGCTGGCATTAGAGTCAATCAACCAAACATTTTGTGAGGGTGCAAAGTTTGGGAGACTAGAATAACATTTTGGTGAGTGCCACAATTGGCCGAGTCGGGTACTTCCTCATTTGATTCATCATCTTGGTGGTCCGCGACATGTCCTTTGTGCTTCGTGTGGTGAGGATGTCATCTAGATTGTATAAAATCATTGCGACTAGATGTGCTTTCTTCATTGGAATTACCTTCAGTTGGGCGATTATACCAATAGTTAGCAAGTGTCATGAGTATTTGTGGTGTAGATGTAACACCATCGACTCGCTTTATGAGACTTCTATTTTTGTGGTTGCTTCTGGGGCTGCTTTCGGGACTGCTTTTGTTGTTGTCCCTTTCGAGACTTATGACTATGTTGTTGTCTCGAGATCAGTGCCTTGTCTTCAAACTCCTCGTGTATTGTCTAGATGGTTTCTTCCTATTGGAGAAAATTCACCATTTCTTCAAAGGTCACCACTTGTTTTGTGATGTTCAATTTTGTGATGAAAGCCTTGAACTGGGAAGGAAGAGCTCTAAATGTGATGGGGATTAGCATCTAGTCCTCTACCTTCTTTCCAAGTGCTATAAGGTCCACTTGTAATTCTGCCACACGACGCAAGAACTCCACTATTTTATTGTCATCTTTCATACTGAGTGTATGAAGTTTTGACTGGAGATGGAGGATCTTTTTCTGGTTCTTCACCTTGTAGATTGTGGATAAAACATCCCATGCCACCTTTGATGTCCTCGCATCCCGTACATGTGTTGAACCTCATCAGAGATGTTGAGTGTGATTGACAACAAGGCTTTTGCATTGGCCTTGTCATACTTTGTTTGCTTGTCTGCGCCAATGGGACACACTGTTTTGCCAGTGATGATTCCCCATAGCTCCTCGAACTGGAGAATTGTGCACATCTTCGTTGTCCAGGCAACATAATTTGGCCCTTTCAAGAGGGGACATGGCTTATATCACCTCGTACTAGAGAAGGGAATTCAGACTTTATGCAGGTCTGTACCAGCAGTTTTTCCAACACACTCGCTTCGCTTCCTGGTCTTAACATGCAACAATGAAATAGTCTGTCGTCCTTGGTCGCACTGATTTGCACGTTGGTCTCCTTCTAGCACCAAACAATGGTCTTATGAATAGCACTCACAATACACCAAAACTCAAGAAACAATTACACGCCAGAACAGGGAACAACAACTTCTTAACGCAAGCAATTTCAACTCCACGCTTAAACAACGCCAATATCATGTTTCTGGTGAGAGGAATTCCTAGCAAGAACAAGTCTTTCCACAGAAGGTCCTATGTCAAACTTCTGCCACGTATAAACAAGATGTCAACCTCCTGCGCCGAGTCCTCCTTTACCAGGAATTGTTGTTTGCTCAAGTATAAGACAGCGAAAGTATTTGTTGATTATTCAATGTAAAAGCTGTCGAATATATACACGGCAAAAGCTAACATTATACTCATTGATCAAATACGAATCAATATGTGTGACCATTCAATGACATATATGGATCTACTTGGTTCATATTGCATGTAATACCTTATTTTCTATATTAGGAAAAGTTTCCGCAAATGATGAAGTTTGTTCTTCTGGGTGGATTGTAGATTGAAGATACATCTATTAGTTACAGAGGAAATGTTGAAATTGTAAGTGGGTATGTTGGACATCCTTGTATGGATAATTTATTTTCCTGTATTTCTAAGGCCTGCATGACATGATACTTTTTATCCATGTCTTCTAACAATAAATATATTTGATTGTTCTATGTGACTGGGACGACATTTGGTAAGTGTATAATATCTTATAGGGAGCTAATAGTTTGGCCACAATCTTTGTATCGGTCATCATGTGTATGAGACACTACAAACATCAGATTTACTCTTACTACTATCATTTCTTAAACTTGAGTAGCACACTTAAGACATGGGGTTATTTTCTAGGGTCCATGTTATTCCATTTAGAAACATGGTTATTATTATTCTTCAAACTACATATCTTCAACAAACATGGTTTCCTTAGAATAGTCTAATCTAAATGCTTGGATATGATTGTGTGTAAATGGAACATGTACATTCATTATTGAGAGTTATTATATCCTCACACAAAATATCTAATGTGGTACAATGATGTTTAATTTATGAACTTCATGTTACACAATAGGTACTTGGATACAAATAGTATGAGTATTAGGATGGTCAACCATGTGTAATTTATGTGCTAGAAATAAATTGAGTATCAATGTCCTCATTTGTAAAAGAGTGAGTAGTAGTAGTTGGTGTTCCATGGAAGAATTGTGTAGTATATCTCATGATATTGTGCTTTTATGTTAAATACATAGTGAATAACAAACTAATGTTCTTATAATGTAGGTATTTACAAATGATGTTTTGGGGAAGCTATAATCCTCAAGAAACAAAGGCATATGATACATGTTCATATTATTTTGTATTTCTCTCTTCTACATATATATGGCATATTTTCGCTCTCAATAATGGATACATCAAATTGACCTTTTCATGTCTCTTTATTGTGTGTTTTACGTTTGTAAGTTTTCACCATGTAGGTAATATTCCATTTCAAGTTTTGTCTAAACACCGTCAAGAAACATATAACATTCTCCCTAATGAAAATTCATTCATTTCATTTGGTTGCACTATTTTATCAAGGACTATAGAGACAAATCTCCCACATTGCAAATCAAATTGTAGCTAGGAAAAGACATGGATGGTTTATATTCATTTCATGGTTGTCAAAAATAAAAATGTATGAAAAAAAAAAGTAAGCCATTAATGATGCATTGTTATACATAGTTCAAGGTTGCTTGTTCCATTGTAATCCTATTGGTGTAATTAAGACCACACATCATATTATACATAGAAAATTACATTTCTTCCAAACTAATATTTACCTAGATTATTTGACATGTGTGTGTATGCCCGCGCACGCGTGTGCATGTTTCCTCTAAATTAATTTTTTTGCACCCAATAATTCACCTAGCAAATTATTATAAATTGTCAATAACAGTGATTTAGAAATAATAATTAAAAACTTATTGAAATAACATGTTTACAAATTCTTTTATAGTTTTTCTTATGCACATATGATGAGAAAATTAAGTTGTCTCAGCACCCAACTCTCGAAGTGACTATACCTATACAAAATGCACCTATATGCATGCATGTCACATGCGGATCTACCCTACCCGTTTCTTGCACATTTTTATGATAAATTTCTAGATACATTTTGAACATGGTGGCATGTATCTACATTTCTTCCAAACTAATATTTTCTAGATTATTTGACATGTGTGTGTGTGTTTGTGCCGCGACCGCATGTGCATGTTTCCTCTAAATTAAATTTTTTGCACCCAATAATATTTCACCTAGAAAATTATTATATATTGTCAATAACAGTGATTTAGAAATAATAGTTAAAAACTTATTGAAATAACATGTTTACAAATTCTTTTATAGTTTTTCTTATGCACATATGATGAGAAAATTAAGTTGTCTCAGCACCCAACTCTCGAAGCGACTATACCCTATACAAAATGCACCTATATGCATGCATGTCACATGTGGATCTACCCTACTCATTTCTTGCACAGTTTTACAATAAATTTCTAGATACGTTTTGAACATGGTGGCGTGTATCTATATTGTTTTGAACATTTCTAGAAGCATTTGCATACTGAAATTGACACTTTTGGGTAAATAATATATATAGAACATGATACTTATTGAAATTTAATACTCATAATACTTTGAGAATTCCAAGACTTTGGAGTTTGTGGAGTTTGTATTGATTCATAATGTTCAAAACATAATAGTTAATAACATAGATTATATTATAGATTGGATAGTTCATTATTAATGCCTTAAGCTTGAGTTAGACGTCTCATCCTCCATAATTAGTTCAGTAGAGAGAGATTTGAAATAATTTTTGAGTATTTTATACATTTTGAACTGAGATTGAGGAAGCTTATAGAAATCTTTAAGGTTTGTCCATTCCATCCATTTCCCAAATCTGTACAAGTCATGAAATATTTTAATTTCTTTCTCAAACCAAAGGAGGGTAGAACAACCTCTTTTCAAGGCAAGGATCTTGTCATTATATTTCTGATTTGACAAAATCGATTTGTAGGCTTGGCACCTAATGTCAAATGAAGAGAAGATAGGCTGCCCAACCATCAAGTGCTTCATTTGTTCCCAGCCTTCCAAATTGACTAAAGAATAAAGGACCCATGAGGAGAAACAAGAGAGCCCCCAAATAGTAAGTCAACCAAATGAAGTCCTTTTCATCTCTCTTGACCCTTCGGAGCCTACTGGCAATATTGAATCTCACACGAACTTTCCAAGATTCAATTCTAGTCAAAGCCATCAAGTTTTATTTAATTTTTTGAACTTAAGAATTTAAAAAAACCATGTGGGTATGTTATGTGTACGTACCCATATGCCCTGCGTATGTCCTGGGTATGGATTTCCATACCCAGGACGTACCCAAGGCCTGTGGGTACGTAACCACAACGTACCAACACCAGTGCTGCAGTACGTACCAAACATGGTATGAGGGGGTCTAAGGCATTTCCATGCAGTCTAGGCGTGTATATGGGTTTAACCTTACGAACAAAAATAAACAGATACTTATTAGTGATAATAGCTAGAATGCATCAATTGGTTTATTCTCCTTAGATAAGATTAGAAATATAAATACTTGCCCCAACCCCTCATGAAACCCGACCATTTGAACTTATTAAAATATTTTTGTGGATACATTTTGAACACGTTGGTGTATGTATAATTTTAACTATTTCAACAAAAATAAACAAATATTTAATAATCACAACAGCTGGAATGCACCTGATTGTTTAGTATCGTTGAAAATATTAGAAGCATTCACACTTACCCCAACCCCCATGGGACTAGTCCTTTTGAATTTTGTTTAAATTTTTCAAAGACAATAATGGTGCAGGAATGGTTTTAACCATTCAAACCCAAATAGACCGTTGGGTCCTTCGAATTTTGTTGTTTAAATTTTCCAAATGCCATAGCGGTGTAGGTATGGTTTTAACCATTCCACAAATAAACAAAAACTTATTAATCGCAAAAATCAAAAGTCATAAATAAATTGGGTCCCTTTTGTTTAAATTTTCCAAATACAATAGTGGTGTAGGCATGGTTTTAACCAATCAACCACAAATAAACAAAAACTTATTAATCACAAAACCTGAAAGCCTCAAATAAGCCGGGTCCTTTCAAATTTTGTTACTTAAATTTTCCAAATAAGACAATAGTGCAGGTGTGATTTTAACCTTTCAACCACAAATAAACAAAAACTTATCAATCACAAAAGGTGAAAGCCTCAGAGGTCCCTTCAAGTTTTTTTGTTTAAATTTTTCAAACAACAAAAACTTTTTAATGGCAAAAATTGAAATCCTGGAACACGCCAAGCCATCCATGTGATGTTATTATTTGTTTTGATGTTATTATTGGCCTCGACTAACATTCCAACACAGTTTGCATTTGCAGCACAAAACACATTGTTCCCAGTAGAAAACAGGTGTGGTTCAATAATGGCTGATCATTGGCCTCGACTAACATTCCAACACAACACAGTTTGCGTTTGCAGCACAAAACACATTGTTCAATAATGGCTGATCATGGTAAACTTGCTTATGGGTTTACCTATCTATCAGTATCACGTATGTTTGCAGTTGACAAGATAGTCAACTGCCGACAAAATGTTCAATAAAAATGAGGAGGTAGAGAGGAGGTTGTAGGATGGATTTTAGTCCACTACACTGCTAACGTGCATGAGACTTAGGCCCAGTAATTAAGGATCGATTTTGATGAAAAAAATTTAGCAATGCGTTTGTATTTGGAAACCATTTTACAGCCAAAAAGAAATAGTCAGAAAACTTGTCCGCACCTCATATGTGACGCCCTTATGAGCATTATACCTCAGGAGCATTATAGAAATGGCAAGAACATGCTTGCTCCAGACAAAGTAAATGAAACCATTCTTGTAGTGTTGTGTCCTGCTCACAATAGAAAATACAAGTTTAAGTTTCAATATGCTTGTCACAAGAAGTGATAAGCATACCAGTATAAGTGTTACCAAAGAAAATATGATTTATCATTGGTTCAAGGTGTTGGAGAAGTGCATACCAGTGTAAGTGGTACTTGGCGGGGAGCGGTGGCACGCGCTATATTGCAAGGGGTATTGTCCTATTGCGCAGAAGTGTCTGTAGATATTCCACCTCTAGCGCCACCTTATTGGCTTGAACTTGAATCTACAGAAGACATTGGCAACAACCATAGACTTGTTATAAATAGAGAAGTGATGATCGGCATCAACATTAGTAAACAAATAAGCATTTCTTTCTTTCTATAACCAGAACAAAATTTCCCCTCTGAAAGCATGTCAAATCTGGGTAAACTTATGTGGCATTTGGGGATTGTCTCCCAGTAAAACATAATGCCATGTGAAGCACTCGTGGCGAAAAATGTTGGAAGAAGGAATGAATCCAACCCCAAGCACCATGGGCTTTGCGACAATACCAAAAGAGGTGTGGGAGAGTTTCCAGCTACCCACAGAAGAGGTATATAACTATGTATATTAAATATATAATTTACTTATCCTAAAGAGTCTGCAAGATCTGTGGTAGGATAGCTTCTACGGCATGCTCTAGAGGTGGTATGCCTAGGTCTATGTGAAAAGGCTCCTCATCTTATTTGTGCCTCCTACACAGAGCAAGATGAGAGTTAGTTCCTTATTCTAGGTTTTACTTAGTTTCCATGTTTACTAAAATATGTAATTTCTAAACTAAGTTGTCTTCTAAATTTAAAAGTGTGCTAGGTTTAAGGTTCATGTCTCAAGTTTTCTAGTGTGCCCAATGGCCCAATATTTTGAACCACTACTCTGATACCAAGTGTGATGCCCATTAAAACAACCCACTTGAGACCCAAGAACAACCTAAGATTAGTTAGGAAAAAAATTATGGAATAATTTTTTTGTTTAAAAGAGTTTACAACTAGGTTACAAAACAACAGTTGTCACTAATAGTTCTAGATCAATTTTAATCCACTAGAATATACTTTTCTTTTATTAACAATTATTAGAGGTCACAAGGTCCCAAAATTTAGGGTTAGAAAGTTCAATTAGGGTTAGAGGGTAATTCCTCACCATACCCACTCTCTAATAGGCTTTAAAGATTCAACTTGATTTTTCTCAAAATTAATGCATTCAAAATTTCCCTAAATCATTCCCAATGGATAAAAAATTTCCTCACCTTTCCATTGATATAAAGAAGTCCTCCTAACTCCTCATATTCCTCAAGTTATGGGCCTAGAGCCTTAGGGTGAAAATTTTCCCAAAGAGCGGGCTTGCGGGCCTAGGGGAGAAAAATTTCCCAGGGGCGGGTCGGTGGGCTGCGGAGTGAAAAATTTCTCCATGGAAGATGTGGGCTGCGGGAGAAATTTTTCTTGAGGAAGGAGTTGGGTCGGTGGGGCCGCAGGAGACATTTTGGAAATTTCCGCACGGGGGAGAAAAGCCACATTTACACTGTGCTCCTACGAGTCCACAAGTCGCAAGGGACACGTGGTGCCTCCTAAGCTAGCACAAGGAAAATGGGGCAGCGGGATAAAATAGTTTTTAGCACCTCGAAGGGAAAAAGGGTAAAATTCACCCGTTCCTCCGCCGACACCTCACGATGCCACATGGCATTTCTCCCGATCGATTTCTTCTGAGTTCGGGCAGGTCGGGTGGTGGGGAACTTTAGAAATTTTCCCAATTTTTTTTTCTAAAAAATGCAAAAGGAAAAAGGAACCCACTCCTCCGACGATGCCTCGTGATGCCACGTGGTATCTCCTGATTGGTTGTCAGTGGTGGCGGGAAAATTTAGAAAATTTTCCCAATTTTTTTTTGAAGTGCTAAGTTAAAGAGGATCCGCCCTCCAGCCGACGCCTCGTGGTGCCACGTGGCAGCCTCTAATTGGTTGTGGGTCAGCGGGGCGGAGGGAAAAATTAGGAAAAATTTCCCAAAAAAATTTTCAAGTGCTAAGGGAAAAATTGGGCCCGTGGACCCGCCAAGGAAAGTTTTCCCAAAAAAATTTTTACGCCAAGTGAAGAAAAACTTCAAAAGGCCATAACTTTTGATAGAGAGCTTGGTTTTGGGAAAACAAGGACTTTTGGAAAGCTCTTGATGTCCTATTTGCACATAATTCATTAAATTTTGGTTTTAATAAAAATTTAAGGAGTCAATTTCATGAAAAGGTTCTGCAGGCTTTTACATTACGAACTGGTAAATTTTATCTTATTAAATATTGTTCAAATTTTTAATTCTTTCTCCTTCAACATGTCAAACAGACATGGAGGTTTCCATTAGGATAGTTTAGGATATATAGCAAGTGTAAAATTGTTGGTTTGATCTGCATTTTGAAATTACAAGTTTCTTTTTACAACAAAAAGCCTATAGATTTGCCTTGGCTCAATTGAAAGATTTTCAAGACATTTCCTTAAGTTTTTTTAGTTTGGTCTAGGATAATTTTGTCCTCATTAAGTCCAATTGATTTTTTTCATTTGCCTCTTATCTATTTGCAGGGTTATTTGAACATTTGATAAAGGAATTTTACAAAGTATACAGTGAATTGAAAGAAGTGTATACATTTACAAAATAGAAATTAACTATCTCTTTTGCCATGAAATAAAACATTGAATTCATTCCATGCTGGTCATAAATAGTTTTCTTTCTTTCAATCAAACATTAAAACAAGAATGCAGTTTCTATTCTTTCCAAAATCATATATTATAAACAAGGCAGAATAATACATTTTCTCCTCACGTGTTTCACTTTTCCACTTTCCAAATAGGGATTTCATAGTGCATGTTAAACACATATTTCCAATGGAAATAATATCATATGAATAAGGAAAACCTTCCATTAATTCAAATGAAACTCTTACAACTTCCTTTCCATTTGATTTCAAAATACAACATACAAAATATGTATCATTCTTTCACATTCTTTCCAAAAACTAAGAATACATAGTATAACTCTTTTACATTTCAAATTTCAACTTTCATTGTCAATACAAGGTATCTTTCCATTACAATTAATATATAGATCATCCACTTTCACGGGGGATTCACTTAGTAAAAAGTATGGTAACTGGTTCAAGGGTATTAAAGAATACCCTTAATTCTAGTTTCTACCTCTAATTATTCAATTGATAATGCCTCTGTTATATTATTAGAATGAAAATACAATCTATTTTTTCCATGTATTACAATTTACCCATTTTTCAATTACAATTTTATTTACCCTTTTTATTTCTACCCCAATATATTAGACAAAAATATATTATATTTCTCACTCAATTTTTTTAATATGCATTTCCTTTCGAAAGATAGTTCAAGCCATTGAATACATATTACAAGTCACCTTATATATGTTAAGATTTTTATGCATTTATCAATAGTTCTTCAAAATACAGATGGCTATATTGAAATAATATCACCTGTGTTACTAAAAGCATACTCAATTCTAGTTTTCTACCATCTTATTATTTCTTAGTTAAGAATCTAGATTTATTTATTAAAAAGAGATTATAATTTAATTTATGACCACACTCCTTTTTGCAATTTCCAAAGGTATTTACGTTTAAAAACTAGGGTTCAAACGTTTTATTTTATATTAAAAGTAAACCTCTATTTCCTTTGGCCCATCTCTCTAACCTACCCCCATACCGATTCAAAACATTAATAAATTAAACCCTTTCACCCTCATGTCTCCTGTATATTGAGTTTAATTTTATTAATTTTAATTACCTCAATATGAACCCACGTGCTAGGATATTCCTTCAGCTAATAACCCCCGCAACAATGGCAATAAGCTAGGAACCCAATTCCACTTTAAAGTGGGAAAGGGCTACAATAAGATTTCATTTCACAAGGGCCTGTCAAACTATCTTTTTCTCAGCTCCAGAACAACAACATACGTATTTCTCATTCCTCCAATTTGGTCACAACAGGAGTAGGGGAAAGACAACGCTCTCCACCCAACCAAGACATCCAATGAAAAGTAGAATCCATCCTTCTTCATTGGCCCTCGAGCCCCAACCATAGTGCAATAAAATATGTGATCCAACTCATGGCAACAATAAGCTTCCACAAACACACAAGCAACATTTTCACAATAAAACACAGTCCCAAAACATAATGTAGTTTACAAATACATTAAAATGTGACAAACAATACTAAGGCTTTATCAAGCAAGCCAAAGGAGCAAGAAACTATGGGGGATGCTTCTTATGCCTCCCAAAAGGGGAAATGGGTATCACCACTTGAATTACAAACCGCCAAAATATAGTATATCAAAACCCTGACATTCCTTATGCCTTCCCAAGTACCCCTTATCCCTCACATTTTCTTATGCCTCCCCAACCTCTTATGGCACCCCATAACGAGTAAAGTAATGCAAGTTATTTCTTTGTAAGGTGGAACCCAAATCCCAACTCCCTCCTCCATTATACCTGCCTAAAACACACTTATGCCTCCCACAAAATAAACCACATAGTCTTCTCCTACACCATTCCTAGGTCATCTACCCAATAGCCCACAAACATGCCAAAACATTCACACATTAACATTTTCATAAACAAAAAGAAGCATTTCAAGAGCCAAGCTCCTACCTCTCCATGATGGAGTTGTTCCAAGTTCCAAAACAGCAAGCTTTATCCCAATGCAAGCAATCCAAATCAGCCAAGCACAAGCATGCAACAATCTTCTAAAACTTCTTCAAAGCAAGAGCTCCAAAACAACAAAAGAATTCACCCAAGAATGAAGTCTCCAAAGTGAAGCAACCCAAAACAAGGCAAGGAATTCAAATTTTATAGAAGAGGGAAGGGAAGAGGATGAGGTGGATCCATGTAGGATGCCACATCACACATCCTCAACCCCAACCCCAAAAGTCAACTTCATTCTCCAATGCATAATAAATAGGTGGGTGAATAAAATGATAGTTTACTTACACACTCAAATCCAACCCACACCCCAAAGGACTGAAATTAAATCATGTAAGAAAAGTGCAATTAAAACCTACAAATTGTCTTCTCAAAAAGTATTATAAAATTCAAATTTCAACTCTCCAACCATAGGTATGGTTGGTAAATAAATTTAAGAGGTATGGGACAAGTTTAACTTGTCCCACAAGCCTCCAAAATCAGCCTCCAAGGACAAATTTGAATTTCCAAGAAGGTGGAGTGTTTCACACTCAAAATTTAACTTACACATCTCTTACAACACTTTAAATCAAGGCCAACAACTCTATTAATTACTTTCTCATGATATCTTTTAATTAGTTAATATTAACAACATGCTTACCCACAATATTAATACAACATTTAATAAATAAAGAAAGGGACAAATGCATCAAAAAATAAACACATGCAACTTTAAACAAAAGGGTCAAATAAATAAATACACATAACCTCTTGGTCACATTTAAAGGTGATCCCCCATGGCAATCCCTAGCACACACAAACAAACACTAGTTGTCATGGTGACCTTGTTGAATTCATCTAGAATTCCAATGTGGTTGGTCTTCAATCCCCTGATGTTTGTTGTGATATTTTAACCTGCAAAACACAATACCTCCTTCGGCCTCATGGCCATATCAGAACATCCAAAATAATATAAATAAAATTCAAAAATCATCTAGATATATGAATCACAACAATATCTAAGAAACCAACAAGATCATTTGTAATTTTAATCAACAACTATATCATCATCAAATAATTTCCATTTCTAGGTCTACTCACAATATCCAAATCTCACATGTCGAACAACATCCATGATATAACCATGTTAAACAATATATCAACATCAATATCCAAAATATCTCTAATAATCATCATGCATCATAATTGAATCAAGTCAACAATAATCCATGATCTAACATCTAACATTATACTATAATAAAGTCCATAATCATGTCCATAATATAATCAGCAATATCATGATCAGTATCAAAAGGTGTCAAAGGGAAGTGGGCACTACAATAAATGGACAAACATATTCTATCTCAAAAAATCAAAAGAAAAAATATGTAACGAAACGTTGTAACACAAGACAAAATTAAATTAATGAAATAGCACAAGAAATAGGTTTATGAATATTTCAACTATTTGTTTTTATCTTCCTGTATTTCTACCAACTCCTCCTTGGTTATATTGGCTTGATTAATATGGTGGTCTTCTTCATTATTGGGGTCATCATCATCACTGGAGTCATGTTCATAATCTCTTTCCACAACATCATTTGTTCCCCAATGTACTTGTGTTACAACACTATTGTCGTCAACAACATGTCTCATCCTTGGCTCATAATATAATATGAATTGTCAATTACCTTCTCTCTATATCAAGATAGAAGAATACCTATATAAAACATAGTTAAAAAGGAAAACCAGATATAGAAATTATGCACATGAAAAAGGAGAAGACGTACAAAGTAAAAATTATACAAAGTAATACTTGATAACAATGTTGAGGTAACACATATATCTCTTTCCCCTCAGGTAATGCTCTAGAAAATCCAACTGAGTAGAATCCACTTTCATTTTCCTTTGAACCACATTGTCAAATGTTTACTCACCTTCATTATGTCAAATCATTTAAGATAGTATTAATATATTTCTAAAAATATAAAACACATATGTACGAAAAAAGTGTTACAACAACTAACTGATTCTTCATATCCTCACACTATGTCCAATGCTTCTTGTGTCATTTTCCTTCAATTGATGGCATGAAGATTTTCTAAATATGAACTCATCCAGTTGAAGACTAGGTTGGTCTGGCAACAATATTTGTAGATCGGTTGGGAATGGTTTACATAGATGTTTCCTTCTACAATCAATCCTTTGGCTCTCATGCCTAGTCTTTTCTTCTTCATATTTTTGAAGCCGCAAAACCATCTTTGAAGTATTCAATAACATGAAATTATCTTGTTGAATTATTTTTCAAAAAGCTCTGAAAATCAAACATGTAAATAAATAATTAATGGATATACTCACTAACAATACATCATATATGTTTGACATGAATTTCAATACATACCAAGTTTGACATGAATTTCAATACATCATATAAGTTTGACATGAATTTCAATGCTCTCTTGTATTCCAAGCCCTGCATGACATGATTTGTTTTTAATCCATGCCTTCTAACAATAAATATATTTGATTGTTCTATGTGACAGAGGTGACATTTGGTAAGTGTATAATGTCTTATAGGAGCTAATGGATTGGACATTATCTTTGTATCGGCTATCATGTGTATGAGACACTAGTAACATCGGATTTACTCTTACTACTGGCATTTATTAAACTTGAGTAAGCATACTTAAGATATGTGGTTATTTTCTATGGTCCATGTTATTCCATTTAGAGAAGTGGTGACTATTATTCTTTAAACTAGATATCTGCAACAAACATGTTTTCCTTAGAATAGTCTAATCTAAATGTTTGGATACGATTACTTGTGAATGGAACATATAAAAATTGTTGAGAGTTATTCTATCCTCACTCATGTTAGGAAATAAGAGATAAAATATGCGGAATAATCCCTTACAGAATCGCAACAATAGAAACTAATATGCAGAAAATATTACAGATCTCAAATAAAAGTGCAGAATAAATAACACAACACAGAGAGACAAGATTTAATGTGGTTCACCCAATTTGGGCTACGTCCACCAAGAATCACTTGCTCAGATTTTATTACAAGCCTCCACTCTCTCAATATAATACCCAGATCCATTTGGAGCTATGCTCAACAAACTCTATATAATTCACACCCGAATTCAAAGCACATCTACAATACATTTGCTTGTTTATCTATCATATGCATAAGACCATATAAATAGACAATTGCTTAAGTAGTTTGATACAAAACCGTGGGTATCAAAACCATGGGCAAAAATGGGTATCAAAACAATGGGTATCAAAACAATGGGTAAAAACCATGGGCCCAAAAATAGCCCATAACGGTTACCCATTACCCATGGGTTAACAAACCACCCATGAAAATTTTTTCGGGGGCTTCACCCCCAAACCCCCTTGACCCACTCACCGGTGAGCGGGACCACCATAAAAATACCCGAGTGTAACACATAGAAGGTGTACCACACTCTAACATGAAAACAAGCTCCACAAACATAACAATCTCCCACTTGGAGACTGATTTCCACTGAGCAAGCTTCTCAACCCTTCATTTTCATCTGCGAAGGCCAACCAAAGCTGAACATAGCTTTAGTTTATCCCTTGTGACCACCTTGGTCATCATGTCTGTAGGATTCTGACTGGTATGAATCTTCTCCAACTTCAACTTATCTTCTTCCAAAGTTGTCCTGATGAAGTGATATCTCAACTGTATATGCTTCATCCTTGGAGTGGAAAGCAAAGTTCTTAGCTAGGTGTATAGCACTCGACTATCACTATGCAGCTTACATTCCTTCTGCTTATGCCCCAACTCCTCAAGCAATTATTATAACCAAATCATCTCTTTGCTTGCCTCTGTGGTAGCAACATACTCAGCCTCCGTGGTTGATAAAGCCACCAGCTTCTATAGTCGTGAAATCCAGCTCATTGTTGTCCCACCTACAATGTAAATATAACCTGTCGTGCTCCTCCTGCTATCAACATCTCCAGCCATGTCTGAATCTACATAACCACGTAAAGTGGTGTCGATCCCATCAGAGCACAAAATTGTCCCCATGGTCCCTCTCAAATACCGAAGGATCCACTTTACTGCTTGCCAATGCTCTTTACCCGGATCACTCATAAATCTACTCGACTCACACCGCATGGGCAATATCAGGCCTAGTGCACACCATAGCATACATCAAACTGCCAACTGCTGATGAGTAAGGTACCTTGGACATCTGGTTTCTTTCTTGCTCTGTCTTGGGACACTGCTCCTTTGATAACTTAAAATGGCCTGCCAAAGGAGTCCCAACCGGTTTAGCATCCTGCATGTTAAACCTATCTAATACCTTCTTAATGTACTCTTCCTGAGATAAAGTCAGCTTCCGTTCCTTCCTATCCCGAGTTATCCTCATACCAAGGATTTGTCTAGCTGCCCCCAAATCCTTCATATCAAAGGATTCACTTAGTTGTTTCTTGAGTACTTTTATTTCCTGCATGTTTTTACCTGCAACCAACATGTCATCAACATACAAACACAAGATAATATAAATTCCATCCTCAAATTTCTTTGTATACACACAATGGTCAGAATGACATCTAATATAACCTTGCTCCATCATGAAGCTATCAAACTTCTTATACCATTGACGTGGAGCTTGTTTCAAGCCATACAAGCTCTTCTTCAGTTTACACACCATCTCCTCTTTACCTTTGACCTCATAGCCCTCTAGTTGTTGCATATATAGTTCCTCCTCCAAATCACCATGGAGAAATGCAGTCTTTACATCTAACTGTTCTAAGTGCAAGTCTTCTGCTGCCACTATTCCAAGAACAGTTCTAATAGAAGTCATTTTTACTACAGGAGAAAATATCTCATCAAAATCTATACCTTGTTTCTGTGCAAACCCTTGACCACCAACCGGGCCTTATATCTTTTCTTTCCTCCTTCTTCATCTTTAACTTTGTATACCCACTTGTTCTGCAATGCTCTTTTGCCTTCCGGTAGCTTCACCAAATCCCAAGTCTAGTTCTCCATGAGAGAATTATGCTCCTCATCCATGGCTTGCTCCCACTTCTTACTGGCATCTACCTGCATTGCTTCATCAAAGCTCTCTGGCTCTCCACTATTAGTGAGTAATAAATAATAAAGAGAAGGAGAAAAACATTCAGGTTCTTTTCTTACCCTAGAAGACCTCCTCACTATAGGAGTTTGGGGTTCCTGTTGAGTAGGTTCCTGAACTGATTCATGGGTCACTTTCCCATCCTGGAAGATCCTCTACCACTGCATATTCTTTCTTGGATTCTTCCCTGTTTTCCTGCAACTATTGCTTATACATGACTTTCTCATTAAAGACCACATCCCTAGACCGAATGATTTTCTTGTCTTTAATACTCCAACATTTAAATCCAAAGTCATCACCACCATAACCAATAAAAGTGCATTTTTCTGATTTAGCCTCTAGTTTGGTCCTATCATCCTTGTCAATATGAACAAACACCTCACATCCAAAGACTCTAAGAAATGAGTAATCAACTTTCTTACTGTACCAAGCCTCCTCAGGTATGCCTCCATCCAAGGCACTTGAGGGTCCTCTGTTTATCAAGTACACAGCTATGCTCACCGCTTCTACCCAAAAATAAAGAGGCAGTCCTGCATGTATCCTCATGCTCCTAGCACGTTCCATTATTGTTTTGTTCATCCTTTCTGACACCCCATTCTACTGGGGTTCCTGGAACCATCTTTTTCCTGATTCCATTCTTAGAACAATAATCATCAAATTCATTGTTGCAATACTCCCCTCCATTATCTGACCTGAGACATTTTAACTTAAGGCCTGTTTCATTCTCTACCAAGGCTTTCCATTTAACAAAAGTATCAAATACATCAGATTTGTTTCTAATACAATAAACCCAAACTTTCCTTGTTGCATCATCAATAAAAGTAACATAATAACTTAAACCCCCAAGAGATGATACCTGAGCCGGTCCCCACACATCAGAATGTACCAGCTCTAACTTACTCTCTTTCTTCGTAGGTCCAACCTTGAGAAACCTTACTCACTTCTGTTTCCCATATATGCAGTTCTCACATAAATCTAAACATGTTTCTGTATATCCAGGAAAATTCTTCTTTATGATGTCCATGCCCTTATGGCTCATATGACTGAGCCTATAGTGCCATAATGTTGTATCTACATCTAAAGCCATAAGATTACAATCATTAGTACTATCAGTGGTTAAATACAAGGTTCCAACCTTCTTACCTCTTGCCACCACAAGAGCACCCTTGGTGACCTTCCAAGAGTTAGTTGTAAATATCACAGTACAACCATCACTTCCCAATTGCCCCGCCGATATCAAATTTCTCCTTAATGTAGGCACATGTCTGACATCCTTCAATAGCCATGTATTCCCATTCTGCATCTTAACCGAACAAAACCTTTTCCAACTATATTGTAAGGCTCATCATCACCAAGAAAAACATGCCCAAAATCCCCTTGAACATAATTAACAAAATAATGCCTATGTGGAGTAGCATGAAAAGAAGCCCTTGAATCTAAAACCCAAGATTCATTAATATTATGCAAAGAAAGAATCAAAGCATCCTGGCATACATTACCCGATGCCACATTTGCCTCCTTGTTTTCTTCTTATTGTTTCTTCTTATCCGAAGCTCCCAACAATCCTTCTTTGCATGCCCAGACTTTCCACAGTGCCAACATACTATCTTGCTTTTGGATTTTGACCTTGCCCGATCCTTTGATTTTCCACGGTTTCCTCTATTCTTCTGTCTCCCTCTAGTTTCCACTATCAAAGCATTCCCTGAAGTAGAAGATTCACCAGAGCTTTTTCTTCACATTTCCTCACTTAGAATCACCCCTACAACATCCTCAAACTTCAACTTTGAGTTAGTTGGAACCGAGTTGCTTACCGCCATTACTAGGCTATTCCAACTTTCAGGTAAAGAGCATAGAATTAATAAAGCCCTAACTTCTTCATCAAATTCTATTGTAACCAAAGCTAGCATATTTACAACCATATTGAAATCATTTAAATGATCTGCTACTGAACCATTCTCTAGACATCTTCATATTAAACAACTTTTTCATTAAAAATATCTTATTAGAGGCAGAGGGTTTTTCATACAACTTCCCTAATGCATCCATCAGTTCTTTTGTAGTCTTTTCCTTTGAAACATTAAATAATACCAAAGATGCAAGACACAGTGGATCATTCCAAGTGCCTTTCCGATCCAACAAATCCCATTCCGCATCTGTCATACTTGAGGGTTTGTTCACCTTCTCAAACAGTGGAGTATAAAGATCCTTCTGATAAAGGTAATCTTCCATCTGCATCTTCCAAAGACTGAAATTTGCCCGTTGAATTTATCAACCCTAGATCTTCCATCATCTTCCATAGCTCCCACTCAAGCTAAAAACTTTCCCTACGATTCAACACTTCAGAAAACCAAACCAGGCTCTGATACCAATTGTTAGGAAATAAGAGATAAAATATGTGGAATAATCCCTTACAGAATCGCAACAGTAGAAACTAATATGCAGAAAATATTACAGATCTCAAATAAAAGTGTAGAATAAATAACACAACACAGAGAGACAAGATTTAATGTGGTTCACCCAATTTGGGCTACGTCCACCAAGAATCACTTGCTCAAATTTTATTACAAGCCTCCACTCTCTCAATACAATACCAGATCCGTTTGGAGCTATGCTCAACAAACTCTACAAAATTCACACCCGAATTCAAAGCACATCTGCAATACATTTTCTTGTCTATCTATCATATGCATAAGACCATATAAATAGACAATTGCTTAAGCAGTTTGATACAAAACCGTGGGTATCAAAACCATGGGCAAAAACCATGGGTATCAAAACAATGGGCAAAAACCATGGGTATCAAAACAATGGGTACCGAAAAAACCATGGGCCCAAAAAACCATGGGTTACCCATTACCCATGGGTTAACAAACCACCCATGAAAATTTGGGTTAACAAAACACCCATGAAGCCCCATCGATCGGGGGGCTTCACCCCCCGAACCCCTCGACCCACTCACCGGCGAGTGGGACCGCCGTAAAAATACCCGAGTGTAACACATAGAAGGTGTACCACACTCTAACATGAAAACAGGTTCCACAAACATAACAACTCAAAATATAGAATTTGGTACGATGATGTTTAATCTATGAACTTCATGTTGGATGATAGGTACTTTGATATAAATAGTTTGAGTATTAGGATGGTCAACCATGTGTAATTTGTGTGCTAGAAATAAATTGAGTATCAATGTCCTCATTTGTAAAAGAGTGAGTAGCAATATTTGGTATCCCATAGGGGAATTGTGTAGTAGATCCCATGATATTGTGCTTTTATGCTAAATTTACAGTGAATAACAAACTAATATTTTTATGGTGTAGGTATTTACAATTGATGTTTTGGGGAAGCTATAATCCTTAGGAAATAAAAGCATGTGATGCATATTCATATTATTTTGTATTTCTCTCCTCTACATATATATGACATATTTTCGCTCTAAATAATGGATGCATCAAACTAAATTTTTTATGTCTCTTTATTGTGTGTTTTGTATTTGTAAGTTCTCATTTGCTAGGTAATATTCCATTTCAAGTTTTGTCTAAACACCGTCAATAAACATATGAAAAATGTTATTTCAATAAGTTTTTAATTATTATTTCTAAGTCAGTGTTATTGAGAATATATACTAATTTGGGAGGTGAATGATTTTGGAAAGTAAAATTTTCACTCCCAATCATTCACCTCACAAATTATTATGTATTCTCAATAACACTAACTTAGAAATAATAATTAAAAACTTATTGAAATAACATTTTTAAAGATTCTCCTATAGTTTTTGTTATGTATATATGATGAGAAAATTAAGTTTTGTCCCAGCACCCAACTCTCTATATGTAGACACTCAACTGCATGTATAGCTAGACGTCTACATATACAGATGCTCAGTTGCATGTGCATCCGGGTGGTTGTATATGTAGACTCCCAACTACATGCATAACTAGGCATCTGCATATACAAACACTCGACAACATGTACAGTTGGGTGCCTGCATATATAGACACCTAGTTGCATGTGCTCGGTTGCACATGTAGTCGGGCGTCTATATATGTAGATGCTCGACTACACATGCATGTAGTCGAGTGTCTGTATATGTTACATATGCAGACTCTTGACTGCATAGACCTCCATGAAAATTCCATGTCTGCATTATTTTGCGTACAACCAACCCATATATAGATTTTTTTATAAATGCCCATCTACAATTGGTGCAGTTGATTACTTCCTGACCAACCTTTTCCCATAAACTTATTCGACTAGCAGACGAGTGTCTGCATATGCAACCACTTGGTTGCACATGCAGTTAGGTGTCTATATATGCAGATGCTTGACTACATAGACCTCCATACAGATGCCCCATTTTGAATCCCATATGTTATTGATGAAATTGTGGTTCTCTATGTTCAACCCGATGTCTAATACTTTCAAAGTTAAGCCGGTATGGATCTGGCAACCTTATTTACCCCTCCAATTTTGGTTGAAAGGTTTCTTAACTGCTATTGGTAACACTTTAGGGAAATGTTTGGCTATTGATCCAAAAATTGATGATTTTGAGCACACAATGTATGCTAGAATCTTGGTTGATATGGATACTTCTGTTGATTTCCCTACCACTATTGAACTCAAAGTGGAGGATAGAACTTGGTTACAAAATCTAAATTATGAAGGGTTTCCCTTTAGGTGTAGAACTTTCTTTTCTCTTGACCATCTAGCTTCAAATTGTCACATGGTAAGAAAAAATGTTAAAGGTAGAAGCTCATGGTGGAAGAATCTTAATCCTAGACACCTAGTTGTGAATGATCCATCTGATTGTGATTCAGACTCTGAATCTAATAATTTGGTTGATCCAGAAAAGGAGGAAGTGCAAGAAGGTAGAAAGAATGATGTGGATTCTTTATCAGGGTCCCAAAATCTCAAGGTATAGATTGAAGTTTTGATCCCAATCCATATTAATGAAAATGAAAATACAAATACAGAAGAGGATTGGACTGTTGTGAGTAGGAAAAAGAAAGGGACTATCTATCCCCTTAAGATGTAGTTAAGATCCAAAGGGAAGGGGTCAAAATTTTGAGATAGGTGTTGGTTTTATGTTTTTATTAGTTTTCTTGTTGTTGTTGGTTTGGAATCTTTGTGCCATTGGAAGAGGCAGCCTTGTTTGTTCTTCATTGTCTTATTTTTTTCTCCATCCTTTGTATGGGGTAGGGTCCCCTTAACCCTCATTTACCGATAATAAAAAAATAAGTATTTTTATAATCGCCATTCAACAAGCTCATTCATAAAATCCCACAGAACACTCGTCCATTGGATCAAATTCAAAAGTGCTTCTTCCTCAATGCTCAATTACCTTAAATAAGCTATGCACTAAGGAGAGCTAATCTTGCAACTCTGGATGTTGATCAATGTTTGGCTATCAGTGTTGAAGATGATTTAATCATGTCTGGTAAGTTGAAAAGAGAACCCTCCAAGTCTAAAGCATCTTTTTCTTCCTCCTCTCCTGGAGCCAACTCAGATCAGTTGGTATAAAAGCTTGTCAATGACCTCATAGCTATCAAGAAACAATTGGCTCAGCATGCTCCTTACCAAGACATTCCAAGGAAGAACTTTCATCCTAGGAACCACTTTCCCTCTTCTCAAACCAGGTTGGCCATTGAAGGTCCACCCCTCAAGATTCTTGTCAATGCTACTTGTGAGGTTCTTGAGCCTGGTGATGAGGAAGAAAATGGGCTCTATGATGAACAAGAAGAGGAAGTTGATGAAGAACTGGAGGAGCCTGGTGACTCTTGGGTTCATTTCCTCGCCATTGAAGGTGTGGATGATGAAGATGACTATGATGAAAGAGTAGCAGAGATGAATAGTGATTCATATGTTGTCATGACTCGAGAGCAAACAAATAAGAAAGAAAAAGTGTTGCAGCCTACAAAAAAATCCAAGGAGTTTCCTACAACTATTCCAGTGATTGCCAGAAGAGGAGCTCCTATTCCCACTGCTTCCACACAAAAGGTGAGTAATACTAATCCTCCTTCTGCTACTTCTATTTTCCCGAACTCCTTGTCCTTCAAATCCTAAAGCTGATAAATCCAAAGTCTCTCAAGTTCCTAGTAGTGATGCCCCATCCACCTCTAGATCTTTTGATATCATTGATCACCTAAAAAAGACAAAAATCCAAATTTCAAAGGTAGAATTTTACCAAACCCATCCAAACGTTTTTGCTAAAATGGTAGACTTTATCAATTCCAAATCCAAAGCCTCATCTAATACTTCTAAGGGTCTTTTACCACTCCCTCTTCCTCACCTCAACCAAGCTTTATGGCTGCAGTCACTTCTCCTAATGAGAAAGTTGAACCATTCGATGTGACTCTCCTCATAGCTGGCCATAAACTCAGTAAATATGTCATAGACTCAAGAGCATCAAATAATGTAATGCCTGCAAAAGTAGCTCATGCTTTGGGCCTGACCCTAACACGTGCCTTTGGCTCCTGCTATTCCATGGAGAGTAGAAAAGTGCCTTTGGTTGGGAGAATTAAGGATGCACGGGTAGCTTTTGTTGCTTTGCCAGAGAAAAGGGTCTTGGCCACTATTTTGGTAGTCGATATCCCTCCTTCCTATGGCATGTTGCTAAGTAGGAATTTTTGTAAGGAGGTTGGGGTGAGATTCAGATGGATTGGTCACATGCTTTGATCCGTGTCAATGGAAAAATGAAGAAGTTGCTACCTAAGAAACAAACTAAATATATTGTGCAAAAGATAGATGATCCTAAAGCACAAATACTATATGTAGACATTGGGCATGGGGACTATATGATCATGACAGAAGATGAGGCAAAACTTCCTAAAGGGGTGATTCATGACCCTAATGGCATTTGGAATCTAGAATTTGATGGAAGCTACTCTTCAGCTAGTTCTGGGGCTGGTGTGGTGTTGACTTCTCCAGAAGGGAAGATTCATCCATTTTCATTCAAGCTTCACTTTGAAAATACAAATAATACAGCTGAATATGAAGCTCTCATACTTGGATTGAATATGGCTAAGGAAATGGGAGTGAAGAATCTTTGTGCTCGTGGTGATGCAGAGCTGATTGTGAAACAAGTCAAAGATCTTTATCAATTCAAGAACTTGAGATTGAAACATTATAGAAATATTGTTTGGGATTCCATTGAATTTCTTGATGCTTTCTCCATTGAAGTCGTGCCAAGAGAAAAGAACACTAGAGCTGATTCTCTAGCTATCTCTGGATCTTTGTTGATTCCTCACCCGGATTTCTCTCAGGAAAAATTTACCATTGAGATGATTCATAGGCCCAGTGTACCAGATAATGCAAATAACTGGCAAGTTTTTAATGATGATCAACACTTGCTCTCATTTTTGGAGCTTAAGGACAACTTTGATAAGTTGTACTTTGAAGGAAGTGACAATCAACCTAGAGAGTGTGTGTCATCAAATGAAGGAGATGTCAAAGAAGAGATGGATCAAGATGGATGCATCAAGCTGAAAGGCAACAAAATTCCTAAAGGGCTGGTGAGTTTGGAGGATCTTTTTGATAAACATGATAGATATATGAAGTCTAAAGTTTCCCAAGGAGCTCGGCAATCTGTTGAGACTGAGAAAGTGAATATTGGAAGTCTTGATGATCCCAAAATGGTCAATATCAGAAAATGTTACACTCAGGAAGAGAAAAAGAAGGTGGTGAATCTTTTGAAAAGGTATGTTGATGTTCTGGCTTACTCTTATGATGATCTTAAGGCTTTTCAGCCTAAAGAAATGCAACATTTCATTCCTCTTAAGCCATTTGCTAAGTAGGAATTTTTTAAGGAAGGCGGGGTGAGATTTAGATGGATTGGTCACATGCTTTGATCCATGTCAATGGAAAAATGAAGAAGTTCTACCGAGAAACAAACTAAATATATTGTGCAAAAGATATATGATCCTAAATCACAAATACTATATGTAGACATTGGCATGGGGACTATATGATCATGCGAAGATGAGGTAAAACTTCCTAAAGGGGTGATTCTATGACCTCTAATGGCATTTGGAATCAGAATTTGATGGAACCCCTCTTCAGCCTAGTTCTAGGGCTGGAAGTGGTACTTTTCAAAAGGGAAGATTCATCCATTTTCATTCAAGATTCACTTTGAAAATACAAATAATATAGCTGAATACGAAGCTCTCATACTTGGATTGAATATGGCTAAGGAAATGGGAGTGAAGAATCTTTCATCAATGTTTTTTAATATGCAGTTGATTGTGAAACAAGTAAAAGATCTTTATCAATTCAAGAATCGGAGATTGAAACATTATAGAAATATTGTTTGGGATTCCATTGAATTTCTTGATGCTTTCTCCATTGAAGTTGTGCCAAGAGAAAAGAACACTAGAGTTGATTCTCTACCTCTCTCTGGATCTTTTCCAATTCCTCACCTGGATTTCTCTCAGGAAAAATTTACCATTGAGATGATTCATTGTACCGATAATGCAAAGAAGTAAGTTTTTAATGATGATCAACACTTGCTCTTTTTTTGAGCTTAAGGACAACTTTGATAAGTTGTACTTTGAAGGAAGTGACAATCAGCCTTAGAGAGAGTGCGTCATCAAATGAAGGAGATGTCAAAGAAGAGATGGATCAAGATGGATGCATCAATTCAAAAAGGCAACAAAATTCCTAAAGGGCTGGTGAGTTTAGAGGATATTTTTATAAACATGATAGATATATGAAGTCTAAAGTTTCCCAAGGAGCTTAGCAATCTGCTGAGACTGAGAAAGTGAATATTGGAAGTCTTGATGATCCCAAAATGGTTAATATCAAAAAATGTTGCACTCAGGAAGAGAAAAAGAAGGTGGTGAATCTTTTAAAAAGGTATGTTGATGTTCGCTTACTCTTATGATGATCTTAAGGCTTTTCAGCCTAAATAAATGCAACATTTCATTCCTTTTAAGCCTAGGATCAAACCATTCAAGCAGAAACAAAGGCAATACAATCCTAAAATTGCTAACACCATTTTCCAAGAGATCTAGAAGTTGTTGAAGGCAAGGATCATCTTCCCTATACATCATTCAACGTGGATTTCCAACATTGTACCCGTCAGGAAGAAGAATGGTGAGATTCGGAATTGTGTTGATTTTAGGAATTTGAATCAGGCCTCCTTGAAAGACAACTATCCTCTCAACATGATGGATCAAGTATTGCAAAGCTATCATAGGCTCAGAGATGCTATCTATGTTGGATGGATTCTCAAGGTATAATCAAGTAGAAGTCAATACTGCAGATCATCATAAGACTGCTTTTACTACACCTTGGGGCACCTTTGCCTACAAGAGGATGCCTTTCGGTCTTATCAACGTTGGTGCCACTTTTCAAAGGGCAATGGACCTGGCTTTTGGAAACCTAAAGGGAAAATGCATTTTTATACCTTGATGATTTGACTGTGTTTTCCAAGACCAAGGGAAGATCACTTTCAGCACCTTGAAACAGTCCTCCAAAAGTGCAGAGAACATGGAGTCTCTTTAAATCCCAAAAAATCTATCTTTTGTGTCACTAAAGGTAAATTGTTGGGGCACATTGTTTCCAAGGAAGGAATCAAGATCGATCTAGAGAGAGTCCAAGCAATCCAAAAATTCCTCTTCCCACAAGTAAAAAGGGTGTGCACTCCTTCTTTGGTAAGATCAACTTCCTAAGAAGATTCATTCCTGATTTTGCAGAGTTGACTATGAGAATTGCTCAAATGATGAAAGGAAAACAAATGTTTGCTTGGTCATCTAAAGGGAAGGGAGCATTTGAAGGCATCAAGAAAGCTATTGCAAAGACTCCCATCTTGGCATGCCCTGATATTAGCAAGGATTTCATTATCTATTGTTATGCTACGGAGAATACCTTGGCCGATGTGCTAACGCAGAAGGATTTTGAAGACCATGAGCTCCCAATTGCATTCATGAGTTATGTCTTGAAACTCATGAGCTGAAGTACACCATGATGGAGAAACATGATTTTGTAGTCATCAAAGTAAGAAGCAGTTTAGGTTTTACATCCTTAATTCTCATTATGTGGTGTTGGTGCCTAATACAACAATCAAATCCATTCTTACTCAGCAAGAATTTGGAACCAAGAGAGGTAATTGGGTAGCAAAGGTGCAAGAGTATGATCTTGACATCAGGCCAACAAAGTTGATTCGGGGTAAGGGCCTGTGTGAACTCATTGTTGAGGGAGCTGCTAAGGAGTTGTCCAAAGATGGAGTTGATGTCCATGTTGTTCTGTTCCTCAGCTTGACAGATGTATGATATGCTGACATCGCTCACTTTCTGACTTATGGAGAGTGTCCACCTCACTTGAATGCCAAAGAGAAGAGAGCCATCAAACTGAGGTCTGCATGATATGTGCTATGGGAAAATGCTTTGTTCAAACGAGGCATAGATGGAAGCTTTTTGAAGTGCGTAGACAAGGAACAACAAAAGAAGTTGTTCTCTATTTTTCATGACCAGGCTTGTGGAGGTCATTTCTCCTCTGTTGTAACAGCTCATAAAATACTTTGTGCTGGTTATTATTGGCCCACTCTGTTTAGAGATGCATCAAAATGGGTTGGTAAATGTGAAGCATGTCAAACATTTGTTGGAAGACCCAAGTTAGCTGCTTTGCCACTAAAGCCAGTAGTGATTGATGAGCCCTTTCAACATTGGGGATTGGATTTCATTGGAACTCTTAACCCACCTTCCAGTGCTGGACATACCCTTGTGTTGACTGCCACATACTACTTCACCAAGTGGGTGGAAGCCATCCCAGCCAAAAGCACTACTTATGAGGTAGTTTCTAATTTCATTAAGGAGAACATCTTGATAAGGTTTGGGGTACCAAACAAAATTGTGACTGATAATGCTTCCAAATTTTCTTCTTGCTAAGATGATGGATTTCTGCTATGGGTATGGAATCTCACTTGCTCATTCTTCAGACTAATACCCCCAAGGGAATGGACAGGTAGAATCAACAAACAATAACTTGGTAAACATAGTTAGAAGCTTGTAAATGATTCTCAGAGGAATTGGCACAAGAAACTCTATGATGCTCTCTGGGCAGATAGAATTACACCCAAAAGAGCAATTGGGATGTCCCCTTTTCAAGTGGTGTATGGTGTGGAAGCCCAGTTACCAGTAACAGTGGAATTACCAGCCTTGCACTTAATGAAAACCATTGAAGATTCAAGTTTCAGCAGTTCCTTGGACAAGAGGATCATGTATCTCCAGAAACTGGATGAAGACAGGTCACAGGTTTTTGATAGGATATCAGCTCATCAATTGAAGGTGAAAGCTCTGTTTGACAAAAAAGCTAGACCTAGAGATTTTCAGGTGGGATACATTGTTCTGCTGTGGGACAAAAGGCATGAGCCATAAGGAAGTCATGGTAAGTTTGATTCCCTTTGGCTCGGTCCTATTAAAATTAGACACTTTGCTGGAGAAAATTCATTCTATTTGGATTACATGGATGGTTCCCCTCTCCCACTTCCTTATAGTTGGTAGTATCTGAAGTTGTTCGAGTCCTAGGTGACTAGGCGGTCCTTCTATATATTTTGTGTAGTGTTTTGGTTTTGGTTCATCCCTTTGTGTTTTGTTTCTGTTCTTCCTTTTTAGTTTCTTTTCTTTTCGTGTGTTTTTTCTTCTGTGTTGGTTAGCCTTTGACTCTATTTGCCGAATGGATAAGGCATTGGTCTACTTTCCCTAAGTTTTTCTATGGTTCTTGATCTTGCCTCGTTCCTCTATCAAGTCATCCCCAGAAAGAGCCAACTGTTGTCGCCCTCAAAATTCCCCTCTTTGGAAGTTAGGTTTCGAAAGTTTTGGGTTGGTACTATTATCTATATTTCGCCCCCCAGGTAAAATATGGTCAGCCACAACTCCACATAGAAGAAACCGGAGAAATCACGTTCAAATCCTGCGATCATGAAATAGAGGGAGTCTACAATGGAGTGGCAGGGCCTGCAAAAGATCAACCAACCCCATACAAGAAGAAATTCAAAATCGGCGCAAATTCGAACGAACCCATGCTTCAAATCTAGCAAACAAGTTGCAGGAAGACTCTAAAATGGAATAGCATGGCCGAGGAAGGAGGAAATAGTGTCAAAGAACCAGAGGCTTGAAGGAGAAGAAATGGTGAAGTCCATTGCTACAAAAACATGATAAAATATGATTGGGAGACTCCTCAATACCCTCTTTATGATCCTATGATCTTTAGTAATGTCTCCATTTATGCTAATTTTATTTACTATGGTCATTGTCATCATGAGCAATCACTGATGGATTTTGATTACTTCATGTAGTGCCCACCCATGTGGGACTCAAACACATGACCAAAATACAAGGTAATTTTTTTTTACATTCATTTTGCTTGATACAACTATGTGACACCAAGAAGACTCACAAGAGATTGTACGACACCACTTGCAATATAAATACATGAACATGAAGGACATGTAATTAGCAAGATGACATAGGATGCAAACCAATGCCGCACTTATATACACGAGCAATAATGAAACCGCGACCCAACCACAACATGAGCTTCACGAATTGGAACTTTTCACAATATTACATTTTCATGGTTAAATCTTTGTCATATTCATTTTTCCATTTTTAGCTTTAATGGTTTGTAGAACACTTGACATGCAAATATATAATCTCATTCACAAGGCTACAAATTATTCATTTCATTTTAGAATTAACTTATAACAAATACACTTATTTGGGTTCTTTTCTCTATTACTATCATTTTGATAGCTCACATGTGAAAGTCTCTTAGCTCTCGGTCTCCAACTAGAGTTTCCGTATCAGCTAAACACAGATTTTCCCTACACTTTTAGTTGTTATGGTTCAATCATCGATCAATATCGTTTCCAAAATAGTTATGTGCCATAAGTTTTGTTTTTTAGACAAGAGATTAAGTTGCTTGAATACTCGAACTCACATGGAGCAATTCATAAGAACTTTCAACAACAAAAGAAGGCCTAACTAAGTTTAAGGTAATTCTAAGTTTCACTTGTCGGTTTTATATTGCTTGCATGTAAAAGGGTTAGGATTTTATTAGAGGTACTAAGTGAGATACCACCTAACTTTATGGTCTGCCAAAGTAAACTTGATCACATTTCAAGAATCAACATTACTTTCCTTATTGCTCTTATGATCCCGTACAAGTACAAAGATTGGTCCTTCCCAGGAGCCTTAGCATAAAAGGTAACCATCTAAAAACGTTGATATACAATACATCAATCATGTCACAAAGGGGTATTGCATCCTTAACTATAATAACATGCATACTTCCATGAACATAAGAAATCCTTTTGACATACATGCCTAAAAAGTACTACTAAGCCTCTAGGAACACATGAGAAGATTTGTTTCAAGGCATATCTCAAAGAAAAGATCGGGTGGTATCTAACACTAAGACACATATTAATAAGACAATCCCTTTGAGAAACATCTAGAGATTGAAACTTCACTTAAACCCAACAAGGTGAACGAAACACTAATAACACAATGCTCAGTTGGGTAACCTTCTCAATGGTTGATAAATTGGGGTCAGTTGGGTGACTTTTAAAATAATAACCTCCTAAAAGTGGTCAACCATAACCATTCTTAAATAAGGTAATTTTATTACTTCTGAGTGTTCCAGGCATTTTAGTAACACACGCAAGAATACAAAATCACTTCATTCACATAGGAGCACAATTATAACATGTTCATTTCATTTCTAGTTAAAATGTACATCTACACCATTAGCAAGATATATACCTATAATCAAAATCATCCCTAAAATAGAATGCCCATTTTCCCAGGATACCAATACACTACAATATTCACTCATCACAACATAATCCATAAATAACATTCATGATTATAAACATAGTGTTGATACATCTATTTAATATTACATGTATATTTCAACGATAATCCATAAATAACATTCATGATTATAAACATAGTGTTGATACATCTATTTAATATTACATGTATATTTCAACGATAATTTGTATTACAAAAACTCCAGTAACGCTACCATTTGTTTTTTGTTCCATGTACCAGCAACCACCACATGGTCAGCACAACAGTTGGCATTTCATCAAACTACAATCATGCACAATTTACAATTTTTGGAGTTTTCTAACAATAATGAAACTATATTCAACACACTTCAAAGGAGAGTAAGAAATGCAATGCCATTTCAATTCATTACAAAGCAATGAGAGAGATAAAGGAGAGAGAAAACACCATTTTTCCACAATCAATTTCTTTACAAGCAAGTGTCAAAAAAATTCCGAAAGTCTTGTATTCGTTTTTACAAAGTTCCCCTATCGTTATTTTGCTTGGATAAGGTCGTATTACAGTTTTCACCAATTAGACACAAGTTTCCAAAAACGTCAAATTTAAACAAGTTGCTTGAAATCAACATTTGAAAACCATCTTCGAGACTCAAACACACAAGGGAACAAATTCCTACCTATTCCCCTATATACAAGGAAACACTTAAAGCTAACGGAACCCCAAACTGACAAACATGATTAAAATGGCACTCGTCCTTCCGGAGCTACCGATCGTAAATGCACCTAAGCGGCCTTGTCCCCAATGACCGAAGGCCTATAAAACCTATCAGGAAAACTAGTTTGTGGGATGTTGTTCT
The DNA here is from genome assembly GCA_018340775.1 of Taxus wallichiana var. yunnanensis. Taxonomy (NCBI): domain Eukaryota; kingdom Viridiplantae; phylum Streptophyta; class Pinopsida; order Cupressales; family Taxaceae; genus Taxus; species Taxus wallichiana. The sequence goes on from CM031237.1 coordinate 555,616,712, forward strand.
CCAAACAGAGGGTTTGTTGTGATTGTCTCGTAGAAATATTAGAGGTATGTGGAAGCCAAAATTTATTTCCACACCCAGGGCCAAAATGGCAAGTCAAAACCAAACTGTATTTTTAACTTTCAGCCGTTGTTTAAAGCTGCAAACTAGCACGCTAGGCTCCTAAACGCATTACGAAACAAGGTTAAATGGACATCCAATGAACAACCCAGGATTCAATTGGACACTCCACATGACAAGGTACACAGCTAAAGTTTGTTTTTCTCAATTCAGGGTTTATAAGGATATTTTTGCCTGCATGAAAACAAGTTTTTATTAACATTACACAAAGTCGCCAAGGAGTTTTACTAAGTTACTTGTTTATCCCACCAACCACGTGGTTTCACAAATCCAAAACTAGAATTGTAGTTTATCCATCCATCTTACAAGGTAAAGGAGAGAGTAGTGTTTACATTCACGGATTATCTTCAAGTGCATACCAAATAGAGGTACAATTTGCTATAGGAAACACGTTTTGTTTAATTCACCCAAAATTTACTCTTCTTTAGTTTTATTTACAACTCCATTCAAATTAAGAAAACTAGAACACGTAAAATTGTGCAAGGATAAATTGAGATGACCATGCCTGGGTGGGAAACGAAGTGGTACGAGGGACTCCAAGTCAATTACATGTGCACAAGATATTTCGTGCTTGTTACACTCGTCCAAGTTAATGTACCAAACTAAACACAAAACCCCGAAAAACTCCAATGAAATTGATACCTGATGAAGATGTAGATGGATGAGGAAGCCAATGTAGATAAGACGGGCGCACACAAGCAATTCGCACAATAGATCCGAATAACCTGTAAAACACCGATGCTTGACAGAAAAAGACCACGTTAAAGATATTTTAGTGGACCGCCCGAGAAGCGGTCCGAGAAGCGATAAGCTTCCTCGGCGGATGTCACCAATTTCAATAAAGAAAGGAAGCATACATGATAAAAGATGTAAATAAAGACTAGATTTTCTGATGCGGTAGAATAAGACAGTAATCTAAACAAAGCAGACAGATAAAGACAGTAAAACAGGAACTATGAAATAAAATCGGATTTGTGTTACCCGTATCCTTTACCTATCTGCAGAGAAAATCGGCGCGCTTTTTAAAATCGGCGCGATTGAGACCGGTCGGGCGCCGCTTTTTAAAATCGGCGCTGACGAGAGACTGGTCGACGCTTTTTAAAATCGGGCGCTCGATGAGAGATCGGCGCCGATCGAGACAATCGATCGGCGCCGATCGGGTCAATCGGCATCGATCGGAGGCGATCAATCGGGGTGGATCATAAGCGATAAGATTCGGGAATTAGAAGACGAATGTGGTCTTGGATGAGCCGAAGTTGGTCAAGAGACACTCGAACAGAGTCACCGATGATGATAGATGGTGGTGCGATGTCGATATGACAGTGACAGAGTAACGGTGTTCCTCTCAGTGGATTGATTCGACAGATCTCGCCCTAATTTGATACACTTGATGTTGAAGATCTCTCACCGTATATCTCTCTCTCTCTCGTGTGCAAGTGCTCCTTTTTCGCTTGTTCGCTTTTTTCGCTCTTGCTCCGATCTCTTTCTGCCTCGATTTTTCCGCGCTTAGAACCGAGTTCGACTTGCTTTTATAATCGGCGCGCCTCCTAGAAAATCGGCGCCACCATATGGGTCGGCGCCGATCGCGGAGAAGACTCCCGAGATGGCTAAAAATGATCGATTCGAGAAAATAAGACTCATCCCGACTACGGAAAATATCCCGCTTAGGGAAGATTAAAAATAGATGTGATACATGGGTAGAATAAATTTGGGGTGGATAAGTGATTAAGATGATGGGAAGAAGCGTAATTAAATATTTAATACTTAATTACTCATGGGTAAGATGTGATGGGATGAATTAAATTTAGAGTAGGTGATTAAATCACAAATTGGAAAACTATCCCAAGGGGATAGTTGGTGATGTAAACGTGCCCTAGGTTACCTAGGCAAGTAAACGGATGAGAAGGGACACTAAATTGGGTAACCAATTTTAGGTGTCTACATTTTGCCCTTTTTGTCAAGTAACTCATGCGATAAGCAAGGTTATGAGACAAAACATGGAGATGGAAGAAGAGAAGAATTTGTGGTGATGTGATCCCCCTCAAACTAGGGATGGGATGGATGATAGAACAGACGATCCCGAGTTTGAAAGAGGTAGATGAAAAATGCAGGATGCCCCAGTCGGATAGCTGGAGTAGAACTGATCATTGAGGACGCATAAAAATAAACACAAGGGCAGCAACCTAAGGAACTCACATTGGTAGGGAAAACTAGCCGGTCTCCTCATGAGACGACGTTAGTGCCTACAGACCCATGAGTGTAAGGAGAACTGCAAAATAGCCAACATCTAAAGAGAGACACATTGGTAGGGACAACTAGACGGTCTATAAGTCAGACGACGTTAGTGCCTACAGACCCGCGTAACTCTAAGCGGCTAAACAAAAAGCGAGTGCTCCACGCAAAGGGAACAAACTCGAAATAGATGATGATATCGAAAATATGTGCCGAAAGACAACATGTAGCGCACAATAATGATCAGATAGACCAGCCAAGCATCAACACTATGGCAAAGAGATTAGCAGATGGAAGCAAACGACGTGGAGAAGCGATACCGCAATCCACGGGCAAAAATGAGTATAAATCGATAGACTGATAGATGATGATATAGACATAGACTGATAGATGATGAATAGACGTGATTGGATAGATATAGACTGATAGAGGATAGAAATAGATGTGATTAGATAGATTGAAATGTGGATAAAATAGATGTGATTGGATAGATATAAACTGATAGATGATAGATGTGATGTGGATAGAATTTTGATTGATATGTGGATAAAATTTTGATGAAAAAGAGAGATAGATAGATGTAATGTAACTGATGCACAAGTTTTTAGATGTTTTGATGGATAGATGGATAGATGTAGCGTAATTGTGATGGATAAAGATATAGACTGATAGAGGATAAAATAGATGTGATTGGATAGATATAGACTGATAGATGATAGAAATAGATGTGATTAGATAGATCGATATGTGGATATAACTTTGATAGATGGATGTGATGCAACTTGGATGCACATGTGTTGGATGTTTGGATTAGATATGGATAGATATAATGTACCTTGACGTACATATGTGATGGATAGATTTAGATATAGATAGATGCAATGTACCTTGGATGTACATTTTGATGGATAGATAGATGGATGTGTTTGATATATGGATGAGATATAGGTAGATGCAATGAGAAATGAATACAGATAGAATGTTTGGATAGATAAGATGAATTTAGATAGAAGATAAATTGTGATTGAATTAACATGCGAAATGTCAATTTAACAGGATGCAAGAGCCAAAGATGAAAGCAGAAACAACCGTGACTTAGAAGAGAAGATACTCTGAGAAGAAGAAAATGATAAGTTGGACTTCCAACCGACCACAGAGATAGAATCCAGTAAAGAAACCAAAAGACCAAGCATATAAGGCCCTATATAAGATTAAAATAACCGACACTAACTAGTCGCAAACCGATCTAGGATAGAAATGGAAAGAAAAGAAAGTAAGTATCTTGTCGGAACCTACAAGGGACAGAATACATGTCCATGATAGGAAAATAGGATTCTCCATATGATCGACAAAAGGTCTAAAATCTCAGCTTCATGATTTGGACAGAAAAGCAAACTGATCAATGTGGGAAGTTTGCTTGATATGGAAAGACTGATCGATGCGGGAAGTCTTTCAGTGATGCTAACAAGTGTATAAACTGACTGGAAGGCTGATTGATTACAAGAAGCCTTGAATATTTCTTTGAGAAACAGCCGTCCTTCAAGGGAGCGGTCTGTATTTTGAAATTTGTATGATAGCCATCCTTCGAGGGTATGGTCTATTTGCTTTTTGATTCACTTGACAATGTATGGATAATGTCCTTCGAGGGACTACCATCTTTTCGATAAAGCATCTTTTTTTTTTTTTTTTTTTTTTTTTTTTTTGAAACTCTTTGGAAGAAGCTGAGTTTAGACCTAGATAGATCAGATGAAGGGGAGGAGAACATGGAAGAACATGTACTCATGCCCCGAGCAGATCCGATTAAGATAAGTACTGGGACATGATGAAGTGGTGATTAAGGTATTCCTACCATGAGGAGGAACATATCCAAAAGAAACGTGCAATGAGTAGAGCCGCGATACTCATATTTAAGGTAAACGAGGCAAAAGTGAGAACCACACAATTTCAAATCACCACGAAAGTAGATGACTCGGTTATTAGGACGGATGGAAGATCCGAGTCATGACTAGATTTGTGTAAGAGAGATTTTAACAATAGAAGGGCCGTAAATGCAAGGCATTAAGAGGTTCCGCTGTGTGATACCATCCATGGAAGACAAACGATAAGCCCTGCACTCCATATTTATGAGTGATAATGTAGGGACCCATCCAATTGGGAGCAAACTTACCACGTTGACTCCTTTCGAGTGTAGTGACATTTTGATTTTCCTTAAGAACAAGGTCACCAATTTTGAAGTCACGGTGTTGCACATGCTTGTCAGAAGCACGCTTGACACGCCGAGATAGACTTGATGATGCTCAAGAGCGTTAAGACGCCGCTCATCTAATAATTCAAGTGAGCTAGACGACGATTTTGACGATAATCCTCATCGAGACAAATTCTCCGAGAGAAACACTGAGAGATGGGATTTGGACTCCAAAGGAAGGACGGCCTGCACTCCATAGACGAGAGAGAAGGGAGTAGCACCAGTAGGAGTACGAATGCTAGTCCGATAAGCCCAGAGAGCGAAAGGGATATGTAGATGCCAATCCCTACCAGCTCGACTAGTTACCTTTGCGAGGATATTACGCAAAGTTTTATTGGAAGCTTCGGCCTGACCATTAGCTTGAGGATAGTATGGAGAAGAAAAACTGAGCTTGATTTTGAAAGCATTGCAGAGATTTTGCAAATCGACGTTCTTGAAGGATTTACCATTATCTGTGATGAGCTTGTGTGGAACGCCAAAGCGACAAATGATGTGTTGATAGACAAAATCAACTATGGGTTTAGCCTTTGTTGAAGAAAGAGGGATAGCTTCTACCCACTTAGTAAAGTACTCAGTGGCAGTAATGATAGAATGATGACGCCGTGAAGAACGGGATTGATGAGACCAATAAGATCAAGGCCCCATTGTGAAAAAGGCCACAAATCCGCCGCAGTCGCAAAGCCCGACTAGGACGTGCGTGAGATTGGAATGTTGCTGACACTTGACGCATTTCTTAGTGTATTCACAACAATCTTGATTAAGAGAAGGCCAATAATATCCCAAACGTAAGATGCGCTTAGCCACAGCTAAACCACTAAAATGTCCACCACAGATACCGTCATGGACCTCCTGAATAGCTTTAGATGATTCATGGGTTTTGAGGCATCGAAGCAAAATACCATCAAAGCCGCTGCGTTTGTAAAGAATCCCGCCTAGATAGAATAGCGATTAGCGCTGGACAAAAGACCTTCTACCATGGAAGTCGATCCGGAGGAAGCACCGAATGAGATAGATAATCAACTATCTGCTGATACCACTCATCCCGAGTATGGGTCATGACAAAGATTGATCGGGTTAGTGCCAAGATAAGATGGTTGATCTAATCGTTGCACGTACCACATAAAGACGCGAGTCTTCGCAGAAAAGCGGGATAAGGGATGCTAATGAGGCCATGGTATCCGCGAATCGATTTGGCAGACGAGGAATGGATCGATGGTGAACTTATCAAAAGATCGAGTCGGGCAAGAACAATGTCGCGATATTTTTGAAGGATATCATTCTTGCATTGATAGACACCCGTGACCCGATTAACGATGAGTTCGTAATCACCAAAGATGTCAATACGACGAGCGCCGAGATTAATGGCATTTTCAAGTCCTAAGACAAGAGCTTCAGACTCACCATATTATTGGTGCACTCAAAGTTCAATTTGTGCGATCGGGATAGGCATTCCCAAGGAGGAATCATCACGAAACCCGCACCTCCCTCACGGGCATTTGGATCCATCAAAGAAGAGCTTTACTTTAAATGGAGATAGACCAAAATCGATTTGTTGAATAAATTCATCGGGAATCGAGCAAGGGGTCTTGAGTGTCCTAAGAGGAGCACTAGCTAGTTGATCTCGCAATAACCCGACCCTGATAGCCTTTTTCATGGGATAAACTCGAGGTCAAATTGCACATGAGCATAAGCCAACGAGTGATGCGATCATTGTGATAAGGCTTTGCATGAATTGTCTTGAGGGGATTGACATTTGTGACGATGTAAGTTTTGTGATTAAGAAGATAATGACGAAGCTTAGAAGTTGCAAAGAAGAGAGCGCAACATAGTTTTTCAGCCCCGGAGTAACGTGTCTCATACTCATGGAGGGTGCGACTGATGTAATAGACAGCTTGTTCTTTACCACAAGTGTCCCGATGCGAAATCATGGCTCCGTGAGCATGGTCACCACAGAGATATAAAGATAGAAAGGCTCCTCGCGTGGAGGTGTAAGCACTCAAGTGGAGAAAGAAGATAAGCTTTGAGATCATCAAAGGCCTTTGGCAATGCTCATCCCATTGAAATGAACATTCTTACGGAGAAGATGGTGAAAAGGTTGACAACGGTCCGACAATCGGGAGATAAAACGACGACCGATCAAGACGCCCTCGAGACTCATGGAGTTGCTTTAAGTTAGACGGGAGGCATCTCAAGGATGGCTTTTATTTTTATGGGTCCACTTCAATACCCCGATGGAAATGATAAACCCTAAAAGTTTACCAAAGTTGAGGACGCCAAACACGCATTTAGATGGATTTAGACGAAGACAAAAGCGGATAAGCCTCTCAAAGAGAGGTGCAAGGATGAAAAGATGCTCCCGACGACGTTTGATTTGCCGAGAGATCGCCAACGTAATCCTCTGCGCTTTGTGTAAAAGATCATGGAAGATGTAGGTCATTGCTCGCTGATAAGTTGCCCCAAGGCGTTCTTAAGACCGAAGGGCATGACACGATAAAGCAAAAGGTCCCCAAGGAGTTATGAAGGAAGTCTTATGCTGGTCTTCTCAGTGCGATGAGGATTTGATTATATCCAGAGAAACCATCCATAAGAGAAAGCATCTCATGACCCGCAGTTAAATCTACGAGTTGGTCGATATTAGGAAGAGGAAAATCATCCTTCGACAGCAAGATTAAGATCCCTAAGTCGGTACAAATTCAATCTTCCCAAAGAGCCTTAGTTATCGGTACTACATCGACACCCATCATGCGGATAATCGATGGGTTGGATGAAGTTAGCCGAGAGCAAGCGTTGTAATTCTTCTTTAACAAGAAGGGCTACTCTAGGGTGCATTTTACGTAATTTTTGCTTAACTGGTTTGATGTTGGGAAGGGTAACGATATTGTGGACCACAATATCGGGATCGAGTCCTGGCATATCTTCATATGACCAAGCAAAGGCTTGACGATTTTTGGAAAGAAAAGCGGTAAAGTCCCCTAATTCCTGTGGATTAAGGGATTGGCCGACCTTAATGATGCGAGGGTCTTCAGAAGTCCCTATATTAAGGTCGATAGTGGCTCGTTGAGAAGGGTAGACGTGTCAGAAGGAATGGTTTTGGGAAGATATGAATCCTCTGCCCCTAGATAGGTGAGGACAGAGTCGTCATCCGCACAGAGGATAGTGTTGATAGTAGGAGAGTCGTCTCCAACTATCTCAGGGAAGATTAATGGTATGTAAGCACTCGATTGTTAGTCTCATAGACTAAAGGTCCCAAGGAAATGGTATTGATCAAAAAAAAAAAAAAAAGTTAGGTGGGATGGAAATGTCATCGTCCACATCAAGTGATGCTTCGGATTTGGTGGGGGAAGATGGTTCTTCAGTAGGAAGAGGCTCATCAAGAATAGTGACAAAGTGGCTTTTAAATGGGTTTAAATCCCAAACCAAACTTTTGGTGTGGCATGAGAGTAGGAATGGATTTGAGGTCATGTATACCTTGTTCATATTTTCCAAGGCCAAAACCTTTCCACGCGCATCGATATAGATAAGTTTTTGCAAACGTGGGATTCTGTAGATAATCAAACCCCGTTAGGTAAGGTTTGGCTCAGGAGGAGAATCCGGACAATAATGAGGTGTATCAAGACCACCGTAGATGAAATTGGTCTGTTGATTGGGCAAACCAATGGTAACGATGCGACCGAGACCTGATTGATATTCAGGTTGCTTGTCGGGTCTACCATACTCATTAGGTTTGAGATGGGCATCGAAAGAAAAGAGAGGAAGCTCTCCTAGTGAGAAACGCCGAATGTCTCTTCCGATTTCGCAACTGGTAGTTTGGTCAGGTGTATGGAAGAAGATGAAGCCCCATCCGAGAAGATGCATTTTCTTTTAAAGGGCACTCAGGGTCATGTCGCATGCGCAGAAGGAAAAGGATCTCCGGATGGGTGTAGATTTTGCCCTCATATTGATATTTTAGGCATCGATGGAGGGTGGATGGGACACAATGCATGCGCGAACCTGTGAGCGCCCAAGGATCATGTTATAGTGGAATTTTCCTTCGACAATATAGAAGAGTTCATGGAGCAGCCTTTTTACCTACTCGGATGGGTAAGACCACGCTCCTAGAGTGATCGCTAGCTGATCGTTAAATGATCGAAGGGCTAAAGGCGGAGGTGACACCACATTCTTAGGTAACTTAAGTTGTTCGAATGTGTGGGAAGAGATGACGCTGAGAGCAGCTCCACTATCGATCATAACACGCGTTTTAAGGCAAAGTTATTGACTTGGACTCGTGATGAAGAGAGGAGCCCCAAATCCTCTCAAGAAAGATGAGGAATTTTCAATCCTCAAAAGAAATGGCGGTCGATGGACCATTCAATCCAACAACCCACTGAAGGGTCGGGGCTCATCGGAATTTATCGCGATGCGACGCAGACATCGACAGAGCCTCGCGATGTTGTGGAGAGGATTGGATGAGGTCAAAAAGAGACATTTTGACCGAGCTTGGGTGAGTTGCTTCATGACACTCTCCTCAACGGATACGGAACTTGAGTCCGAGGCAAAGACGAATGGAGACCTTGGGTCGTGGGGCCGATGAGGAAGGAGACACGCCTTGTGGGCTGCAGTAAATGACAACCCGTGGTCTAGATGTGGAGATGAAGATGGGTTATGATAATGTTGGGTTCTAGTGGCGATATGGATTGTGTCAATTTGGGAAGGAGGGAGATCAAGTGGAGTGGAACCACTAGAGGTCCGAATGGATGGTCGAGGTTCTGGATGAGGCTAGGGTAACAGAGGTACTTGTTCCTCCTCCAACAAGAGGTCACTTTCTTCCGTAAGGTTCTCGACAACGGCTTCAAGAGCTTTACATCCTTCAAAGTTGTCATGACCTGGAGTACGGTGGTAAGCACAAATCGATCGAGTTAAACCAGTAGGTTTCACTCCTTTGGGGTTATAAGGCTTAATCGGAGGAAGGGTTATGGTCAAGATCGATAAGTTGATGAAGGATTTTGTGTAGAATCCGGTAGACGAAGATGAGGATAGAGATAATGGAGATGGTTCTTTTACCTTAACCGATCACGGGTAAAAGAACTCGCATGTTAGGTTTAACTGCTTTTTAGGGATCCTCTTATTTGTTTCGACATTGGAGGAGCACTTTTGGGTGCTTGGGATGGGAGTAAATGAGACATGATTGTCTTTGGTGGAGGAGGAGCCCTAAAATAGATTTTGAGGAGGATGGAGATGCGATAATTTTGTGGTTTTGGAGACAAAGGGGGTTGCTTAGTGGATTTACGGATGATTTAGATAATGTCGGTTTAGAAGAGGAAGAAGCCCCAAAGTAGGTGAAATTGGAGGAAGATAGGGTGACTTGATTTTTGTAACAAAGATGAGGATTTTGATAGAAGAAGTGGCATCTTTTTCGTAGGTAAGTCTACTTTTAGGGATGTTGATGAAGAAGAAGATGATGACTTTGATAGGTGTGTAGAAGAAGATGCCTTCTCAAATGGGCAAATCTAATCGCTTATGAGGCGTGAGAGAGATTTTTGTGGAAGAACACCGAGAGTTTTGATGGTCCGAAATATGGGCTTCCCTTTTCGTGTGGATGGTGACAACTTCAACGTCATAAGGTGATCAGAACCCTTTCCTGAGGAAGCAAATGGGGAGACATCGATGGTATGATGTTAGATTTTGGTTGTCTCGCGGTTTAGGTTCGGGAACCGAGCGATAGATGTTGATGCTACTACTTTTGATTTTCCCGAATAGGTGAAGTAACATCAGTAATGGAAGAAGTAAGTGATGAAGAAGTTCCTTGCGAAGGGACCACTTTTGGTGTAGTGATCATGGGTGGAACTACTATAGGAAAAGAGATAGGAAGAGTCAAAGTCGAGGACACTTTCGCCGAAGTGGCACAATTATAGGATGTTTATCAAGGCATAGTTCAGAGCGGAATGGGAGCAAAGTAAGTAGATGTGTCCAAGTGGAAACTCAAGGGATGTAATTGCCTCGAGCATCAAAGGACGTCCGATGATGAGACAGATGAGGAAGACACTGCCTCGGTATGGATGGGAGATCGGACAAAGGAGCGAGAGAGATGACTCCGTGTTTAAGAATGTAGGAATATCCAAAGATGGGTTATCGAAGATGGGGGATTTTCAAATGATTGGTGAAGTGGGAGAGGGTCTCGATTCGATTGCCGTGTTTGTAGATGATGTGGTTTCGTGGCGGATTCTTCAAAGAGAAATGAAGTTGATAATGTGGGTGTTTGGTTTTTGAGATTCAAGAATTATGATTTGGGGCATGATGGGGAAGGGTTGTTTGAAAACGCCCACGCTTGATTGGGGGAGCATTTGGGTTATCCAATAAGCTCGCCTTTATCAATGAATTTTTGACAAGATTTTTCAAAGTCCGACATCGCTCAATGTCATGACCCTTGGTTCTATGATAATGGCAAAATCGCTTTCCTAAACACAAAGGACGTTCTCGACTTTCATCAATATCTCTAATGGGTGGAAGTTCGATCATGCGAACTTCCAACATTTTTCCTAAGATGGAGGCATATGATTCCCCCAATGGAGCGAAGGATCGAGATGATGAAGCCCCTTTTCGAAAGCAGATGAAGGGTCTCTTCGTGGTGGTTGATTAGAGTACTATCGGTTCTCGATGTTTTTAATACGATAAATTTGTGGACCCTTGATTCTTATCTTTAGGAGGAAAAGAATTTGGTTTGGTGAACCGAGAGAAATCGGGTTTAGATTTGGAGCGAAGTTTTAGTTTTCTCTGCTCAATGGCACGAGATTCGAGCTCATGCGCTATCGTGAAGGCTTCTTCAAGGTGTGGAAAGTTTGGATTCTTAACGTGGAAGAAATGTGACTAGCACAAGATCGGGTGAACAACTCGATCTGTTGAGATTGAGGAAGAGAGAAGGACAATTGGTCGATTATCCCTCTCCAACGAGCGACAAAGTCTCGCAATGCACTCATCACAAAATCGCGAATGTCAGAAAGATCTCGTGATTGAGATCTTATGGGCAATATTTATTGAGAAGTTCTCAACAAACATTTGGGCCAATCGAGAGAAAGAAAATAATGAATGTTGAGGAATATTATCAGTACATTACCCAAAGCGGGACCCGCTAGAGACATAGGAAAGGTACGGAGCATGAGCTCCCGATCTTGGACAATGAGGATAGCAAGCATGTTTCAATGCTCGCAGATGTTGTTGGGGTCTTCCCACTATGAAATTTTGAGAATTTGGGAAGTTCCCATTGGGAGGATAAGGCTTAAAAGCCACCGAAGGATGAATGGGTTCACTGCATACTTCTTCAAAGGAGTATGAAGGGCGGGCTCCTTTGTGGAGGCTTCCAAGTCTGCAATTTTCAAGAGAAATGAACCACATCCGATTGGGGAGGAGGTACATTGGTTTGTCCTATATGAGAAGCAAGTAGTGGGTGTTGCGAGGTGTCGATGGGGATTCATCCGTTGTGGATAGATGATAAGAGGAATAACCAGTGTTCGGGTGACACCGGTGGGTATTTACTGTGAGGCACTTGCGATAGCAAAGCCGCGAGATAATAAGTGGTTGAGCAAATAAAGGTGGGTGACGGATGGAGCCCGTGATCGTGGACTCTATGTTGGTTGATCGATCGGGATAGATCGAGGAATATGAGTGTTGGTTGGATTGGTCATGTTGGGGAACAAGACCCGAAAGGGGCCTTCTATCGCGAATTAGGTATCAAGGGTGCCGATACTAGAGGATGGGCGAATGTCACAAAGAGCTGGAATATTGGAAGAAAGACCCCAGAGGACGAGAAGTAGGAGCCAACCGCCTATTCTGAGGGGGTTGGCTCATGAAGAGGTATTGACCTTGAGAAACGATAGAGGGCATAGATTTAATCGACGGCAATGTGCGGATGTGCGATTTAATTTACTATAAAGAAGGGCGTAAGACCTCTAAAATGGGTTGTGAATAGTCGAGGTAGCCGCAGTGTTAGGGATAGGTAAGACTAATCGAGAATTAGTCGACATGGTAGGTGGAAGAGAAAAGGGAGGCATAGGGGCCTCACCCTTCTCCGTGGCTCGAGGCAAGAGAGATGGTGCAAACCGCTCTAAAGAGGCCCGGGATGATCCGCGAGGATAATTGTACACTTGCGGATGGTGGGTCTTGGTCGATATTCGATCGACTTGTGTACTAGATAGTCCATGAGGGCTACCGGATTGCGATCAAGGAGAGCCTCGAAATTCAGATCCCCGCGAGGAATAGACTCGAGTCGAAGATATTTCGATGGACTAGGAGAAGCCGGACGTGATGGGATTGTTTTGGCTTGATGGAAAGGATTATACGACCATGAGGGGGAACCCACTAACAAAGGGTCCCGAGGAAGATTGAGGGGTGCCAAACATCCACGCCGGTGGTGATTTCTGAGGAAGAAGGAACTCGTTGGGCCATTTTCCTAGATTGTGAACGGTGATAGCCGCCATAAACAAGCAAGAAAGAAGATTGTCTTAACTAATGCACAAATAGTTCAAGCAGCGCAAGCAAGTGATTATCTCCTTTAAATTTTGATGCTTTTAAGAAATGAAAATGTTAGGGAAGGCTTTTAGAACAGAACTACTCGTATAGCCAAACTAGGGATGGTTTGGGTAATGTTTGGTGAGGAGTCCCAAGGCACTTCAAGAAAAGACCGGACGTGGCTTGATATAGGGCCTACCCCGCACTTCACACACCGCCGCGATAAGGGAGTCGGGTGCTTTGCCAATATATACCAAAATCTTTCGTGAATTTATAGCATGCCCGAGTACCGCGTAGCTCTTCCTCTCGATATCACTTCCAAGTAAAGCAGGCCAGGAAGGAGTTTTGTTTTTTAGATGCTTTATACCTAGTGATTTTGGCTTTGTGTGCAAGGGTGAAAAATAAAAATCAAATAGTGTCACTACCGATTTTGATCAATTTTCCAACCTAATTAACACTAGATGACAAAGCATGCAGCAATGAAAAAGAAAGGGTTCTTTTTAAGCACTTAAAACGAAATGTTTGATTTCGATGAAGACAATTCAAACAAGTTCTTTCCCAAATGCGATTAGGTTCTTTTAAGCACCAAAAATTGAAGTGTTTGGATGTGATAGACAACCAATCAAAGAAATCCTAAAAAGGAGAAGACACCGAAAAAGAGGAATACCTGTAGATTTAGCTCTCCAAGGTGTGTGGACTTCAAAAAGCGCGTTGTTGAGCTCTTCCCCTCGAACAATCCCACGATCAAGCAAAGTGCTCCGCAAGAAAAGATCAAGCAAACAACAAACAAGATCCGGAAAGATACATCCAGATAGTGGTGAAACAAAAAATTTCTATTTAAAGGAAATAAGAAATTTTCAAGATAAAGATTTCGCCTAAAAAGCAAGATTGAAATGATGAACAGAAATGCTCAAATAGGACTGATAGAAATCAGTGAAGAAAAGGAACAAAGTTCAAAACTAGAAAAGAAATGAACTTACCAATAAGGGACTTTGGTTGGTCCCACCGGCGTGCTGTAATCGTAGATCAAGAATTTCGTGCTTCATACTCGTCCAAGTTAATGTACCAAACTAAACACAAAACCCCGAAAACTCCAATGAAATTGAGCACTGATGAAGATGTAGATGGATGAGGAAGCCAATGTAGATAAGACGGCGCACACAAGCAATTCGCACAATAGATCCGAATAACCCGTAAAACACCGATGCTTGACGTAAAAGACCACGTTAAAAGATATTTTAGTGGACTCGCCTGAGAAGCGGGTCCGAGAAGCGATAAGCTTCCCTGCTGGATGTCACCACGTTTTCAATAAAGAAAGGAAGCATACATGATAAAAGATGTAAATAAAGACTAGATTTTTGATCGCAGAATAAGACGTAATCTAAACAGCACATGATAAAGAGTAAAACAGGAACTATGAAATAAAAGCTCGGATTTGTGTTACCGTATCCTTTTACCTATCTCGCAGAGAAAATCGGCGCCGCTTTTTAAAATCGGGCGCCGATCGATACCGTCGGGCGCCGATTGAGACCGATCGGCGCGCTTTTTAAAATCGGGATTGAGATCGGTCGGGCCGATCGAGGTCAATCGATCGACGATCGAGGCGGGCGATCGATCACCGTGGATCGTAAGATAAGATTCGGGAATTAGAAGACGAATGTGGTCTCATTGGATGAGCCGAAGTTGGCGAGACACTCGGAACAGAGTCACCAGATGATGATGGTGGTGCGATGCCGATATGACAGTGACAGAGTAACGGTGCTCCTCTCAGTGGATTGATTCGGACAGATCTCGCCCTAATTTGATACACTTGATGTCAAGATCTCTCGACCGTATCTCTCTCTCTCTCGCTCGTGCAAGTGCTCCTTTTTCGCTTGTTCGCTTTTTTCGCTCTTGCTCCGATCTCTTTCGGTTCGATTTTTCCGCGCTTAGAACCGAGTTCTGACTTGCTTTTATAATCGGCGCCGCCTTAGAAAATCGGCGCCACCATATGGGTCGGCGCCGATCGCGAGAAGACTCCCGAGATGGCTAAAAATGATCGATTCGAGAAAATAAGACTCATCCCGACTACGGGAAAATATCCCGCTTAGGAAGATTAAAAATAGATGTGATACATGGGTAGAATAAATTTGGGGTGGATAAGTGATTAAGATGCATGGGAAGAAGCGTAATTAAATATTTAATACTTAATTACTCATGGGTAAGATGTGATGGGATGAATTAAATTTAGAGTAGGTGATTAAATCACAATTGGAAAACTATCCCAAGGGGATAGTTGGTGATGTAAACGTGCCCTAGGTTACCTAGGCAAGTAAACGGATGAGAAGGGACACTAATATTTCGGCGGGCTTTCTTTTGAATTTTCCTTGTGGGCCCTAGCCGGGACACGTGGCACTATCCCATTGGTTCGGATCGGTGCTCAAAACTCGCCTTGACTTTTTTGACTTTTCTCTTTGTGGCACGTGGCGATTTCTCATTGGTCCTCGGCCCCTTCGGCTCCTTCGCGTACTTCACCTCCATTTGTCCCGGATGTCCCATTTGATTTTGGGCCCTTTGTGCTCATTTCGGCCGGTTTGGCCGGTTCGGGTATTTTTGGCCCGCTTGTCCCACTTTGTTTTGGACTGACCTGACTCTTTTCGGCCGGTTCGGCCGATTCACGCCATGCGCCCGGAGATGTCCCAATCGCTTTTGGCCTGTGCTCATTTCGGCCGATCTAGCCAGGTTCAGTCTCTTTCTCTCCCAAACGCCCCGAAAGCAACACTTAGCCATTTTTTCTTCTTTCTACGGATCGGCTTTTGCGCCATTGCGACTTCTCGCCCGATTGTCCCAAATGTAATTTGGGCCGCTCGGGAAGCTTTTCCGCCGATCCGCGCCGACGTCCCAAATGTCCCCTGGGCTCCCTCGAGCGGGACTTAGCCAATTTTTTCACTTTTTCCCTGGATCAACTTATTTGCCTTTCGCAACCTTTTGGCATTTTCTCGAGCTTGCTCTTTTCCTCTCGCATGGGACTTGAATATTCTCGATGCATGTTATCAAAATTGCCCTCGGGGTAAATTTTGGATAACAGAGCTTTTGGTGACTTCGGCGAAATAGGTCATTCGCTCGCTAGATGAATGATCGTCAGCACTGAAGCATTCTATTGGGCATGGAGTCATAAGCAAGTCTCAAAAATGATCGAACTTGAAAATATCCTCCGAGCCACTTGAAACCCACCGGCACGTAGTTGTTCTCACCAAAACCATCAAATGAATCTGTGCATGAGCAAAACCAGCCACACCAAAACTATGTACGTAACTGAAAATCATACATGTCCTAAATGGAACATGTAGAGTGTGCACGAGCAGACACTTCTTCATCAAAGCAAACCTAGCTACTCTTACTCTAACTCGAAGCAAAGACAAGCTAAACAAACCCCGCAAATGGTTGTGAGAAATAGCTTCCTTTCTTCAAAATTGGCAGCCATGCCATTGATTCGCACTCGATCATGGCTGTTTGGATGGATGGAAAATCAACAAGAAGCTGGTCTTCTATCCAAATCATCAAGGTATCAACTGAAAAATCCAATACCTCTTTTAGTTGCTCTGCATTTGGATTAGAGAGGTATGGCAGCTGATCCTCGTACTTTCAGTAGCTCATCCTCATGCTTAAGCAAGCATGACTGTCAGGCTTCTCCTTTGGCTCGAATGAAGCCAAATACCGATTCGGGCAAGGTCTGATCCGCTTGATATGCCCATAGCTTTGATTTTCAACTCCAAGAATGGAGTTTTCTTGTACACCCACCTGAATGGATGATGTGGAAGAAATGGTGGAATCCTTCTGTCCTTTCTCTTCCTCCGATGAAGAACATGGAAGATTAAAGTCTTCCAATTTTGATTCCAAAGGGCTGCTATAAGATGCAGGCTGCTGCAAATGAATGTTGTCCTCCATGACAGCAGGCTCTGGTGTTTGGAATGTGGATGATGAAAGAGAGAATGGTGAAAACTCAACCGGCTCTTCTCCATCAAAACAGTCCTCCAAATCTGACAGGTAAACTGCCTCATTGCTGTGCTGCTGCTCGTATTCAACTTCCTCCGTGGTGTCCTCTTGATGTGCAACCTGACCACCATGGTTTGCTTCACTCTCCAATATTGAGTTTGAGAGATCAAACTCCTCTTCATTACTAGAACTTGAGAGAGGTGAAGTAGAAAGAAGAACTGAAGGTTCTCCTGTAGCCTGCTTTGTGCTCAAAGCCCTTGGATCTGCACTTTTCTCCTCCACAGCTAGAATGTGCTCCTCTTCTTTTGGATTTGGAGCAGCTTCTCCTTCCTCCAATGTTTGAAGACAATCTTGCTCTTGATTGAACTCCTCCTCCAGCATGAAGTTTGTCAAGTCAAACTCTTCAATTTGCTGCTCTAGAGGACAAGTTGGGACTGCAAGATCTTCTTCTTCAACAAAATCAGTCCTCACCACCATTTGTTCTCCAACCCTAGCCTCTTTTGTAGGCTTAACCATCAAGGGGATCTTTGTCATCCCAAATTTAAGAGCCCAACTCTTCGGTGATCGTCTATCACTTCTTTTCTTTTTGGCTCTTCCTCTTGTTGTCCTTGATGACTGATTTTTTCAATTTCTTCTTCCCCATATGGAATTGGGGATGCAAGAGGAGGGATAGGTTGATACTCAACTGATTTGACAATTTTGTGTGGTGGTGGAGGCGGTGAAACCTCTTGTTTCTTTGGAGGAAGGGGGATTTCTGTTAGCTCTTGTGGAGGGGATGACTGTTTGGAAGGGAAAAGGAAAGAAGAATCGAGATGAGATGGAAGACTGAGAGGTGGAGACATGGATTCAACATTTGGGACAGCAGATGGAGAGTTTGAAACTTGACACTGCTGAAATGAAACAGATTGGGAAAGAGGAAAAGAAAAGGCATGAGATGGTGTGCTTACCCGTTGACAAGGTTGCTGAATACTTCTCTCATACACCTCTATTTCTTCAATCCACTTTGCAAGCAAAGGCAGCGTTGCAATCATGAAGTCAAGCTTCTCCTGAGGGCTGTAATGCCTTGGAAAAGGTCCCACCCATGGACAGGGTGCTCCATAACCGATTCCAAAAGCTTTCATTTGTGCTTGAGCCCTGGACTGCACCATCCCCACCTCCATCTTTTGGATTTTCTCCAATGACCAGCATCTTGGATCTAATGGTCTTCATTGTATGCATACTCTTGCTCTTGGGAAGCTTCATGCTAAACCGACTTTGGCAATCGCTGTTCATATGAGTATGCATGCTGATCCGGGAGGATTTGTAAAACGTGTTGGTGATGGAATATATCTATTGTTGTTGATATGAATTCCATGATGGAAATGAAGTCATGATTGCACAACTTCATAGAAACGATGTAATGAAAGGGATGGAAAGAAAGATGGATGAAAATGTATGAAAATGAATGGAAAGGAAGGTCTCGTAACTTCGAGAGATGGTTGTTGACTAGATGGAGTCGCCAGATGTGTTTGCAAGTGCCTCCAAAGGCTGAAATCTTCACAAGAACACATCAACCTGCAAAAGATGAAGTGGAAGACCTCTAAGGTCCCACCGGCGTTGCTAAAACTGTTAGTGCAAAATCACAGCACTCGGATGCACATCAAAGCTTCTAGGTTGATGTTCGTGCATCCAGTGTGATTACACAACATGGAAACCTCTCTCCAAGCGTGGGACTTGTGAAACCGAGAGAGGAATCTCCAGAGAAGGCTAGTTCTCGCTCCTAAACTACCTGCCACAAGCTATTCCAGTGCAGGCAAGCTAATCTAATCCTAATCTAACCATGCCAAGGAGACAGAGAGAGAGAGAAGGGAAAAACAGCAAAAGCCTACACTAAAACGGTGATACACCAGAGAAGGAGGATGTTGAACATCTATCAAAACTGCCATGGGACAAAGAGAGGTGAGCAATGGGAAGGATGGACAGATGCATCACAGGCCCAAGGATAGATTTCACACAGAAAATGTCCCAAAACTCCATGAACACAGCTCCAAACCTGCAATGAACATTTAGACATGCACAGATACCTGCAAATGAAGAGAGGCAAGGAGAGAACAAGCAAAAATGAGAGAGGATGGACAGATGCATCACAGAACACGTTTTGTTGCTCCGTAAGTTTACACAGTAACATCATTCCATTAGTAAAAGGAAAAAAAAAAAGCCATTACAGAGAGGAGGAGGCTTGAACTCCATTTTCAACCCTAGAGAAGAAAAGAAGGGAGGGCCGAGCAGAAAGAATGAACAACCTCTTTTTTTTAAAATGAGCCAAATCTGGCTTTTACATTGCATGGGTCGAGCCCAGGGGACAGAAAACGTGGGAAAACGTGTAAGCCCATTCCTCATTGAATGCCAACACATTAAAATGGCATAGGATACCTTACCAACCCATACCCTGCCATCTTTGACCGATTTGGAGGAGAATGCGACCCATTCTGCATTAATTTGGCCGCTGAAATGTCACTTCTGGCCGTGCACACGCGTCAGAGCCGTTTCTCAATTTTCTCTCTTTAGACTGCACCAAAACTCAAGGTTGATCCTAGAATCATGTAGAGCATCTCAACAGCTTTCCGTTGATATAAAGAACGTGGAAATCTGAGCTCTGGATCAAAAGATATGGCGATCTGAAGATTTAGGGCACGGAACAGACCAAGACAGATTTCGAAATATTTTCCCGCGCTTCGCCACCTAGACGACACGTGGCGAGTGCTCCGATTGGTCGTGTAATTATCTCTCCTCTTTATTTCGTGGGCTGTCTTTTGAATTTTCCTCAGGCCCTAGCCGGGACACGTGGCACTATCCCATTGGTTCGGATCGGTGCTCAAAACTTCGCCCTCGACTTTTTGACTTTTCTCTTTCAGGGCACATGGCGATTTCTCATTGGTCCTCGGCCCCTTCAGATCCTTCGCGTACTTCGCCTCCATTTGTCCCAGATGTCCCATTTGATTTTGGGCCCTTTGTGCTCATTTCGGCCGGTTTGGCCGGTTGGGTATTTTTGGCCCGCTTGTCCCACTTTGTTTTGGACTCGACTCGACTCTTTTAGCCGGTTCACCGATTCGCGCCTTTGCGGCCCAGATGTCCCAATCACTTTTTGATGGCTTTGTGCTCATTTCGCCGATCCGGACAGCTTCAGTCTTTCTGTCCCAAACGTCCTGAGCAACACTTAGCCAATTTTTCTTCTTTCAGCCGGATCGGCTTTTTCGCGCCCGCCGCGTACTTCTCGGCCCGATTGTCCCAAATGTAATTTGGGCGCCCTGAGGCTTTTCAGCCGATCTCGCGCCTTGACGTCCCAAATGTCCCGATTTGCTCCCTTGAGCGGGACTTAGCCAATTTTTTTCACTTTTTCCCCGGATCAACTTATTTGCCTTTTCGCAACCTTTTGGCATTTTCTCAGAGCTTGCTCTTTTCCTCTCGACATTGGGACTTGAATATTCGATGCATGTTATCAAAATTACCCTGGGGGTAAATTTTGATAATGTATACACTTAGCAATAAAATGACCTACTTTACAATATTTGAAACATTTAAAGGGAATTTTACCTTTGTAATTATCAGAGCCAACATTCAATCTCCTAGTAACCATTACAAAGAGTTCTTCATCATCAATTTCAAGAGACTTACCATCATCATTAACTTTCTTTCCCTTGGTCTTCAACTCATATTTTAAATAAATATTTTTGTTAGTTGGTTTTGAATCAAAAATATCATTTCATAGGCATTCAAAGTTCAATGCAAATTGTCATTGTCAAGAGAGTCAAATCCTTAGCTTCTTCAATAGTAGATAATTTGGAATAAAATCTAGGAGTAAGATACCATAATATGTTTTGTACTAAAATGTAGTCAATTTTAATCCCATTATAAGAGGAAGGAACCCCATGCGTGTTGGCCTATCACCTAGCAGAGTCGACCGCTCACCCGAGGCATGCGCGGTGCCGAGTCTCTCTTTTATGTGAGTTTTTAGTGGGAAGCATTCATCAATGATTATTATAGGAGTATTCAGGAAAGAAGTTTATACATACAAGGATCATAGGGCTCAAGAAAACCTCCAAATCCTTATAGTTTCTTTAGGATGTGTGTTTTAAAAGACTCCATAACATATAATATAACGTAAAGAAAGCTACAACCACTCATTCATAACACAAAAGGAAAGAGAATTTCCATGAACAAAATATACATGAAACCCACTGATATTCATATCTAATTACAATTGGTAATTTCATTGTATTCATCATTTCATTGCAAAGAGCCATAGATGGTAGAATTTAGTCATGCACATCACTAGGCTTGTATAACTATGCAAAAACAAAAAAGAAATTACAATGTTGAGCTCAGTACATTAAAGCCCCTCTCACAGTAATCCTGAAGAGATTTACCCATGTTATCTCTCTCTCTCTATGTGTATCTCCCCTATCTTCTCCTCTTATGTCTATATATCCTTTTCTTGGTCCGCAGGAACTTGTATTTATCACCTTCCCGCTGCCAACTTTCCTTGCCACAACCTCAAATCCGTTGCCAAGTGTTGAATGTGGTCCTTCAGTGAGAATGTTTCCTCAAGCCTAAGCTCTCCACTCCATCTCATGATGGTCTTCTAGAAGATTCCTTTACTAGCATGCTCTTTCCTGGGCCACTTGTTGCCAGGCTAGCATGTTATCCATGTGCAACCGATCACACTTTTCATGTGTTTTTCCTTTGTTGCTTGAATCGGCTAAGTCCTGAATCTCCTTTCACGTGCCGCGTGTGCTATATGCTTCCTTGAGCCTTTTCTTTACGCTCTTTTTCATTGCATGCCATCCTATACTTGGGGTCTCAAACACCCACACGCCTTCATACTTGGTCAATATTTCAAGGGCCCAACATAACCCCACACTACGCCTGTTCTCTGCCCTTGGAAACTTTCTACTGATCGAGGTGCAAGTTGGTTCAATGGAACCAAGATGTAGATAAATATTACAGGGATGAATAAGGAATGAAAGAATAAGGGAAAGAATGAAGAATGGTGGGGAAACTAAACCAAAAGGTTGGGGAAGTCCTTCCACAAGAATACCTCTAACTTATTCCATGTATCGACCTCATTCTATGCCTTCTGACAGAGGTTGCCAACCAGGAGGTTTACCTCATCAAAACTTAGGCCAGCTCCCTGGGTGCCCAAAGTGTCCACAATTTGTTCCATATCTTTACCTAGGTCTATGAGCTTGTCCATTCTCCTGGTAATTTGAGGATATAGTTCCTTCAGTCATGTCTTGGTTGAGCCCTTTAGTGCCTCAATCTCCTTGGATCTTTTTTACTTCGCCCGAACTCTATCCCGCTCCACCTGTTTCCCTTATTCTTCTCCTAGAACTCTTTCACTCTCCGCTTCAAGTTTGGTGACCAAGGATCTTTCCACCTTATATCAATCCACACATGTGTCATATACGGCCTCAAAGCAGATTGGGAAGAAAATTTTAAATCATGGAGCACCTTACTATACTGTAACCTAGTGCTATCACTTTTAACCGGTCCTCCTCCTTCGGGCGCGCGACTACTTCCTCTATAGATTCCAATGCCAAGGGTTTCCTCTCTATGGTGAGGATGCATGTTAAGTCTTCTGGCACTCCAAAGATCGATGCATACTTCTAAAGTGGATAGATGTTAGATCTAGTTGTTTCAAGATGATGGCTCTTTTTATCGAGTCTACTTTCTTGTAGACCTTCTGCACCTTTGCCTTTTCCTCCTTGAGTTTTCACCTTAGCTATGTGCTAATTAATTCCTCCTATTTCAATCTTTCGCCGCCTTAGAAAACTATTCCTCCTTCTTTTCCAGCTTTCCATCTAAAGCCCTTATGTTTTCATTCCACGCGAACAATCTTGCCTCCATTTCCACCGTGACCTTGTTTAGAGCATTACATACTTGCTCGTCTGTGAGATCCTAGGAATTTACTAAGGGGTTGTCTCCCTTAGACTCTGGTAGTGTGATAAGCACCTTTTAGTAGAATTCAAAGTCTGGCTCATCGACATGGGATTCAAATGCCCAAGAAAGCATCTTCTTGGTCTTGGGGTACGCACCCTCCTTCTTGAATGATCCCATGGCTATAAGTCTTTCGGTGGGTACCGTGCTCTGGAATCATGTGCGTAGCACCTTCCTTAAGTCATCCACATAGCCCATTATCTACCTCTGTTCTACATCCAGAGGTCTTCTAACCGAGCGTGTGCCTTTGGGGAAGCTAAGCGAGTGGGGCCTCCTAGGCTATCATGTCCCTTTTCACCGCTCTCTTCCCTCCCTTCCTTTAGCACTATGTCTACGCTCCACTCTAATTCTTGGTCTATAAGGATCTCAAGCATCTTCTTCACTTCTTGCTCTACCACTTCGGTTATCTACTCCCGTTATCCAAAATGTGCTCCCCGCTCATTTTTATGGCTAACTCCCGTGTTCCCCTTCTCTTGTGCCTCGGCTTTCCTTTTTTCGATTAACAAGAACTAAAAAGTTTCTAGAAATAGCACCATTGGATAGAGCTTGTTATCAGCTTTCCGAAAGGTAAAATTTTCCTCCTAACTCCTCATATTTTTAAGTTATGGTCAAGGAGAGTTTTTGTGGGAAATTTTCCCTAAGAGGCCCGCACTAATCAGAAGTCGCCACGTGTCCCAGGAAGTGGCGGAGTTCGGAGGAGAACTTGGAAAAGTTTCAAGTTTTGGGCAAATTTGTAAAAGGAAAAATTTTAGCAATGGGGCCGCGGGTGAATCGGGATGTGCCACGTGTCGAGGGGGAAGAGGGGTAAAAGTTCACTAAGTGTTTGGCGCATGGGAGAATTTTGAAATTTTGGCCCACAAGAAATAGGGTGCTGCCACGTGTCCTGTGGGAGATGGCGGACGCTCGGGGAGAAGTTGGATTTTGGCCAAGTTTTGGTCAAAAAGTCAAAATGGAAATTTTGGCCCGCATGGCCCGCAGCCTCAATGAGAAATCACCACGTGTCCGCACCATCACGGCCAACACAACACAAAAAGAAACATGTCGTGGGTCTCCAAACCCGACATCAAAGAAATCAGGTCTCAAAGTGTCGGAGAAACAAATCAGGTTTTGGGCGCAGAAACATGTTGGGGGTCTCCAAAACCTGACATCAAAGGAACATGTCGAGGGGTCTCCAAAACCCGACATCAAAGAAATCAGTCTCGGCGTCGGAGAAACAAATCGGGTTTTGTGGCGCAGAACATGTCTGGGGTCTCCAAAACCCGACATCAAAGAAATTGGGTCTCAGCGTTGGGGAATCAAGTTGGGAAAACATGAAAAAGAAGCATGTCGAGCATCCCTCCGAACCTGATGTGCATGCGAGTTCATCTTCCGCCCCGACACAAAGGAAAGCTCGGAAATCACGAAGGCAGTGTTTCAGGAGAACACAAACATCAAGCAAGCATGTCAAGCCATCCTCCAAGACCGATGCAAATGCACAAGAGAATTCCGAACCCGACAGGTGAAAAATCCCGACGCTGGAATGTCACAGTTTGCAATTTTTGAGGTTGTTGAGTTTTTACCTACCGCCATGGTTGTTGAAGTTAAGTGCGGTTTTGGAAGTGGTTGGGAAAAACTCCGAATTCTTCTCTTCTCCCTCATTTTCCTTGTATAAATGGTTGGGAGAGGCTCTAAAAAGGATGGGGCATTTCTGCTTTGCACCCTCCCTTCTCTCCTGCTCGCAAGAGAATTTGTGGAGTTTTCAAGCCTCCCATATGGATTGTAATGCCGTTTTTTGCCTCTTAGCCACTGCAATGTACTGTATCGACCCTTGAGCAATATATATGTCTGTGATTGATTCTAAACCCTTTCATGTATTCATTTCTTTCATTTTTGATCTCTTATTTCAGTTTGGCTATCTGTGCATGGTGTGGTGTTGCATTTATGTGGTCTGTGTTTAATTTTGCAAACGGTGTCCAACATTCCTCGGTGCATCACCTCCGTAGTTTTAGGTTTTATTTTTTTATGCATTCTCTATCTTGTCTCCTTGGCAAGTTAGATTAGGTTATTGGGTAAATCCTCTGCATTTATTCATGCATCTGAATAGAGGAATAGGAGCCGGCCTTCATCCGGAGAGCTTTTCCGATTTCGCAAGGTCCCGCACTTGGGAAAAGCTCCATGTTGTGCAATCGCACCTTTGAGATTCTCAACCCATCGTGGTTGCAGTCCTGTGGGTGCTGCGCCGACACCAATAGTTTTGGCATGGGTGGGACCAAGAGGTCATTCCACAAAATTTGAAGGAGTTTTCGTGAATTTTGGCTCAAAGAAATTGCAGTTTTAAAATTTTAGATCTTTTGCTTCTTCCAGGCTGAACTCCGAAATCATTTTTCAAGGGCTTAAATCACTCAAAGCAGTCAAATTTTCGCCGATTGGTAGATCTGAGGGTAATCTTCAAAAGGGTATCTTTGGTTTTTTGAGATTTTGATTTTTCAAAATTTCATGTTTTTTTGTGTTTTCAGTTTTCGGTGGTCCGAAAACATCAAAGCAGAACCAACCAGCTTTTTTAGGTTTGGGGGATGCATTGTATGTCCCGAGTTCCACCCGTAGCTTTTGGGGGATCCGCAAACATCAAACAAAGGGCCAATTCCGGATCAAGATTACCTCCTCTGGGTCCTTCAAATTTTAAATTATATTTTCAATCTTTTCAAGTTTGGTGTGTAATCTTGGCAAAATCCAGCCTTTTAGAGGCTTGTTATCTAACACATCCGCGACTCAAGGGATAGAGCTCAGTGGTGTAGTAAAGCAGTCGCCCAGGGCATATGAGAAGAATTCGGACAAGGTCTAATACTCGAGAAGAAGCGCTATTTGTCCACTCGCACCTATCACTGGCAGAGGAAGGAGAGGAAGAAGACCACAAAGATCACCATCTCCACCTAACAGGACTTTGTCTACACCTCCACCAGTAGGCCTTTTTCTCACATCAACCGGTGGTTCTTAGGCCAATCATAATGGCACATCTACCACCGAATCCCTTTGTCAATTTCACAGAAGTAGTCCACTTGCCCTAAATGCTCGTAATCAAATTCCAGTTAAAGACTAAAGAATATCCCCTATATCACAGAGAAAATCATACTAATCCTATTGACCACATCCAAGACATTGCTAATGCATGTGTAATCTCACGAAATAAATGAAATGGATGTTGCAGTCAAGTTATTGGCTTCATCTTTCAAAGGTAAGGCCTTACAATGGTTTAGGAGCCTAACAACAGGGTCTATTACAAATTGGAACCAACTTTGTTCGGCCCTTTGCAACCAATTCAGGGGAGAGGGTGGACAATTTATCTCTATTGGAACAGCTGACAACAATCAAAAGGGCTCCTAATGAGTAAATGATAGATTTCAACTTCAGATTCCAATGGACATGGGACAGGATTCCAATAGTCATAGGCCTAACCGCCTTGAAGGAGCATTCCTTTATTTCTTAAAGGCTATAAATTCAGACATAGCCATGATGATCCAATCAATGGGAGGGACAACACTGCCAGGGGCCTATGACACAGCGATCAGAGCAGAGAACTATTTGATCCAAGCTGGCAAGCTTGCACCAAGGCCACCAATGCCTCTCTATCCAGATATGGGAAATCCTACAACCAGTCAAGCACCAGAGTTGAATCCCATTCCAACTCCTAGAAATCAAAGCAATAATGAGGCATCCACATCTTCAAATACTTCAAAGGAATTGCAGGAGGTCATGAAACAACTGCAGAACCTTGGAAATGAGCTAGTGACTATCAAAAGACAGCAAGCTCAAAGTGCTAGACCATATCAGCCTCGAAGCACGATGCAAAGCTAGGCCCCATACCAAAAGAATAGACCACCACTCAGGCTACAAATCAAAAGGAAAACCAGGGACAACCTCAAGCTTCGAGTGCCATTTCAACCATATGATCCAAATGCAACGACATCCTCAAGAGCCTTGGTTCCAACACAAAACAACATGGCACAAGAGTATAAGCTCGGGTGTTACCCTTACACCCACCTCACAATCGGTCAAAGATGTTTCAATGGTGCACTGAATCAGGCCTTGATGGTGCAAACCATTGGTGTGCCTTAAGAGCCAAGCCAAGAAGGGAACCAGGAGAATAAACGCAACAAGAAGGACCTCCAATGAGACCACATTGCACATTGGCGGCAAACAAAAGACTTCTGTGGAGTTAACCAACAGCCTTTTCAAGGCGTGGCTGCCAACACACGGTCAAAGAAGAGAAGCATAGAAGAGGGACAACCATCTAATCCAGTTGTTTCTCAACCCGCTCTTACACAACAAGGGGTCAGTAGACCAAACATAGCTCCAAATGTGCAAAATCAGCCTAAGGTACCTGTTGTAGCAACACATGCACCTGTTCAAGCTCCAGAAAAGCTTGCACCAAGTAAGGGACAGCAAAAGGAAAATTCATCCCCCTTCAACATCATCGATCAAATGAAGAAGACACATGTGAACATTTCCATGTGGGAATCACTGGCGATCCCAGGGTAACGAGATTTATTGCAAGCTACAATGGCTAATTGGTCTGCCACCAATGTATCAAACCAAGGACATGAGAAAGTTCTCACTAACGCAGTGCAACATGATGGGGGCCAGACAAGAAAAAATTTGAAGCCTCCACCATTTTATGTTTCGTTGATTGTTGGAAACCACTTGGTACACAACTACATGATAGATTCAGGGGAAAGTAGTTCAGTGATGCCGAAGCAAATAGCGGATCAACTAGGTTTGAAGTATGAGCCAGTGCTGAAAGGAGTAGTGTAGCTAGATGGAATGGCAGTGGGAACAGTTGGGGTCATTAAGGGGTTAAGCCTAACACTACATTCATGTCCTAATGTTACAGTTCTGCAAGATGTGTCTGTAATTGACCTCCCGCCACTCTTTGTGTTGTGTCTATCAAGGACTTCACTGTAAAAATCGGTGGATATTTATCTCATAGATTGGTCACACATGATTTTTAGGACAAGGTATGGAGCTAAAGCAACAATCAAGTTAGAACCAATTGCCAATTTCCATATTGAGCCTCATGTACCAGGTCCTATCAATGTAAATTGCTCATCTTTTGATCAAGAGGAGTGTTCAACTGATCTAGAAGCAAGTACTAAGGTCAAGGGAATTCTTGATTTAACTTTGGATGAATGGGCAAACAAGAGTCATGAATTTGACCCATACAAGGAAATTGAAGAATCTGAATTGGGTGTGTATTGTGTGCACGAAGAAAATTCACCCATTCCTGACATCATTCATCCTGAACAAAAGGATGAAAACAAAGTTTGGAAATTATTCTTCGATGGTTCGAGAAGCGATATAAGGTCCTGAAGTGGTGTGGTGTTGATTTCACCACAAGACATCAAATATTATTCACCTTTTCGCTCCTGGGCTTTTCTTGTTCAAACAACACAATGAATATGAGGCCTTGATTCATGGACTTCATTAGGCAGAAAAAGGGCATAAAGAACTCTTGGGTGTTTGGAGATAGCAAGCTAATCGTCAACCAAGCTAGGGGCAACATGCTACAAAGAACGACTTGCTAAAGGGATACAAGAATAGGGTATGGGACCTCATTGAGGATTTCAAGCTTTCAACATTGTGTCCATACCTGTGAAGAAAATGAAGCCGCATATACACTGCAATTGGAGCAACGTTTGATGTGGTTGACAACATCAGAAGAGAAAAAACGCAGCCACACATCCATGTGGTTGTAAGGCCAGCAGTTCCAGATAACAACACAAGCTGGCAGGTGTTTGAGAACGATCAACAGATCGTCAATTTCTTACAAGAAGAGGCTGAATTCTCAGCTAGAAATCAGGATAGGCTAGAGCAGCAATATGGGGATCAAGTGGTGCAGCTACGGACAAACAAGCTTCCTAAGGGTTTAGTAACGTTGGAGTCTATCTTCAACCCTAACGACCAGTTTCGTAAGGAAAAGGCTAACATACAGGTCAAGAGAGAAGATTCAGAGCCAATTCTAGTTGGGGAAGGCAAAACACTTCAAATTGGTAAAGTGGCCACTGAGCAAGAGAAATCAGATTTCACACAGCTTTGCCAAGAATTTCTAGATGTCTTCGCTTGGAGCTATGAAGACTTAAGAGGATTCGATCCAAATTTGGCACAACATACCATAGAATTGGATCCGGATGCTAAGCCCATCAGGCAGAAGCAGAGACCAGTCAACCCTCACATTGAGCCTCTAATGAAGAAAGAGCTTAACAAGCTAATAGAGGCAAGCATTATATTCCCGATCAAGCACTCAAGCTGGGTTGCGAACTTGGTTCCGGTCAGGAAGAAGAGCGGAGAAATTAGGTTATGTGTGGACTTCCGAGACCTCAACAGGGCATCTCTCAAAGATCATTACCCACTTCCTTCAATGGAACAAATATTGCAAGTAGTATCTGGTTCAGAGAGATTCTCTCTCCTAGATGGCTACTCAGGGTATAATCAGGTGATGGTGAAAGAAGATGACCAATTCAAGATGGCTTTCACCACCAAATGGGGGACATATGCCTACAAGAAGATGCCATTTGGGCTATCAAATGCTGGAGCCACCTTCCAAAGGGCAATGGATATGGCATTTAAGGGGTTGATCAATAAAATAGTTCTGATATATCTTGATGACATCACCGTATTCTCAAAAATGCGGTGGATCACCTCTTTCATCTAAGGCGCAGTGTATTTCGAGGTGTAGAAGATTTGGGGTATCATGAATCCCAAAAATGCATATTCTTGTCTCACGAGGGAAAAATTCTAGGCCATATTGTTTCAAAGGAGGGGTTGGCGATTGACCCGAGAAGAGTTGAGGCAATTCAAGAATTGCCATCACAAGTCACAAGAAGGCTCTTCAAAGCTTCTTAGGAAGGATTAATTTCATTCGTAGGTTTGTTCAAAACTTTCTACTCTTGTGAAGCCAATAATGCCAATGTTAAAGAAGAGCACAACATTTAAGTGGACATCTGAAGGAAAGGCAAGTTTTGAGGCAATAAAAGAGGCTATATCTCAAGCCCCAACTCTCGTCAATCCAGACTTCTCCAAGGACTTCGTGTTGTATGCCTTTGGTGGTGGAGACACAATTTCTGCAATCTTGGTCCAACAAAACAAAGGAGGATTAGAACAACCAGTTGCTTTCTTCAGTCAAGGCTTGGAGGAATATGAAACAAGGTACTCTTTCATTGAAAAGCATGTCCTTGCAGTGATCAGGAGTTTAAAGAAATTCAAGCACCTAGTCTCAAACAACAAGATCCAATTGTTGGTCTCCCATGCGGGAGTCAAGGACTTCCTTCTAAACAAGGATCTGAATGAGAAACGTGCAGGATGGATAACTCGTGTCATGGAATATGACATCGAGATCAAGGTCACAAAACTAGTACGTGGAAAGGGACTATGTGAGCAAAGCTAGCCTTGAGTCAACAAGTTGAAGCAGGTGATGAAAAAGAGACTACCTTGGTACTACAGGATGGTCAAGAACAGGAAAATGATGATGTGCCTACTCCTTGTTGGACTCAGAGTATGATACACTTCCTACAGACAGGCCTATGCCCTCTAGAAATGAGCAAAGCAAAGAGGAGATACTTTAGATTACAAGCTATTCCATATGTGCTTGTTGATGGTGTTTTGTTCAAGAAAGACATCAATGGAGTTCTATTGAGGTGCATTGGGATAGGTCAAATTGAGAGGGTGTTACAAGATTTTCACGATGGAGATTCGGAGGACATTTTGCCCCACGAGTAATTAAAATTTCTCTCAAGATAATGAAGGCAGTGGTATTATTGGGCCGATGGTCTTCAAGTGATCGCTATACATGGATAAGAAAGTGCAAGAGATGTGCACTCTTCACAGAAAAGAAAGACTAGCAAAGACTTCCATTACACCCAATTTTGGTTGACCAACCATTTATGCAATGGGGATTGGATTTCATCGGGGTCATCAATCCAAACTCAAGCCAAGGCCACAAGTGAATTCTCATGGCAAGGGACTATTTCACCAATTGGATCAAGCAATAGCGCTTAAAGAGGCAAATGAGTCTAACATACTAGACTTCTATGAAGGAATAGTGACTGAGTTCAAGTGTACATTGCCACTATCATATCGATAATGCATTCGCATTCATAGGTTCCGTGATTACATAATGGGCTATCAAGAATGGAATCTATTTGAGCACCTCTTCAAATTATTACCCGCAGGTGGTAATGGACGTGTAGAGTCCACAAACAAAAATTTGCTAAGAATCATCAGGAGGACTCTGGATGAAAATAAAAAACATGGCATACCAAGCTAAAATCAGCATTATTGGTGATGGAATAATACCAAAGAGGTCTACCAGAAATTCCCCTTACAAGTTGGTCTATGGAAAAGAGGCAGTATTGCCTATATCATTAGAACTACCTGCATTGGAGTTCATGAAGCAATTGGAGTTGGCTGAGTTCGAACCAATGGAGGCCAGGTATGCAGAGTTGATGGAATTGGCAGAAATTAGAGAACATGCAGTTCAAAC
Organism: Taxus wallichiana var. yunnanensis; assembly: GCA_018340775.1. Lineage (NCBI taxonomy): Eukaryota > Viridiplantae > Streptophyta > Pinopsida > Cupressales > Taxaceae > Taxus > Taxus wallichiana. The sequence goes on from CM031237.1 coordinate 555,648,250, forward strand.
AATTGAGAAAGATCAGGCCTTAGTGAAAAGATGGTTTGATAAGAAAGTAAGAGCAAGGACCTTCCAGAAGGGGACCTAGTTCTGAAATGGGATGCAGATCGGGCAAAACCAGGAAGGCATTCCAAGTTTGATGCCATTTGGAGTGGCCCCTACATGGTCATGGAATGTAAGAATAGCAATGCCTTCCAATTGTCTACATTGGACGGAGAATAATTCCCGATTCGGTCAATGGAATCTATCTTAAACATTGCTACTGAAAGAGGAAAGTTCTACCCTTGTAAATATTAGCCTAGGTTTTAATTCCTCTAAGTGCGTATGCACATTGTCTTGTTGTAGTTAGGTTTCATTCCCTAAGTGCTTTGGCACAGGTTTTGTTGCTCCTGGGTTGGTTTTCTACAGTTCAGCGTGCTCTCAGAGAAGGAGTTGCGGTATCGCCTGCTCGTTTTCAAATTTCGATCAGTTTTCGAGGCTTACTCGTGACTCCATGCCCAATGGATGCTTTAGCAACCTGGTATCTTCATCTAGCAGCAGATGACCCCTCCGAGTCACCGTAATTGTTATCCAAAATGTGCTCCCATGCTCATTTTTATGGCTAACTCCTTTGTTCCCCTTCTCTTGTGCCTCAGTTTCCTTTTTTCAATTAACAGGCACTCAAAAGTTTCTGGAAATAGCACCATTGGATAGAGCTTGTTATCAGCTTTCCAGAAAGGTAAAATTTTCCTCCTAACTCCTCATATTTTTTAAGTTATGGCTCGGCGGAGTTTTTGTGGGAAATTTTCCCCTAAGAGGCCCGCAGCCAATAGGAAGCTGCCACGTGTCCTAGGAAGTGGCGGAGTGCGGAGGAGAACTTGGAAAAATTTCAAGTTTTGGACAAATTTGCAAAAGGAAAATTTTAGCCCGCGGGCCCGCCGGCGAATCGGAATGTGCCACGTGTCAGAGGGGGAAGCGGGGTAAAAGTTTGCTAAGTGTTTGGCGCATGGGAGAATTTTGAAATTTTGGCCCGCAGCCAATGGGGTGCTGCCACGTGTCCCAGGGGAGATGGCGGGCGTCGGGGAGAAGTTGGATTTTTGGCCAAGTTTTGGTCAAAAAGTCAAAATGGAAAGTTTGGCCCGCATGGCCCGTAGCCAATGAGAAATCACCATGTGTCCGCACCATTGGGCGTCAGCATCAATGCAAAAAGGAACATGTCGGGGGGTCTCCAAAACCCGACATCAAAGAAATCAGGTCTCGGCGTTGAGAAACAAATCGGGTTTCAAAGTGGCGCAGAACATGTCGGGAAGTCTCAAAACCTCGACATCAAAGGAACATGTCGTAGTGTCTCAAACCCGACATCAAAGAAATCGGGTCTCGGCATCGGGGAAACAAATCGGGTTTCGGTGGCGCAGGAACATGTCGGGGGGTCTCCAAAACCCGACATCAAAGGAACATGTCGGGGGGTCTCCAAACCTGACATCAAAGAAATCGGGTCTCAGCGTCAGGGAAGCAAGTCGGGAAAACATGAAAAAGAAGCATGTCGAGCACCCCTCCTAACCCGATGCGCATGCAAGTTCATCTTCCACCGCCGACACAAAGGAAAGCTCGGAAATCACAATAGAAGTGGGTTTCGAGGAGAACGCAAACATCAAGCAGCATGTCAAGCCATCCTCCAAGACCGATGCAAATGCATAAGATAATTCCAAACCCAACAGTGAAAAATGCCGACGCGGAATGTCACGATTCGCCATTTTTCGAGGTTGTTGAGTTTTACCTACCGCCATGGTTGTTGAAGTTAAGTGCGGTTTTGGAAGTGGTTGGGAAAAATCCAAATTCTTCTCTTCTCCCTCATTTACCTCGAATAAATGGCCGGGAGAGGCTCTAAAAAGGATGGGGCATTTCTACTTTGCACCCTCCCTTCTATCCTGCTCACAAGAGAATTTGTGGAGTTTTCAAGCCTCCCATATGGATTGTAATGCCATTTTTTGCCTCTTGGCCACTGCAATGTACTGTATCGACCCTTGAGCAATATATATGTCTGTGATTGATTCTAAACCCTCTCATGTATTCATTGCTGTCATTTTTGATCTCTTATTGCAGTTTGGCTACCTGTGCATGGTGTTGTATTGCATTTATGTGGTCTGTGTTTAATTTTGCAAAACGGGTGTCCAACATTCCTCGGTGCATCACCTCCGTAGTTTAGGTTTTATTTTTATGCATTCTCTACCCTGTCTCCTTGGCAAGTTAGATTAGGTTTTTGGTAAACCCTCTGCGTTTATTCGTGCATCTGAACAGAGGAATAGGATCCGGCCTTCATCCGAGAGCTTTTCCGATTTCGCAAGGTCCCACACTTGGGAAAAGCTCCATGTTGTGCAATCGCACTGAGATTCTCAACCCATCGTGTTGCAGAGTCCCAGGGGTGCTGCGTTTCGACACCAACAATCGCATTGTAAAATCGTGTGGCCCTCTATCCCCGACATCCTCTCATCTACCTTTGTATCTTCAGTGCCTTCATCTCCTTGTGTGCCTTTCCACCACATGAATATGAACTCTTGATTTTCTTCTCCACTCTCCTCCTCCAAGTCATAGACACTAACTATGCAAGGTTCCAAAGGTTCCTTGTCTTTTTCTAGCTCTTTCTCCTCATCACCACCTTCTTCACTCTCATCCTCTCCTTCTCCCAGATATCTCTCCATGTTTTCAGTCACCTCTGAGTCAGCTTCTTCATCTACCTTCTGCTTCTTCCCAAGAGGTTTCTTTTGGTTAGGAGATTCTACCTTCTCTTCTTCCTCTTGTGACTCCTCCAAGGTGGTGGGTTGTTCGGGTGCCTCTACTTCTAGTGTCTTCTCCTTTACTAGGGACTTCTTCCTCCGAACATAGGTGCTTGGCTTGGTGCTCATAGAAGGCATGCTCACTATCTAAGCAATTGGTACACTTGGTGCTCCTTCCTCTCCTCTACCCCTCTTCTTAGACATTGGCTTCTTCATTCCCAAGGGGTCTTCAGGTATGGAGATCTCATCCACCAAGTACGTGCCATTTTAATTTTTCAGCCTTATGTGCACGTATACATGTGCCATGGATCCTCCAGCAATAGGAAGTGTTATTGGTCTAGTCATGTGGATCTTGTGCGACACGTAATTCTCCACGTACGTGTGCTTACCTCTGGGATAGTTCAGTTTCTTCCTCATATCCCTATGTTCCTGGTCCAACTTTCCTAGCTCCAGCCTTAGCTTTTTTTATTCTTTAAATCTGTTCACTCCCACTTGGAAGTACTGGGCAGTGAACGTGAAAGGGAGCTTGCACCAAGGGCTCCATGATTCATCAACAAGTTTGAACCTACCCAAGCAATAGTGTTGGTACACTATGAACTTAGCTTCTCCTTGTGTGGCTGCTAGGAGTTGTTCGGGGATCCTCCACTATGCCCCAAATGCATTTCTAAAATGTGTATACCATTTTTCGAGCCGTGCTTTGTGGGGAGCCATCATTTTATCACATGCATATTTTTCAAACCTCTTCGTGGGTGAACGGTCTTCACTGGTACTCCAACACAAAATTATCTAGTGCATCCGACACTCCAACTTCTATAAACACTATGGTGAGTAGGACATTGCCAAAGAGGATCCTGTCCCATTCCTTTGCGAACTTTAAAATTTCCTCGGCAATGTATGTGGACAAGTTGTAAATATTCCCCTATACAATATTCCTGCATACATGTAGACATGGCTTGTTAAATTGCATCCACCTTTCTTAGCCATTCGGGTCATTACCAGGTGCATGACCATCTTCATAATTGGGTCCTTGATGTCTGAGATGTCATAATACCACGACCCTTTCTTGTAGGCATACTCTGTGATGGTCTCCTGAATAGCTTCCTTGTCGCTAAGGTCATCTTCCAGGCTATCTCCCTCACATATGAGGCATATAAACTATGTAATCAACTGGGGAGTTACACGCATCTTGCACCCAAAAAGTGGAAGTAGTCCTCGTGCACCCGAGACATCAACCACTGGTACAAGCGATCTGGCTTCCCAAAATAAGGAAACTCGTAGAGTTGCAACAACCCTACCTTCGCCAGCTTGACCTTCATGTCATCATTGTAGATAGGAAACCCTTCAGGTGTTCACTTGTTGGTTGGGCATACTAGTTCTAATGTCATTTCTTTCTCTATAGTGCTGGTGCGGTGATTATAGTCATTGAATGGTATGTTTCTCAAATGGGATTCCCATTCCTTTCCCATCATCACTCCATCAGGGTACTGCATTTCTGCATACCATTCTTCATTTGTTTCCACCTCGAGTTCTGGTTATTTAGCCTTTTTTTTCCCTTCCCTTTCTTTGGTGCCATGGTCGAGGTAATTATATTACTCCAGTCCTCTCCTTGTTACTCTTCTTTCCTTCTCTAGACCTTCGATCTTAGATCCATGATACAAATATCCTAAACTTGTGACCTAGTTTTATGAACCCTAACTTTGATACATTCTTCACAAGATAACACCTTTTCACTTCATTCCAAGCCCGTGTAATTCCTTCCTTCTAGTTCGCAATCTCAAATTGGCTCTTTACTTGTTTGATCACACAGATCTTCTCTCTGATCGAATCTGAAAATTTCCTAGCTTATATCTTTCACTTATATCTCCAACTCTTCATTTTCGCAAAGTAAAATGAGAGTGCCCCGACCCTCTATTTATAGTTTTTCCTTTTCTGGTCATTAAATGCTACTTTACCTACCCCATACTTTGTTCATTTAATGTGGATTTTTAAAACAAAACCCATCTTTAGTGCCTTTACTCATGTGCCCTTCCTACGCGAAAACTCCTCCAACCTTCAAGTGCGCAACCAAACCAACATGACAAGAGACTCTTATGCATGCTCACCCGTGCCAAAGGCACTTCTTCTATCCAGATTCTTGCTTTCACCTACCTTGTGTTTCTTTAAATGCACTTCATTTTCCTTTGTACATGGGATCTATGAGTAGCTTTACCCTTGACACCAACCATTCTATCTTTTCTCTTTATCTCTCTTCTAACCGGGCTACTCAACAAGGCTCTTCAACATAACTTCCTTAGTACTTTTAAAACACGTGCTTCTTCACTTTTCTCCACCCCACACTTAAATGATGCATGGTCCTCTACACACTCATAAATTCTCCAAAAATAGCAATAAGGTTACCAACGCCCGAGGCACAAAACAAAACAACAACGTGAAAGGGAAACACAAGGAAAAGAAAATGCATAAGGGAAAATTCTAGACTAACTGGAAAAAATGCCTTATTTACAAACACCAAGAAGACTTATTTATAGTAGGGCTTTAGCCTACTACCATTGAAGTGTCTAGGAAACTCCATTTCATCCAACACTTGTAATTGGCACTCACTCGAATCAACGATGTACGAGATTTTGTAGGGACCTAGCCAATGGACTTTCAACTTGCTAGAATGGCGTAGAAATTTAGAATCATACAGTAACACCATCTGCCCAACCTCAAACTTCTTGTTTCTAATATGGTGATCATGCTAAGCCTTTTGCTTTGCCTTTTCCACTGTTTGGCTCTAATGAGCAAGTGATTGTCTCTCATCTAGTTTCATTAGTTCATCAATTCTTTCTTCCAGTGCTTGTTCATTAGCTAATCCTCCTACACGTGCTATTCACAAAGAAGGTAACATAAATTCAACCGACAAAATAACTTCCACACCAAACACCAATTGAAAAGGTGTGGCTTTATTTAGTCTTTTATACATAGTCCTATAAGCCCATAAAACTACTGATACCTTGTCATCCCAATCATGTCTTCCAACATCACAGATCTTGGTCAAGGTATGACTTAGTATTTTGTTGAATGCTTCCATGGTTCCATTTGCTTGAGGGTGATAGGGTGTAGTCTTATGATGAGCCACCATGAACTCAGATAGTAGGATCCTCATGGTCTCATTTAGAAAATGTGTACCCCTATCACTGGTCAAACTTAAAGGGCATCCATACCTTGTGATAATGTTCTCCCATAGGAACCTTGCCACTATTACTACCATGTAATCTTTAGTCGGGGCTGCTTCCACCCACCTTGTGAGATAATCCATGCAAGTGATGACATAATGTGACCTAGTCCTATGTGCTTTGCTAGTGCAATAGGTCCTACAAAGTCTATCGCCCACTTTTCAAAAGGCTTCATGCTAGGAATAGGGCATAAAGGCATTTCATCTCTCCTTCTTGGTTTGTCAATGCACCGACAGTGGTCACATGATTTAAAATAATCTCTACAATCCCCGCACAAGGTTTCCCACCATAAAATTTCCATTAAAATCTTGCGCGTGGGGGAATGACCTACATAATTCCCACTGCATTTCCTCTCGTGTGCTTCCTTAATGATGGCCGGGAACTCATGTTCTAACACACACCTACGTAAAACTTCATCACATCCCAATTTGTATAAATCCCCACAAATTAACATGTAGGGAATGACGTGTATGGCCAACTCATTTTTCTCCGATGCCTTCATTCCATCTGGCGCCACACCTTCTTTTAAAAATATAGCAATCTCTTCCAAATCCAAGGGCATGCACCACAATCTAAACAATTACGTGTCTAGCATTGCTTTCCTCAATACTTTGCACATCCTCTCCTGAATCAATTCTTGATAGATGATCAGGTCCACAATTGCTTTTTCGGGTTTCACTACAACGGTGAACTCAAACTCTTGAAACAACAACACCCATTGACATATGCACCCTTGAAGAATGAGCTTGTTTACTAAATACTTTAATGTCATGTGGTCGGTGTAGAATACAAAGGGTGTTATTTCTAGTAGATACTATCGAAATTTGAAAAGCACATAGATCATTGAATATTCCGTGCACTCGGTTGTGGTATAATTATGCTCTACTGGTGTTAACTTCTTGCTCATGAAATAGAGAGGATGATCAACAATCCCCTCACCTGGTTGTGTAAGTACTACTCCAATGGTGGTTCCTGAGGCATCTACATGGACATGGAAAGGCTTGTCCCAAGAGGGAAATCATAAAATAGGTGCGGTAATAAGCCTATCTTTTAATGTATCAAATGCCCTCTACTGCACCTTTCCCCAATGGAAGGTACTTTTGTGTCTAAGCAGCTCCTCTAAAGGCACAGTGATCTTGGCATACCCCTTAATGAATTTTCTGTAATATCCCGTATGCCCAAGGAATCCACACACTATGCTCTGGCTAGTAGGTTCCCTTAACCCCACAATAACTGCAACCTTAGAGAGATCTACCAGCAAGCCCTCCATACATATGATATGCCCCAATAAAGTCGCAAAGGGTGTAACAAACACACACTTCTTAATGTTTACGGATATTCTCAACTGCCTACACCTTTCAAACATTAATCTCAAGTTGTCAAAATGGTCTTTAACTAGATCATATACTGTCCAATCATCCAAGTAAACTTGAAGAAACTTATGAATGAAGTCCTGGAATGCTTGCACCACTATGCGCGAAAATATAGTAGGCACATTTTTCAACCCAAAGGGCATGACCGTGTATGTAAAAATTCCCCACTCGGTGGCAAAAGTGGTCTTCTCCTAGTCTTCCTTTGCAATCTGGACTTGGTGGTATCCTAAAAATCCATCCGTAAAGGAATAGATTTCGTGCCCAAAGTGACTCCTTCCAAAATTTCTTTAGTGAAGGGGGTCGGAAATGGATCAATGACACAAACTGCATTCAATTCCCTATAATCCACACAAATTCTAATCCACCCATCCTTCTTGATGCTAATTACCATCAGAATTATCCATTCTAATTCTTCTACTACCTCAATGATCCCAAAAGCTATCATCTTATCTATCTCCTCCTTAACCTTCATGCGTAAGTTGGGATTCATCCGGTAGGGCATTTTTCTAACCGGGTGCACACCTTCCTTTAGTTTTATCCTCATTTCCCCAAGGAATGGTGGACACCTTTTAGCTCATGGTACCTGCGTGGGAATAAATCCTTGAATTCATGCAATAGATCAATGATATTTGATACTTCCTTCTCCGTCTAATAATCCCCAATAACAACTTCTTTAGGTTCTTCTCTTGAACTGATGTTAACCTTCTTTTTCTTTAAAGGCTCATGGTAGGAATGTGCGTGAGCATCTGCACTGCCCACCACTTCACGTGTCCCCATAGAATGGCTAACATTTAAAATCTCCAGTTCCTCTCCATCAATCACATATACTAACTTTCCCTTTTCCTTTTCCAAACACGTGCACTCAAGCTAGGATTCTTCTGTTTCTTCAATCTCTTCAAAGCACACCTCCAATCCTGGTTCACCTAGTAGTTCCAATAGCCTATCTTCCATTCTGGCACTATCCCCCATTATAAGGTGCTTGATACCTTATAAGGCCTTATCAACCGATGGTTTTGTACTCCGATACTCAAAGGTTTGGATAAGATCATCTGCAAGCTCTTGCCAATTCCTTTTTGGTGGCATGTCTCCAAATGAATGTACCATGCACGCGCACAACCCTGCATTGTAGAATACAACTTGTGCACCCAAAGGGATGGTGGTAAGGCCTTCGTGCCTTCTCTCTAGACCCATTCACACTCTTGGATATGGAAATGAACGAGATCCTTCCCATGGTAGTCCTTGATGATGGTGGGTATATTACTTCTATAAAATCTGAAAGAGAGTAATTCTTACCTCACACCATTCTAAAAGGCTCTCCTAATACGTGGACCACCAACGATTTGTTTTTCTTAAGAAAGATGTAACTCAAAGCATCCCTCTTCGTTCCTTTTCATTTTTCCACTGAGATTCTATCTCCTGCAAAAAGATCTTAGGAAGGCTCCTCTAGAGTACTTGGGCAGTTCTTTCCCCCAAGGCACCGAACCATGCATGCCTTAGTTACCTTGGTCACCAATCATCTTAACCACCATCCCATTAATTCATAAGTCCCATGAACCCAATTGTCACATGGCGAGGTGGTGGTATCACTTACTGTGTCTAAGCATCCTCAAACTGGATAACCCCGTTAATAGGGTGTACCATCTCAGGGTCTCTAATTGAGTGCACATAAATTTTGTCCAAAACCTCTTCTCCTAATGGTTCAATGTAGGGAACTGACTTCCCATGAACTAGGGGTATAATGATCCGCTCCTACTTGTTCTCAAAACTGATGTACCCTTTATTAAACTAGAAATTATCTACCTCAAAGAAGCAAGCGCTAATACTTCAAAGCCCCCAATAAACTTGGCTCCCTAGATAGTAATAGTTGCATCCTTCAAGACACCGATGGGCATTGCCTTGGTCTTGTTTTCCATATACAACATATTTGAAGATGGTGTAACATAGGTCTCCCCATCTGATGCCATGCATCCAAAGTCAAAACATTAAACCTTTGTGCCGTTGTCAATGAGTTTATTGTTGAGTAGCCATCCATCCAAAACTGCATTCAATGTAATCTCCTTGTCATAGTCAAGGATGTGAGGGGGAAGGTTTGCATGCAAGACCTTCCTCTCGCGATATTCTCGATGTGTAGTACCTTCTCTCTCAATAAGGATCCTAGAAAAGGAATGATGTTCTCCTACCTTAGCATTTTACACACCTCCTTGACCTCATCTAGGTCATCTTTCTATGCCTTAATCCTCCTTCCTTGTTCCTCCCTCCTAGATTTCTCCTTTAGACACTAGATCTCCCCTTGCAAGCTTCAAATAACATCCATGGTGTCCTGATATATCTCCTTCTGATGCGCGGGTCTGGGTACTTTCCATGAATGACCTCTTCTCTTGAAACAAGGCTCTTCTATCTTGGTATCTCTCTTATGTGTGTGGCTTCTGCCCTTGTTGTTACCAAAACAAGCTCTAAACCTTCATCTCATGTTACCCAAGGCATCCATTATATGTATACCTTCTTAATGTTGACCATCACAGTGCCTTTGTCCTTTTGGTGTTGCTGATTCATATGCTCATATAACTCTAGGCACTCCTCATACTTATGCTTCTTTCCACACCATGAGCACTACAACAAGTTTGAGAACTCATACTTGTAATGTTTTGTAGATCCACAGTTGAAACATTTCCCTCGTGGGAACTCACTCCTTCCTCCGCGGTTACCTCGTCCACGGAATCCACTTCGAAAACCTTTTCCTTATGCACCTCCATCTACGTGATCCTCATAATGTGATCATCATTCTTAACTATTAGCAATGCTATTTTGGCACACCACATGATCAATGACCTCATGTATCTGATCAATGACCCTACAATATTTAGTATCATGGGTCATGGAGGTGTAAATATTATAATAACCAGATACATTCTTTCTGATTACGTGTTGTAGCAAGGGACATCTACTGGCATCACGCTCCCCATGACAAATTTCACAATATAATGTTACAAAGGCGTACCACCGTCTCTGGGGCAATTATCCTCAACATGCCCCTCTATCTCACAATCTGTGCACCAAAAACTACTGCGAGTCTCATGGACTGAGTTCGCAGATAGTTTTTCCAACGGTTTAGCTATAGCAGCAATCTGAGCCTCTAAGAACGGGCTAACGCCAGTATCAATACTACCAATAAAGGTGCACAAGGTAGCCTCCAATGCTTCACGTGGATCTGTGAAAGTCTTATGAGATAGGGCCCTTCTAAAAGGGGTGATCAATCCTCCAAAAAACCACTATGCATGCTAAGAAAGATGTATATTATATGACAATTTAGACAAGAGATTATTAAAGCATGCATCATACTCCCAAACACTCTCTGCCATTCCTTGTTATATCTCCTTCAAAGTGCTAATGCTTTTTTACTCGAACTCAAGAATGTGGAACTCTTTCAGAATGCATTATTTAAGGCAGTGTAATCCACCACTATTTGATGAGGATCATACTTTCTATACCAACTATGCGCGCACCCTTACAACATGGTTACAAATTGACTAGCCTTTTGTTATGGGGTTGTGATACCTTTCGCGTGCCATAGCAATTCACACTTGTGAACATGTTCGCAACATCCTCAATGCCCCTGTAATCTGGTAAGTGTAGAGACATTTCAAAGAAAACTTGAGGTGGTGGTTGGGGTCCTTGTCCTGAACCAGAGCCTTGGTTCCCTCTAGTGTTTCCTCCACCACCTGATCCACCAGGTCCACCAGGTCCTATACCTCCAGAGCCACTAGATCCACCAAAACCACTGGGTCTAATAGGGAAAATAGGAGTTATGGCAAGTTCCCCACGGTCCCACCGAACTATGCGCCGATGGTCTTTGATGGTGCCCCACCATGGCTACTTTTTCCCATGCCACTCCTAGGCGAGACCAAAAGTTTTGTACAGTTTCCCCTTTTCCAAAAATTATCCAAATAATGGAATATGTACAGCCATAAAAGAAGGGAATGTAAAATTGTATCTCCTAGGCATGGATCTATTTCTTCCACTAGTTTCAACTAGTTCAATACTTCTTCCTAGTTTGGTAAAACCAAGCACTAGGGATCAGTCACTTGGTGGATTCAGATACGCGCCAATGACTCTCCTTTCTCCATGTGACGAAATCTCACCAGAAGCCGAAGGGGTATCCCTCACATGCTTGCCAATATGGGCTAGCATAGACTGCTCAAGCTCCACGTCCTCTGCATGAACCTCAATTCCTTCCCACAACATCTACTTCCATAGATCCATCACACTAGCAGCTTTGCATCATCTAGTAATCTCCCTTTCACGTGCTTCACCATACTTGATCGGTCTTTCTTCCCTCTCTTTTTTGTTGTTTCCTCTTCCATCTTCCTCCACCCGAGCTTCCTTACCTAGTGCTCGAGAATGGTTTATCCGGCCATTGGGAGTTCTTCTAGACTCATGATAACCATCAATATCTTCATAGCTAGAGAGATAACACACGAGAGAAAAAATCCCCTAGGTTCACGTAGAAACTCGAACTCAACAACCTATGGACAAGAATACGTGGAAATGGAATATTCTAGTGTGTAACTAGCTAGTACTCCTCCCCACAGGTGATCTATAGCACGGGTCTATGTCAGATTTACATCTTGCAACCTTTTTTAGTCTTCTTTGGTCCATATTTGTGATCCATAACGCTAACTTGATATAGATGCATAGGTTGAAATCCACCCAAATAACTCTACTGGGAAGCAACAGACAAAAATCTCATACAGATCATGGTAGAGATTCTCCTTTACCCATCTACGTGTATCAAACTCAGGTCTAGTGCTGAATCTCTGGGAAAATTCATCCTCTCGTGCTCTTGAACTATGATTCCACATTTTCCAATATCAAGCAATCCGTCATTACTCTTTACATAGATCATGAAGCATGCTATATCCCACTACAACTTCAAAAGAGGTCTTGGCAACGGAATTATGATGTAGTCAATTTTACTCCCATTATAAGAGGAAGGAACCCCATGCGTGTGTCGACTCTATTAGCCAGGTTTGAGTGCTCACTTGAGGCACGCGTGGGTGCCGAGTCTCTCTTTTATGTGAGTTTTTAGTGGGAAGCATTCATTAATGATTAGTATAGGAGTATTTAGGAAAGAATTTTAGATATACAAGGATAACGAGGTCTTAGGACGACCTCTAGATCCTTGTAGTTTCTTCAGACTATGTGTTTTAAAAGACTCCATAACATATAATATAATAGAAAGAAAGCTACAACCATTCATTCATAGCATGAAAGGAAAGAGAACTTCTATGAATGAAATATACATGAAACCCACTAATATTCATATCTAATTGCAATCGGTAACTTCATTGTATTCATCGTTTCATTACAAAGAGCCATAGAGGGTAGACTGTAGTCATGCACATCACTAGGCTTGTATAACTATGCAAAAATAGAAAATAAATTACAATGTTGAGCTCAGTACATCAGAGCCCCACTCGCAGTAATCCTATAGAGCTTTACCCATGTTATCTCTCTCTGTGTGTATCTCTCCTATCTTCTCCTCTTATGTCTATATATCCTTTTCTTGGTCAAACACTTGTATTTATCACCTTCCCACATTGCCAACTCACCTTGTCACACCCTCAGATCTATCACCAAGTGTCGAATGTGGTCCTTCAGTGAGCATGTTTCCTCAGGCCTGAGCTCTCCACTCCATCTCATGATGGTCTTCTAGAAGATTCCTTTGCTAGCATGCTCTTTCCTGGGCCACCTATTGCCAGGATGACATGTTATCTCGAGTGCAACTGATCACACTTTTCACGTGTTCTACCTTTGTTTCTTGAATCGGCTAAGTCCTGAATCTCCTTTCACATGCCGCGCACATTATATGCTTCCTTGAGCCTTTTCTTTTGCACACTTTTGCCTTGTGCACCATCCTATAACTGGGGTCCTGTGTGCCCACGTGCCTTCATACTTGGTCAATATTTTATGGGCCCAACATATAACCACTTCCTTTACTTATTCACATAGGAATTTTATGGTGTTGACCACTTTGTAAAATCTAAGAAATTATGCAGCACTGGGCTCATCATCACTCATTTTCAACCATTCAAACTAATTTTTGAAGGTTTGAAGCTTAGTTATCCTTACCTTTGAATCTACCTCATACATAAGTTTCTCACACAAATATTTTTCTGATTTGTAATGCATCACCTTCATAAGTTTAGCTTCACCCATTCCACACGTGAATGCATTCACAACCCTTGAATTTTCACTATAGGTACTATTATCTGCAATAGTTATTGGAGGAGTAACAAGAAATATATAACCATCCAAAAATAATTTGAAATATCAAATCCTATAGAGATGATATGATTATGCATCCTTATAATCCAAAAATCATAGTTAACTCCATAAAACAATGGTGCCTTACTAGAAGAAGAGCCACTCTATTGTCTCACCATTTTTTTCTTCAAAGGATCTCCTTTCAAGTGATCAAACTTCTCCAAAATTACGTACTCTTATACCAATTGCTAGAATCACAATGGACTAAGAGGGTGGGGGTAAATCAACCCTTCAAAATTTTAACCAAATATAAAATAACTTGTTTAAACCATTAACTATTAACTAATGTGTGTTTAACATTCATGCAAATAAGCATGAAAAATAAAAATTCCCAAGAACACAAGATATAAGTTGTAAACCATCAATGAGAAGAAAAACCACTAAAATTTTGATTATATTACTCAAATCAAAAGTGTTTAGTGAAACACCAACTTAATAAGGAGCATTGACCCCTAGTTTAGCAGAGAACCAACCCTACAAGGAGCACCAACCCCTAGTTTAGTGAAACACCAACTCCAAAAGGAGGATACAACCCCATAATATGATAAATCACCAACTCAACCACCTTTTCATGAATGTATCTGAATTAATGTTGCTTCCACAATGATGGCAATCACGAGTTTGTGTCACACATTTTTAAACCATCTTTCTCCTATCTCACTCAAACTTGGATTTTGATGAAGTGATTTGGATTAAAACCTTGTTAAAAATATATATAACACTCCTCATACTTTTTCACACACTCTTATATATGATTTTATTCCTTTGAACCTCTTTTAATCTCTTAATAAGTTTGTATTTTCCTCCATGCACAACTAGTTCAAAAATGAACCAAAACAAACACTTTATATGCTTATCAACTTAAAAAAATAACATAGGTTTTTGTATATCAAATATATATACCAATAAAACTTATAAAGATAAATGTACATTCATACACATTCATAAAATGGACCCATGTAGGTCGGCCATGCACCAAGACAACTAAACATACCAAAATAGGCTCAAATTCCCATCATCAATCACATCAAAGACCTTCGAGTCATTACCATGATTATTCAAGCCTCCAAAGGCCTCAAAATTTCAAATATATTATAAAAATCATCCATTCCTACTTTTTACTTTTACACAGTCATTTTCTTCATAACTCTATCAAGTAGGCCCATTTCCCACTTAAAACAGGTGTGTCCAGGAGCAGTCTTCACCTTACATAATCAATATAACACAAAAAAATTGAAAATATTCCATTTAAACACTAATGGGAAATACACTAACCTTTATAAGACATCTATGCTTTCTATACCTCATGAAACATCCAACAAATAAAATAACACCTCTTTTCTTATTCAACAAACTGAATCGCCCAAAAAATTGTTTTGGAAAATCAACAAGTTTACACCATTTATTTCAATTTCAAGACCTCAAAATTACATAAATAGGAAAAAAAAATCCCTCTTCAATCTAAAATATATATCAAGCATCAGCTAATACAAAACATGAGTCTTCTACATCAATCTTCAAGCCAAAGCAATCCTGTCCTGAAACAGTCAAACTTGGTCTTCATAATCTAGGTTAGTACACCTATCAAATACCTCATCAAGATAAAAAAAAATACATCGTTGGAAACGTATCTTAATATTATTTCTAAAACATATTATATTTCCTCCAAATCCAAATGGAAGGCCTTCAACAAGGTCAATCTTTGCAACTGCTCAAAACTACCTTTTCAACCACAAAGACTAGTCTTCAAAGATAGGGAACAATTTAGCCTATATAAAGTCAACCATGAAATAAAAATATCATGGAAATGTAGTAAAAATCCCAAGATCTAATGAATATTTATTTAATCAATACCTTCAATAGGAAACTTTTCCACAAACTGAAGATCTTGAGAAAGTATCGTGTTTGAGTGGGGTCCATAGTCACAATCTCTATCATACATTTACAGAAATATGGAGTTATCTACAACCTATAATCATAATAATAGAAAAATTAATCCATTCTTGGAGCTTACCAAGTAGATCTTCTCCATCAATTTTGAGCTAGGTTTTAACCGAAAGGAATGATAACCGGTCGTACCAAGCCAAGAACATAGATGCTAATCAAACACCACGATCAATAAGATGAAAGTAATTCACCGTAATAGATTTACATAAGACCTTTGCAAACAAATGAGTAGAAATATCATATATTATTATGGAACTCAATACAATACATTGAGAATGGGGCTTGCTTAAATAGGCAAGGAATAACAATCTAAGAACCAATTAGGGTTGTAGATCAAGCCATGAATCAAGGAAATAACTAGTCATCAAACAACTAGTCAAGACCATAGATTTAGGAGAGAACTAGACATCAAGGATCTAGTCAATACCATAGATCAAGGAAAGAACTATACCTAACAACTAGATAATATCTCCTAATATCTAAATAAGATAAAATAAATATCCACACACATAAGTGGGTGAGGATAAATACAATAAAGGTAAATAAAGTACCTAGGTGAACATGAGCTAAGGTAAATACCTACTCTAACACCCCCTCAAGTGAAGCTAGGGGCCAAAATAGATGTGGCATGTCCACAAGTATGAGTCTCGAAAACTAGGCCTAATGAGGTACTCATGTACAATAACTTGGGAAAAAAGGGACACCGTAAGGTACCCAAAACCAGTAACAACAAAGTAAAGAGAGTAAAGACCCACTCCAAGGCATCCCAAGAAGCTCGGCTCAAAAAAAATCATACAATGCTGAAGAATTTTGGTGTGCATTATGGTTTGAATCCACTGCTCGATCACAAAACTCAAAAAAAATTGACACTGGGCTCCACCAGAATAGCTCCATACAAGGAGACTGTCAATGGAGTGATGTCGAAAGTGCAAAAAAACACCAAACATAATTCAATCAAGTGCTGAAAATAGGTGTGCCACGATCCAAGAATAATAACCAAAGTAACAAGGCAAGGACACAAAATCTAGAGTTTCATGATCCAAGAAAAGCCAAGGTAACAAGGCAAGGACACAAAACCCTAAGAAGCAAGATCATCACCACACCCTCCCATACTACTGAATGTGTGGAGTGGTGCTACAAATCTGTGTGAGTTTTCAAAAAACCTACTCAAACACTAACAAACTAACACTTGGGCTCCACCAGAATAGCTCCCCCATAAGAGAGACTGCCAACATACCAAAAGTGTCGAGAATACGAGATACAAAATATCTCAACAAATAAGAGAGATACATAGATACACTACACTGCTAAATAAAAATGTTCAAAATAAGAAGCATCACAATGAAGAAGGTATAGAAAGTGGAGCAAGAGGCCAAATGGTAGAGGAGCCATGCCTATAGAGTCCTCTCAATGAATGCCTATATCACCTCCATGAGTGATCATATATCCACCTCAAATCAATACGGATGGATGAAGAAGATTCCTTCATATGACTTGGTGTAAAATACACAATGGGTGCATGTAAAAGAACATCATAATGTGTGTCAGGTTGATCATGGTGACAGCTGAAATCTCAAGTTTCTCAATCCTGAGTGAAGGTGTAGAACTCATGTGTTGCTCATGATCCTCAGAAAGAGTCGAGTGAACAAAAAAAGGAGCTCTATCAATGTGTGATCCCAATGAAGTATCTAATTGAAAACCAATGTCATGATGAGAATTCCACTTAACATGTGGAATAGAAGAAATAATACCCTGTGAATGTCTATCAATGACTGCTAGTGAGACCCATAGAATGGAGCATGCGAGAAATGAATGCAGTGGTATGCTTCTTAAAAAATCCATGCATTTGAGAAGAAGTAGGATACACAACATGTGGTACTATAATAGGCATAGATGTGGAAGAGCATGCAGTAACAAGCCTCGCAGTTTATGAGTGTCAAGAGCAGGGAATAGACTCAAAGACTGGCAAATCAATGTAAGTGGGTTCAGGGGCAATAGCTACAAGTGGACTAGGAGCATGGATATCATTGTCCACAATATGATGGTGATGTTGTAAGATAGCAATTTTGTTTTGTAAGGAGTGTATTATTGTATCCTTATCGTGAATGAGTGATTGTAGAAGAGAATTTCTTATCTATTTTCTTCCACAAATTTTACAATATCTGTTGAAGTCCACATACTTCGGAGAAAAACATATCATTATCGAATCCATGATAGGTACAAATCTGTAACTCCCAAAAATTTAGGACATTGGACTCAACCAAAATTGTGTCCACAATCCATATTTGGCA
Organism: Taxus wallichiana var. yunnanensis; assembly: GCA_018340775.1. Classification (NCBI taxonomy): domain Eukaryota; kingdom Viridiplantae; phylum Streptophyta; class Pinopsida; order Cupressales; family Taxaceae; genus Taxus; species Taxus wallichiana. The sequence goes on from CM031237.1 coordinate 555,666,147, forward strand.
CTTTATAATTATAGTTCAATTCTAAAAATAAATAACTCCAATGGAAAAATCATGAAAAAAAAACTTTTGCAAAAAAATGACACTCAAAACCGAGTTACCGATCAAAAGTTACAAGTTTTTTTACTATTTTGCTCTATTATTTATTTTAGTTGCCACTAAAACAAAATAAGTTGTTTCCTTCACCACATAAATAAAATTAAAGGGGGCTGAAGATAAGCACCTACTAGTAGGAATCACAAGCTTTAAGCCCTCATATGACCATACCAGGGCTAAGGATTATAATGGGTGTTTGCACAACTTATTATTTTGGGGTGTGTCGTGTGTTTTTGAGAAAGTCACATCAAGCTGCCTCTTATGGTAAAAATTACTATTTATGGACTGTGTAGACAAGTGACCTTTATTTTCCGATATTAGCAACCTGCAGATTTGCCCGAAATAGTAAAAACTCCGCACAACATCCGTGGACCCCGCTTTAAAAGGAAAGAATCAAAACTCTTCTACACGTAACCCGAAAATGATCTACCATAGTAGAAACCAACCCAATGTATACCTCACAAAATCCAAAAAAACCTAGTAAAAAGTATCCTCGATTTCTTAACCATGTGGTGTGAATCCCGAGGTGAGCCGTGTATTTCACTACGACCACAAAAAAACAAAAATGAATGCCCTAGGAAATGGCCAATTTTGATCAATCGTAGGGTTTTCATGCCTTCTGGATCCAATGGAAGCCTTTGTTTTTCATAAAAATGCACACAGCAACAAAATACGACCAAATCCCAAATATATGAATATACAATGTATTTATTTGTAAAATAAAACTTACAGACAGATGTCAACAACAATCTCCTGCTCTGATACCATGAAAGGAATGATAACTAGGTCATACCAAGCCAAGAACACATATGCTAATCAAACACCATGATCAATAAGATGAAAGTAATTCACCAGAATAGCTTTACATAAAATCTTTGCAAACAAATGAGCAGAAATATCATATATTATTATGGAACTCAATACAATACATTGAGAATGGGCCTTGCTTGAATAGGAAAGGAATAACAATCTAAGAACTAGTCAGGGTCGTAGATTAAACCATGAATCAAGTAAATACCTAGTCATCAAACAACTAGTCAAGACCATAGATTTAGGAGAGAACTAGACATCAAGGATCTAGTCAATACCATAGATCAAGGAAAGAACTATACCTAACAACTAGATAATATCTCCTAATATCTAAATAAGATAAAATAAATATCCACACACATAAGTGGGTGAGGATAAATACAATAAAGGTAAATAAAGTACCTAGGTGAGCATGAGCTAAGGTAAATACCTACTCTAACATTAACTAGGGTTTTAAACCACTTTATCTTATTAATGATTCTTCATAAAAACCAGATGATAAAATGACCTAATTATTTTTGAAAAAATGTTAGATCAATTAAAAAACATCCTAAAAACTTATGTGTCCCGTGTAAATCACAAAATTCAAAATAAGCATATGAAGTTGCCTTTCGAAGTGGAAAAGACACTTTCTTGAACCCTATTTTTCCTAAAACTTCATAACTTACAAATTTCACTTCATAACGAATTGAAATTTTTATAACACCTAAAAAAACCCTATGAATCATCTCCAATCATCAAGTTATATCAAATATCTTTGAATATTTATGTCCCATCTCATTTTCATGACTATGCCTTAGGGTTTTATATGTTCTAAGTAAAAACCAACTGAACTAACATTGAAACCAAGCATGAAACATATCCAAAATATATTTAAAAAATTGATACATCATGTATCACTCACCTATATTCCTAAAGGATCTCACATGTCTCTATAACGCATACTCATCCTTCATTAGGCCTCTAACCACCTAGATTAGATCTAGATGAGAACTTACAATTGGGTCGTCCACTTGTACATGCACTCGAAAAATCATATAAGTTCCTAAAAACATTATTATCATGCTCACCATGGCTATACCATTCTCCTCAGGTTTTCATACAACTCTAATCACCAAGATCAATCACCTAGGCTAAGTCACTTGATTAGGCTTGTTGAACTAAGTAATTCTCACCTTGTTTACTCATGCCATCATGTCATCACATGATTGACCATGTAAACATCATGATAGGAATAATATGTAAATAATTCTTCATCATATTTTTAATTGATGGGATTTTAAATCAATCAAAACTCAAAATGCACACATTTGAACATGAAATTTGTAGAATGGTGCAAGAAGGTCACATTTCCAAAACTGGTTCTTGGGAAGTTCAATTTGTTGAAGAGGAGAAGTTTTTTTCTATTTTAGTTTTTGTTTGATTCATGAAGTATATAATTGTTTGTGATGTTCTTCAGGTCAATGTATTTCTATTGAGTGGTTACTTTCCATGGTTGATTTGTTTTGGTGTGATCTTAGAATTAATTGTTAAAGATCGGTTCTAGAAGTGCACGATTTGAGAGGGAAGCAATCCTACTAGGTAGTGAAGTAAAAAGAATGGTTGATGAAAAGTTTATAACCAGATGGAAGATGTTAATATGATATCATGGACATTCATGAATATTTTGAGGCATTAAAAATTAGGATGGAACCCTTGGAGTCCTTGGAGTGCTCGATGAATAAAAACCTAGCTTGTTAGGCCTAGTTGTGCTTGTTGGATGTCTTGGTACATTGCAGACCCATATGGGTCGTTCATGATGATTTATATTATTGTGTAGATTTTTTTTGAGTTGGTATGGATGACATTTTTTTATTAAAATTAAAACAAGGTTGATGCGACCCTACCCCTTACATGTGAAATCTCCCCAAGAACAGATGAAACAATACAAAGCAATAAAAATATATCATATATAACAATAATAATTTTTGAGCTCCACCATGAGCCATAAGACTAGATAAAAAAGTGAAAAAAATAGTAGTAGCATCAAAATCAAACTAACAAGAAAGTAAAATTAAAACATAGTAATAACAACCAACCTAACAAAGATACATTTTGGATTTTTAAGACCATCAAGGACTTTCACCCATTCCTTAGCCGAGAGATTCGATGTTGGCACCCAAGGATGCCGGATCACACCCTTCACAATCCACTTTTATTTTCTTGGAATTTCCACAATCATCCACAAGTCTGTAAGAATTAGTCACCTAACCAAGGACATGGAGATTCTGCAGAGTATATTTCATCGTGACCACACTCCATTCCAGGTAGCTATGTAAAAAAAATCTTCTTAGTGCGGTAACTACAGTTGGTTTTCATAATTTCAATCTCTCCATCATTACCACTTTTTGCCACTTCTTTGACCTACGCCTACATTTTGTGCCAATCATTAAACAAAAATTACACAAAGCTCTTGGTCAACCTCATATCACCCTTCAGCTCTTCTATATCCAATGTCATCTTAGCCAGATGGTTATCACCTTTCACAAGACCCACATGACCCATAACCTCAAATCATTGTTGTTCTAATTAAACATTAATAGGAGCCTAATTCTCCTGCTTACTAGATTCCCCTTTGGATTTGATAGAAGGATAAGGAGCCTACTTGGATTTTAGCTCTCTAATATTATGAGAAACATCTATTTCAATGACATCCTTTTCCTCCTCCAACAAATCCCTTCCTGCGACTACGAGTCATCACTAGATTCATCCTCTTCCACCCCGAGTCCTCTTCCTCAGCATAACCCTCAAGGGATATCTTAAGGGAGACAAATTTTTCTATATCTAGAGTGGATATTTTAACAAGGGTGAGGATGAAGCCATGATGGAGAGGAACAATGACTCTATTATTTTTAAACTAGGTTATGGAAGTGTTTAGAGAGCGGGACAAAAATTACGGGAAGCTAAAGCTATGGCCATGAAAAAAATGATTAAGCATGGGAATATGATAGGCATAAATACACTTGTGATGACCCTCTAAAGTGAGAAATTGAATTAGGGTAAAATTCACCTCATCATAGGGCCTAGGAAGAGAGGAACAAAGAAAACCAACAAAGTGGGGGGAGAGTTTTTCATTACCTCTAAGAAACAAATTCAGTTCATCTGAGGCTTCCTTCTTGGGTTTATAAACCTCCCTTCTAGTAGCAAGAACTCCCATCACCTTAGCAATAGAATCCATAGTGACCTCGATGTGAATACCTTTCATTTCCACGAAAACCCCTTTTTAGTAGTTTTCCATGCTCTGGAAAAATATTTACTGATATTTTCATAGTGGCCTTTGAAAATTTTAAGGAAGGAAGAGAAACCCTTTCCCTCAAAAACCTCCATCGCTTCTAGCTTCACCCCTTCCAAGTAAAAAGGCTCACTCCTGACAAGATCTCCCCCCATTTTGAAATACAAAAACCAGTTTGTAGAAGACCCAATCTTTAGATTAAATGGAAAAGCGCACAAAGAATGCTAAAAATAATGTTGATCAAACACCAATGATATAAATGGATTTAAAATTACATGGGTGAATCCAATCCCAAATATTCTCATCATCCCACAATAAATTCACTCTAAACATACGGATGCTCATTATGATCTTAACACACCTTGATCTGACATTATTTAGTGATGTGTCCATATTGATCATTGTGGAGGTGTGCTCACACCTTGGTGTCAAGAGCTTCAAGTTCATTGATTAGTGTCAACTCATGACCATTAACCTGTATATTAGGATAATAATCATCCACAACATTGTCATCTCTATATGCTTAAAATCTATAGTTTCAAACAAATGGATAATTCCTTTATACTCTTTATAGAGTTTGGGATAAAATTAGAAATGAAACATCTACCATTAATGTTTTTGATAATGTTCAATGAATCTCCTTCCACTTCCAATCTAACAAATCTATATTGATGTGCTATAGAAACCCCCCAAAACATAGTCGTTGCTTCAGCAATGTGATTCATTTGTGTGTCAAGATTGCAATGATACCCAAGAATAAATCTACCTTCAGAATCATAGAATATCCCCCACATCCAGATCTTCCAGGATTTCCTTTGGAGGCCCCATCAAAATTAATCTTAATACACTCCTTGCTAGGTTTCACCCAACCTTGGAGTCTAGGATTTAGAACAAGGTTACTAGTTTGAGTAGAACCTATACCATAATTCTTGGCAAAAATACTCTCATTTAGAAGAATAGTTTTCTTGAGTGGAGCCAAGTTTGATCATTTTTCCTTAATATCTCGAAGACACTGAAAAATAACATTCTTAGCCATGTCCTTCTTTCCTTTGAAAATTATTCTATTTATCTCTTTCCATATTTCCCATGCAAGATGCATAAATGAAAAGGTCCGTAGACATTTTAATCCTTTTCTCTTGAAAGGGATAAACCATTGAGACCAAAATTATTTAATGGTGTTCGGGAAAACCCACTTAATAGAAAATAGATTAAGAAGGGTATTTCTAATAGAAACCAAAAAGGGATAGTTGAGGAAAATATGTAAAGAGTCTTCAGACTCCTTTTCACACAAAACACACATGTTTACCATGTGAAAATTTATCTTAATAAGGTTTCGAAAGTAAGGATTTTATCATGGATAACCAACCATAAAAAAATATTGGTAATAACTTATTTGAACCAAATTCTTCACCAATTAAAGTTATCATTGCCACCATTCACTGAAAAGAAAGAATTGTAGGCACTTCAAACCGAGAATATTCCATTGTCCTCCCTTGACTAGTAAAAGTTGTCTTCCTCTAAAGTTTCTTTATTAACAATAACCCCTCTTAATTTTTTGTTAATAGAGATGATCTTGTTGCTATTAAATCCTTCTAATTCAATCATTTTCCATCGACCTAGGGGTCATCAAAGTTGAAGTAATCTCTTACCATAATTTCATATTTTAGCACTACTTCCTTGTAAATATTAGGGTAAATGACCTTAAGAGGAAGGTCCCCTAACCATTTTCTTCCCTAATCTCTAATACCAAGACCCCCTAGATGTTTTGGTATACAAACCTTCTCCCACACAATGAGAGGAATTATGTTTTTTGGTTTAGAACCACTCCTCATAAATCTAAAGGAGGGTAATCTATAAATAGACATAGAGTAAATAGGTAGATTTTGAATTGAGCATTTGAGAAGGAACATCTTACCTGATTGGGATAATAGTGACCCTTTTCAGCCGTCTAGTTTGTTAAGAAATTTATCTATCAAAAAATTCCAATCAGCAATCTTAGGTTTTTTGGTTCCAATAATCATTCCCAAATACCTAGCGGGGAAAGTTTTAGTCACACAACCAAGAATTCCAGAAATTTTTTTAGATATTCTTTTAGGTATGGCTAAAATTTAATTTTCATGGTTGACTTAGTTTTTATTTGAGTTGAGTCATGTATTAAAGTGCATGTAATTATTCATTTTGAACTAGAGTTGTGAGAGGGGAAAAGTGCGAGCTAGGTGTGAGTGTGAAAGTGATATGAGGGCATCAAGAAAACTCTAAGAGACTGTGTAAATATTTGAAGAGTGTTGAAGAGATAGGGTACTGAGGAAAATTTTCCAAATCATCCCATGAATGAGAAAGATTGAGTGAAGTAGGAGAAGGTGAATTTGAAGAGGGTTTTGAGGTGTATGAGATGAAATTTTTATCACTATCAGTTGTGTGAGAAGAATATCATCAATGGTATTATATTTTAAAAACTTTTGTGATGAGTAATATTCATACAAGTCCTTTGTTTTGAGTAATATCAACAAGGGTTTCTAGGGGTGGGTGCTCCTTGTGAAGTGGGTGCTTCACTAAACAAATCTTGTGTGATGTGTCATATTCATGCAATTCTTTTGATTTTTGTAATATAATCAAAAGTTTTATCAAATTTTCTTCCCTTGAGATTTTCCCACTTACATATAGTGTTATTATCTATTGTCTCTTCATTATGCTCATTAGGATGTTTATTTCATGTTGTTAAGATCACATTAATTCAAGGTTAAATAATTAATGGTTCATACAAGTTAAAGAAATTAAAGTAAGGTTTTTGAAGGAATGACTCACCCCCTTCTCATTCCATTGTTCTTATAATAACACTTTGGGTGTCCCATGTTTGTAAGCCTAATAATCCTTTCATATGCTCTTATATGACATTGCTTATAATTAGATGCATTGATGTTGTTTATATTTTTCTACATGATATTAGAATAAAAAAAGATATGGAGAAATTATAATAACCAACATACCACTAGTGTTGGAAAACAATACGTGAGAAGTAGTAAAGAGGAACAAAAGAATAACCCGAGAAACAAGGATTTGGGTGAAATAATAAAAGGTAGTGTGAAATAGCTATTCCCATCAAACCAACTAACATATTAATTTTTTTGTTAAAATAACTATAACCATGTGCATAGAAACTATACCTTATTCATTAACCTAAGGTATTACAATAATATGCTAACACCCTCCCTTAATGACTAAACCAGAAACAAGACCAAGTTTATCCCTGAATTTTATGAACTTGTCTGCACTAAGTGGTTTGGTCATTATATCAGTTGGTTGTTCTGTAATGGGGCAGTAGAAGAGACCGATGTATTCATTTTTAACCAACGCTTGGATGTAATAATGGTGAACATAAATGTTTTTAGCCTTTGCATGGAATACATTATTCTTGACCATCTTGAGAACACTTAAGTTATCACAAAAAATTAGAGTAATATTCTTTTTCTCAAATTGAAGATCCTCTAAGATTTTCTTTATCCACATAGTTTCACAACCTGAACTAACCATATCTTTAAACTTTGCTTCTATGGAATATAATTCCACTATATTTTTAGTTTTCTTTGTAATGATAAAACTCCTGAACTAAGAGGGAATACATACCCTATTGTACATTTTCTTGAATCTAGTGAACATACCCAATCAAAGTCAGAATATCCCAAAAGCTTGTATATCAACAAGGGTTTATAGGGTGTGATATCCTTGTGAAGTGGGTGATTCACTAAACAAATCTTGTGTGATGTGTCATATTCATGCAATTCTTCTCATTTTTGTAATATAATCAAAAGTTTTATCAAATTTTCTTCCCCTTGAGATTTTCCCACTTACATATAGTGTTATTATCTATTGCCTCTTCATTATGCTCATTAGGATGTTTGTTTCATGTTGTTAAGATCACATTAATTCAAGGTTAAATAATTAATGGTTCATACAAGTTAAAGAAATTAAAGTAAGGTTTTTGAAGGAATGACTCACCCCCTTCTCATTCCATTGTTATTATAATAACACTTTGGGTGTCCCATGTTTGTAAGCCTAATAATCCTTTCATATGCTCTTATATGACATTGCTTATAATTAGATGCAATGATGTTGTTTATATTTTTCTACATGATATTAGAATCAAAAAGATATGGAGAAATTATAATAACCAATATACCACTAGTGTTGGAAAAAATACGTGAGAAGTAGTAAAGAGGAAAAAAGAATAACCCGAGAAACAAGGATTTGGGTGAAATAATAAATAGGTAGTGTGAAATAGCTATTCCCATCAAACCAACTAACATATTAATTTTTTTGTTAAAATAACTATAACCATGTGCATAGAAACTATACTTTATTCATTAATGTAAGGTATTACAATAATATGGTAACATCCTCCATAAATGAATAGACCGAGAAACAAGACGAAGATTATCCCTGAATTTTATGAACTTGTCTGCACTAAGTGGTTTGGTCATTCTATTAGCTGGTTGTTCTTTAATGGGGCAATAGAAGAGACTGGTGTATTCATTTTTTTACCAACACTTGGATGTAATAATGGTGAACATAAATGTGTTTAGCCTTTGCATGGAATACATTATTCTTGACCATCTTTAGAACACTTAAGTTATCACAAAAAATTAGAGTAAGATTCTTTTCTCAAACTGAAGATCCTCTAAGATTTTCTTTATCCACATAGTTTCACAACTGAACTGACCATATCTTTAAACTTTGCTTCTATGGAATATAATTCCACTATATTTTTAGTTTTCTTTGTAATGATAAAACTCCTAAACTAAGAGGGAATACATACCCTATTGTACATTTTCTTGAATCTAGTGAACATACCCAATCGAAGTCAGAATATCCTAAAAGCTAAAAATATATAGACTTCTTATATAGTATACCAAAGTTGAGAGTACCTTGACATATCTTAATACTTGTTTTGTAGCTAACCAATGTACTTACTATAATTTATACGTAAAGTGAGATAGAAACATTATTGCAAAAAAATATACGGTCTAGTGGTAGTGAGATAAATGAGACTACCCACTAGTTGGTGATACATTGTTTCATTGACAGGTGGTGAAGTAGTTTCAGTTGAAATTTAAGCTCTAACTTCCATAGGTGTGTGAGTTGGATTATAATACATCATTCTAAACCATTTAAAAACTGATTTGCATATTTATTTTTGATATGAATACAACATAATTACCTGGGCAAAATGCTACACCTAAACAATATTTCAGTAGTCCTAAGTTTTCCATGTCAAAAGTACAACAAATATCATCTTTCATTTGTTGAATGAGACTAGCACTACTCCTAGTGATGGCTATTTCATCAACATATACAATGAGAATCAAGATATCATCACCAGACACTTTTACATAAAGAGTTGGTTCAGAATTACACCTTTTAAAACCAAATCCCTAAGGTAAGAATCTATCTTTATATACCAGGATCGAGGAGCCTACTTAAGCCCATACAAGGACTTGATCAACATGCAGACAAGATGTTCCTTACCAAGTACTTGAAATCCCTATGGATGAACCATGTATAATTCCTCCATATCACCATTTAATAAGAGACTCTTGACATCCATTTGATGTACCTCCTATCAAACCGAGAAGAAACCAAAATATCCAAATGAAAAATTACCATCTTTGTGGTTGGAGAAAAGGTCTCCTCATAATCAACCCCTTCCTCTTATGCATATCCTTTTGAAGCAAGTATGGATATATACTTATATGAGGAACCATCTTATTTACACTTTACCTTATAAATCCATTTATAACCAATGGATTCCTTTCCTAATGGAATCTCTGTTAGCTCCCAAATCTTGTTTTCCTTCAAGGAATCATATTCCAAATGCATGGTTGATTCCTACTTAGTATTCCCTTTGGAATTTGAAAAAGAGTTAGGATCAAATGCTGTGAAACAACAGTTGTTAGAGAAAAATTATCATGCTCACCTCTATTACCAAGTTGTTTTCCTGATCTCAATGTTCTTCCTTCCACACCTTGTGGAAAGTCTCCTTCCCTCAAGTTTTCCATTGTGGCAGTATACCAATTTTTCCTCTTTGGTTGTTCTTGAAGAGAGGGTGGAACCTCACAACATTCTGTAGTAACTCCCTCCTTGGAATGTGATTCCACTAATGAACTAGAATCCTACTTAAATTCCACATCACAACTTGTAATAGAATCATTGGAAGGAAAATATGAATCCTTATCTGAAACTATACCACTAGTTCTTTGTGAAGTATGAATTTTGTTCATTTACTATGACATATCTATTTACCATAACTTTGTTATGTTAGAAAATAAGGGATAAAATATGCGAGAATAATCCCTCACGAATTGTAATAAAGAGAAACTAATATGGATAAAATATTACGGATCTCAAATAAAAGTGCGAGAATAAAATAACACAACACAAAGGGATAAGATTTAACGTGGTTCACCCAATTTGGGCTACATCCACAAAGAATCACTTGCTCATATTTTATTACAAGCCACCACTCTCTCAATACAATACCTAGATCCATTTAGAGCTATGCTCAACAAACTCTGAGAATTCACACCCGAATTAAAATCACATTTGCAATGCATTTCATATATCTATCATATGCATAAAACCATATAAATAGACAACTACTTAAGCATTTTTAAAAAAGCGTGGGTATCAAAAAAATGGAAAAAACTATCCCATAAACCTATGCGTAGTGAAGAGGTAGTTTTACAAAACAATGGGTACCGAAAAACCATGGGCCCAAAAAAATCCCATGATGGTTACCCATGAAAATTTTCTTCAGGGGTTTCACCCCAAACCCCTTTGACCCACTCACTAGCGAGCGGGACCTCCATAAAAATATATGAGTGTAACACATAGAAAGTGTACCAAACTCTAACATGAAAATAGGCTCCACAAACATAACAATCTCCCACTTGGAGACTAATTTCCACTGAGAAAGCTTCTCAACCCTTCAATGTCATCTGTGAAGGCCAACCAAATCTGAACATAGCTTTAGTTTATCCCTTGTGACCACCTTGGTCATCATGTCTATAGGATTCTGATTGGTATGAATCTTCTCCAACTTCAACTTATCTTCCTCTAAAGTTGTCTGATGAAGTGATATCTCAACTGTATATGCTTCATCTTGGAGTGGAAAGTAGAGTTCTTAGCTAGGTGTATAACACTCTGACTATCACTATACAACTTACATTCCTCCTGCTTATGCCCCAACTCCTCAAGCAATTGTTGTAGCCAAATCATCTCTTTGCTTGCCTCTATGGTAGCAACATACTTAGCCTCTATGGTTTACAAAGCCACCAACCACGTAGTCATGAAATCTAACTTACTACTTGTCCCACCTATAGTGTAAATATAACTGTGTGCTCCTCCTACTATCTACATCTCTAGCCATGTATGAATCTACATAACCACGTAAAGTGGTGTTTGATCCACTGTAGCACAAAACTATCCCCATGGTCCCTCTCAAATATCGAAGGATCCACTTTACTACTTACCAATGCTTTTTACTTGGATCACTCATAAATCTACTCTGACTCCATTTGCATGGGCAATATCGGGCCTAGTGCACACAATATCATACATCAAACTGCCAATCGCTGATGAGTAAGGTACCTTGGACATATGGTTTCTTTACTACTCTGTCTTGGGACACTGATCCTTTGATAACTTAAAATGGCCTGCCAAAGGAGTCCCAAATGGTTTAGCATCCTACATGTTAAACCTATCCAATACCTTCTTAATGTACTCTTCCTGAGATAAATTCAACTTCTGTTCCTTCCTATCCCAAGTTATCCTCATACCAAGGATTTGTTTGACTGCCCCTAAATCCTTCATATCAAAGGATTCACTTAGTTGTTTCTTGAGTACTTTTATTTCCTACATGTTTTTACCTACAACCAACATGTCATCAACATACAAACATAGGATAATATAACTTCCATCCTCAAATTTCTTTGTATACATGCAATGGTCAGAATGAAATCTAATATAACCTTGCTCCATCATGAAGCTATCAAACTTCTTATACCATTGACGTGGAGCTTGTTTCAGGCCATACAAGCTCTTCTTCAGTTTGCACACCATCTCCTCTTTATCTTTGACTTCATATCCTTCTATTGCTGCATATATAGCTCCTCCTCCAAATCACCATGGAGAAATGTAGTCTTTACATCTAATTGTTCTAAGTGCAAGTCTTTTGCTACCACTATTCCAATAACAATTATGATAGAAGTCATTTTTACTACAGGAGAAAAAATCTCATGAAAATCTATAACCTTTTTTCTATGCAAACCCCTTGACCACCAACCGGGCCTTATATCTTTTCTTTCCTCCTTTGTCTTTAACTCTGTACACCCACTTGTTCTGTAATGCTCTTTTTCCTTCCGGTAGCTTCACCAAATCCCAAGTCTGGTTCTCTAAGAGAGACTTATGCTCCTCATCCATGGATTTCCCCACTTTTACTAGCATCTACCTGCATTGCTTCATCAAATCTCTCTAGCTCTCCACTATCAGTGAGTAATAAATAATAAAGAGAAGGAGAAAAATGTTCAGGTTCTTTTCTTACCCTAGAAGACCTCCTCACTATAGGAGTTTGGGGTTCCTATTGAGTAGGTTCCTAAACTGATTCATGGGTCACTGTCCCATCCGGAAGATCCTCTACCACTACATATTCTTTCTTGGATTCTTCCCTGTTTTCCTGTAACTATTTCTTATACATGAATTTCTCATTAAAGACCACATCCCTAGACCGAATGATTTTCTTGTCCTTAATACTCCAACATTTAAATCCAAAGTCATCACCACCATAACCAATAAAAGTGCATTTTTCTGATTTAGCCTCTAGCTTGGTCCTATCATCCTTGTCAATATGAACAAACACCTCACATCCAAAGACTCTAAGAAATGAGTAATTGAATTTCTTACCGTACCAATCCTCCTCAGGTATGCCTCCATCCAAGGCATTTGAGGGTCCTTTGTTTATCAAGTACACAGTTGTGCTCACGCTTCACGCCCAAAAAATAAAGAGGTAGTCCTGCATGTAGCCTCATGCTCCTAGCACATTCCATTATTTTTTTGTTCATCCTTTTCGACACCCCATTCATTCACAAGGGGTTCTAGAACCATCTTTTTCCTATGGATTCCATTCTTAGAACAATAATCATCAAATTCATTCTACCGCAATACTCCTCTCCATTATCGACTGAGACATTTGAACTTAAGACTGTTTCATTCTCTACTAAGGCTTTCCATTTTACAAAAGTATCAAATACATAAGATTTGTTTCTAATGCAATAAACCCAAACTTTCCTTGTTGCATCATCAATAAAAGTAACATAATAACTTGAACCCCCAAGAGATGATACCTGAGTTGCCCCCCACACATTAGAATGTACCAGCTCTAACTTACTCTCTTTCTTTGTAGGTCCAACCTTGAGAAACCTTACTCACTTCTATTTCCCATATATGCAGTTCTCATAGAAATCCAAACCTATTTCTGTATATCTAGGAAAATTCTTCTTTATGATGTCCATGCCCTTATGGCTCATATGACCGAGCCTATAGTGCCATAATGTTGTATCTGCATCTGAAGCCACAAGATTACAATCATTAGTACTATCAGTGGTTAAATACAAGGTTCCAACCTTCTTACCTCTTGCCACCACAAGAGCACCCTTGGTAACCTTCCAAGAGTCAGTTGTAAATATCACAGTACAACCATCACTTCCCAATTGCCCTGTCGATATCAAATTTCTCCTTAATGTAGGCACATGTCGACATCCTTCAATTGCCATGTATTCCCATTCGCATCGAACCCGAATAGAAACTTTTCCAACTATACTGCAAGGCTCATCATCACCAAGAAAAACATGCCCAAAATCCCCTTGAACATAATCAACAAAATAATGCCTATGTGGAGTAGCATGAAAGGAAGCCCCTGAATCTAAAACCCAAGATTCAGTAATATTATGCAAAGAAATAATCAAAGCATCCTGGAATACATTACCCGATGCCACATTTTCCTCCTTGTTTTCTTCCTGTTGTTTCTTCTTATCCTGAAGCTCCCATGGTCCTTCTTTGCATGCCCAAACTTTCCACAATTCCAACATACAATCTTACTCTTGCATTTTGACCTTGCTCGATCTTTTGATTTTCCACGGTTTCCTCTATTCTTGTCTCCCTCTAGTTTCCACTATCAAAGTATTCTCTAAAGTATAAGATTCCCCAAAGATTTTCTTCACATTTCCTTGCTTAGAATCACCCCTACAACATCCTCAATCTTCAACTTCGAGTTAGAGTTAGTGGAACCGATTTACTTACCGCCATTACTAGGCTATTCTAGCTCTCGGGTAAAGAGCACAAAATTAATAAATCCCTAACTTCTTCATCAAATTCTATTATAACCAAAGCTAGCATATTCAAAACCGTATTGAAATAATGTAAATGATCTACTATTGAACTATTCTAAGACATCTTCATATTAAACAATTTTTTATTAAAACTATCTTGTTAGAGGCAAAGAGTTTTTCATATAACTTCCCTAATGCATCCATTATATTTTTTTAGTCTTTTCCTTTGAAACATTAAATAATACCAAAGAGGCAAGACACATCCGAATCATTCAAGTGCCTTTAGATCCAACAAATTCCATTCTGCATCTGTCATACTTAAGGGTTTGTTCACCTTCTCAGACAGTGGAGTATAAAGATCCTTCTAATAAAGGTAATCTTCCATCTACATCTTCCAAAGATTGAAATTATGCCCGTTGAATTTATCAACCCTAGATCTTCCATCATCTGCCATAGCTCCCACTCAAGATAAAAATTTCCTTACGATTCAACACTTCAGCAAACCAAAACCAGGCTCTAATACCAATTGTTAGAAAATAAGGGATAAAATATGTGGAATAATCCCTCACAGAATCGTAACAGTAGAAACTAATATGTAAAAAATATTACATATCTCAAATAAAAGTATAAAATAAAATAACACAACACAAAGAGACAATATTTAACGTGGTTCACCCAATTTGGGCTACGTCCACCAAGAATCACTTGCTCAGATTTTATTACAAGCCACCACTCTCTCAATATAATACCCAAATCCATTTGGAGCTATGCTCAACAAACTCTATAGAATTCACACCCGAATTCAAAGCACATCTGTAATGCATTTCATATATCTATCATATGCATAAAACCATATAAATAGAAAACTGCTTAAGCAGTTTTACAAAACCGTGGGTATCAAAACAATGGGCAAAAAAACTGTCCCATAAACCTATGGGTAGCCGAAGAGGTAGTTTTACAAAACAATGGGTACCAAAAAACCATGGGCCCAAAAACAACCCATAACGGTTACCCATTACCCATGGGTTAATAAACCACCCATGAAAATTTGATTCAGGGGCTTCACCCCTGAATCCCCTTGACCTACTCACTGGCGAGAAGGACCACTGTTAAAATATCTGAGTGTAACACATAGAAAGTGTACCAAACTCTAACATGAAAATAGGCTCCACAAACGTAACATGTTAATAGAAACATCAAGTAATATATATGCCTTTTAATTCTCATTGTATCCAACAAACATATAGGCTTTTCTTTTGGCATCCAAATTAATTTTCTTTTGAAAAGGAATAACTACAAAAGCCACACAACCAAACATTCTAAAATCACTTACATCTGGAGTTTTACTTGACCAAGCCTCCTCTAGAGTCATATAATGCAATGAATTTATAGAACTTCTATTAAGGATGTACATTTTTTATTTAATACATCTACCCAATACTTATATGGAACATTTCTTCTTTGGACCATACAATGAGCCATGTCCATCATCAATCTATTCTTCCTTTTAACAAATCCATTCTTCTACAAAGTGTAAAGAGTATAATATTGTTTGTGTATTCCTTCAGTGGCACAAAAATAATTGAAATTATTTGAGGTGAACTCACCCCTATTATCAGTTCTAAGAGATTTCACTGGTCGACCTGCCTATTTTTCAACCATAGCTTTCCAAGATGTGAAGTTAGAAAAGAAATCAAATTTCTTTACTAGAAAGTATACCCAATTTTTCCTAGAGAAATCATCAACTAATAATAAAAAATATTGAGCTCCAGTGGGGGTAGGTGTCCGCATTGGACCATGCAAATCCACATGAACAAGTTCCAATACTTCCTTAGCCCTCCAAGATTTACCAACATCAAATGATTGTCTAACTTGTTTTCCCAACTGACATCTAGTACATACATGATGACTATCCCGAATAGAAGGAATCCCCTTAACCATCTTCATCTTGCTCAATCTATATAATACTAGAAATTAAAATGTCCATACCTTTCACTCCATAGTTAAATTGTGTTATCAAGCTGCTGCAAGTGCACTTTTCTTCTTTTTTTTTGGATATGAAAGCTTATACAAGCCTTTCTCATCAATCCCAACTGTAATAATATTATTATCTTTGGTAGTGAATAAACATTTTTTTCCTTGAAACTTAACAATAAAATCAGATTTTGTGGTGATTTCACTAATTAATTTTTTGTTCATATCTAGAACATACCTAACATTCTGAAATGTATACCAGATAGTACCATTAAAACTGATATGAACATTACCATACCCTTTCACAAATTAAGTTCTACCATACCCCATAGATACATATTCATTAGTAATGTTATTTTCAACAAAGTTCACATATCATTCCTTATGTAATGTATAATGGCAAGATTCCCATGAATAAAAGTACCAAGCTCAATGTCTTATAAAATTTCTCTGGAGGAAATGAATGTAAAATCAAGAGATGTTTCCTCTCACACATCTTCAACAATATTCACATGCTGAGATTTATTCTTAGGATCAACCATTTCCTATTGTCTTTTCTTATAATCCTTCTTAAGGTGACCAAGTTACTTATAGTAAAAACATTTCCACTTAGATCTCTTATTATAACCACTTACTTGTGAAGAATTTTTAGGGGAATTATTATCTTTACCAATCTTCTCACCCTTTACCTTGATGAGGAATAAAATCTATGTGGAAGTAGATGTAGACACACTTAACTACTCTTGTTCTCTCTCCTTCGACAATAATAATGTGGACAAATTTTTAATGTTCAAAGTATGTGTTTCAACAATCATTTGCAAGGACTATAAATATGATTCAAATGAAGGTAGAAGATTCTACATAACTAGAGAAATCAAATATTTCATTAATAGGCTTCTTCACATCCTTTGAATGATCACTAATGTCCTTGATCTGTAACAAAAACTCAAAAATGAAGCCACCTTCCACATATTAGTGGAAAATAACAAATTATTCAAATACAATACCCTACCAACTTCGGAAGAATGATATTTAAAAGTAAGATTAATCCAAAATTTGATGCACTAGTTGCATTTCTAACCTCTGCAATTAGATTATCTCCTACTAACAATTTTAAAAACACAATAACCTCATGATGATGTTTATTGTAATCATATACATTATTGGTAGTCATTTTCTCTTTACTCATCACTATTTGATCAAGATATTGATATTCACATATCGTCTAAACCTTGTGATTCCACAAAAAAAAAAATCCTATCAAATTTTTATGAACTTGACAAGAAGAGGTTTTGTAAACTAGCCATTTTGACCTAGTTTTTCCCAATAATTGAATATACTAGAAAAATTTAATTACTTTACAAAAAAATCCTCCTACCCATAGACTCAAATCAAAAATTGGTCAGCGATGGGGTGTGAGTGGTGTGTTCAAGTCACATGGTTATGTGCTTTCCCACTCATGTTCAAATCCCCGAGGCACGATCCTCCTCGGAGGTAGTTCCACCTTGAGATGTGACATCTCTACTCACTATGTTCCATCGTTGGGCACTACTTATCTCGATGTGCTATCGCTGGTCATTAATTTTCTCATTGTTATCACTTTGGTGGTTTCTCCTCTCATTGTTGTCACTAATTTCTACTCCTCTCACTTTCATCACCTTTGGTGGCTTATCTTCTCACTACCATCACTTGTTTTTTCTCCTCTCACTATTATATCTAGCTCTCTGCTCCTCTCTGCCATCATTGGTTGTTGCCCCACTCATTGTGGTCATTGTCGCTGGTCATTTCATATTCACTATGTGATTTCATGGTTGCTTCAATTGGGTTCCTAATGGTGACCCCCTTCATTGTAACCTAGGTTGTGGATCCCTTAAAAAATATTCAATTGTAAAAGGATGTGGGTCTTTTCAAAACCCTTAAAAATTACCCTAATTCTAAAAATAAATCAAATATTGGTCAATTCTCGGAATTTTTAGCAAAAAAATCAACACTTTGTTTGGGAAATTTTAAGCTTTCCATCTTTAAAGACACAAAAATGGGAAAAAATAGTTAAATCGGGAGATCTAAAACTCCAATTTCAAAAATTATTTTTATATTGGATTATAGATAAAAAACCCAAAAATGATCAAATATTTAGCATCTTGACACTTTAATATAATTAATCACCGATGAGGGCTCTATTATGACTTATATTCCAAAGTTTTCAATTTTCAATATTTTAATAAATTAAAATAATGGAAAATTAAAATATATTCGAGATGACTATAATTTTTCAAAACTTTATATTATAAAAATCAACTAAGTAGAAGATACATGTGTAGTTGTAGGAAAATGGCCTACTTGTGATGTTGAATTGTGGAGCTCAATTACTTTGAATTAGCATGTAATATGAAACTTACTTTGGAAAATATAGTAATCGACATCGATCAAGAAAGGAGGAACTGGCATCGATTAGGGCTAACCAAAGTGTTGGTTACCTATGCGGGAGTGTTTTATTTAAATCTCAGGAATTATATCTATTTTTAGTATTAAAGCAGATCTATTGATTGTAATTACATGGCTAAGTGCCCTAAGTTTGTATATGCCTATATAAGCATGAAAGCTAGGGTTTAGAAGTAAGAATTAAGAAGAAATTGCAATATTTTATGATTATTGTGAGAATAATTGTGAGAGAGAGAATTATTTGAGAAGAAGCAAAATCTTAAGAGTAAGAAAGTATTGTACATCTGAGAGGTGTGGAAGATTGTAAATTTTCAATTCTATATCTTATCAAAGCTTTGGATAATAGATTGGCTTGTTTCTTGGTGGACGTAGCCCATCTTGGGTGAATTACATTAAATATGGTGTGTATTTATATCTCTTGTTTTATATATTTCTTTTGGTAGAATATCTACTTTTATTTGCATGTATACTTTGATCCAATATATTATCTGTACAACTAGTGTGCTAACCCCAAAAACTGGTATTAGAACTTTGTTTGAGGGTTTTGTGTGTTGAGAGATTTACTCACGAGAGGGTTTTTCGATTGAGTTGGAGTTAAAACAATAAAGAAGAAAATAAATACAAGGTAGAGAAGTTTGACAGCCAAAATTATCAATTATGGAAGATACAGATTGAGGATTATCTGTATCAAAGAGATTTGTATTTACCGTTGGATGAGAAGTCTAGACCTACCAAGATGACTGATGAAGAAAGGAAGATTCTTATTAGAAAGGCTTTGGGATATATAAGATTGAGCTTGCAAGAATATGTGGCTTCCAATATTACAGAAATGACTCCTACGGTAGGGTTAATGAAATCTCTTGCTAATTTATATGAAATACCTAGTGCTTCAAATAAATTTTATTTGATGAAGAAACTATTTAGTTCTAATATGCATTAAGGTGGATTTGCATCTAGTCATTTGAATGATTTTTGATCTATTCTAAATCAATTAAAATCAGTTGATATTTAGTTTGATGATGAAGTGAAAGCACTTTTATTCTTATGTTACTTGCACGATAGTTGGGATAACTTGGTAATGGAAGTTAGTAATACATTATTTTATAATAATATTTTTATTGGCAAGAAAATTTTGGGTGGAAAAACTTGTGGATTTATTTCCAACACTCTAGGAATTTAAGTCCCTCTACTTAACCGGTGCAGCTTACTGTATGTGCATGCATGATAAAATGTGGATTTATGTGGTGGCCTTTCGACCAGGGATCCAATAGGGGCACTCCACTGACCCTGCGGAAAAGCTAGAAATATCTTGCTAGGGAATACTTTTTCTGAAAGTGGGAAAGGGAGTGATAATTGAGGTAGGAGAACTAATGTTGTAGGTAAAAAATCATATTCCTACACACACACTAGTTAGAAACTTCATCACATGCACTAAATTTAGAGGAAACAACCTTGCAAATGGCAACAAGACCAAATAGAATTTGATGAACACAAAGTATCATGAAATACCTTAGTCAAAGAAAGCTAGAAACTCCTTCTTCTTGTATTGATGCTTAAACAAAAGTTGTACATAGTGGAGAAATGGAGGAAATTGAGAGGGGAAATGGAAGAAAATGGCTATCTCCTTTGTTCTCTCAAAGTACAATATACTCTTGAGTTTACAGGATCAATCACAAACCCTTTGAAATGGGAATGGATTTACAATTTATGGAATAGAATTGACTCCTTGTCTTCCTCATGACCTGTCAAATACCTTAATATGACTTAAGACTATTCATATTCCACTTTAAATATTTAAGTCCCTTTTATAATAACAAGGAAAATTAATTTATATTATGTTTCTAAAGTTACCTAAGTCCTATTAAAAAGTGAAACGCTCAATGCAAAAAAATAACATTGAAGAGAGAGAGAAAGAAGGGGAAGAAGAAGAATTATTATTTTGAAGGATGAGCTATTGCAATGGACTTCACTCCATTCTCCGATTGTTCTCTACTTCATGATCCTAAGAAGGATTCTGACCCATCCATTTTGGCTTCATTTCTCCCTTATAAAAACTAACTTGCTATTTTTATTAAGTGTGAAAAATCAAGTCCATGATCTTCAACTGGATGTTGCAGCTCATTTTTTTCTTTCTCCCTGTGTTCCTCATTCCTTTTGGATCAACTTTATATTTTTAGCTGATTCTTGAGGGCCCACTTACTATTATTAGTAAGTGCCAAAAATATTCATTCGTGAATTCTCGGTCGTAATGCACCTCTATTGTCTTCGCCTCCTTTGGTAGGTTCTCCTATCGATGAATTTCTTGAAATAGAAGACCCTATGTACTAGACTTGATATTTTTAGAAAGTTGGCTTCTGGGATTTGGATTGATGTGGAACAAATATTTTTGATATGGGTTTTTTCCCAATATCACCCCTCTAAAATTTCAGGCCCACCCACTTAATAGTCTAGGGGATTTTAAAGTTTTAATTTTCAGACCTAGCAGTGCTTTTGGGTATGGTACTGTTATCCAATTTCACCCCCCAGGGTTGAATTGATAACATACATCAGGATTCTCAAGTCCCAGGCAAATTGATTGATCCAGGGCAAAAATCATGTTTCTAGGGTCCCTTCAGAAATTTTTCTAACTCTCTGTCCAGGTTGAAAAGAACAAGCTCTGAGAAAATGTGAGAAAGTTACAGAAAATAAGCTTGGGCCAGAAAAAATTGTGAAAATCGGCTAAGTCCTAGTCCTCGGGACAGTCGGGACATTTGGGACGTCAAGGCGCGGATCGGCCGAAAAGCCTACAGGCGGCCCAAACAACAAAGGGACATCTGGGACAAATGGACGAAATGCCCGAATCGGCCAAAAGAAAGAAAATTTGTCCAAGTCCTTTACTGGGAGCAAGCGGGACAAGAGTATGCGAAGGATGCAATTGGGGTTCGCCCGAAATAGAGAACTGTAGCACTAGGACAGTCAGACCAAAAGGACGCGTAGGGCGCGAGAAGCTGACCCGGCCGAAGGGAGAAGAAAATCGACCAACTACTTTAGGACATGTGGGACAAAGGAACGCGAACCGGCCGAATCGGACGAACCGGAAGAATTTTTCCCAGACAGCACTGGGACATTTGGGACAAATGGACGTGAAGGACGTGAACCGGCGATTCGGCTGAAACAGAAACTTCAGCACAAGGACAAGTGGGACAAAGGGACGCGCGGGACGCGGATAGCCGAAGGAGCCAAAAGCCAATCAGATCACGCCACGTGTCACCGGCAGAAAAGGGACGAGGAAGCCCATTTTGGGTGAATCGGAGGATTCCGTCCCACAAAGCACCGAGACATTAGGGACAAAAAGATGTGGTGGACGTAAAAATCCGGCAGGCCCATGGACGAATCACAGCATGACACGTGTCGCCAAGGAAAAAGGTCCAAAAAGTCAAAGGGGCAAGGTTTGAAGCGCTGGCCCGAGCCAATTAGTACAGGACACGTGTCCAATGGAGCGAGGAAAGTGTAGAGCTAGGAAGATTTGGGAAATTTGGCCAAGTTCAGCCAAAGAGCTAAAAGCGAAAGTCTACTCCGCGCCCCGTGTCGACCAATCAATGCATGCCACATGTCCCAAGTGGCGGGGGTGCGAAGGAAAAGTAAAAATGTTCCGAATCATCACAAAGTCAAAGTTTTCAAGGCAAACCCATGGGACAGAGTTAGGAGAGAGAATAACATATCCAATCAGCACGTGCCACGTGTCATCCAGGTGGCAGAGCGTGGGAAATTTTTTCAAAAACGCATCTTCACTGTTTTGTGCCCTAAATCTTCAGATCGACATATCTTTCGATCCAGAGCTCGGATTTGCACATTCTTTATATCAACGGAAAGCTTATGAAATTATCTAAGTGATTCTAGGGTTAATCTTGAGTTTTGGTGTAGGATGGAGGAGAAAATTGAGAAAATGGCTCTGACACGTGTTCATGGCCAGAAGTGACATTCCAGATGACTGATTTAATGCGAGAATGGGTCGCCTTCTCCGTATTTCAGTCAAAATGACATGGTATGGGTTTGTAAGGTCCCCATGCCATTTTAATGCACCTATTCAAGGAGGGATGGGCTCTCATGTTTTGATACGTTTCTATCCCTGGGCTCGACCCATGCAATGTAAAAGCAGATTTGGCTCATTTCTAGGGGGACATTTCTTTGGATAGCAAGCTTCTTCTTTCACCTATAACAAGTGATTTTTGCAAGTATCAGACCTCTTCTAAAATTGTAACAGGTTTTCTACCTTTTTGATGTTGTAATACAAGGATTTTGACAGTGGAAATGACAATACAGGCTCTGTGATCAGTTTTCAGTCCTCTGTTTGTGTTGCTTGTTTCATTTCAGACCTCTGATTACATCTTATCAGCTTGTGCATGATGTTTTATGTTGCATTTTTATGATCTGTGTCTATCTGCAGAAGAAGAAGTGTTCACCACTCCTCCTTTGGTGTATCACCTATTAGTTTAGTTTCATTTTTTGCACTTTCTATCTCTGTCTCCTTGGATTTTAGAGTAGGATTAGGTTTCAAAACTCTGTAGCTTTGCAAAAATATAGATCTAAACCAGAGGAGTTTGAGGAACCAGCCTCTAACTTGGAGATTCCTCTCTCAGTTTCAAGTCCCCACACTTGGAGAGAGGTTTCCATGTTGTCCATTCACACTGGATGCTAGTGATCAACCTAGAAGCTCGATCTACATCCAGGGGTGCTGTGAGTCTGCAACAACAGTTTTGGCACGCCTGGTGGGACACTAGAGGTCTCATTTTTATTGCAACAAAGTTGATATGCATCTGCTGTAGTTTTCTTGCTTATAAGAGCTATTATTTGCATATCTGGTGACTCCAATGGGAAGAATCAACTAGTTTCAGCAGTGCAGGCTTGAAAAATCATGAGAGGAATCACCACAAGGTCAAGTGTTGGAGAAGAAGAAGTGTTGTTTGAATACCTCTAGTTATCTCCAAGAAGAAGGCAAAGAGGAAGAAGGATTCAAAGGTCTCCATCTCCACAAACAGAACTCTCTCAACTCCTCCACCTAGTAGACCTTTCATTCAATCAACAAGGGTTTTAAGACCAATTAGAATGGCTTAGAACAACCCCTACGTCAACTTCACAGAAACTTGATCCACTTGCTCTCAATGCACAACATCCAGTTCTTATTGCAGCCTTGAAGAGCATTCCCTACTTCACCGAGAGAAAATCGACTACTCCGGTGATCATGTTAAAGATATTGCTAACCTTTTGCAATCCATGAAATCAATGAGATGCAAGTGGTTGTCAAGTTTCGGCATCTTCCTTCAAGGGTAAAGCATTACAATGGTTTAGGAGCCTTGGAGCTGGTTCTATCACAAACTGGAATCCGGTGTGTATTGCACTTCACGAGCAATTTGGAGAGAAGGGAGACAACTTGTCTCTTTTGGAGAAGCTGACAACTATCAAGAGAGCCCCAATGAGCAACCGGATCGACTTCAAATTAAGATTTCAAAGGTCTTGGGATAGGATTCTAGTGGCGGTCAAAGCCAACGGCGAGAAGGTGCTTTTCTATATTACCTTAAAGCTTTAAATTCTGATATTTCTATGTTGATTCAGTCCATGGGAGGCATAACTATCCCTATGGCTTATAGCATTGCCATTAGGGCCGAAAACTATCTTATTCAAGCTGGTAAACTGGCTCCTAGGCCTCCCATGCCCTTGTATCCAAACCTAGAAAATCCAAGCACTAGTCAAGCACCCACTTTGGCTCCTGTTCCCACTCCTAGAAATCAGAGTTCAAATGAAGCTTCCACTTCATCCTCTAGTGCTTCAAATGAACTCCAAGAGGTCATGAAACAGTTGCAAAACCTAGGCAATGAGCTGGTTACTATCAAAAGACAGCAAGCTCAAAGTGCTAGACCGTATCAGCCCCAAGCTTAGCCTAATAGGCAGCCATACCAACCACAAAGACCACCTAATCCAGCTGCAAGTATGAATCAAAATCAAAGCCAAGTAAGGCCTCCTGCCAATAGACCATTCCAGCCCTATAATCCAAATGCCATATCTGCCTCTAAGGCATTAGTGCCAGTCCAAAATAACATGGCCCAAGAATATGATTGATGCTTTCCATGCAACGAGCCTCATAACCAATCCATGTGTTTCAATGGTGCTCTCAATCAAGCACTAATGGTGACAACTACTGGTGTGGAGGGTGAGGGCGGTCAAGGAAACTTGATCAGCAACAAGAAACATTCCAACAGCAATCAGCCCCAAATGACACCACATTGGTAAACTGGCAAGCAGAAGATTTATGTGGCATGAATCAAGCAGTTTCTCAAGGTGTTGCAGCCAACACAAGGTCAAAGAGGAGAAATTTAGGTGAAGAAAACCATTAACCCCAACCAATCCACAACCTTCCATGGCTCCACAAATCATTGGTAAGCAAAGTCCAATTTCAAATGCACAAGGACAGCCAAGAACAGCCCCTAGGCCAACTCGGATGTTAGGCTGTTGCTGCCCACGTGTAAGGAGTAAATGTGCAAACCAAGAGACAGCAGAGAGATCCTTCATCACCATTCAGTATCATTGAACAGATGAAGAAGACAAACATCAACATATCTATGTGGGAATCCCTATCTATCCCAGGCCAAAGAGATCTGCTGCAAGCTACCATGAAGGATTGGCCAACTTCAAATCAGCAGGTTCAGATGCAAGACAAAGTGCTTACAAATTCTGCCCAGCCTAAAGGAAGTCATGGAGGACAACAAGGTAAAATGTTGAAGCCCCCTCCTTTCTATGTTTCATTAATCATTGGGGATAAATTAGTGCATAATTGCATGATAGACTCCGGGGCAAGTAGCTCAGTAATGCCTAAACAGATAGCTGATCAACTAGGGCTCCAGTATGAAACAACATCCAAAGGGGTAGTGCAGCTAGATGGGACAGCAATAGCAATAGTTGGAGTGATTAGAAATTTGAGTCTTACCTTGCATGCATGTCCAAATGTTGTTGTTTTACAAGATGTATCAGTCATAGACCTTCCACCACTCTTTGCCCTTTGCTTGTCAAGGGACTTCACAGCCAAAATTGGAGGGTATTTTTCTGTTGATTGGTCTCACATGCTGTTTAGAACAATGTATGGAACTAAGGCTACAATTAGGTCTGAACCCATTGCAAAATTCCATATTGAGCCTTACACTCCAAGTTAGACTAATGCCAACTACTCAGCATTTGATCAAGAAGATCACCCTAGTACTGATGAGGCTGACACCAAGGTTGGAAGTATCCTGGACCTAACTCTTGATGAATGGGAAAACAAGATACATGCTTTTGATCCCTATCAAGAAGTAGAAGAATCTGAGCTGGGAGTCTATTGTATACACAAAGAAAATCAACCTATTCCTAGCATCACCAAGCCAAGCCATAATGATGACAATGAGGTATGGTAGCTATTTTTGACGGATCAAGGAGTAGGCAAGGTGCAAGAGGAGGAGCTATGCTTGTTTCACCTCAAGGCATCAAATATTATTCATCTTTTCGTTTCCAGTTTTCTTGTTCAAACAACACAGCTGAATATGAGGCCTTGATTCATGGACTTCATTGGGCTAGGAAAAAGGGCATAAATAACTTGCAGGTGTTCGAGGATAGTGAGCTGATCGTCCATCAAGTCAGGGGACAACATGCTACAAAGAATGACCTGTTGAAGAACTACAAGAATAGGGTGTGGAACCTCATTGAGGATTTCGAAGCTTTCAACATCGTGTCCATACCCAGGAAGAAAAATGAAGCCGCGGATAGGCTCGCAGCAGTTGGAGCAACGTTTGATGTGGTTGACAACATCAAAAGGGAAAAAACACAGCCACATATCCATGTGATTGTGAGGCCAGCAGTTCCAGATAATAATATAAGCTGGCAGGTGTTTGAGAACGATCAACAGATCATCAATTTTTACAAGAAGAGGCTGAATTCTCAGCTAGGAATCAGGATAGACTAGAGCAGCAGTATGGGGATCAAGTAGTGCAGCTACGAGACAAACAAGCTTCCCAAGGGTTTAGTAACGTTGGAGTCTATCTTCAACCCTAACGACCAATTCCATAAAGAAAAGGCTAACATACAAGTTAAGAGGGAAGATTTGAGCCAATTCCGGTTGGGGAAGGCAAAACACTTCAAATTGGTAAAGTGGCCCTTTGAGCGGAGAAATCAGATTTCATACTGACTTTGCCAAGAATTTCCAGATGTCTTCGCTTGGAGCTATGAAGACTTGAGAGGATTCAATCTGAATTTGGCACAACATACCATAGAATTGGATCCAGATGCTAAGCCTGTCGAGGCAAAAGCAAAGGCGGTGAATCCCCATATTGAGCCTCTCATGAGAAAAGAGTTAAGTAAGCTTATTGAGGCGTATCATCTTCCCCATCAAGCATTCAAGCCGGGTTGCTAACTTGGTTCCGGTCGGGAAGAAGAAGAGCAGAGAAATTAGGTTGTGTGTGAACTTCCGAGACCTCAATAGGGCATCTCTCGAAGATCATTACCCACTTCCTTCAATGGAGCAAATATTGCAGGTTGTAGCGGTTCGAAAGATATTTTCATTGCTAGATGGATATTCGAGGCTATAATCGGTGATGGTGAAAAGAAGATGACCGATTCAAGATGGCTTTCACCACCAAATGGGGAACCTATGCTTATAAGAAGATGCCATTTGGCCTATCAAATGCTGGAGCCACCTTCTAAAGGGCAATGGATATGGCATTCAAAGGCTTGATCAATAAGATAGTGCTGGTATACCTAGATGATATCATTGTCTTCTCAAAGAATGCAGCAGACCACCTCTTTCACCTCAGGCAAGTATTTCAAAGGTGTAGAAAGTTCGGAGTGTCTTTGAATCCCAAGAAGTGCATCTTTCTTGCACATGAAGGAAAACTTTTAGGCCATATTGTCTCCAAAGAGGGACTGGAAATTGATCCAGAGAGGGTTGAAGCCATAAGAGCACTACCATTGCCAAGTCACAAGAAGGCTCTTCAAAGTTTCTTGGGAAGGATAAACTTTGTTCGGAGGTTTGTCCCAGATTTTGCAGCCCTTGTCAAGCCCATCACCAAAATGTTAAAGAAGAGCATGGCTTTTAAGTGGACAGCAGAAGGCAAGGAGAGTTTTGAAGCAATCAAAGAAGCTATCTCTCAAGCACCAACTCTCATCAACCTAGACTTCTCCAAGGATTTCATCCTCTATGCATTTGGAGGTGATGACACTATTTCTACCATTCTAGTACAGCAGAACAAAGATAATGATGAGCAGCCGATTGCCTTCTTCAGCCAGAGCCTAGATGACTGCGAGGTGAGGTACTCTTTTATTGAAAAGCATGTACTTGCAGTAATCAAAAGCTTGAAGAAATTCAAGCATTTAGTCTCAAACAACAAGGTCCAGTTGCTGGTCTCACATGTTGGAGTTAAGGACTTCCTCCTCAACAAGGATTTGAATGAGAAAAGGGTAGGTTGGATCACCCGTGTTATGGAATATGACATTGAGATCAAGATCACCAAGTGGTAAGAGGAAAGGGCTGTGTGAGCAAGCTGGTTTTAGGGAAGCAAAAGGAAGTATGGAACAAAGAGGAAACTGTTTTGACAGTCTAGGACAACTATGAGCCAAGCGGCAATCAAGAGGAAGACAATGCTTCCCCCACTCCTTGCTGGACCCAAGGTATTATACACTTCTTAAGTACAGGCCTATGCCCTCCAGAGATGAACAAGACCCAAAGGAGACACTTCAGGTTGCAGGCTGTTCCGTATGCCATTGTTGATGGAGTTTTGTTCAAGAAAGATGTGAATGGAGTGCTGCTGAGATGCATTAGCATAGGTCAGATTCAAAGGGTGTTGGAAGAGTTTCATGGTGGACCAGCTGGTGGCCATTTTGCACCAAGAGTGACAGCTCTAAAAATCATGAAGGCTGGTTATTATTGGCCTAAAATCTTCAGTGATTGCTATGCATGGATCAAGAGGTGTAAGAATTGTGCATTCTTCACAAGAAAAGAGAGACTTGCTGCCCTTCCATTGCATCCAATCTCAGTTGACCAGCCATTCATGCAATGGGGTTTGGACTTCATTGGAGTTATTAATCCCAATTCAAGCCAAGGGCACAAATGGATTTTGACGGCCACAGACTACTTCACCAAATGGAAAGAAGCAGTAGCACTCAAAGAGGCGAATGAGTCTAACATCTTAGACTTTTATGAGGGTATAACAACTAGATTTGGTGTACATGCCACCATAATCTCGATAATGCATTGGCATTCGTTGGATCCAAGGTGATTGAGTGGGCTGTCAAGAATGGTATTTACCTAAGCACTTCGTCAAACTATTACCCTCGGGGTAATGGCCAGGCTGAGTCTACAAACAAGAACTTGTTGAGGATCATTAGGAGAACTCTTGATGAGAATCAGAGGTCTTGGCATACCAAGCTGAAATCAGCCTTATGGGCTGATAGGATCACTCCCAAAAGATCCACAGGTAACTCTCCATTTAGGCTTGTCTATGGAAGAGAGGCAATCTTGCCCATGTCACTTGAGTTGCCAACGTTGGAACTCATGAAGCAGCTGGAGTTGCTTGAATTTGAGCCCATGGAGGTGAGGTATGTAGAGTTGATGGAGCTGCAAGAGATCAGAAATCAAGCATCCCAAGCAATGGAAAAGGATCAAGCTTTGATCAAGAAGACCTTTGATAGGAAGGCCAAAGATAGATCTTTTCAAGTTGGAGATCTAGTGTTGAAATGGGATGTGGATAGAGCAAAACCGGGAAGGCATTCAAAATTTGATGCCATTTGGAGTGGCCCATACATGGTCACAAAGTGCAAGAACAACAATGCTTTCAATTGGCCTCACTGGAGGGTGAAGAACTGCATATTCCAGTCAATGGAATCTATCTCAAGCATTGCTTCTAGAGGGAAGTTCACTACCTCTGTAAATATTAGATTAGATTTTCTTTCCTCCAAGTGCTTGTGCACATTGTTTTGCTGTAGGTTAGTCTTGTTTTCCCTAAGTGCTTTGGCACAACTTGCTGTCCATGGAGATGTTTAGCAATCCTTGCTTTCATCAGGTAACATTCCATCTTCCTCCTTGCACATTCTGAGTTAGTTGAGGTTCTAAACAGAATATTCGATGACTCCATGCCCAATGGACTACTTCAAGCAACTGGTATTTTCATCTAGCAGGCTAGATGAACCCACTGAGTCGCCAAATTGTTATCCAATTTCACCCCCTAGGGTTGAATTGATAACATACATCAGGATTCTCAAGTCCCAAGCAAATTGATTGATCCAGGGAAAAAATCATGTTTCTAGGGTCCCTTCAGAAATTTTCTAACTCTCCTGTCCAAGTTGAAAAGAACAAGCTCTGAGAAAATGGGAGAAAGTTGCAGAAAATAAGCTTGGGCCAGAAAAAATTGTGAAAATCGGCTAAGTCCTAGTCCCGGGACATTTGGGACATCAAGGTGCGGATCGGCCGAAAAGCCTACAGGCGGCCCAAACAACAAAGGGACATTTGGGACAAATGGATGCGAAATGCCCAAATCGGCCGAAAGAAAGAAAATTTGTCCAAGTCCTTTACCGGGAGGAAGCGGGACAAGAGTACGCGAAGGACATGAACCGGCCGGTTCACCCGAAATAGAGAACTGTAGCACCGAGACAGTCAGACCAGAAGGATGCGCAGGGCGCGAGAAGCTGACCCAGCCGAAGGGAGAAGAAAATCGACCAACTGATTTAGGACATGTGGGACAAAGGAACACAAACCGGCCGAATCGGACGAACCGAAAGAATTTGTCCCAGATAGCACCTTTGGGACATTTGGGACAAATGGATGCGAAGGACATGAACCGGCCGGTTCGGCCAAGCCCAGGAAACTTCAAAGACAAGGACAAGTGGGACAAAGGGATGCGCGGGACACGGATAGCCAAAGGAGCCAAAAGCCAATCAGATCACGCCACATGTCACCAAAAGAAAAGGGACGAGGAAGCCCATTTTAGGTGAATCGGAGGATTCTATCCCCGTGAAGCACAGGACATCCGGGAAAAAGACGCGGTGGACGTGAAAATCGGCGTAGGCACGTGGATGAATCACGGCGCATGACACATGTCACCAAGGAGAAAGGTCCAAAAGTCAAAGGGGCAAGGTTTGAAGCGCTGGCCCAAGCCAATTAATACAGGACACATGTCCAATGGAGCATTAAAGTGTGGAGCCAGGGGGAATATTTGGGAAATTTGGCCAAGTTCAGCCAAAGAGATAAAAGCGAAAGTCTACTCCGCGCCCGTGTCAACCAATCAATGCATGCCACGTGTCCCAAGTGGCGGGGGCGCGGAGGAAAAGTAAATTTTTTTCGAATCATCAAAAAGTCAAAATTTTCAAGGCAAACCCACGGGATAGGTTAGGAGAGAGAATAACATATCCAATTAGCGCGTGCCACGTGTCATCCAGTGGCAGAGTGCGGGAATTTTTTCAAAAACACATCTTCGCACTGTTTTGTGTCCTAAATCTTGATTGACATATCTTTGATCCGAGCTCAGATTTGCACATTATTTATATCAACGGAAAGCTTATGAAATTCTCTACGTGATTCTAGGGTTAATCTCAAGTTTTGGTGTAGTCTGGAGGGATAAAATTGAGAAACAGCTCTGACACATGTTCATGGCCAGAAGTGACATTCCAGCGACCAGATTTAATGCAGAATGGGTCGCCTTCTCCTGTATTTTGGTCAAAATGATAGGGTATGGGTTTGTAAGGTCCCCCATGCCATTTTAATGCACCTGCATTCAAGGAGGGATGGGCTCTCATGTTTTTGTATGTTTCCTGTCCCCTGGGCTCGACCCATGCAATGTAAAAGCCAGATTTGGCTCATTTATGGGGGAACATTTCTTTGGATAGCAAGCTTCTTCTTTCACCTGTAACAAGTGATTTTTGCAAGTATCAGACCTCTTCTAAAATTGTAACAGGTTTTCTACCTTTTGATGTTGTAATACAAGGATTTTGATAGTGGAAATGACAATACAGGCTCTGTGATCAGTTTTCAGTCCTCTGTTTGTGTTGCTTGTTTCATTTCAGACCTCTGATTACATCTTATCAGCTTGTGCATGATGTTTTATGTTGCATTTTTATGATCTGTGTCTATCTGCAGAAGAAGAAGTGTTCACCACTCCTCCTTTGGTGTATCACCTGTTAGTTTAGTTTCATTTTTCACTTTCTATCTCTGTCTCCTTGGATTTTAGACTAGGATTAGGTTTCAAAACTCGTAGCTTTGCAAAAATATAGATCTAAACCAGAGGAGTTTGAGGAACCAGCCTCTAACCTGGATATTCCTCTCTAAGTTTCAAGTGCCCACACTTGGAGAGAGGTTTCCATGTTGTGTAATCACACCTGGATGCTAGTAATCAACCTAGAAGCCCGATCTGCATCCGGGGTCTTGTGAGTCCGGAACAACGTGAGTAGCCATTAATGGACCTCAAAATTGTAGGTATGGTTTTTCCTCTACTTGTGAAGAAAATTATATTTTTGATGTTGGTTTTTTCTTTTAGTGCTTCATGTGCGATCTTACTTCAATCCAACAACCAGTTTGACCGAATATTTAATTTTTCTTTTGTTGAGCCAAAAATGAGATTTATTTGTTGTGAATGTTTCTTACTTGAAATTTGAGGTTTTAATATGATTTTTGAATGGCCTTCAAGATATAAAAATCAGCAAAAATGGTTAATCAATCGAGCACCGATTTGTAAGATATGTTCAAATCTTCATTTTATGGCAATAGGGATTTCCATTGCTCTTCTTCTTTGTTCTCCATTTCTTCCTCTTATCTCAATGAATTATTATTTTGAGACTTGTGTATCACCACGGAGTAGAGGATTTTATTTCTTTGGTGAATATAGTTTGAGATTTTTCAATGGTGGAGTGATGAACTAGTGTTCTCTGTAGTTTTCTTCTGGTAATGGAGAAGCAACTAGAAACAACTAACAATCATAAATTCTTTTAAAAAATTGAGTTGGATTTGAGCACATTTTTTCATGTTTGATTTCCCTGACCTTAGGTACATGAGGGAAATCATTTTCCACAATGAGAAAGACGGTGAAAGGTGGCAGCAATCCGACGACAGGGAGTGAAGGTGAGAAAAACTACTTTAAAGCACTATGAGCTGAAAGTTAGTCACGTGGGTGTCCAAATGACTTCCCATAGGGGATGTGTGAATTTTTCCATGTCTAATGTCCCCCACCTCAAGTAAATAAGGGACATTTGTTTCCATGGTGGTCTTGGAGTTAACACATGGCACCGGATCTAACGACAAGGAATGGATGCTCAAAAAATGCACTTGGGGGATGAACTGTCAAGTCTGGAGGTCATAGGGATGTCCAAAAGGCTCCCCATAGGGGGATGGGAAAATTTTTAAATTTATTATGTCCCTCACCTTAGGGACATAAGGGAAATTAGTTTCCACAATGGTCTGGAGCTGACACATGGCATTTGATCTGACGATAAGGAGTGGATGCTCCAAAAATGCACTGGGAGCTAAAGCTGTCAAGTCTGGAGGTCACATGACGGTCCAAGAGCTCACATTGGGTCTGGGTGAATTTTTCAATGGTTGGTGTACCTGACCTTAGGGACATCAGGGACATAAAATCCTGTTAGGCTCCTAGTGCTGACACATGTCCTCCTGAAAAATGACTAAGTCTTGACTTTGCCTTTGAGAGGGTAACATAGAAAGAAGATAAATTGAGCTCCCAAAGTAGAATTTCTTGGTGAAATTTATATGATCTTGACTATAAATGGTCTTTTAAATCCAATCATTTGTGTCTCATGTCTTTATTCATCCTTGGTCCCTCAAAATTGGATTTGTGATTTTAGACTTCACTTGTACCTAATAAAAACTTCCTTCCAATCCTATGCGCAAATGTGTTGCAAAAAATATGATTTCACCATAGTGTAGGTATTTAAATCGTATTTCTTGTGGTATTTTTTTTTCTTCTAACTCCATCCAGAGGCCCTGGAATCATCTTGAAGCCCAGAAATTGTTTTAGGCCTGTGTGTTACTTAGGCTTGTGAACCCTAATTTTTTCTCAAACTACTCCAACTTTCTCAAAACTTTCCAAAATCTTAAAAATAATTTCCATGATGTTTTAAGGTTTTCAATTCACCACCACATTTAATTTTACCCTTATTTTTTTCTCTAAGGGGTTGATCCGGTCGTGGGAAGGCCAACAAAATCCCTTCCCAATACTACCAAAAGATATCATCTTTTGAACTCCTAAAATCAGTGGGGAATGAATAGAATGTCCTAAATCACATAGGGGACAAATTTGAAATCAAATTGAGGGTGACCACACTAATTGATTTGACTTAGGGTGCCTGGGAATGATAAAACATGATAATTTCAGCATAAGGGTATAGTTTTTGTGCTTGGAAATTGTCAATTTCCTTGTTGCACATCTGCACAAAAATAGCTAGCTCTAGCTTGGGGACATGACATGGACTGAGCATAGTGAAGACATGACATGGGAATCTAGAATCTCAATTTTAGACCATATAATTCATTGACCAGTGCCTTATCCATTGGGCCTTACAGAGTCATGTACAACTTACAACAAGAGAGAGAGAAGAAGGAAACACAAGCACACACCAAAAGGATGGAAAAGAAACAAACAACATACAACAGGAAAGGGAAAAACACCCAACAGAAAGGGAAACACACCGAACAATCACCTATGGTACAAGTTAGGGGACAACCCGCTTTCACTGAAGCACTTTTCATTTCTCAAAAGTTACCCTTGAAGAGGCAACACCAAATGATGATGTTATGTGAAGCCGTTGATGGGTTCTAGAAAGTAGCCTCCCCTCCTCAGCTGCTTATGAAATCTAGGTGCTTTCACAATTTTTGTGTACTTGGTAGGAGTGAGTCCATGTGAGATTCTTGATTCCCTGGTCCTTTTTGGAAATTCCACTTTGCCTTCATGTTCTTTGAAATTGGTTTCATAGTGCCACTTTCCTTCTATGTTTGTTGATATAGCTGATTCTCCTCAAGCATGTCATTGCTGCCTCATATCTGATTTTCATTCCAATTCCTTGAGTCTTCCGAGTTTCTTTCTTTCCGATTCTATGTTCATTAACATCCTTTTCATGAGAAACCTCATACTTATCCTTTTCCTTAAATTCATTGTGAGGTGCTTGAGTACATATGGAAGGATTGGATGTGAACTCATACTTTTCTTATATGTCCATGGCACTAGTGAAGAGATCGAGAATCAGCTCGGGATCTTCTCGCAACTTCTACTACATCTAAGATTTCTTACGAGTTATGCTTCATCATTTCCTAGAGCTCATCTTTGTACGCCTTTGAAGAATCTTTATCTTGTAGCTCAAGGAAAATATCTAGAGGGATTACCTCATCATTTTGGGATTTTCTACACTCTATCGATCCTTCATTGAAAATATATTCATCTTCGAGAGGTCTCAATACTCTTTTCTTTAGTTACTTTATCATGGAAAGGTTCTTCTTCTTCAAATGGGAAAGAAAACACCTTGATTTCGTCATTGTATCCATCAACCATTGGTTCGAGAGGGACATCATATTTCACATCTTTATTTGTTTCAACATATCCAACCTTCACACTAGTTGAGGCTTCTAAGTCAACTTCATGTTTGTCTTGCATATTCATGGCTTGCATTAGGAGTTTGAGACTTATCTCAGGGTCTTCTATTTATTTCACGGATCTTAGCAGTCCTTGTATGGATATTTATTTCAAGCCTTCCAAAGGATCATTGCAAGATGATTTTGTCTCTCCATAGATGGCCTAAATAATATCATCTTCATCCCCAAATGGGAATTCAAATAACTCCTCATCTTAGAAAAACATATAGGCTGATTTATCTTCTTGAAATTCATCGAGAACCATCTCCTCTTCCTTGTGGTCTCAGTATCATCCGGTGATTTAGGGTTGTCGTCTTATAACTTGAATCTCCTCAATGCTTCTTCAAAGTCAAAATATCTCTGGGAAGGCATGTCTATACCTATCAAGATGGGGATATCCTCTTCTTCCTCGGTTTGCACAAAGTGATTCATCTTCTGTTACCTTGGTACAAGATGTTAGCTTTTAGGATTCCATATTTTTGTATTGTGTACTTCATATTATCCTTGGGAATTAATTTCTCTATGTCTCCCTTCACTAGTATGGTTACAAAAGATGAATTCATCTGAATTTTACCTCCCAAGTCTCGGTAGAAACTTCTACTTAGCAAAATTCCCAATGAGATTGGGAAATCAGCTACCAAAATCATCACTGAAATCTTCTTGTCTAGAAATTCAATGAGAGACACATGTGTATCTTTGACCTTCCCTATAAGTGGGAAATTTCTCGACTCCAAAGAGTAACAAAAGCCACTAGGTGGAGTCATGGTAAGTTTGAGATCCTTGGTGACCTTCAAAGGCATCATGTTGTCTAAGGCACCAGAATCTATTATGTAATTATTTAGTACATATTCTCCAATAAGAAGGGAGATGTAGAAAGGTTTGAATTTATCATTCCTTGATGCACTCGGAGAAATCATGTTTCGTGAGGAAGGTGTAGGTGATTTTGGTAGCATGCCTTTGGAACTAGATGTTACTGACATTGGATTTTAGAATATCACTCTTGATATATCAGATTAACCTCTCAAATTGTTCATGATGAGTATGAAAATATTCAGTTTCAGTAATCTACACTTTGGCCTTGTTTGCATACTCTATGAAGTCAAAGGAGAAGATGCGTAGACAAGGGGGTGAAGGGACTTATTTTTAGTTTGGATAGGCTTAGGAGAAAGATTTGATGTTTAAAGGATGGATGATATTTTTAATGGCACACTAGGAGATTTCAAGGTATTATATTTTATAGGAGAAGATTTATATTTAGACTTGGAAGAGACATCGAAAGGCCCACTTGAGATTGTGGGAGATTTCTTACTTGATACGAGATCAATCTTGAATAATGTAGACTTCATTAAAGGAGGAAGTGGTGCTCCTCGACTGATTATTTTGTTTTGCGAAGTAGCCATTGGAGGATAATCAACCTTATTTTTCTTAACAACGGTGGAGGGGGTGATCCTTTCTTGGACCGAGAATGAGTGAATCCTACACATGAGAAAGCTGGGTGCATCTTCTTCATCTTCTTCATAACCTCTAGAATACTCATATAATCTGATTTGTGTATCATTCTCAAACTTGTCATTTTCTAGGAAATCACCACCTTCACTTTCTTGTTCAAACTCTTCTTCACCTTTTTGAAATATGAAATTTATGTTCATGGGTGGGGCCTCTAAGGTGATACTTTGGGGTGCTCCTAGAATATAATTTCCATTGCTCCTTTGGGAAAAAACTCATTCAAATAATTCCCTCTTCAAAGAGGTAATCTCATTCACCAACGTTTACAGTGATGGATTGGTGCTCTACTCTCAGGATGTTGGGCCTTCCCTTTAATGGATTCTTGATCTTTCCATAGAGGATGAGATCATCATCAAGTTCAATGTCCATCCTTTGTGCTTATACAATGTTCCTTGGTTGGGCTCTTCATAGCAAAAACTGTACTTTTGATGATTGATCATTGATGAAGAATATTTTGATATTATTTTGAGATGGTGAATCCTCTTCAAGTATCCTACAAATAAACCATTTGAAATGAGCCATGAAGTCTCTCATGGTTTTTATTTCTCCTTTCCTAATTTTATCCAACCGCACTAAGAGGTCTTGATAGTCTTTAGTTTATTTAAATCTTTCTTCGAAGGAAGCCTTGATGTCATCCCAATAAGTGACAGATTGAGCGGGCAGGAGGTAGAACCATTCTACTACGTTTTCTTGGAGGGAATCCATGAACAATCTCAAAGAACATCCTCATGTTGGATACCAAGAATTTCACATGATGTCATGAAAGCAAAGTGATGTGTTCTTTTGGATGTTGTGTGTTGTCACCTTTGAACTTTGGAAAGTTCTTATGGGAACCCGTTGGTATATTGTGAAGTAGGGGTTCAAGAGCAAGCAAGCTTGTATTCCTTCCCCATGGAACAATGGGTTGAGGTATTTCTTCTTTGTCTTCCATTTTTGTTTCTACTTTTGCTTCAACTCTTACTTTGGAAAATCATTTTTCAAATTCCAGCACTAAAAAAATTTGCAATGGGAATATGGAAAGACAACGTGGAATGTGAAAAGACAAGTGTAGAAATAAGCAAAGTGTATCTTTAAGGAATGGATTTTCATGGACTCTTTTTTTTTGTCTTTTCAATTTTTTTATTTGTTTTTTTATTTTAAGACCTTGCGGTCATATTTTGGGTGTAAATGCTACTAAATCTACCCCATGGTGGGCACCAAAACTATTGTTGAGAAAAATTTTTAGGTGGAAAAACTTGTGGATTTCTTGCCAATGCTCTAGGAATCTAAGTCCCTCTACTTAATCGGTGCAACTGTCATATGTGCATGCGTGAGAAAATGTGGATTTATGTGGTGGCCTTTTGACCGGGGATCCAACAGGGGCACTCCACTAACCCTGTGGAAAAGCTAGAAATATCTTGCTAGGGAAGAATTTGTCTAAAAGTGGGAAAGGGAGTGATAATTGAGGTAGGAGAACTAATGTTGCAGGTAGAAAATTAGATTCCTACACACACACTAGTTAGAAACTTCATCACATGCACTAAATTTAGAGGAAACAACCCTACAAATGGAAATAAGATCAAATAGAATTTGATGAACACAAACTATCATGAAATCCCTTGGTCAAAGAAAGATAGAAACTCCTTCTTCTTGTATTGATGCTTAATCAGAAGTTGTACATAGTGGAGAAATGGAGGAAATTGAGAAGGGGGGAAATAGGAGAAAATGGCTATCTCCTTTGTTCTCTCAAAGTAAAATATACTCTTGAGTTTACAAGATCACTCACCAACCCTTTGAAATGGGAATGGCTTTACAATTTATATAATAGAATTGACTCCTCATCTTCCTCATGACCTTTCAAATACCTTAATATGAGTTAATAATGTTCATATTCCACTTTAAATATTTAAGTCATTTTTATAATAGCAAGGCGAATTAATTTACATTATGTTTCTAAAGTTACTTAAGTACTAGTAAAAGTGCAATCGTCAATGAAAAATATGACATTGAAGAGAGAGAGAGAGAGAGAGATTGTCATATGAGAAGTGAAGAAAGAGAGAAAGAAGGGGAAGAAGAAGAATAAGAATTATGCTAAAGGAGGAGTTGTTGTAGTGGACTTGGCTCCATTCTCTCGATCAAGTATTCTCTACTTTGTGATCCCGAGAAGGATTCGACCTGTCCATTTTGGCTTCATGTCTCCCTAGAAAAAGTAAATTACTTTTTTATTAAGTGTGAAAAAATCAAGTCCACGATCTTCAAGTGGATGTTGCGGATTAGTTTTCCTTTTTATCCCTACATTCCCTGTTCCTTCTAGATCAACTTTATATTTGTATTAGGTGCTTGAGGGACAACTTACTATTTTTAGTAAGTGTCAAAAATGTTCATTTTGGTGAATTCTCATTTGTAGTGCACCTCCACAGTCTTCACCTCCTTTGGTAGGTTCTCCTATCGATGAATTTCCCAAAATAGCAGTCCTATATAGTAGACTGCTATTTTTAGAAAGTTGACTTTTGGGAGTCGATTGAGGTGGAATGAAGTTTTTGATATGGGTTTTTCCCAATATCACCCCTCTAAAATTTCAGGACTTCTGTTTAATAGTCCAAGGATTTTAAAGTTTTAATTTTTGAACACAGCAAGTACTTTTGGTTACGGTAGCCATTAAAGGACCTCAAAATTAGAGGTATAGTTTTATCCTCTGTTTGCAAATAAAATTCTATTTTTGATGTGTGTTTTGTATTTTTGTGCTTCATGTGTGATCTTACTTCAATCCAAGAACCAGTTTGACAGGAAATTCAATTTTTCTTTCATTGAGCCAAAAATGAGATTTCTTTGTTATGAATGTTACTTGTTAGAAATTAGAGGGTTTTTTTGGTTTCTCAAACGTGCACCAATGTCTCGGATCTCGAAAAGGGCTGAGATGTCTAAGACCATAATGGAACCATCCCCAAGTTGTGATGCCTCCTTTAATTATAAAACAATAAAATAAATAAATAAATAATAAATAAAATAAGTAAATAAAATAAAAGAATTAAAGATAATTAAAAAAAAAGGAGGTTCGTGATTCTCTTGGGATAGTTAGGTTTTTTTTTTTTTTTGCTATTGGAATGGGCGGCGGCAAAGAAAAACCAGGGGCATTTTTACCTCATCCTCCTCTATCTCACGCCATGGATAAGAGATCTGAGCAGGGACGTCCCGGTTTGGAAGATGCCTGAAGGAAACATGGCTTCACGTAGAGCTTGGTCGCAGTTTTTTTACACAAACCAATGCTTAAAGGAATTTTTTTTTGTTTTTGCAAAGGAATACTTCACAGATGTCTTCTCATGAACTACTTTGGTCCCATCCCATGCCAAAGCATCCTCCCAGCCTGCGTCCAAAACAAGAAAAATGACCCCAGCCTTTTTTTGAAGTGTTTAACAGATGAAAAACGAGACAACTTCCCATGGACGTGATAATGGCCATGTAAAGAAAACGTGGGGGGATTTTGGTCATAAGGTAGACATTTCATTTCACCATGCAAAAAACAGGTCTCCAGCCCAATCAGTTTACTTTGATAGCGTACCTCCAGCATGTGTGAAAATGGTATTGTGGTAAAGGTGTGGGAACTGTTTGATAAATTACCTCAAAGAAATGTTGTCTCATGGAATGCCATGATGGAAGCATATGCACAAGAAGGATGTGTTTTCTTAGTTCTAGTGAAATAAAAAGAAGCCTATGGAGCGGGGTTTGAGCAATAGAATCTGGTTTGTTTGCAAGATTTTGTTCTTGCAATGTCACTGCTGAGATGTATGAAAAATGTGGAAGTGTATTCAAGGCAAGTGATTTGCTTGACAAAATGCCTCAGATATTTCAATCTCATGGAATGCAATGGTTTTAGGGTATTAATAGATGAGATTGTTGTAAAGGCCTTTGAAACTATGAAGGAAATGGATTTGGTAGTGGTAAAGCAACACTTAACATTTTTTTTAACACCCTCTCAGCTGCGCCAAAATAAGTGTTTTAAATTGGGATATGCACAAAATGGACTTGTTGAAAAGGTGTGTGATCTATTTGACATAGAAAATGTAGTCTCAGGGATCGGGATGAGACATGGGGGCACAATG
Source organism: Taxus wallichiana var. yunnanensis (assembly GCA_018340775.1). Taxonomy (NCBI): domain Eukaryota; kingdom Viridiplantae; phylum Streptophyta; class Pinopsida; order Cupressales; family Taxaceae; genus Taxus; species Taxus wallichiana. The sequence continues at coordinate 555,707,325 of CM031237.1, forward strand.
AATGGTTTGGTTTGCATGTGATTATTTGGCATCATGTGACATCAATGGTGGTCTCAACGGATCGCGAGTGTAAACCACTTGGAGCACCTTATCCCCATTTTTGCTCATCGTTCCTAGGCATGGTTCTTCTTACCCTTACATCTCATAATCCTCATGTTTTAGTTCTCGTTTGCAACTAAATAGAATTTTAAAATTATGGGATTTTTTTGTAATACGTTAAATGTTCCTTCAACTCATTTAAAACAATAAAGTGTCGTGTCGCAACTCTCGAAGCCATTATAACTCACCTACTTTAAACCATGAACTATCACCCTCGCTTTGAGATGATTTAGAAAACTCTTACCCTTTTGATCGCTCCAATATCATTTTATCGACCAGAAAAATTTTGACTCTCCATTGAATAAGTTGACCTTTTTCCTGCTTAAAATAGTTAAATTTTGCAATTTTCGGAGACTCACCAAGTACCCTTCGCAACTCTAGAAACGAGATGTGAAGTTTCATTCGTGTACCTTGGTATACGAGGAGTCACCTTGATTTTTGGTTTGACCCAAAACGATCATTTGACATCCTTTTGACGCTCTTATAGGAGCCCTGTTACATCGGTTTACAATAGTAGGGAGTTGTTAAAACTGGAAAGTTGACTTTCGTTTTGGACCACCATTTGAAACCCGGAAAGAGAAATCATGTTTTGTCTTCGCAAACCCCTAGCATTTATACTAGAAAAATGCATGGAACATTTAGTATAGGAAAGATCACTTTTTGGGATAGTTTGGCGAAGCCATTTTGTAGGCCTCCGGTCGTAGTTTGATGAGGTCAAACTGGTCCAATTTCGTCTTGTCGCTCCAGAAAACTTGTCACCGTTTGAACATGGTTTACTAGTTCTCAGTCCCATTGACTCTGATGAATTCTCCTTATATAGGGGAACTAGTAGGAGATGTCTTGTTGCATGCTTCTCCATCAAACGTCAGTTATGGATGTGGTTTTCTGGGCCCTCAAGCTAACTTTTGTCATTTTACAATTGGGTGAACTATGACCAGTGACCTAGAGAACTAACCACCAAATGCAAACCGTTAGCTCTTTTTCAATTTTTTTAGCTATGAACTCTGGTATATTTGGGGACACGTATAAATTTATTTGTGGTGTGCGTGTTCATTGGAAGATAACCTTTGGAAGAAGTTTTGAGCCTCAGAGCCCGTTTTGAACGTTTTGCAGCTAGTGAGAAAATGTAAGAATAGAAAGTCATCGGACCTCGTAGGGTTGCCAAATCACCCTGAAAATGTTTAAACACATGTAAATAATTGTTTAAAACACTATAATGAAACATGTTGTGTGTATTAGAACTTTTGACCAAACGGATGTTTTCTCTCTCTTCCCTTCTCTTTCTCTCTCCGGGTTATAAAATGAAGAAAAATGAAATGCAATGAATACATGTTTCTAGACCTTTTTATTTCGATTGCAAATTGTAATTATTGTTAGATGTAAATGGGAAACTGAAAAATGATAATTATGATTGATTAGGGTGGATGCCATGCCAGCGATTTATCGTTGATATCATGCTCACGTGGGTTTTGTAGGATGGAAGAATGACGACGAAAAAGGTGATGTGTAATTTAATTATTATTATTGTAATTTTTATAGGTTATTGTAAAATGAATAACTATCTAATGTAGTCTCTTGTTACAGAAAAGTTATAATTGAAATTTGTTAATATGCATGAGATGCTAGTTTTAGGGATAACTTAGGAAATGTACATCTAATCACCGGTTCAGTTTGATTCTTAATTGTGTATGGAAAAAAAAAAGGGATTTGATTTATATATAGTAAATTGAAATTGAAGTTAATATATTGTAGCACTTTCTTAGTTTTCAATAGACGATTAAATTAATTACTGGATTACCTTCTTACCTTGCAAACACAATAAAGAGTGTTAATGGGAACACTCAACTCTAATAAAATATTCGTGTATAGTTTTCCTGTATGTGTGATCCCTTTTTACCATATAAGAAAATTAAGACCGTAGAACAAACTTAAGCTTTGCACTCAATGAGACCTCTAGGTTAGGTAAATAAAACCCCTAGTTGGAGTTTACCGTCATAGTCATTAGGTTTAGTGACATTGTCGTGAACCCATATTTTAGGAATGACATGGTCCAACCTATCCAGAGTATGTGGTTTCCTTCTAGTTTTGGTAATCGTGAGAAGAATGTCCTCTCTTTAGGTCCGACACCAGGCTGAGTGGTGAAGACCACCTTGGAAGTCACCTTATGAGTCCTTGTTAGAAGGAATGACTAAGCGGTGTAACCTTCCCATCTGTGGAGTAGGTAGAGATATTACTCCCTTGTATCCTATTGGATTTCGGGCCTTACAAAATTAGATCTAGAGATTAACTTCATCAGTGAATGAAATCCCTGTTGGACCCAAACGACCTAAATGAAGATTGCGATATAGTTGTTCTATGTCTTGCATTCTCGTTAGTGAACCCTTTTGTCCCTCGTAGATAAATGTCTTGTCTTGGGCTTGTGAAAATTTAGTGCCTTGATCTTTCACGAAAGGATTATAGGGTAAATACATTTTAACCTTAATCACACCTATAATAGAGATTAAAGCCCTAGGTAAAATTGGAATTAAGATTAACCATGTGCTTCTTTAATATGTCAGACAAGTACTTTTGTAACTCTTATGTTTAAAATGATAGTAATAATGAGACCCTAGTGCGACGCAAAAGTAAATCATATGAGAGTAAAACCAAAATTTGAGGTTAGGAATAATGTCACTGGGAGTCCTTAAGACTTAATTTAAACATCTTCATGTGTTACAAGGAATATAAATTGCCTTGGTGTGACCAAACATCGACAAAACAAAAGATATGCATATAAAAATCAAATTTGGAATTCAACAAGTTATTGAACTATAATAATAATAATAGCGAAATAACTAATCCGTGATCGATGGATGTTCTTGGGGAAAAATCTATTTCAAATCGATGTCTTTCTTAATCCCAAGATTTCATCTTGACATCACATTAGGTTCACTTGTGTAGCAAGGTTAAATTCCAAACTTTGAATAAGCATTTTGGGAAGCATAATCTTAACATAAGAATTAGAGAGTTAGAATTTTGTATAAAATTTGGAATATGGAAAATACTTAGGCAAGTTATGAAAATTGGCATAAGGGTAAGGAGAAAAATCAAATGGTTGAACAAAAAGTGAAAGGTGAAACAAATTTTCAGAATAGGTAGGTGGAAAAAGGAAGAAAATTTTGCTTACATAATAATGTTATTGGATGTTTAACGTATGCTAGATGTAACCATGGTAATGTTGTGTGGTGGGTTGTCAATCCTTAAGTCCCTTTTTTTTGTGGTCATGTTATTGCTAGTATTCGTTCGTTGGGAAAAGTGTGGCATCGACGTGCTGATGTCATTTGCATGTGTCTATGTGAGTCGATGACTTATGTGATTGTCGCATGTGCGTCGATTCCTATACTTGGAGCCTTATCGTGTGTGTGTGTAGCATGTATTGTAAGTCAAAAAAAAAGTATCCTAGTATTTTACTGTTGTATTTGGGTGTGTAAAATGTGGGCACTACATATGGTATCAGAGTGGAGGTTCATGCTCTCGAACCTCTAGGATGGATTGGAGTTGTGATGATTCTGCATGATGGTGATGGTGTTACATGATGGGTTGCATGATGGTGATGGTGTTTCATGATGGTGATAAATATTGGAAGAGTAATGTGTGTTAAGAGTGATGTGATCTATGTCGTAATTGTGATAATGTGAATGCACATGATGTGTATGTCACTTAGTGCATAATTGTTGTCATGTTGATGTGCTTGTGATGAGAGTGTCGACTCTCATTTTCGTGGATTCAATAAGGAATCCATGTGTGATGTATTGCCTTGTTTTGTGTGAAAGGAATGATATTGTGAGTTGTGGGTGTTGAAGCATTTTGACCTTATGTGATGTGAAGATGTAGTGATGTATTGCATGAAGAGATTGATGTAAAGTGAATTTTAGTTTATCGTGATGTCATCACAGTATTGTGATTAGTTGTGTGCTTCGTCGTGTTGTTTTGTAAATGACTATATGCCGTAATGTTAGACATTGTGTTCCTCATACATATAATTCATGTAATATGTGATGGTTCATGTCATGATTTAGGGGCATATGGTGAGTATGATCCCTAGTGTACAATGATTGCACTTTGGGTGTAGGATGTGGTAATGTGATGTATCGTAACCCGTGAAGGTAATGATTGTGTTGTACCCTGTATGTTTATACCATGTGTAATACGTTATGGTTGTTGTGTGTGAATTACCATTGTGTTAGTGATGTAGTTATGTGTATGTTGTGGACCTTACACTAGACGACCCTAAGGGGATAAATTGTCAAGAGTGTATGTGTGGAGAGAGGAGGCATGGACCAGGTTGTCATAATCTTGAGCTGAGTACAAGTGAGAAAGTGGAGTCTTATATAGAATGAAAACCCACTTTTATCTATTTAGTATACTTTGAGCTTGCTCAGTATATTGTGGGTGCACACCACCTTAGGCTCAACTTATGCAACTAGAGTCCCTGCTCTTTCCTATTGGATTGTTCATTGAATAATCCTATGTGATTTTGACTATGTTGATCCTTGTGGGAGTTTGGAGTTATGATTCAGGAAGAGATGATGACAGTTACATTATTTGATATACTCATTTTTGGGTACATGTATATTTTCATGAGCTGAGGCTCGATGTCCAAGTGCCAGCAACTCGATGAGTACCCCTTTGGTGGTGTATGAGGCCACATAGTGATTGTGATGTGCTATTTTCTCATTACGTATTTTATTCGTAAATTAATCTCTCTTTTAGCTAGAACCAGCCATTTTCTTGATTGACATGTTCTTATATTTTGGGCATTTATTTGATTGTTGCATTAACATTTGGATTTTACACTAACCATGGCTAATTAGCCATTTTTTTCTTAGTTTTAAAACTTTCTTTTCATATTTAAAAGATTTGTAGCCTAGCCCAAGGCTTTTGATTTTGCCACTTGGCATTTGATTGGATTGTTATGTTGGTTCTAATGTCGTAATGTGTTAGAATAGGGTCATGGGATTAACCATGGAGTGGTTGAACCTATGGACCCACTTCGTTGTATGGGGGTACGCCCCAAGGAGTTATAGATAACTAGTGGGTTGTTGAACCATGAGTTATTATGTCACTTGGGTTGGGGGTGATGGGGCTCTATGTGCCTAGGGCCATAGGGTGACCCGGCCTCATTAAAAGGAGAAAGGAGATGGGCTCTATGGTTGAGTGACCCGACTTGGTTTTGACACTATGTTTCCTTCTCTTTGGGATGGCATGATGGAGATTGGTTTGCACTATGTTTCTTTCTTGGGGAGGTATATGGAGTTGTTTTGGTGATACTTTGGGGAGGTATATGGAGTTTTATCCAGTACTTTTGGAGATATCTAGGCTTTGTTTCGTGATGTCTTGATATGTGTGGAGTTGGTATAGTGAGTTATGTGTACTTGTATGAGTCTTTTGATACCTTGTTATGTGTGAGGCTTGACCCTCCTCTTGGTTGGTATGGACTATTGGGTATTGTTTTGAACTATATGTTGGTGTAGTCATGGATTTTGGGGCTTGTGATACCCATGTATATGTATCAACGTGTTGATTTTGTTTGTCAGTCATATGTGTGTACTAGATCTATGTCTAGGGTAATTGTTGGAAATTAATTGTGATGTGGTCTACTCGTTGTCATTCCATGGTTTGGTGAAACCCTTGTGATGTGGTACGGTCGTGAAAGTATGTAAAAGTATGTTGTGAAAATTTGGTTTGTGTATGACCTACTGGTAGGTGTGTTGTGATAGTGTAGTTCATGATGGGAAACCCACAGAATGAATAAACTAAAATTTTATAAAAAAAATAAATTCTAAAGGACTTGAATTAAGAATAATGTTAATGGAAAGAGATTAATGAAATAATGAATAAGAGAGAACTACCAATCTTCACAAAACCTTGAAAGTTAAAATTTCTACCAAATGTTCCTAGGGCCACCCCGTAACCATGATTTTGGATTTGAAATCTTAACCTTAGAGCGTACCTTCAGCCACATTCGTCCCTTGTTGCGTACCTTTTCTCTTTCTTCATTGTATGTCACATCGAGGATGATGCTTTCTTAAGGGGAGGAGAATGTAATGCCTCCTTTAATTATAAAACAATAAAATAAATAAAATAAATAAAATAAAATAAATAAAATAAAAAAAAAAAGAATTAAAAAAAAAAAAGGAGGCCCGTGATTCTCTTGGGCTAGTTAGGATTTTTTTTTTTTTTGCTATTGGAATGGGCAATTAAAGGAGACAAAATTGGGGGCATTTTTACCTCATCCTCCTCTATCTCGTGCCATGGATAAGAGATCTAAGCAGGGACGTCCCGGTTTGGAAGATGCCTGAAGGAAACGTGGCTTCACGTAGAGCTTGGTCACATTTTTTTTACACAAACCAATGCTTAAAGGCGTTTTTTTTTGTTTGTGCAAAGGAATAATTCACCAGATGTCTTCTCATGGACTACTTTGGTCCCAGCCCATGCCAACATCCTCCCAAATCTTGCGTCTAAAATAAGAAAAACAACCCAATCCTTTTTTTTGAAGTGTTTAACCTAGATGAAAAATGAGACAACTTCCCATGGACGTGGTAATGGCCATGTACATAAAACGTGGGGGATTTTCATCATAAGGTAGACATGTCATTTCACCATGCAACAAACAGGTCTCTAGCCCAATCAGTTTACTTTGACAGCGTACCTCCAACATGTGTGAAAATGGTTTTGTGGTAAAGGCGTGGGAACTGTTTGATAAATTACCTCAAAGAAATGTTGTCTCATGGAATGCCATGATGGCAACATATGCACAAGAAGGATGTGTTTGCTTAGTTCTAGTGAAATAAAAATGTGGAAGCTTTGGAGCAGGGTTTGAGCAATAGAATCTGGTTTGTTTGCAAGATTTTGTTCTTGCAATGTCACTGCTGAGATGTATGAAAAATGTGGAAGTGTATTCAAGGCAAGTGATCTGCTTGACAAAATGCCTCAGATATTTTAGTCTCATGGAATGCAATGGTTTTATGGTATTCGTAGATGAGCTTGTTGTAAAGGCCTTTGAAACTATGAAGGAAATGGATTTGGTAGTGGTAAAGCAACACATAACTTTTTTTTTTAGCACCCTCTCAGCTGTGAAGTTGCGCCAAAATAAGCGTTTTAAATTGGGATATGCATAAAATGGACTTGCTTAAAAAGGCGTGTGATTTGTTTGACATAGAAAATGCGTCATCTCAGGGATCGGGATGAGACATGGGGGCACAACAAATGGTTTGGTTTGGACGTGTGATTATCTGGCATCATGTGACATCAATGGTGGTCACAACGGATCGCGAGTGTAAACCACTTGGAGCACCTTATCCCTGTTTTCGCTCATCGTTCCCAGGCATGGTTCTTCTTTCCCTTACCTCTCATAATCCTCATGTTTTAGTTCTCGTTTGCAACTAAATAGAATTTTAAAATTATGGGATTTTTTTGTAATACAGTTAAATGTTCCTTCAACTCATTGCAAAACAATAAAGTGTCGTGTCGCAACTCTCGAAGCCATTATAACTCACCTACTTTAAACCATGAACTATCACCCTCACTTCGAGATGATTTAGAAAACTCTTACCCTTTTGATCGCTCCAGTATCGTTTTATTGACCAGAAAATTTTGACTCTCCATTGAATAAGTTGACCTTCTTCCTGCTTAAAATAGTTAAATTTTGCAATTTTTGGAGACTCACCAAGTACCCTTCGCAACTCTAGAAACGAGATGTGAAGTTTCATTCGTGTACCTTGGTATACGAGGAGTCACCTTGATTTTTGGTTTGACCGAAACGATCATTTGACATCCTTTTGATGCTCTTATAGGAGCCCTGTTACATCGGTTTACAACAGTAGAGGGAGTTGTTAAAACTGGAAAGTTGACTTTCGTTTTGGACCACCATTTGAAACCGGAAAGAGAAATCACGTTTTGTCTTCGCAAACCCCTAGCGTTTATACTAGACAAATGCATGGAACATTCAGTATAGGAAAGAGCACTTTTTGGGATAGTTTGGTGAAGCCATTTTTTGGGCCCTCGGTCATAGTTTGACGAGGTCAAACTGGTCCAATTTCGTCTTGTCGCTCCAGAAAACTTGTCGCCGTTTGAACATGGTTGTCTAGTTCTCAGTCCCGTTGACTCTGATGAATTCTCTTATATAGGGGAACTAGTAGGAGATGTCTCGTTGCATGCTTCTCCATCAAACGTCAGTTATGGATGTGGTTTTCTGGGCCCTCGAGCTAACTTTTGTCATTTTACAACTGGGTGAACTACGACCAAGTGACCCCGAGAACTAACCGCCAAACGCAAACCGTTCGCTCTTTTTCAATTCCGTCAGTTGCTATGAACTCTTGGTATATCTGGGGACACGTAGAAAGTTATTCGTGGTGTGCGTGTTCATTGGAAGATAACCTTTGGAAGTAGTTTCTTAGCCTCGAGCCCGTTTTGAACGTTTTGTAGCTAGTGAGAAAATGTAAGAATAGAAAGCTGCGGGACCTCGTAGGGTTGCCAAATCACCTTGAAAATGTTTAAACACATGTAAATAACTGTTTAAAACACTATAATGAAACTTGTTGTGTGTATTAGAACTTTTGACCAAATGGTGTTTTCTCTCTCTTCCCTTCTCTTTCTCTCTCCGAGTTACAAAATGAAGAAAAATGAAATGCAATGAATACATGTTTCTAGACCTTTTTATTTCGATTGCAAATTGTAATTATTGTCAGATGTAAATGGGAAACTGAAAAATGATAATTATGATTGATTAGGGTGGATGCCATGCCAGTGATTTATCGCTGATATCATGCTCACGTGGTTTTTAGGATGGAAGATTGACGACGAAAAAGGTGATGTGTAATTTAATTATTATTATTGTAATTTTTATAGGTTATTGTAAAATGAATAACTATCTAATGTAGTCTCTTGTTACAAAAAAGTTATAATTGAAATTTGTTAATATGCATGAGATGCTAGTTTTAGGGATAACTTAGGAAATGTACATCTAATCACCGGTTCAGTTTGATTCTTAATTGTGTATGGCAAAAAAAAAAGGGATTTGATTTATATATAGTAAATTGAAATTGAAGTTAATATATTGTAGCACTTTCTCAGTTTTCAATAGATGATTAAATTAATTACTGGATTACCTTCTTACCTTACAAACACAATAAAGAGTGTTAATGGGAACACTCAACTCTAATAAAATACTCGTGTATAGTTTTCCTGTATGTGTGATCCCTTTTTACCATATAAGAAAATTAAGACCGTAGAACGAACTTAAGCTTTGCACTCAATGAGACCTCTAGGTTAGGTAAATAAAACCCCTAGTTGGAGTTTACCATCATAGTCATTAGGTTTAGTGACATTGTCGTGAACCCATATTTTAGGAATGACATGGTCCAACCTATCCAGAGTATGCGGTTTCCTTCTAGTTTTGGTAATCATGAGAAGAATGTCCTCTCTTTAGGTCCGACACTAGGCTGAGTGGTGAAGACCACCTTGGAAGTCACCTTATGAGTCCTTGTTAGAAGGAATGACTAAGCGGTGTAACCTTCCCATCTGTGGAGTAGGTAGAGATATTACTCCCTTGTATCCTATTGGATTTTCGGGCCTTACGAAATTAGATCTAGAAATTAACTTCATCAGTGAATGAAATCCCTGTTGGATCCAAATGACCTAAATGAAGATCGTGATATAGTTGTTCTATGTCTTGCATTCTCGTTAGTGAACCCTTTTGTCCCTCGTAGATAAATGTCTTGTCTTGGGCTTGTGAAAATTTAGTGCCTTGATCTTTCACGAAAGGATTATAGGGTAAATACATTTTAACCTTAACCACACCTATAATAGAGATTAAAGCCTTAGGTGAAACTGGAATTAAGCTTAACCATGTGCTTCTTTAATATGTCAGACAAGTACTTTTGTAACTCTTATGTTTAAAATGATAGTAATAATGAGACCCTAGTGCGACACAAAAGTAAATCATATGAGAGTAAACCAAAATTTGAGGTTAGGAATAATGTCACTGGGAGTCCTTAAGACTTAATTTAAACATCTTCATGTGTTACAAGGAATATAAATTGCCTTGGTGTGACCAAACGTCGACAAAACAAAAGATATGCATATAAAAATCAAATTTGGAATTCAACAAGTTATTGAACTATAATAATAATAATAGCGAAATAACTAATCCGTGATCGATGGATGTTCTTGGGGAAAAGCTATTTCAAATCGATGTCTTTCTTAATCCCAAGATTTCATCTTGACATCACATTAGGTTCACTTGTGTAGCAAGGTTAAATTCCAAACTTTGAATAAGCGTTTTGGGAAGCATAATCTTAACATAAGAATTAGAGAGTTAGAATTTTGTATAAAATTTGGAATATGGAAAATACTTAGGCAAGTTATGAAAATTGGCATAAGGGTAAGGAGAAAAATCAAATGGTTGAAAAAAAGTGAAAGGTGAAATGAATTTTTAGAACAGGTAGGTGGAAAAAGGAAGAAAATTTTGCTTACATAATAATGTTATTGGATGTTTAACGTATGCTAGATGTAACCATGGTAATGTTGTGTGGTGGGTTGTCAATCCTTAAGTCCCTTTTGTTGTGGTCGTGTTATTGCTAGTATTCGTTCATTGGGAAAAGTGTGGCATCGACGTGTCGATGTCATGCATGTGTCTATGTGAGTCGATGACTTATGTGATTGTCGCATGTGCGTCGAGTCCTGTACTTGGAGCCCTTGTTGTGTTGTGTGTAGCGTGTATTGTAAGTCAAAAAAAAATTATCCTGGTATTTTACTGTTGTATTTGGGTGTGTAAAATGTGGGCACTACATATGGTATCAGAGCGGAGGTTCATGCTCTCAAACCTCTGGGAGATTGGAGTTGTGATGATTCTGCATGATGGTGATGGTGTTACATGATGGGTTGCATGATGGTGATGGTGTTTCATGATGGTGATAAACATTGGAAGTGTAATGTGTGTTAAGAGTGATGTGATCTATGTCGTAATTGTGATAATGTGAATGCACATGATGTGTATGTCACTTAGTGTGTAATTGTTGTCATGTTGATGTGCTTGTGATGAGAGTGTCGACTCTCTTTTCATGGATTCAATGAGGAATCCATGTGTGATGTACCACCTTGTTTTGTGTGAAAGGAATGATATTGTGAGTTGCGGGTGTTGAAGCATTTTGACCTTATGTGATGTGAAGATGTAGTGATGTATTACATGAAGAGATTGATGTAAAGTGAATTTCAGTTTATCGTGATGTCATCACCGTATTGTGATTAGTTGTGTGCTTCGTCATGTTGTTTTGCAAATGACTATATGCCGTAATGTTAGACATTGTGTTCCTCATACATATAATTCATGTAATATGTGATGGTTCATGTCATGATTTAGGGGCATATGGTGAGTATGATCCCTAGTGTACAGTGATTGCACTTTGGGTGCAGGATGTGGTAATGTGATGTATCGTAACCCATGAAGGTAATGATTGTGTTGTACCCTGTATATATATACCATGTGTAATACGTTATGGTTGTTGTGTGTGAATTACCATTGTGTTAGTGATGTAGTTATGTGTATGTTGTGGACCTTACACTAGACGACCCTAAGGGGATAAATTGTCAAGAGTGTATGTGTGGAGAGAGGAGGCGTGGACCAGGTTGTCATAATCTTGAGCTGAGTACAAGTGAGAAAGTGGAGTCTTATATAGACTGAAAACCCACTTTTATCTATTTAGTATACTTCGAGCTTGCTCAGTATATTGTGGGTGCACACCACCTTAGGCTCAACTTATGCAACTAGAGTTCCCTGCTCTTTCCTATTGGATTGTTCATTGAATAATCCTATGTGATTTTGACTATGTTGATCCTTGTGGGAGTTTGGAGTTATGATTCAGGAAGAGATGATGACAGATACATTATTTGATATACTCATTTTTGGTTACATGTATATTTTCATGAGCTGAGGCTCGATGTCCGAGTGCCAGCAACTCGATGAGTACCCCTTTGGTGGTGTATGAGGCCACATAGTGATTGTGATGTGCTATTTTCTCATTACGTATTTTATTCGTAAATTAATCTCTCTTTTTAGCTAGAACCAGCCATTTTCTTAATTGACATGTTCTTATATTTTGGGCATTTATTTGATTGTTGCACTTAACATTTGGATTTTACACTAACCATGGCTAATTAGCCATTTGTTTTCTTAGTTTTAAAACTTTCTTTTCATATTTAAAAGATTTGTAGCCTAGCCCAAGGCTTTTGATTTTGCCACTTGGCATTTGATTGGATTGTTATGTTGGTTCTAATGTCGTAATGTGTTAGAATAGGGTCATGGGATTAACCATGGAGTGGTTGAACCTATGGACCCGCTTCATTGTATGGGGGTACGCCCCAAGGAGTTACAGATAACTAGTGGGTTGTTGAACCACGAGTTATTATGTCACTTGGGTTGGGGGTGACGGGGCTCTATGTGCCTAGGGCCATAGGGTGACCGGCCTCATTAAAAGGAGAAAAGGCTCTATGGTTGAGTGACCCAATATTTCTTATGGGGCTCTATGGTTGAGTGACCCGATATTTTGACACTATGGCTCTTCTCTTTGGGAGTGCATATGGAGTTTATGCACTATGGTCTTGCTTTGGGAGTATATGGAGATTGCTTTATGATACTTGGGAGATATATGGAGTTTTACAGTATTTTTGGAGATATCGGGGTTTATTTCGTGATGTCTTGATATGTGTGGAGTTGGTATAGTGAGTTATGTGTACTTGTATGAGTCTTTTGATACCTTGTTATGTGTGAGGCTTGACCCTCCTCTTGGTTGGTATGGACTATTGGGTATTGTTTTGGCACTATGTTGGTGTAGTCATGGATTTTTGGGGCTTGTGATACCCGTGTATATGTATCAACGTGTTGATTCTATTGTTAGTCATATGTGTGTACTAGATCTATGTCTAGGGCGTAATTGTTGGAAATTAATTGTGATGTGGTCTACTCGTTGTCATTTCCATGGTTTGGTGAAACCCTTGTGATGTGGTATGGTCGTGAAAGTATGTTGTGAAAATTTGGTGTTGTGTATGACCCTGGTAGGGTGTTGTGACTGTAGTTCATGATGGGAAACCGCAGTAATGAATAAACTAAAATTCGATTAAAAAAATTAAAAAAATAAAATTCTAAAGGACTTGAATTAAGAATAAGATTAATGGAAAGAGATTAATGAAATAAAAATAGGAGAGAACTGCCAACCTTCACAGAACCTTGAAAGTTAAAATTTCTACCAATTGTTCCTAAGGCCACCCAGTAACCGTGATTTTGGAGATGAAATCTTAACCTTAGAGCGTACCTTCACCACATTCGTCCCTTGTTGCGTACCTTTTCTCTTTCTTCATCGTATGTCGCATCGAGGATGATGCTTTCTTAAGGGGAGGAGAATGTGATGCCTCCTTTAATTATAAAACAATAAAATAAATAAATAATAAATAAAATAAGTAAATAAAATAAAAGAATTAAAGATAAAAAAAAAAGGAGGTCCGTGATTCTCTTGGGCTAGTTAGGGTTTTTTTTTTTACTATTGGAATGGAGGTGGAGAGAGAAAACCAGGGGCATTTTACCTCATCCTCCTCTATCTCTTGCCATGGATAAGAGATCTAAGTAAGACGTCCCGAGTTTGGAAGATGCCTAAAGGAAACGTGGCTTCATGTATGAGCTTGGTCATAGTTTTTTACACAAACCAATGCTTAAAGGCATTTTTTTTTTGTGAAAAGGAATAATTCACCAGATGTCTTCTCATGGACTGCTTTGGTCCCATCCCACACCAGCATCCTCCCAGCCTATGTCCAAAACAAGAAAAATGACCCTCACCCTTTTTTTTTGAAGTGTTTAACCAGATGAAAAATGAGACAGCTTCCCATGGACGTGGTAATGGCCATGTACAGAAAACATGGGGGGATTTTCATCATAAGGTAAACATGTCATTTCACCATGCAACAAACAGGTCTCCAGCCCAAATAGTTTACTTTGACAGCGTACCTCCAGCATGTGTGAAAATGGTTTTGTGGTAAAGGCGTGGGAACTGTTTGATAAATTGCCTCAAAGAAATGTTGTCTCATGGAATGCCATGATGGCAGCATATGCACAAGAAGGATGTGTTTGCTTAGTTCTAGTGAAATAAAAACATGGAAGCTTTGGAGCAGGGTTTGAGCAATAGAATCTGGTTTGTTTGCAAGATTTTGTTCTTGCAATGTCATTGCTAAGATGTATGAAAAATGTGGAAGTGTATTCAAGGCAAGTGATCTGCTTGACAAAATGCCTCTCGATATTTTAGTCTCATGGAGCAATGGTTTTAGGATATTCATAGATGAGCTTGTTGTAAAGGCCTTTGAAACTATGAAGGAAATGGATTTGCGTAGTGGTAAAGCAACACTTAACTTTTTTTTTTTAACACCCTCTCAAAACACGCCAAAATAAGCGTTTTAAATTGGGATATGGATGAAAAAAAAATGGACTTGCTTTAAAAAGGCATGTGATTACATTCGACATAGAAAATGTCGTCTCAGGGATCAGGATGAGACATGGGGGCAAAACGAATGGTTTGGTTTACGTGTGATTATCTGGCATCATGTTGACATCAATGGTGGTCACAACGGATCGCGAGTGTAAACCACTTGGAGCACCTTATCCCGTTTTCGCTCATCATTCCCAGGCATGGTTCTTCTTTCCCTTACCTCTCATAATCCTCATGTTTTAGTTCTCTTTTGCAACTAAATAGAATTTTAAAATTATGGGATTTTTTTAATACAGTTAAATGTTCCTTCAACTCATTGCAAAACAATAAAGTGTCGTGTCGCAACTCTCGAAGCCATTATAACTCACCTACTTTAAACCATGAACTATCACCCTCGCTTCGAGATGATTTAGAAAACTCTTACCCTTTTGATCGCTCCAATATCATTTTATCGACCAGACAAATTTTGACTCTCCATTGAATAAGTTGACCTTCTTCTTGCTTAAAATAGTTAAATTTTGTAATTTTGGAGACTCACCAAGTACCCTTCGCAACTCTAGAAACGAGATGTGAAGTTTCATTCGTGTACCTTGGTATACGAGGAGTCACCTTGATTTTTGGTTTGACCGAAATGATCATTTGAAATCCTTTTGACACTCTTATAGGAGCCTGTTACATCGGTTTACAATAGTAGGGAGTTGTTAAAACTAGAAAGTTGACTTTCGTTTTGGACCACCATTTGAAACCCGGAAAGAGAAATCACGTTTTGTCTTCGCAAACCCCTAGCGTTTATACTAGACAAATGCATGGAACATTCAGTATAGGAAAGAGAAATTTTTGGGATAGTTTGGTGAAGCCATTTTTGTAGGCCTCCGGTCGTAGTTTGACGAGGTCAAACTGGTCCAATTTCATCTTGTCGCTCCAGAAAAACTTGTCGCCGTTTGAACATGGTTGTCTAGTTCTCAGTCCGTTGACTCTGATGAATTCTCGTTATATAGGGGAACTAGTAGGAGATGTCTCGTTGCATGCTTCTCCATCAAACGTCAGTTATGGATGTGGTTTTCTGGGCGCTCGAGCTAACTTTTGTCATTTTACAACTGGGTGAACTACGACCAGTGACCCCAGAGAACTAACCGCCAAACGCAAACCGTTCACTCTTTTTCAATTTCGTCAGTTGCTATGAACTCCTGGTATATCTGGGGACACGTAGAAAGTTATTCGTGGTGTGCGTGTTCATTGGAAGATAACCTTTGGAAGTAGTTTCTGAGCCTCCGAGCCCATTTTGAACGTTTTGTAGCTAGTGAGAAAATGTAAGAATAGAAAGCTGCGGGACCTCGTAGGGTTGCCAAATCACCCTGAAAATGTTTAAACACATGTAAATAACTATTTAAAACACTATAATGAAACTTTTGTGTGTATTAGAACTTTTGACAAAACGGTGTTTTCTCTCTCTTCCCTTCTCTTTCTCTCTCCTGAGTTACAAAATGAAGAAAAATGAAATGCAATGAATACATGTTCTAGACCTTTTTATTTCGATTGCAAATTGTAATTATTGTCAGATGTAAATGGGAAACTGAAAAATGATAATTATGATTGATTAGGGTGGATGCCATGCCAGTGATTTATCATTGATATCATGCTCACGTGGGTTTTGTAGGATGGAAGATTGACAACGAAAAAGGTGATGTGTAATTTAATTATTATTATTGTAATTTTTATAGGTTATTGTAAAATGAATAACTGTCTAATGTAGTCTCTTGTTATAGAAAAGTTATAATTGAAATTTTTAATATGTAGGAGATGCTAGTTTTAGGGATAACTTAGGAAATGTGCATCTAATCACCGGTTCAATTTGATTCTTAATTGTGTATGGCAAAAAAAAAAAAGGGATTTGATTTATATATAGTAAATTGAAATTGAAGTTAATATATTGTAGCACTTTCTCAGTTTTCAATAGATGATTAAATTAATTATTGGATTACCTTCTTACCTTGCAAACACAATAAAGAGTGTTAATGGGAACACTCAACTCTAATAAAATACTTGTGTATAGTTTTCCTGTATGTGTGATCCCTTTTTACCATATAAGAAAATTAAGACCGTAGAATGAACTTAAGCTTTGCACTCAATGAGACCTCTAGGTTAGGTAAATAAAACCCCTAGTTGGAGTTTACCGTCATAGTCATTAGGTTTAGCGACATTGTCGTGAACCCATATTTTAGGAATGACATGGTCCAACTTATCCAGAGTATGCGGTTTCCTTCTAGTTTTGGTAATCGAGAAGAATGTCCTCTCTTCAGGTTCGACACCAAGCTGAGTGGTGAAGACCGCCTTGGAAGTCACCTTATGAGTCCTTGTTAGAAGGAATGACTAAGTGGTGTAACCTTCCCATCTGTGGAGTAGGTAGAGATATTACTCCCTTGTATCCTATTGGATTTCCGGGCCTTACGAAATTAGATCTAGAGATTAACTTCATCAGTGAATGAAATCCCTGTTGGACCCAAACGACCTAAATGAAGATTGTGATATAGTTGTTCTATGTCTTGCATTCTCATTAGTGAACCCTTTTGTCCCTCGTAGATAAATGTCTTGTCTTGGGCTTGTGAAAATTTAGTGCCTTGATCTTTCACGAAAGGATTATAGGGTAAATACATTTTAACCTTAACCACACCTATAATAGAGATTAAAGCCCTAGGTGAAACTGGAATTAAGCTTAACCATGTGCTTCTTTAATATGTCAGACAAGTACTTTTGTAACTCTTATGTTTAAAATGATAGTAATAATGAGACCCTAGTGCGATGCAAAAGTAAATCATATGAGAGTAAACCAAAATTTGAGGTTAGGAATAATGTCACTGGGAGTCCTTAAGACTTAATTTAAACATCTTCATGTGTTACAAGGAATATAAATTGCCTTGGTGTGACCAAACATCGAAAAAAAAAAGATATGCATATAAAAATCAAATTTGGAATTCAACAAGTTATTGAACTATAATAATAATAATAGCGAAATAACTAATCCGTGATCGATGGATGTTCTTGGGGAAAAAGCTATTTCAAATCGATGTCTTTCTTAATCCCAAGATTTCATCTTGACATCACATTAGGTTCACTTGTGTAGCAAGGTTAAATTCCAAACTTTGAATAAGCGTTTTGGGAAGCATAATCTTAACATAAGAATTAGAGAGTTAGAATTTTGTATAAAATTTGGAATATGGAAAATACTTAGGCAAGTTATGAAAATTGGCATAAGGGTAAGGAGCAAAATCAAATGGTTGAACAAAAAGTGAAAGGTGAAATGAATTTTCAGAACAGGTAGGTGGAAAAAGGAAGAAAATTTTCTTACATAATAATGTTATTGGATGTTTAACGTATGCTAGATGTAACCATGGTAATGTTGTGTGGTGGGTTGTCAATCCTTAAGTCCCTTTTTTGTGTTTGTTATTTCTAGTATTCGTTCGTTGGGAAAAGTGTGGCATCTATGTGCTGATGTTGTCTGCATGTGTCTATGTGAGTCGATGACTTATGTGATTATGACATGTGCATCGAGTCCTATACTTAGAGCCCTTTTGTGTTGTGTGTAGCGTGTATTGTAAGTCAAAAAAATTATCTTGGTATTTCTTTGTTGTATTTGGGTGTGTGGTCGATATCTCTCCACGAGCTGCTTGAAGGAATCAAAGTGTGTGGGAGAAGAGAGGATAGCACGGCGTGCACCACAAATCAAAACATGGGCTAGCCTTCTAGCATTTTCAAGACATGAATGTGGGGATTGCAAGTAGAGGAGTATGCACATCATGCCAGAAAACACAACAGAGAGGTGAGATGTAATGAAAATGAGAGAGGGAAGACAAGAGTTCCACAAAACATGATTTTATTGCTTAAGGGATGCACAATCATTTACATTCATGACAGGAGGTGAGAAAACATTGTAGAGACCACACCAAGGTCTAAGACCCATGGGAAGTTGACCACCATTTTGGCATGGTGCCGTTATAATAAGGAGGGATGTTTTTTACAAAGTAAAACTTTGCTATTTATAGAAGAATAAGGAGAGAAGAGAAGGAGAAAGGGAGGGAAACTCATATTCAAATCTTCAACCACCAACGTCAATGCCTCCTGAAAATCCACCCCAAATTTGTCATGTCTACATCAATTACTTGTTTCAAGACCTCGAAGGAGAATTAATGATGGATCAGATCAAATATGATCTAGTTCTTGGGTGAAAATAGATCTTGTATTAATGGAAAGATGACATTTCTTCATTTTTTCCCCACCTAACCTCTCTAAAATTAAAGTTTCATATCTCCATGGCATAGATGGGGATGATATTTTTCCAACGATGCCATATTTGTTGGATTTCAAGCACTGATTTAAAATATATGCTCATTTGAAATTTGAATCGGGTTCATACAAAATGGCGGGAACCAGCTACCAAAACAGGCCCCCTTTTGAAACCTAGACACGTGGAGGGCTGGCACATGTCTGAGGGCAGCCTTTGTATTTCAATTTTGAAGTTATTTCAAGCTGACACATGGATTCTTCCATGGCTCGCTTAGTTTCTTCATGTTTTGGCTAAGTCTTTTGCTCGACATGGTCATATATCTGACTGGGGACACGCGGTAGCCTGGTGCTTGTTTGGAAACCCTCCCCAATTTTTCTCTTGAATTAGTGCCATGATGACACTTGGCACCCTCCGCTGGCCTATGTCTCAATGCTTTGACTATTCAACCCCGACCCTATCCTTTTATGAAACCAGACACGTGGAGGCTCCATGCTCATTTAGAAGCCCGCTCAAGATTTTTCCTTTGAAGGAGCGTCGAGGTTGACACGTGGAATATTTCGTAGGCTCTTGGAATTTTCATGAGCCACTCTTAATTTTTCCTTTGAAGGTGCTCTAAGATGACTAGAAATAAGGTGAACATGTAGAATGTGGGTGCAAGGAGTAATTGGAAGAAAGAGGCGTGGGGGCATGCACTATGTGCGGGGGGAGACAAGGACCAATTGCGTGAAAGGGAAATAGAGGGGAGGTGGAGAGAGAGCACGCTGCAAGAGGAAGGCATACTTCTAGAAGGCAATTATGAAAACAAGATGTGAGCATTCAACTAAAGTAAGGCACATGGAGGAAGAAATAAAATAGAACACGTGAAAGAAACCGAGTCTTTGGTAAGCACGCAAGAGGAATGCCAGGGACTTAGCTGATTGGAAGGTAAGTCTGCTAGAGGTGCACGCAAGGAGTGCATGACAAGATAAGAGGGAAAGTGAACACACATGAGGAAGGCATGTGAGGGAAAATGGAAGGAGATAGAAGAATGTAAAAAGGATCAAGAAGGTGCATGCAAGGGCATGCAGAGGAACTGCAACTGTGCCAAGGTGTTAAAAGAAAATATTGAGTGTGTGTAACTTGAAATGTGAAACATCAGAGTCATAATGAAAATATAAGTTATCTAGATAACTAGGAGAGTTATTTGGATAAAAATTTGGAAAATTTGGGGGCCATCTTCCTGCTAGATGAAGAGACTAGTAGCCTTAGAAGTCCATTGGGCATGGATTCAGGCGCTAATCTTGAAGATATGGTCTGCAACTTGAAGAAAACCCTAGAGTCACTTGAAGCTCTGTCTGAACTCTGAACTAAATTTCTGCTCTCATATGAAGATATTCTGAATTTGATTGATGAGAGTGGAAGCTATACACTGACCGTTGGAATTTCCTTTTCCAAAATTGAACTATCATCCCAAGAAGTAACAAAAGGGGCATGTGGGGCAACATAGAAAGGAAAGGTATTAGAGGGAGCATGCCAAAAGAGAAGCACAACATTGTACAAAAGTTGAAAATCATACATGTCCTAAATGGAACATGCAGAGTGTGCACAAGCACTTGTGTTACTGAAAGCAAACCTAAACCTAAACTAACCAGAGGCAAGGGTGCTCAAGTAAAACCTACTATAGGAAGGGAGAAGTAGCTTCCCTTCCTCACAAATTGTGACCATGTAGTTGATTTAACGCTGAACATGGTCAGGAATAAGACTTTGAAAACATCCTTCTTGATGGCGTTTCACCCTCCTCAAAGTATCAAAAAACATAACATACACCTCCTAGAGTTTTTCTATACTTGGATCTAGGAGGTGTTCTTTACTTGACCTTTGGCATGCTGAAGCTCTACCTCATGCTCTGAAATGAGCATAATTGGTGGAAACTCTATTTTTGGCTCTAGGCTAGCCAAATATCTTATTGGGCATGGTCGATCCTTGTGGTTTGCCCATTTCTTTGAATCTCAATCCCACAAATGATATTTTCTTGTAGACTTTCCTAGGTGGATGGTGTGAGAGAGATGATGACATCCTCTTTCCCTTTTCCTTCCTTCTCTTGTGAAGAACATGGAAGACTATGATCCTCCAACCTTGGTTCCAGAGGGTTGTCATGAAGTGTAGGTTGTTGTCCTTGAATGCTCTCCTTCATGTCAGTAGGATCGTGTGCTTAGAAGGTGGATGATGGAGGAGAAAATGATGTGATCTCCATGGGCTCATCTCCATCAAATCAATCTTCCAATCATGATAGATAGTCTACCTCCTTGATGTCCTACTATATGTGTTCGACCTCCTCCATGGTGTCATCTTGATCTATAATTTTATCACCATGGTCCCCCTCATCTTAAAACATGAATTTTGAAAGCTCAAACTCTTCTTCAACATTAGAGTTTGAAGGGGATGAAGTGGGAGGAAGAACTAAAGGTTCTCTTGTGGCCTCTCACACTTAGAGCCTCTAAAACTATATGGTCCTCCTCTAGAACTGCACCCTCTAGAGCTAAGTGATTCTCCTTTGAAACAGGTACCCATATGATTTCCTCTTCCCAATCGAAGTCACATGAGTCACACCATTCTTCAACTATTCTGCATTCATCAAACATGATGACGTTGGTTGGGAGAGGTGCATTGGCTGGGGATTGTTCATTTATGGTATAGCTAGATAGAGGGGACTCGAGAAGAAAATGGGAGGATGGATGTAGAAGGGATGTAAAGTGCACGCATAAGAGGGATAGAGGCACACGTAGGAAGGGGAATGGAAGAGAAATGAAGGTGATATGAAAGTGAGGGAGAAGGGATGGAATTATTAATGAGGGTAGTGCGTAAGAAGCTAGGAACACGTGCAACAGGATGAGATGATGTAAGTTGGCACGGAGGAGTGGGAATGTTGTAGGATGGTAGTGCAAGGTTTCCCCATTGACATGGTTTCCGCGCGCTATATTTTTGAGCCTCCATTTCTTCGGCCCAGTTTTTAACCTGGGGTAGCATCTTAATGATGAAGTACAACTTCTACTGGGTGCTAAACCAGCCCTGTATAGGGATGACCCATGGACAAGGGACCTTTAGTTGCCTTTATAGAGAACTTGACTCTGAGATGCATCATGTCCATCTTTGTCTCTTGCATTTTCCTCTCAAAATCAGCTTTGGAAAAGATTTTCCACCATCATCTGCATAAATCTGTTCTTCATAAAAAATTTGGTTAGAAAAAGGTGGGTTGTATGCACTTTCGAGATAATGGGGCTTTTAAAACTGATTTGGAGGAGGATTTTGAAACTGTGGGAATGGAGGGAAATCATATTACTACTGCAAATGAAAATTCCATGGTGGGAAAGAATTCATGATTGCACAACTTCAAAAGAGGAATGTGGAATGATGGAAAAAGGAGAAATGAATGGAGGAATGAGGGGAGACTAGTCTACACATAAGATAATGGGTGCGTTGAATCAGTGGAGTCACCAAATGTGTTGAAAAATGCCTCCAAAGGCTAGATCTTAGCGATAACACATCAAACTTGCTGAGATAAAGATGTAAAGCTCTTCACTCTAGTCCCACCAAGCATGCCAGAAACTGTTGGTTGCTCAGATGTACACCCATGTCTTAGATCTATGAAAAGAGTGAGGTGTTTGAGACCACAATGGAACCATCTCCAAGTTATGGGACCTTGCACACTTGGGATGGATCTCCAAAGAAGGTTGGTTCCTCTACCTACCTCTAATGCTACTACTACTCCTAATGCTGAAAGAAAATCCTAGACTAAACATGCCAAGGGACCAAGGATAGAAGGATGTGTAGAAAGGGGAAATCCTAAGCTAAGGAAGGTGATAGTGCTAGAAGTAAAGGGTCGATCCCTCATCACGAGCGGTGAAGGAAATAGAGCATACACAAGAGAAGAGGCGGACATCGCATGCCACAGATTTACACACGGGCTCGGCCTTCTAGCATGAACAACACATGAATGTGGGGACTACAAGTAGAGGAGTATGCACAACATACCAAAAACACAAACAGAGAGGTGAGATGTAATGAAAATGAGAGAGGGAAGACAAGAGTTCCACAAAACATGATTTTATTACTTAAGGGATGCACAATCATTTACATTCATGATAGGAGGTGAGAAAACATTGCAGAGACCACACCAAGGTCTGAGACCCATGGGAAGTCGGCCACCATTTTGGCATGGTGCCATTACAACAAGGAGGGATGTTTTTTACAAAGCAGAACTTTGCTATTTATAGAAGAATAAGGAGAGAAGAGAAGGAGAAAGGGAGGAAACTCAGATTCAAATATTCAACCACCAATGTGAATGCCTCCTTCAAATCCACCCTAAATCTATCATGTCTTCTTCAATTACTTGTTCGGCACCTCGAAGGAGGAGGAACGGCAGATCAGATCAAATCCGATCTGGTTGTTGGGGGTAAATAGATCTTGTATTAATGGCATGAAGATGTTTCTTCATTTTTCCCCACCTAACCTCTCCAAAATTAAAGTTTCAGATCTCCATGGCATAGAAAAGGTCAAGATATTTCCAACGGTGCTAGATTTGTTAGATTTCAAGCACTGAGTCAAAATATATGCTCATTTGAAATTTGAATTGGGTCCGTACAAAATGGTGGGAACCACTACCAAAACAGGCCCCCTTTTAAAAATAGACACATGGAGAGCTGGCGCATATCTAAGGGAAGCCTTTTTATTTCACTTTTGAAGTTGCTGAGATGACATGTGGCTTCTTCTATGGCTCACTCAATTTCTTTGTGTTTTGGCTAAGTCTTTTTCTCGGCTAGGGTCATATATTTGACCAGGGGACACGCGACAACTGATGCTTGTTTAGAAACCCTCCCTAATTTTTCTCTTGAATTAGCATCATGTTGACACTTGGCACCCTCCACTAGCCTATCTCAATGCTTTGAATATTCAACCCGACCCTATCCTTTTATGAAACTGGATGTGTGGAGGCTTCATGCTCATTTAGAAGCTTGATCAGGATTTTTCCTTTGAAGG
The DNA here is from genome assembly GCA_018340775.1 of Taxus wallichiana var. yunnanensis. Lineage (NCBI taxonomy): Eukaryota > Viridiplantae > Streptophyta > Pinopsida > Cupressales > Taxaceae > Taxus > Taxus wallichiana. The sequence continues at coordinate 555,731,232 of CM031237.1, forward strand.
AGCATTGGGTTGACACATGGAATCTTCCATAAGCTCTTGGAATTTTCAATAGCCACTCTTAAATTTTACTTTAAAGGTGTTCGAGATGACTAGAAATAAGTGAATGCATGAAATGTTGATGTAAGGAAGAAGTGGAAGAAAGAGGTGTGGGGGTGTGCGTTATGCACATGAGGAGACGAGGAGAAAGTGTGTGAAAGGGAAACAGAGGGGAGGCACAAAGGAGTGAACGCAAGAGGAAGGAATACTTACGAAGGAGAGGATGAAAACAAGATGTGGGCATTCAACTAAAGGAAGGTGCATGGAGGAAGAAAGAAAAGAGGATGTGTGAAATAATTGAGTCTAGGTAAGTGCACAAGAGGAATGCTAGGGACTTAGCTGATTGGAAGGTAAGTGTAGAGGTACGTGCGCAAGGAGTGCACGATGGGATAGGAGGGAAATTAGGCACACAGGAGGAAGGTACATGAGGGAAAATGAAATAAGATAGAAGAATATAAAAAGGATCAGGAAGGCATGTAAGGGCACGTAGAGGAAGCGTAATGCGTGTGCAAGGTATCAAAAGAACAATCTTGAGTGCGCACAACCTGAAATGTGAAACATCAGAGTCATAATGAAAATATAAGTTATCCAGATAACTAGGAGAGTTATTTGGATAAAAATTTTAATATGAGTTTTGAATGGAACAAGACAGAAAAACTCAGCAACAAATGGTTCATCAATCGAGAACCAGTCTACAATATATGATTGAATCTTCATTTTATGGCAATGGGGATTTCCACTGTTCTTCTTCTTTGTTCTCCATTTCTTCTTCTTATCTCAATGAATTATTATTATGATACTTGTGTATCACCATGGAGTAGAGGATTTTATTTTTGTGGTGAATCTGGTTTGAGCTTTGGCAATGGTGGAGTGGTGAACTGGTGTTCTCTGCAGTTTTCTTTTGGTAATGGAGAAACAACTAGAAGGAACAAGAATTAGCAAGAAATAGCTAACAATTAGAATTTTTTTTAAATTTTTGAGTTGGAGTTGGGTGAATTTTTTCATGTTTGATGTCCCTGACCTCAGGGACATGAGGGACATAAATTTCCACAATGATCAAGACGGCGACACGTGGCAGTGATCCAACGAGGGAATGAAGGTGAGAAAAGCTGCTTTAAAGCACTGAGAGCTAAAAGTCAGTCATGTGGGTGTCCAAATGACTCCCCATAGGGACTAGGCACATTTTTCCATGTCTAATGTCCCCCACCTTATCATTATAAGTGACATCAGTTTCACGGTAGTCTTGGAGCCGACACATGGCACCTGATTTGACTACAGGGAATGGATGCTCCAAAAATGCACCTAGGGGCTGAACTATCAAGTCTTGAGGTCACATGGATGTCCAAAAGTATCTCCATAGAGGTTTGGGATATTTTTCAAGGTCTTATGTCCCTCACCTATGGGACATAAGGGATATCGATTTCCACGGTGGTCTTGGGAGTGAGACGTGGAGTTTGATCCGACGATAGGAGTGGATGCTCCTAAAATGCACTTGGGGGTTGAAATGTCATGTCGGAGGTCACATGAGGGTCCAAGAGCTCACATGGGGACTGGGATAATTTTTCAATAGTTGGTGTACCTGACCTCAGGGATGTCAAGGACATGAAATCCCACCAAGCTCCTGGTGTTGACACGTGTCCTCCCAAAAAATGACTAAGTCTTGAACTACCTTTGAGAGGGCAACTTAGAAAGAAGATAACTTGAGATCCTAGTGGAATTTATTGGTGAAATTTTATATGATCCTAGCTATAAATGTAGTTTTAAATTGAATGGTTTATGTATCATGTCTTGATTCATCCATCTTGTTCCTTAAAAATTGTATTTTTTATTTGAGACTCCACTTATACCTAATAAAAAATGCCTGCCAATCCTATGTGCCAAGGTGTTGTGAAAAATATGATTTCACCATAATGTAGGTATTTGAATCCTATTTCTGGTGGTATTTTTTTTTATAACTCCATTTGGAGCTCCAGAATCATCTTCTGAAGCCCAGTAGTTGTTTTAGGCATGTGTACTACCTAGGCTTGTGAACCCTAATTTTTTCTCAAACTACTCCAAGTTTCTCAAAACTTCCCAAAACCTTCCAAAATAATTTCCATGATGTTTTAAGGTCTTTAATTCACCTCCATGTTGAATTTTACACTTATGTTCCACTCAAGGGTTGATCTAGTCTCAGGAAGGCCTAACGATATCCCTTCTCAATACTACCAAAAGATAACATCTTTTCAAAACTCCTAAAATCACCTTGGGGGAATGCATAGACTTTCCTAAACTACCTAAGGGAAAAATTTGACATCAAATAGGGGGTTACCACACTAAATTGTTTGACTTAGGGTTGCACGGGAATGATAAAACATGATAATTTTGGCACAGGGGTATAGTTGTCATGCTTGGAAATTGTCAATTTCCTGGTTGCACATTTACACGACAATTTTTTTGAATTTTTATGATGTGGTTATTATAATCTTGAATAAAAAAATTCATAGGAAGAGTACAAAGGAATCATCATTTGGAAATGCTTTGAATGTATAAATAAGGGGTAGGGAGAAGGAGAGATCCAAGAGTAAGAGTAATGGGAAATCAAATTCAAGGGATACAGATCTAAATCCAAAGGTAAGGGTATTAATTGTTAGAAATGTGGAAAAAAATGACATGTAAAGAAATAATGTTAGTCAAAGGATAAAGAAAACCAACAACGAGAAAAGGTAAAGAACCAAATCTTGATGCAACAAAAGTAATGCAAGATGCTCTTATTCTTTCTTTAGATAATAGATTTGAATCATGTGTTTTATATTCAAGATCTTCTTTCCATGCAACCCCTAATAAGGTTTATTTTAGAAATTATGTCTAGGGAAATTTTTGACATGTCTATTTGGGTGATGATGAACCTTGCGGTATTACTCATAAACAACACATTCATATAAAAATCGAGAATGGAAATACATGGGTATTAAAAGATGTGAGGCATGTGCCAAGCCTCATGAGGAATCTTATTTGTGCGGGGGTAACTAGGTGAATCTGGTTGCAAGGTTATTTTTACAAGAGACTCTTGGAAATTCACCAAGGATGACATTTTTTGTGGCAAGAGGTGAGAAAGTAGGAATGCTATATTTATCTACTTGTGTTACTAATTCCTTTTCTGTGTTATCAAATTCATATTCAAATGCATGCATGTGGCATAATTGGTTGGGCCATATGATTCAAAAATGAATGCAAATCTTAAAGGATAAACATAAGTTATAAGATTTGAAATATTTAGATCTTGATTTTTGTGAGCATTATGTCTTTGGAAAGAAAAAGAGAGTGAAATTTCTGAAAGTTGGGGAAATTAAGAAGAAGAAAAATTGGAGCTTCTACACTTAGATGTGTGAGGACTAGCTCATGTAGCTTCTCATGGAGGGTCCTAATATTATGTTACTTTAATTGATGATGCTACTGAGAGGTATGATTTTATTGTGTTAAATGTAAATCTAATATTTTTGAGAGTTTTAAAATATGGAAAACCCTTGTTGAGAATGAATTAAATTCAAACTTAAAGTGCCTTAGATACGACAATGGCGGTGAATAATGTAGCAAGGATTTTAATGATTATTATTCAGTGAATGAGATATGTAGAGAAAGAATTGCTCAAGAACACCACATGAGAATGGTGTTACTGAGAGAGAGAATGAATAGGAAAATCATGAAACATGCTAGAAGTATGAGGATACACTCTAGATTGCCTTCATAGTTTTGGGCGAAGTAGTTAACACAATAGTTTATTTGATTAACCATGGGACTTCAAGTTCACTAGATGGAGGAATACCGAGAGGAATCTTAGACCGAAAAAGAGGTAGATCTATCTTTTCTTAAATTTTTTGGTTCAGAAGCTTTTGTGCATATTGGTTCAAAAAACAGGAAAATTTTGGATGTGAAATCCAAGAGATGCATTTTCATTGGTTATGGATCTAGTGAATTCTGATTCCATTTTTGGGATTTAAAGAATTTTAAAATTATTAGGATTCATGATATTGAATGGAATGAAAAGAGAATGTATAGGGATCAAATTTTGGTACATAAGGATGAACCAGTTGATAAGTTTGAGAATGAAAATGAACTCTCAGATTTAAAAGTAATCTTGACAGGGTTATACGATGTCGATGTTAGTTGAACCTAAACAACATCGGTCAAAAGAACCAGTATCGGCTATAGAAGATCCTAAGCGACATCGATTAGGAGAACCAATTTTGGTTATAGGTGACCGGAGTGGTCACTATTAGATTTGGATACAAATCTGAAATGGAGGTCCATAATGAGCCTCAAGTACCCCAAACTCCTGTGAGAAGGTGAAAATGGTAATTAAACCTCCATAAATATTTACACATTCTCGATTTTATTTATTATTGAATGATAATGGTGAGCCAAAATGTTTTGAAGAAGCAATGCGGGATAAGACCCACGTCCGGTGGGAGTATGGCATGGATGAGGAGATGGAATCCTTGGAATAGAACCAAATTTGGGATTTTGTTAAGTTTATAGTATGTAAGAGGACATTCTGAGAACAAGTGGGCTTACGGGATCAAGGAAGAAGAGGGTGGACAGAAAAGGTACAAGGAAAGGCTTGTAGTAAAGGGATTTACACAAAAAGTAGGTATTGAATTTGGTGAAATATTTTCTTGGGTTGTAAATATGACTTCTATTCCTACTATATTTAGTTTAGTTATAGTAGAGGATTTGCATTTAGAAAAAATAGATGTGAAGATGGATTTTCTTCATGGTGATTTGGATGAAGAGATTTATATGTAGTAATCGCTTGGGTATGAAGTCAAGGGTAAGGAGAAATTAGTGTACAGGTTGAAAAAGAGCCTATATGGGCTCAAGAAAGATCAATGAAATGTTACATGAGGTTTAATAGTCTTTTACATGGGCATAGTTACTTGAGATGTGAATCGACCATTATGTGTATTTCAAGAAGCTTGAAAATGTGAGCTATATTATTTTGTTACTATATGTGGATGATATTCTTATTGTAGGATCTAATATGTAGGACATGTTGTAAAAATATGCCCCCTGCTCATTTTATGGCCAACTCCTTTGTTCCCCTTCTCTTGTGCCTCAGTCTCCATTTTTCAATTATCAGGCACTCAAAATTTCTGGAAATGGCACCATTGGATAGAGCTTTTTATCAGCTTTCCAGAAAGGTAAAATTTTCCTCCTAACTCCTCATATTTTTCAAGTTATGGCTCGGCGGAGTTTTTGTGGGAAATTTTCCCCTAAGAGGCCCGCAGCCAATAGGAAGCGCCACGTGTCCCAGGAAGTGGCGGAGTGCGGAGGAGAACTTGGAAAAGTTTTGAGTTTTGGGAAAAAAATCAAAAGGGAAAATTTCTACCGCGGGCGCTTGGCAAATCGAGCGTGCCACGTGTCAGAGGGGGGAGTGGGGTGAAAAAATCTACCAAGTGTTTGGCGCAAGGAAGAAGTTTTGAATTTTGGCCCGCAGCCAATGAGGTGTTGCCACGTGTCCCAGGGGAGATGGCGGGTGTCGGGGGAGAAGTCAGATTTTTGGCCAAGTTTTGGTCAAAAATCAAAGTGGAAAGTTTGGCCCGCATGGCCCGCGACCAATGAAACATCGCCACGTGTCTTCACCATTGGGCGTCGGTGGAGGAAAGAAGCAAATTTCGCTAAGTGGCGCAAAAGACATGTTGGAGGGGCGGATAAACCCGACAGCAAAGAAACATGTCGCAAGGGTTGGAAAACCCGACGCAAAGCAAATCGGGTCTCGAGGTGGAGAAGCATGGCGCGAAACATGTCGGAGGGTTGACGCCAAAAACATGTCGGAGGGTTGAAAAACCCGACACAAAGAAAATCGGGTCTCGGAGGTGGAGAAGCATGGCACAGAAACATGTCGGAGGGGTTGGAAAACCCAACGCCAAAGAACATGTCGGAGGGTTGAAAAACCCGACACAAAGCAAATCGGGTCTCGGAGGCGGAGAAACACATCGGGAAAACATGGATCGAAAGCATGTCAAGCTATCCTCCAAGCCCGATGCAAATGCACAAGGGAACCCCGAACTCGGCAGTGTGGAAAATACTTGGCTGAAATAGACTGTTTTGCCATGTTTCGAGTTTGTTGATTTTTTTACCTACCACCATGATTCGTGGAAGTTAGGTGCGATCTTAGAGGTGGTTGGGGAAACTCGATTTTTCCCTTCTCCTCATTTTCTTCCTATATATTGGCTAGGAGTGGCTCTTTAAAAAGGTTAGACATTTTTGCTTTACATCCTCCCTTCTCTCCTACTTGCAAGAGAATTTTGGAGCCTTCAAACATCCGATATGGATTATAATGCCATTTTTGCCTCTTAGCCCTGCGATGTCTTGTATCGACCCTTGAGCAATATATATATATGCGTGATTGATTCTAAACCCTCTCATGTATTCATTGCTATTATTTTTGATCTCTCATTGTAGTTTGGTTGCTGTGCATGGTGTTTGTATTGCATCTTTGTGGTGCTGTGTTTAAATTTTCAAAACGAGTGTTTAACATTCCTCGGTGCATCACCTCCATAGTTTAGGATTTACTTTTATGTATCTTCTTATCCCTATCTCCTTGGAAAGTTAGATTAGGTTTTGGTAAAACCTCTGCATTTTATTCATGCATCTAAACAGAGGAATAGGATCGGCCTTCATCCGGAGAGCTTCTCGATTTCGCAAGCTCCCACACTTGAGAAAAGCTCCATGTTGTGCAATCGCACTGGATGCTTCAAACGATCAAACTAGAAGTCTGATCAGCATCTAGGGGTGCTTGTGTTTCGACACCAATGATTTTGGCACGCCCGGTGGGACCAAGAGGTCATTCCACCAAAATTTGAAGAGTTTTCGTGAAATTTGGCTCAAGATATTGAGTTGTTAAAATTTTGGATTTTTGCTCCTTAGGGCTGAACTCGAAATCATTTTCAAGGGCTTAAATTGCTCGAAAGCAGCCGAAATTTCACCAGTTGGTAGATCTTCGAGGGGAATCTTCAAAATGGTATCCTTAGTTTTTGAGATTTTATTTTCAAAATTTCATGCTTTTTAGTGTTTCGGGTTTTCGAAGTCCAAGAACATCAAAGCAGACACAGCAGTCATTCCTAGTTTTGTGAGCTGCATTGCATGTCCTGAGTTCCGAATTAAAGACTACATCCTCCGGGTCCTTCAAATTTTTAATCTCTATTTCAATATTGCCAGGTTTGGTGTGTAACTTGGCAACATCCAGCCTTTTAGAGGCATATTTAAAAACACATCTGGCGACTCCATCTGATCAGCAACCCATTTCTCTGAGTTGCAGACCCGTTTCCATTCATTTCCACCCATCTTTCTTTCCATCTCTTTCATTCTTTTCCATTCCATGAAGTTGTGCAACCATGACTTCATTTCCATCATGGAACTCACATTTCCAACAACAGCAGTATATCACACCTCCAACACGTTTTACAAATCCTCCAGATCAGCATGCATACTCATATGAACAGCAGTGCCAAAGTCAGTTTGGCAATGGAGCTTTCCAAGAGCAAGAGTATGCATATAACGAAGACCATCAGATGCAAGATGCTGGTCTGTTGGAGAAAATCCAAAAGATGGAGGTAAACATAGTGCAGTCCAGGGCTCAAGCACAAATGAAAGCATTTGGAATCGGTTGTGGAGCACCCTATCCATGGGTGGGACCTTTTCCAAGGCATTATAGCCCTCAGGAGAAACTTGACTTCATGATTGCAACGCTGCCTTTGCTTGCAAAGTGGATCGAAGGAATTGAGGTGTATGAGAGGAGTATTCAGCAACCTTGTCAACAGGTAAGCACACCATCTCATGCCTTTTTTTTCCTCTTTCCCAATCTATTTTATCTCAGCAGTGTCAAGTTTCAAACTCTCCATCTGCTGTCCCAAATGTTGATCCCATGTCTCCACCTCCCAGTCTTCCATCTCATCTTAGTTCTTCCTTCCTTTTCCCTTCTAAACAGTCATCCCCTCCACAAGAGCTAATAGAAATACCCCTCCTCCAAAGAAACAAGAGGTTTCACTTCCTCCACCACCACAAAAATTGTAAAATCAGTTGAGTTTCAACCCATCCCTCCTCTTGCATTCCCAATTCCATGTGGGGAAGAAGAAATTGCAAAAATCAGTCATCAAGGACAGCAAGAGGAAGAGCCAGAAAAGAAGAAATGATTAAGAGCTTAGTAAGTTTGGCTCTTAAATTTGGAATTGAGAAGATCCCTTTGCTGGTAAAGCCTACAGAAGAGGCTAAGGTTGAACAAATGGTGGTCAGGACTGATTTTGTTGCAGCAGAAGAAGAAGATCTTGCAGTCCCAACTTGTCCTCTAGAGCAGCAGATCGAAGAGTTTGACTTGACAAACTTCATGCTGGAGGAAGAGTTCAATCAAGAGTAGGATTGTCTTCAAACATTGGAAGAAGAAAATTTACTCCAAATCCAAAAGAAGAGGAGCACATTCTAGTTGTGAAGGAGAAAAGTGCAGATCCAATGGGTTTGGGCACAAAGTGAGCTACGAGGAGAACCTTCAATTCTTCTTTCTACTTCACCTCTTTCAAGTTCTAGTACTGAAGAGGAGTTTGATCTCTCAAACTCAATGTTGGAGAGTGAAGCAAACAATGATGATCAAGTTGTGGATCAAGAAAACACCATGGGGGAAGTTGAGCATTTGCAGCAGCAGGATAGCCATGAGGTAGTTTATCTGTCAAATTTGGAGGATTGTTTTGATGAAGAAGATCCGGTTGAGTTTCCACCTTTCTCTCTTTCATCATCCACATTCCAAACACTTGAGTCTACTATCATGAAGGAGAGCATTCATTTGCAGTAGCCTGCATCTTATAGTAGCTCGTTGGAACCAAGATTGGAAGATTTTAATCTTCCATGTTCTTCATTGGAGGAAGAGAAAGGACAGAAGGATTCCACCATTTCTTCCACATCATCCATCCAAGAGGGTCTACAAGAAAACTCCATTTTTGGAGTAGAAAATCAGAGCTATGGGCATATCAAATGGATCAGACCTTGCCCAATCAGGTATTTGGCTTCATTGGAGCCAAAGGAGGAGTCACAACCAGTCATGCTTGCTTCTAAGCATGAGGGTGAACTACAAAGTACCAAGGATCAGCTGCCATACCTCTCCAATCCAAATGCAGAGCAACTAAAAGAGGTATTGGATTTGTTTTCAGCTGATACCTTGATGATTTGGATAGAAGACCAGCTTCTTGTTGATTTTCCATCCATCCAAACAGCCATGATCAGTGCCAAATCAATTGCATGGCTGCCAATTTTGAAGAAAGGAAGCTATTTTGCACAACCAGTTGCAGGGTTTGTTTAGCTTGCCTTTGCTTGTAGTTAGAATAGAGTAGGTAGGTTTGATTTCAGCAGAAGAAGTGCTTGTGCACACTCTGCATGTTCCATTTGGGGCATGTATGATTTTCATTTTTGTACATAGTTTTTGGTGTTGCTGGTTTTGCTCTGGCACAGTTCATTTCGGTGGCATTTTGGTGAGAACAACTCTAAGTTCAACGGGTTTCAGGTGGTTCAGAGGGAAGTTTCAAATTTCGGATCATTTTTTAGGCTTGCTTATGACTCCATGCCCAATGGATGCTTAGTAATGGTATCATTCATCTAGCAGTAGATGACCCCATTTGAGTCACCAAGCTGTTGTCAAAAATATGCCCCCCCTGCACATTTTATGGCTAACTCTTTTGGTTCCCCTTCTCTTGTGCCTCAGTCTCCATTTTTGATTATCAGGCACTTAAAAGTTTCTGGAAATGGCACCATTGGATAGAGCTTGTTATCAGCTTTCCAGAAAGGTAAAATTTTCCTACTAACTCCTCATATTTTTCAAGTTATGGCTCGGTGGATTTTTTGTGGGAATCTTTCCCCTAAGAGGCCCGCAGCCAATAGGAAGCTACCACGTGTCCTAGGAAGTGGCGGAGTTTGGAGGAGAACTTGGAAAAGTTTCAAGTTTTGGGAAAAAAATCAAAAAGGGAAAATTTCTGCCCGTGGGCCCGCCGGTGAATCGGAACGTGCCACGTGTCAGAGGGGGGAGTGGGGTGAAAAAATCTACCAAGTTTTGGCACATGGAAGAAGTTTTGAATTTTGGTCCACAACCAATGAGGTGTTGCCACATGTCCTGGGGAGATGGCAAAGTGTCGGGAGAAGTCAGATTTTTGGCCCAGTTTTGGTCAAAAAATCAAAGTGGAAAGTTTGGCCCGCATGGCCCGCGACCAATGAAACATCGCCACGTGTCTTCACCATCGGGCGTCGGTGGAGGAAAGAAGCAAATTTCGCTAAGTGGCACAAAAGACATGTCGGAGGGGCAGATAAACCCGACATCAAAGAAACATGTCGCAAGGGTTGGAAAACCCGACACAAAGCAAATCGGGTCTCGGAGGCGGAGAAGCATGGCGCAGAAGCATGTCGGAGGGGTTGGAAAACCCGATGCCAAAGAACATGTCGGAGGGTTGAAAAATTCGACACAAAGCAAATCGGGTCTCGGAGGTGGAGAAGCATGGCGCAGAAACATGTTGGAGGGTTGGAAAACCCGACGCCAAAGAACATGTCGGAAGGGTTGGAAAACCCGACACAAAGCAAATCAGGTCTCGGAGGCGGAGAAACATGTCGGGAAAACACGGATCGAAAGCATGTCGAGCCATCCTCCAAGCCCGATGCAAATGCACAAGGGAACCCCGAACCCGACAGGTGGAAAATCCCGACGCGGAAATAGACAGTTCGCCATGTTTCGAGTTTGTTGAGTTTTTTACCTACCGCCATGATTTGTGGAAGTTAGGTGCAGTCTTGGAGGTGGTTGGGGAAACTCTGATTTTTTCCCTTCTCCTCATTTTCTTCTTATATATTGGCCAAGAGTGGCTCTTTGAAAAAGGTTAGAAATTTTCACTTTGCATCCTCCATTCTCTCCTGCTTGCAAGAGAATTTGTGGAGCCTTCAAACCTCCCATATGGATTGTAATGCCATTTTTTTCCTCTTAGCCCTTTGCGATGTATCTTGTATCAACCCTTGAGCAATATATATATGTCTGTGATTGATTCTAAACCCTCTCATGTATTCATTGCTATTATTTTTGATCTCTCATTGCAGTTTGGTTTCCTGTGCATGGTGTTTGTATTGCATCTTTGTGGTACTGTGTTTAAATTTGCAAAATGAGTGTTTAACATTCCTGATGCATCACCTCTCGTAGTTTAGGATTTACTTTTATGTATCTTCTTCTCCTGTCTCCTTGGCAAGTTAGATTAGGTGTTGGTAAACCTCTCGCATTTTATTCGTGCATTGAACAGAGGAATAGGAGCTAGCCTTCATCCGGAGAGATTTTCCGATTTCGCAAGGTCCCACACTTGAGAAAAGCTCCATGTTGTGCAATCTCACTGGATGCTTGAATGATCAAACTAGAATTTCGATCGAAGCGTCGTGGTGCTTTGCATTTGACACCAACAGGACATTAGTGATATTAAGGGAAAGATAGCTCACACATTTTCTATGAAGGAATCCTTGACATTAAAATACACAGAGACATGAAGAAAAATAAATTATATTTGTCTTAGAAGGATTATATCTATAGGGTGTTAGAAAGGTTCAAGATGTAGAATGTAAAACTGTTAGTACACCTATAATTTGGACACTTCAAATTGAGAAAATATCATATTCCTTCATCACATGAGGAGGTCAAATACATGACACAAGATCCATATGATTCATCGTTAGGAGTCTCATGTATGTTATGGTTAGTACCTTTCTAGATATTACATAGGAAGTAGGAGTTGTGAGTAGATATATGGCTAATCTAGGTAAAGAGCATTGGAAAGTAGTCCAATGGATACTTAGATATTTGAAAGGGACATCTAGCATGTGGTTATGCTATGGAGGTTTGGATATTTCATTATGTGGCTATGTTGATTTGGATATGGCTAGAGATATGGATGGTAGGAGAAGCACTACTAGATATATTTTCATAGTAGGTGGGACGATAGTTAACTAAATTTCAAGATTACAGAAGGTTGTGGCTTTGTCTAATACAAAGGTAGTGTATGTTACATCTATAGATGCTAGGAAGGAGATGATATGGATGAGTAGGTTCATGGAAGAGTTGGGAAAGGAGCAAGATGATTGCAAATTGTTCAGTGATAGTTAGAGTGTAATTCATTTGGCAAAGAACTCAATGTTTCATTCGAGAATGAAACACATTCAGTTGAGGTATCACTTCATACAATAGGTATTAGAGGATGGGCGGTTTAACTGAAAAGATTCATACAAGTGAAAACCTTGTGGATATGCTAACAAATCTATTACCAAAGGAGAATTTGGATTTACACTCCACTTTTGTTGGTATTTGAGTTTGAGACTTGAAGAGGAAGAAAAAAGCTAAGGATCCAAGAATGATGTTGTGCGAGGTGTGGTACATAATCAATCTCCAAGTGGGATATTGTTGAGTTGTAGAGGTCAATTATTTTGAATTAACATGTAATATGAAACTTATTGGAAAACACGAGAATTGAAATCAGTTATGGAGGGAATGACATCGATTAGGCAAGGAGGAACCAACATTGGTTAGGGCTAACCGACATCGGTTACCTGTGCGGGAGTGTTTTATTCAAATCTTAGGAATTAGATATATTTTTAGTATTAAAGTATATCTCTTGATTGTAATTGCATGATGAAGTGACCTAAGTTTGTATATGCCTATATTAGCATGAAAATTAGGGTTTATAAGTAATAATTAAGAAGAACTTGCAAAATTTGATGATTATTATGAGAATAATTGTGAGAGAGAGAATTCTTGGAGAAGAAGAAAAATCTTGATATGAAGAAATTAGTGTACATCTAAGAGGTTTAGAAGATTGTAAATATTTAATTGTATATATTTTCAAAGCTTTGGATAATATATTGGCTTGTTTCTTGGTGGACATAGTGCAAGCTGGGTGAACCACGTTAAATCTAGTGTTGATTTATATCTCTTTTTTGTATATTTTTGGTATAATATTCACTTTTATTTGCATGTATGCTTAGATATGATAAATTATCTATACAACCAGTGTGCTAACCCCAACATTTGAAACTTTCAAATGTTGATGATAGACCCGTTTCTTAGCCAAATTCAGTTATGTTTTTCCAATCTTCCTCTCTCGAAAAATTGTAATGAGTAGAAACAAGAATTAAGTAAAATAGTTGATAAATGAATTTTTACAATTTCCTCAAGTGATATGGCATCGTACGGATGCATGGGGAAGAAAAAACCACAAAATAATTAAATCACGGAGTTAAGCATCCTTCCTTCGCCTTTTTCTCCTCCCTTCACCTCTATATACCTTCTCCAATATTTTCTAGATATCGGATTTCCTATCGCTATTGGCGAGTAAATTTATTTTTATTATTTCAAAAAAAAAAATAAAATTCTCAAGGCTCTCCACCCTTTAGTGCTTCATGCTCTTGTATGATAAGACCATTGTCTTCCTTACTCCTAGGATTCTTCCAATATTCATAAACCATTATCTTTGAAACCATATTTGAATCAAAAAAGAGATCGATATACTATATTAAATAACATACCACTAGTGTGCATAAATAATATATGAGAAGCCTATTAAATAGGCACAAAAGAATCACACAATAAACAAGGAGGTGGGTGAAACAATAAACAAGGTAGTGTGAAATAACTATGTCTTCACATATGCCTTAAAAGAGGGGGCATCTATCTGGGTTAATTCTACATTTTTATCAGACAAACATAATTTTGAGGGTATATGTAGGTATAGAGAACATAAAAACACCAAAAATACAAAGTCACATCTTTGAATGTTGGCAAAAAAACATAGGGTTAAAACCGTACACTTTTTTCAAGCTCTACAATACACCCTTGACCCCAAAACCATAAACCCTAATGTTGAATTTTGAAAAAAACATATGATTAAAACCATACACTTTGTTCAAGCCCATATAATACTCTCTTGACTCCTATACATTTTTTACCGAGGGAAATTTCATCAAGTTTTTCAACATTTTTATATTTTCAGCCATATGTACATGTTTTTACAATTATTCACACTAATATTAATCAGTTCGAGATAAGTACACGGGTTATGAAATCTTTTGTTCTTTTTCACACCAACACTTAATTTAATTTTTAAGAATCTTGGGGGCATCGGTATTCTTCCTCATTTAGCATTGTTAGCACATTTTTGAAACATTTTTTTCAATTCATACTTAGTTTTTCAGAATATTGGGAGAGTTTTGTGACACATATTCTCTTTTGTACTTATTTTCATCCTTAATTTCTAACATATAAAAATTATAATTTTGGTCATGAAAACCAAACCCCCACTTGAAATCCTCCTCTGCGAGTCATTGTAAACCCTTATTTTGGCCATCCTATCAATGGGTTATCTCTATTATAGATTAAATGAATATGTTAACATGATTTTAAAGTTTTTTTAATGTGTAGGTAAGTATACTAGTTTGAATCATGAAGTTGTTGAGATCCAAGGTGGAGTAGTTGTTATTCTTAGAGGCATTAAAATGGTTATTTGTAGCCATTTTGCAAAAAAGGAATTCCCTATGGAGGATAATTGCAAGGGATAAAATCATTTTGGGTTTTTTTGGAGGAATATTGAAGATATTTAAGGTATTTTAAAATAATTATGTGGGGTCATGTGGTTTTGTGAGTCATTCAAGAAAAATAGGGTCATTGCGGGTGTAAGGAACAATGGCTTCAATGGAGTATGTGGACTTGTTCTAAAGATTTTGGGAGTTTCGGAGGAGTTAGAAAATTAAAAAATATGAAATGGAAATATATTTTAAATCACCACATGGAATATACATCAATTTTGGTCCAATTCTTCAAAACATTTTGTGATAATAGGAGTCTCTGCATTAGCTACCCCTTTATGCCAAAAAAGTGATCGGGCATGAAAATCATATTTCAAGTATAATTGGATCTTGAAAATTGTAGGAATGATATCAAAAGTATTTTTGGATTCAAAATCATATAATTTTTACCTCTAAATTCCATGTCTTCTTGTCGAGGCTGAAAACACACTCTTTGTGTTCTAATTTTTTAAGTTGGTAGGATGACATCAATATGGTTTATGAGCTTGATCACACTATTCACCCTCATTTGTACCTTTCCCTTATTTCTTAGTATAATGGGATAGTGGGAAATAATACATCCCCCTATTGGTGAGTTATGTTCGCCACTTAAAACTTTGGAACTTGTCTCCTAAGCATAGAGTAAATTTTAATGTCGAATATTTGTTAATTCATGAATATTCTAGTTTTTGAAATTTGTATTTGGAATTTTTTTATATGAAATAGCTATAGAGGAACTACCTTAGCCTTTTAATGAAATAGATCAGTTAATCGTGGCGTATATTTCTCTATAAGGGAGATATAAAGTGATTTATGGGTATCACTTTCCTATGCTGAATCATGTTAGAAATAGCAGACCCTACAATTTCCCCAATTTTTGTATCTTTCTTTGGCTAAATTGGTTGCTTAGGTCAGGAAAGGAACCTTCACCCTTCCTTTGCATCAATGTCTCATCAAATCCATGCTTAATATGGGTACCCCCCTCATTGGAAAAAATGAAAAATTTGGGGCTTTTGGAAACCTAAATCAAACCAGTTTAGGGGGAAATGAGAAATTGGAAGCTAATGTGGCTACTCCTAGTATGGAGGAAATGGGGAAATCAATGGCTAAAAGGACCAGGTCTCATCTGGAAAAAGGAAGTGTTAAAAAATAGAGGTAGGAGAGTGGGGCTTCAGATCCTCAGGAGAACGTGGAAATTGTTTCAGACTTAGGGGAACATCTTGACAAGGAAGCTTTCCTTTCGGCTACAGAGGATCATCAGGAAGAGGAAGTTTACAAACCTAAAAGTAGTGAGGAGTTGGAGGTTGGGAAATATTAGGATAAATTAGAGGGACAAAGATCCAAAAATGTGAAGGAGGCTATTGAGAGTCTACATGCTCTCAAAACTACTTAGAAGAACTTGTTCAAAGCCCAAGATACAATGGTCAAATCGAATGTTTTCATGAGAGAGTTTGAAAATTGCAGGTTGGATATTGATATAAATAGACATAAGATAAGCATGGTGACCATTGATTTGAGGGAGTTGTAGGAAAAAGTTGAGAAACTCACGTCTATTGTTCTTAGTGAACAATTAAAGAATGTAAATGAGAGATGCTTTGCCATGGAGAATGAGATGTTGAAAATGAAGGATATTATTTTGTAGATTAGGGATGTTCACATCCTTAATGTCAAAAGCACAATTCACCATCTTAAACTCCTTGCTGAGATGATCCACTCCATGGAAATTGTGAAGAATAGAGAGAAGGATGGGTCTGGCCCCAAAGTGGAGATAGTTGAACCAAATTATTAGTTCGGAAATCTACTATTGCTGGACTGCTAAAGGAATGGAATGAGTGCATGCATACGGTTGGTGCTCTGATCAATTAATGATGGATTTTTTTTGTCATCCTAGATATTCTGGTTCTTTTATTTTTTCCTGATGTTAGTTCCCTGGCCCCTATTGTTAGTTATCTTGCTTTGGGATTTTAGGTTGGTTTTTGGTTATATGGCTTTATAGTTTTGTTTGTTTTTATGCTTAGGATTTAATGGATACTCCCTTTTCCCTTTTCTATTGATCTTGTACACTTTTTATTTGGTAGAGTCCCTTCAACCCTTTTTTACCTCTTTTAAAAAAATTGGATTTGGAAAAAAATTATATGTATGGATAGGGACTGGGTTGCCTATATTTTATGGGTTCAAGATACTTTATAGTTGATTTTCCTAGTATTTACGAGTAGTGGAATTTTAAAATTTAAATCGTCATTATCAAGAAATTGAAATTTGTAAAATTTTCCTTCATATATATAGTAGATACAAATTTACAATTCTGAATATCAAGTGCACATAAAATTTTATCCTCAATTCCTTTACCCATGCTTGTGTTCCTGTGGGCATTGAAAATCAATATTGATCGCATATTGCCACCCTAAAAAAATAAAGGTATTTTAATAGTTAATATGTTATTTTTTTAAGTTACATATAATGTAAAATGTTAGCAATGATACCAAATGGTAGCATATATCTATGCTATTGGCTAGTAACACACATCTATGATGTTGAACGATAGCATAAATTTATGCTACCAGTGGTAGCGTATGCTAACGTCTGGTACCATATATTATCTATGATAATGACTAGTAACACACATCTATGATGGAGGATGGTACCATAAATTTATGTTATTGGTTGGTAGTGTATGCTACCATCTGGTAGAATACTGTATGCTACAAGTCAAAAACATAAATATATGCTACCAGTTGGTAGCATACATCTATTCTATTGGCTGGTAGCATACATTTATACTATTGGCCGATAGTATAGATGTATGCTATCATTTAGTAGCATAAATTTATGGTCCTAATAAACATCAGAAATGTGTGTTATCGAATGGTAGCATAGATATATGCTCTTGATCGATAGAAAATACGTATGTAACTTTCAATAGCACATATTTATGCTATTGGCTTGTATACGCATTTATGATATTAGTTAGTATCATAAATGTATTCTACGAACAAAGTAGCATAAATGTATTCTCTTTGGCGATAGCATTTTTAGTGATGTAGTAAAAGAGGGGAAAAATGTATAAGAAATGTTTTTCTTACAAAGCATATTTTTGAAGATAGATTTCTCATTGAGATGATCATTTTAACTACTAACATAAAAAAATTCAAAAAAGTTTTTTTCCCATAAAAACTTGCGAAATCTAATTTTTCATAAATAATCACTTTTTGTTTTATTTTTGTTTACACCATATTTTACGATGACAAATTTCTTGTTTAGAAGGTCATTTTAACTACTATTGTCGAAAAATTATTTTAGGAAAATTAAATATGTTGGTGGCCAACATCATATATTTCAACCTGAAAAATTATTGTCAGTGAAACCATTATCAAATGATTATCCAAACCATTTGAAACATGTTTCCTTTAGATTCACCACAATTTTGAAATTCATTTTCATATATTTACCTTGTAATATTGACGATCTTTGTAAGGTGGTTTCTAAATGTTTTCCTTGTCTAGGCTCAATTTATAACTACAAATCATTACCCCTTCACCCTTGGAACACTTTTTGAGGTTGTTAGTACCTTTTACCTTGGTGCAAGGGGACAACATGGATACTAATGTGAACTCCCGATGCATGAATTTGTTTCGTTACTTAAGTGACAAAATGGGTGGTTAAGAAAGTTGCAAAGGAGTGTTTTGATCAACGTTAGCCCCTTCCTCATGATGAATTGACCCATGTCACATTTTTGAGCATATTTTGTCCCTTTTTATCATCCCAACATCAAAGGGGACAACAAGGACACCAAAATTCACCCCCTCCATGGAGTTAGCCCTTGTCACATGTATGAGGTATTTTTAGCCCCAGAGACTCCATTTTTATACCTTTCCATATCATTATAAGGTTTCCACACTCTTCCACTAATCATGATCCTATGTAAAGTGTACTTATCTATCCCATATTCCCCTATCCTCTTGTGTCCCCTATTTTTGTGAGTGCAACTCACTCTCTAACCCTTGACTAACATGGGTTAATCCTAGATGGGTTATAGGTGAGTTAAAATGTGTAAATAGAGTGCTTTAAATTTCAACACTTAATCATTTTTTATTTTTAAAAGATTCATTATTCCCCCCAAAACTCCATTTTTCACAAACATGATGATAAAATTTCTAGGAAAACCCCATGTTTGAAAATAAAATTTTCTCATAATTACAAAACCATGCATATGATTTCCTTGAAACTTCACCAATATCCTCCTCTTGAAAATGAGTATGATTTAATACCAATTGATTCCATGAATGATTTTATATATGTAAACTAAATTTCAATCTATTGTACTTTCTTGTTCAGCTCTACAAAAATATAGCAATTAAAAGCCTCGAAAATTAGAATAGACCATCCTAGTGAAAATCCTAAACTTTTGAGACTGATTTCATTCCATTACAACATTGAGAGGTCCACCTTATAAAACTAGTCGGTTGTGTCATGTACTCATATTCTAAAAATAATAATTTTTAGAAATAAAAAACTTTCAAGGTCATCGTCACTCCTCGTAAGTCAAAAACACTAAAAAGTGATAATTTAAGAAACTTATTAAAATAGAGATTTCAAATAGGACCTAATAAAAATAAAAAAATTTGGATTAGGATTGAATAATTCATATAAATTCATACCCAACATTTTTCACCACCTTCAACCATTCGAAGTTTAAATACTCATGTTTGAAGCCAATTTCCACATTGAGCACCTAAATACCCAAATGTGGGTGACAATGATGTAACACGCATGGACATGGAAGATCTGAAACAAATGGTGTTGAGTGAACCTCATGAACCTATGGAGAAGAATATACTATTGAGTGGGATATGCCTAAGAGTTCATCTAGTTACGATGGGTACAATATTTTATTCGAGGAGAGTCAAGAATGGTGTAACAAGCCATGACACCTAAAATTGAGACCATCTCAAAGTACCAAAACCAAGTGTATCAAGAACCCATAGACATCTTCTCATTTCTTCACCGATGCTTTTGGATCTTAGTATGTGGAGGTTGCACATACAAAATTTGTTAAACCTATGGGAGAGATTACATGGGATGATTATGAGATGAATAATATTTTCTTGGGATGAGCCATTCATGAGAGAAATGTTCACCTATTCAAAGATTCAATAACCTTCTTACTTAAGGAATGAATAAATTTATAATACTATGGAGCAACTAGAAGAGCATGTGATAACCCTCACTCCCTATGTATAGTCATTCATGGAAACAAATGCAACACCACTTCCTCTAGTAGAGATTATATCTTCCATTAGAAATTTTTATCCTCAAGTGATCAATATATCTCAAGGGCACACCACAAAGGGGAGAGCCAATGAAAAATGGATGGGAAATATTTTTGAAAAAGGAAAGGTATTATTTCTTGAGGTTCTATCTTTATTAAAAATTTCCCTTGCCACTGTTTATAAGGTAATGATTACCAAGGAAGAGATTGAGAAAGAAGAGGCATTGGGATAGTGTGTTCCCATTAGCATCTAAGACAAGTTTTCTTAATTATCACTCCTTAGTGAGCAAGAATGTATTGACATCTATCTCGAACTGTTTCTACTATGTGGTCATGCACAATGAGTGCTAGGTGTGATATGATAAATGATGATATCTCGAGCTTGAGTATTTTGGAGAACATGCATATGAAATCTTAGATGAAAAAAAAATAGTGTGTAGAGGCTCATATAACCTCCAATTAGTGATCAGTCATCCTTAGAAGAGATCCTAAAATATTTCCAAGAATTATTCCGAGAAAGATGTTGGATATCATTTCTCTTTCAATGAGGATACTTTAGAACCCCTCGTGGAAATTAGAGGCTTGATCTCTAATGCCGTAAGAGATCCTCAAGTTGTTTTCACATAATGCAAGACCATTGGTGGTATTCTTGAGACTTAGATCAATGTTTTGTGTTGTGTTTTCATTCCATAACCAAAGAAGGTGGCACTCACAACAACTCATTTCAGTAAGGAAGTCAATGGAAAGGAGTTCATTCTAAGAGAATTTCCTCATATTTTTCAAAGAGCTAGCTCTTTATCATTGGAATCTTCCTCATCCTCGAATTGATAACTCTCTTCTTCTCTCTCTTATTCCCTCTCTCTATATTATAATTATTTTTGGGAATGTACTTTTTAACTATTTTGTCTTATTCACTTAAGTGACCTTTTAATTTTGCATTGTAAAATTTATTTTTCATTAATAAGAAAAGGACTCATCTTTATTCCTATAGGAATATGAAAGTTCAAAAGTTGTAATAATGTGAAAATTCATGTGGGGGAGATGAAGAGACATATTATAAGGCTATATATTGGGATGAATTCTCCATTCCAAGGGGTAAAGAGATTGTGTTCTCCTACTACAAGCAAGAAGTTATTTCTTCTATTTTCTTGTCTATGTTCTTCTACTTACCACTTTCAAATTTTCAATAATTGTAATATTGAATAACCAAGAAATATATTTGTATCTTTGAGGAATAAATTAATTACAGTTTGTGTCTTTGATTTGTTAATCTTAGTATTTCTTACATGGTTGTTTTCTTCCTCTTGAATGTGGGCTTATTATAGTTAATGTTAATAAATTTTGCAAGTACTTACTCACTATATTATCCCTCTCTCCCTATATTTGTAACATCTTGACTTAATAATATTCTAAATTAGTGAGATTTTTATCACTTAATTAAGTTATTGGATGTTGGTTAGATTAAATTATGATTTATCATATATCGATGTGTTAATGATGATATATTAAGCTAGTGACAAATATATATGCAGAGATATATGTTTGATAATGATTTGAGTAACTAATTTATATATATATATATATATATATATATATACATATGTATATACTCAATAAGGATTTAAAATTATATATATATATATATTGGTATGGTGAATTTGATTGATATCTATTCAATGTTTTAGTTAGGTCATAAGACCACCGATTGGTTAGTATTGTCTCTTAAGTTATTTTGGCATATTGAGATGGTCACAAGACCACCATTGGTTAATATGGTTTATAAATTGGTCATAGACCACTTGGCATAAGATTTGTTTATGGTTTAATTTTGGCATTCGTGGCAATTGGGTAAGGTGGTTCATCTACCCACTATGCAAGTTTATTAAATTTTGAATAAACTTAAGCTTGAGATTAAGTCACGAAATATTTTTTTGTTTTAGGCCACACCATGACATGAGCATTGAATAAGGATTTAAATTCAGCTAGGTTCCCTGGGAAATGTAAGCTTCTCCAAGAAGCTAAACATGTAATAGTATACACATTTTTGTATTTTCATTTTGTTTTTTGGGCTCTGCATGGAGTTGGGCATGGAGATTTTTATGGAGATTTTAGAGTTACTGTACATGCAATTTATGGTTGTTGTTATCACCATTTATGATGGCATATTTGGTATTTAAATTTATTGTTGGAATGTTTGATGGGGTTTTAGAGCATTCATTTTAGAAAGATTACAAATAATATTTGAGAAAAATCGGGCACGAGTTTCTTTCTCACATTATTTGTTGTTATTATTATTCAAATATCGACATATATTTTGGTGTCTTATATTTGATATTAAACTAGAAAATGGATACTTTTAGTTTTGTGTATTTGATTGAAAAACTAAAAAAGCATGTATTTTTTTGGATATTAGTTGAAATCTGAATATTATCTAGAGGAAATGTTTTGGTTTTTATTTATTTATAAAATCTAGTAATATAATCATTTGTTGGAAAAGGAATGATAAAATGAATGAATGCATGTTTTTGGGCTAGTAGTATGTGAAAGATAGAAATGATTTGGGTTTTGACTGTGATATTTGGAAAACGAAATATAGTTATGTAGACACAAAATCTATGCACTTAGGTACATTTCTAGGTCATAGAGTATATTAATATATACATGATTCCTAAGAAAGAAAACTACTAATTGACATTGTCCTTTTTGGGACTTTTTCTTTGTCTCTTATGCTTTTATGGACCTTACACACTATACAACCCTATCGCTATCTAAAAAATTTATCTTTTATGGCATCAAATACTAGCACCTAGTTAGGACACTAGTTCCCTAGTGCTCATATCCCTCCTAGACGCTCCTAACCCTCTCTACCCTTTTCTCACTCTTTTGGGTCTCTTTTACTTGTTGTGCATCTTTTACAATTCTAGGCTAGCCTTCTAGTTGTCACTTATGAAATTCAAATAAGGGAATAATATATATAATTAGTTATTTCTCTCAAATAAGGGACCAAGTACTAACATTATCTACTATTAACTAAGATTAGATCAAAAGGCACAATAGCATCAAAAGGCAGCCATAAAACACATCCACACAAGTGAAAAGGGATGAATCACTCTACATACACAACATAGGATAAGAAGTTCATTTTATTCCATCTCGCACAATCTATACATTTTATAAATTCTAGATCTAACCTTCTATCGTTATGTAACTTACACAATGACATCCTAGGGAATCATTACACACACATTCACACAAAAATACATGAATTCTTAATGTAGTTCAGAAATTAGTACTAAGTTCACTCTTCGGGTGACCGTCGAGGTCATTTTTACTCCAAGTTCTTAATATTTATTTTTATATTTGATGTGGTTTGTAGGAATGTGCAACTAGGTGTCTATTTTCCAGGTTATAGGTGTGAACAATGACATTGGGAAAAATCCTGAGTGACAAACATAGATCAACAATGAATCTCCTCACGTATAGAAAATATCGAATCTAAGCATTTAGGCAGATGCTAGTGCACAAATCTAGTTACTAGCACCCAATCACTCTTTTCCTATGGTGGGCATGTTTTCCCTACACATTTATGTGTTTCAAGACATCCAATGAGCCTTTCCAATGATGTTTCCATCCTATTTTAGTTATTCACCTTTCCGGATCACTCATAAACCAACTAATTCATCTACCTATCTCATTTTTTAGGGTTTCATATTGTTTCTTGTCCACTCATTGTATTTTATCACTTGTATATCATACACTATAGTAGTTACACTGAAATTAAGATTTAATTCAATGTACATTAAATCAAGTTATTTTCATCTCTTACAGAGCTTTGTTGGTATCTTTATTGGTGAGTTTGTTTCTTTTGGTTTGATTTGGAAAAATTGGAAAACATGAAGGAAATATTAAAATATGATTTGGGTTTTGTTTTTATTCGAGATATGGAATCTATGTTTAATTTAGACCATGGTGAGTAAATTGGTAATGATGTATGTTAAGGATATTTTGATTTGTGTATTGATTATAATGATTATATTAGTTCTCTCGAAGCTTATCATTATCATTTATTTATATCTCTCTTGGAGCTTTTTTGATATCACTTGTTTATAGATTGAACGAGCATGGATATTATTAATATTTACGATTCATGTTTTCTTCTAACTAATATGTGAAAACTGAAAAAAAAACATGTAGAGTTTAGAAGGT
The DNA here is from genome assembly GCA_018340775.1 of Taxus wallichiana var. yunnanensis. Taxonomy (NCBI): domain Eukaryota; kingdom Viridiplantae; phylum Streptophyta; class Pinopsida; order Cupressales; family Taxaceae; genus Taxus; species Taxus wallichiana. The sequence goes on from CM031237.1 coordinate 555,755,338, forward strand.
ATATGAGAACTATGAATGATTTTTACCTATGATTTATTATGTAAAATTATAACTTAATTGGGATAGTAAAAGAAATTTGGGAATGAATATGTATAATTTAAATGAAAAAGATTACTTCTACAAATCTTCATGAGTATATTTATTATCATACTTTTGTTTTTTTATCCTTAAAATTTTATAGACTTAGTGTATTTTTTATATTATTTTCTCTGGATTGGTCCTTGGGAAATTATGAAATAAAAGTAGCAGTTGTAAAAATTGTAGTTTCCACTATTTCTTAAACATATTGAGATAAATTATTCTATTTTGGGTGGGTAGTAAACTTGGATAGAATGAAGGTATTGACATAAATGTATTGAAATTATATTTCAAATTATTATTTTTCAATTGGTATGAAAAAGGGACTATAGGTACTATGTACATACCAATTTTTCATAAAATGATAATGATGTATTAATTCTATTGACCTTATTATATAAGACTAATCGAGAAAATTTAGGAATATTGTTGTAATATTTGCTGTTGTGGTTAGTAAAACATGGCGTGATTCAAGATATGTCTCTTTCCTCTATTACTTATCTTAAGATATGTAAATCAAATTATTTTTATGTTATGATTGTTATACTCCTCCTTTTTTGGATTAGATATTAGTGTTAAAGCTTCATTCATTAAGCTGGTTGTAATAGTGATAGAGAATGAAAATGTTTACATATAAATGAGAAGTATCATTATCATAAGTATTTGAGATAGACATCTAATTGTAAACTAGAAATTTATAATTATATTTGTGGGATAAGAATAAACTTAGCCATAACTTATTCTGTTATTTTATTATGATTACAACATGGAATATGAGTTTGCAGAATCATGCCAGTTCTTATGAACTGACCCATATTTTCTCTCTCTATAGTTTGTAGGAAACGCTGACATTCTTGAAGTGATTGTTTGGATTTGATTTGTGATTGTATTACGTCTTAAGTTTATTTGATATGAATCTAAAATGGATTAATGTAATCATTTGATAAATGTGACTGGAATGTCATCGCATCTTGTAAATGGTAATTATGGCCCAATGTATTATCTTCAATTAATTTTTATATCATTATTAATGAAGAATAAGGTTTATCCTTATTTAAATCAAAATATATGACTTGGCTGATTTGTGAGTTATATTGTTTGTAAATGAAAATGTGGATATACTATTTATATAACTAATTATTGATATAATTGATTATTCTTAAAATATTTATTAATTTTTGATTTCATTGATTCAATTGAAATTTATAAAGTATATTGAATAATGACACATGGCCAATAATCATAACAATACCTTGAAAATGAAATAAATTTATTAATATACTTAATGGAATTAAACAGGACTAATCATGACAAGTAATGTACTTAATGAAATAAAGAATATTATTAATGAGTGAATATAATGAATCAACTCGAATGGGAAATGATTAGTAAACCTATAATTATTAATGTATATTTTAGTCTTTTATTTCTACTTGAATGATATGTGCAATCGACACCTCATTCAAAGAGATCCGAATGATCACCCAAAGCGCGTGCTACTACTAGATCCCTCCATTGTATTTTATTTTCAATATGTTATCATGAATAATTATTATAACAATCAAGCAATTGTTCATTCCCACATACTTAATTAGCCACTTTTGATCATTTTGGAAACACATGTAATAAGGAAACAAAACATATTAAACAATAATCAAGATTAATTTCACCATTAGATTACCATGTTCAGACATATCAGCGATAAATATCCATCTATAATTATCCATCATGAAACATAATCCATTACATCACAAATAAGATGAATACATAAATAATTGTTACATCACTTTGCAGATTCATGGAAAAATCCTACATCATAGTATCAACTATACACTTCTTCCACATGGTATATCTCTACAGTAGATCAATGACATATAAATAGGGGTGGGGACTCACCCTTCACCTCCCATGAAATCAACAAAATAGGTGGGCTCTCAAAATAAACACCATACAGTACATCCAAAAATAGCCATAAAGCCCACATGTTTTTATAACAATCCTAATAATAGATTAACCTAAATATAACTCATTTTTAATCTTATTATTAGATTGACACATGCATGTTCATCCTTTGATCCATGCATGTGATTTTCCTAGATTTATCCCCTTTTATGTGTGTCCCAATCCATACTAATGTTGTCTAATATATCCCCTTGCATGGACGCCACTCTTCCCGCGTTTTTTCTATTTTTAGCCTTGGGCTGAAAAAATTGATTAAGTCCTAAATCCTCCTACTCGGGCGTAAACCTTCACACGCTAATACCCTTCTACCAGTTCACCCCCATTCATGCCTCCCTTGCACGCACCCTATACCTTTGCACATAGATCATACTTGTTCATTTTATCTATCCAAAATTACCCCACATTAATTGTATTGTCATATTTGACAATGGTTTGGCCAACTTGTTCCTCTAAAGAATATATGAATGAAAGAATCATAAAAATAGAATATCTAAAATTTTTATCCCATCTATATAGAAGTCATATAAAGCCACAAGATTTTAGAGAAGATATGAAAATCATAATCTAGATCCCCTTCTAACCTCATCTATTCGGTGAGCTATTATATGGCCTTCTCGGGCACCACCTCTATAATCCCTAGTATCCGGTCAAGAACCAGTTCATCCATCCTTCCTTTATTGAGCTCCAAGATGGCCACGATTAACTCTGTGATCACCCCTTATATAATTTCCATATGGTCCATCACCATGGTATGAAGTTTTTGATCCTAATCTCTAGATTATTTTTATTTGTATTTATGACTTCTTTCTTCGCCAAAAACACTACCATAATCATGGTATTATCAATCTTGTTAGTTGCCATCTTCACTTGTATGGCCCCGAGTTCTTCCTCTTCACTTTGGTTACCCTCACGTTGAGGATAGGGTCACACTTCTAGCATATATAAAAGGATAAGTCGGATTTTCTAACAACATCAATGAGGTTTGTGAATAATTCTTCAAATTTAGTTATTCTTGCATCCAAAAATTCTTTATTACTTTTCTTTTCCTCAGCCAACTCCTCAACTCGATGGCTATGTGGTACTCTTGATGTTCACTAATATCATCCCCACTAATTCTTCCTGATATTCCATTTAATCATTATAGTCATTCCACGCCTGGCTCACCAAGGTTGGGCATTGGCTTAAAATATTATTTACTAGTTCATCGACCCCATCATAAGATTCTTTGGTGCACTTATTCTCCCCTTGGATATCCTTCTCCAGGATCTCAATTTCATGCTCTTTATTATTCTTATCTTGTACCATCACCCTTAAGGTAGCCCTTACATCCAGATTCCTACACGTAACTTCCATGAAATTTTATTTAAGGAATTAGAGGAATGTTCAGTGATAGATACATGGGTTCTACCTATTTTTACTTTTTTCTAGGCTCTCTCTTTATCTCTATCTCACTTAGGGGCTTATTAATTACTTAAAATTAGGGTTCCTCCACGTGTGTATGCATATTCAAAGATATCATCTTCTTGGTGTTCGTGACCCTACCTATATATCCATTAGATCTATCCATATACTTTCATTGTAGTAGTGACGTGATATGGAATCTCACCCTAAACACCTTTTTAGGATCATCCACAAAGTCCATGTGTGGTGATCAAGGAATTCATAATTTCCTAACTACCTTTTCTTTTGTCTAGGGATTCTTTGGTGTGAAAGGGCATGTGTTGGTTTTGCATGTCACACATTTATATTCTTTGATCACATAGGAATCACCAACCTCCTTATCCTCCTCATACACCCCATCGTGCACTAATGATTCCTCCTTATGAGGACTCTTTCTTGGCTCTTCCTTTTTAGGCTAGAATCTTCCTATATTGATGTTGATTTCTTTGCCTAATTCTATGCCCACTCATGCTCCAAATATTATAAAATATTTTATCCCCATCCTTCTCACTAGACTCCTCATTACTAGAGACTATTTATCTCCCTCCATGCTTAGTCTTTGTCTTCAATGGAATTTCCTTATACGGATGAGAAGTCCATGCACCATCATCATGCTTCCTCTTCCTGTAATACATTTTCTTTCTGCGCGTGTGGTCAAGCCCACCTTATTTTTCTTCTTCTTTTTTAGTAGTAGATTATTCATGCATCCTGTTTAGTGGAAACACAATAGTTTTCTTGGGCCATGGGAGGAAACCGTCTCGTAACCTCTATCACTACTCCATCCTAGGTTATTGGTCATAAAACCACAAAAAATTACATATCATCGGCTTAATTGTATCATTCAACGGGGATCGAGGTCCAAGTTATCTAGCTTATAAGTCTCCAAGTATGAAGGCATATATTCGTAATTGTAGGTTGCTCGGAAGGGGTGCCAATATGAATCATCCTTATCAACATCAAAGACCATTTTAAGTGTGTCTCGTGATCCAGTTTACCGCACACTTGAAATATCTATTAATGAAATAAAATGACTGTTTACACCATGTCCCCATTTCACCTTCCTACATATTAAAATGTGTAAGGATGTCAGTGTTGCATCACTGCAAACTTCTCCTATCCTCCAAATTCTTTAGATAGCTCAAGCGGAATGTGTCATTCATTCTCAAACATCACGTGCATCAGTTCATACCACTTGTATACTTTGGCCTTGCATGCATTATTGATTACACCATCATAAGTATAACCTACAGACTATATTACATGGGATTTATTTTTAAGTGGATTAACCCATATGTCCTCATCAGGCCCATCTGGGACACCAATTTCACAGAAACCAATTAGTTGGAGGATTAAGCCCAATGTGATTTTCTCCCTTTATTTATTTTGTGCCCTAACCTTCTCAAAGATATCATTGGCAATAAATTATGCTATGTTATATTGTTTCTTCTGAGCCACCTTGAGCTCAATGTAATAAAACTTGTGCACATCACCCCATCTCTCCAAGGCACCCAATTTATAACTTATAACACTAGACACAACCCTAGTCACGAGATATATAATATTCTCTATAGTCATGGATCTTCCTCCCTTCTCGTATTATAACTTGATGGGAAACTCATCAATCTTTCTATCGACATACATGTCTAGATATAGATCTTTACCTATCTCACACAACCCTATGAACTCTCCAATGATCCGGGTTGATCTGTGAAGGAGAAATAATCCTCATGCACCCTCAAAATTGAGCCATTGGAAGAGATGTGTGGGTTTTGTAAAGAAGGAAGCTCAAATAAATGGAGGACCCTACTTTCTCTAGAAGTCTTCTCACCAAGTTGTCAACCAATACCTACCATTCTTCAATTTTATTGATAGCTCTCATAGCATTTATTCCTTCAAGATTTCCTCATTACCCAAAGCCGTGTGAATGAATTTTCTTATCTTGAATTTTGGGAGCTGGGATTTCCATGTATGTTCCCTAATTACTCTGGGGTACCGTATCTCTAAGTAAATTTCCTCCAATGGGTCTTTAACCTAAACCCTCTTCATTTGAACCTTGACTCTTCCCCTAGGTGATGAAGTAGTCACTCTCTTACATGTCATTATGCCAACTTTTTTTGTGATATTCAATCCATCTTTGAACCTTGCAAACCCTATTTGCTCGATTTGAATCTCTACAAACCCTAGCTTTACACTTAACATTTTTCTTAAACTTCCTTTTTTCGTAAAGGATCCTTATAAAAACACCCTATGCATGTTTCTCTGGTTTCTCTTTACTTAGCTCACTCTATCAAACTAGGTCATGTGGTTTTTCTTTTCTTCAAATGTAACGTTATATTTAAGTCGCTTTTCCATTCTTTTATAACTTTATCATACTCTAAAGTTTCCACTTTGCTTTGCTTTTTCTCTTTTAAAAATGTTCTCCATATTTTAATTTTTAAAGTAAGTTTTCCATTTAAAAACCTTTTTTTGTCTAAGGCACATTTTAATTTCCTCCATGCTTCTTCTTTGCGTATGTGAAAGACATAAATTTCTGGTTTACTTACTACTTTCCAATACTATAGAAATCCATGCATACCCATCTCCACACCACAATCCTTTTCCTCTACACCATAGTCCAAGTAGTACATCCTACCACCGACTACCTCAAATTATAGTGCACCACCTTCTATTGCATGGGATTCCATATGGGAAACTCTTATTTTTCACCATTCTTCTACCTACAATATCCTTCTCTATCTTCACACCTTAATAATTATTAATACCTGAGCACCTTCATTTTCATTAATGTTAAGTGCATCTTGTACCTTCTCTACAATACCTACTTCTAGAAACTTGCATCTACCCCACACTAAAATGATGTGCGATGCTCTACGTATGAACTCAATAGATAGTAATCAACTATTTTACATGCAAGCATGATTATTACAACACAACAAGGAAAGAAAATAAATGAAAGGGAAAGGTAAAAAATACCTACCCTTATTCATTTTTATTTGATAGCTCTCATAACATGTCTTCCTTCAAGATCTCCTCATTACCCAAATCCTTATGATTGAATTTTCTTATCTTGAATTTTGGGAGTTGGGATTTCCATGTATATGCCCTAATTACTCCTAGGGTACCACATCTCTAAGTAAATTTCCTCCAATGGGTCTTCAACCTCAACCATCTTTGTTCGAGCATTAAATATTTCCCTAGGTGATGAAGTAGTCACTCTCTTACATGCCATTCTACCAACCTTTTCGTCTTTATTAAATCCATCTTCGAACCCCCGTAAACCCTAGATACTCGATTTAAATCTCTGCAAACCCTAACTACACATACCCTAGCTTTTACTTAACCTTTTTCTTAAACTTCCTCTTTTCCCTAAAGGATCCTTATAAAAAAACCCTATGCATGTTTCTCTAGTTTTCTCTTTACTTAGCTGCTCTATTGCACTAGGTCACTTGGTTTTCTTTTCTTCAAATACAAGGTGATAATAAGTCGGTTTTCCCTTATTTTATAACCTTATCATACTCTAAAGTTTCCACCTCTTTGCTTTTTCTATTTTAAAAAATTTTCTCCATCTTTTAAGTTTTAAAGTAAGTTTTCCATTTAAAAACCTTTTTCCGTCTAAGGCACATTTTAATTTCCTCCATGCTTTGTCTTTACGTATGCGAAAGACATAACTTTCTAGTGTGCTTACTACTTTCCAAGATGCAGACATCCATGCGTACCCATCTCTACACCAAAATCCTTTTTCCTCTGCACCATAGTCCAAGTATTACATCCTGCAGCCTAACTACGTTAAATTATACTACACCATCTTCTATTCTATGGGATTCCATATGGGAAATTCCTATTTTTCACCATTCTTCTACCTGTAATATCCTTCTCTATCTTCACACCTTCATAATTATTAATACTTGAGCACCTTCCTTTTTATTCATGTCTTGTACATCACTGTACCTTCTCTATAATACCTACTTCTAGACACCGCATCTACCCCACACTAAAATGATGTGCGATGCTCTACATATGAACTCAAAAGATAGTAATAAACTATTTTACATGCAAGCGTGATTATTACAACACAATAAGGAAAGAAAATAAATGAAAGGGAAAGGTAAAACATGAAAGGAAAATATAACCTAAGTGGAAATATTTTGTTATTACAAACACCAACAAGCTTATTTATAGTAGGACTTCAACCTACTCCCCTTAAAGTAACTGGGAAACATGGTGCCATCCAATGCCTGCAACTAACATGCACACGATTCGGGTATCTTGGTTACTAAAAAGGTCCCAATCGGTGCACCTTCAACTTCCCGGGTGGCATGAAAACTTGGAGTCATAGAGAAAGACCATCTCACCAATTACAAATGTCTTGTTTTTAATGTTCCTATTATGTTAGGCCTTTTATTCCTCCTCAATCTTATAGCTCTAACATGTATTTACGTGCCACTTATCTAATTGCATCAATTTCTCAATGCACTCCTAAATTGTTTACTCATCATCTAATCCACCTGCGCGTGTAATACACGGGGATGGTAACATGAATACCACTTGTAGTATTGCCTCTATTATAAACACCAACTATAATACTATGGCCTTGTTTAATATTTTATATGTGGTTCTGTAAGCCCAAAGTACAACTAACACTTTATCATCCCAATCATTTCTTCCAACATCACAAATATTTTAAAGATTTTGTCCCAAAATATTGTTGAAAGCTTTAGTGGTACCATTAACTTGAGGGTGATAAGTGGTAGTTTTATGGTGTGCCACAATAAACTCGCCACTAAAATTCTAATTGTCTCATTCAATAAATGAGTTCCTTTATCACTAGTCAAGCTCAAAGTATATCCATACCTACTAATAATGTTATCCCATAGGAACCTTGTTGTTGTGGCTGCAGTGAAATCTATTATAGAATATCCTCTACCCACCTCATTAGATAATATGTACAAGTAATAATATAGTGCACTCTAGTACTGTGCATGAGTGGTGCAATAGGCCTTAAAAATCAATGACCTACTTCTCAAAATCTTCCACACATACTATAGGTCTCAGGGGCATCTCATCCCTACTTTCGGCTTACAATTTCCTTTAAAAATGACCACATGCCTTCACAAATGCCTTAATTTTCTTATACAAAGTATCCCATAAAATTCTATCCATAAGTATCTTGTGTGCATTTACATTTGATGAATATTTACCTCTTGTTATTTCACCATGATAGCTTTGCACTCATGTTCAGGTACACACCGACATAAAACTTCATCTCTACCCATTTTGAACAAATCTCCACCAATCTGTTGATAAGGCACTGCACGTATAGAAAAATTCTTTTTCTCCAATGCTTTCATTCCTTTTTATGTCAATCCATTGCACAAAAATACTACTATATACTCCAAATATGTGTGTGTGTAGTTCAAACTAAATAAATGTGCATCAGGAATCCTGCCCTTAATACTTTGCACTTCCTTGCAAGAATTGATTCTTGATAAGTGATCGAGCTTAGAATTGTTATTACCTAGATTTACAACAACTCTAAAATCAAAATCCTGGAAAAGAAGTATCCATCTACAGATGCTAATTTGAAAAATAGGATTGTTAACCAAATGGTTCAATGCCATATGATCTCTATAAAATAAAATTAAGTAGCCAACAAGTAATGATGAAATTTATGAAGTACATAGATCATAAATAGTGCCCCATGCTCTATTGTAGTGTAATTTTACTCTATTTTTGTCAATTTCCTACTTTCAAACCATGCGGGGTGATCCACCTTTCCATCTCAAGGTTGTGCTAAGAATTCTCTAATATCCATACGGAAGCATCAACATGTACATAAAAGGGTTTTTCCATGAAGGAAAGTGCAAGATAGGTGCAATGGTAAGCTTCTCCTTTAATGCCTTAAATGCTTACTATTGTGCATCACCCTAATGAAATTTTCATTTCACCTTGACATAATATTTTAGGGGTGTGGAAATCTTTGCATATCCCTTAATAAACTTTCTATAATAGCCAGTATGACCCAAAAATCTGCACTTCACTCTGATTGGTAGGATCTTCTAAACCGGTCTCGAGCTACCTTTGTTGGGTCTACCAATAATCTTTCCTTATAGATGATATGTCCAAGTAAAGTTCCAAATTGTGTAGCAAATATGAACTTCTTAATATTAAGATAAATTCTTAGATACCTTCATTTCTCAAACATTAGACTAAAATTATCATAGTTTTCCTTAACCAAACCATAAATAGTCCAATCATCAAGGTAAACCTACAAAAACTTGTGAATAAATTCATTAAAGGCCTGCACAATAATTCTCGAAAACACAACGGGTGCATTCTTCAATCTAAAAGGAATAAAAATATATGTAAAGTCTCCCCACTCAGTAGTGAAATTCATATTTTCTTGGTCTTCTAGCACAATGCACACCTCATGATAGCTAGAAAAATCCATCTCTAAAAGAATAGATCTTGCGTCCGCGATGCCTTAAAGGATATCCTCGATGAATGGGACGGGAAAACAATCTATGAAGCATGCAACATTAAGTTGTTTGTATTCCAAAAATATCTGGATCCACCCATCCTTTTTTATTCTTATCACCATAAGGCTAACCCACTCAGACTCTTTAATTAGTTCAATAATTCCATAATTGAGAATTTTATTCATTTCCTCCTTTAATTTTATGTGTAGGTTGGGATTCATCTAATAAAGACGCTTTTGAACCAAACAGACACCTTCTTTCCACTTAATTTTCATTTTTCTGAATGAGGGGTAAACTCCATTCAACTCATGATAGCCTCATGGAAACAAATCATTGAATTCAGAAAGAAGATCAATGATCTTTGGTACATCTTGTTCGACCAATAATCACTAATGGTGGCCTCCTCGGGCTCATCCTCTATACCAATATTTAACTTCTTTGTTTTTAGGAGTGTATGGTATGCATGGGCCTTCTCATCTAATATGTCCATTAATTTGTGCTCAACTTCTATATGGTTAGCCTTCAAATTCTCAACCTCTTCATCATCAATGAGGTAAACCATTTTACCCTTTTCTTTCTCCTTCCTTGTATGGCCCAATTGTAACTCTTATATTTCCTCAATATCTAGTGCACTTCAAAATAAAGTTCTCCAAGTAATCCAAGCATGAGATCCTCTTCCTTTATACCACCCCCAATGTGATGTGCTTCATAATTTTTAATGCTTCATGTACTAGGTTTATTAGAAAAATAATCAAATGTTTGGACCATACCTTCAGTTATATCTCACTAACTTGCAGTATCTTGTTTGAACTCAACATGTACATACCACGCACATGCACAACCTCACAGGTGGAATAAAACTTATGTACCCACAGAGATGGTGGTAAGGCCTCCTAAAATTGCACCCATATTCTCTCACAATTATGGATGTGTGCCAAAGCAGGAGTCTTCCCATGATATTCACATATATGTGTAGGTGCATTGCTCCATGTGAACCTTGTTAAAAAGGTGATTCTCACCTCTCACCATCCCAAAAAGTTATCTTTGTATGTTGTTATCCTATACAACGTATAAATCAACATGTTTCTTTAATCACCTTGTTTCTTCTAGTGTTACTCCTTGGCTCTTAAGAAAAAATTTATAATTTTTCCATTGGTATATCTCAAGTAACTAAACTTTTCCCATGTGCCTAACCATGTGCAACCTAATAATCTTAGTTACTATCAGTTTCATCTCGTGCCCAACCATTTCATATGTGTCATGGGCCTAATTATCACAAGAAACACTTGTGGTATTGTTAACTAAATGTTCATGTCCCCACCGTAACATGCCTTCATTAGATGGTTCCATAATCTCGGGTATTATACTATGTGTGCATAAATCATATGCATATATTCTTTATTCAGAGACTCAAAATATGGTGTATATTTTTCATCATTTAGAGGTATAATCATTCACTCATTCCTATTCTCAAAATTTATGTATCCCTTATTAAAGAGAAATTTTGCATTGTTTGCATAAGACCATGGTCACCCAAGTAATGTTGGAAATTTTTCTTCTTCACAAAGTTATAATACCTCAAAGTCTCCAGGAAACTTGTCTCCTTTAATTGTAATACAAGAATCCTTCAACACCCCAAGAGGAATAGCCCATGTCTTTTTTTCCATATAAAACACATTAGAAGATGGTTGTATTATAGGTCTCCCCATCTAATTCCATAAATCAAAAGTGATAACATTTACTTCGACACCCATATCTATCAAAATATTGCCTACCAACCACCCATCAATTATTGCATCCAAATTGATTTCCTTAGCATAATCATGGTTATGTGGTGGTAAGTTTGCATGTAGTATATATCACTCATGCTAAACTCCAGCGTGTGGTACCTTGTCACATAACCATTCTCCTAATAAAGGGATAATATTATCCTAATGCAACATCTTACACACTTCCTTCATATCATCCACATCTTTTTACGGGATATCAACATTCTTAAAGCATTTCCTCTCATACGCCTACTCCTTCAACCACTATATAATGCCTTGTAACTCCTAGCATTCGGGTACCTAACATGTATGAATTATTATCTCCTAATGAGTGGTATAGCTTTGAGAGATTTACGTGCATGTTGTTTGTGCATGGTTAGTGACCATTAAAGGTTGTAACTTAGGATCATGTTTTTTTTGGTATCCATTGATCACCCTTCATTTGTTGTACCTTAATCATCCTCATGTAATTTTCCTTCTTCATGTTCTTGCTCATGTGTTCATATAGGTCCATATAATCCTCTAACTTTTTCTACTTCCCACACCATGTAAATACTATATTCTTGGGAAAATCATAATGGTAATGATCTAGGGACCCACAAGTATAACATGTCCTATGCAGAAATCTACTTTAGCCACCTCGACCCCCTGCTTTTATATCCTCTATGAAACCCACTTCCTCCATTGTTACGATCTTCAAAGGCTACGTATTATTTCCCTAATATTTTCTTGCTACTATGGTCTATTGTAATCCAGTCTCGTACGCCTCATGAATTTAATCTATCGAAAAAATCCTTCCTATAATAGGTTTGCATGTTACACATATTACATTACATATATTCAATTTTCATGGTCGCGTACTTCAAGAGTGGGTAGTTCCATATATAATGGTTTAAGTGAAAATTTTACAAGACTATAACAACATGCACAATGACATACATGGGTAGATATCCTTAGTGTTTCCTTTAACCTCATAATTTGTGCACCATATACCACTTTTAGTCTAATATATGGAGTTAGAGAGAGATTCTCCAAATGCTTATCCATAGCTGATATTTTTTCTTAGAGAAAAGGACTAACTCCCATGTCCATACTTCTGACTGATTCAGCATGTAGAACTACTTCTAAGGCATTGTGTGGATCTGCATATGTCTTATGAGATAAATCTGTACAAAATAGAGTCAACAATCCTCCAACAAACCATTATTCATGATGAATTGGATGGATTTCATAAGATAATTTGGACACAAAATTCTTAAAATGCATGTCATACTCTCTCACACTTTGAGATAAACTTTTCTTAATATCTTTGATAATTCGATGCTCTATTTCTCAAATTTTAAACTTAGCCAAAAATGTAGTGCATAGAGAATTATAGTCCATCACATTTTTATGTGGTTTGTAATTTCTATGCCAACTATGCATGTGACATTGTAACATAGTGGATAATTAACTTTCCTTCCTATATGAATTTTTATTACCTTCACACACCATAGTAATTCACACTTATGCATGTTCTCTACTTCATCCTCTATTCCTCTATACTCTAGTAAGTGGAGTGCCATCTTAAAATAATCTGGAGATGGTGTATTTTAAGGTTGATTTAGTGGTTGTTTTTCAGGTGGTGGTTCTACTTCCGGACTACTAGATCCAAAACCTGAACCTCCTCCTAGATTCTCTCTGTGCGGTGGCTGACCTGATCCTTCGAGCCTCTTGCATCCCCTACTCTAGGATGTGGCCTAATTGATGAACTTCCATATGTCCTAGTTTTAGTACTAAACTAGACACCCACTTTCTACACAGTTACAACACCTACAAAAGTGCTTCCAACAATTTATGTACCAATAAATTTCTCTATTAACACTCCCGAAAGTAATCCTGCAAGAGTACTCCCAAACACTGGTTCCTGTTGTGCTTCCATGGGTGTGTTACTAGAATGATGCATCTCTTGATTCAACATCAAATTATATCTACTTGTATCTTCTTGATTACCTTGACTACTCTTTCCTTCAACTACCTTTGGATCTAGAACACCAAGTGTAAGGGCTAGGTAGCTAGGTTGAGTCAGATGCACACCCATGGTTCTCATCCTCTCCTCTTACACTCTTGTATCCAAATCTGATGGGTACTCTCACTGTGCTTACCCAAAGTTGGGAGGACATGATGCTTCCACTCCTTTCCTTCTACGAGAGATTTAAAAACTTTGTGGGCCATAATTTCTCGTCAACTCCATTAAAGCTGTAATTTCCTCTCTCATGCCTTATTAAACCTAATATTTTTTCCCTCTCTCTTCCTATCTTCCTCTCGGGATGTCTCCATCCTTCCCCACACCTCATCCTACCCCCTGTGCACAATGGGGATTTAGCTAGCATATGGAATCTCTTCAAATCTAGTTCTACCATAAATATCTTTATAGCTAAAGGGATAGCACACAAATATGATCCTCCAAGCACACATAAACACCTAAAATCAACTTCTTCTAGAAAAATACGTGGCAATTATGTATTCCAACATATATATGTCCAACACACTAGCCCACCAAAGTGATCTACAACTCTATTCTAGTCTTGATCTACATCAAAAACCTTAGATAATATTCTTGCATCCAAACCCTCATCCTATGACCCCAAGCTTTGTTCAATGCATACACCACTAATCAATGATACAATTCTATTGGATGGAAACTAAAGAACATCTCATATAACTCATGATAAATATTATCTTCTACCCACCTACGCATGTTAAAAATAGATCTAGTGCTATACCTCTATACCAATTTATCATGTCTATCTTCCACTATGATTTCAATACCCTCAAAATATAGTTAATACATCATATGCAAAAAACATATTGGTAGACAATTTGAAAAAAGTCCTAACAATATAATAAAAATGTCGTCTTTTATTTCCACTTGAATGTTATGCACGTTTTCACCTCATTCAGAGAGATAAGAATGATCACTTGAAGAAAACACAACTACTAGGTCCATCCTTTGTGTTTTATTGTCAAGATGTTAACATGCATAATTTTTATAATAATCAAGCAAGTGTTCATTCCCACATACTTAATCGGATCATTCAGATCATTTTAGAAATATATGTAATAAGGAAACATAATATCTTAAACAATAATCAATATTAATTACACCATTAGATTACCATGTTAAGGTATATCGATGATCACAATCTATCCATAATTATCCATTATAAAATATAATTCATTACATCACAAAGAAGATGAATACATAAATAACCATTACATTGCTTCATAGATTCATGGACAAAATCATACATCATAGTATCAACTATACCCTTTGTAAACATGGTATATCTCTATAATAGATCCATGACATAGAAATAGGGGTGGAGAATTTCCCTTCATTGCCCATGCACTCAGCAAAATAGGCATGCATTCAAAATAGACACCATGTAATACATCCAAAAATAGACATAACGCTTACATGCTTTTACAACAATCCTAATAATAGATTAACCTAAATATAACTCCTGCTTTAATCCTATTATTAGATTGACCCGTGCATGTTCATCCTTTGATCTCTGCATGCAATTTTATTAAATTTATCCCCTTTTGTGTACGTCCCAATCCATGTTGATGTTTTCTAATTATATCCCTTGCATGGATGCCACTCTTCCCATGATTTTCTATTTTAAGCCTTAGCCCAACAAAATTGGCTAAGTCCCAAATCCTCCTACTCAAATGTGAACCTTCGCACGCTATCCCCTTTTACCTATGTGCACCCCTTTTCACCTCCCTCATGTGTTCCCTACACCTTAACATACATCTCATACTCGGTCATTTTATCTATCCAAGATATACTATGTTGTGTTAGCTTGATAAGAAGAACTAATAAAATTTAGTATTTCATTGAGTTACTATAACCCTCTTTTGAGACTCTAATATCATGTATCAATACATTTTGAATGTTTCTTAAAGATATAATTAGTTACTTCATCTATCAAAGATAACTTAAAGTATATAAGAAGTATAGGTGTTATGTTCCTTTTTCTTCTCATTCGTATCCTACCCATGCCAACCTAGGATGGCTACACGAAGGGTAATGAGGACGTTATGATGGAAAACATTACATGGTCACTATCTTTCCCATAGGTATCCTAACATTGTACTGATATGATCATTTTGTTTAGTGGGATGAGTTGGACATGGAATATTCTTTTTAGCTAAATCATCTTCTTAAACAATGAAAATAATCTAGATAGATGTGTTGAGATGGTTGTGTGGTGATGGAAGATGAGTTTCTTAAGACTTGTGTGTAGTAGAGAAACTAAGCTTGCAAAGCAATGCTTAAAATCCTTAGCCAAAGTAATGTATTAGATGAATACATTTTCTATTCGCTAATCACCAATTTTATTGTGTCGATACTAGATGGAATGCACATGAATTTTTTCCAAGTAGACACTTAGGAGATGCACATAGTTCTCATGCCCTATAAATTTTTTTTTAAAAATTATACTCACTCAAGTAGAGTTATTTAAATGAGATCATGGAGATCTGGATATACTCTTGCAATGCACATGGTTATCATATGTTATAAGATCGATTATGAATATTAAATAATGTTGGATTATTTAGCATCAAGGTAAATATTAAAGTTAATCATTAGAATAATTAATTAAAATTAGGGATTTAATTACACCATTAGATTACCATGTTAAGGCATATCGACGATCACAATCTATCCATAATTATCCATCATAAAATAGAATTCATTACATCACAAATAATTTGAATACATAAATAACCATTACATTGCTTCATAGATTCATGGAAATAATCCTACATCGTAGTATCGACTATACCGTTTGTTCACATGGTATAGATATAATTACTTGGACTTTCTCCTAAAAAAGAGTTTGATTTCACCATTGACATCAAACATGGAACTGAAACAGAGATATATAAAACATCTTACAAAAAGACAACAACAAAGTTAGTATAATTGAAAGCACAGTTACATGAAATCATGTCTAAAGGATTGATCCCACCTAGTGTGTCTCCTTGGGGAGAACTGGTCATTTTTGTTAAAAATAAATATGGAATGTTAAGATTATGCATTTATTATCACATGCTTAACAAAGAAATAATAAAGAATATATATCCTTTTCCGAGGATTGATGACCTTTTCAATTAGATGAGAGATGCATCTATTTATTCTAATATTGGTTTACAATATGGTTATCATTAGTTGAGAATAAAATATGAAGATATTTATAAAACATTATTCAGAACATGATATGGGCATTATGATTTTACTATTTTTCCTTTCCGGCTCATTGATGCACTTCTTGTATTTATGAACCTTATAAATATTATTTTTCAAACATAACTAGATAAGTTTGTTATTATTTTTCTTGATGATATTTTGATTTATTCTAAGAACATTGATGAGCACAATGAACACTTAAGAATATTGTTGTAAGTGCTTTGAGAAAGAGGAAATTTAATGGTAAGATTTCGAAATGTTCTTTTATAGAATGAAGTACTATATATTGGCCACATAATTAACAAGAATGACATTTAATTTGACCCATAAAAATGAAGCATATCACTAAGTAGCTAGCACATAAAAACATACATGAGGTAAGAATTTTTATGGGACTAGACGGTTATTTTAGAAATTTTGTATAATATTTTTTAAGAGTGGTTGGACCGATTACTTTATTGTAGAAAAAGATAAGAAGTTTGTGTGGAATGATAAATGTGAAAATGTATTTAACCTACTGAAAGAAAAACTTACAATAGAACTTGTACTGAAGGTTTTGGATCCTAATGGAAACTTTACGGTGGTAAATGATGCATCGGGGGAAGGTTGGGAGGAATAATTATTCAAAATTATCATGTAATTTCTTATGAGAGTAGAAAATAAAGGTGCATGAGCATAACTATGCTCCCCATGACTTATAGTTTGGTTCCATAGTTCATTCCTTAAAATGTGGAGGAATTATTTTCTAGGAAAACCATTTGAATTGAAAAATGATCCATTTGTGGTTGAAATACATATTTACAGAGCCCAAATTAAATGCAAGACAATGTGGGCAGTTGGAATTTCTATCCCAATATGAATTTGATATTATTTACATCAAAGAAAAATTAAATCAAGTGGCTGATGCAATGAGCCACATGAAGCATATTTCCACAATTATGATCCTCATAACTCAATTTAATGAAGAAGTTAAGAAAAAAATTCAAACTAATACCTACTATGAACATGTGAAAATTATGTTAGAATCAAATTCAAATGATATAATATACAAGGGATTTGGGTTCAATAATGAAGGAATCATATGGTATGACAATAGATTTTATGTACCCTTGGGTAATGATCTTTGAAAAAAATTCATGAATGCATTTCATGATGCACCCTATTCCGAGAATCCGGAGTAACAAAGTTGTTGGCTGATGTAAAAGAAGTATGTTTGGAAATGAATGAAAAAGGATATGATAAATTATGTTGCACATTGTCTTGAATGCCAACATGTAAAAGTGGAACACTTATATCCCTTAGGTCTATTGTACCCTAACACCATGTTCCATAGTATAAATGGAAGGTAAGCAATATGGATTTTATGTAAAAATACCATTATACAAAAATAAACATGATATGATCTTTGTAGTGGTAGATAAACTAACCAAAGTATCTCACTTTATATTGGGAGTTCTTAAGAATGATTCCATGATTCTTGAAAAATAGTTTGTGCATGAGATCTTTTGATTACACATAATTATGTTATTTATCATTTCAAAAGTGATCCTAGAATGACCTCTCAGTTTTGGAAAAATTTAACTCTATGTTGGGAAAAAAACTAAACTTTAGTTTATCCTACCATCCTCAAACATATGGTCAACCAGAAATAGTTAACCATAATATGGAATATATGCTCATAATGTATTCATTGGATCATAAATACAAATGTGAGGAATATCTACCATTGGTCTAATTTTCCTATAATAATACTTACCATTTTTTGCTGAAATTGTTTCCATTTGAAGCGTTATAGGGTAAAAATTATAGAACCCCTTTTAGTTGGGATAACACGCAGGATAAAGAGGTGGTGGGTACGGAAATGTTGACTGAAATGGAAGATAAATTTAAGTAGAAAAGCTATGTTGATTTAAAAAAATTGACAAAAATTGAGCAAGGAGACAATGTTTTATTTACAAGTAAAACCCAAAAAGAGCTATATTTCATTTGGAAAATCTACCAAATTGTCACCTAGTTATGTGGGACCCTTTGAAGTCCTAAAAGTTATGAGTCCAATGGAATACAAATTAGCATAACCTCCCACATTGTCAAGAATGAATAATTTTTTCATATTTATTTTCTTAAAAAGTATGTTTCTGATATAACACATGTTATAAATTGGAACTCATTATAGGTTTAGGACCCAAGAATCATCTGGTTGAACTGATTAAGAGTTCTAGAAAGTCATAGGTTACATCTCATAAAGAATGAATTTCACAATGCAAGGTCCAATGGGACCAATATTTTGAGAACAACACAACTTGGGAGAACATGGATGAAATGAAAACTTACTTTCCCTTTCCTTTTCAGTGAACAAGGTAATTATTTTGATGATATATTATGGATTTATTTTATACTATTTGATACTTCATATGTTAGATTGGTAATGTAAACCATCTTTGAAGACTATTTGAGTATTAACTTATTGGTATAAGGATGATTACAGTTGAGTTTTAAAACTAATATTGGTCAAAATTATGGTAAATTTCTTAATTATGAAGAAAAGCGAGTTGAATTATTCATTACTATTTTTAAATTTCTTATGGTTATATGTTAGCAATGATTATTATAATATCATCGGGGTGATGATTATTTTAAGAGGGGGAGTATGTAGCATCCCGACTTAATACTATGTTGAATTAGTGATATTGTTATCACCTAATTAAGTTATTGGATGTCATTTGGATTGCATTATGGATTATCTTATATCGATGTCTTTGTGATGATATATTAAGATAGTAAGTGATATATATGCAAAGATATATGTTTAATATTGATTTAAGTAACTAATAATAATATATATATATACATATGTATATGCTCAATAAGGATTTAAACTAATAATATATAGGTATATGTATATATGTATACATATATAGATATGGTACCTTTGATTTATATCTATGCATTATTTTAGTTACGTCATAAAACCACCGATTGGTTAGTATTGTTTCCTAAATTATTTTGACATATTGACTTGGTCATGGGACCACCATTGGTTACTATTGTTTAGACATTTGTCATAGACCACTTGGCATAGTATTTGTTTATGGTTTAATTTTGACATTCATGGAAATTGGGTAAGTTGGTTCATCAACCCACCATGTAAGTTTATTAAGTTTTAAATAAACTTAAACTTAGCACAAGTCACAAACATTTTGGAAGGAGTTTTTGGTGGTTTTGCCACAAAGTGGCATGAGAATTGAATAAGGAATTAATTTCATTCAGGTTCTTCAGGAAATTTAATCTTCTCCAAGAAGAAAATCATGTAATGGTATATATATTTTTATATTTTAATTTTGGTTGTTTCGTCTTTACATGGAGCTGAGCATAGAGATTTTTATGGAGATTTATTAGAGTGATTCTACATGTGATTTATGGTTTTTTCATCACCATTTATGATGGAATATTTTCTATTTAAATATGTTGTTGGAATGTTTAATGGGGTTTTGGAGCATTCAATTTGGAAATATTGCAAAGAATATTTGAGAAAACTCGGACATGGGTTTCTTTCTCACATAATTTTTTGTTATTATTATGAAATATCATAAATAATTTTTGGTTTCTTATACTCGATTTTAAACTATGTTGGTTCTCAATCTAGTTCCTTAGATCAAGTAGTTATTTTTCATAGACTTTCCGTAAGTGTAATCGATTCGTGTGCTTCATATTTATCCTCATGCTTAAAATTTCATTTAGAATAATGGAGAATTATAATTTTTAATGAATTATTGTTCCTTTTCAAAATAAAAAAGAAAGGATACAAAAGATGACTAGTTGGAATAAATGAGGGAGTGTGGTTGTATAAAAAATTGTGACACACTAGTTTAGTGTTTTGTGGGTTTTTCAAAAGGGTTGGCATTCCACGGAATCCAAACGTTGAGGGACAATTAGAAATCCTACAAAGGCCATGAAACATGGGAAAAATAATAATAAATCCTAAAATTAGAAGACACATGGCTATATTTTGGGTCTTTTTAATCCATTTGGGTTTTACAAACTTCAATTTTGAAAATAAATAAAAGGTAATATGGTTTTGGGTCCGTATAGGGAGAAGAAAGTGAAAAAAACATGGGAAAACTTAAAAATCCAAAAGGTAGCCATTTATCAACATTCTAGCATGGGGTGAGCAGTTAAAATTTTGTAGACTTCAATTCCATGGAATGAGCCAACTTTCATAAAGGCTTTGGATTCGGGCTATCAAAAGGTCAAAGAAAGATCAATTTTTAAGTTGTGATGCGAAGGAATAGCCCTAAACTAATGAAAAGAAAACATGAAGAAAGAAGGATTGATATTATGATGAGTGTGGAGATTTTCTATTGTCTCATGTTTCAAAAAATTTAGTTAAGGGGATGTCAATGGTGAATTGTGAAGTAAGCTTAGAGCTTTCCTATTGGCTCATGCTTCACAATGGATAAAGAACAATCTAACTTTGTGAAGGTTTGTGGAGATTTCTCATTGGCTTTCACTTCACAAAGTGAGCATAATACATATCAAAGGGATCGAGTAGACATATGAAATCATTCAACCACTCTTTAGGCCAATATAATCTGATGGTTCTCAAGCCCTAAAGTGAATATAATTTAATAATAGGCGTCGGAGTCCGGAAGAAGGAATGAGCAATCAAAAGACAAAGCAAGTAAACGCATAAGTAAATCCATACCCCACGACCCAACCAAAGACCAACACATGGAAAATTAAAATAAAAGCACATTTAGAAAGAGATAATATCCAAGGCCAATAAAAGGTTGTCATGTGTCATTCTCTAGTTCATCTTGACACGTAAAACTTCAGAAAGCCATATCTTTTGATTCCCTACTCCAAATTTTGAAAAATTATATCATTGGAAAGGTCTCTTCGATACCTTCACTTTGGAATCATTATATTCATAAAGTGATGGTGATTAGTGGGAGAAAAATAAGAAAAATTCCTTAGCATTCAAGATTTAGTTCCAGTGTTGTTCAACCACCCAATGTAATGAAGTATGGTAGTTATTTCTTCTCCAACAAGTAAGACAACATGAATGAATGCTGTGACAGCTTCCCATGATCCTTTTTAGAATTGTAATTTATCTTATTGGTGGGTGAAGAGGGAAATCATATTTTTCTCTTTTATATCTCTCTCATCTTCTAGATATTTAAGAAGTCTTTAGGACATGACAAAGGGGGTTAGTTTTTCTATTTGTAAAAAGGTCAAGAGGTTCCATTGTAAATATTACATGTTTCCTTTGTGAAATGCATATGGATTTCCATTTCAAATACTTTTGTGTAAATGTGGTTACAATTTACATCCATTGAAAAAATTTAGAGCATTTGATTGATGTTCCCTAGTTAAGAAAGTCAAGATACAAATGAAATATGTTTGCTTTTGTGTTAAAATTATGTGTTCTAAGTTACGTATGTTGAATTACCGCATGATGAGTTATATTTTCTGTTGATGTCTCATTTTTAGTGTTTCTCTTTGGTGTACAATATATCTATTCTTAATGGTTGTGCTTTGGTCATTATTTGGATATTATGTTGTAATAATTTACTTTGGAATATTGTATGTGATTCTAAAATCCTTACTATAACCATTTTGTGCTAAGAGAGTTTTTTTTTTTTTTACCTTTGACTGTATATTGGACATATGAGGTAAGAAGCAATAAATAATTTATTAGAATGCTCAAAAATATTGTGTCAAGTATATTATAGATTGTTTCAAAGCTTTACATCTACCGAGGATTGGTGAATGCAAATATTTCTTTGTAGAAATTGTCACTACTTAATCCAGTTTTCTGTACTTCCCAGAATGACAGGTTGCTCTAAGTGTTAAATTCTTGACTATAAGGAATATATCTTCCTATAATCCCCCTCCATTAAAAATACATAATTAATCCCACCCCATGCTAAATTTCATTCATTTATTGTGTTGTTATGTCTCTAAATATCATTGAAAGTGTCCTTTAGATTTTATTAATAGAATGCAAGAGCAACCAAATTTTACTATCTATAGTAACCTATGTCTAGTAAGGTAAGCATATGTAAAATTTTGTGTGATAAATTGTGAGAGTGAAGTGTTGTGTTTATGGAAATGTTAATCCTATATTGATCCGTCATTTAAATAAATTGAGGGAGAAAAGATATTATCTCTCCCTTTTCATTGAGGTTATACTACATGTCATCACACCCTAGTTCAAGGAAGAACCAAAAGTTACAATAATAGGTTATCCCCTCAGTACGTGCCCCTCAATCATCCCGAGGCTTGATCCCAAGGAAAGTGTTACATCCCTCACTAGTTACAAAGCGAAGCACTACCACAAGTCTACCACCATTCCAAGAAATTCCCCCTTTCTTAAAGAGAATTTTTGTCAATCCACCAAGGGTGCAGATTTGAGGACCATCAAACTAAAAAATGAATACTTTAAGTTTTGTGTATTTGATTTTAAAAATGGAAAAAGGATGTATATTGTTTTGGGTATTATTTGAAATATGACTATTATCTAGAGGAAACATTTTAAATTCTTATTTATATCTAGTAATATAATTATTTAATAGAAAAGAGTAAGGAAACAAATGAATTCATGTTTTTGGTCTAATAACACGTGAAAGATGAAAATGGTTTGGGTTTTGACTGTGATATTTGGAAAAAGGAAATATAGTTATTCTCGGATCTTATGGAGCTTTGCTTAGTATATTTTATGACTCGATTGGTTTTTTTTTGTTTTATTAAGAAAAATAGAAAAGATGAATGAAAGATTAAAATATGATTTGGGTTTGTTTGTTATTTAAGATTTGGAATCTATGTTTTATTTAGACCATGGTGGGTAATCTATTAATAGTGTATTTTTGGGATATTTGTTACGTGCATTGATTATAATGAGTATTAGTTCTCTTGAAGCTTTCTATTATCAATTGTTTCTAGCTCTGTGGAGCTTTGCTAATATCACTTATTTGTAGCTTGTAATGATCATGGTTTCTATTAATCTATATGATTCATGTTTTCTTATGAATAATATGTGAAAAATAAAAAATTATGTAGAGTTTAGAAGGTTTATGAGGACTCGAATTATTTATACCTCTAATTTATTATCTAAAATTCTAACGCGATTGGGATTATAAAAGAAACTAGGAATGAATATGTAGAATTTAAATTAAAAAGATTACTTCTATAGCTCTTAGTGAGTATATTTGTTATCATAATTGTTTTTATCATTCTTCGACATTTATGGACTTAGTGAATTATTGGTATTTTTTTCTCTAGGATTGGTTCTTAGGAAGGTATTAAATAAAAGTATGGTTGTAAAAATTGTATTTTCCACTCTCTCTTAAATATATTGCGATAAATGATTCTATTTTGGGTGGGAAGTAAAATTATAAAGAATGAAGGTATTTTCAGAAATGTATTGAACTTATGTTTTAAATTATTATTGTTTAATTGTTACGAAAAAGGGGATGTATGAACTATTTATAGAAAATGATTTTGTAAACAATAGTGATGTGTTAACTTTTATTAACATGATTATATGAGAGTAGTCGAGACACTTTAAGATATTCTTTGTTGGTATATTTTAATGTTGGGTTGGTCAAATTATGTAGAGAAAAAAATAAAATCATGCCTATATTAAAATTTCAAGGGATTGTAATAACCTCCACTGTTATCCAAATAGCTCTCCTAGCGATTTGAATAACTTTAATACACATTTTGGCCCTAAGTTATTCCTTGAAGACTTGCGCATGCTCAAAATCACTGGCACATTCACTTGGTTGTAGTTGACCACGCGCCCCTTTCCTTTTTCTCCTTCGTTCCACTTATCCCTTACACCCACATTCCAAACATTCACCTTCTTCTCATCCAAAGGCACCTCGCACCGCTACTAAGTCCTTAGACCTTCACGTGTCATGCCCATCACCTTGTAATAGTTGTGCCTTAACCATATGTTCTTTGCTCACTAGTTTGCTTCATCTCCTGTGTGCATCATGTGTGCCCCCTCCACACCTTCCTCTATTTTCTCCGTGCACCTTCCCTCATGCCCTTTTGTGTCAGATCATCTTTTGACATGC
Organism: Taxus wallichiana var. yunnanensis; assembly: GCA_018340775.1. Classification (NCBI taxonomy): domain Eukaryota; kingdom Viridiplantae; phylum Streptophyta; class Pinopsida; order Cupressales; family Taxaceae; genus Taxus; species Taxus wallichiana. The sequence continues at coordinate 555,780,386 of CM031237.1, forward strand.
TTAAGTGTGTCCTGCGCAATTAGTCAAAGTGTGCTAATAGAGCTCCAAATCCTTACAACAAATTAGTAAGTGACACGTGGCAGAAATGACAAATAGTTGTATAGTTGGCCATCATTTCATCCAATCCACGTGTGCCATGTGTTTTGCATGCGCCAATGACTCTGAAATATTCTAACATCCATATCCTCTACTACAAAGCTAAGATCATCATGCCGTTGGACTTGTCGAGAGTCATGCAGACATCAACTACAGTGCTAAAAATTCAAAATTCAAATTTTGGTGGATCTGGTAGGTGAGAAATGGGAAAACGTATCTTTGAACATTGATGAGTAGATTTGATTGCTCCAACCACCCAATTTGGTATGATCTTCCCTCCTTTGTCTTCAACACATCAAACAAGCATGGGGAAGCTTATTTCACATATTTACAAGTAGATTTGTAGACATTAATGCTTCTTGTTGGTGGTTGTGTTTCAAATTTGGGTTTTCCCTCCTTTTCCCTTCTTCCTCCATGGATTCATCTATAAATTTAATAGTAAGGCTCATTTGTTATGTTGGACACTCTAGATCCTTACACATGTTGTTAAGGACTCCATATTTTCTATATTTTGAGTTACAAACCTCTATGTTTGGCTCTTGCATGTGGATATCCACCTCCTTCATCATTGTAATAGCTCTGTGCATTTCTAGAAGTAATGGAAGCATCGTTTTGTGACTATTCTACGTCCTAACGTGTTTTTATTCATTATTCTTTACTATTCTTTAACATTGTGTGCTGGTTATGATACTTTAGGTCCCCTGTAGTTCCATATTTGGTTGTGTTCCATGAGAACGATCTAGTGAATGTGTATTTCACTGTGCTACTCGTGCCTAGCCTCCTTTCACGCATTCCCTATCATTATTTCTTAGAAAAAATAGTTTTCATCCCTATTTTTTAGTGTTATATCCTTTTAGTGTAGTTTCCTCCATGTAATCCTTCTTTCCTTGGTCCCTTGGCATCATTAGCTTAGTTTTTTCCTTCAAGCACTAGGAGTAGTAGTAGCATTAGAGATAGATAGAGGAATTGGCCTTCTTTGGAGATCTGTCTGAAGCTCGTAAGGTCCCAAAACTTGGGGATGGTTCCATTGTGGTCTCAAACACCTCGACCCTTCTGAGATCTGAGACTAGGGTGTAGGTTTGAGCAACCAATAGTTTTCGGCATGCACTGGTGGGACCAACATTGAAAGTCAAATTTTATATCTCTAAGTTCGTGTGTGAACTTAGTGTTTCTACCTTTGGGGACTCATTTCCAACACATATGGTGACTCCTAATATTTTAAGACCTCTTTTTAGCAATCCCTGAGCACCTTTCATGAGAAGAGTGCGCACAAGAAGAAATGCAACATCTCGAGGACTATTTTTAATAACTCTAGCTATCCCTGAGAAGATTTTGTTCTAGAAATCACGCACATGAATCTCTATCTCTAGCGCAAAGTATGCCCATTCAACTCATCCTTAAAACACACAACTTGCATTCCCCACAATGGGGCATCGTGACCCCCTCCATTAAGAAACTTTGTAAACTTTTGGAGGGAATCCCTTACTCCTGGCCATGCAGCATGATATGCCGAATGGCACACTCAAGAGTATTCCTTAATTTACTAGTGAGAATAAAGTCACCCCTTATGAGCATATCTAGGATATAGAAAATGTGTGTTCACTCTATCTAATCACACATGATGATATATCAGTCAGATTTCTTACTGACCTCTTTCAAAGGTAAAACTTCAATGGTACCGAGGTTTAATACTTAGATCTATTGCCATTTGGGATGAACTAGGAACAACTCTTTGCAATTACTTCAATGATAATTCAGATCACTTATCATTGGTGGAGCAACTAAAAACAATAAGGAGGGTGCCCAATGAGTAGATGACTAATTTCAACATCAGATTTTAGAAGACTTGGGACATAATTCCTCTTGTGGTAAGACCTACCCCCCAACATACTTTCCTTTATTATCTCGAAGGCACTCAATAATGATATTTTAGTTATGATCCAATTTATGGGAGGTAGGACTTTACCACTACTTATAGAATTATAGCAAGTGTAGAAAATAGTCTCCTTCGGGTGGGAAAGTTGGCTCTTAGACCGCCCATGCCCTTGTTCCCGAGAGATGTCATAGACGCCCAACCTTCTATGGCCCCTATTCCTAATCCCGAGAAAAGCATGTAACCAAGTGCCTCAACATCCTATTCTCCATCATAGTAAAAGGAATATGATGACTTGAAGGCCTTGATCAAAAATTTATCAAATAAGGTCATATCATTAGAAAAGTAGCAGGGGTAAGTTAGAGAGGAGATTCCAATCAAGCGCATGGCCAAGGAAATCAACCATGGTGGAATCAATATGGAAATCAAATATACGTTCCTAATTAGCATAATGACAGATGGAAGCCTAATACACATATACCCATGTAAATTGTTCTCATGTGACTTCTCTCCCAGCACCCAGCATGAGCCGAGTGCTTGTTCTAGTCCAGAACAACTAGGCACAAGATTTATAATGTTTCTTCCCTTACAACATGCCTCATATTCAATATCATTGTGCTAATGTTGCATGTGCCCAAGCCTTCATGATCTAGAATGCTTCATCTTATGAGCCCTCAACAAGTGCCCATGAAGCGAGATAATCCAAATAGACCAAAAATTCTCTCGGAGTCTAATTTGATTTTCTTTGGCATGGAGGAGTTCTTGTTCCCATGTTACGAGAAGATACAAGTGGATCGCACGCCCAAGTTACAGACAACACAAGATATAAGAAAATAATATTAGAGTCGGGCATGTAGGTTACACCCCAATAATGTAACTAGATCCTCATAGGAAGAAAGAATCGAGAAAGCATCGTGTGGTAAAAGAAATCAAATCCCTATGTAGGAGACCCTCATAAAGCTACATCCGAAATAGCACATGCCCCTCATTTGGTAGGACAAGCCTCTTCCCCAGCTAAAATTCAGGCTTCCACACTTGAACAGTCAATAAGGTATGTTGTTCCCTAAATGCACAAGATGGGGGGGCTTCCATTGAACATTTTTTACCAAATGAAGAGAATAAACATAAATGTCACAATGTGGGATTCCCTAACCATTCCATCTTAGTGGGATCTGTTGCATGAAGCTCTAGTGAAACTCCCACATGCTAACCTAGTTATGCAAAAGCCACGTGCTTCAAAATCTGCCAAGAAGAGGAGAAAAAAGTAAAGTTGTTCAAACCCCACCCTTCTATATTTCCTTGATTATAGGTAAGCATCCGGCACATAACTACATGATTGACTCAAGCACTAGCACTTTTGTTATGCCTAAGAAGTTAACTCGATGTCTAAGGTTTGAAATATAGCCCTTTGTCTAAAGGAGTCCTACAACTTGATATCTCAATTGTTACCACGTTAGGAGTCATCAAGGATCTTGGGTTAACCCTCCATGCATGTCCAAGTCTAACAATTACTCAAGATGTGTTAATTATTGACATGCCTCCTTTGTTTCCCTATTTCTATCAAGATAATTTACTACCAAGGTGGGTGGTTACTTGTCTTTTGATTGGTCTCATATTTTAATCAAGACAATGTGTGGTACCCGGTTTACCATACAAGCTGAGCCTATATTTTCCTATCATGTAGAGTCATATGTCCCATCCTCTCTCTAAGCCAATTGTCTTATCCAAGAAGTACAAGTTTCAGCCTCCTAAAGAGTAGTCTCTTCCACTGTCTAATTAGACCTAGTGCTTAATGAATGGGTGGAAAGGCATCAAAAATTTGATCCCTATGCTGAAGAACCGGAAGCCTATGAAACTGGGCTTGGTACTTATTGCATTCTATAAGAAGATGCTACGCTTCTACGCATTCTCATGAGAGAAAAGTTCAAACTAGTCCATGGAAGTTTTACTTTAATCGATCCAGAAGAATAAATGGCACAGAGCAGGATTGGTTCTCATTTTTGCCTAAGGATGAGAAATTATTCTTCACATATAGGTTTTAGTTTGTATGCTCTAACAATGTGGTAGAATATGAAGTGTTGGTGTATGTCTTGCTCATTGTTGAAAAGAAGAAAATTAAAGCATTACAAATATTTTGGGACATAGAATTGATCATCCACCAGGTCACCAACAAAGGCCAAAAAAATAATAAGCTTCTTAAAGTTTATAAATATAGAGTTTGGGACCTATTTGAGAGATTTAATGCCCTTAATCTACAAGTAGTCCCATGTAGAGTGAACAAAGAAGTTGACCAAATCACCGCACTCGGTTCATAGTTTTCTCATGTTGAGGACTTTGTCAAAGGAAACACTCAACACATTAAGATGGTAATCAGACCATCCATTCCAGATAATAACACCAACTGGCAAGTGTTCGATAGTGACATGTAGATTATCCAATTTATCCAGAATGAAGCTGAGTTTTCATCAAATATGCAAGATGACTTGCATGACAGCTATGGTGACCAAGTGATATAGCTAAAGAAAAATAAGTTGCCTAAAGGTCTGGTCACCTTAGAGTAAATGTTAAGCCTTGATGATGAGTTCAAGGGTGAAGAAAGATACATGAATGTCACACAAGAGGACTGCTCATCTATTACTATTACATGTGGAAAAGAGATACTACTCAACAAGGCTTGTGCGCATGAAGAAAAATAGGCCTTCATCTCTCTCTATAAAAAATACAATGATATTTTCTCATGGGAGTATGAAGACCTCAAAGGTGTTGATCTAAGTGTTGGTCAACACTCCATTGACCTTGATCTTGGTGTAAAACATGTCAAATAGAAGCGTGGTACAATCAATCCAAAGATAGATCCCCTAATGAGAAAGGAATTATCAAAAATCATTGAGGTTAAAATTATTTTTCCTATCAAATACTCTACCTGGGTCACAAACCTGGTTCCGGTGCACAAGAAGAATGGTGAAATCAGACTCTATGGTTATTTAAGAGATTTGAATTAGGCATCTCTAAAGAATCATTATCTTTTTCTTCAACGGAGAAGATTTTGTAGACCGTAGCTAGTGCGCAAACATTCTCCATGTTAGATGGGTACTCAGGTTTTAACCAGATCCTAGTCAAGGAAGAGGATCAATTCAAAACAACATTTACAACCAAGTGGGGAACATATACATATCATAAAATGCCCTTTGGTCTATCAAATACGGGTGCCACATTTCAGCGCTATGGATATTTCTTTCAAAGGATACATTAATGAGTTCATCCTGGTTTACCTTGATGATATAACTATCTTCTTAAAGTAGATCGCAGATCACATGGCACACCTAGAAAAATTCTTTGAGAGATGTAGAGAATTTGGGGTATCTCTTAACCCTAAGAAGTGCAATTTTGTGGTGGTGTAGGGTAACCTATTAGGGCATGTGGTTTCAAATGATGGCATCACGATTGATCATGAGCACATTTCAGCCATCCTAGCCCTTTCCTTGTTGGTGCAAAAAGGCCTTACATTCCTTCCTTGGAAAGATTAAATTTGTTAGGCATTTTATTCCTAACTTTGTGGGACTGGTGCAGCCCATCACCCTTATGCTCAAGAAGGACATAGCCTTCAAATGGATAGCAAAAGGAAGAGAAAGATTCAACAAGATCAAGAAAGAGATTGCTTGTGCACCAACACTCATCAATCTAGATTATTTAAAGGATTTCATCCTTTATGCTTATGGAACAGATGTAAGCATTGCTACTATCCTAACACAGGAAAATGAACAAGGGTTGGAGCAGCCAGTGGATTTCTTCAGCTAGATGGTGAAGGAGTATGAATTAAGATATAGTCACATGGAGAAGTAGGTCTTTTCCATCATGCGTGTGCTCAAGAAATTCAAGAGCATGCTCACTACCAATCATGTTAATGTATTAGTCTCCCACTCTTCGGTCAAAAAATTCATCATGGGAAATAATTGAGAAAAGGGTGCGATGGGTGACCAAAATCATGGAATATGATGTGACTATCAAGGCCATGAAACTGGTAAGAGGTAGTGCACTCGTAAGCATATTATTCGAGGATGCACAAAGTGAACCCGAGGTTTCATTTTTCCTAGATGAAGACCTTCCGCGTTTAGAACTTGAATAGAATATAGACCCTGGCACTCGTGACTAGATGAAGGACATGATCACATTCCTTTCTAAGGGTGCATACCCTCCCAGTTTAAATAAAGAAAAGAGAAGACATATGAGGTTATAATCTATCCTTTATGTGTTGATTAATGGACTTATCTTCAAAAGGAATCTTGATGGCATGTTGTTAAGATGTATTAATGGCACACAGAATGAAAAAGTGTTAGCAAAATTTCATGATGGATTCTCTAGTGGACACTTCTCTGGCAAAACTACCACAATGAATATTATAATGGCAGGTATATTTTGGCCTACCCTATTTGTAGATGCACATAGGTGGGTCACGAAATGCAAATAATGCACTTTCTTTATAGGAAAGAAAAGATTGGCAATGCTTCCCCTCCAACCAATCCAAGTGGATCAACCCTTTGTGCAATGGGGTCTTGAATTCATAGGCATGATCAATCTGCCTTCAAGAACTAGACATAAATGGGTGCTGATAGCTACAAATTACTTCACCAGATGGACAGAAGCTGTCACGCTTAAGGAATCAACTAAGGTAGTCATCCTTGACTTTCTCGAAGGTTTAGTCACAAGGTTTGATGTTCCTTAAACCATTATCTCTAATAATGTAAAGGCCTTCCTTGGTGCTAAAAAATCACCGATTGGGCTCTAAGTCCTGGGCATTTACCTCGAAATCCTCTTCCAACTATTACCCTTAAGGAAATGGTCTAGTAGAATCAACAAACAAGAATCTAGTCAAAATCATGAAATACACAATGAACATCACCAAAGACAAGGGGCATACAAAGGTCTTATGTGCACTCTGGGCAGATAGAATCACATTCAAAAAGGTAATAAGAACTTCACCTTATAAGCTTGTCTATGGAAAGGAGGCTACCCTTCCATTGAAACTAGAACTAAATTCATTGGTTCTTTCCCAACAACCTGGAATTTGAAGGAACGGATCAGAGAGAAATCAGGATGGTAGAGCTAGATCATCTTGAAGAACTTAGAAACTCTACCATGATTAAGTTATAACAACATCAACAAGAAACAAATAAATGGTTTGACAGAAAGGCTAGGCCTCAAGCTTTAAACATTGGGGACCTGGTTCTAAAATGGGATGCTAATAGAGCTAAGCAAAGGTGCCATTCAAAGTTTGATGCACTTTGGAGTGGCCCATACATCATCAAGTCCTATAAATAAACTAACTCTTTTGAGTTAACTCATCCATATGGAAGTGCACTACAAATCCCAGTGAACGAGATCTATCTCAAACCCTTCCATTAGGTTTACTACATCATGTTGTATATATTAGACTAGTTTTAATTCCTCGTAAGTGTGCTCCGCGCACATTTTTTTTGGTACATAGTTCTTTCCTCTCGTGTGCTTCCTGCACGTGCTCTTTTGTTACTCCTAGAGTGAAAATATTCTCTCAACAGTTGTCAGATTCAAAAAAAAGTGTAGAAATGGTTCTCAAGTGATCATAGGGGTAGTTTCATGATTGCACAAATAGACTCCATGCCCAATGGATGCTTTAGGATATTGATCTCTTTCATCTAGCAGGTGGATGGCCCCAAAAGTCACCAAAACTATTATCCAAATAGCTCTCCTAGTAATTTGGATAACTTGCATACATATTCTGGCCCTAAGTTATTCATTGAAGAATTTTGTGCTCAAAATCACTTAGCACATTCCCTTGGTCACAATTGACCTGCATGCCCCTTTCCTTTTCTCCTTCCACTTCTCCCTTACTCCCACATTCCACATGGTCAACTTCTTCCCATCCCATGCTCCTCATACTTATTACTAATTCCTTAGCCCTTCATGTGCCATGCCCATTACCTTGTAATAGTTTCACCTTAACCATATGTTCTCTGCTCACTAGTTTGCTTCATCTCCCCACACACATCGCACGTGCCTCCTCGGTGCCTTCCTTTGTTTTCTCTGTGTTCTCTTCATTCATGCCCCTTATGTGCTAGATCATTTTTTGACATGCTTAAGTGTGTCGCACACAATGAGTCAAAGTGTACCAATAGAGCTCAATCCTTGCAACCAATCAGTAAGTGACACGTGGCAAAAACAAAAATTAGTCAGATACTGATTGGCCATTATTTCAGCCAATCCATGTACGCCATGTGTTTTACATGCACCGATGAATCTAACATATTTTTAAAGTCATATCCTCTCTCTACATAGCTCAGATCGGCGCATGCCTAGATTTTTAGAGAGATAGAAACATATAAACATCAGGTCGGAAAACGCGTCACTCGAACATTGATGAGCAGATCGATTGCTCCAACCACCCAATTTGGTATGATTTTTCTTCTTTTTATTCAACACATCAAACAAGTATGGGAAAGTGTATTTCATAGATTTCTAAGTGGATTTGTAGACATTGAATGCTTCTTGTTGGTGTTTGTGTTTTAAATTCTGGTTTTCCTCCTTTTCCCTTCTTACTCCATCAATTCATCTATAAATGTAAGAGCGAGGCTCATTTTTATGTTCGACACTTTGGATCCTTGAGCATGTTGCTAAGGACTCTATATTTCCTATATTTTGAGTTGTAGACCTCTATGTTTTGATCTTGCATGTGGATATCCACCTCCTTCATCATTGTAACATCTCTGTGCATTTTAGAAGTAATAAAAACATCGTTTTGTGACTATTCTCTATCCTAATGTGTTTTCATTCCTTCTTCTTTCCTCTTATTTTGCATTGTGTGCTAGTTGTGCTACTTCAGGTCCCATATAGTTCCATATTTGGTTGTGTTCCATGAGAATGATCTCGGTGAATGTGTATTTTGTTGTGTTACTTGTAAATAGCCTCCATTCACGCATTCCATGTCATCTTTGTTCAAAAGATAGTGTTCATCCCTCTTTCTCGGTGCTATCACCTTTAAATGTAGTTTCCTCCATGTTATCCTTCTTTCCATGGTCCCTTGGCATCATTAGCTTAGTTTTTTCCTTCTAGCACTAAGAGTAGTAGTAGCATTAGAGATAGATAGAGGAATCGACCTTTTCCGATCCATCCCAAGATCGTAAGGTATAAAAACTTGGGGACAATTCCATTTTGGTCTCAAACATCTCATCCCTTCGAGATCTCGAGACACAGTGCATGTTTGATCAACCAACACTACCTTACTCAATCTCTTCAATAGGATCTTGCAATAAGACTATAAGCCTATAATGGCTCAAAAGCGATATATTTGCTATTTTTTTTTGTAACTAACTATATATCACCTTTGATTGCCTCTTAGAATCACTATGTTTTTCTCTTCATACTTCTCTCAACATCCTTCCATTCAATTAGATAATTCATTCATCAACAAATGATCTTGCATTTACCTATCTCATCTTATTCTTTCCTTTGTCTCTCCTAACCCTTGGCTCAACCTTCCCTACTTACCTCTTTAATGCTTCTTTTCTTTCACTCCTATTTCAAACACTCAAATAATTGTTAGATCCTCCTTTAAGATGATTTAAAACTTCCAAAGTTCAACCTTTCACTATTTTACCAAAACTATCCACTATCCTTCAATCCTTCTTAAGACAATATGCCTTTATCTAACGAAACATTAAAACTTCAAGAGCTACCCCATAAGGTTAAAAAATTTCCACTAGTTCACTTTTCCCATCCCTAATGTCCTCATGAAATTTTAGAAATTAAATCCTTTCTCAACTCTTTGTGGCTCACCTTTTGTATTTTGGCTCTTAAGCACCTTCACTAGATCTTTTTAGTCAACTTTCATGAATATATGATTTTACCAAGGGTATCAGTAACACAACGTATATGTTTTTGAGCTCCCATTAAGGGATTCCATGTGGGTATAAATTTTCAAGGTCAGCCTCTATATATAATCGCAACTTCCTTTTTATAAACACCCTTCAAACTAGGACTCGGACTATGATGAACACTCCCTTATAGATTATCAAAAATTACAGAGAATTAACCCCATGTTCCAAAATATTTTTGCATAATATTGTCATATGGTCCCTTGTTAATATATCTTGAATTTTTAGAGTGAAATGGTGTGATTATGTGCCTCAATATTCAAACCCTAGCTCAGATAACATGTAACCCTCGTAGGAGCAAAAGAGGTAAAAATCAACAATAACTTCCACTAATGTTTGATTTAAGGCTTAAAATTTCATCTATACATGTTTTTACTTCTATATACATGATTATTTTAGTATTGGAGATTAGTAATCAAGTTTCACCCTTTGATAGTCCAGTTCATTTCCCTTTCACATAAAGGCATGCTATATTTGTAACCCTCCCATTCCTATCTAGAAATAACAAAGGCTTACTAAAATAATCGATCATATTTTCTTGAGATGAAACTATCACATTTTCCTAAAGAAGAAATTGCAACCATCCTATAACTCTCCTAGTTATTTAATAATCACCTAATTTCAAAATATAGTTACAAACCACATATTCATGCTCATTCTACATGTAGAGGAAAGTAATGACATTTTTAACTTCTTGGACCATTCTACCTCATATAACTTCATTCCATGCACACCTAAATTCATGAAACCTATATAAAACTTTCTAAAAACTATAAACAAGACTAATACAGCCCTATCTATCATTCACAGTCCTTTGGCTTCTTTACCCAAAATAGAGCATCAAACTTCATATTAGGTTTCCAAGATCTGTAAAAAACATGTTCAAGAATTGGGGTCCTTGAATACATGTCATACCTACTACACAAGGAGGAAATCATAGTATAACTCAGGGTGTTACAAGAAAAAATCAACTCTTTTTCTGAAATGACATTTCATCATTGAAATATGTCTTTCTTTGCATACAAAGTTATGAGTTACAGTCCACTACTTCCTTCCTCTCCTCCTCTCACACCAAGAATGACCTTAAAAATTCCTTCCACATACTCATATATCCTCCTATATTTGAATCTCTATCCTCGAAGGCCATCTGGTTACCTAATTCATAACTCCCATTTTGAAATGTAACTTCTCATTAGATGCTCACCATTACATTTTTCATAGTTACATCATTTTAAGACCTTCATAACTCTCATTTTAACCTAAGGACTTATTACACATGTTTTTCATCCTAGTATGACACCTATAAGACTCTAAAACACCTAATAACATATAACAAAATTGAATCAAATTTTACAAGACCGTAAACCCATTTTATGCCTTTGTAAATTCAAGTTACAAGGAAAATTTTAAGGGTCCCTCTGAAAATAATCCTTAGAAAATATTTGGAGAATCTATGACAATTATATTTCACATGAATGAAGAATATCAAGACATCACAACATCACTATTAAATGATACTAGGTTGTATATTTTTATATGCTACCAGTCGGTAGCATATTTTTTATGCTATCGAACGACAACATATAGTATGTTATCAGCCGATAGTATAAAAATTCTGCAAGCCGACTACATTTTTATGCTACTGGCTGACACCTTAACTATATGTTGTTGGCCGGTAGCATAAAAATGATGTCAACTAGTAGCATTTTTTATTGTATTAACTGACAATATACTATATGATGTCGGCCAGTAGCATAAAAATATGCTACGGACTAACTATATTAAGGAGAACTTTTCAAATTTCTATTTTGTAGGAAGAGAGAATTGACCTCTAAAATAAACTTGTACCCATTAAATTTTGGAAAATGTTCCTAACTACTACCCTAAAAATTATCCAATTTTAAATGTCAAAAACCACAATATTCATGAATTAAGGAATATTCGCCACTAAAATTTTCCCTAAATTCATATCCCCTTTTGGAGGGAAACTACATAATAAAGTTTAATTCAAATATTCCATCCTCACCGATAGCTTTTAAAGACTCACATGAACCATTAGAACCCCCGAAGATCTCTCACAACTCATATTGACTCTACGAAACAAGAAATTTGATCTTCAAGGTTTGTTTATGGATGCTCCCGCATCATACTCCCATGGTGGAAAAAATTCTTGCATATTCTTTTTTTGATTGCTAATGTCTTCACTTTCATTGTTTGTATTTGATCTCCTCTCCTTTTTATCATGGTTCTCATGTATCTCACATCCACTAAGATCTTGCATAGTAGAACAAGTTCTTTGTCTTCAATTTTCCTTGACATTGCTCTCCATCTTCTTTAGTTCCATCCCTACTTCCACCATCTTCAAGTCTCCATACTTTTTACCTACACACACATAAAGATGTAAAAAAAAATACATGGTTCTTCCTCTTTCATAACCTTTTCCATCCATTTAGAGTTCATATCCATCATTCTATCATCCTTGGTTATGCTATAATATTCTTGTTCTTGTATATTTACTTGTTTATATTCCCTTTCCACCATCTCAAGTTGTCTTAACTTTGTATCTTCTTGTTCTTTGATGTCATTTTTATCATCACATGCCCAAGAAATCACCATTTTCTCAATTTTACCTATATTTTCTTTCTTTGCATCTAACTTATCCAAAAAAATTACAAAACACGATTAATATCATCCAAAAAATCTTCATTCCATTCTTTCTCATCATCTTCAAATGCACAATTAACATCATTTTGGAAAATTTCAAGGAATTCATTCACATCATCCTCAATACCAAGAAAAATTTCATCAAATTTACTTACCTTACATTCACCTTTGGCTTTCTTTTCTTCTTTTTCCTCCGAAAAATGTTTTTTTGTTATGAACTCATTGTCTTTATTCTATATTTAATTTTCATTTTTCTTCTTATCAAGGCTTCATTTCTTAGCTTCTTTTCTTTATTCTTAATCATCCTCTTCAAATTAAAACTCTAATTCCTTCATACAATCTACATCATAGGCCATTTAGCTTTATTTATTTATCCAAAATTCACATCCATACCTTGGTTTCTCCTCAATATCTCTTTCAAGTTCTCTATGTCTTCTATTTGCTTCGCATCTCTCGATTTCATCTACTCTTCAATCTTTGTCTTCTTTGATTTATTTGTTTCTTATCTCTTCTTCTTCTCTAACTCTTCTTGTTTCCTCTTGTAGCTAATCAGTTTCCACAACTCTCGATTTCTTCTTATTGATCCATCTTCTCTCACAGACAAGTTTGTTTCACCTTTCCTCTTCTCTTCCACACCTCACCTTGGCCTCACCAGGTCTTTTGGTGTCTTCTCTATCTCTTTTCAACTTCTCACACTTCTCTTCACTTTACTCTTCACCTTATGGATGTTATCACGATGTATCTTTTTATGTATGGCCTCTAAGAGAAGATCCTTGTTTATTACCCTATCTAATTAAAAAATTCACTCTTCACCTCTCACTTCATTCACCACACACTTACACAACACATTATTAGTCACAAAGTATGAAATCAATATTCAAATAAAATTACAAAATAAAATCCACACTCTATTAAAAATGATGCAGAGAAAACTTACAATCATTACTATATTCAACTTTCAAGGGATTACAACTAACTACCTTACTCAATATCTATAAGAAGATCCTGGAATAAGCCTACAATAGCTCAAAAAATCATATATTTGCTTACATTTTAGCTAAATAAATCTATATCATTTTTATATCCTCTAAGAATCACTATTTTATATTCTTCATAGTTCTCATAATATCCTTCCATTCATTAGATAACTCATTCATCATCAAATGATTTTTCATTTACCTATCTTTTCTTACTCTTCAATGTTTATTTTCCTTCATCCATGTTTCACAAAATCAAATAATTTGTATATCCTCCTTTAAGATGATGTAAAACTTCCAAACTTAATCCTTGCACTATTTTACCAAAACTGTTCTACTATCCTTCTTAAGACAATGTGCCTTGCTCTAAAAAAGAATATTAACATCAAGGGCTACCTAGAAGGTCTAATAAGTTCCAATAGTTCATTTTTGCATCCCTAATGTGAACATGAAATTTGATAACTTAACTCCTTTCTCAACTCTATGTGGCTCACCTTTTGTATTTTGGCTCTTAAACACCTTCATTAGGTCTATTCCAATCAAATGTCATGATTATATCCTTTTAAAGGGTATCTCAAGACATAAGGTATACATTTTCAGCACCCATTAAGGGATTTATGGTGGGTATAAAGTTTCATGGTCATTATCTAGATATAACTATAACTTCCTTTGTAAAATCATCGTTTAAACTAGGCCTTTTGACCTGTGTTTTAACACTCTCTTATAGACTATAACAAAAATATAGAGTTTTACATAATATATTCATATGGTCCATTGTAAATATATATTGAAGTTTTTAGAGTGAAATGGGGTGATTAAGTGCCTCAATTTTCAAGCCTTAGCTCGACACCATGTAACCCTCCTATTGATCCTAGGAGGCAAGAATCAGCTATAACTTCCACTAAGATTTTATTTAAGGCTTAAAATTTCATCTATAGGTTTTTTTTTACTTCTATACATGTGATGTTTTTAGTAGTGGATATTGGTAATCAATTTTCACCCTTCGATATACTAGTTCTTATTACCTTACACATAAAGGCAAGGTATATTTGTAACCCTCATAGTCCTATCTAACAATAACAAAGGCTTACCAAAACCATCTCTCCTATTTTCTCAAAATTACACTATCACATGTTCCCAAATAAGAAATCATAACCATCCTACAACTCTCTCGGCTATTCAAGAATAACCTAATTTTAAGATACGATTCTGATGACCACGTATTCATGCTTATTCTACATGTAGAGGAAAATAAAGACATTTTTCACCTCAGATATTTATACCTAATATAACTTCATTCCATGCACACCTAAATTTATGAACCTAATATCAAAATCACTCAAAATTATAAGCACGACCAATACAATCCTACCTATCATTCATATTCCTTTGTCTTCTTGACCCAAAATAGAGCATTAAGCTCCATACTAGGTTTATAAGATCTTTAAACAAACATGTTCAAGCATTAGTGTCCTTTAATACATGTCATATTTTCTACACAAGGATGAAATCATAGTATAACTTAGGAAATTACAACAAAATATCAACTCTTTTTCTCAAACTAGAGTTTCATCATTGACATATGTCTTTCTTTGCATACAAAGTTACGAGTTATAGTCACTACTTCCTTCCGATCCTCCTCTCACATGAGGAATGACCCTAAAATTTCCTTCCACATACTCCTATATCCTATTATATTCAAATCTTTATCCCACAGGACCTTGATTACCTAATTCATAACTCCCTTTTGAAATGTAACTTCTCACTAGATGCCCATCATTATATTTTTAACAATTTACATCATTTTCACACATTCATAACTCTCATTTTCACCTAAGGACTTATTATACATGTTTTTCACCCTAGTTTGACACCTATATGACTCTAACACCACCTAATATTATCTAACAAACTTGAATCAAATTTTGCAAGACCATAAACCCATTTCGTTCCTTTATCGATTAAATTTCATTCAAATTACCCTTTTGGAGGAAATTACACAAGAAAGGATAATTCAAATCTTCCATCCTCACTGCTATATCTAAAAAAATAACATGAACCATTAGAACCCTTGAAGCTCTCTCACAACTCATATTGACTCCAAGAAACAAGAAATTTGATCTTGAAGGTTTGATTATGGATGCTCTTGCATCATACTCCCATGGTGGAGAAAATTCCTACATACTATTTGTTGATTGCTCATGTGTTCATTTTAATTTCTTATCTTTGATCTCCTCCCCTTTTTCTCATGGTTCTCAGCTACTCACATCCACTAGGATCCCACATATTAGTTCTTTGTCTTGCATTTTACTTAGCATTTCTCTATATCTTTATGAGTTTTATCTGCAAGTCTCCATGTTTTGTACCTACAAACACAAAGATTATAACAAAAAATTACATGGTTCTTCCTCTTTCATCACCTTTTTCTATCCATCTAGAGTTCATATCCAACATGCTCTCATCATTGGTTAGGCTATAATATACTTGGTATTTTCTATTTACTTGTTTATCCTCCCTTTCCACCATCTCAAGTTTCCTTAACTCTATATCTTCTTGTTCTCTCTATCATTTTTATCATCACATGCCCAGGAAATCACCTTTTTCTCAGTTTTACCTATGTTTTCCTTATTTTCATATAACGTATCCATCAAATTTTGGAAAACATCATCAATATCATCAAAAAAATATTTATTTCATTCTTTCTCGTCATCTTCAATACACAATTAACATAATTTTGGATAATTTCAAGGAATTCACTCACATCATCCGCAATACTAAGTAACATTTCATCAACTTTACTTACCTTTCATTCACCTTTGGCTTGTTTTTCTTTTTAGTTCTCTGAAAACTTCTTATTTTATATGAATTCATCCTCTTGATTTTTATTTCATCTTCATTCTTCTTCTTGTTAAGGCTTCTTTTATCAACTTTTTTTTTTCATTTTGATCATCCTCTTTAACTGAAAAACTCTTATTCCTTCTCACAATATGCATCATAGGCCATTTAGATTTATTTTTCATCATAAAATCACATCCATTTCTTGGTTTCTCCTCAATATATCTCTCGCTAACTTCTCTATGTCTTATTTCAGCTTCTTCAACTCTTATTTCATCCACTCTTCATGCTTTCTCTTGTTCTCTTTCTTTACTTCTTCTCTCTTCTTCTTCTTTGCTCTTCTATATTCCTCTTGGAGCTAATCAACTTCCATAACTCTTTGTTTTATTATTCTTGATCCATCTTCTCTCATTAATTTTTTTTTGACGTTTCCTCCTCTCTTCCATACCTCACCTTGACATCACCAGGTATTTTGGTGTCTTCTCTATCTCTTTTCAACTTCTAACACTTCTCTTCACTTCACTCTTCACCTATCACTTCATTCACCACACATTTCTATAACACACTTTGTTAGCCACAAAAGTATGCATTCAATATTAAAATAAAATAAAAACAATAAAATCCATGCTCTAATATCAAATGATGTAGAGAAAAATTACAATCATTCTTATTTTAAACTTTCAAGGGATTGCAACCAACTACCTTACTCACTCTCTACAAGAGGATCCCGAAATGAGCCTCGAAATGAGCTGCAATAGCTCAAGAATCGATATATTTTCTCAAATTGTTTCTAACTAAATCTATATCAAATCTGATGGCATCGTAGATTCATTATGTTTTTTTCTTCATACTTCTCACAACATCCTTCCATTCATTAGATAACTCATTCATAATTAAATCATCTTGCATTTACCTATCGATTCTTACTCTTTCCTTTATCTCTCTTAACCCTTGGCTCAACCTTCCGTACTCACCTCTTCAATGTTTCTTTTCCCTCACCCTAGTTTCACACACTCAAATCACTGTTAGATCCTCCTTTAAGATGACTTATGAATTCCAAAGTTCAACCTTGCACTATTTTACCAAAATTGTTCTACTATCCTTCTTAAGACAATGTGCCTTGGTCCAACCAATAATATAATTTTCAAGAGCTAATCATAATGTCTAATAAGTTCCACTAGTTCACTTTTCCCATCCTTGATGTGCTTGTGAAAATTTGAGAACTTAACTTCTTTCTCAACTCTCTATGGCTGCCCTTTTTTTATTTTGGCTCTTAAGTACCTTCACTAGGTCTATTTTAGTCAATTATCATGATTATATCCATTAACCAAGGGTATAAACAAACAAGGTATATGTTTTTGAGTTCCCATTAAGATTTTATAGGGTGGTATAAATTTTCAAGGTCGGGATCTAGATATAACTACAACTTCCTTTGTAATAACACCCTTTAAAATAGGCCTCTAGACTTTGTTTGAACACTCCCTTTTAGACTATCATAAAATAAAGAGAACCAACTGTGGGTTTCTCAATATTTTTCATAATATCATCATATGGTCTCTTGGAAAGGTATGTTGAATTTTTTTAGAGTAAACTGGGGTGATTAAGTGCCTCAATATTCAAAACCTAGCTTAGACACCATGTAACTCTCATAGTGAGCATGAGAGGAAAGAATCAGATATAACTTCCCTAAGATTTGATTTAAGTAATCAAATTGCATTTGTAAGAATTTTTTACTGTGCACATTATTATTTTAGAAGTGGATGTTGGTAAAAATTTGTACCCTTTGATAGGCCGGTTTGTGTTCCTTGCACATAGAGGAAAGGTATATTTGTAACCCTCCTAGTCCTATCTAGAATTAACAAAGGCTTACCAAAACCATCTCTCCTATTTTATCAAGATGAAACTATCACGTGTTCCCAAAGAATAAATCATAACCATCCTATAACTCTCCTAGTTATTTAAGAATCACCTAATTTCAATATATATTAATGAGACCACTTAATTATACTCATTCTACATATAGAGGAAAATAATGACATGTTTACCTTCTTGAACCTTTATACCTTAGTTAAATTCATTCCATTCACACCTCAATTAATGAACCCAATATCAAAATTTCTCAAAATTCTAAACAAGACCAATACACTCTTACCTATCATTCATAGTCCTTTGGCTTCTTGACCCAAAACAAAGCATTAATCTTCTTATTAGGTTTCCAAGATCTTTAAACAAAAATTTTATAGCATTGGGGTCCATGAATACATGTCATACCTAATACACAAGGAGGAAGTCACAAAGTATAACTCGGGGCATTACAAGAAAATATCAACTCTTATTCTCAAACAAAAGTTTCTTCACTGGCATATATCTTTCTTTGTATACAAAGTGTGAGTTATAGTCACTAATTCCTTCCTGTCCTCCTCTCACATGAGGAATGACCCTAAAAACGGCCTTCCACATACTCCTATATCCTCCTATATTTGAATGTATGTCATGTGGGCCACCGATTACCTAATTCCTAACTACCATTTTGAAATGTAACTTCTCACTAGATGTTCATCATTACATTTTTGATAGTTTACATAATTTTCACACCTTCATATCTCTCATTTTCACCAAAGGACTTATTACACATTTTTTCACCCTATTATGACACCTATAAGACTCTAACAACACCTAATAACATCTAACACACTTGAAACACTTTTACAAGACCATACACCCATTTCATGCCTTTATAAATTCAAATTACCCTTTTGGATGGAAAGTACATAAGAAAGGATAATTTAAATCATCCATCCTTGTTGATAGCTTGAAAATACTCACATGATCCATTGGAACCCCTGAATCTATCTCATAGCTCATATTGACTCCAAGAAACAAGAAATTTAATCGTAAAGGTCTACTTATGGATGATCCTACATAAAAAACATCGCAAATTCAATATATGTCTCCTCCCTCTATTACTTATCTTGATATATGTAAATAAGTTTATTTTTTATGTTATCATCATTATATTCCTCCTTTATTAGATTGTATATTAGTGTTAAATATTCATTAATATGGTTGTAATAGGACGAGTGAATAAAATTTTGTATATATATAAATGGACAATATCATTATCATAAGCATATGAGATAGATATCTTATTATAAACTAGAAAATTTATAATTATCTTTTATGAGTTAAGAATAAACTTAGCCATAACTTATTTAGTTATTTCAATATGATTACAACATGGAATATGAGTTTGTTGACTCATGTCAATTCTTGTGAACTGACCCATATTTTATCTCTCCTATAGTTTGCATGAAAGGATAACATTCTTGAAGTGGCAATTTGGATTTTATTTGTGATTGTATTATGCATTCAGTTTATTTGAGATGAATATGAAAGGGATTAATGTAATAATTTGATAAATGCGACTTGATTTCATCACATCACGTAAATGGGAATTATATCCTAATTTATTATCTTGATTAATTTATATATCATTCTTAATGAAGAATAAAATTTATTATTATTCAAATTAGAATATATGACTTGTCACGATTTGTGATGTATCTTGTTTGTATATGAAAATGAGGATATATTATTTATACATATGATTATTAATATAGATTATTATTCTAAACAATATATATTATTTTTGATATCATTGATTTAGTTGAAATGATCAAGTATATTAAATGACTACACATGGACAATAAGTATAATAATATACTCAAAACAAAGTTAATTTATTGTTTCACCTCATGGAATTAAATGGACAAATCATGAAAAGTAATACACTTAATGGAATAAAAACTATTCTTAATGAGTGAATATGATGAATCAAATTAGTATGGAAAATGATTATAAAACTATAATTTCAATGTATACTATGTTGTGTTAGCTTGATAAAAGGAAATAATAATATTTAGTAACTCATTGAGTTACTATAACCCTCTTTTGAGTCTAATATCGTGTATTAATACATTTTAAATGTGTTGTAATGAAATACTTAGTTACTTCATCTATCAAAGATAAATTAAATTATATAAGAAGCGTAGGTGTTATGTCCCTTCATCTTCTCATTATTATCCTACCCGTGCCAACTTAGGATGGCTATGAGAAGGGTAGTGAGGATGTAATGATGGAAATCATTATGTGGTCACTATATTTCCCATAGGGATCCTAAAATGGTACTGATAGGATCCTTTCATTTAGTAGGATGAGTTAGACATGGACTCTTCTTCTTCTTAACTAAATCATCTTTCAAAAAAAAAAATAACCAGATAGTTGTGTTGAGATGGTTGTGTGGTGATAAAAGATGAGTTTCGTAAGACTTGTGTGTAGTCTTAAAACTAAGCTTGCAAAGTAATTCTTAAAATCCTTGGAAAAAGTAATGTATTAGATGATTACATTGTCTATTCACCAATCCCTATTTTATCAAGTCGATACGGGATGGAATGCAACATGAATATTTTCCAATTAGACACTTATGAAATGCACATAATTATCATGACATGTAAAAGGTTTAACCAAAGTATAAACAATGAAGAAAAATGATTTAAGGGAGATCATGGAGATATGGATATACCTACCCTTACAAATGCACATGGTTATCATATGTTATCATATGGATTATGAATATTAAATAATGCTAGATTATTTATGCATAAGATAAATAATAATATTAATCATTCGAGGCACTAATTTACCTTAAGGAATTTGTTTTAAAAATTTCCTTAATTTTTATGAATGATAACATGGGTGTTGCAATATTCTTATCTCCCCTTCACCTCTCCCCAAGAAAATTCCTCCCTTGTATTCATTACAAGTAATTTTCCATAGGTTTAGTGGAGTATTCATGTGTGATCGCCACTGACAAGTAACACATATTTTAATTTTCCCACATTCAATAAATGGAAACATCCCCATTCCGAGTAGGAGGGACCTAGTCCCATGATCATTGGTGAAAACCACTAATTTTCCCTTGCGACAAACATTTTTTATGTCCTTATTTGTATAATTAATTCTAGATTTGTTTGCAATGGTTTGATCTGTGGGGTTATGGAAGAAAATGAATCAGATAAGGGATTTTAGGGTAGGATTTCCTCTCATGTTACAATTAAAGGGGAAGATATCAAAGTTGTTAAATAATTTTGGTAGATGGTCATCTTCTTTCACTAGGGTGCATTTTTACCTCTTTATTATTCTCTATTTTTCACATTTCCATGTTTGGTTGCATACACCTAATACTTTTTTATCCTCGACATTAATTTGGGAATGATCACCCCAGTCCTTCAACAAATTTTTAGCACTATAAATCTCCAAGAAAAAGAAAAGACTGAGAAAATAGGTGTATTCTTTCCTTGTTTACATATTTTCCTTTATATATATATGCAAATGCAAATATTTTATATTATAAGTTCTCTTTGAGTTATGGTCAATATCTATCATGGAAATTGATTACATTTTTGTGTTGTAGGTGTCATCGTTAAGCATGCCAACAACAAACACAATAATGCAACTACAAAACAAACATTCAAGAAAAGGAAAAGTGTGCTTACACACGCATGTACATTTTACTCTAAGCATGCAATTTTTAATTTAATACTTAAAGGAGGGAATGTAGACACGAAATTTTGTAATTTGTACTTTAACAACCCTCGATTTTATTATGCACTTATTACTTATCCATTCCTACTTAGCACATTTCGAGGTACATTGTTTAGCTTATTAATTTAACAAAAATTAAATATTTAATCAAAGGATTAAGATCAAATAAATATGACTATAATAAGTAAGATCTATCATTAAATAAACAAGGAAGTATAAGAATAAGTGAATAAGATTGACTTAGCTTTTACTCGAGATCTAGGTTAGTTCTAAGCTAGAAATTAAGTGGAACATGCTAGATCTAGATTGGATATGATTTTTTTAGAAAAATTAGATCTAATACTCCTTGAACATGACCACCCAAATAAATATAGGACTCAGTCAGTGCCGGTGTTTGGCCGGGCACTAGTTTCTTGTAAACTCTTTTCTTTTGATGTTTTCATGGACTAATATTATCTTCTTCCTTTCACTCTTTTTCACTCTAGCTTCATTGTAGGGTTCTTATGTCAAACCCGAATCTACCAAAAAAACCCTAATTACCTACGTAAGGCTCAAGAAAACATTAGATGAAATAAATAATTCATATTCTTGAGTTAGACTAACCTTGGTGGTCACCCCAATGTGATTTTCACTAAGTGTTGCACTACATTTTAGACTCTATATAGTTCTATTTTGCGTGTCATTGAATTATGGCCTTTAAAGATAGGTTACCCTTCATTTAGTTGTACCAATATAGTGGGATACAAATACATTTCTTCAAAGATGAATGTGTGAGATGGAATTCATAAATATTCCCTCCTATATAGTAAATAATGCAACCTAAATACAATCCTTGAATGTTAGTCTTTTCCCAAGTAGTAGATATGAAGTAACAACCCAAAGATTCCATCCCACAATAATAATAAATCATGTGTATATATGATTCCATTTATTTAATTTCATCATTAACAAGCAAAAAGGATTACCCAAAGTGATAAAAGAGGTTTTAGAAAAGATAACGAATGATGTACTAATTCAAATTTTAGAAAAGGAGGGAAAATAATAGAAGTGTATAGGCACTCCTATCCCTAATGGGCGATAGTTTCCAGGATTCTCAAAGGGTAAAAAAATCTATAGAGATAGGTCAGAAATTTTCCAATGTTCGAAGTAAAGTGTTCGTTCTAGAAAAGTAAATGATAAGAGTATTAAAAGGGTAAATAAATGTACAAGAAAAACAAGTGTTTTTAATGTCTATTTTTCTTACTTAGGAATCATGCATATAATAACACACTTAGAGGCATGATGTAAGTATTAAGTGTGTTATTTCATGTATACATTTTCCCCTAATTTATTATGGTTAATGATTATTTTCTAGAATAAAGTAGATATAAAGAGCTTACCTTGTGGAGAACTCAAGGGAGTTATAACCGATAGCATGATGAATGAGGATTGTACTTGAAATTATGATTAATGGAGATTGTAGAGTGTATATCATAGTGTATAGAAGAGGATAATAATCCTAATGTCGACCTTTGTGTGTAGAGTAGATTTGATGCATGTGTTTGTTACTTGAATATTTTCCTTTTCCGATCCTCTTGTGTTTGAGATTTCTTCTTGTTCCATTTGTGTGTTTGTTTTTGTTAGATTAAGGTTGGACCTACAAAAGAAGATAAATGTATTCAATTTTCATGATAAATCAAATTGAATTTTAAAATTTTAAATGTGAAAATAGGAATGTGTCTCAAACACAAGTGAATCAAGGATAAAATACACATATATTTCATGAAAGAAGAGATAAAAATTTCATGTATGTTTTTTACCTTGGTGTTGGTTAGAATATTACTAGGGATTTAGGTTTCCTATGGAAAAAATGAGAAGTTAAGTGTCATGTCCCTTAATTTTGGATTTGAATGCATTGTCGCCAAGGGTAGAGTATTGGGAAATTTGAATGCTTTTCCCTCCAAGTGTTAATTCTTCCCCACATATAAGTGCCACTAAAAAATGGTCACAAACCCAATAAAATTTTTTCATAGATGATACATCATTCTAGGAATATCAATTTCCTACATATGTCTTAGGTACCATTCATTATTTAATCCAAATAAAATAGAGTAATTAGTCCCCTTTCATAAAGTATGTAACTTACCTCTATTTTTTTCCTATTGTTCTGATATAACCTATAATTGAGTATATGTTGTTGGATTTTGGAGAAAGATGTCACTTTGGAAACCTATAGATATTGTATTTTACTTCTTTATACCCCTAATAAATAAATTCCCATATGGGACACTAGTACCCACCATTCTTATCTTCTTTGGGTTCTCTTTGTCCCTGCACCGATTTTTTCAAATTCTAATTTTGAACCTATTTTTAGCTTATGTTTATTTTTCTTTTTATTTTTAGAAATATTTCTTTGGTATTTCAACTACCGAGAGGGTGAAATAATTACCCAATCATTTCCCCCACTCGTTTTGGGTGTATAAGATAAACCAAGGTGAGTGTGGCCCAAATGAAGAAAGATAAAATTGATGTGCACATCAAAAATAGAAATCATATAGGGGTATAGTGAATGTGCATGGTAATCACCATAAAACATGTAAAACACTGGGAAAGGATTCCCAAAAGTGTTATTCACAAACAAGCATGATGTAATATAAAATATTCAAAACACATAATCACATGGAAAAAGACACATTGAGTAGTTGGTTGAATACATGGGACACCACTCAGGATGTCATAAGACACTCAAAGTATTCAAGGCTATAGAATCAAATCACACAATCAAGCATAGGGCATATCCTGCAAACAATAACAATCAAGACAAAAACATATACAAGATATAAGAAAATCATATAACCATGGTTGGAAGTAAGCCTACAATATAGATGTTATACATAAACCACATGTTAGCATTTTATAAAACATAATAGTATGCCCAAATTTATACAGCTAAAAAGAATAATAAACATAGTAGAAATTTCATGATAGAACTTGTATATAGATACATAGAAAAGGTAGATGCCCCCAAGAGCCTTAGTAAGACTAGTAGAGAACATTTTTGAGCATCGTACATTATGTGATAACATGTAAGTATCCTTCATTCCCCTCAAGAGTATGATGTAAGTGTGTATGTATGTATAAAAAGATAGAGCATACTATGAATCAAAGGCACAAGATAACCAATGTGCAACATAAAATAATATAAAAAAGCAAAGATACATCCAAACAACATCTAGGATAATGTTTTTAAATTTTTGCAACTATTTGAAAGAAATTATATGGCTAGGAGAAGGGAGAAAGGTTAACCCAAAGTGCATGTGTGTGCAAACTAAGGTCTTTATATGTAAGTTCACCCTTAACATTCATGCTTGAACCTAGAACAAGAGTGGATCATCGGGTAGTAAGGAAGGACAGTATGCCACAAACCGTGAATGCCATGGTGAGCTATTTATAGAAAAGGTGACAACTATGCACAAGTAACCCAAGTGCTAGTAAATAATACACTTTTGAAATCACTAGGGTGCTATATTTTTGTTTTGTGTTGCTTTATACTCGTAAATTTATGGCGAGAAGTTTGTATTTCTTTGAATGAAATAGTGTTGTCTTCTTTAGGAATAGTGAGATTATGCGGTGGATTGCTCTTAGATTAGGATTATGGTGGGTCATCTTTCATTTTTAGCTTTTTGTTTTACGATGTCTTAGGCATAATTGATCATTTTTAGGTTGTTCAATAGTACGATGTGATGTTGGGACTAAGGTTAGTACTTCCAAAGGAGGTATGTAATTCTGATGGTCTTGTTGAATAGGTGGATATTGTATTATTACAGAAGTTGAAAAATTTGATATGGAATTATGTTCATTATTCATAGATGAATTATATTTAGGAACTCATTGAGATTTGTAAACTTGAGATGAATGTGTAGTAGAATATTGTGTAGAAAATGAAATAAATCCTTTACACTCAAGTTATTAGATTTTGTGTTGTAAGGAATAGAAATAATTGTCATGATGTCCATTAATTCCATGATAATTACATAATGGTTGGCCTTTGGATTTTGTAATCCGATAGTGAGGATAGTAATGATTGGGTAACAAAGTGATTAATCGATGATTGAGTAGCTCAAATAGGATATCATGTTGTTTAACATGCTTATCAAACCAAAGAGGTGTTTTATGTTGTAGGAATTTAACCTCACTTATATGAGCACATGTAGCACCTATATCATATTGCATAGCCTTGTCCTTAGAAATATCATGATGCATAATAAGAGAACTAATATGTTTATTGGAAGTATCCTTAAGGCATTATATCTCATCCTTGAGAGAAATAATTGTAGCATTCATGGCTTGAATTTTATTTTAAAATTCATGGTGTAAATCTTGAATAGAGTCTAATATATCCTTATGGAATGTTTCATCATTACTAATAGGAGGAGCTGAAATATGACTCAAAATTGTATTCACTTGGGAAGGTGTCATATTATCAGGGAGTTGTACTTGTTTCACTAGTTGTGTGAGAGTATCTCTACATGATGGGTGTTGTTTAAGTAAATGATACAAGGATACTTGATAAGTAGTTTCATGGGCCATGATGGTAGAAAATAAAATTATAAATACAACCCGAACTTATATAGAAAATTTTATATGGGACAGAAAATTAGGAGATCGTGGGGATAAAATCCAAAGAGTGATGTTAGACAAAAAGTGACTATCATTGAATGAATAAAACAACCATATCTCAAGATAGAATTTGAATTTTACAAAACAAAAAGAGGTAATTTTGAATGTTATGAATTGAAAAAAACTCTAAGGAATTTATCCAAAAGTTTATATTTTTTGAATTATTCCTTAATTAGTAAAAAGATTAATTTGCTATTTCTAAACATTGGGCTTAAGATTGTGAAAAACAAAAAGAGGTTTTTCGTTAAATATGGAAAAAGGAAAAATAATCTCAAAGGAATTTTAAAATAGAGTTGTTTTGCTTGAGATATTGAATAAAAGATGATTTGAAAATTAAGAGCCCTAGAAAGTGACCCAAAGTGTAGGATGAAGCATGAATCCATATAATTTTTTTATACATCAGATTTATGATAGGTGATAGATGAAAATTAGGTTTGGATTTGAAGATAAGATTCAGATATGCATTTGAATGCAACTAGGATTTAGGTTTGGAGAAGAATGGATCCATTAAAGAGAATGCGAGAGATTGGGTTCACCAAATGATTTAATGAAATTTAAATCTTTAATCAAAGGAATGAGATCAAATGAATATGATATTAATAAATAGGATATATTGTGAAATAAATAGGGAAGTATAAGCAATAGTGAAATAAGAGTGACTTAGCTTGTATTCGAACATATGGGATGATTCTAAGTTATAAAATAAGTGAAATATGATGGATATGGATTATATGTTTTTTTCCTCTAAAACATGATTTGAAACTAATTAAATGACAGACCACCCAAGTGAGGATAGGACCTCGTGGGAGCTATTGTTTGAACTAGTAACCTATTAAATGCTTTACTTCTAATCTTTTTAGGTTCTGATCTTATCTTCTTCCTTTCACTCCTTTTATCTCTAGCTTCATTGCAGGCTCCTATGTTACACCGAACCTAAAAACAAACCCTAAATACCTACACAAGGATCAAAAATAATTAGATGAAATAAATAATACATATTAATGAGTTGGATTGACCTAGAAAGTCACCCTAATTTCATTGTCACTTTGAGTATTGTACTACATTTTAGACTCTATGTAGTTCTAATGTACGTATGTGTGATTTAATTATGGCCCTCAAGCTAGACTTACCTTATGCCAATCAGACCAAGTTAGCAAGATACAATTAATTCTTCCCCAATATGAATGTTTGAGATGGAATTCATAAATATCCCCTCCTATGCAGTAAATAATGCAACCCAAATGTATTCCTTAAATGTTTCTCTTTTCCCAAATAGTATATAGGAAGTAATAGCCCAAATTTTTGAGCCCCTAATAATAGTGAGTAATTCATGTGTATATATGATTCCCTTGCTTAGAAATTCCCATTAACAACCAAAAAGGATGACCCAGAGTGATAAAATAGGTTTTAGAAAAGATAAAAAATGATGTGGCAATTCAAATTTGAGAAAAGGAGGGAAATGGTCATAAGCACCCAAAGGGGACAATAATTCTTGGGTATTCATGTCCCTAATGGATGGTAATGTTCAGAAAGTTCATAGAATAAAATAAAAAATACATATACGGGTAAAAAAATTTCAATGTTCACAAGTAAAGTGGTCATTCTAGAAAAGTAAATGATAAGAGTATCAACAAGACAAAGAAATGTAAAAGTAAAAAAGTATTTTTAGTGTATAGTTTTCTTACTTACGAATGATACATATAATAATATACTTAGAGGTGTGATGGAAGTAGCAAGTGCATGATTTCATGTCTACACTTATTTAACCTTGCACAATCACATGTCGAAAAACCTTGAGAATTCAATGTACAAAATCCGAAGAAAAACATAAGTAGATAATCTCTAAACTTCATTTTGCATGTATTTTTCTTATGGTTAAGGTCATACCATCCAGTGTTGGAATCTTTATATGGTCTTGGGCCTACATGTCTTCCAAATTTACTTTAAAAGTCACATCATTTATTGGGTATTATATTCCACATGGTTTTTCCTTTATTAGATAAATCATCTATGAAACCCTATATAAGTAAGTAAACACTACCTCATTTTATAAAATGTAACTCCTAAGAAAATGCACTAGATAAATTGCTTCATACACTTGCAAAAGGCATCAAAATATCCTGAATATTAGAATTTCACATCTATAGTCATTAAGGAAGCACCCATACTAGGTCTGGAAGCTACAAACTAGGTCACAAAAGTTGTATCTCTCATATAAAAACAACTAAACATCCTCTCTCCATGTGTTTTAAAAAGATCCAAATCAAAGAAAGCATGGACAAAGTGATTGTTAAATGTGATTTATCTATCTAGATATTGCATGCTAGGTGGAGAATGACATGTGCTTTAAGGATTCTTTAAATTAGTGTCAACATTGATGGTGCATGGGGTTCCCAAAATCCTTATAATGTTTTTTTGTAGTATTCTTTATCCATGGTTAGGATTTGATATTATGATTAGTCCATTTAGAGAGCCATGATGCATGTGTGAAAACTAGGGTTTGACAATGAAAAACAAATCTAGGAAGGAGAATAGCCCTAAAAAATTACAAAAATAGATTTACAACAACTCCAAGACCATACAAAAGGGGCTAGACCATATGGTATGGTCCGAAATGATGGTACGGTCCTAACCTGTGCGATTATAGTTCTAATCTAGTTTTCTAAGCTCACTCATGTCCAAATCTCCCAATTTATCTATTGCATACTTCTAGATCTGTCTATAAATCATCATAAATTAGATAAGTACCCTAATACATCTATTTTGATATTTCCATTGCATGTTAGGTTGATAAGTGTTTGTTAATCCTTCCTATCTAATTTTGGTTATAAATAGTAATTAGTATTTGTATTATATCAGCTTCATTATATTGTTAAACCGACTCTAACCTATTATGTGCCTAATTGAATTGAACTAAAATTTAATTAAGGGTAAAAAAGATAACTTTTGGGTCCCCTCCTACAAGCACTAAGCATGAAAAAATTATCCTCATGCACTGAGTGTTAAGCCCAATCCCTCTCATACCTCCATTGAATATATCCATCATGATTGTGCTCACATGGATCTCTAACATAATTGACGATTTTCTATTTTGTACACAATCATAAGTTCATCGAGGTATCAATATCATTCAAGATAGCATTGACAACTCGTGATTCATAATTTCTAGAAAATATTACATAACATAGCTAAAATCATCAATTATGCATTTTAATCCTTTGATTTTCATCACTAAGCCATATTACTATCATTATAATCTATCTTTCCGACTTGGTTTTATCTATCCCTGCATTGTTTTATCTCTTCCACATGGTTTTATCTCTCTTTCTTGGGTTCATACTTCACACTTGGGTTTATCTCTTTCACTTGGGCTTATCCTTTCCAATTGGGTTAATATGATCATGGATTCATACTTTGGATACTTTTTCCTCATCCTTCTCTTATCTCCCTCTTAATTTTATCTCCTATCACTTGGGTCGGCACTATTATTAGTCCACATCTTATCTTATCCTTAATTCTTACTCATTCAATATTAAAATACTTTTATTATTTCATTTCTCTTAATCATAAATATCTATATATAATAAAATGAAATAATAAAAGTAAGAAAACATCAACATCAATCCACACATTATCACCCTAATAATGGTATCTCATATATATATATATATATATATATATATATATATATATATATATATATATATATTTTATATATCATCCCATGTCTTGAAAAATCATACAATTGACCATACATA
Source organism: Taxus wallichiana var. yunnanensis (assembly GCA_018340775.1). NCBI lineage: Eukaryota > Viridiplantae > Streptophyta > Pinopsida > Cupressales > Taxaceae > Taxus > Taxus wallichiana. The sequence continues at coordinate 555,810,759 of CM031237.1, forward strand.
AAACATCCCATCCCTTATATGGAGGTCATCCAATGCTTTGAATTTATATCTCTTAACTAGTCACGCATAGGGATCATGCCAAATATGTGTCTCTAAGTTAAACCCTGAAGCCTCTATCCATGATCTAGCCACCCAAACCTCCAAAAATATGATATGAGTTACATATATCGCTTGGTTTATTATCACTCCCATGCATTTGATAGGCTTAAATACTACTCCCATGTTAGCATTATCTATGCATATAAAAGGCCTGCACCAAATATGACATGCCCCTTACACTTTCAACTATTAGAGCATCTTTATACCCATGAAAATTACAAGTTGCCTCTCTCATAAGTCTAAAGGAACTCTCCAACTCTTAAGTTTCTATTGCTACTAGATTTACCATCTTGGTGGCATCAGTCAAATACAAGACACTATATATGATCTTATGATGCCTATCCTTGATCATCCTGTGTCAATCATCATAATTCCACCCTATAACATAATTCATCCACTCATTAAACACATACTCAAAATATATCTCATCATAATCTTCAATATCATATCAACCATATCTCAAATACGTACCTAGGTATGTAGGCTTCTCTCTTACAACCACCCCATCTTCTCAACCTCCCAACACTATCCCCACCTCCTCATACCTCGAAGGTGGGATCCTACCAATGGTTCCCACCTATCTTGGGGTATAAATATCATGAGTGGCCTCCTTGGAGCCTCTTACCTCTACTAAAACATCATGTATGTCACTATCTCGAGCCCTCATATATTATAAATACCCTCTTCTAGGAATCTAAAGCTATAATTCATGGTGTCATCCTTGAGGCATTTCTACTCCTACCTCATCTATAACATCTTATCTCTCATGTTTTTCCTCACCTACATTATCTAAGGTCTCTTTACACCTTCATATACATTTCAATGATATAACCTATAACCTGGTTATGGGTCATGCCTCACTTGGTGTGGTTGAAACGGTGGTATGCATACCACTAGTCCCTCTATCCATTCTCTCTCTATAGCATGTCTCTCGATGATACTCTCAGGAGAGATGTGGTCACCACATTAGCCATATGATAAAAATTTAAAGGAACCCTTACCACTAGGTGTGTCTCCATCCACCAAATAGAATGCCCCATGATATCCGATGCCCCTAAACTACCGCCATATTCATCCAATTGGTCCATTGGTCCACTATCCCTCCATAATGCTCCCACACTACCTAAAGTTGTCTCACAAAGGGAAATCTCCTAAAACTAACCACCAACCTCATTGTCGGGAATTTCCCCCATTGTCGAATCCTCATGGAATCTCTTACTACATGTAGTAGCAAAACCATATGCCTATACATTAGGAACCAATCACATATCTAGGATGATAAATATATGTTGGGTCTTATTTCCCTTTATTGCCTATCTTAAATCTTATACAAATCATGCAAAAGATGATTTTTTTGTATAGCTTCATATGCCTTATGAAAAATAATTTTATAATAACCATCCCAATGATATCCTCTTAGATATCAAAATGTTAAGCAACATATATGAAACTCAATATAATCATTAATGGTCATAGGTGATACTCATCATTTCTGTGGACCATCTCTCTCTCTCTCTCTCTCTCTCTCTCTCTGTCTACATCAAAAACATCTAGAATCCCTCAATCGGTAGTTTGATATCACATGGACATAATTTAGTATCATTATAACCTCTAAAATATGTCCACCGACCCTCCACCTAAATTTGAAGGACCTAAATTCCCAATGCATGAATAATATATAAATAAATATTACATCTAATGGGATCTACACTGTCTATATAATACCTCAAAATTTGAGGCCATGTAATTGTATAACATAATGTGTGGAGAGGTTCATCAAAACATCATGTAGCCATGTCATATCTACATATTTCCATAGTTGAATCCTCAATATTACCCAGTAAAACATAAAAAAAAAAGTACCCATCATCTTATCAAAATCCATCATCAAAATAAACAAAATACATCTACAAATATCAAAATCCTAAATTTTCTACTACATCAGCCCTATTGGAAAGATGTCATCAATCCCCGAGAAACTTTACCTACTTCCATATGCCATCGACATTTCGGAAAGAATCCATAGTCCATGGTATAAATCCCTCTAGCCAAATTCCATCATACTTATTAATATGGGTCATTCTAGCATGTCCGATCCTATTCATTTCAAGATCCCATGAAAACTTATGCTTTAATTACAAAAACTTGACCTAACAACCTCAAAATTCAAAATGCTCCCAAACCCACCTATACCTCAACTCAATCTAAATTTTGAGTATATTTGGGGAAATTTCATTGGATAAATTTTCCCTAGTGTGCATATTTAAAATTTTCACCTAGGTACCCTTCTCAATTAAAAAACAATACTTACCCCGGGATTTGTAACATCTTGTGCCCCATCTCATCCACCTCATCGACACACGAAAATCTTACTATCATCACTAAAGAGGATCAATTTGGATTACCTCATAGCTTAGTTTCTCTTAATATCAAATTATTAGAGTAACAAATGACTTCCACCCTTTACTATTTATAGTAAATTCTATAACCAGATTTTCATTTTGATTTCCTTCTAATCTTCAAACCTTTATATCTTTTCCACTACAAACCCAAAAATAATATCTCATAAATTATACCATGTTTATGGTGGCAAGCCTCTATTTTGATATATTACACATCTTTATATTTCCTTTCATTGGAAACCTCATTTTCCCATCATTTCAATGTTAGATATCATCCTGGGCATATGAGAAAGAGAGTAAAAGAACCGAGAGAGGAGCTCGATAAGACGGATGCTGCTCATATGACCACTACGCTGGGCATGTACCATGCTTGGAAAAAAGTAAAGATGAGTATTGATCAAGCGGCCAAGAAGTAGTCAGCTTTTACCCTTTCCTATAGGCTTCTTTGTTTTGTTCTTGTTTTGTTAAGTCTCGTTTGTGTTTTGTTTCTAGGCTTCGGTGTTCTTTGCTGTAACTTTTGTGCTTTGATACTTTCTCTGCCTCTCTCTTATTCAGGATTTTAGGCCTCCTTTTGTGAGGGTATAGTCCCTTTCAAAAAACTATTTACCAATATTAAAAAAATGTTAGATATCATCCCTCCCACGACCCTCTTTTCTACGTGATTTATTTCTTATTTTATTGATTATATTATAGTATTTATTTCAAATATTTATTATACAACGTTTAAACATATATTAATCCCACCATAGGTGATCCAAGTTACACTTAGAGGTAAGTATGAGGTAGGTATATTTCATTTAGTATTCATTACTTCCATTCAACACTTTACTTTCAAAATTTCCTTTTGATTTCATGTTGCATAGATTTTTTTGCAGACCATATTATCACTGCAGGATGATCTGCAATTGAGTCATGTGTATACATTTTTTTAAACTAACACTTATTTAACTCAATTTGGACTTATTCCAGTCCCCATAACTAAAAATATTTCCAATATCGAATCTAATATTGCTATTTTCAGATTCCAAAATGTCAAATATTGGAATTATCTGCACTCCAAAATCACACATATTAGATTCCAAAATTGCACATATTGGATTCCAAAATCACATATATTGGAATCCAGAATCACATATATTGGAATCACATATATTGGAATCCAAAATCACCTATATTAGAATTAATTATACTCCAAAATCACATATATTGGAATCAAAATCAAAATATTGGAATCCATTAATTCTCCTTCTAAATTCCAATATATTTGGTCACGATTTAAATTTATGAATATGTGAAATAATGTTTAATGATTTTAGGAATCCAACATTGATATGAGAAATAATGCCTTGTGGTGCTTAGCCCGTATAGAGAAAATTCATGTTTTAATTTTATAAGGGATAGTAATTGGCTAGGCTTACTATTTGGAATAATGATCTTATTAGTTTTAAGATGTTTTTAAGATTAAACTATGTAAATTTGAATATTTCAAATGCCATTGAGAAAGTGGTTGCTAGGCTAATGACATTCATGAGATGTGAGACACTTCCAGATTCAATTACTATGGTTTGATTGAACCTTGGGGTAACCAGAGAATTACCAAACATGGGTTAAATTTTATGGCCACCTATGCCTATCAAACAATTTTTAGCTGACGACAATTTTCAAAATTTTCCCTTTGAAAATGTAAAATAGTGTTATTTTATACTATTAATAAGATTTATAAAAGATTATATTATGTGTATTTCATTGTTTCTAATATATATTTGTATAGTTTACTAATAATTCTATATAAAACATTACGATTATAATTAAAATTTACAAGTTGCATGGGATGGTTTTTTTCAAATATCTGCGGCTAAAATTGTAAAAACGTCTAAATGGCCATCAAATTTAACCCGTGTAATAATACGAAGAAACTTAAAGAGGGCAACGATTCAATTTTAGAGAATGTAATTAACTATAAAACCCTTCCAGATATAATTTCATATTTAAAGTTAGAGATCATGTTTAATTCATTTATAATGGTGTGATTGAACCTCAAAGCATAACCAGAGGATTTCTACGGATGTTATGAAGAAATTAATAGAGGGAAATGATCCGGTGTAGGAGAATGCAATTAATTGTAAAACCATACCATATATATTTTCATATTTAAATGTAGATATAAAATCAAGTGTAAGAAACATGACATAAAAAATTTCATATTCAAATATGGATATGAACTAATTTAAAATTAACTCTAAAACTATCCCATATATATTTTAGGATTTAAATATAGCTATGAAATACATTGAAATTCCTTTAGTAGAGGTAGGTAGAATTATAGTAAAATTATTTGATGAATAATTTGAATTTATATTGTAACACTATTCCTAAATTTGGGGTTCCAAATCAATGTAATTGTTTTAGTGATTTAATATAATCCCAAACATCTTCTACGTCCTTCAATGGTTGTAATAAAGGTGAAAAAACATCTAAAAATTAAGTGTCTTATGACTTAGAATATATGTTAAATGTTTCAATAATTATGTAGTTCATAACATAATGTAACTTATTTTTATCTAAAGAGTCATCTACAAGCACTATATTTATACAATTGTACAATGCATTAAACCACAACCAAACAGAGTTCACATTATTGAGATATAATTTGGGATTCCCATAACATTCATAATCGAAGCATTTGGCTCGACGCAATCTTCCTGTGTAAATATGAAATCAAAGCTTGCAACCTCCAAGCTAATGTTTTAAAGGAATGAAGGAATCATGACATCAACATTTGACTTTCTCGCCGATGTCCACATTTTTATGTTGAAATGTTTTTTGCACCTTTGCAAGAAATATTTCACATTAGGTTTGATAAAATAATTTATTTTTTCAATTTGATTCCACCAAACTATTTTAACTGTTTAAATGCCAAAGATGCCTTATGGAGGGTGTGTGCCAAAACACCGTTTATATCAAATATGATTAGTTTCATGTTGCATGTGTTTGTATCTGCAAATGAAAAAAAAAACAAAAAAAAATGGTTGAGGGTGGTGCATCAATTAAAAAATAAATTAAAAATTCCCTTTCAATATTGTTATATCAAACATCAAATGGTTGTAGGTAAAATCTAATGGTGTTCCTCATTTCTTATTGTTATACTAGGAATATTTTTTTGTGAAGAATTTATTTGAATAGAATGTAATGTTTTAGTGTGATGAGTCTTTACATACCATATTTTAGTTATTTCATTACATTGGAAAGTGGTATACGTTTTCTAATATCGAAGCAAAAACTAGTATTTAAGCATGCTCGCAATTAATTTAGGAATACATATTTCATTAATAAAAACTACTCAAAGATTCGTTACATTAAATATTTTCTATTAATTTGCATTTGCAACTTATACACTCACACTCTGAACTTATAATTAGGGAATATTTAAATTCTCCCAACTTATAATCGTACAATCGTAATTTAAATAGTTACACAAAACCATCACTACAAAATCTAAATGTATTTTATTTAGAATGTTAAGTTGTATCATCACAATAACATTTTGAAATGTTAACTTTTTATTTAGAATTTCTTGACTCTAAATATTTGTTTCCCTCTACCACATTCAATCCCTTTGACACAATTCTGATAAATCTTTTTCCAAATTGGTCATCAACCACATATCTTTTGAGCAATTTTCTCCTCTTCTTTTCATCCCAACCATAAAATTTTTTGGAGTGTTTCCCTTTGTACCTAATGTAATAAACATTGTGTCTTGAGTTATAGGGGACATCATTTCTACTCTAAACCTTTTCTAGATCTTTTATTGTAATTCCATTCCACCATTTTGCAATGTTATTTTCCCCGTGTGATTAATGGATTCAAGTCGGATAATATTTTTATTGAATGCCTTTGTCGAATTTCAACGTCATTTGAAGTGATTTTTTCGACTAGAATCCCATTTCAAATTTTGTTGATAAAGAATTTATAAAATATTTTAGGCCACCTAGCATGTTGATTGTCTCCTTGCAAAACTTGAATTTGATGTCCCCAAACGGAGATTGGTTTTTCTCATACAACAAGCCCTCCAAATCTAAAATAAGAAAGTAATTCTTATGGATAAATGGATGGAGGTAATTTAATTTTTTAATAGGTCTCATGTATCAATTCTAACCAATGGAAAAAATTAACATTTTAGCTTGTGGCTACCACTTACTGGTGGGCCTTGCATGTAGGATTGCATCTTCTTTACCCGTAACTAGATCCTTTGATGAAATATCTGTTTCAAACAATATTAATATTATTAATATAGCTATTTCTATGGAAAATGAAAGTGTATTTGAAAAAACATACTGAACTATGTGGTAAAATGGTAAATTCAATATTAGCAATTTAGGTAACTACCACTTACCGACCAAGCTTCCGTCTTGGCTTGTACAAACCTTACTAGCTATTGGTTTTTTTTATGTAATATGTGTTACAAACAACAATAATAAATTCAAAATAAATTTCATGTTATCGCAAATGAAAGCATAATTGAAAATCATACTAGTCTCCATGGTAATATGGTAAGTACAAATCAAAATGTTCTATGTCTTCTGAATGAATTGTAGTGCCCGCTAGGGTTTATTTATATCCATTGAACCACCCATTGGTAGACAAAACTTTTGAGATATTGATGTGGATTAACGACCACTAGGCTATGCCATCATTGGCTAGAATAAGCATAGATTCTAATGTTTGTATCATTATGTTGATACTAATGGTTTATGCAGATAACCAACAACCTAGAAACTACAAACTATGTAGCGTTGGATGCCACCATGAACTTTTGAAATAGGTTATTTGATAATTCCTTCTTTGAAAATGATTCTGCTTCTAGAATTAGCTGAAATATTTTTCTATAACTATGTGAGCCTTAGAAATGGTTATGTTTAAAAATACGCATGGCTAACATACCTAGTTCTATTTGCATATTTGTGTTGGCTACCACCACGCACTCCACTATTACTTTCTCTGGGTGTTGGTGATCTACATAAACCATTAATTTTTTTATAAATTTGTGGGGCTTAATAGATATTCTTATTTATAAATTCACATGAATAACATACTAATATTTTCTTTCATATTCGTGGATGATGTGGTTGAGTTCTCCTTGTCTGTGGTCAAATTTGGTGAGCATAGAGTATTGTCAAAAATGAGAACAATGGAAATTGAAAACAAAGCTCATTAAACATATTTATAAAGTGATTGAAGGTCAATCACCATGATGAGTTGGTTGTGTAGCGTCAAGTTGAGAGGTTTGTACATCGATTCCTATTATTCTTGGGTTGTCTACGTAAATAAGAAATGTGTAAGTATATTTTTTTGGTTGAAATAATTTTAACATAATCACATGTTTGAGTTGTATTTTGGTATGAACCTTTCTTCATATGAGAATAGTAATGTTTCAAAAACATTTCCTAACTATGTGTCTCAACAATAAAAACAACAAATTGATTGGATTCAACTAATGCACATAGTGTGACACTTCCACCGTATAGAAATAATACTATAAAATCTTGGAAAAAACATCGAGCGAACATCTCAAACTATAACTCATATGATCGCTCAAAAGGAAAAGGATGTTTGGTTCCTTTTAGGCCAATTTCTCTTACAATTATCGGTTGTTATGTCAGTTTTTCCATTGAATCCCTAGTGACACCTTATCTTTCATCATTTATTTTGTCACCGTTGTGCACTCCATTTATTGTTTACATAAGACACAAACTTTTAAATTGCCCATTGTTATCATAGAGTTTGTAGCATCCATCCAGAATTGATTCTTCACTATCTATAATGTTTTCCATGTATTTTTGTACTCTTTACCTCAACATTTTTGAATATTCAATTGGTATGAGAATAATAATAATACATTCTAGTGCACTAGTTCTAAGAACTATGAGTAGCTTCATTATTTCTTCAGAATAAATATCGCTAGAAAAATTACAAAAATCAGTGATAACACATTCTACATTGAAAAGGATTGGGGATTGGAATACTGATAGATTTTACAAAAGTTTGAATGGGTATGAAAATTGATAAGTAAATTATTTTGTGTCCTCCATCCTTTCCGGTACATTGTCTTCTATTGAAACCACATAGTTGTCTAATATTTTCTGATCCTCGATGGGAAGATCTTATTCCACCACCTAGTCCTTTTTTTCGTTTAAATTTTTTTCCCTATGTGGGAATCAAATTTTCTTTTTCCTTTCATCTCTTCACCCAATAGTATAGACAATTGGCAGTAGTTTGATTCATGCAATTTAAATTTTTCAATTACATTAGATTCACTACAAGATGTCAATAGATCAATATCTAGATGTTTGTCTTTAAAATATTGTAGAAATTTTTCTCTCATTTTTCTATCTCCTTTTATTCTCTAGAAGTAAGAATAAAATGTCTCTCTGCTATTATGTATTTCCGAACATGGGCCACTTAACCAGACATCCCCTAATTGTAATTTATCTTCTAGTACTAATAGTTCTTCATTATTCATTCCTCTAATAGCCCTAAATGAATTGGTTGTGAATCTTGCCAATGAATTAGGCTGAAAGTTATCTTGATTATCTTTAATAGGTGAACAAGAAAGGCCACCAGATCTAAACAACTCAAATTTTGTAGTCCATATATCATCCGTAATAATAGAAAAGTTCATTTTTGTATAGATTGATGGTTGTGTCCATTTTGAAAATCAAAATGCATTGACTCTCAAAGTTCTGCATTCAAAGGAAAATTATATGTTTATTTTATCCTTTTATATAAGGAAGAAAAACATTAATAACAAATGCATTAAAATTAAAATGCATTACCTTCCATTCCTCTATTTTTTGTTTTTCCAATCGGGACGTTGAGAACATCCAAGTGATTTCCAAACGATCTATCTTTGTATAGAAAATCAATAAAATTGGTTTCTATCCAAGTTCTGTTCACTTCATTTTTTTGTTTGAAAATATTAGTAATGGATTCATTAGTTGTATTTGCAGAAAGAATGCGAGCCCTTTGAAACCGTATCCTTGGATGTAAATACTTGTAAGTATATAAGCCTAAAATATTTTTTTGTGTACATATTTTATACTGGCCGTCAAGTATATAAAATTTAACGTCATTTATTTCCAATTCTTTCAGATCTTGGAGCACCACAACCTTATTCGTAGACTCCAAGAAGGGAAGAAGAATTGCATCCCTCTGTGTAGGAATAACATTTATCAACATGGAGTGCACAAGAAGGTCAACATTCTCATCATCAAAAGATGATACTGATACTCTGGAGGTGCTACATGGCACCTAGAAACATCAATTGAAAATAATTCACCATTGAAAAAAAGTAATCAAACTATTGTTTAGTTGAAGGTTTTATTTTCATAAATATAGTGGTTGCTTTCTTTAGCAATGCAGCTGATTTAGTATTCTTTTTCAACCCATGGAACTTTGATCTGGATAGATCAAGCTCCAATTTAGCCAAATATGTTCTCTTAGCATAGTAAACAACTTGGCATGTTTAGGAGGTGAAAGAAAACCTTTTCTATTCAAAAATGACAAATGAAATAAATTGTATAACCTCCATACAATTTTCTAAGTACTTCAAAGATGCCATTATGAATTTCTTCTTCATTTGAATAGCTAGTTTTTTCTTTATCTACTAACAACCCCAAATTCCATTCATGCGTTGAATAGGACACATTATTTTTTCTTCCGAGGCTTGAATTTCCCATTTCCTAAATAAAGAAACATCTAACTCTATATCCACAATAAGAAACTTATTATTTTCATAGTTAATGCATTTGACCTGAACACGTAGTGTACTTGAATCAATGACTACAGAGGATATAATCATTCTGAATTCCTCATGTCCATCATCTATAAAAACAACCACAGGTCATTGTAGTAGTTGTCAGGGCCATGGACTTCAACAAACCAGTCGTCATCTCTTTTTCCAGTCTCAGCAACACCTTCAATGAATGGAATTGCCAAGAATGGATTGTGACCAATGGAAGACATTGTATCTACAATTGGAGTAGAATATATTAAAAATTACTTCACATATGGATTAATTTTTGTTCTCACCATATGTTAATGAATGCAAGTATTATCCTTTGCGATCACCAATCTCTATAATACTTTACTTTTTATCATTGGTGAGAAATCAAAGTAAATGTTAGCTATTGTTAGGATTTGACTGAACATGACATCTAACCTTCAATCTAGTTACTGTAAATTGTATTTTTTGGATCACAACATTAATACCAGAAACTATGCAAAATTTTTCTTGACAATTAACACACAACATATTTTGGAAGGATTATCCATTGTCTGACAACCATCCACTTTGCATAGATTACATGAAAGGAAATGTTTGAAAACATAGATGTTAGCGAGAGAGAGGATTTAATTTGACATATGAATGGAAATTTTTTAATATTACTTTTTGGTAATTTACACCAATTTAATGGACTATCTTAAAGGCCGTTAAGATTTAATCTCCATAACTAGTAGAAAAGAATAACATAGCAACCACTATGCTCAAGAATATATTTATTTTAAAATAGTTATATGATAACAAAAAATAGTCAAGATTAGCAGCCACTAACCTCCTATGATTATCGATTTTCATTGTAAGCACTATATGTTCCATTGTGGACCAATATTGTTTTTCAGTGATAGTAATTATATTGTATTAGCTAGACTTGCATGTTAGACCCAATTCAATAGCTCCATTACAACATTTCAACAAGATGGATAAAGACTTATGTATTTCACCTAAAATATATCTTTGTAAATTATAAGCCATATTCATTCGTATCAAATAAAAATCCTAGCAACCACTACAAGTTATTAATTTCAAAATAACTATTGAATAACAAATCATGGTCTAGCTTAGTGGTCACTATGATACTTTCATTACCTCTAGTCATAGCAATCACTAGAAGTACAACTTTAGAATAATTTTTATCATCAATAACTATAATTGTATCAAATTAGTCACACGTTACGAGGTGAAGCCTATTGTTTCACTACATTCCATCAAGAGGGATAAAGAATTTATATTTGTATCAAAGGAATACCATTGTGGCCAATAGGTGTACAATTTCTAAATTTGATAATATATATATATATATATATATATAATATATAATAACAAACAATGGTCAAGCTTTAATGGTCTATAGTTAGGATCCTATCATTACCATTTTCCATTGTAATCACTATTTGTTCAACTTTCGATGGTTAGTGATTTTCATTGATTTTAAGTGTCACATATTGTGTAGAATTCACATGGTAGACCCATTACTACACGCACTATATTCCTTCGAGAGACGTCTAGTATTATTTATTTCTCCTTAGATACATCTTTAAAAATTGTAATCCATATTCATTAGTATTAGAGTAAAATGGTATATACTGCTATAATCAAGAATTTCTTAATTTCAAAATAGTTGTTGAATAAAAAATTATGGAATGGATTAGCGCCGCTACGACCATATCATTACCTCTAGTCATAAAAATCACTATCTGTACAACTTTATATTGATTGTAATTGTAAATGATTAAAATGTTAACCATTTAATTTTAACGTTGAAAGGAATAACATAGTGGCCCATAGGCTAAACAGTTTAATTTTGAGAGGATTCAAGACTTATTTATTTCTCCTAAGATATATCTTTGTAAATTATAATCCATATTCATTTGTATCAAGGAAAAATCCTAGCGGCCACTAGGCTTAACAATTTCTCAATTTCCATTTCAACTATTGATTAAAAAATTGTGATCTAGCTTAGAGGCTTCCAAAATAATTTTACTACCTCTTATCATGGTAATCACTATCTTTACATCTTTATATTGATTGCAATTTTCAATGATTATAATTATTTCAAATCGGATGCATGTTACCTGGTGGAGCCAATTTCTGCACTACGTTCCGTTGAGAGGGATGAAAACTCTTGGTTTGTATCAAATAAAACATTCATTACTCATTGAAATTTATAATGTAGTGGTTGTTAGGCTCAATAGTTTAATTTTGAGAGGATTCAAGACTCATTTATTTCTCCTGAGATATATCTTTGTAAATTATAACTAATGTAGCCAAATTATGAACAAACTTGATATACTGCAAATAATATGAACTCAAAAAGAAAATAGATCTCCTTATTTGTTATTGAAAAATGAATTAAAACATTTCCTAAATAGGAGAACAACTCCCAAATCAAGTTGCCAAGAAAAATCTAACTAACTCCGACTAAATCTACTCTAGGTGGTAGAAATTACTATTTTTAGCAGTTTTACTAGAACATGTTATTCTTAGTAAGTTCACATGCTTATTCATATGGGCACATAAATTGCCACACATATTATAAATTCCTAAATTAGAGGAATTTCTAGCTTTATAACTCATAATGCAACTAATAGACTAAAATTAACCAATGCCCAAAAATAGGAAAAAATGAACTATAACTTAAATCCTAATTTTCAGCCTTAAGATGGCGGATTTAGGGCCCAAAAATGTGCCTAAACTTGCTCCAACCAGTAGCTTGGATTTTTTTGCATTCGTCTCAATGAAACATGTGGTTTCAAAAATAAAACGGACTCAAATGGACACCGGAGCTCAAGTTATGACCATGTCAAGTTCTGCTAATTGACACATCATTCTCCCGCGCATCATTCTCCCCCCTGCAAGTTATCTTCTTCAAACTACTTCCATTTATCTACATCCATCTTCTTAATCTCCCACTGTGACCCAATTATTGTCCTCTTATTCTAGTCCTTTCTAATGTACTCGAATATTTGTTGTATTTCCCATGTCACGTGTCCATTATTTTCTTATTTAGAATATGATCCACTTCATCTTTCTTCTTCACCGGAACTTGTTGCCTCCAATCTACTACTTCATCAATAACTTCCCTTCTACACCTTCCCCATGAAAAGGATACAAATAGGAAACATTAAACAATGGAGTAATATCAAAATTCCTGGCAATTCTACCTCATAAGCATTATCATTTATTTTTTTCATGATTTTACAGGACCAATCTTCTTGTACTTTAGCTTGTTATAGGCTCATTTTGGAAACATTTCCTTCCACAGATATACCATAACCAACTCACCAAATGTAAATACCTTTCTTCCTTTATTCACATCTGCTATTTCCTTATACTTATCATTACTATTCTACAATGTCTTCCACACTTCTTCCTGCAATTGTTGTATATGTTCGGAAAATGCTTCTACATCATCACTCGACTCGCCATCAACTAGTAGCTATACCAAATCTAACACCCAATTTGGATTACTTCCATACAAAATTGAAAATGGAGACTTTTTGTGGATCTATTTATGGAACTATTATATGCAAACTCATCTTGTGGTAATGCTAAGTCCCATTTTTTTGTCTTTTCCCCAATGATGCATCTTAACAGTTTCCCAAACTCCGATTTACCACCTCTATTTTCCCATCAATTTGAGGATGATAGGCACTACTGAACTATAGTTGAGTTCCAATTTCTTCCATAAAGTCCACTAGAAGTGACTTAAGAACCTTGTGTCCCTATCTGAAGTAATGGTTTTTGGAACACCATGCAAATGAACAACTTATCTGAAAAACAAATCTGCTACGATTTCGCATCACTTGTTTTCTTGTAGGAAATAAAATGAACCATCTTAGAAAACCTATCAACAACCACAAAAATTGAGTGATTACCTCGTTGTGTTTTTGGTAATCTCAAAAAAAATCCATACTCAGATCTATCCATAACCCTTTAGGAATAGGAAATGACATATACAACCCTATATTATGTGCATGGCCTTTCGAGAGTTGGTAAATTTGACATCTCTCCACATATCTTACCACATCTCTTTTAGCTTTGGCCGTAGTATTTCTGTACCAAGGCTATCGTCTTATCTTTACCAAAATTCCCACCAATCCTCTACTATGAAAATCTTTCACTATATTCTCTCTCATAGACTTAACTGGAATACATATTTGACATCCCTTGGATAGGTAGCCATCCTATAAAATGTACTCATCCAGGAAATCTCCTGCATTATCTGAGAATGGATGAATTAACCTTTCAACAATATCCTTGAAATCAGAATCAAAATAATACAAACCCTTTATTGCTTCAAAACCCACCACCTCATTTTCCATAGTGGTAAACAAAGTCACACACCTACTCAATGCATCTTCAACTTGATTCTATTTTCCAAATTTATTTTTAGAGAAAAGTATAACCCTGCAAAAATGATACCCGCTTTGCATGCCTACTATTAAACTTATTTTGGGTATTCACATACTTGGGGCTATGAGATCTATAAATAACACAAAATCCTTAGGCACTAACTAATGCCTCCAATAAATTAATGCTTTTACAATTGCATAAAATTCTACATCATAAGTAGAGTAGTTATTTCTTACCTCATTCAATTTCTCACTAAAGAAAGCTATTGGATTTCACTTTGATTTAGAAAAGCACCAATACCCACATGTGAGGCATCACAATCAACCTCAAACACTTTATCAAAATATGGTAGTGCCAAAATGGGTGCCTCTTTCACCTTCTTCTTCAAGAATTGAGAACTATCCTCAGTTGCCTTTGTCCACAAAAACTCCCTTCCTTTTGTACAATCTATTATAGGTGCTACAATACTGCTGAAATTTTTAATAAATTTTCTGTAAAATGTTGCTAGACCATGAAATCTTCTTACCTCTGTTATACTTTGTGGAGTAGGTCATTTAATAATTGCCTTTATCTTTTTGAGTCCATAT
The DNA here is from genome assembly GCA_018340775.1 of Taxus wallichiana var. yunnanensis. Classification (NCBI taxonomy): domain Eukaryota; kingdom Viridiplantae; phylum Streptophyta; class Pinopsida; order Cupressales; family Taxaceae; genus Taxus; species Taxus wallichiana. The sequence continues at coordinate 555,826,040 of CM031237.1, forward strand.
GTATCCCATTTGCTGAAATAATAAAGCCCAATAATACCAAACTCTCTGCATAAATGTGTACTTCTTCATATTTACATAGAGTTTCTCTTTCCTTAACACTTAAAATTCCACCTTTAGATGCCTCAAATGTTCTTCTTTAGTTTTACTAAAGATCAAGATATCATCAAAATAAACCACAACAAACTTACCATTATACTCCCATAGCATGGTGTTCATCAATCTCATAAAAGTACTAGGTGCATTGGATAACCCGAATGGCATCACCAACCACTCATATAATCCATTTCTGTCTTGAATGTTGTTTTCCACTCATCTCCTTCTCTGATCTGAATCTGATGATAACCACTTCAAAGATCAATCTTGGTGAAATACTTAGATCTAGCAAGCACATCCATCATATCATCAAGGCAAGGTATTGGGAACCTATACTTGATTGTAATTTTATTGATTGCTCTACTGTCTATGCACATTATGCATGTTCTATCCTTATTTTTGTTATAAAGTTGGTGTTGCACATGCACTCATGCTCTCCCTTACGACCCCCTTTCACATGAGCTCTGCCACTTTCCTATTCAACTCTGCATGTAATGTCGGGCTCATCCTATAAGTCACTTGATTTGGGAGTGAAGACCCTAGAATCAAATCAATATGGTGTTGAATATCTCTTTGGGTGGTAATCCATCTAGTAGCTCATCAGGAATAACATTTAAAAATTCTTCTATTAATTTTGTTGTTTCTATTGGTATTTGTGCACTTATAGGTTCATCCTTATTTGCAACTAGTGTATAACAAAAACTGATTTCCTTTGCCTCCTTCACAAATTCCTTTGTAGAAAGCATATTTTCAGCATTCCCTCTTCCTTAAGAGGTAGCAAAACTATTTTTGTGCCATCCTTCCAGAAAGCATAAGTATTCTTTCCCCCATCATGAATAACTTTTCTATCGAATTGCCATGGTCTTCCTAACAAGATATGACATGCATCCATAGGAATAACATCACACTAAATCTCATCCTTATAACTATTCCCAATAGAAAATATTATTAAACATCTCTTATCAATAGTAACTTAATTACCCTTCTTAAACCATGCAATACGGTAAGGGTTAGGATTCTTCTCATAATGTAGACCCAATTTATCAACCATCTCATTTGAAACCATGTTCTCACAACTACCACCATCAATAATAACATTACATACCTTTCCTCCTTAAATGCATCTTGTTTTAAAAATATTTGTATGCAGCCATGCATCCCCCTTGATCTCCTTTCTTGGAGCAATCATTGTCCTCTTGATCATCATATTTTCTCCAACATCTAGTGGAATTTCCAAGTCCTATTCATCTTCTACTTGTTTAGCTTCAACAAGATTTACTCTTGGAGCATCTCCTTGCCTTTGTCATTTGTATAAGTATGTGGGAATTCAAAATCTTGATGCCCTTCTTCACCACATCTATAACAAACAAATGGTCTTATGGAGCCTCCCATCCTCTATCGCCAGCATATCCTCTGCCTCTTTGTTGATTTTGAAATCTTTTCTCATATCCTATTACTTTTCCAATCCATGAGATGATTCTCCCCTACCTTGGCTGAAACTAGCTCATCCCTGAAAGGAAGATGAGTCCCCCTTATTCATTCTAGGTGATCTCCTAAAACTTTGACAATTTTGTTTTTCCTTGGCCTTTAAGGCTAATTGATAGGAATCCTCCATGCTTTTAATCCTATGCCTATTTATCTCATCTTGAATATTTTTTTAATCCATTTAGATACCTTGTATCCATTTGTTCCTCAATTTCTTCATGCTCTACATGAATGGACAACTTGTAGAACTCATTTGTGTATTCTTGCACTATTTGTACAAGTTCTGTCTAAGATTCTGAAACCTCATGTAAAGGGTTTGTGCATAATCCACAGGGATAAATTTATCTTTCAAATTCTTCTACATCTTACTCCACATCCTAATTCTATCTTTACCATTTATTGACCGCTTTTCCTATAGGTGATCCCACCATAACACAACACGACCTTTCAATTTTTTGCATGTAAATTTTACCTTCTTTTCTTCTGACATAGCCTTCCACTCAAAACATTTCCCCATGCTAGTTAACTAGTCTATCAGCTCCTCTGGTTTTAGACTACCACCATACTCTAAAACATCAACTCTTATCCCATCATTCTTTCCTTCTAATGCTTGAAGCATCCTTTCTTCAAAATCTAATGGTGGTGACTATGTTTCCTCCTCTTCATGTACTTCTTCATCTCGTGTCATCTCCTCCTTGATTTCCTCTTTGTGTTATCATTGTAACAAGTGCAACAACTTGTATCTTCAGATCTTGCATATTTCTATTCATCGGGAAATACCGCCTCCTCTTCCTCTTCCTCTTCCTACCATTTTTTTAAAATACTTCAAACTAGCTTTGATACCAGATAATGTAGCCAAATTATGAATAAACTTGATATACTACAAATAATATGAACTTCAAAAGAAAATAGATCTCCTTCTTTGTTATCAAATAATGAATTACAATGTTTCCTAAATAGGAAAACAAATCCCAACTCGAGTTACCAAGAAAACTCTAACTAACTTGACTAAATCTACTCTAGGTGGTGAAATTACTATTTTTAGCAATTTACTAGAACTTGCTATTCTTAGTAAGTTCACATGCTTATTCGTACGGGCACAAAAATTTCCATGCATCTTCTACATTCCTAAATTAGATGAATTTCCAACTTTATAACTCATAATGCAACTAATAGACTAAAATTAACTAATGCCCAAAAATAGGAAAAAACCAAACTACAACTTAAATCCTAATTTTCGGCCTCAAGATGGTAGATTTAGGGCCTCGAAAATGTGCCAAAACTTTCCCCAACCTGGTAGGCTAGTTTCCACCGCATTCGTCTCATCAAAACATGTGGTTTAAAAAAAAAAAGACTCAAGCGGACACCCGAGCTCAAGTTATGACCATGTCAAGTTCCTGCTAATTCTCGCACATCCATATTCGTTTGTGTTAAGGAAAAGTCTAAAGCATCCACTAGGATTAACAATTTATTAGTTTCCATTTCAGCTATTGATTAACAACTCGTGATATATCTTAGAGGTCATCATCATCCTTTCATTACATCTTGTTGTAGTAATTAATATCTTTACATATTTAGATTGATTATAATTTTCAATGATTATAATTGTTTCAAATCAGTTACACATTACCTGGTGGAGGCAATTTTTGCACTATGTTCCATCAAGAGGGATTATGACTATCAGCTACCATATCAACTATTGATTAAAAACTCATGATATATCTTAGAGGTTGTCAACACCCTTTCATTACATCTTGTTGTAGTAATTAATATCTTTACATTTAGATTGATTATAATTTTCAATGATTATAATTGTTTCAAATCGGCTACACATTACTTGGTGAAGGAAATGTTTGTACTATGTTCCATCAAGAGGGATCATGACTTTCAATTCATATCAAAGAAAAGATTTAGTGATCACTAAAATTTATTACTATTTGAAAGGAATAACATAGCGGCATACTAGGCTCAATGGTTTATAATTTGTGAATAGCTATATTAGAACAAAAAATGGTCTAGCTTAGCAGCCACTAAGATCCTATCATTATCACATGTAGTTTTTTGTAGTTTTGATAAGATAAATCATTGCACAACAATTACTTAATTTGGAAATAGTGATAGAATAAAAATCATGATATAGCCTAGAGCCGCTAGCTATATACCAATACATCTTGTCATTGTAAACACTATCTTTACAACTTTGAGGAGCTAGTTTTTTTCATTGTTTTAATACAAAAAAACCTTTTGACATTTCAGAATTTCATGCCATGTATCATCATTTACATTATAATACAAGGTTTCAAAACATGCCATGTGGCACAATATAATTGGATAAATATTTTTTTCATTTGCGCAATACATCTAGGGGTTAAATTTTACGGATGTTTAGATGTTTTTGTGATTTTGGACGTAAAATACTTGTAAATATCTTATCTAATCATCACACGCAACTTGCATATTTAAAATGTGGTCATAATTTTCTATATAGATTTGTATAAATATTATTAAAAAATATGTAAATTTATATTATAAAAGATATAATAAATATAGATTAATTAGTAAAAACAACATTATTTGGTGTTTTTGAATAAAGGTATTGAAAAATTACTATCACCTTAAAATTGTTTCGAGGGCATAGGTGGGTGTCAAATTTAACCCCTGACTACATCTAACATTGTATAGGTCGATTTTGATTTTTAAATAAATGTGCCTATACATTCGTACACTTTATTTCATTTTTTTATTACAATATTATTTTTATTATGTTTCAACTATTTTAAGCTATAGCCACATGTCATCATTTTACTGGTTGTTATTTATATTATAATATGGTGGTTTCATATTATACTAGTTTCTTTACATTTTAATTTCATAATAAATGTGTAAATTATAATGTTTTCTAACTATCAGGTTCAAACTTAACATGTGGCATAGAGTAATTGGAGAATTATATTTCATTAGCACACTACATCTAACATTATCTAGGTAATTTTTGATAAAAATAAATAAAAATAAATGTGCCTATAAATTGATATAATTTATTTCTACTGTTTTATTATAATATTATAAGTTTTATTACGTTTCAACTATTTTAGGCTATAGCTAATAAAAAAGGTGTTGTTTTCAATATTATTTATTTTTTTATATCCCACACCTTTTATCAATGAGTGGAAAATTCAAAATCTGAATTGTGAATTCCACCCCAATTTTGAGAACTTGAAATTTCAATATTAACACAATTTCCCCCATTTTGATTTTAAAAATTCCATATCCCACACTTTTTATATATCAAATTTTTTAACACGGAATGTGCTAAAAAAAAATAGTAAAACCCCAAAGAATTAGTTTGTAGGTTTTTTTGTTTATTTAGTCTTGTAGAACAACTCATGAAATCATAGAACAATACAAACAAGTCATAGATTACAAGACCAAATGTAAGAATCCTGGTTGTTTTGGCTAGGGAAAAATTAGGAAGAAATTATAATATCATTCATGGAGTAACAAAAAGGGTGCTCACACACTAGGGAATAAAAAGAGGTTGTCATGAAAAAAGCACACATAGTTAGTCCATGCGAGTCGATGGTTTGAACGACATCGCCAAGCATGAAAAAATATCAGATCTAAATAAGGTATTTATAAAAATGTATACAATACGAATGTGCATATTTTTATTATGGGATATTATACAATTGTTCATTCTGTCTTCAAAAGGATCCTTTATTTTTTAACCTCAGTCCATCCTTTCTTTTCCCTACAAAACCACTTAACGGCCCATCTCTGCTTATCGATTCCTTCTGGTCATTTTTTCAAACCGCCTTGTGAATACTATTTCTATCTTTTTCACATCATTCAACCCTTTTTTTTGCCCTACGAAAATGTGATCCACGGTCCACTCTTTTACTCGGTTCCTTTGATCATTTTGTCACACCGCCTTGTTCTTAAAGAAAACAAGGAATCTTTTAGGCCCCAACCAAATAAAATTTTATCCCCTTTCAACTCTGGTTTTTATTTCATTTGAACGCTTTTAAGTTTATGATGATACCTATCCCCCTCTTGATTGTTTTTTCCAATAATGATGGCCAGTGGCCTAAACACTAGTTTTTAAAAATGTAATGTTTAACAAGACTAAAAATATTGTTTTGGTATTTGTTACATATGCCTTTTTTTCCTTTTATATGATGAGAAAAAACCCGAGGTAAATATTTCATTTTACATTGTTTATATGGTTTCCATGGTAAAATCATATTAGGTTTTCAATTATGAGATAATTTTTTGTGCAATGAAAGGTTAAACATATTATATATATGCCTAAATTTTATATATAATATTATGATCACTATGTATTTAAATTTATATATTAAATATTTATATATTTAATTCTTTTAAAACAATATTATCAATAGGCCACATATTATTAGCAGAAGATAGAGTGTTGGCATATATATTAATTCATTAGGGTTATTGTGGAAGGCCACAATATTATTAGTCTGTCTAGAAGGCCAAAACTAATATTGTTAGGATATTATTTTCCTTGGATTTTACAAAAATAAGAAAGTTATTGCAAGCTTAAGGCATTCGCTAGGGTATAATGTAATACCATATATGTATATTAGTGATCGGTACTCAATAACGCATATCATGAAGTCATACGCCACTAAGAAACGCCACATTGTAATATTTGGAACATAGTTGTCGCTAGGATTTAACAAAATAAAGAAAGATATTGTGAGTCTAAAGCATTCGCTAGGTATTTCCACAACATATTATTTGGAACTTAGCTTGTTATTAGGTTTCACAAAATAAATAAAGATATTGTAAGTTTAGCATCCGCTAGGTATTTATAATAAAATAGCTTAGAAAGATATTGTAAGTCTATCATTCGTTAGGTATTTCGCTAGGATATGCCTTGAAAATATTTTATGAGCTCAAGGATTTAACTAACAACGGATATCATGAATTTATACACCATTAAGGTATTTCCATAACATATTATTTGGAACTTAGCCCATGAGGTTTCACAAAAAAATAAATGATTAAGCTTTAGCGACAAATAGGTATAACTTAATACCATAAATAAAGAAAGATATTGTGATTCAATAGTGTCCATATCATGAAGCCATACGCCGCGCACACATATTATTTGGAACCTTAGCGGTCACCTAGGATTGGACAAATTAAATTAAGGTAGTATGAAATTAAGCGTCCTCTATGTACTAGAACAACATAATATTTTAAGAAAGATTTATACATGATTTACCATTTTAAATGAAAGGGATTTGAGCTTAGCAGAATAACGCATATCATGAATCTTTACAATGATGTAAAAACTTTTAATTTACATTCATTAGGATTTAAACACATAAGATTTGGTCATAGAGGTCACAAGATTTTAACACATTAACATAAGATTCCAAGAGGCTAGCATCAGCTAAAAATATGGGTATCATAATGTTTTCAAGTGGTCGAGGTATGCATTAACAAATCAAACTAACAAATTTTGAGGTACATGGAATTTAGTTACTTCTCATAGTAAATATTTCAAGCTTGGATGTCTCAAGCATTTAACAAGATGAAGTATGAAATTTTTATCTTGATGTCCACTATCTTATGATGCAACATATTATTTGAAAGATATTGTAATTTTAGTTACTAGGATTCAAACTAAAACATGTTAGATATTACAAGCTTAGTATCTACTAGGTTATGCCCCAAATAATTTTTTGAGCTTAGAGATTGGTACTCAAGAATGGATATCATGAAGTTATATGTCATTAAGACACTACCGCAACATATTATTTGGAGCTTATTGGTCATTAGTATTTATCAAAATAAAGAAATATATTGGAAGTCTAGCATCCGCTAGGTATTGTCGCAACATATTATTTGTACCTTAGAGGATCGCTATGATTTCACAAATTAAATTAAAGTAGTATGAAATTAGTGGCCTCTGCATACTACAAAAACATAATATTTTAAAAATTATTTCTACAAGGATTTAAAATTGTAAATGAAATTTATTTGAATTGAGCTACTACTAGCCTTTACAACGATGTAACAATTTAATCTTAGCATTCATAGGATTTAACACATAAGATTTGGGTCATAGAGGTTGCAAGAATTTAACACATTAACATAAGATTCCAAGAGGCTAGCATCCTCTAGAATATGTGTACTCATAATGTTTGCAAGTTGTCAATGATATGCTTTAACAAATCAAATTAACAAATTTTGAGCTACATGGCATCTAGTTGCTTCCATAATAGAATATTTCGAGATTGGATGTCTCGAGAATTTAACAAGATGAAGTATGGAATTTTTATCTTTACTTCCACTATGTTATGATGCAACATATTATTTGAATATATGTTATTGCTAGGATTAAACTAAAAACATGTCAGATATTGCAATCTTAATGGTCATTAGGTTATGCCTCAAAACATTTTTTGAGCTTAGATATTGGTACTCAAGAATGGATATCATGAAGTTATAGGCCACTAAGACATTGCCACAACATATTATTTGGAGCTTAGTGGCCACTAGGATTTCACAAAATAAAGAAATATATTGGAAGTCTAGCGTCTACTAGGTATTTCTGCAACATATTATTTGTACCTTAGCGATTGCTACTAGGATTTCACAAATTAAATTAATTAGTATGAAATTAGCATCCTCTGCATACTACAACAACATAATATTTAAAAAATATTTCTACATGATTTATCATTTTAAATGAAATTGATTTGAGATGAGCAGCCACTATCCTTTACAATGATGTAACAATTTAAGCTTTGTGTTTATTAGGATTTAACACATAAGATTTGGGTCATAGAGGTCACAAGAATTTAACACATTAACATAAGATTACAGGAGGCTAGCATCCACTAGAATATGCATACTCATAATGTTTGCAAGTTGTCGGTGGTATGCTTTAACAAATCAAATTAACAAGTTTTGAGCTACATGACATCTAGTTGCTTCTAGAATAGAATATTTTGAGCTTGGATGTCTTAAGCATTTAACAAGACGAAGTATGAAATTTTTAGCTTGACATCCACTATCTTATGTTACAACATATTATTTGAAGATATTTTATCACTAGGATTCAAGTAAAAACATGTCAGATATTACCAAGCTTAGCAGTTGTTGGGTTATGGCTCAAAAACATTCTTAGCTTAGCGTTCGGTTCCCAACAACGGATATCATGAAGTGATATGCCACTAAGACACTGCCGCATCATAATATTTGGAACATAATAGCTACTAGGATTTAACAAAATATAGTAAGATATTTCAAAATTAGATTCCACTAGGTATTGTGGAAAAATATTATTTGGATCTTAGCAGTCACTAGGATTTCACTCATTTAATTAAGGTAGTATGAAATTAGTGGCCTCTATGTACTACCTCAATGTAAAAAGTTACGCTTAAGATTCGTTAGTATTTAATGCATAATTTGAGCATAGTTGAAAGGATTAAACACATTACATTAAGATTATAGGTGGCTAGAGTTTTGAGCTACGACATCTAAGTGCTTCCACAATAGAATATTTATTTCTTAGGCATCTCAAAATTTAACAAGACAAAGAGTAACATTTTAATATTAGCGTACACAAGATTATTTTGCAACAGATTATTTGAAGATATGTTATCACTAGGATATTATGAACTCTTAGGTTGTTAAGATACTGCCACATCATAATAGTTAGAACATAGTGGTCGTCAGGATTTAACAAAATAGATAAAGATATTTCAAGTCTATTGTGCACTAGGTATTACAGCACCATATTATTTGTAGTTTATGCCACAATGACAAATTTGGAGCATTTTTCTTGAACATTTATCAAAACAACAAATACATGTTTAGATAAGTATAACATTTGGAATATATACATGATCATTGTATCAATTATAAATATTCATCTATTAACATGTCATACATATCACAGTGTTTTCTCACCTATCTCACATACTAAAATATATGATTCACTATGGTTCTTCCTTAACTATAGGTGCCATTGATTCAAGACTATGAGCATGATTACTTCTTTTAACTATGGGCTAATGTTGAACTAAGCCCATGGGTATAGTTGCTTCCCGGGGTTTTTTTCCCTCATTCGGGACTTGTTTTATCATCTCAATGTTGTGCATCCTCAATTTTTTTGCAAACTGAGAACCTCTTTTTTTTATCTTATCCATATCTAGAATCGTGCTTCTATATAGCACAATAGATTTTCAAGTTAAAATCCTTTTGACTACCATATGTTTTTTTGGAAATTTCCTTTAGAGTCTCTATTTTTGTATTTTCCCTTATTTTGGAAACAATCTCAATGACATGTGAAGTTTCTCCTTCGTTCACCTAATTTATTCTCCTTTGAAAATTAACCATGAATGTTAAAGGATGTTGTGAACTCTTCATCAAAAACCAATGCATGGTTTCCTTTAAATATTTCCATGACCGAAGCTTCTATGAAAACATGATTTCCTCTAGAAATAATGTCATCAAACTGCAAAGAAATTTTTCTTTCCTATTCATTCCATTCCCTTAGTATTTTGCTTTGTATAATTAGCATATGTTTGGCATATACCAATATTGTCCATGGTCATAATTGTAGGGTCTTTACAAATTCCTTTTCAATGACCTTACCCCATATGTGTTAATGTTTTCTACAACGATTCCACTCTGTAATGAGTTTTCATTTTTTTCCAAGCCCTCTTTTGCCTACTTATTTGTATGGATGTATTTCTTTATATTATTTTATAATCCATGTAATGCCTCTTCTACATCAAAAACTGTGCTAGGAGGAATTGTGGCCTTTAACTGAGTTTCAAGCTCTATATTTCTAGCGCATGTACTCCCCTCACTACTTCTACGACTACTTATGTTATGGCCCTTATAAAGGATTCTATATCTTCCTCATATTGCACCACATGGGATCCTTTGGCTTTCCTTTTCTTTGTAAGAGTGAAGAGGTCTTCTAAAGTTTCATGCCAAATGATGGCTTGTTGTGTTGACATATTATTTTTGGTTACCCTTTTCAAGGTTCTCATCCTTGGATTGAATTCAATGTTCACTAAGGGATATTCTTGTGCCACCCAATCTAGATGTCCTTTGTAGCAAGTACAAATTTCTCTACCCAATAATTTCTTACTTGTTGTGAAGTGGAGGGAGAAGATTGAGGGGAGGGGATTCACTGGCTGGATGGAGCTTTATTTGGCATATGCAACCAAATATGGAGCTTTATTTGGTTTGGAAGACTTCTCAAAACTTAGATCTAGATTCATTTGGTGGAGATAAGGGAGCACAAGGTTGTTGTGAATGTTCTGAATACAAAGCTTTCTTTCTCTTCATAGCCTCCTTTTTAATAATTTCTCTCAGAGGTGGAACCACCCTTAAAACCTTTATATTCTATGAATAAGGTTATCTTGTGTTTGGGTAATCCATACCCAGTCATTATCATCATGCATATGTGAGCATACAATATATTTAACTATCCTTTAAGAGAATTAAGGTACTGGGAAACCCTATTCCATCTGTCATATTGCCTTAAAGGGTGTTTGGGGAGATGAAATGAATTTCTATGGGTTGAGGAAGCCTTCAAATTGGGCCACCTATTAAACATTTTGTGTCCCATAAAGACTGGGAAGGAGGGATGTGTTTTAATCTTCTTCTCCTTACACTTTAAAGAAATACCATTACAAATATGATATGTAACCTCTTGTACTACCAATTTTTCTAGAACATAATATGGAAATTGAAAAGGAGGTGTAAGGAGCCCCTCGATCATGATAATTGTATATTCTAGATAGAAGAATACGGCTCCCATATTCCTTATGGAAGTGAGGATGGCATCAAATATTCTTAGTGGTGTTGTTTCATGTAATTTTGGTAGAGAGTAGGATATAAATAAGTGCATATATCTTGAATATGTGATATGAAATGATGGGCATATAAGTTTGAATATTTCTCATTTACCCTCAAAGGGCTTGAAGGAGACCAGAATTGACAGAAATATGGACAATTGAGAACACCAATGACAACATCGAGAAGATAGGAAGCCATGTAAAATGGTTTCCCATGGTCGAAGAAATTATTTCTTTGTGTCATTAAATTGGAATAGAGCAATAATGACCTAAGGAGGGAATCTTTATCTTCATCAATAATAAAAGAAAGTAATAAGGGATCTAGGAAACATCCACCTTAGAGATTGATGGATTTCCATATAGCCTATTCATGAGTGCCATGCCAATGCGGACTCTAGTCTAAACCTTTTAATAAGGATTTTAGACAATCTTAGAATCATCCATATTATCCATCGGGTCAAATGCCCAACTTTACAAAACATCTCTTACTCTCCTTTTGGCCATCTAGGACTCGATTGTGTCTAAGTTGTACAAGTAGTCTGGCTTTGGAATTTTATAATAAATTTTGTATGCATTCCCAACAAAAAAACCTATTCTCTTTTCCCTGATTTAGAAAATAATGACAAATCCTTGGACTTGGCATGAAATAGATAGGAAGTGAAAAATATGGAAATGGAAGAACCTCTAGTTTAGCAACAATTAAATGGAGGCCAACTCTTTTATCACCCTTACGTCTTGGAACCACAACACTTGGTCTTCCATATACCCATTATGTCTATGACATCAACATCAACACTTTCATTCTAAACTATGGAATATAGAGTTGAGTAATGTTGAAATTCGTCATCTAAGGCTGCTGGATCGAACATGGTATCTCTTATTACTTTGTTGTTTTCATTGGAATAAAAAAGTATCTAACATCACAATTTTGTGCTCTCTCACCATGTTGAAAATTTAAGGGCCATGAACGTTGCATACATCATTAATAAAAAAATTTTGAGATAAATGACGTAATTGATTTTATGGAAACATTCATATGTCCCTTATAATGAATATTAGGTAAGATTAGAAAATAATTTCCAAATAAATGAAAGAAGTGTTGATCCTAGCGGTCGCCAGAGTCAACAATTACTAAATATTCAGATCTTAGCGGTCGCTAGGAAATATTCATAGACTTACTATTAATGTAATGAGAAAAGTATGGTTGTACATGCACCACTAAGGGTTCAAGATATATGTATTTTAGCCATGGTGTTCGCTAGGTGTCATGGTAGTAAAAATATTAATGCAAAGATCTAATTTTCAATACAAGCACTCTTGAGGCTTCAATACTTACGTAGTTCAGATCCTAGCAATCGTTAAGCTTAGAAACTATGTAAAATTGTTCATGACATTTAACATGTAACATATTTTGGAAGGATTATCCATTGTCTAACAACCATCCACATTACATAGATAACATGAAAGGAAAGTTTGAAAACATAGATGTTAGTGAGAGTGAGGATTTAAGTCGACATATGAATGGACAATTTTAACATTACTTGTTGGTAATTAACACCAATTGAATGGACTAGCATAAAGGCCATTAAGATTTAATTTTTCAAATTTTAAAAAAGTGTGTAGAAACAAAACACAATAATGGGTCCAAATAAACTAAGTAGAATTTGTTAAATAAAAAAATGTTTAGTTGTCCCATAACACATTTTGCAAAGAATAATGTAGGACCCCAAATACCTAACTAGTTTTATTTGAAATCGAGCATTGGAGTATGCCATAATTCACATCCATTTGTATAAAAGAAAATGCTTCACAGCCATAGAAAATCCATTACTAATTGAAAGGAATGACTTAAAGACCACTAGGATTTTCTGGTTCTTAATTTAAAAAGAGAGATACTTTCATTACCTCTTTTCATAGCAATCACTAGATTATACAACTTTAGAATGATTGTAATTATCAATGACTATAATTGTATCAAGTTAGTCACATGTTACCTAGTGGATCCAATTGTTGCACTAATTTCCATCTAGAGGGATCAATACTTTCTCTTTGTATCAAAAAAATTCTTTTTAGTGACCACTAAGCTCCATTACTAGTCTAGATTAGCCGCCTCTGTTAGGATCCTATCATTAACATTTTCCATTATATTTTTATCTATTCAACCGTGGATCTCTAAGTTAAGAAACTATGTAAAATTGTTCTTCATAATTCACACGCACATATTTTGGAAGGATTATCCATTATATGACAACCATCCACATTGTGTAGATATAATTCTGATCTAAGTGTGTCAATAAAATATTGAGGCTTTAGGACTTACGTAGTTTAGATCCTAGTGATGGCTAATTTCAACCATACAAAATATTTAGAGATTTGATGTATCTATGTATTATCCATTGGAAAACTATTATAAGAATGAGAAAATTTTCTCCAATATTTGAACTAGTGGGGTGTCAAAATATATGTTGTGTTGATCTTAGCATTTGTCTCTATGTTAATCCACCACAATGAATTATTTAGAGATTCATTCATATCTAGGCTTATTTCAAATCCCAACTATTATTGTGATGAGAAATATAATGCCAATCCTTTCACTATTGAGGGGTATAAACACAAGTATTTATGATCTTAGTGATCGCTAGGATTAGCCACAACATATTTTTTAGAGCTTAACGGTTTATAAGAATCATTAACAAATAAATACGTACTTCTTATCATAGTTGTTACTATGATCAATCACAATGATATACCTATATCTTATTGGTTAAGCATCATTAATAGGAAAATACTAATGCATTAACAAGAAAATATACAAAGCTTAATGGTCAATAACATCCACCTCGACAAAATATTTAGAGATTAGGGTTAGCAAAACACCATTCAATGGATATCTATCATTAACTAAATAATTTTTTATTACATGTATATGTAAGGGATCAACATTTACTTATGTCTGATTAGTTCATTGCAAGATCATGAATATGTCTCATTGTTAGACATCATTCACATACATACTATTAATGGAATGATCAAAACACTATTGTACAAACACCACTGAGGGGTCAAGATATAATTTTTTTAACCATGGCTTTGACTAGGCATCACTCTAGTAAAAATATTAATGCAATGAGAAAGTTTTGTCAATACAAGAACTCTTGAGGCTTCAAGTCTTACGTAGTTCAGATCCTAGTGGTCGCTAAGTTGATTAACAATGAAATATTTAGAGATTGGTCATGTCTAGGATTTTATTCACAAGAAAACTATTATTAGAATGAGAAAATTTCTACATTCTTTGAATTGGTGGGGGTCAAGATATACATAGTGTTGATCTTATTAGTCGCTATGTTCAACCATAATGACCTATTAAAACCTTATACGTGTATCTAGGATTATTTCAAATAACAAAAGTTATTGCAATGAAAAAAAACTCAAATTTGATCACTACTAAAGGGTAGAAATAAGTATTTCTTATCCTAGCAATTGCTAGGGTCAGCCGCAACATATTTTTGGAGCTTAACAATGTATAGGAATCATTAAAAAAAATACATGTGCTTTTATCCTTCATATTACTACGATCAACCCCAAGGATATACCTATAGCTTAGCGGTCGTTAGGCATCATTAACAGGAAAACTACTAATGCATTAACAAGAAACTATATAAATCTTAGTGGTCAATAACATCCACTGGATAAAATATTTTGAACTTAGTGTTAGCAAAACACCATTCAATGGACGTCTCTTTAATTAATTATAATTGTATAATCTCCCAGGTCATTAAATATCACAATGAGTAGTCAACACATATGAAATTTTGTTCCTAGCAGTCTCTAAGGTCAGCCACAACAAAATATTTACAAGCTTAGTGGTCATTATGATCAACATCGACAAAATATTTTGAACTTAGTGTTCATAAGGCATCATTCACTGGACATCTATTATTGAACTAAGAAAAGAGTTACATTACATGTTTTCTTCAGGGGTCATGCATTGCTTACCTCTCATTATTTTATACCATGAATTTGTTTGAGCTAAGTGCTGCACTAGATACCCTCATGAGGGATCAAACATTAACTAGTTCTCATACTATTTATTATAAGTTATCAAAGTAAGATAAAAATTCCACATTTTAAATATAAATGAAATCTCAAAAGAGATGATGATCTATAATTAGTTAATAAATGAAGTCTCAAAGGCCATGGTATAATTCTAATAAATATAATGAACACACTCTTTGTAGTTTTAGTATTAAAATACAGACTCAAACCCTATGTATAATCTCCTTTTATTAAACCTCATAATTTTTAATGATATCACATCTCCTTATATCCATATGTTTATTGTCACATTAAGAAATAAAATCCATGACATCTTTTAATTTTTAGTGTTGATATATCATTAGCTAATTTAACTAAAACAATTCTAGAGCCTATAATTTTAATCTCTAAATGTTTTATATGTCTTTCCGTAACTATCAATTAAGTGAAACCTTATTATAATCTTGTTTAGCCTAAATTCTCAAATAATATGTTCACATAATTCCTTATTCCAATGATTTTTAAAGAGGAACCTACAAAAGATGGAACTCTTTGAATTTTTTTACTATTGATATACATATATTTAAAAATAAAATATTTCCAATATTTTCCTTATGTAATCAAATAATTACTGTAAACAAGAAAACAATTATTTGTGTTACTATTACTATTTAATCTAAGTAGAGTTACTATCATTATTTCATTACTACAATTTAATTTAAAATGAAATGTCTATAGAAATCGCCACTAATGGTCCAAAATCCCTAAACAATTAATAACCTAACTGAGAAAAATCTATTTTCCTAGCCTTTTCAACAACACCCATTTTGTTCACTTCCAGTAATCATTGATGTCCATCTTAGGTATTTTATGAATCATTTCTCAGTCCTCTTATGAAAAAATACCCATAACATGTTTTACATTACTCACAAGTAGGGTACACACATATTTAGCAAATCATTTAGGGATCAAAAAAAGAATGAAAAAAATGTCAAACCCTATCAGTTGAGAAGTGTTTTTCAAAGAGTGTTAAAGAATAGATATATTCAACTATTGGAAGAAGATAAATTAGGGTTTTTTGAAAAGGCTACATAATATTCTACATACATAGAATTTTAAAATTTTGGAAGGAGAAAAGGTGATAATGCATATACCGATTTTTGACGCCTTCACAAAAACAAACCGTGCTCAAAATTTTTTCAAATCAACCGTGATCTAATTTTCCAATGAATTATTACACTTACGAGTTTTTCCCTTATGCCAATGTTCTCACATGAAGCTTCACAAATTTAAGTGTCCTTGAAATATACTAATGAATGCCAATCTATAATTTATATGGAATGGACACTTCCAACCTACCACTTTCTTTGGCGCATGAATTACAAAAGACATGCGAATGCATTAATTTAATTTATATTTATATTTAATTCAATTTATCAAATTAAGCACATATTTCAAATATCATGAAAACTTTACTTTTTGGTTAATGGCCAATTAATTTTAGGGAACCACTATATTAACCATATATGCCACATGCAAAAATTATCAATATTAACAATAATATCATCAAAAGAACAACATGCTCAATGTCAATTTTATCATCTTTAAATTACATAGTGAGTATATAAGTATTCCATACTTTGAATATGATACAAATGATATGTGGTTCAATTGATGTCTCACATATTGAATTATCATATTTTGAATATCACACAAACTTTACATTGTTCGGTTTAATTGGCACTCACATTTTTTTAATTTTTCTTTTAAATGCATTTAACCAGAACTATTAACTAGAGGGTTAGGGGACCCCACCCTTACAAACACATACCAAACCAAAACCAAAAAAACCAACAACAAAAGTCCCCACAAAAATGGCCCAAATGGAGAAGAATGAAACACCAGTGAAAAAGGAACAACAAGACACCAAAGCACAAGACCACAACACCAAAAAAACTAGAAAGGAAGAAGAATTAATCCTCATCTGAAAGAACCACCACCCCTAGAAATGGAAACCCATGTATTACCCCACCCATAACTCTAAGAATTATGTTTGATGAAGCACCCACACCTCCCTCCTCCACTTGGACTTTCACACACCAAAATCACCTCCAATCCATTGTTTGGCCTTACCCAATAGAAGAAGAAAATATTCCCTAGCATTTTCTCAAAACTCATTTAGGTGGTTAATGGCCATGTCTATAGGAAAATGAGCATGGGAGAGATCTAGAGGTGGTAGTCTACTAGGTTCTAGACCACCATTCCAGAACAAAGAATGAACAACCTCATCATGCAAGAGAATCTCCCTATACTGTTGACTGAGAAAATCAACCCCACACCTTGAGCTAATTTCCTGTTCATACACCTCCTCCACCCAAATCAGAGGGACATGGAAAAGGACACTACACTGGTCTAATTTAACTCATAAACCGATATGATGAATAGGGTAAATGAAGAATTTTGACTTCCACAACATCCATCTTGATTGAATGGAGTAAAAGGAAATTGGAAACGAAAGATGCTGTGATTTCTGAGTTGACTCTGGCAGTCTATGTAGTAGTATCCTACATGTAAGAATCACCCAACACACACTCTATAGCCTCGACCTTGAGCACAAAACCATAATGAGAACACTTCTTGAAGCCGAATGTAGGAGATGGCTAAAAAAAAGGCCATTTCCTTCTCTCCCCATGTAAAGTGATAAAAGGGAACCCTAGAAAGACCATACTCGCACCAGACCAAAAACTCAAACAAAAATAGGTGAAAAGAAAAAAGAAAAGTGAAAAAAAAATAAAGAGTGTTGCACGTGCCACCATTAATTCAAAATTATCAACATTATCAACAAAATAACACCATGCTCATTGGCAATATTATCGTCTATAAATTACATAGAGAGTATATAAGTATTCCATACTTTGACTATACTACCAGTGATATGTGGTTCAATTGATGTCTCACATATTGAATTATCATATTACCTTAACAAAAATATACATGTTTACCAACATCATTTTTAAATTGTTTTTTTACACAAACAATATCTTCAAATGTGTGTGTCAATGATCTTGGTGGTGCCCATGATGTTGATCGATCATTGGCATTGTTTGAAATAAAAAGGAAGAATGCAAAAATAGAGAAGTATTAGCTAACTCCAATGCATGATATTTTTCTTTTAAGATGGAATGAATGATGCAATACTATATTACTTAGGTTAAAAAAACTATAATTTACCTAGGTAAAAAGACTTGCGACTTGAAATTTGTACATCCAATATTTTCTCCATTAGCATTTTCTCTTGTTCCATTATTTCATGCTCATGTTGAATCCTTCCTTCTCAATTTATTTCAATTTAATAGATCATGATATTTTTATTACCTCTTTCAAATCTCTAAACTCTTACATATTTTCTCTGAATTCCATTTTTATTCAAAGGGGTTTCTATCTTTGCTCCTTCCAAATTTTTCAATGTTGATGGAAGGGATTTTTAATTTCCCTCTCATGTATTTTTCAGAAGTAGAAGTGGTTTTATTAACCCTCTCTTTTCCATTAAAACCAATAACCTTGTGTGTTTTCTATGTAATGCGATCTATATCTTCATAGAAATTCCATGTTGACTGTGTTGCTAATGTTGTGTTTTCCAAATTTTTTCTCCTTCTTGAGGGTTTTCTTCAACCTGTTCATCTTGTATTTGCATTTCTTCCTAGTGAATGTTTTTCCACAAACTTCATTCAAAGCATATGCTATATTATCCCAATGTTTCTTTCCGATATATCCATGGTTTAAATGTTCATACACCTCTTCGTATTTTGAAATAAATGTTTTCACATCAGATGTTGACCATAACTCTTCTTTGTATTCTTTCATCAGCTCCTCTTTATTTCTATCTCTTTCATATGCATGGGTTATTGAAAATGTTTCTTCTAATTTTGAATCATCAACAATATATGGAGAATTTAGATTGATTTGTGAATGTGGAATGCAAGGACCCAATTTTTGTGCACCACTTGTATTCTCTTGCAAATTTGAGACACTATTTCATCTTAGTTTTGCATGTAGAAGTCCTTCACATGAAGTTTGCTTAGTTGTGTTGAAAAAACCATATTTTCTGCATAGTTTCTTGGAGTTGATTTGAAAACTTGTGATTCAAAATGTGAAAACAAGGAAAATGGTGATATTTCCATGTCTTGAAAATTTATTAGTTACATAAACAATCAAAAATGAAACAATTTACGTACTCCATCTTTTATCTAAACTTAATTTCATTTTCCATTTTCTAAAAATAAATATACAAGGGGTCCTACGCTTTGTAAAATCACAGAATCAAAACATGTGGAGAACCATTGAAAATTGGTTAATTACCTACTAACAAATGTAATATTTATAATCACTGTGAAATGGGTGTATAAACTGAAATTCTTCAAAATAAAATAACAATGTTTTACCTCTTTTAATTATTTGTAACTCGCTCTTCCCCATTTGTGTATGTGCTCCTTGTTTTGGTGTAGTTTCCTTCTAAATAAGTATATAGTTTTCCATTTTATTGCATTAAATACAAACGTTAGCAGAGTTTTGTGGATTAAAATTTAATATTATGTACATAATATTAAATGCAGTATGAAAAAATAAAAACATACTCTCAAGTTGTGGATTTTACATTAAACAGCGGTTTAATGGCCATTTAATGTTTAGGAGAGCACAATATTAATTATGTAACATTTGACCTTATAAAAAAGTGTAATTGTTAGTGTATTATAAAACTATTAATCTTTCTCTGGCACTATGAGGTTTATGGATAAAATTATACACATGGCAGCGTGATCTAAAATTAAGGTAACATTTTTATAACATAATTTTTAATGTATGAAAACTACAATTGACATTGTTTGAGACTTAATTTAAAAATTTAATTGAAATTAAGTCTTTAATATTGAGAATTATTAATAAAAAAACTACATAGCATGTGTTACTTCTACTCAATATTATATAAAATTATTAAAAACAAAGATATAAAAAGCTTAGAAACAATTAAATACACATAATTGAAACAAAGCATATACCACCATCATTAATCAAATAAAGTCTAAATTATTAAAAATAAACTTATATTGTTAAAATATTATGTAGGATATAAAAATCTTAGAAACAATTAATACACATAATTGAATCAAAGCATATACCACCATCGTTAATCAAATAAAGACTAAAAATTGAACTCTATACCATAAAATAAGCATAGCTATACAATTATAAAATTAAATACATGAACGATTTACTTTGACACAATATTAATGTCCCTAAATATAAGGCCAAGTGTGAATCGCACTTTGTCTTGAAAATGCACATACTTTTTCAAGCGAGGGATCACACATCAACATGTGAGGGATCACACTTGACATGTGCGGAATCAAACTTGGTGGATGTATGAGGCCATGAATCTCTCTCTCTACGATCAACTATCACTGTCATGTCCAAGTATAAGTTTTTGAACTTGGAATTGTGTCCATCTCGCACATTGAAGTGCGATCACCAACTTCTGGCCTCCCATTCTAGTTAATATTTGAATTTTAGAGTGAAAAAAATTACATCACAAAGCCACTAGGTTATATAACTATTGAAAGCCATAGGGGAAAGAAGCCAATGACTATGCATAAGCTAATGACTATGAGTGGTAATGTGTAGTATAGTACCACTAGTTGTAAAAATTGAAGTCAACATTTATAACTTGTATACTAAGAATTTAGAAAAAAGGTAGCCAATAAGATGAGTAAAATCAAGTCACATGTACAAAGAAACCAATAAAAAGGTGACACATCAACTATCCCAAAAAGGTGATTTCATTCACAAGAAAGGGCCAATATTAATTTTCTTTGTACTAAAAAGTACCTATTTTTAATCCCTTAGAAATAATTTTTCAACAAAATTTAAATGCACAAAAGAAAATGTGTGCATTATAAAAATATTAATCTTTCCCCTACACTATGTGGTTTATGGATAAAATTATACACACAATAGTGGGATCTAAAGGGTGTAAAACAATTTGTTATATGTTTAAAGATTTGGATTAAATGAGGTTTTAAAGATGTTCATATAAGATGTATATTTTTATTTTCTCATTATGATTTCAATTCTCCACACTAATGTTAAAGATTTAAGTGTTCTTTGTACTAATTTTCTCTTTTTATTTGTGGATATAGTTGAAAATGAACTTTGTTTTTGAATAAGGAGCACATGTGGATTTACTATCCAAAAGTGTGAAAGTTGTGGAGGGACTAGTTTATCCATCCAAAGATACACTCCATTATAGAGATGTGGGGTCTAGCTTATTCGTTGTCACTAATAAGTATTGTATTCAATGGCAGAGTGAGACTTCCATACACAATTTATGATTGTAAAACCTTGGAAAAAAATTGAAAACAAGGGATAATTTATCGCATGGGAAAGGAATAAAATGCTTAAGCATGTGATTGAAAATGTTTCACATGTGGGGGGTGATGGCATTCAAACATCATGAGTAGCGACTCATAGGATAAATTTAATGAGGATGAGGAATTGAATTATACCGGTGATAGCCATTGTTTCACAACTCGTAAAGAAAGATATGAATTTACTACAACCTACGTGATGCTAAAACATAAGTTTCCTTGGAAATATGGTGACATAGCTGAAGGTTTTATATCCTTATTACAAGAACAACATGTGATTTCAGGAGTGGTGTTGGGATCCACACACTTTGGTGTTTTTTGGAGAATATTATAACTACATGCAATGATTTCTATCCAAGTATACAATGCAACAGGAAGTTTCCTAACCAATCAAAAACTTAGTTTATCTAGAAATAATAACTATACTTCATGTGAATGGAAATTATGAACTCCAAGAAACAACCACCACATCAAACAATGACTTCAATTTGAAGTTAAAGGGGTTAATGCCAAGTTGATACATTTTTGTTCAAAATAACAAAAATTTGTTGTAGAAGAAACAATTACAAATGTCTGTGAAGGAGACATGGTGCACTTTAAAAAATTAGATGGAAATACATTTGGGGTGCATGTTGATAAATTAAATACGCTTTTTTCAAGGGTTGCTCCATATCAGAAGGATCTCTCATCTAATGGCATGTCATCTAGTTGGCCCATCAAGATGGTTACATTATGGAAGTAAGGCTAAAATAAATTCCAAAAGAGTTGCTGGTAGAAATTTGGAGTGCATTCAAAGATCCTGTTGGTGCCCAATTTGAAACATTCATGTTTTACTAAAGAGAAATACGTTTTTTGCCTTTTTTAAAGGAAGAACAGCTTTAGAATTCTCATATACTTTGATTTTGAAAAAACAACTCATTTTTGTGTTTGAGTGCTATGTGTTGTTTGCATTTCCTCCATTTTGCACCATTCTGAAGGAATCCCCAAGTTTACTTTACATTTTGCCCTAATTTTTCCCATTTCAAATGCCTTTGCCATTTTTTTCATTTTTCTCGGCCTTTGGAGCTCGAAATCATTCAATTTGTACTTATTTTCCCTCAAAAATCCCTTTCCATGGTCGTAAATTGCCTAAAATCACTTTCCATTTGTCTTTTGATCGAAAAATTCTTCACCCACGAAGAAAAAATCAATTTTGGGGGTCGCTGGAAATTTCTGCATTTTTTGACAGTCATACGGGCGTCCTTTTCCCGTCAAATTCTAGCTCATATACTTTTTCATACATGGCCATTTGTAATTGGACAAGGATTGGTGGGTCATTTCTAAAAACTTAACATTTTTGTGTTTTTGGAAAAATGTGCAAGTTGCCCCCAGCTCCGCAGGCCCCAGAGGAGGTACATGTTTCACAGGCAGAGTGAAGGTAGATGGGTGGGTCATTTTGTACCTTAGGGAACTTTGGAAAATGTGTGGAAATAAAGAAAATCCCAAAGGGCCACATCCAATCAGAGGAGGGCACGTGGTAGGCGGGGAGATGGAAAGGCGGAGGATTTTCATACTTTTGACCTTTGGTGAAAAAGAGTTAAAAGTATAAAATTGGACCTTAAACTCACAACCAATGGGATGAAGACACGTGGTATGCTCAGAGGCGGGAGTCGGGCCTTTGAAGGCAAGTTGTATTTTAAGCATCTAGTTATCAAAAGGGTAAAATCATTAAATGGACCCGCGAGCCCGAACGTAAAAATTCAAAATTCATCTAAGGAGTCAATGGTGGAGGAGCGGGCTAGCAGAGGAAATATTGAAACATTTCCTTTGGAAAAATAAGATTAAAATCTTAAATGAGCATGCTGCACCTCAGCCAATCATATGAGGACACGTGTCCTATGGGAGGGTGGAGTTGCGGAGGAAAATTGAAAAATTTTCCTTTGTCTAAAAAGATGCAAAATGTGTAAAATTGAGCTGTGACTCTGTATCCAGTCATATTGTGCCACGTGTCAGACCCAAATCGCAAAGGCGGAGTGGTGGAGGAAATCAAGAAATTTTACAAATTTTCAAAAAGTTGTAAAAAGGTCAAAAGTGTCCCCGAGGCCCATTTTTCCTAGATCTACCACGTGGAGGGCTCAGATTTAAAGATAAGAACAGATCAACGGTAGCTATGCATTTCACCAATTTGGCCATGATTTGAGCTCCAGAAGTTTGGAGATGCATTTTTTGCATCAATTTTCATCGAATTTTTTACCAATTCATGTCGTTTTGGCCTACAGGGTCCGAATTGATTGAATTGGGGGCTTAATTTTTGAATCCAAAGCACATTTCAAATGAATTCTTTC
Organism: Taxus wallichiana var. yunnanensis; assembly: GCA_018340775.1. Taxonomy (NCBI): domain Eukaryota; kingdom Viridiplantae; phylum Streptophyta; class Pinopsida; order Cupressales; family Taxaceae; genus Taxus; species Taxus wallichiana. The sequence continues at coordinate 555,850,259 of CM031237.1, forward strand.
TCTAACTTATGAAAAACGTGAAATACCAAATCCAAAGTTCTAGAGTAAAAAAATTGGGAAAGGAAAAGATGAAATAATGAAATGAAAAGGGTCTACATGCGTGGGGAATGAAAAATGTGCTACCACTTTGAATAATATTGAAATTTTTGTAATGCTTCACCTTTTGAAAGAACAACTGGAAACTTTTTGTGAGTTTTTAAATGTCATTTTCTAGAAATATTACAAAGCAAAGGTGCTTGAATATTGCACTTTTGGAGGGAATATTTGAGGGCAAAGTGAGTAAGTGAAATATATATATTGCATGAATTTTTCATGCAAATGGTCGGAGAAACTTATAATTTTCATGGGAAAAATGGGAAGAATCCCATACTACGAGAAACCACCGAGAACCATTTTATCTCTTTTTGCATCAAATTTGTATCATGTTAGGTTGGTTACAAATGTATAGCCACTAATACACTCGAGATTGTTCTTATAACAATCCCCTACTAATAAATTTGGTCATTTTGGATTATTTTGTGCTATCTCTTGGTAAAATTTGCATTTACTTATGCTTCAGGATGTTTTCAATTTGTGTTTCTTGCTCTTGTTGAAATCTAGTGTTTGAAATTTACTTTTGATCATGCAAATCTAATTCAGTAACAGCTTAGTGGCATTTTCAATTTGGAATCGGAAGAGCTTTCATCCGATGAAGGGATAAACAAATTTAAATTCACTTTGCTTTCCTTGATATAGATTTGATTGTAAACCTTTGGGGGTACCCTAGGTCCGATAGAATATAAATTCCTAAATGCTTTGTTCATTCATTTAACTCAATATTTTGTGATAAATCATAAGAGATTATGTGGAAGAGTGCAGATATGGGCTTCCATTTGGTGCACATATCCTGGTTGAAGGAACACCTTAACCTCTTTGAAGTATTTTTGTTGTCTGAGTTTTTCAAGTTTTTCAAAGGTCCTCAAAGAAGTTGGCAATTTCTGGTTAGTCTTGTCTGAATATCTCCCACCCCAAAATTCATTTCAAATTAACTCATCCTACCTATAATACCCCTACATTGTATTGTGTGTCAACAAAAGAATACAATCCATTTATAAAAATACACAAAGAAAATTAGGATCATACCATGTCTCTAGTATCCTTAGCCTTGTCTTGAAAGCATTTCCATCATTTAGTAGTGACATATCTGTTGAGTTTGAATAATGGTAAATTGATCATGTTTTCTCAAGGCCATCTCCATACTACATAATACAAGGATATTTTCACCTCCTTCACAAAACAGAGGCTACAATATAGGTTCTCTTACCTTGGTTGATAGGCACAACCTAAAATAGTGAGGATTAGATCAAATCCTTCCAAGGTGATACCCAATTCTTGAAGCCTAAGTTCTAACAATTTAGATAAATTGCTTCCCCGGCTACAAAATGACATATAAACCATTTATCTACCTTTGAGTGTCTTGTAAAATCCATGATGCAGCTCAAGTTGTGAAGGAGATTAAATCTAGGTACCAACACCTGAATGGTGCCATTGTCGGGATGAAGAATGCAATATCAAGACTAATTTTTAATATGCTTCTAGTTCATATTCTTTTGATCCCGTCAACACCCAAATTGCGCCACTGCTGGGGATGAAGAATGCAATATCTAGACTAATTTGTTAATCTTCTTCTAGTTCATATTCTTTTGATCCCGTCAACACCCGAATGGAACCATTGCCATGGACTCCTTGAAAGAATTTAAATTTTCCAGCACCCTAGTAATACGTTTCATGTGATTTGTGTGTAACTACATCTTGAGCATCAATTGACAGGCTCATATTATTTTTATCCCATCAACACCCAAATGGCGCCACTGCCAAGGATGAAGAATGCAATATCTAGACTAATTTTTTAATCTTCTTCTAGTTCATATTATTTTGAGCCCATCAACACCCGAATGGCGCCATTGCAGGGATGAAGAATGCAATATCCAAACTAATTTGTTAATCTACTTCTAGTTCATATTCTTTTGAGCCCATCAACACCCAAATGGCTCGTTGCCCGGGATGAAGAATGCAATATCTAGGCTAATTTGTTAATCTTCTAGTTCATATTCTTTTGAGCCCGTTAACACCCAAATGGCATCATTGTTGGGGACTCTTTGAAAGAATTTAAAGTTTCAGGACCACTGGTAATACATTTTATGTGATTTGTGTGCAACTACATTCTTTGAGCATCGATTTCGATCACATTTATATAGAGAATTTAAGAGTATAGTTTTGAGTTTAATATTTTAAAGTTTTTCCAATTTTTTGTTTCAAACTTTGCACAATAGTTGATAAATTGAGTGAAAGAAAATAAGATCTATTCAAGCTTTGCATAGTGTTAATATTTGCAAAGTCATTTGATAGATCTTTATAGTGCATTTTACAAACTAGGGTAAAAGTCCTTAGTGGCGAATCCTAGCTGTTATATTTTGATAAATACTAGTACCTTATCATACATTAAGTGAAGTGTGTCATATAAATTTGCAAACTTGGAAGGAAGATATCTCATCAAGAGGGACCCAAGTAGAAAGCTATTTCAAGAATTCAAAAAGACAGTTTTAGAGAAGAGAAAAGATTGGAAGGTTGTTGAAGGACAAACATCAAGTAAAATCATATCCATTGGTGAGAGAGATCATCCTTTAATAGAGGATTATACTCTTCTTCAAGTGATTTTGATTTAAGCAATCTTCTAATAAACTTGTTTACTTCAACTAGTGAAGGTACTTTTGTTGTACACTGGTGAGTTCCTTCTTGATCTGCACATGTGTGTTTCCATTCTATTAAAAATTTCCAGAAAATCAACACCTAGAGAATACCAATATTTTGAACCACATTCTTGACCCCTAAAGACCTCATACTCCTCATTAGCTTATGTCACCCCCAAGATCACCTCCACAAAACAACATGGCTCACCTCCACTTAGGCCTCCATTTGTGCTCAATACGTTTGTTCCAATAAATTTTAGGGGAATGGCTGGATATCCTAATGTTGTGCCTCAAGATGTTAGAAGTATATTGCCAAAGATTCAAGGGAACAATGCCATAACAGGTGATCAACATTTAAAACTCTTTATTAATATGATGGAGGATTTTGAAATTGGATTTGAGGATGTGTACATTAAATTGTTTTTCCACACTTTAGAGGAGGATGTTAGGGATTGGTACAAGGCCTTGCCAAATAATTCTATTGATTCATGGACTGAAATGTAGAATGCATTCAAATTGCAATATGGTGACAAAATTGATCCCAGATTCCTCTTATCAGAGTTTGAGAATATCAAGAAAAACTCAAATGAAATGGTTCGTGACTTCAACACAAGGTTCAAGTAAAACTTTGAAGAGATTTCAGGTAAATTTAAGACCATGTGATGAATCTTGTTTGATAAAATATTCGGATGCATTTGAAAAGAAGGCTACATATTACTTCAGGACAAAATCCGGAAATTTAAGGTAGGACTTCACCATGACACTTCAAATTGAGAACAATATCAAGGTTGTTGGGAAACCTCCTAAGAGAGATGGAGTTAAATTGGTAAACCCTGACAAGCCTCAAGCAAACAAGAGTGTAGACTTGGAGGAAGTGGTGAAAACTTTGGTAGGGGCTGTCAAAGAGATTTCCTACAAGTTGGCAAGAGTTGAGAAAGGAATTGGACAAAATTCACAAGGTCAGCCTAGGTAGCAAGCACATGATAGATTTGGCAATCACCATAGGAATGAGCAGATATTTGATGACAAAGGTAAAGGACCTATGGGATTTGGAAATAGAAAAATCAGGCCAAAGAAAGTAAGGTTATGCCTAATTCATTAAATGCTAGAGTGGATGTTGTTGATGATGCAAATCATATTGATTGGTGTGACAGATGTTTACTACCCCATCCTCCATGTGGAACATATCATCAAAATTGAAGAGGAAGATGATGATTATAATACGGATGATGATGCTTGTATGATGGATTGCCCTACACACTCATGTCGGGGAGAAACATCTATCGAAGTGATAAGTGCACAAAATTCTACTAGATTTTGGGATTGCATCCAATGGGTACATCTTCTTCCTCCTCATGTTTTAGAAATTGATAATGTACTATTCTTTGAGCTTGCCCAAAAATGATTTTGAGTACTTGAGGGAATTGATGATCAATAAGTATGATGGAGGTATACCCTTGAAAGAAGATAGGCAACATCTTATGAACATTGTGGTTACCCAAGAGGAGTATAACACAAGAAGTAAGGTGTCAAGGAGATGGACTTGGCCAAGAATAAAACCCCATTGCTTTTTAATATCCTAAAATAAGTTCCTAAGAAAGAAACATCTGTTAAGAGCCCTGCTGTCCCAAGTAAAAGTTATGCTTCACCCCATGCTCAAAATGTTAAAAACCTTGTGCCATCTGATGAAATTTCCAGCCCTCCTTCTATTGTTGTTTTTCCTAAATACATTCCCTATGACATTTCTCAAGTTCTGAGCCAAATCAAGGTCAGTGTTCCAATTGTTGAGCTACTTAGAATTCCTGAGCACAAGAAGAGAGCACTTGAGTATTTGGGATTGAAAGAGGAGAAGGCTTCCGTGAAGAGAAATGTGAATGTTGTTGAAGCTCCACTTGCTATTGTAGAAGTAGGAAAGACATCAGCATTGGAAGAATTTGGTGAACCACCAGAGGTTTATTTGGGAACATCCTTGGTTGAATCTTAGCTAAGTGTTGACCCTTTCTTCAAAACTTTGATTATCAAGGACCGGTTGTTACACAATTGTATGTTTGACACCAGGAATAATGCAATGTCATGCATTTGGAAGTTATGAATGAGTTAGATATCAAATTAACAAAAACATATGGCAAGTGTACTGCCATGGATTCCAAGGAAGTGTCGGTTGTTCCGTGTGTCAAAATTTTTGTGGTGTAACTTGCATCCTTTTCGGGTAAAAATTTGAAACACGATGTTGTAATTTTTGATTACCCTGCCAAATGGGGTATGTTATTGTTAAGAAAGTGGGCTGCAAGTGTTAGAGGGAGTGTCCAAATGGATATGTATTTTTCCACCATTCCCATTGAAGGCAGCCTTGTAAAATTATATGGAGAGAAGAAGATGTTACATCTAATTGAGGATCCAAACAATGTTTCTTATGAAGTATTATTTGTTGATGTTGATGTTGATTATTTTATTGGGTTTGATAATGGTAAGGAGCACAAGATGGATCGGTATAAATGTCTTGAAGAAGTAGGCTCACCATGGACCTTACTATTTGAAGGAGCTTACTCCAAATTTTGAAATAGTACCGGTGTTGTTTTAATGTCTCTAATCAATGAGGAATTTGTTTTCTCCTTCAAACTTAACTTTGAATGCACCAATAACATAGCTGAGTATGAGGCATTACTTGTTGGGGTTGAGAATTTCTTGGAAGTATGGTGTAAAATATGTTGTTGTAAAGGAGATTCTGAGTTAGTTGTCAAACAAGTTAGAAAACTGTATGCAACAAAAAATTAATGGATGAAACAATACAAACATGTAGTTTGGGATTTGATTGAGATGTTTGATTCCTTCAACATTCTTAATCGTGAAAGAAGTTTAAATATGATTGCTGATAAGTTGGCAGTGTTGGGGTATAGATTTGAAAATTGTACCATTTCTCCATATTGTGAATATGATGTTGAGATACTCATTAGGCCTGTAGTATTGGATAACATCAAGCATTGGAAAGTGTTTGATGATGATGCTACAGTTTAGAGGTTTTTGTAGAACCAATGTGAGTTTGTGGATCAGCATATTGATTTGGAACCATTGGTGTGTAATGTTGATGGAAAAGAAACATTTTTTTGCAAGGATATCATTCATTGAAGACTAACACCATCCCAAGAGGGCTGGTTGCTCTTGAGTCAAATTTTAACAATGTTGATTGTGTAATCAATAGAAACATGTGTTATCAATTTCACCCCGAGGGTTGAATTGATAACATACATCGAAATTCTCAAGTCCCGGGGAAAATTGATTAATCCGGGGGAAAAATCATGTTTCTAGGGTCCCTTCGAGAAAATTTTCTAACTCCTGTCCGGGTTAAAAAGAACAAGCTCGAGAAAATGTGAGAAAGTTGTAGAAAATAAGCTTGGGCAGAAAAAAATGTGAAAATCGGCTAAGTCCTTATCCCCGGGACAGTCGGGACATTTGGGACATCAAGGTGTAGATCGTCCGAAAAGCCTACGGGCAGCCCAAACATCAAAGGGACATCGGGATAAATGGACACGAAATTCATGAATCGGCCGAAAGAAAGAAAATTTGTCCAAGTCCTTTACCGAGACAAAGCGGGACAAGAGTACGCGAAGACCCGAACCGGCCGGTTCGGCTGAAACAGAAGCTTTCACCTTTGGGACATTTGGGCCGTGAGTGCGCGAGAGGACGTGAACCGGCCGGATAGGGCGAACCTGGAAGAATTTGTCCCTGCGAAGTAGGTGGTTCATTTTTCTCGCTCCGCCTCCCTTCTTTTCTTCTCTAGGGTTGAAAATGGAGTTCAAACCTCCTCCCCTACTCTGTAATGGAATTTTTACCTTTTACTAATGAAATGATGTTCATGCAGTAAACTTACGAAGCAACAAAAATGTGTTTCGTGATGCATCTATCCATCCTTGCTCGTTCTTTGTTTGTCTTTCTTCTTGCCTCTCTTCATTGTAGGTATTTGCGCATGTTCTAATGTTCATTACAGATCCGGAGTTGTGTTCATGGAGTTTTGGGACATTTTCTCGTGTGAAATCTATCCTTGGGCCGTGATGCATCCGTCCATCCTTCCCATTTCTCACCTCTCTTTATTTTATGGGAGTTTTGATAGATGTTCAACATTCTCCTTCTCGGTGTATCACCATTTTAGTGTAGGATTTTTATCTTTTCCCTTTTTTCTCTCTCTCTGTCTCCTTGGCATGGTTAGATTAGGATTAGAATAGCTTTCCCGCACTAGAATAACTTGTGGCGGGTAGTTTAGGAGAAGGAACCAACCTTCTCTGGAGATTCCTCTCTCATTTTACAAGTCCCACACTTGGAGAAAGGTTTCCATGTTGTGTAATCACACTTTGGATGCTAGAGTGATCAACCTAGAATCTTGATCTGCATCCATGGGTGCTATGAGTCCACTTCATCTTTTGTAGGTTGGTGTGTTCCCTGTGAAGATTTCAGCCTTTAGAGGCACTTACAAACACATCTGGTGACTCCATCCGATCATCAACCCATTTCTAAAGTTCTGTTGCACACTGCTTTTCATCCATTTCCATCCATCTTTCTTTCCATCTCTTTCATTCTTTCCATTTCATGAAGTTGTGCAATCATGACTTCATTTCCATCATGGAACTCACATCAACAACAGCAAGATTTATCACACCTCCAACACGTTTCACAAATCCTCCAGATCAGCATGCATACCCATATGAATAGCGGTGCAAAATCGGTTTGGCTATGGAGCTTTCCAAGAGCAAGAGTATGTATATAATGAAGACAATCAGATGCAAGATGCTGGTCTGTTGGAGAAAATCCAAAAGATGGAGGTAAAGATGGTGCGATCCCGAGCAACAACTCAAATGAGAGCTTTCAAGATTGGTTGTAGGACTCCTTGTCCATGGGGAGGCCCTTTTCCAAGACACTTCACCCTCGGAGAAGCTGGACTTCATGATGAAGATGTTGCCCCAACTTGCACAATGGACAACAGAGATAGAGGCCTATACACTTGTTGTTGAACAACCTTGTCAATGGGTAAGTTCTACACCATCATCTGGCTTTTCTCTTCCCATTACTCAAGCAGCACCATCTCATTTGGAATTGCAAATTCCAAACTCCCCATCTGCTGTCCCAAATGTTGATTCCATTTTTCCATCTCTCATTCTTCCACCACATCTCGATTCTTCTTTCCTTTTTCCTTCCAAATAGTCATCCCCTCCACAAGAGCTAACAAAAACACCCCTCCTCCAAGGAAACAAGAGTTTCCATTCCTCTACCACCACAAAAATTGCTAAATCCATTAAGTTTCAACCCATCCCTCCTCTTGCATTCCCAATTCCATGTGGGGAAGAAGAAATTGCAAAAATCAGTCATCAAGGACAGCAAGAGGAAGAGCCAAAAAGAAAAGAAATGACAGACAGCTTGAAGGTTTGGGCTGCCAAGTTTGGGATGACAAAGATCCCCTTGATGGTTAAGCCTTCAGAAGAGATGGGAGTTGGAGAACAAATGGTGGTCAGGACTAATCTTGTTGCAGCAGAAGAAGAAGATCTTGCAGTCCCAACTTGTCCTCTAGAGAGCGTGATTGAAGAGTTTGACTTGAAAAATTCATCTTTGGAGGAAGAGTTCAATCAAGAGCAACATTGTCTTCAAAGGTAGAGGAAGGAGAAGCTTCTCAAAATCCAAAAGAAGAGGAGCACATTCTAGCTGTGGAGGAGAAAATTGTAGATCCAAGGGCTTTGAGCACAAAGCGAGGCTACAAGAGAACCTTTAGTTCTTCTTTCTACTTCACCTCTCTCAAGTTCTAGTACTGAAAAGGAGTTTGATCTCTCAAAATCAATATGGAGAGTGAAGGAAACCATGATGATCAAGTTGTAGATCAAGAAGACACCATGGGAGAAGTTAAAAATGAGCAAGCAGGACAACAATGAGGTAGTTTACTGCCGATTTGGAGGATGTTTTGATGGAGAGGATCCGGTTGAGTTTCCACCGTTCTCTCTTTCATCATCCACATCCCAAACACCAGAGTCTACTTTCATGAAGGAGAGCATTCATTTGCAGCAGCACTTCGCATCTTATAACATGCTCTTTGGAACCAAGATTGAAAGATCTTAATCTTTCATGTTCTTCATTGGAGGAAGAGAAAGGACGAGGAATTCCACCATTTCTTCTACACCATCCATCCAAGAGGGTCTACAAGAAGACTCCATTTTGGAGTTGAAAATCGAGCTATGGGCATATCAAACGGATCAAACCTTGCCCAATCGGGTATTTGGATTCATTGGAGCCAAAGGAGGATCCACAACCAATCATGCTTGCTTCGAGCATGAGGGTGAGCTACAAAGCACCAAGGATCAAGCTGTCATACCTCTTCAATCCAAATGCAGAGCAACTAAAAGAGGTATTGAATTTTCCTTCAGTTGATGCCTTGATGATTTGGGTGGAAGACCAGCTTCTTATTGATTTTCCACTCATCCAATCAGCCATGTTCAATGCCAAATCAGTTGCATGGCTTCCAATTTTGAAGAAAGGAAGCTATTTTGCACAACCAGTTGCAGGTTTTGTTTAGCTTGCCTTTGCTTCCAGTTAGAGTAGAGTAGGTAGGTTTGCTTTCATGGAAGAAGTGCTTGTGCACACTCTGCATGTTCCATTTGGAGCATGTATGATTTTCAGTTCTATACATAGTTTTGTGGTGCTGGTTTTACTCTAGCACAGTCCATTTCAATGGCATTTTGGTGAGAACAACTCTATATCAGTGGGTTCCCAAGTGGATCGAGAGGAGGTTATCAAAATTAAAATTAGTTCACGGAGTTACAACCGATGACTCCATGCCCAAATGATGCTTCAGGCAACTGGTAACTTCATCTAGTAGGTAGATGACCCCATTGAGTCACCAAATTGTTATCCAATTTCACCCCTCAGGGTTGAATTGATAACATACATCAGAATTCTCAAGTCCCAAGAAAATTGATTAATCCAGGGAAAAAATCATGTTTCTAGGGTCCCTTCAGAAATTTTTCTAACTCCCCTGTCCAGGTTGAAAAGAACAAGCTCTGAGAAAATGTGAGAAAGTTACAGAAAATAAGCTTGGGCCAGAAAAAATTGTGAAAATCGGCTAAGTCCTTGTCCCCGAGACAGTCGGGACATTTGGGATGTCAAGGCACAGATTGGTGAAAAGCCTACAAAGTGCCCAAACAAGCAAAGGGACATCGGGACAAATGGATGTGAAATTCGAATCGGCCGAAAGAAAGAAAATTTTTCCAAGTCCTTTACCAAGAGAAAGCGGGACAAGAGTACGCGAAAGACCGAACCGGCGGTTCGGCCAAACAGAAGCTTTCACACGGGGACATCTCGGGGCCATGAGTGCGCAGAGGACGTGAACCGGTCGGATCGGGCAACAGGAAGAATTTATCCTGCGAAGTAGGTGGTTCATTTTTCTACTCTGCCCTCCCTCTTTTCTTCTCTAGGGTTGAAAATGGTGTTGAACCTCCTCCCCTACTCTGTAATGGAATTTTTGCCTTTTACTAATGAAATGATGTTCTCAGGTGCAAACTTTTAAAGCAACAAAACATGTTTCATGATGCATCCGTCCATCCTTGCTCATTCTTTGTTTTTCTTTCTTCTTGCCTCTCTTCATTGTAGGTATTTGCGCATGTTTTAATGTTCATTACAGATCTGGAGCTATGTTCATGGAGTTTTGGGACATTTTCTGTGTGAAATCTATCCTTGGGCCTATGATGCATCTGTCCATCCTTCCCATTGCTCACCTCTCTTTGTTCCATGGCAGTTTTGATAGATGTTCAACATTCTCCTTCTCTGGTGTATCACCATTTTAGTGTAGGCTTTTGTTCTTTTTCCCTTTTCTCTCTCTCTCTGTCTCCTTGGCATGGTTAGATTAGGATTAGATTAGCTTGCCTGCACTGGAATAGCTTGTGGTAGGTAGTTTAGGAGCAGGAACCAGCCTTCTCTGGAGATTCCTCTCTCATTTTACAAGTCCCACGCTTGGAGAGAGGTTTCCATGTTGTGCAATCACACTGGATGCTAGAGTGATCAACCTAGAAGCCTGATCTACATCCAAGGGTGTCTTTGTGAGTTTGCAACAACAACATGTTTGCATCTAGAGATGTTAAAGAGCATGACTTGGGAAAAAGGTAAAACAAACGAATATTTGGTTAAGGAGTTGTTTAAACAAGGATGAAAAATAGTCCTACCTCCAATTATTGAAACAATATCAATTTGTTTAGCTTGGTCTTATTCCAAGCTGAAATCATATAGAGAAGACTTATTCCAACATGAGATCCTCTTGAAAAAGATGCCAAACAATAGAATCAAAGGCCAATTAACCCACTTCTTTTTGTCAAAATGCAAGAGGAATTGAAAAAGTTGAAGGATGGAGGAATCATTCAGCCCATAATGTATTCTTCTTGGGTTACAAACTTGGTTCCAGTTAGAAAGAAGAATGGAGATATCAGACTTTTTGTTGATTTTAGAAATATAAATAGAGCATCAATAAAGGAAAACTATCCTTTACCAAACATGGAAAACATGCTGTAATTAGTGAGTGGTTCTGAGATGCTTTCTACTTTGGATGGTTTCTTCAGTTATAACCAAGTTGTTGTCAAAGAATCAAAGAGGATTAAAACTATCGTTACTACTCCATGGGGAACATATGTTTTTGTCAAGATTCCCTTTGGTTTAATGAATGTTGTAGCTACTTTTCAAAGGGCCATGGATGTTGCTTTTACTGGTTATATCAATGATTTTATTGTTGTTTATCAAGATGATATTACTATTTTTTCTAGCAAAATAATTGATCATGCGCAGCATTTGGAAATAATGTTGATTAGATGTAGAGAATATGGCATTTCAATGAATCCAAAGAAGTGCCATTTTGGAGTGTTAAGAGCAAAAATACTTGGTCACATTGTGTCTAAAGAAGGAGTTATGATTGATCCACAAAGGATAGAAGTTATTAGCAAGATCCTGGTTCCAAAATCTAAGAAAGGAATCCAATCCTTCTTTGTTCAAATCAATTTCATTAGAAGGTTTGTGTCTAATTTTACTAAGTTGACTCTCCCAATTACTTGTATGTTGAAGGACTAGAATATCAAGTGGGAAGAGGCTTCCTTAAATATTTTGATGGAATCAAGGAAGAATTGAAGCATGTTAATGTTTCTAAAGCAGCCCCAAATTACAAGAAACCTTTCCAAATCTTCTCCTTTTCTTCGAGCACACCATTGCATCTGTTTTGTTGCAAAAGGATGATGATGGAGCTGAAAGACCTATTTCCTTCTTTAGTAAGGCATTGTAAGTAGCTCAGTTAAAATACACAATCATGGAGAAGCATGCCTTTGCATTGGTGAAAGAAACTAAGATTTTCGGACCTTATATTTTGAGTTTCAAAGTTGTTGCTTATGTTCCTCACACAATGGTAAAATATGTCTTATCAGAGATGGATATTTCAAGAAAAAGATGAAGGTGGGTTAACAAATTTTAGGAGTATGATATGGACATTCGGACCAAAAATCTAGTAAGAGGTTTGGGTCTTTCCAAGATCATGCCCTGAAAGCAATTTGTAGAATGCTGAAGTAAATGAAGTAGAAGAAGAAAGGGCAAATGTTCTTGAAAAATTGTTGAACTCTGAGTGGTGAAAAGATGTAATCTATTATCTCAGACACCTATACTGCCCTAGACATTTGAATAAAAATAAAAAAAGAGCTCTCAAGATGGATTCTCAAAAATATATCATTACAAACTTTGGGTTGGCTTGGAAGAACCCTGAGGGAATCCTCTTGAGATGTGTGACTGAAGATGAAGCTCCCAAAATAATTTCTGATTTCCATGGGGATTTTGTGGTAGAAATTTTGCTAGGAGGGTTACTGCACACAATATTTTGAGGGCTGGTTATTGGTGGCCAACTCTTTTTAAATATGCAACTCATTTGGTTAGAAGATGTGAGAGTTGTCAGGATTTCTTTAGAAGAATGAAAACTTAAGGCTCCCTTCCTTTATAACCTGTATCAATTGAAGCTCCTTTCAAACAATGGGGGTTAGACTTCATTGGTGAAATCTCTTATTCATCAAGTGCTGGACACAAATGGATTTTGGTAGCTATTGATTTCTTCACAAAATGGGTGGAAGCAATCCCCACTAGGAAGGCAACACACCATGTTGTAACTAACTTCATATTGAATCATATCATCTGCAGATTTAGAGTGCCAGTCAATATTGTTGCTAATAATGCCATGAGTTTCAAAGCTAGACCTTTAGTGGAAATGTGCAAAGAATATGGAATAAATTTGACATATGCTTCTAACTACAATCCACAAGGAAATGGACATGCTAATTCTAGCAATAAAAACTTGTTGAAGATTATTAAAAGGACTTTGGAATTAAACAAGAAGAACTGGGGTGAACAACTAAAGTTTTTTATTTGGGCTGATAGGATCACTGCCAAAAGAGCTAATGGTAAAATCCCATTTGAATTGGTATATGGAACACAAGCTCTCATCGCCCTTGCATCTGCATGAGTTGTCTTCATTTCAATTTGTTCAACAACTTAAAGATCAATAAATCGGTTCATATGAAGAAAGGGTTAATTAGATTGTTAAACTTAATGAAGCAAGAAGAGCATACCATCGAGGCATTTCAAATTCAGAGAGAGAATGAAGAAGTTGTTTGATAAGAAGGTAACCCCAAGAGATTTCAAGATTGGAGATCTTGTTCTATTGTGGGATAGTAGGCATGAAGAAAAGGGTAAGCATGATAAATTTGATGCTTTGTGGATGGGCCCATATTCAATTGACATAAGAATTGGTCGTGAATAATTTTTCCTAAAGGACCTAGATGGGGAATTGCTTGAGGTGCTTGTTAATGGTGGAAATTTAAAGCATTTCTTGGATTGATCCCCAAAACTGAAGTTTGCATATCACTTGTACAATGTACATTTTTTTGTTTATGCTTTGTTTTTGTTGTTTTGGTCAGTTTTTGGTTTGCCTTTGTGTGTGGCAGTGCCTTTTTGTTGGTTTATCAGTTGGTTTTTAGATGTTTAAGCTTATGACTCCATTTTCCCAATGGTTTTTTGGCACATGGTCTGCTTTAGTTCTTTTGGCACTCATCGGGAGTGCCCATCCCCAAGCTGGAGCCAATGTTGGTGCCTAAATTGAAACATCCTTGTTTTGCTAAGGAGAAATGTGTTTTTGCCCTGTTTATGAGGAAGAACGGTTTTAGAATTCTCATATACTTTAAGTTTGACAAAAAAACTCATTTTTTTGTTTGAGTGCTATGTGTTGTTCGCATTTCCTCCATTTTGCACCATTCTGAAGGAATCCCCAAGTTTACTTTGTGTTTTTCCCTAATTTTTCCTGTTTCAAATGCCTCTACTATTTTTTCATTTTTCCTAGCCTTTGGAGCTCGAAATCATTCGATTTGTACTTATTTTCCCTCAAAAATCCATTTTCATGGTTGTAAATTGCCTAAAATCACTTTCCATTTGTCTTTTGATCAAAAAATTCTTCACCCATGAGTAAAAATCGATTTTGGGGGTCGCTGGCAATTTCTACATTTTTTAACAGTCATACGGGCATCCTTTTCCTGTAAAATTCTAGCTAATATACTTTTGCATATGTGTCCATTTGTAATTGGACAAGGATCGGTGGGTCATTTCTAAAAACTTAATGTTTTATGTTTTTGGAAAAATGTGTATGTTGCCCCGTAGCTCAAGAGCCGGAGGAGGTACACGTGTTGTAGGAAGAGTGAAGATAGATGAGTGGGCCATTTTGTGCCTTAGGGAACTTTCGAAATGTGTGGAAATGAAGAAAATACCCTAATTCCCACATCCAATCGAGAAGAGGACACGTGGCAAGGGTGGGGAGATGGGAAGGAAGAGGAGTTTGATACTTTTCACCTTTGGTGAAAAAGAGTTAAAGTATAAAATTAGATGGAAAACTCGTAGCCAATGCGATGAATATACATGGTAGGCTCGTGAGGTGGGGAGGTGGGCCTTCGAGGCAACTTGTCTTTTAGCCTCTAGTTATCAAAAGGGTAAAATCGTTGAAAGGACCTGCAAGCCCTAAGGTAAAAAGTCAAAATTCATCGAGGAGTCAATGGTGGAGGAGCCGGCTGGCGGAGGAAATTTTAAAACATTTCCTTTGGCAAAATAAGATTAAAATGTGAAATGAGAGTGCTACCCCTCAGCCAATCATATGAGGACACATGCCTATGGGAGGGTAAATATGCGGAGGAAAATTGAAAAAATTTCCTTTGTCTAAAAAGATGCAAAATGTGCAAAATTGAACCACGACTGTATCTAGTCATATTGTGCCATGTGTTAGACCCAAATCACAAAGGTGCAATGGTAGAGGAAATCAAGAAATTTTGCAAATTTTTAAAAAGTTGTAAAAAGGTCAAAAGTTTCCCGAGGCCCATTTTTCCTGGATCTGCCACATGGAGGGCTCAGATTTAAAGATAAGAATAGATCAACGATAGTTGTGCATTTCACCAATTTGGCCACCATTTGAGCTCTAGGAAGTTTGGAGATGCATTTTTTGCATCAATTTTCATCGATTTTTTTCCAATTTGTGTTGTTTTGTCCTGCAAGGTCCGAATTGATCGAATTGGGGGCTCAATTTGTGAATCCAAAGCATATTTCAAATGAATTCTTACTCTAATTCGGAAAATTGTGAAATACCAAATCAAAAGTTGCAGAGTAAAAAATTGGGAAAGGAAAAGATGAAATAATGAAATGAAAGGGCTCTACATGTGTGGGGAATGAAAAACATGCTTCCACATTGAAGAATGATGAAATTTTTGTAATGATTTACCTTTTGAAAGAACAACTAGCAGATTTTTGTGAGTTTTTTAAATGTCATTTTCTAGAAATATTGCAAAGCAAAGGTGCTTCGAATATTCCACTTTTGGAGGGAAGATTTGAGGGAAAAGTGAGTGAGTGAGTGAAAATGTATATATTGCATGAATTTTTCATGTAAAGGGTCAGAGAAACTTATAATTTTCAAAGGAAAATTTGGGAAGAAGCCCATTCTCTAAGAAACCACCTGAGAACCATTTTAACTCATTTTTGCATCAAATTTGTATCATGTTATGTTGGTTACATATATATATGCACTAATACACTCTGAGATTGTTCTTATAACATTCCCATGCTAATAAATTTGGTCATTCGGATTATTTTGTGTTATCTCTTGTTAAAATTTGTATTTACTTATGCTTCGAAACTTTTCAATTTGTGTTTCTTGCTCTTGTTGCAATCTAGTGTTTGGAATTTCCTTTTGATCATGCAAATATAATTTTGGTAATAACTTAGTGGAATTCACAATTCCAGAATTAGAAGATCTTTCATCCGATGAAGGGATAAAAAAATTAAATTCACTCTGCTTTCCTTGATATAGATTTGATTGTAAACCTTTGGGGGTACCTTAGGTCTGATAGAATAGAAATTCCTAAATGCTTTGCTGATCCATTTAACTCAAAATTTTGTGATAAATTATCAGAGATTGTGTGGAAGATTGTAGATCTGGGCTTCCATTTGGTGCACATATTCTAGTTGAAGGAACACCTTAACCTCTTTGAAGCATTTATGTTGTCCGATTCTTTCAAGTTTTGCAAAGGTCTTCAAAGAATTTGGCAATTTCTGGTTAGTCTTATTTGAATATCTCCTCCCCAAAATTTATTTCAAATTAACTCATCCTACCGATAATACCCCTACATTATATTGTGTCAATGAAAGAATACAATCCATTTATAAAACTACACAAAGCAAATCAGGATCATACCATGTCTCTAGTAGACTTAGCCTTATCTTGAAAGCATTTCCATCATTTACTAGTGACAGATCTATTGAGTTTGAATAATGGGAAATTGATCATGTTTTCTCAAGGCCATCTCTATACAATATGCACAATACAAGGATATTTTCACCTCCTTCACAAAATAGAGGCTATAATATAGGTTCTCTTACCTTGGTTGATAGGAACAACCTAAAATAGTGAGGATTATATCAAATCCTTCCAAGGTGCTACCCACTTCTTCAAAGCCTAAGTGCTAACAAGTTAGATAAATTGCTTCCTCAGCTACAAAACAATATATAAACCATTTATTTGCCTCTGAGTGTCTTGTAAAATCCATGATGCATCTCAAGTTGTGAAGGAGATTAAATCTAGGTACCAATAGATCCATTGCCTCAACTAGTATACCCTAAATTCATATGAATCCTCCATATGTAGTAGTAATGAAAACTTGATAAAAATACCTTACAACACCTACAAACACCAAAAGGTAAATTCTACTCCATATAATACATCAAAGGAAATGGAAAATGATGAAAAATCAAGAGAAGATTTTTTTTTGAAGTTGAGGAAAAACCTTGCTTTAACGAAGGATGTGTCTCCAATCTATCCCTAAGTGCTTTCAATTATAGTTAGAATTTTACTCTAGATATGAATTAACTTGCCATCAAAAAATTTGTACTTAATACATTCACCACAAATGTTATCAGTTGTGATCAATGTCAAACTTCATAACATAGTATAGATAAATCGAATTTATGTGGAAGGATGTATGTCAGTATGCATGGTACAAATGTCATGGAATTTTAAAAATAACCTATTAAAAATACATACAATCTTGGATTAATAGTGAGAGGAGATTAGTAAATGGAAATACATGAAAAAAAAACAAATTGCAAAAATTGTTGCAACTATTGCATTGATATCTAAAATGGTGGAGAAGAATTATGATAAATCCCCACACTTGTCTCATTTAGTGGGACAAGATGGTACTAAAGTAACAATGAGATTATTTCCTGTATGTTGTAGTTTTTATTACATAATACAAAAGTGTAATGAGGGCCTTTCAGTGTTGGGCCTTCCTAAAACGTTATAGTCAAATCTCAAGCAAAATATGGAAAGATCATTTCTCCCATGTTTCAATCACCAAGAACAAATTCTTCGCCAAATGTGATGAGTGCATAGAGATTAAGAGTAAATGTGCAGCGACCTCATGTCCAAAGAAACTAACACAAATAGATCAACGCTAGAAATGGCACAATGATTACCTTAAAAAATTTCATGTAGCTTACTATCCACGTAGAGTGAAATCACAAAAAAATCCTAATAGCTATTTGAGCATTGTGCATGACAAAATGGACAAGATAAAAATTGTAATACCAAGGATGGGAAAAAAGAAAAATCAATAAGAAATGTTATTAATATCCCCATCACCTTGAATGGTATGTTGACACATGGGCATAAAATGGGGGGTTTCGGGAACTTTGGTATCCCTTTCAATGAGCAAGAACTAAATTTCACAATAACATCATTGGCACTATGTATCTGGAAGCTAGAATAACCACTTATTGATCAGTATGGTGATTTTTATATAATTTTGGGACATAAAAATACCCATTACATGATGCACTATTGAAAAATGATGCATATGACAAGTGCAAGGAATATAAGAAGAAAAATGAGGGTGCTCATATAACTAATATTGTAAGTAGTTGTTCAAGTTCATTTAGAAAACAACCACCAACTCTCTACTTGTAACTAGATAATGTTGTAAGTGACAACAAAAATCACACATTGTTTGTATTTGCATCCATGTTAACAGCTAGAAGGGTTTTCAACATAGTGTATGTGAGTTTCCTTCTAGTGGGTCACATGCATGAAGACATAGATGGGACATTCGGCTGATTATAAACAACATTGTGAAAATCGATACATTCTCTTTTCCACAAAATAATGGACACTTACAGAACATGCCAAGAGGATTCCAACACATTCACTTTGTACCTTATCAAGGAAGTCTACAAATTTAAGGATTTTTGGAACCACACTTACTAGATGGTAACCACAAGATCGTAGGTATCAAAAAACCAAAGATGTTTAAATTCTATGTCAAAGACAACAATCCCATCATGGAGTTCAAAAAATCAATCTTGGAGTTTGTCTGGTCACACTCAATTGAGATCTGGAAAACAATGGATGGGAAACCTTTCTTTCCTAAAGGGGATCCTCCATTGGCACCCTTCAAAGAACCCAAAAATATGGAAAACATGTAAAGAGGAATTTAGAAATACATCACACACTGGGAAAAGAGTTCAATAGAAGGTGGAGAAGCATACTATTTTCCAAATATTTCATATTGTAAAAATGTTCTACGTGCCCTAGAGAATCCCTTTTTCAATTGTAACATGACGAGAAGAGATTTTTTTTGGCCAAAAAAAATTTGGATAGCACAATGTATGATCAAATAATGGGTGCACCACATATTGACATGGATATCTACTATTGTCAAAATGTCCTTTCAAATACGAGATATATCTGTTGGACCTATTTGTGATAGACCTCAAAATGATTTCAAGCTAGTAGTGGATGTGAATTTTGGGTAGATGATACTAGTAATACCGGTTGATGATAATGTACCTATATGGATGGGAAAGGAAGAACTAAAACTAATACAAGATGTTCACACAAACACTCAAAAGATAAGGGTACACTAGTGGGAACCCACATGAAAAGGAAATACAAAAAAAGAAAGGTACGAGGAATTCTTGTTGAAAAAATCAAGGGAGAGATCAGATATTGATATAGATAGTGTCATCTGGGCATGGAGTCCAAGCAAAACATGGAAAGGAGTTCAAATTAAAATACCAAATCAGGGTCATGAAGCTATCCAACAATACCTTGCACAAATTCAAGAACAATAATTAATACCCTTGTGAGGGATCAATGCTTATGTAATTTTCTTGAAGGATTGATTTCTATGGAAATACATTTTCAAATCCATTTCCTCAAAACAACTTGTTTAATGTAATTATTAACTCTTTGTTGTTCTTTACGATTTATAGATCGGAAAAGTATAAAATTAGTTGACTTTATCACACACAACTTTCATATTTACAATATCACAGTCTTTTTTATATAGATTTATACAAAATTTTATCAATATATAATATACATAAAATATTAAATAAATATAAATTCTAAGAATTTCAATAACTACTGTTGTGTATTTTTTAAAGGGAAATATTGTAAAATTACCTTTATCTAAAAATTTCTTGATAGGCATAAGTGGCCATCAAATTTACCCCGGGCTAATGTAACTTTGTGGCACCTAGGCTTATGTAACTTAGCGGTTGGTAGGATTATGAAACTTGCTACCTGTAGGTTGGTATAACTTTCCAGCAGTTAGGATTATTTCACCTAGATGAATCTACTCTTGTGTAAATTAGCGGCCACTAGGCTTATGTAAGTTAACAACCTATACGCTTATGTAAGATAGTAGGCACTAGGCTTATGTAAGTTAACAACCTATACACTTATGTAAGATAGCGGTTGCTAGGCTTATCATGGTATTATGTAACTTAGTGGTCGCAATGAAGATGTAACTTTGATCCCACTAGGCTGATTTCACCTAGCATGCGCTTTCATCATGTAAGTTAGAAACCACTAGGCTTATTGAAGATAATGGTCGTAAGGCTTATGTAAGATAGAATTTACTTGGCTTATGTGGGGGATTAAAATAATAACAAACTAGAAATCCTAAAATAGTGAAACTAAAATCCAAAAATTAGGATTTAGAAATTGGATTACAATAGTGATGATAATAAATTGGATAGGATTTAGTCCATGTAAACTGTTCCCAAAATATATTCCCTATTATCATTTTCCAATTTTGAATTATCCACTTCATCTTGAAAATTCTCATACTTTGTCATGCGAGGTATCACACATCATTGTGCCAAGGATCACACTTTTATGTGTGATCCATCACACTTGACATGCGAGGGATTACACATTGACATGCGAGGGATTTCACTTGATCATGAGATGGATCGCACTTAGTCATGCGATTAATTGTGCTTTTTCATGCGATGAATCACACTTGGTAGATGTACAAGGACAAAACTCTCTCACACTATGATGAGCTATCATTGTCACATCCAATAGAAATTTTTTGAACTTGAAATTTCACTCACTCGCACATTGAAGTGCGATCACCAATGGAGTCAATATTTGAATTTTAGTGTCTAAGAAAAAAACTACATCACAACGGCCACTAGGCTATACAAATTTTGAAATCCATAAGGGAAAGAAGCCAATGACTATGCATAAGCCAATGACTGTGAGTGGTAATGTGTAGTATAGTACCACTAGTTGTAAAAATTGAAGTCAACATTTATAACTTTTATACTAAAAATTTAGAAAAAAGGTATCCAATAACACAAGTAAAATTAGGTCACATGTACAAATCAGCCAATAAAAAGATTTAACTCTAACCTTGCTAGGTTGATGTAAGTTAGCAACCACTAGGCTTATTAAAGATAGTGGTTGTAAGGTTTATGTAAGATAGCGGTTGCTTGGCTTATGTAAGATAGCAGTTTCTTGGATTATGTAAGATAGTAGTCATTTGTCTTATGTGGGGATTCAAATAACAAAAAAATAGAAATCCTAAAAGAGTGAAACTAAAATCCAATAATTAGAAGTTATAAATTGGATTACAATAGTGATGAACTTGGAATCCAATAATCGCGTTATTAGAATCAAATATTATCCAAATTGGAATCCAATAGATAGTGAATCAAATATTGGAATCCAATAATAGTTAAATTGGAACTAGAATAATTCCAATAATGACAATATGGGAATCCAATATTGCTACAAGTTGATTCCAATAATGAAAATGATGGGAATCCAATATTGCTACAAGTTGATTCCAATAATAGTAATAATGGAATCCAATATAGACAAAAATGGAATCCAATATACACAAAAATGAAGATGGATTTCTTTCAATATTTTAAATAATAGAATCTCAATTCACTGAAATATGTCCCAATTTAGTGAAATAAGTGTTGAATTTATAACCATTTCTTTTGTGAAGAGGATGCCAATGAATTCTACTCTTGTGTGGGTGACTTAAAGGGCCTTATGAGATTAGGGTATGATCAAAATTGGTCATGTGAGATAAAAACAAAATTTTAGAGAGGTTACTATTATCCTTAGTCACATATACATGCATCATTTCTTCCCTTTGTTCACACATTACACTCATTATATTTATTTTTCCCATTATGTCCACTTTTTTACTCTTGTTTCATGTTATTATCCATCTTTTTGGTTACTATGGAGATTTTTCATTCATTCCCACTAATATTCAAGCCTTCAATCCTTATGGTTTCATCCTATGACCTTATGTTTTCCCACAAAGTCAATGCCATTTCCCATAGGTGATGGAACTTGTTTTAGTTTTTCCATGGGCAACATCATATCCAATAGCACAAGAAAACACATACACTACTTAACCAAACAATCAAAATTAATTATCGGTGTTTAGTATTTACTTATTGTATTGAAAATAGTAAGGGTTAGGTACTTGCGATACACTAGATAAATTTCTCAAATATACTATACTTAGTTTTTACACAAAAATAAAAAGGAATGTATGGTTTTTAACTAGGTTCTATTTTCATTAATTCACTTCCAACATTAATTATACCATATCATAGTAATGTATTGGTTCTTGCAATTAATGATTATAATATCCTACAAGATTGAAAAAAAAGGAAGAAAATGAAGACACAAAATTTTGCACTTATTACTATTATATTATGCATCTAGTATGTTGTTATATACATGAATCCTAAGTGTGAAAAATTGACATCAAAGTGAAACCACTCCTAATCCTTATATTACTTTTTATTGATTTTTATTATGACATTCTCTTATATTGATTGAATTCATGATTTTTGATTGAGTGATAGGGCTCCTTATTCCCGTATTTTGTCTAGTTTATTTTTCTTGTCCATGGGAAAGTGCCACCTAGTAAGGAAACTAGCGTTTAGGCCCTAGTGTCCCTTATGAGTGGTTTTTTCCATTCCCGCTTATTTTTCAAATTACCACTTGGCACCAAATTTTAGATCTTTTGTAATTCCCATTTCATGTTTTTTGTCAGAATTTGGTGTCTCAAAATGTCGAAATTTAAACAAAGGATTCATATATATACAAAACCTACTAACTACTCTAAGAGGAAATTTTTGGGCTATTACTTCCTACCTACTACTTGGAAAAAGACAAACAGTTGAGGACTTCATTTGGGTTTCATTATTCACTTCATACAAAGGGAAAATTATGAATTCTATGTACACAATTATCTTAGGTAAAATTTAGTTGTAGCCTGCTAACTTGGTGCAATTGGCATAAGGGAAACCTTTCTTCAAGGGACATGATTATATCACACATGCACTAAAAGTACATTAATTTTGAAATTTATTGTAGCACTCGGTGAAACTCACTTTGGGGTGACTGTTAAGGTCAATCTAACTCGAGAATATGTATATTTTGTTCCATTTAATGTGTGGTTGAGCCTTGTGTAGGTAGGTAGGGTTTTTTTATAGGTATATGTGCAAAAACACCTATGAGGAAATTAGAGTGATGTAAAGAAAAGTGAATGTGAGATGATCATACCCTTAAATAATCATATCCAAACTCACTACTAGGATACTAGCAACTAGTTTAGGTAATAAAGACCGAGGAGATCATGTCCCCTTTTGGGTGCTTCTTTCCAATAGAAATGTTCATATTTATCTTCTAAAAGGATCATACATAGTTCAGATCTATCCTGTTCCATTATATTTCTAGTCCAAATTTATTCTAAACAACAAGTTATTAGTTAATCGACTCTCATCCTCTTGTTGAATGTGCTTATGTGCATGTTATATCTTGTATGTTTTTTATATTTATCTGATTTATCTTAGTCCTATGTTTAATGTTTATTTTTAAAATCATAATATGTAATTATCTATATCATTGTACGAAATAGATCTAGATACATAGAATGGAGGATTTAGGAATGCAAATAATGAAGATGCTTTATTTATGATACAATGACTGGAAATTACCTTGGTGTAGAAACTTACTACATGGTTGGGATGTATATTTAATTCCTACTCATATGGTATGGCATTGGACCCTCATGTAATGAGACTCTATAACTTTATAAGTCCTTCATTAATCTAGAAATTTGTTTCATTGTCACACCCTAGTTTTTGCACAATCCTAAATCCATTTGTAATGAACTCGAATGATTCCAAAACCATAACCATGGGTGATATACCATATAATAAGGTATGTTTTTGGTTAAAGTGTAATCCATACACCACCTACATTGAAACTAATATGAAGAGGCCTCAAGCTACATATAGTTCTCCACCAAAGCAAGTAACATATTATGAATGTAACTAGTTGACAAATTGAACCACTTTGAACATGCTTGATAGAATTGTAAATTATCATGATAAGGATGATAAATTAAGATCAAAATACAAAATACATATTATTTCATTAAAATCAAAGTTTGAAAATATGTTGTTGTAGGACGTCATAGGTCATCAAGAACTAGATTATACATCCCGACTAATTTGTACGGTTTTGAGTAGAGAAAAGGTGAATCAAATATATAAGTTATATAATGGAAATTAGAGTTTTAGTACTAATTTTTTGTATTTATATTCATATTTTTCAACACATCAGTGTGTGGGAATAAGTAAGTTAGGAAAGAGATAATAACAAGTACTAAGTGGGGATAGGTTATGGGTGTTTGTTTTGGCTAAGAAGCACAATCATAATTAGTAGTGTTAAAGGGTAAATTTACAAATTTGAGTGTTTACATTTCACCCTTTAAGTATGAATTAAAAATTATGATGTGCTTAATTTAAAATATACCTAAGTGTGTAGACACACTTTTTCTTTAGTTATTTTACCTAAACGGTTAATTCTTAGGGGTAGTAACTTATTGAATATTATCCTAATCAATTAGTCCAAAGTTAGATATATTAAAATTAGGATAATACATGAAACATGATAGACAATGATATATATAAATTAAATGAAGTACTATAAATGAAGAAGAGAAGAGGATTTAGCTAATATCATGAATTTTGTGTTGATTTAGGATGGTCAGTGACTATAAATGGTTGGAAATGATTTGATAAAGCTTTGCTACTAAAATTGTGACTTGAAAAACTACCCGGCCCAAAACATATGTTACAACCCAAAGTGTACCATGTTATGGCTCTTTTGTACACTTTGGTCTCTATGTAATTTCATCTTCTACATTTTTTTGTTTATTTTTTGCTTCATGTTCAACTCCTATCTAAAATATAGACATATGATATTTTATGACACTCACAGTGTAAGTAGTTAAAACTTCAAAACCATATATGGTATGATATTCCTAAAATATGTTAGATGGGTTATGGGAACCCTTATGCACCACTGACATCACAACTACTTCAAAGAGGTCTTAAACTACACATCATTCTTGCCTTAGATGTGATATATGGAATGTAAGAAACCAAATTGATAACCATGACCTTACAAAAATGGGATTGTACTTGATACTTGACCTTTTATACTTGTAATTATGAGTGGATGACTGCCTAAGAATGAGTATGCAGAGTATGTGGAGCTTAAGGGAGTCTTGGAGTATATTTTCTTGTGATTTATCTTAGTGTTTACTCATTAGAATGTTAAGTTCCAAGTAGAATGAAAATACCTCCTTAATGGGAGATAAATAAATTTGTTATATTTTTTTCCATATGTAGAAAACTCAGAAAAATATGACTCGAAGTGTACAAAAGAGATTGAAATAAATTAAATTGATGTTGAAGGGAAAGGGACCAAAACAACTAGGTGGTTCCATAGTGTATGGATGTTATGTCCAATTCTAGGAAATTTGGTCCCAAATACTGCACGAATGATCTAAGAATTAGAGTTGTAATATGCGAGGGTATAATCTAATTTGATGGAGTAATATGACCATTATACAAGAAACTAGGTTGTGTATGCAAGCAATAATTAATGAGATATAGATAGGGATAACATAATTGGTCAAATTGAGCAAGTGTAGACTAGTACAAACATGTGGTATAATTTATGTTGTTGCAAGATAGAAATTAATAAAATGAGTGTGTATATTCACTTAGGGTTTTTATTTTCTATATGTGTTAGTGTTACCACACTCCATGATGAAACCTATAACATTGATTTTAGTTAATGTCCATGGTAAAAATTAATTTTAACTCAATTGTAAATGTAGAATTTGAACTTATGTAAAGTGAAATCAAGAGATAATGTCCGTAACAATGTATTCTTTATTCCTTCATTCTTTTTCAAATCTTTTTGTAATTAGCTAATATTCTGAGGCCTAAAAATTAGGCTATACCCTCACATATTCTTCATATTGTATTCTTAATGAGTAATATGCGAGGGTATAGCCTAATTTGTTGGGCCTTAGTACAAAAGGTGCATGTGCGCGTGAGACCAATATGAAGAAGGGTGTGCGGGGTAAAGGCATGCATGAAAGAGGTTTTAGAAGGGTTTAGTAGAACATATGGCACCCCCTAAGGAAAAGCAAAGAGTTTCAAGACTTATCCATATCCATTGTTTCATGGAGCACATGTGAAAAGTGTGACCCGACTAAGGATGTGGAGTGGATAAGGTGTCATCCCGAAAACTTGGTTATCAAAAAGGAATATTACATGCAATGGAAGGATCCAGAAAGATATCATTGTAGAGAATGGAGAGACTAGATGGGAATAAGTGTGCTCCATGAGAGGACCACCTTGACACTTGGTGATCGATCTATTACTCTCGAAAGGCCTGGCGGTGGGTGATACAACTATATTTAGAGATTCTTAGGTAAAAGAAGAGAGACACTATCAAGGAAGAGAGCACAAATAGAGAGAATGGAAAGGAAAAGTTATGCAGAAATAGTAGAAGGTTCTACAAAGTTGAGGTTCTGATTTAGAGGATTGTAGGAGTGATGAATTTCCTAGAGTGATGGGGCTGTGAGAAATTCTTTTTAATATGGGAAGCATAGTTAGGACTTCTAATGCATGAATCTTATCTACATTGATATATTGGCCTGTCATGGCCTTGGTGAATGTAATATGGTTGTTGAACTATGATCAATATGAAATATATGGTTATGTTCTAAATATGTATTGTTCATGGGTGTAAAACCTAGTGCATTTCCTTTATGGTATGGATCAGATATTTTATTCATATGATGTTTCTCTTATTATCAAGATAGGTATAATGATATAATAACTCATCTTAAGCTCTCAGAATGAATGCATGGTTCTTTTACCCTTTGCATCTAAGTTTTTGTCCATAGCAATGTATTCTCATAAGACTCACATAAAAGAGGGGCTCAATGCCAACACCTACCTCGGGTGAGTGCCTGGCGCTCATTTGGGTGATAGGCCAACACAAATGGGATTAGATTATTGTTCTAAGGGAATAAAAATGACTACATATTGGTTCTATTTTTGGGACCTATTTTTGAAGTTATTTTGAGAAATGGCCACATCTTGGTTCCATTGATGATAGAGAACTTGACCTTGGGAAGTATTAAAGCATGGTTCAAGACTATGGAGGAGGATTTTTCTCAAGGATTTAGCACTGGACTTGAGTTTGATACATGTAGATGGGTAGAAGAGAACATGTACCATGAGCTATATGAAACCTTCTTCTGTTGCTTTCCAGTTGAACTGTATGAATAGATTTTAGCATATGCATCCATATCGATCTATTACTGTAGATCACACTTGTAGACCCAAGATGATTACAAAATGTTTTAGGATGTAGCTCTGACTTAGACACATGTTGTCGATTACTGGTGGAGAGGAGTGTTGACCAGTTATATTCTAGAATATGCCATTTCTACATATTCTTGTTTAGAGTTTTATGAGTTTGAGTTCTTAAGAGAACCCAGAGGATCATTGTTACAAGATATACAATTTTCTATGAATATCTTGATCATTACATTAAGTTTGGAGGCATTCCCTATGGCTAGCTAAAATTCTCTGAGTCTTTGGGAGAGGAAGCTAGGGTAGAGGAAGATGAGATATCAGCAACCGAAAATGAAAGGGAGGAAAGATGACTCAAGTACAATGAGGTGCATGAAAGGGAGTTGGCTAGACAATGCAAGGTTATGGGAGTGATGGATTTATGGAGGTAGAAGTTACAGGAAGGAGTTGAGGTTCATGCAAAGGACATAGAAACTAAGTACTTTATACTACCCCATCTCAGAAAGTGCGGGAAAGATACCGCTTCAACTTCTGATGAGTTTTCATCACTTGGAGAAAAGAGAGCCATTGGTTCACATATGAACCCACCTTATATCCAACTCGTGGCACTTAGTTTTCCATATCAAGGATAAGTATTGCTAACCCAGTTGGTATCGGTGGAAGTAATCTATCTGTGCCTAGGAGATATAATTTCTTGTTTGGGACATTTATGGCTGCACAAACCATTCCCGTATTTCGAGGAATTTTTGAAAAATTTCAAATACATAAAGTTTGGGTATCACATTTAGGAGTAGCACGGGACACACAATGGCGAAGCAGGCAATATCACAAACCATTGACATGCAATTCAATGGGATGTTGGGAACACTAGGCACGACCACTTTAGGCCATTTGTTAGCTACATGAGGTGAATCGGTGGTGTAAGAGTTGGAGGACCTAGTGGACCTAGCGGATATAGAGGATCTGGTGGGTCAGCAGGAATAGGACTTGGTGTGCCTAGTGGATTTGGTGGTGGAAGAAACACAGGAGGAAACTAAGGTTATGGGTTAGGTGGAAAAATGCCTCAGCCACCCCCACAAGTATTTTTTATATGTCTTTGTAGCTACCAAACTACAAAGGTATTTAGGATGTTGTAAATCATGTGCACAAGTTTTAATTGCTATGGAACACGAAGGGGATCACTACCCTAGAGTGAAAGGCAAGTCAGCTTGAAATAATTTTGCAGGGGCATGTGCATAATAGGTACCACAAGTATGACCCTCATCAGATGGTCATGGATTACAATACATTGTAAAATACCTTTCTAGCAGAGTTCTATATCCCTAAGTTTGAGAAAAAGAGCATCAAATCTCTAAAGGAAATATGAAAAGGAATGAAAGAGAGTGTGTGAGAGTATGGCGCATGGTTCAAACCTCTCTTGTCAAAACTATCCTATGACATACACCCTCTCAACATGCTTAATGGTTTTTATGGGATTGATAACACCATTTAGAAGGGAACTATCACACAAGACTTTCACAAACCCACGCGAGGCCTTGGAAGATACTCTACTTGCTGAGGCTATTGGGAGTGTTGATATTGGTGTGAGACCTTTCCTAGAGGCTCAAATTTCTGTAATGGCCAAGTAGTTGGAGAAGTTATCTATGAACTCAACACATGAGGTTTGTAGTGGTATTTGGTGCATAGATTGTGAAGTGGAGGGGCATACAAAGGATATTTTCCCTCAGAAATCGGTATGCGCCATGGTAGTAGACTGTGAAATTTTCCACAAGGATCATGATGCAAGTAGGTGTCCTCTACTATAACGTGTGATCTGCAAGAATGTGTCTTGATATTACAATATTTGTACCTCTACGATCCATAACACCAAGGATTGTAGGTTGATTGACTAGATTCATGATTTCGTTGATCTTGGTGTGTGTCAGACTAGCCTTATAGTAGTTCCAAAGATGTTGACTACCATTATGAAGGGAACGCAGATGGAGGGGTGTATGGAAGAGGTTTTTGTTGAGTATTTCTTGGTCACATTAACACAAGTGGAGGAATAAGTAAGTTCCCACGTGGAACCTTTTGTAATTGTAGATCGACAGAGCATTATAAATGTGAGTGTCCTAATCTATTGTAGTGTTTTTGGTGTAGAAAAAATCATAAGTACAAGGAGTGTCCTAAGTTGTTTGAACACATGAGCCAATAGTTGAAAGGATAAAGGCACTGAGATGGTAAGTATAAGGAAATCTAACTCTCAATGGATGCCAAGGATGGCGCATGAACTAGAACTAGAACCTGTCCTAGTTACAATGTGAGCAGAGGATGCGCACGCAAGGGATATACAAAGAAAAAAATTGGTTGTGAGGGAATAAGTGGTACATGGGAAGTATTTGGACCCTTCTCATCAGAAGGATGTGTATCAAGATACTATGGATGTAATTCAAAGTTTACAAGGGGAGATCTAATGTCTAAAGGAGTAGTCAAGGCATTTGGAGCAAAGGAAGAATGTTGAAGCTCTGCAGAAGGATCTGGATGAGGTCAGGGAAGTGTGTAAAATGTTAAGGCAAGATAATATCATTCCCTTTATAGGAGAATGGTTATGGGAGAAGGTATCATGCACCAGGAGAGAGCGTGAGAGGCAAGTGTTGCATGTTAACCTTCCTCCCCATAGCCTTGACTATGAAAAAGAAATAACCTTGAATGTTGTTATAGATGGATGGATTTTGAGCAATATTTTGATCGACACGGGCGTGGAATTCAGTGTACTCACCTTAGATACATGGCATCAAATGGGAAGGCCCATACTACAACCATCCTCGAATATGATGTATATGGCAAAAAAGATAAAAGCAATTCCTATTATTGTCTTGAAGGATGTAGTTATCACTATTCAAGGGAACAAGTTCACTGGGGAATTTGAAGTATTGGCACTAGCCGAGGAGGATAAATTTCAAGCATTACTTAGGCATCCCTGATGTTACAAAAACAACTCCGACCTATGGTTTAACAAGGGGTATATCAGTTTTGAGAACAAGGAAGAATGGGTCATCATCCCTTTAACAGATGGGAAATCAACACCCTATACTTGAGCCCTTGGGAGAATAATTCCTTGACAGAATCTATGTGTGCTCCATCAGAGACCCTGAGATAATTCATCCTATAGAAGGAGTTATCTAATTTGAATATGCTCAGTCGATGAGTGATACAACTAGCATAACATGTGATAATTGGGTGCATGGGACTTATGAGTTGATTGGGTGACAATTGAGAGGATCTATAACAAGGGTAACAAAGGCACATTCAGTAAAGCACCTGGGAGGGAAGA
The DNA here is from genome assembly GCA_018340775.1 of Taxus wallichiana var. yunnanensis. Taxonomy (NCBI): domain Eukaryota; kingdom Viridiplantae; phylum Streptophyta; class Pinopsida; order Cupressales; family Taxaceae; genus Taxus; species Taxus wallichiana. The sequence continues at coordinate 555,880,892 of CM031237.1, forward strand.
AGTTTCCAAATTACTATGGAGGAGCCAACCCTAGTGATTTCTTATGAGAAATGGAGGCTCGGTGGAAAAATGAGAATGATAGAAGAGGAATGTTAAGCTATAACTTACTCAAGACTGCAGTGTGTTAGTGGGCTACACATCATGAGAATATCATAGAATGGCACAAGGTGAGAGTCACATTCCATATTAGGTTCTCCAGAAGCAACACACCGACTGTCATATAGGACTACCATGGAAAGGAACCCGCCTCATTTCATATCCAAGCATGTGAGGGAGCCTAGATGGGAGGTGTGGAAGCATTTCCACCTTCGTTATGGGTACATAAGTTATATTCCACTTTATAAGGTTGTGCATGTGCATGGTATATTCACTCAGAGACACCCTATTAGACAGGGAATGTGTAGGAGTTAACGGCTGATCTCATTCAATATTTTGAGTACCGAAGTACCAAGCCATCAATAGATAAGGTGTTGTAAGTTGTCAAGCACCTTACAATGGGAGATAGTGCCATGATAGAAGATAGGTTACTAGATTTATTGAGTGAACCTATTTTGGAGATGTGTTTCGATATAGAGGAATCATAAGAGATACAACTTGAGAGCATGTGCATTGAAAAGGAAAAAGGAAAAATGGTCTGTGTAATAGATGGTGTAGAAATGAAAAGTCTAGATGTTAACCATTCTAAGGGTACACCCAAAGTCATAGATAATGCCAATGAGTGAGCATGTTACTACCATGATCCCTTGAAAATGAAGAAGGTTAATGTTGGGTAAGAGTAAAAACCTAAGGAAGCTATTATTGGGGATTATTGGTCAGAGAAATAAGTTTCAAAGATCATTGATCTGTTGCATGAATTTTAGGACTTATTCCTACGTTGGTACCATGAGCTCAAAGGCATTCACCATTCCTCAGGGGAGATGAGAATCAAGTTAAAATAAGGTGCACACCCTATTCAGAATAGACCTTATTAGATGAATCCTAATTTACGGGTACGAGTCAAGGAAGAGATAGAAAATATGATCGCTTCAGGAATCATTGAAGTTATGAAGGAATTAGAGTGGATAAGCCCAATAGTCATCAGTATCATGAAGGATGGAAGCATAAGGATTTGTGTTGACTACAGGGACTTGAACATAATTTGTGTCACTAACCCTTTTCCAAACCCATTTCATCTGAAGAAATTTTATAAGGATTAGCTAGGTGTGAGGTCTATTCCCTCACGGATGATTATCGTGGTATCACCAAGTCGAGATTCTAAAGGAAGACCAGAGAAAGACAAATTTTTACATTGAGTAGGGAAGATTTTCCTACACGGTCATCCCTTTCGATTGAATAATGTGATTTTTGTGTTCTCGCACATCGTGGTACAAGCATTTTAGGACTTCATCCATAAATTTCTTTAAGTCTACCTGGATGACAGGACTATGTATGGGTTGGTGAAAGACCATTGTGACAATTTGAGGTTGATGTTCGAAAGATGTCAACATTGAGGATATCCCTCAATATTAAGAAGTGTGTCTTTGTTACTCCATTTGGAACCCTTTTAGGACATATTATATGTAAGGAAGGCTTGTTAGTGGATCTCACCAAAGTTATTATTATTGTGGGATTGGGAGAGACTACTAGTCATAATGCGATTCGTAGATATCTTCAGCATATGGGGTACTATAGGAAGTTCATAAAAGAATATGCCAAGATTGTTGCACCCCTGGAATAATTTATTAAGAACAAGAGTTCCTTTCACTGGGGAGAAGCACAATAGAAGGTGTTTGAAAATTTGAAGGATAGGATTGTTACTGTGCCCATACTATGTTTCCCTTCCTAGGATAATCCTTTCCATGTTCATGTTGATGCCTCAGGGACAACCATTAGAGTAGTACTAACACAACCTAGTGAGGGGATTTTTGATCACCCCCTTTGTTTTTCAAGTCAGAATTTGACACTAGTAGAATAGAATTACACAACTACTGAGTGTGAGGCATAGTTAATGATCTACGCACTGCATAATTTTAGGCAGTATCTATTAGAAACACATTTTATAGTCTACAGATCACATGACACTGAAGTATTTGGTAAATAATCCCATTTTGAAAGGGCACATATGTCATTGGCTCCTATCGTTTCAAGAATTCAACTTTTTAGTTGTGGTAAAAACAAGAAAAAGTATCTCAGGACCTAATCACTTATCAATAATTGACTTAGGAGAGGACACACAGAGCATTGAGGATATAATTCCATATGCGCAACTGTTTAGGTTATGGCGTGTGTCCTATGACTTAGAGGAGATTGTATTATTTCTTAAAATGGGTGTGGAGCTAGAAGGAACGAAGGATTTGGAGAGAAATTAGTTGGATATATGTGTCACGCCCTACATGTTGATTAGTGGGGATTTGTACAAGTTAGTACATGATGAGGTTATGTGCCAATACATATTAGAACAAGAGCCCGTTGCAATTATGGAGGAAGCACATGGTGGGATTGCAGGAGGACACTATGTAGGAAATGCCACCATGTGGAAAATTATAATGGCAGGGCTTTGGTGGGAAAGTATTTACTAGGATTGTATTGAGTTTTGTAAGGCCTATGACCACTTCCAACACCTTGGAAAACCTAGAAGGAGGGATGTAACTCCTTGCAACCAATAGCCAATGTTGAACCATTTGAAAAATGGGAAATTGACTTTGTAGGACCAATTTCACCTGCTGCACGAAGGACTGGCTCACGTTACATCATCACTTGCACTGATTACTTGACAAGATGGGAAGAGGCAACACCTACAAAGGATTTCATAGTAGTGACAATAGCGATATTCTTATGGGAAAACATAATCAATAGATATGGATGTCCGTTGAGTTTAACTAGTGATAGGGGAACACATTTTCTAAATGAAATGGTCAAGATCTTGTTGGTAGAGTTTATGGTGGCCCATCACAAGACTACCCCTTATCACCCTCAAGTGAATGGAACAACTGAGGTGTTTAACAAGATACTAAGTCACACATTGACCAAAATTTGTGATGTTGGAAGACAAGACTGGGATGACAAGGTATCAACCGTTCTATGGGCATACAGAATAACCTATAAGAGGTTGAACAAGGCCACACCATTTCAATTGGTGTTTGGTGCAAAGGTTATTTTTTCAGTTGAATTCATATTACCATCACTACATATAGTGCACATAGGAGGATTGGCTGATGAGAAAACACTCGAGGAAAGGATTGACAAGTTAATGCAGTTAGATGAAAGGAGATCACTTGTTAGATGGATTCATAAGACTAAAAAGGCCAAACAAAATGCATGGCATGATCATCATTTCAAGAAAAAGTAGTCTTAGGTTGGTGAGATAGTTTTTTTATATGATACCAAGTTATTGTGCCATATTGGGAAGTTGAAATTCCATTGGTTGGGCCCTTACATCATCTTGTACATCCTTGATTCAGGTACCTGCCAGTTACAAGTGTTGGATGGGACAAGGTTACTTGGACATTTCAATGGGATTATGTTGAAGCACTACTATAAATAAGTATTCCTTGTGTTTGTAAATAAGGCAATATTTCGATTAGCTTAAGATTTTCCTTTATGCATTTCCTTTCCTTGTGTTTACCTTTCTCGTTGCTTGTTCCTTTCTTTTTATTCTATTTTTCTCCTTGTGTGCCAGTAAACACATTACTTTCAAAATATTGTTTATGTATAGAGGAATACACATCTAATTTAGTGTGGGGTGGAGTAATGAAGGGAGTAGTGTGAAGTGCAATACAAGATGGTAGTAAAAGTTGTATGGCCCAGATGAAAGGATTAAAGGTGTGAAAGATAGAAGAATGTGTGTGGAAATGGTAGATAATAATTTTGGTGTCAAGGTAGCTTAAAAATACCATGTACAAAGGATGAGAAACACATGAACAACATGAGGTAGGCAAGGGCAAAAATTAGGTCAAAGACAGAAGAAGTGCCTTTAGACACTACAGAAGCGCATGTAAGAGTCTTCGGTCGGTAAGGATTTTTGCATGCCAAAAGGTTGGAGAAGGTTTTGTGTAGGATTGGGCACATGGGTAAGGGTGCTTAAGGTCGGATTTAGTGAAAAAGCTGCATTTAATGTTAAGTACATCGGTAGGTGGTGTAGCATTTATTTTTGGAAAGGGGGAAAATGCTATAAGTATGAAGTCAGGCATGTTATTATTTACCTTTCTATTACGAGATTGAAGAGCTCTTATGAACTAGGGAATCCAAAAAGAGAGTTGTGTGAAGAGATAATCATAGAGATTTAAGTATGTGACTAGGGTTGATCTGTAAACCAAAGTGGAAGGAGTACATGGGCATAGGGAAGAGAGTTTTAGAGGAGTACACCATCTTGTGGAAGAGTTTTGTTAAGTTAGGGTTTCTCACTTGGGCACGGGAGTAGAAGGATTTTATTCTAAAAGTTGAGCCACATGATTGAGCAGAGTAAGGAAGAGGAGCAAGAAGATTTTAGAATATAACCCAAAAAGTAAAAATGGCACCAAAGAAGGTGACCGTTTCACCAAAGAAGAAGGGCAAATGGAAACAAACTTTTATAACTAGTTTTAATGAGGAGTGGTATGATGAGATATAATACCTTGATGGAAAGTTGCTGGGGAAGAATGGGTATCACACATCAGGAAGATGGTCATGAGTGACTAAAATTATTACACAAGTACCACAAAGAAGGATATGTCATTGGAACTGGTTTGTCCAAGTGATAATAGGACACTAGAAGGAATGTTGATCTACAATGATGAGGTGAAGGTGAAGTTGGGTAAGGCCAAGTTGCTGCAACTATATGAGTTTCCCTTATTTGGAAAGCCCGAGAAGTTATACCAATGGTTGATGTCATGCATACATAAAGACCACTTCTATTTTGCAGGCCACAAAAATGTGCATAACCCCTCAGCTCATATCAAAATTTATTGGCTTGGTTTGTGAAGGGGACTCCATAGATGACAACTTGGAGGATAAGGAGGCCATTAAGGTAATTATGGAAGCCTATGACTACAAGAATGGTTTATGTTACTTTGATATCAATAACATCACCGAACCTAGAATGAGGATGGACACGTGCTTGGTTACCAAGCTGTATGGTTAAGAAAGGTGGACACAAGTAAACAAGGCATGGTTGAATGTATGCCAAAAAATTTCAGAAGGAACCATCTACAACTTGTCCTCCTTTATTGCAGATGAAATAATTAGTAGTGCACAGGAGGGGGAAAAGATAATGTTTGGAAACATCCTCCTTATGATCATTTTCTTAGATATTGGAGTTCCTGATGGGCCAGAGAAGTTCGTATGGGAGTATCCAGATGAAGATTCCTCACGTGCAAAAATATTTGAGAAGTATACTTGTGATACCATGACGGATGCCCATAAGGTGCGCCTAGAAAAATGGTACAAGTGAATGTGTGATGCATTTGAGGAAAAGTGGAGGATACCTGAGAAACTTCCCATGCTTGTAGATGGAGAGGATGATTTTTTTGTATATCAACATTTCTGCATTGGAAGATTCACTCTGACAGATGGGACTAAGAGTCCATGGTGTAAATTTCCATTCTCTTTCACCATGTAGTATTTCCAGCAGGGGTCAACCATTTCAAGGAGGAAAAAGGATAAGGTTTGACCTGAGTGAAGTGGACCAAGACCACTGCAAGCTATGCAGAAATATTGTATACCCAAAGAAGCACACATATGTGGAGAAGTATGTCTCCCACAAAGTGCAGATGATGAATCCATTAACGTTGCCAATTTCCAAAAGGACTGCAATGAGAGTATACTTGCGCATCAGGCCAAAGTTTGAGAAGGGATCCTACCTTGAGAATGATTCCTCCATTCCATAAGACCTCACAGGGAGGAATAAGGTTGTGCCGAAGAAGAAGGAACCAAGTGTACAATAGCACAATCTATGGTGCACCAAAAGAAAAAGCTAAGCCAAGCACTTGTGTGTGCAAGAAGTCCCAAGTTAGGAGAAGACCCCTAGAAGAACAAGTGCCAGAGAAAAAGGAGCCTCCCACACAATAATAATCACCAAAGAAGGAGTCAACTATTAAAGAGTAAGAAAAGGAAGAGTCTCCTATACTAAAATCACCAATTAGGAAGAAGCAGAAGATAATAGGAAAGGAAGACACAGAAGATACAGAGATCCTAGAGGCCTATATAGGTGAAAAATATGATGACAAGTATGAAGAAGCTCAAGACCATCCCATGTATGAGGTACATGACTCTAAAGAAGAAGGAAACAAAGAGAAGGATGGTGAAGAGGAAGCAGATGCTCAAGGCAGAGGGGTGAGCAAAGAGGTGAACATGAAATATCAGAGGACCCCAAGCCTCACCAAGGAGCAAATAGAGGAGGCCATGAAGAGAGAAGTGGATGACATCATTAAGGACTTGGTAGAACATGAGGTAGAGCACAATGTGGATGAAGTGCTTAAGGAGATAGAAGAGGAGAGCATTGGAAAAGAGTATGGAAGCATGGGTGGAGACCCCGACCTAGCAGTAAGATTTCCAAAGGCTACGCGAATAGGTGGGAAGAGCGTAGTGGTAGTACAAGGGAAAGGAATGGGTTATATCAATGATCCAAGTAAGGTGCTATGCATGCATTTCCAAAGCACCATGCCAACAGAACAAATCCTAGCAATGTCTTCATTTTATGAAGAAGGTGCGTACCCACATACCAAGAAGATGTTATCTTGGTAATTTGAGTCTCACGTTGATGAGCATGATTTTGAAGTGAGCCAAGGGGCTGTGATGAAGATGTCAGAGGAAAAAAGAATCAGTACCCTAGTGGATGCTCAATAGTTGTCAGATGAGAAAGGCTGTAATGCACTCAACAAGTTTTAGTTGAGGTTGAGGCCAAAATTTTTGGGAGAAATGACAGGGTGAGATTGCTAGAAGGGGAATTAGAGAATAAGGATGAGGAGCTCCTCGAGAAGAGAAAGGACCTAAAGTAAGAAGAGATAATCAACACACAATTAATGTGTAAACTAAAAGAGGAAAAGGAAAGGGTGCATGAGTATTTAAGAAAATTGAGATGATTACGGATGCTATTTTCTTCAAGCATCCCAGCCTAGCATTTTCTTGAGAAAAGGTATGAATCAACCTTGCAAATTGCCTAGAGGATTTAACTCTCATCCTCACAATGGAAAGGATGTCATTCATCTTGGAGTCCGTAGAAGAGGCGTTGACATGCCATGAAAAAGAAGAGAAGATAAAGGTTGTAAAGATTATCACTCGGTATACCAAACTCCTTGCCAAGTTAAAGGATACCACACAAATTAATGAAACTTCTAATGATAATTTCATTTATAGAGATAGGGTAGAACATATTATAGTTACTACACATACAACAAAACTCAATCAGTCTCAGGAGAAGAATAAGGGGAACAAAGTAGAGTGGGATAAGATCTTGGCTGAGGTGAAGAAGAAATATTAAGCCATCGAGACCATGAGAGGCTCGATAAAAACAAAGCTAAAGGAATTATATCCCCAGATCACTGTAGAATGGATGCTCGATTGTTGATAAAATGAGTGCCAATGGGGATGAGATAAGTTTTAAGGAGGTGATCACCCTAGTAGGTGACCTTTTTCAGCAAGCGTAGAGTGAGGTAGATTCCTAGGAGAATATTGAGGTAGATATAAGAAAGGATTTCCCAGTCCTCCTTCAACAATAAACAAATTCTTCTTCATTCCCCATTCTTTAATTCATTCATTCCTCATTCTTCATTCCTTCATTATTTATTCCATACTTTTAGAGTCCCACCATTTTTTATTCTTTGAAGAAAATATGTTCCTAAGGATGGAGAACAAGCTTAGTGTGAGGTGATGTTGGGCCTCACATATTGGCTAACTACAAAAAGGTGCATGCACGCGCGAGACCAATATGAAGAAGGTTCGCGCGGAGTAAAGGTACATAAGATAGGGGTTTTAGAAGGGTTTATTAGAACCCATGGCATGCGTGTAAGGCTAATTAAAGGGTTTCAAAACTTATCCATATACGGCATTCTAGGGAGCACATGAGAAAAGCATGACCCGACTAAGCATGTAGGGTGGATAAGGTGTTATCCTTGCAACTTGGTGGTCAACAAAGGAATATTCCATGTGATGGAAGTATCCAGGAAGATATCATTGCAGAGAGTGGAGATCTCGGATGGGAATAAGCATGCTCCAAAGAAAGGAGCACCTTGACACTTAGCACTGATCATCATTACTACGAGAAAGGCATGGCGGTGGTTGATACAACTATATATAGAGATGTTCAGGTAAAATAAGGAAGACACTATCAAGGAATAGAGAATGAATAAAGAGAATGGAAGGGAAAATATCTCAGTAGAAATAATAGGAGGTTCCAGAGAGTTGGGGTTCTCATTTAGAGGATCTGTAGGAGTGATAGCTTGCCTAGAGGGATGGGGTTGTGATAAATTATTTGTAATATGGGAAGCATAGTTAGGACTTCTGATGCATGAATCTTATCTACATTAATATATTGGCTTGTCATGGCCTTGGTGAATGTAATATGGTTTCTGAACTATGATCAATATGAAATATATGGTTATGTTCTAAATATGTATTGTTCATGGGTGTAAAACCTAGTGCATTTCCTTTATGGTATGGATCATATTTGTTATTCGTATGATGTTTCTCCTGTTATCAAGATAGGTATAATGATATAATAACTCATCTTAAGCTCACAATGAATGTATGGCTATTTTACCCTATGCATCTAATTTTCTGTCCAAAGCAATGTATTCTCACAAGACTCGCATAAAGGAGGGGTTTGGCGCCCGTGCATGCCTTAGGTGAGTTCCCAACACCCTTTGGGGGATAGGTTGGTGCACATGGGATTATGTTGGAACATAATGATTAAGTGGTCTGGCCAACCCTTAATGTATATGGGTCCATCACTAATATATAGGTTAATATTTAATAATATGAAATATTTATATTTCTATTATTAAATATGCTAACCTAGGTATATACTTTAGGTTAAATATTTAATATCATGAAATGATTATATTTCTAATATTAAATATTATAAACCTAGGTGTATGTGTCAACCATTTTAAGTTGAAAAGGTGGGTCGGGAGACATACCAGATCAGTTTATATAAAAAGGAAATTAGGTCCTCATTTGATATATTTGGGAAATATATCAAAGGTGTGCAAATCAAGTGATTTGGTTTTACCCTTGGTAAATAGGGTTTCAAAGGAGGAGGTGATCTTACTGGATGTAAAATAAGTTCTCTGAAGTAAAAGGCTATTTTCAAAGTGGTTTTTCCTATTGAGGTTTTCCACTATAAATATTGTGTCGTCTATGTTATTTATTTCCTACAAGTATTTATTTATTTACTTATGTTATGATGTAATCTTTATTTAAATATTTATTGTAACATTATGTAATATGTAAGTTGATTAAATCTATATTTATTAGAATCCTCAAATTTTAACATGGTAACAGAGCGAGGTAAATTAAATAAATTAAGATCAAATCTTTGTGTATTTTATTTATTTAATTTGTACGGTTTTTTTAACCAACCCGAAAGGGTATTTAAAAGTATCTCGGTCCCCTTATTTTTTCCCCAATTTATTTTGGCATTACATTTGTGCAATTAAACTCTCGGTAAAAATTTTAGGTTTTTTAAATTTTAAATCCCTAATTTTATTTTATTTTTTTTGGGGGGGGGAAGAGATGTAATATGATATGATTCTAACTTTCATTTTACATTCTGTAAATTATATGGAATTAATGTTTGTTTGGAGATTGATATGTGCACAGGTGAAAGGGGCTTCAAATATTTACCTGCGTGAAAATCACATAAAAAAATAGATTTATTACTATATGAAATAATTTTCTTGTTTTTTATAATTTCAAATGTTTGCAAGTTAAATATTTCGGAAGGTAAATTCATACCCGTGTTCTTTGGTCCCCTCTAAAAGGATTCAATTTGAAAAACTATAGTTTATAGTTAATCTATAACTATATCCTATATAATTTGAAAACTATATTATTATTTTTAAATAAAAATATATATAATATAGAATAAGGTTTATATAATAATTTATATAAACATCATATTAAAATTTATATAGTTTTGGAAAAAAACTATATATTAAAAGTCTTTAACCATATTAAAATTACATGGGATTGAGGGAAGAGTCAACAGACCATATTCTAAGCCTAAGTTTAAATCATATTTAAACTTAACTTATAAATCTAGGCATATATAGTTTTTTTAAAAAGAAAAAACCTAAGTTTAAATCATATTTTATATATATGGTTAGTTTAAACCGCTTAAAATATAAATTTTATTAGATTTGGTTTATATATGTTTTTAAAAAACTTAAGTGCTTACTTTTTTTGGAAAGGGGGCCTATGTTTATTGTTTGGCCATGAAGGGATTACTTTTTAAATCTTAATACTTATTAAATAAAACCTAACATGTGTCCCTAACCATTTATATTATCCATGTAAGGGGCGGCCCCATTCATTTATATCTTATAGTTTATAAAAATATATAAATAAACTTATTTAAAGGTTTTCTTTTATATAAGAGTGGGAATGGAGAATAAAATGAGATAATATCTCATGTATAAATGTGGAACTCTCAAGTATAAATGGAGAATTAAAAAAAAGGGCTAGTTTATTGGTGGCCCATGTGAAGTGTGGTAAATATTTATTAAAATATTTGTAGTTATAGCCACATAAATGTTTTAAAGTTTTTAGCTTGTAAGAATTCTATAAAATATTTTACAATATTTCCATACTTTTAAATGTGTGCGGGGGTAAAATTAAGAGTCAATGAAGGGAGGAGACCGGGTTCATGAAAATATGAATTTAAATTTATTTCATTGGCTGGGTGAAATTAATTGTCCCCTCTATAAAATATGCATGTTAATCTATACTCTCATAAATCTACTTGCAATGTTGTTGTAAGAGTATAAAAATGATTATAATGATGTTACCTCCTTAACGGGAGATAAATAAATTTGTTATATATTTCTTCCCGGATCTAGAAAACTTAGAAAAATATGACTCAAAGTGTACCAAAGAGATTAAAATAAATAAAATTGATGTTGAAAGGAAAGGGACCAAATCAGCTAGATGGTTCCATAATGTATGGATGTTATGTCACATTCTAGGAACTTTGGTCCCAAATACATGTGCGAATGATCTAATAAATTGAGTTTTAATATGTGAGGGTATAGCCAAATTTGATGGAGTAATATGACCATTTTACAAGTAAATAGGTTGTGTATGCAAGCAATAATTAATGAGATATAGATTGCAGTATCATAATTGGTCAAATTGAGCAAGTCGGACTAGTACAAGCATGTTGTATAATTTATGTTGTTAAGACATGAATTACCAAAATGAGTGTGTACATTCACTTAGGATTTTTATTTTCTATATGTGTTAGTTTTAGCACACTCCATGATGAAACCTACAACATTGAGTTTAGTTTATGTCCATAGTAGAAAATGAATTTTTACTCAATTGTAAATGTAGAATTTGAACTTGTGTAAAAAATATCAAGAGATAATGTAGACATGCCCACATAAGGTAAATACACATGCCTCTATACAAGTGCAAGTAAAACACCTAACTACATCTATCATAACAATTTGATGGAGATAGGGAGAGAGAGACAGATTGCATGAAAAGGAAAATACTAAACAAAGGAGGGGGTGATAGCACCAAGAAAAGGGGAGAGATACTCTAATGAGGGAGGAAGAGAAGGAAGATGGAATCCAAAGAGGACAAAACCAATGACACTAACCCAAATCTCCTTGAATCACAACCTCATAAACCTGCAAGTGAGAAATATATGCACAAAATACAATAACACAATGGAGAGGCAAGAGAAAAACAATAAAAATGAGCTAGGGTTGAAGAAACACCACAAAACATGATTTTATTTATTTAAAATATTAAGAGACCATTACATATGATGAACAAAGGCATAATTACATTACGAGGCTCACGAAAAGGCTCTCAGCTCAATGGAGATGAGGGATAATTTTGCAAGAGTTTCCCTAGCTCCTAGAATGTCTCCTCTAAAAAATTAGGGGGCGATTACATTATATAGGAAATTTTATAACCTACACTCATTAAAGAGGTAGGGGTACACATAAAAATTCACTTCCCGAGGGTACTTTTGTCAGATGAAGACATGGTCACCATACCGCATTAAATATGGTTGTTGAGTTGTCATTCGCTCACCTACCTTCGCCTTTCTTGGGACACGTTCCAACCATGTGACCCATCCAACCTCACTGCACAACATCTAGGATTTCTAATCATATGACCCGTGTAACCCCGAGTGTCACCTTACCTCAACCGTGTAACCCTTAGGCTATACATTTGTGGCAGATGCACAACATGATGGTCACAACCTTTACACTATAGGCCATCAAACTTGGGAGATTAGACATCCATCTAACCTATCCGTGCATGTCCAACCTATGACCCGACCAACCCACGTGTCTAATGTGATCGACTCATCCAACATCATGTCTATAAGAATCTTCATTGACCAATCCCTGATTTTTCCATCTCAATTGGCATATGATGTATCACCCTTCCAACCCAAGCATCCAACTAGCCATCCAACCCATCCATCCAACCTAGCCGTTCAACTCAGCCATCCAAACTAGCCATGTTTTCAGACTTACTTTCCCTGGTTCCCATGTGAACTCGCCCATCTTGTTCTGCAACTCAGACATCATCCGGTTTGATTCCAACTTGCTATACAATCTGACTAGCTCAGGTTTCCATGGTTTTAGCTCACCATGAATGAATATTAACTTGTTTGAGCCATCTTGATTTATCTTTATCTCTGATCTCTAGGGCTGAATTTGACTATCATCCACATGTCCTATAATTTGAGTGGCTAATTTCATTTGTAATGAATTATCCAAATTAACTGGAGGTAAATTTGAGATAGCCTTTTAGCAACTTGTTGGGGACATCTTTCTGCTAGATAAAGAGACCAGTAGCCTTGAAGAATCCATTGGGCATGGAGTCAATATTACCTTAAATAAATTATCTTTCTTTTGAAATGTTTTCCCTAGATTCATGTGAAATTTTCATCAAGTGAAACCTCCTTGGCCTGCTCTTAAAGCTGATTTTGGGATTTTGGATAAAACCTGTAAACTACCCCCAAAATTGAAAATTTTAACCAAGGCGAGGGCATGGAGAAATCTGGACTGCAACTGATCTATTGGGGATGAATATATGCATTATGAAAGCTACCCCAAAATCTGATTTCCCTCATGAACATGCTTTGTTTGAAATGTCGAAGATAGGAAGGCCCCTGTAACTAATTTTTGATGCAAGAAGGGGCATAGGAGTTCAATTGTGACTGATCTAGAGAGACATGGAAGATGAGATTGTTGAATACTATCCCTCAATCTGATTTAGTTTCTTTGCATTTGGATTTCCTTGAAGACTGCAACTATTTCTTATAACTTTGAACCCCTTACTACAACACATTTTTCTCTTGGCAACATGATGAATTGTGCAAGAGAAACCACCAAGTAAAAACTATGTACAAAGGATAAAATCATACATTCCCCAAGTGGAGGCATGCAGAGTGTGCATACACACTTCCTATATTGGAAGAAAACCTACCTACCCTCTAACTGGAGGAATGGGAGACTTCACACAAACCCTGACACTGGCAAGGAAAAATAGTTTCCCTTCCTCAACATTTTAGACCATGTAACTGATTTGACAATGGGCATGGTAATGGATGAGAGAGTGACTTAGAGAAAATATTCCATCTAGCCTGCCAAGGTATCAACAAACAAATAAAATACCTATTTTGACTAATCTATATATGGCTAGAGGTGTTGTTGTTGACCCTTGGTGCATTGAAAATCATCCTCATACTCTACGATGAGAATGACCAATGTAAACTCTAACCCTTGTTCTAGTGAATCTAGGCATTTGAATGGGAAATTCCTAATTCTTGTAATTTTCACACTCATTTTTATTCAGCCCCATAACTAGGCCTCTCATGCAGACCTTCTTCCTAAAATATGGATCTTTGCGGGATAATCCATGTTTTTTATGCCTCCACAAATAGTTATGTTTCCACTTTGGTGGAGGTTGAAATTCCTTTGGACTCTTTATTCCCTACTTCATCATGATCTTATGATAAAAGTGCACCTAGTTCCAAACAAGTAGAATAATGAGGATCATTACATTCCATAGGAATGTCTTTATCACCTTGTAATTTCCCCCTCGAGGACTTGGGTACCAATATTTTCTAAAAACACTTTTTCCTCCCCAACCTTGTCAGTATGAGCTTCCTTCTCACCTACATGCTTTGTTCATTGGTTCATCTCCTTCTTTGGGACATTTTTAATTTCTTCATCCTCCTAATCTAAATCAGACCAGTCACCTATTGATACAAAATTTTCATCCTTGGCAAGACTAGTCGATGGAGAGGTGTAAGAAAGAGGTTGTTGTTTTATCTCTTGTTCATGCTAAGGTGTTTGATGCTCAAGGGATCTGATTTGATCACTTGGGGAAGAAAATTACCCTACTAAGAACACAACCCCTATTCTATTGATATGTTGCCTCTGAAACAGCTGCATGATTCTTCTGAAGCCTTGCTATTTGGGGCATTGTATGGGAATATCCTTCTCTCCGATGACATAAAATGTCTCTCTCTCTACCAACCTTTTAGGATAAACTAGTTTAGTGATAGTTAGGTAGAAGGTAGGGACAACATATGAAATACCACAACTCCTAGGGACATTGGTGTATGGCTTAGGGAAGTTGGGTAGTGCCCTGGGTGGAGATGGGAGGGATATTTGTGAAGCTTGGGGAATGTTTTGGGCATAAAAAACTTGTGGGGCATCAAATGAAGGATAAATAAGCAAAGGGGATTCCTTATTTTTGTAAGGAATTATGGATTTTTAAATATTTTCACAAGGGGAAGGAAGAACTTGAGGTGGTGAGGGAGGGACTGCAATAATATGGATGGATTTTCTTTTCCATCATGAATCAAAATCTTCTCAGCTTGTGATGTAATGGTAAAGGCCTAAGGAAGATTGCTACCCCATAGAGATTGATTTAGTAAAGCTAAGTCATCATCAAAAAACCTCAAATAATATAAGAATATCATACCTTATAGGGTCCGTATTCTTATGCGATTAGGTTCCATGTCCTTGTGAATCGAGGTTGAAATCTAAGATGGAATCCACTAAATCCCACTATGTTTTGATTCGGTGTTCCATGAGTTAAATAACCTTTGCATCCTCCTTGAAACCAGTTTTACAATTTTTACCCTAGCCGATTCCATGTGGAAATAGATTGCGGTTCCAAACTATTATACTAATATTTTATTTTTTCCTTTGAGAGATGCAACCAAAAGTCTGTGGGAAACATTATCCTCAAAGTGATGATGTGAATGGCATAATAGTTGACAACATCCGAATGTGATCAATCAGAGACTTATCACCATTTCCATATAAGAGGGCAGATTTTACAAGGCCACCTTAGGGATGACATCCAAGTGCTACAAGTAAAGAGTACTAAAACTGAAATGAGGGAATGGAAAATCTCCTTGGAGAGCCATGACTAGAGTGAAAAAATTAATAAAAAGTCTACAACCAAATATGATGGGATGCTTGAATCGGTGGAGTCACTAGATATGCTTCATAGTGCCTCGAAGGGTGAAACCTTCACTAAGATCACATCAAAATTAATGAAGTGAAGTGGTAAGGTGCTTCAAACTTGTCCCACTTTGGGTATGCCATAGTTGTTAATGCAAAACTACAACACCCTTGATTTCTCAAGTGTGTGTGCATGGGCCATCAATGTAATTTACATAACATGGGGTTATCCCTCAAGTTATGGGACTTGTGAACTTGAGATAACCCTCCAGGAGAAGTACGACTTCCTCTACCTAATCCTAATGCTAAGATACTCCTAATGCAATAAAAACACCTAACTACACCTATCCTAAAAATTCCAAGGAGACAAGGAGAGAGAGAGTGCATGAAAAGGGAAATCCTACACTAAGGGGGTGGTGGTAGCACCAAGAAAAGGGGTGAGATACTCTTGCTGAGGGAGGAAGAGAAGGAAGATGGAGTTGGGAGAGGCCAAACCAGATATGACACTAACCCAAATCCCCACTCACCATCAAATCTCCATGAAGCACAACCTCATAAACCTACAAGTGAGAAATATATGCACAAAATACAATAACATAATGGAGAGGCAAGAGAAACACAATAAAAATGAGCTAGGGTTGAAGAAACACCACAAAACATGATTTTTATTTCTTTAAAACATGCACAGACCATTACATATGATGCTCAAAGGCATAATTACATTTCCAGGCTCAAGAGAAGGCTCACAACTCAATGGAGTTGAGGGAAAATTTTGCAAGAGTTTCCCCAACTCCCAAAATGTCTCTCTCTAAAAAATGAGGGGTCGATTACATTATATAGGCAATTTTATAACCTACCCTCATTAAAGAGGTATGGGTACCCATACAAATTCATTTCTCGGTAATTTGTTAGATGAAGACATGGGCACCATACCACATTAAATATGGTTGTTGAGTTTTCATTCGCCCACCTACCTTCACCTTTCTTGGGACATGTAAGTTGTCTAACCATGTTACCCATCTAACCTTGTCGTACAACAATCAAATTGTCTAATCATATGACCCATCTAACCATGTGTGTCTCCTAACCTCAACCATCTAACACAGGGGGTTACACGTCATCCAACCCGTAGACCATACATTTATGGTAGATGCCCAACATGATGGTTACCACCTTTACATCATAGGTCATCCATCCCGGGAGGTTGGATGGTCATCTAACCTTTCCATATGAGTCCAACCTATGACCCGACCAACCCAAGTGTTTAACCCATTTAATCATCCAACCTTGTGTGCGTACGCATCTTTGTTAACCATCCCTTGAGCCATCCATATTTTTTTCCATAGGATGTATCACCTTTCTAGCCTAAGCATCTAACCATCCATCCAACCAAATCATCCAACCTGGCCATCCAACTCAGCCATCCAACTTGGCCATCAAACCCAATCGTGTTTTCTAAAATTCTTTCGCCTGGCTCCACAACACACTCATCCATCTCACTTTGTACCTCGACCATCATCCAACTCGATTCAAAATTTCTAGACAACTTGACCGACTCGCCACACATGAATATTAACTTGGTTGATCCATCTTGAGTTGTCTCTCTCTTATCTCTAGGGTTGAATTTGATGGTAATTCGCACGTCTGAAAATTTGAGTGACTAAGTCCATTTATAATGAATTCTTCAAATTAACCCAAGGGGGGATAAATTTGGGATAACACATACCAAATATGTATATAAAATCTTATCTTCTAACTCCTTTTCTTACTCTTCCTATTTAACTTCTTCACTTTTGCTCTCAAGAAATCAACAAACCCTAGGATAGTTATGTAACTCAAATAACTCCTATGTACATACTTCCAAGAAATAAAATCAGTCTTCTCAATAACATATTATTTATTTCTTCAAGAATGAATTTTATCAAGTCCTAACTCTAAGATAAAATACCATTTCCTTAGTAATCCACTCCTATAAATAAGCCCTTTGGCTATGTTTTTAAAATTTTGACCAAAATGTCACGAATATGAGGAATTAAAACTATTGGTTCCTCAAAATATTTCTTTATTCTCCTTCTAGACTCCTTGAAGATGATATCTTTAGAAAATTGGAGAAAAATACTTTATTTTGGGTCTCCAAATTATAAACCATATCCCAAGACTATGAAACCCTCCTCTAAGAGCATGAGAAGGGTTGTCTTTCATATACCTTCACTAAATCTTCTAAGAAAAGTTGAAATTTCCACTATAGGACTATTTTGAGTTTGTAAACATGTTGATCTTACTAGTGGCTATTGATTACACGTTTCAACCTCACCTAATTCAATATTTTTGTCACCTCATTGTAGACACTCACAATTTTGTAATAAACTGAGATATTTTCTTCTAATAATATATTTACATGGAATGAATTTCTTAATGCATTAAGGTTTCCTAACTCCTTTTACAAAGCTTCCTAAACACTCTTAACTATTGCCTTGTATCAATGCAGAGTTTATCTTAACAGCTCACAATGTGAAGCACATAGTTTGCATTCTTATTGTACACACAGTTTAGTATTTTTAAGCTAACAATCACCTTTTCCCTCTTTCAAACTACCTAGTATCTTGAAAAAACCTATCTAACCCTTACACCCATCATCATTCCTTTCATAACCATTTGATACACATGAAATCAATATCATCATCAAACTAGGTTTTCAAGCTTCAACCATTTGAAATAGGGTAGCATGATATATAAAAATATTTTCTTGATGATTTCCTACACTTGTTTCTCAACTCAAACCGGAAATGTAAAATTCTCTTAAAGATTACTCTACAACCTTTCAAAAAAATCTATTTCTTATCCATCTAAAACAAAGTATGTAAAATGTGCATTATAAATTATATTGGTATTCCTTTCCACGAGCTTACACTTTAACAACAATTAAAAGATCACAAAAGTCTGCATTTTACAAGAGCATGAAATGGTTCCCGATATATGTATATTACCTTGTACACTGTAGTCCATTAATTATTGCATACAGATTGTCTTCATGTCCTTTTCACATGTTTTCCTTCATTTCTTTATCCTCCTTGACTGTTACAAGTCTTCTATAACTGAGATAGTAATCATGCAACTTCATTTAAAGGAGATTCAATGACAGACTCATAGAAATTCATTACATATGCTACACAAAACCTTTAAACACAATTTGAACAAATTTAAAACAAATATTCCATTAGATTAATCATGTGAAATACAAGCTCCAAGATCCACTAGGGCTCTATAAAAGAATAGAACACCTCTCCACACCCTTCTTCCCCATTTTTCATTCAAATACATACCTCATTTATGACAAAAATAACCAAATTTCACCCTAACTCAAGATGATAACTAACTAACCAACTCAAGGTTAACTTGATGTAAGGTGGTATACCCTTGGAAATAATTTATTATGGTCACTTTATACCTTTTACAACCTTACATAACCTTTATTTTCTTCACTACACCTTTTAACTTAGATTTACATTTCAAATATTCAAATTCTCACTTTTGGAGGGAATTTACAAAAAAACATGTATGGAGGACTCAAGTACAACCATTAAGGGTTCAAATTCACTCTAAAACACCTAACTAACTCCCGACACCTATTGAAACCCAAAACCTTGGTTTATTCTTCTTTAAAAATGATGCTTCTGCATCATACTTCCAAGTGGAAGAAATTTCTTGCTAGTACAAATAATTCTCCTCCTTAGTCTTCCAATTGCAGTCTCTTCTTGATTTCTTCTTCTTCTCAGTTGATTATTTTTCATCTTCTTCCTTGATTTGTCTTTTATATTTATCTTCTTTCTTTTATTCTCTGCAATGCCTCTAAACTTTGGAGTCTTCATCATTTGAGATCTCTTAAGAGCTTAATATTCAATTGTTTTCACTTATTTTTCAAGTATACCTGCACATTCACAGTCAAAACAATTATTAGATATAACACATGGAGATATTTGAATCTCCTTCTCTTCCTTTTTCTCATCCACTAGTTTCTCCTTAAAATCCATATCAAATTATGTTTTTCCTTCACTTTTTGCTTAATTTTCCTCTTCAAACATATGGTCTTTATCCTCAAACTCTATACAAGCATAAAAAAATTACTCTTCATCCTCACTCTCTTGTTTATTTTTACAAAACTCTTCATCTTCATCTTCATCTTCTTCTAGGAAAGACAAGAATATTTCTAGCACTTCTTATCCATCTATTTCCTCAGCTTCTTCATAGAGAAGCCCCTTGATGACCTCCTTCTCCTTCTTTCTTACACTCTTCTTCTCTTGTCTCAACTTATTTTTTCTTCTCTAATCATATTTCTCAAATGTAGTCTTTGTTTTCTTCTCACAAAGAGCTCTACAGGCCACTTTACCTTCTTCTTCATCACAAATCCAACCTTTCTATATTCCTCCATTATATTATAAACCCTCATCAACTCTTCAAGCTTCTCCACATCCTTTCTTAGCTCCATTATTTCTTGTTCCATCCATTCTTCATGTTTTCTAGCCATCTCTTTCCTTTTCCCCTCTATTTTCTTTCTTTCTCTCTTTTCTTGCCTCTTTCTTTCATTTATCAACAACATCAATCCTTTTATCAAATCCTCTCTATCCATTTTATCTCTTTCTTATCTCTTGTCTCAGGTACTTTTCACTCTCTCCTTACTTTGATTTCTATACACAACATTCACCACACCTTTCAAATGCACTTCCACAAGTTATTAGCAAAAAGAAACTTTCAAACTTCATTAAAATTTCAAGCTTCATCAAGAATTGCTATGATAACACATAATATAGACACTTCCATATAAGGTAAACACACATTCCTCCATCCATCTATATCATCCATTATTACATAAAAAGTCACAATTTAATTTGTTACATCTCCTAAGAACAATAAATTCTTAACCTTTCTCTAGTATGAGAAATTTCTCAAACCTTGTGTATTTGACTAAAATCACTAAAATGGCCTCCATACCTAACTATTCTCTGCATATCAGGATTATGTCCTACTATAAAATCTTAATCCAATTTTATTTCAATCCATTAATAGTTCATCCTTTTTCAAAGGTGACTTATACTTATTTTCATTCACTTGCTCATACTTGTGCTTCACTAGTCTCTAGATTAATCCACCTTAATGTATTATTTCAATCCTTTTATCCTTTAACCTTGGTCCACACTTATTTAAAACATTTTAAAATCAAAGGTATAATATATTCAAGGAAATAAAATTCTTGATATTCACTCCTTTCATCAAACTAACTACTAAACCCTTAATAAAAGGTTCCTTTGTTCAATCATACTCAGAATGATCTAGGAATTCCCACAAACTAGTTTCCACTTTCTTAGTTATCCCTCAACATACCAAAGATGTATATAAAATATTATCTTCGAACTCCTTTTCTTACTCTTCCTATTTCACTTCCTCGCTTTTTCTCTCAAGAAATCAACAATCCCTGGGATAATTATGAAACTCAAATAACTCCTAATTCACATACTTCCAAGACACAAAATCCATCTTCTTAGTTAATTTTTATTAATTTATTTAATATTAAAAAATATTGAGTCCTAACTCCAAGATCAAATACCGCTTCCTTAGTAATCCACTCCTCTTAATGAGCCTTGTGACAATGTTTTTCAACTTATGACCAAATTCTCATGAATATGAGGAATTACAACCATTGGTTCCTCAAAAAAATTCTTTAATATCCTTCTAGACTCCTTGAATATGATATTTTGAGACAATTGGAGAACAATAATTTATTTTGGGTCTCCAAATTATAAACCTTAGCTCAAGACTGTGAAACCCTATTTTGAGAGCCTGAGAAGGGTTATCTTGATATATCTTCACTAAATCTTCAAATCAAAACTTGAAATTTCATCTTTAGGACTTTTTGAGTTTATAAACATGTTGATCTTACTAGTGGGTCTTTATTACATGTTTCAAACTCCATTAATTCAATATTTTTGTCACCTCAATGTAGACACTCACAGTTTTGTAATAGACTGAGATATTTTCTTATAATAATATCTATACATGGAATGAATTTCTTAATGTATTGAGGTTCCCAAACTCCTTTCTTGAATATTCTTAAACACTCTTAACTATTCAATTGTATCAATGCACATTTTAGCTTAACATCTCACAAAGTGTGAAGCACCCATTTTCTTTCTTAGTGTACACATGTAATATAGTCTTTTAAGCTAACAATCACCTTTTACCTCTTTCAAACTACTTAGTGTCTTCAAAAAAAAAACTATGTAACCCTTATAACCATCATAATTCCTTTGATAAACCTTTATTACACATGAAATAAATATCATCATCTAAATAGGTTTTCAAGCTTCAACCACTTGAAACAGGGTAGCATGATGTAAAAAAAAAAGAGATTTTCTTGATGAATTCCTACACGTTTTTCTCAACTCAAACCCCAAATGTACAAAATCTCTTAAATATTACTCTAAATATTTTCATAGATTTTCTAGTTCTTATCCCTATAAAATAAAGTATGTAAATTGTGCATTATCATTTATATTGTTCTTACTTTCCATGAGCTTACACTTTAAGAACAATTAAAATATCACTAGAGTCACTCTACAAGAGCATGAAATTGGTCCCAATATAGGTATCTTACCTTATACCCACAGTCCCTTAATTATTGCATAAAGATTGTCTTCATGTAATGTTCACCCTTTTTCCTTCATTTCTTTGTCCTCCTAGACATATAAAAGTCTTCTACAATTGAGATGGTAATCATACAACTTCATTTAAAGTATATTTAATGACAAACTCATAGACATTCATTACATATGCTACACAAAATCTTTGCACATAGTTTGAACAAATGTAAAAAGAATATTCCACTAGATTAATCATGCAAAATACAAGCTCCAAGAGCCATTAGGGATATAAAACCAGAGAACACCTCTCCACACACTTTCTCTCCCATTTTTTTCATTCAAATATATACCTCATTTACGATAAAAAAGAACCAAATTTCACCCTAGCCCAAGATGAAAACTAACCGACTCATGGTTAACTTGACTCAAGGTGGTATACCCTTGGAAATAATGGATTATGGTCATTTTAGACATTTTACAACCTTACATAACCTTTCTTTGCTTCACCACACCTTTAAACTTAGCTTTACATTTTAAATATTCAAATTCTCACTTTTAAAGGGAATTTACAAAAAACATTTATGAAGAACTCATTATAAACATGACGGGTTCAAACTCACTCTAAAATACCTAACTGACTCTCTAACACCTATAGAAACCCAAAATCCTTGGTTTATTCTTCTTTACAACTAATGCTCCGCATCAAGAAATGTGAAGTATGTAAAGAATACACTTTTTCATTTTGTAGCGGGAAGAGATCTTGTTCCTTACTTGTAGTTAAATATTTGGATTGTTTTGATTTATTTACTAAAATTTATTAATATATCCTTTGACATTGTTGATCCTTACATTTCACACTTTAATTGACAAATGCACTCTCCTCACTCTTGCTTAGCACACCCTGATATACCTTCATCCACTTTCTTATCTTTACAAAACTATTTTTCTTCAGTATTTAAAGTTTAAATAAATAGAATACATCTAGATAAAAATCATGCTTAGGCCTATAAAGTAAAAATATCCTTTTCTCCCACCAGTCCAAAAATGTTGGTTTCGTTTGATTTTTTTAAATGTCAATCCTAACCCTTTCATAAGGTTTTGAACAGTATGTTTTGAGTTATTTATCTTATATTTATAACATTTTTATGGACATATATACCTCCTTGGTCATCCTTTCATAACATAACAACCTTTGGAAGCATATATAAGAAATTAAATCATACCCTATTTGGTAACTTGGAACTTTAAGAACTCCTCATGTAAAAGCATGAACTAAAGGAACTCAAACCTTCCCCGAACTACAAACTATCTTATGCACATCCATTAGGGAAGTACCCTCTACTAGTCTAAAGTCTCCTTCTAGGTCTAGGAGTCTCGATATTCATTATACAAGCAAGAAAGGTGACCCTTCCCAAGTATTTGAGAAAGTTTGAAACTCAAGTGAAGTACTATCAAAAAATTATTATCAATCCTAATTCAACTATGGTAGATATCACATGCTATGAGAATGACGTGTGGTTTGATATTTCTTCATAGTAGTGGAAACGTCATTGGTGTACATGGGTTCCCATAAACCACCTAACTTTATTTTGTAATAAATAATTCTTATAATAGAATGGTTTTAGGGTTTGAGAATATTTTACAAATCTATTTTGAAGGTAAGTGAAGAATATTGACACACATCGACACACATTTCCAATCAAGTGAAGCACTCAGAATTTACATACCTATATTTCAAGTAGGTATAAGACCGTACCAAAGGGATAGGACTCTACATATGTTTTGAACTAAGTTGTATGGTATTGGCCACTCTCAGTTTTAGGTTACATTTTTGGCAACAAAGCATTATTAGTTCCATATTAGCCTATTCATGCACTTGAACCACATAAACTCTTCCAAATCCACACAAAATAAGATAAGTGCACTGTTTCAATTTTTTTGGAATTTTTAAAATCAATAGTCACTTTGAAAAACATTATTTTGATTTTTTTAATTAATATTAGAAGTTAATTAAATCATAATATGCACCTATAACATTCTTTATTATTTTTATGTATGTTAGTTAAAAAATTCTTAACTTAAAAAGTAATGAAATATTTACTTCTAAAAAAGAGAAATCATTTGATTAAACCAACATTTTCTAATTGAATATTGTATCCCTAACCCTAGTTACCTTAAGGTTTCATATGGCATTCATGTATGATTGTTTTTCATAAAAATTATGTCTTATTTATATTGGTTTTCTCTTTTATTTTGTTTGGGTCTTGTGCTTCATAATTTTGAATCTTCATGATCATTATCAATATCTATATAACTTGTCCACATCTTTGATTCTCATCCCAATATTTCTCACTCTTGTCCTCAAGTCCATAATGATATATTTGTTAATATTATTTTGAATATTAGTATGGATCATGCACAAGGTGATAATTCCAATACTAATTTTAACCACCATACACAAGACCTACACGAGGATGGGGAACACCATTTACAACATTTATTGCACAAACATCCCGACCACTTTGATATTCTTCTATGTGCAATAAGAGAGTAAATCAAGCATGCTACCTGGAAGTATCTACTATACCCACATGTTTATACCTATCTCCTTGGGGAACCTCACATTCCTATAACCACTATTTATCCTACATCTCGTATCTATCATCATAATGGCTCACAGGTATATTCATCTAGTACAAAATATCTTGATTCCCTTGTTTGATCTTTGAAATTACAAATATAACAATTATAACAAGGTTTCTCTCATAATTTTAATGGTATGGACTCTTCTAAATTATTGCATAATCCACTTGTACCCAAAGTTGTCTCATATGATTTGCTTATTGGTTTTGTTGCACCAAATATTACTATCTTTGATGGAAAGGTTGATCCTCAAGAGTATCTTAGATCATTCCACGTTGCTTAATTTTACCATGCATATAATGATATATTTCTTACTAACCTATTCCCTAAGATTCTTAAGAACTTTTCTTTACAATGATTTTATGATCTCCCCACACATTTTTTGTGCTATTTTATTACAATTTCAAATCAATTTTTGGTGCAATTTTCAATCAACTTAGGGATAAGATACCTTATGTGAAAATGTCCAAAATCAAACAAGGACTCCATGAGAATATAAATTAGCATGTCTTGCATTATAGAACAATGCTTATAAATATAAACAAAATATTAGTTGTAAATGAGTTATAAGAACTTTTGTTAAAATGTGTCTTCCTTCATTGCAATAATCGTTCATGTTTGATAAGTTTCAATGTTTTGACCATCTATGGAATTTACTAAAATAGAAAGAATATAATATATTACACATGAATAAATCAAGTATGTTGTTATCTCTTCTCACCTATAAAATGCCAAATTTCACATAAAATCTCATTTCAAAGGTAAATATACTAACCCTAAATTTGTTTCTCAAGACACGATCAAAACTAATGATAAACCTACTAAGATATAATTACAACCTACAATATGAAAAATTACATGATTACCTTTTCCTCCATTTGTGGTTCTAAATCAATTACTTGAGTTCAATCTCTTGTCTCTTCCTCCACTATTTGAGGTTGCTACAAGAAATACTTATAGTAAGAGATTCTATGTTAATTCTTATTGTGATTATCATAGATGTATTAATCATTCTAGGGATAGATGTATTAAGCTATGAAACATAATTTATGATCTTACTTGACTCTAATACAATTGAATGGGATGAGCCCACTAATTTTGTAAGACTACTAATAACAATGCTAAGTTAAAAATATTCAATTATCCACTTAGCATACTAATGACACATATACTATGGAAGTCCATAAAACTCATCCTTCGATGCCACCACCACCTTCTTATGATCATGCAATCGATGTTATGACTAGCACTATTACTCACACATCATATTCTACACCAATCATTTCTTTTGATGATTATGATCTAGATAATTCTCTTATCTTTGACTTATTATCTATTATGGTGTCTATTCATTAAATTCATATTCAAGTTGTTTTATTTATCTTAAGAATGCAATATTCTGGAAACCCTTCATTCATATCAAATGAAGAATTTGCAATGTTTATAGACATTGTACATTAGTAAAAACATCCGGGAAATTGGATCAAATATACTAAGTATGAAAAATATGAAAAAAAAGAATATTGCCCCTAACTAATCACATCCGGGAACATTCCAAAGTAGTAAAATAACAATAGTATAGCCCTCACTAATCTAGGGATGTGAAAACTAGATAATAGCTAACTAACGGATAACTAAGTTAAAGTAATAAAATTTAATTACTTTAACATTACAACTTAGTAGATGATTAATTAACCTATGTTTTTTTTATTAAGGGAAAATAGTTTTGAAGGGACTATACCCTGTATACAAAAGGGCTCAAAATCCAGATAGAAAATATGAGAGAAGTAGCCCAGAGAGGGGCAAAACAGTCAACCAAGAAGGCTCAACAGCCAGATATTACAATAACGGTGAAAAGTGGATCTAATGAACAGAGATCCAGAACTAAGAAGAAAAGATAAAAAAGAAACCAAAAGAGAAACAGAAAAATGAGCTCCACCAAAAACAGCTCAGAACCTTGCCGATGACAACCTTATCACGGCCTAAAAACTACAAAGACAACGTTACTTGATGGCTCTGTCAATCTTGGTCTTGATGGCCTGCAGTGACATGAAAAAGGCAATGGCCGTGGCCTGAGAGGGGTCCTTCATGTCTGCTTGGGAGATTGCAATGTCCCTATTCTCTTTAGGGCCCCATATGTCTTCATTGATTCCACTTAAACTGCAAACACTGTGGACATGTTGTTCAATGAAGTTATAGATGCTTTTGAGGGTAGATAAAATGCAGTCATTGTGGCTTTTGGCATTCCCCAATCTGCCATCAAGGGACTGCAGTTTCTTGAAGACTTCATCAATGACCCCCTCTTCCTCCTCACTTTGAAGGATCCTTTTACCCTTGGCTCTCTCCATGTTTTTTAGAGCCCCTTTGAGCTCTTGAATCTCCTTCTCCAATCTGTCAATCCTCTCCAGCAAATCCTCCTCTTTGGGCTTCTCCACAGGCATGCTAATATGCAGGAGGTTTTCAGCTAGTTCTAAGTCCTTGTGGCTCCTAAGGACTCGTTGGGAGGTAGGGATTTTAGCTTTCTTGCTTTTCTTGTTGGAGCCAACATCATCATTCTTTCTTTTAGTAGGGGTGGAGTGGGAGTAGTATGGGTAGGTGGGGGTATGAAGGAGGGAGGTGGGATAGGGTTCATGGGAGGGCAGCTGGAAAAGTGACGGTGAATCAGGAGGATAAGGCCCTAGTGCAGAGGGACAGCCCGAGAGTGATTTTGAACTTCCCTTATAGATTTCTCCAAGGAGTTGATCAGATAATGAGGAAAGCTAATAATGTTATTTCTATGAAAATGATTCAGAAAAATCAGATGCTTGTGAGGAATAGTCACATATCTTCCTTCAAGGGTAACATACCTTACCACCATTCTGGCAAGTTCATCAAAAGGTACAGGGATCGACTCCACCTTGAGGCCAGCAGTTACAAACTCAAGATTCTCTCCCTCTTCTAAAAATTTCTTGGTTTCCACCTCCCTGTCGACCTTTTTATTGAAGAATTTTGTGCCTTCCAGGCTGAGACCCATGATCTGAGCTATGAGCTCTTCTGTAATTTCCATTTTCATGTTACTATACTTGACAATTCTGTTCTTCCAACCCTTGGCGAATTTGATGGAGATGTCTTGGTCGAAGCCTTGAATCTTGTCAATGAAATTCGACAAGCCCCGATTTGCAGGTACTCCCAAAATCTCGTGTTATCTTTCCACTCGTGATTGTGGGTCAATTCAGTTTTACATGGCGGACCCCATGTTTCCTCTGTTTCTATTCCTGCTTTCAACGGTAAAAAGCTTGCGATGTGGGGAAAGCCGAGCGGTGTTTTTGGTATTTGAATCTGCTCTTCCCATGAAAGCCGGCTTAATTATAATGCTACATTTTTATTATTATTGCCCCACTCCCTAGCTTTCCTCCCATGCCAAGAAATGATGGCAATCCAGCCCGCACAAGTCACAACAATCATCCAAATCTTTTGTGATGTCATCATCATGTACTTGGGGATCCACACATTAACATCTAAAATACAGCCATTAGTCATGATTTTCACTGCCATGAAGATCAATGATGATGGCTTTATTGACATGAGCGGGCAGAACGTCCCCGCCAATCCAAGTTTGAAAGGAATTATAAACACCTAAGTTAGCCAAACTATCGGCAACCCTGTTTCCTTCTCGATAAGTATGGGTGATGTGGACATTAGCAAAGCTTTTACAAATATCTATAGCTTCCTCAATATAATCCTTGATAGACCAGCTGGGGTGTTGCTTTTTGTTCAGAAGATTTATAATATTTAGAGAATCACCTTCAATTATGATATTTTGAATATTACAATCTCTGGCAAGTCTAATACCCCAAAGAGCCACCATGGCTTGAAATAATGATTAGTCTGTCTTCCCATTCTTCCAGAAAAAGTAGCAACATAGCAGCCTCTTTGATCCCTGATGATGCCCCCACCACCAGAGTCACCCGGATTTCCTTTTGAGGCCCCATCAAAATTTAATTTGTGCCAATCAGTGGGGGGTTTAATCCATCGGACTTGACTGTGTTTCTGTCAGTACCATTTTTATTTCTGTTGATAGTGGCTATATTCCATTCAGTCAGAATGCAATCTTCATTCTCCGGGTAGAGTCTATTTTTAGGGGGTTTAAATCTAGCAATATTATCTTGCACAACAATGATTATTTCCTTATAAACTTTGTTACAAGCCTGTCTATTGCTTCTGAAAATACTATCATTACGAGCCTTCCAGATTCTCCACATAGTGTGTGGCAGAACAAGTTGCCATAGTCTTTTCACCATGCAATGTTTAAATGGAGAGCTCCATTGCTCCCAAGTCTGAAGGTAGGTAAGGGGAAAAATCCATCTTAGATTGAATTTTGCAAAAATAAGCTACCAAATTTTGGAAGCAATCTCACAATGGAGGAATAAATGTTTTATATCTTCAGCCTCTTGCTGACACATGCAACATCTATTAGGCATGATGAATCCCTTCTTAATGAGGTTATCATTAGTTAGGATCTTGCCATTAATAACTAGCCACCAAAAGAAGTTCACTCTAGGGGTTAGCTCCGGCATCCACAACTTGTGCCACTTGATTTCGCTTTCCATGGATGCAAAGAAAGAATTATATCCTGATTTAACAGTGTAATCCCCATCAAAAGAATCATTCCAGATGAGCTCATCTTTAAGATTTTGATTACTTAGATGGATTAGGGAAAGTTGATTCTGGAGAGATATAATATCAGCCTGAATACTATCATTCTCCACTTTTAGCTGCTTCCATTTTCTTTTGTTTCCATCCCTCTCAATGTATCCTTGGATTTTGTGTCCATACTTTGCAATTAAATTGTCTTTCATATGATCATAAGCAGAAATCCAGTTAGAATCAGTCCACTTATCGGTCCAGAAGTTTATGCTTTTCCCATCTCCAAGCTTCCAGCTACATCCCTGAAAGAGAATGTGTCTGCTGCGAAGAAGGTTGTTCCAGAAAATGGAACCATTCGGAAGGGACTGATCATAAATGAAGGAAATTTTTTTCTAATTTGAAAGATATTTGATCTTAATCAGCTTTGTCCAAGGTCTATTCTCTTTTATCAATCTCCATCCTAATTTTGTAGTAAGGGCAGTACTCATATGCTTGATATCTTTGATGTCTAACCCCCCAGTCTCTTGGGTTTACAAACTTGTTCCCAAGCCACAAGATGATATCTGAATCTTTCCTCAGTACCATGCCACAGAAAGTGTTTTTGAATCTTCTCAATACTATTCATCACAGTTGCAGGCATGTTGAACATTGATAGTATGTAAATAGGCAAGTTTTGAAGCGTGCTTTTAACCAAAAGGCACTTACCTGCACTTGAGAGGATGGCTCCTTTCCATCCTGCCAACTTTCTTTGAAATCTCTTAATAAGATCATTCCAAACCTCCACTGAAATCTTGCCAGTGCTTAAAGGTAACCCTAAGTAAGTAGCTGGTAGGGAATTAATGGTGCATCCAAGAATATTAGCAATCTTTCTTTGCCTCTCCTCAGGAGTATTGAAGAAATAAATTAACCTATGTTTATTCCTAACATTCCCCCCCTTAATTCATCATGGTATGAAGTGAATAGGAGAGAATTAACTCTAAAAAAATTATGTATACATGAGGTAAACATTTATTAGCACACACATGCTAAAATAAACCTATTCTAAAGTGAATCAAATGACTTTATCATTCCCCCTTAATTAAGTATGGTGTCTCTGGATCTCATCTAAATAGGAGTATTTGGATGAATTTACTTCCTTTGAACAATGTGAAAGAGATGGAATAGGCTCAAGAACTATCTTTGGATGTCTAGAACCTCTTTTAGGTTGGCACATGTGCTCAAAAAACAAACGCGTAGATATGAACGTTTTGAAAACCTCTGTTGGGTTGACTCTTGGATCAATAAAACCTCTACTAGGTTGGATCTTATCTCGAAATTGATAATGTCATGAAAAACTACCCTCCATTCACTTTTCTCTAATCCACAAGGAATACCCATATTGAGCGATCAATGAAGAATTTGCAAGTCTTTCATCTTTTACCCCTAAATTTTGAGTGAAAAGCAAATCCAACCAACTCAATGAGAATGATTTTTTTTTGGAACTTTATAATTATAGTGTAATTACAATTTTGTCTCTTCTTCTATGGAAAATTTCCTTTTGGGATACATTGTGAGTACAAAATTGTAAATTTTATACCTTTTTACACCTTATTTCAACCTTTGAAAATTT
The DNA here is from genome assembly GCA_018340775.1 of Taxus wallichiana var. yunnanensis. Classification (NCBI taxonomy): domain Eukaryota; kingdom Viridiplantae; phylum Streptophyta; class Pinopsida; order Cupressales; family Taxaceae; genus Taxus; species Taxus wallichiana. The sequence goes on from CM031237.1 coordinate 555,912,028, forward strand.
ATTACAAAAAATTGGTCCACCAAAATCTCCCTAAACCAGCTCTATGAATTCCATATCAGAATCTAGAATTTTACAAAAAAAAATTTGCAATTTTTCACTGAACGGAAAGAAAGTTATGGCAATTTTAGTGAAGGATGTTTTTTGTGCAAAAAAGGTCTCTGTGAGGAAAATTTATTTATTTGTTTTTGGCTCTTTGGCCTCTTTTCCTTTACAAAAAAATCTCGAAATGATATTTCGGACCAATTGGGAGATAATAATTTTTGACCTAAGTAGGTTTTTTATCGCTAAATTTAGCATGGGCTTTAGTTATGACTAAGTCACTTAGTGGGGGTTTGAGGCTGCTAAATTTGGTGGCTACTGCTAAAACTGCCTCTAAATTTTTATAAAGAAAAAATAGTGCTTTAGAGGGATTTGAACCCATGACTTTTCCTCTCCAAATCTTTTCTTCTAACCACTTAGGTGCATTATGTGCTTTGCATATAAAGTGCAACAAATGTTATTTAAAGAAGCAAAAAACAACTTACCTTTGAAAAATACAACATGTGGCTTATGTGGTGCATCTACGTGGAAGCATTAGAGCATGTGAGGTTTTAGGGTTCTCCTAAAATGAGTTTGAAATTTTTAATTATATTTTTACCTCCGTCATTGTTTTGTTTTGATTTTTTTATTGTTGGTCTCCCTTTTTCTTTATTCTTCTCCATCTAATTACTTGGCCACCTTTTTTTTTTAAATGTTGGGTCAATTATTTTTGTAGGTCGAAGGAAGTGGAGATTGATATTTGCAAAGATTTGGGCCCCTATTGATTTGAGCAAGGTCAATTTAGAGAGGAGACGCCTATAAAAAAAATTAAATATCTCCTCCTTTTCTTTGTTGGTAGACACCTTTGGGAGTTTTTGTTGTGTCTCAATGTGATTTGGATGTTTGGTTTTGGATGGTAGTATGGGAGATCTCCATAGGATGAAAAACTTCCCACTTTCCAAACAATGTTGGCTCGACTCAATGATAAACATGGTCAAATTCTCCTAGATCTCGATAGATATCTCGGTCATGATGATCTAAGAAGCTTCTTATTCAACTTGGTTGCATATCTAAGATCTTTCCTCTCTAATAACTCAATCCCATAGTATGTATACTTTTCCCAACTCACCATTTTTTTCCCAACTTAGTGTGGATCAAGATAAGGGTCATTTGACAATGCAAATATCAACTCACCCGATGTGGGATTCAATGGTTCCGTGTAACTCAGCTATACCAAGATTGGCTGGTATACCCATCTCGGTGGTGTGAAGAGTAGCTCTTGGCTAATGCATGTCGTACTTAGTCTAAATGCTAACATCTTCAACTCCAATGCAAAACAATGCAACTTAGTCTTAAGATCCCAACTTGTCTAATGGTTCAGTTAGGACCCTCAACTCATTGTGTAACTTTATACAAAGCTTGCTATGAGCTTAGATCTCCTAACTCGGTTGTCAATGTAGCTCTAAAACCCCATGTCAATGCTTTTAGCTCGATGCAGAGTAATATAAAATCCTCAATAGTCTTCCAAATCTAGTAGCACTCTAGTTTTTTTCTTAATCTACTGATTTTCTACTCGTAGTAAATAAATTTGTAGAATCTGCAACAATATGTGCACATTAACACAAAAGGACGTGGGTATGAATACAACGGGATAGGAATGGGCTGAGAGGCTCTATAGCTTTGTAATGCAGCTCAAACTTCCTCTAGTGCTCCAAAAATTATGCAACCTCTTTCTTTACTCCTTGTTGATTTAGGGATCCTCACAATAAAACAGAAACTTAGATTAGCCAACTCTAATACCAAATCTTAAGAATGCAATATTTTGGAAACCCTTCATTCATATCAAATGAAGAAGTTGCAATTTTTATAGACATTGTACAATAGTAATAACATCCACAAAAATTGGATCAAATATACTAAGTACGGAAAATATGTTGAAATAACATATTTCCCCCAGCTAATCACATCTGGGAACATCTGGGAACATTCCAAAGTAGTAAACTAACAATAGTATAGCCCCCACTAATCTAGGGATGTGACAACTATATAATATCTAACAACTAACTAAGTTAAAGTAATAAATTTTAATTACGTTAACATTACAACTCAGTAAATGATGAATTAACCTAATTTTATTCCAAACAAGTTATTCCACATAACAAGGATAATGTTTTTGCATGGCCATTAATTCAGTCTCTTGGCATTCATTTTTAGAGTCTTTTATATGATTCTGGTTGACACTTTCGATACATTACACTACCAATTATAGTTGGATCTATCACTACATAAATTTCATTCTTGGTTGTTAAATCTATTACTACGGGAGTATTTCATCTAGGTCTCCCTCGGATACATGCTCGTAGGGTTTTCCCATTCATCATTCATCATTCATAATTAATCAATATATCAATTTTATGTATCATCATCAGGTCTTTACTATTCAGGGTATTCCTTTTAGGGATTTATCTTCTAATATTCCTAGTTCTTCTATAGTTTATAGCCCTCCACCTAGTGCATATACAGATATGTCTATTATTTCACACATTAATTCACATAGCACTATCCCTACTTAGTCTCTTAAAGGCCTTTGGTTGCACATGGAGACTCACATAGTTTTAGGTCCCTTAATAGGCGTTTGGTTGAATATTTTACATCACATATTTCTAGGGCCTTTAGGTCTCCTCATAGGCCTTCCTTTGTGCACATTGTCTCTAAGGGCTCACACTCTTACATGAATTTATGTAAGTCTTCTATTTTCATGGATTTCTCTTTAGAATCTCATAGGTTTTCTATGAGTCCTAATTATTCTAGTCTATCCTACAAGAATAATTCATCATATTCTACTTAGTCTACTATTTCTAGTTCTCTCCATAGGGTTTTTTCAGCACATATCACCATCATGGATCCACTTGCACTTGAGTCACATCATATGAAAAATTGAGGCTTAACCCTCCATCATCTATGGTAATTATTTTACCTCCATATAGGGTCCTCTTGAATAGCTCTCATGTTATTCCCTCTTGTTTCCGATGACACACTCTATTTATAGGTTCAACTTGACTATTGAGGGTACGGTTCCATACTTGAAACTCACTTTGCATGCACATACTAGAGGGAAACCTTAATTCCCATATTTTGTTACATAATATATCTCAATATTGAAAGAGTTTCAAAATAAAAAAAAAAAAACATTCAAATATTGGCAAAAATATAAAATCAAGGCTTGTTTTATAACATATATTATTCGTAATTTACATTAGATATGTTGTTTATTCCTATGGTTTGATATATAGAATTTATTATTTACACATATGTGTTCACATGGTATGTTGAGCATGAGGTGGGACATACACAGAGTGATACATGATAATAGGTTTTTTCATACTCTAGACTACTAACCTATAGGGAATCTACTTTTGCATACTATATCTAGGAGCTATATTTCTATTTTAGTTCATTTGTTTCCTCATTATAATTAGTTACACACACAAAAACATTGTGTATTTTCTATATTTTGGAATAAAAATACTAATACATGTGTCTTGTGTAGTTCTTATAGTTATTTCTTCACTAGCTCTTTTATGTTATATGCTATGTTATTTTCATCGTTCTTGGCTAAGGACCTTGATTGTATTTTGACACCATGGGTGTCCCATGTTTGTGACACATTTCCTTGTGTTTGGTCATGTATGTCTTGTTTGTAGGATCAAGGCCCTTGATTATCTTGCGACACCATGGGTGTCCCATCATTGAAGGAATTTCTCCATTCGTGTGACACTATCTTACATGTTTGCACTTGTTTCCACATTATATGCACTTTTTTTCTACTAACACACAATTCTTTTATAGTTATTATTATTTTGTTGCATTAACAATGTTATGGTTATCATGCTTTGTATTGTTTTTGCTCTCATTTTTCACCATGTTTTATACCATGTGCATGCCCATTACATATATAATTTCTTCATGGATATGTCACATCCCACATTGGGATCCACAAATTTGACATCCACTTAAGTCATCAATAAGATTTATTAAATTAGTATAGGTGATTTCAAGAAATATACTAATTAATATACTAATTAAATATTAGTGTAAGATTTTATTAATAAATTTTGATTAACTGTTGGGAGTCTTAACTTGCACCGACATCATCTATTAAATTATTGTAAAACTCTATTTATCATGGAATTATGCTCTCTAGAAATATGATAGTGTATAGTTAGTTCTCGGTGTATGTTGCTAACCTTAAAGGTCTCACCTATGTGCTAATAAAACAATTTTTTTTTATTATATGCATCGAGTATGATCATCTTCTTAGAAAAGATACCTTGTACTTGTAAATATTCATCTTACCTTTTAGTAGGAACATGGTAGGAAGAGTTACCTTTGACCATAAATAATGGTTGTGGGGAAGGCTAAATGGTTATGTTTTTAACCTTTCTCTGTATTATCATGATGTGTACATGTACATACTTTACTTCTAACATTGACATTCATTGATAGTTATACCACCTTAGCATTTAATAAGGTAGTAAGGTAAACTATTATAGTTTTCATTCTATAATTATTATTATTTGGCTCACCTAGAATGATAAAATGTCAACATAATAATTATAATTGTTGTTGTAATGATAATTTTGTCAACTTTCCATGATGGTATGTAAAAATTTGTGTCCTTGGAGTATTATGGTATTAGGTACCTTGTGTGGAAACTTATCAATGACACTAATAAATATTTTATTCAACTTGTAATAATAGAAATTACAGTTAGAATTAGTAATTTATGAGACCACCTCGGATGTATACCTAACCTCGAGATGGAGTATTGGTATGTTGTATGTTTATTAACCTTGGCATAAAAGTATTATTGTTAATTGTTTGCTTTGGTAACATTATAAAAGGTAATTTAGTTTTGATCAATTAAAGGTACATTACGATTGTAAATCATGTTAATTAAGGTAGTGACATTATTGTGACAAATGTATATTCAATACATGAATGTGATATTTCATTTTTATTATGTTGCATCACATGTTTGGAATTTCTCTATGGGTGTTTATAACCTTAGCCATTTTTTCACCCTTTAGCCTATTTATATATTGTTATAGCAAGTGAAGCATTGGTTTACTAGGCTTTCGTTAGTAATCCCTGGAAAATAAATGTTGTATGAAGCATGGTTTGGTCTTAAGGATATTATTATTTAATAATCATTATATTAAAATAATAATTGAGGTATTTTGACATTGTTATTATAATGGTTAAAATGTATTTACTCAATTTACAATAATAATGGAACATTATTATTAATGTTATGTTGATTGTTTTATTTAACATATGAACTATTATTATTATTGAGCTTGAACGCCTCAATATAAAAGGATTACAGACCCATATGGGATATTGAAAAGAATTAGGAAAAGTTTCAAATCCATTTGAATAGGAATTTTGACTTTGTAAGAACTCAATGTTATTTTGCATGGGTGAGTTCATGAAGATACTAGAAACCCTAGCTTCCTCATCTACATAGAAATGGATTTGGTAGTGGGTTCTTACATAACTACATGTGTATGGAGAACATGAACTGATTAAGCCATTCAAGACAACATTCATGATTAACGCGGTTGTGTGTCTATTTTCACAAGGGAAGGACTACTTATTTTTAGTTGCATGTATTTTTTACTAGAAGATGAAGAATATATAAAAACCCATTATGGGAATAGCAGTAAGGAATATAGTTTTGAATATTTATGATAGTCGTGTAGCTCATCCTAATGTGAGAAATCTATATGTTTTGGGTTGGTGTATTTAGGCATGGGGTTTTACATCTTTTGATAACACATCCATATAAATATGCTTTTAATTTTTGCGTTTTGGTTTTGGTTTATGAGGAATGAACTATTTAGGAAAGGGTTCTTACTGGTACACATCCATGCATGATTTCTAACAAAAGCATGCACCCATTAAATATTTTTGGTTTGTGGTTAGATTAAAACAATAATTCAATTCTGATTGGAATAAAATTTCTATATTTGATTATTTAGCCATGATGACACCTTATTAAATCATACAAAATGGGTGTAGTGTTATCTCCTTCAGATAAAAAAGAAATATTTTTAATGTCATTTGGATTTCTTTTTCTATTAAGAAAAATGCAAGACATTGTTCCATTTTGTAAAAATATAAGAAAAAGGAAGTATAATTCTCTAGAATCTAATAATTATGTGATGGCACCATAATACAAAAATGGAGAAATATTATTTTATTATTTATAATTTGATTGGCCTTCAAGGAATTGTATTATGGAAATTTCATGATTTTTGTTTCTCCTCTTACTAGTGTGCTAAATCTCTTATAAAGAAAATAAACATTTTTTGATACATTCCTAATTTAGTAATTGTATACTTATATGGGGATTTTACTAGGAAGAAAAATTCCTATGCCAATTTATTGAGATGACCCATAATCTACTGTAAGTACTCCGGAAGATAGAAAAATAATTTTACTATATTATTATTAAAGCATTATTGTTTCTATAAAATAAGGTTTAAGGATGATCTTGGAGATAAATATGATTTTTCAAACATGTTTGTATGTGAAAATAATATTGTAGTGTCATACAATTCCTATAAAAGCTTTTTTAATTTCTATGAAAAGAAAAATTACCTAACCAAGAAAAAATGAATATACTTGTATTTATTTGACATGTCAAAGAATGTATTGTTGTAATGTTTTGTTTTTTTTTTTCTAAAATTTTGGATCCTTTGTCAAGAATTATTATGTAGAATGGTTGTTTTATGTTTAGAAATTACATATGTAAGATAAAATTTGTTAAAAACCATCTTCATGAATATTACGAAAATGGGAAAATATCCATGTTCATCTAAATTACGATCTTCTTAGTTTGTGCTAATAACTAAAATATTACCTTCTTATTATAATAAAAGGGGAAAATCAATTACTTATTACATTTTAGGAATTAAGGATTTCATTCTTATAGATCTTACAGTTATGAAATGGAGCTTAACTTCCCATATATTATTAATTAAATATTTAACTTGGGAAGGTATTGAGTCCCAATATATATTAGGACTTCACCTTAACCTTTTTCTAATGAGATATAAATGTTAATGATAAGAGAGTGAGTAGTTAATGATTTATTTACATCAAGCCTATAGCATATTTGTAAGGCAAAAATAACAACAAACATGAAAGGGAGTAGCACTCCTCTTCCGGTAGGGATAAAAAAACATTTATTTGTATTTTTAGGAATTAGAAGGTGGGTCACTACATTTTTGCATCAGACTGAGAATCATAGCGCATGGCCTAATGAGTCTGCTAATTTTTTTTCTTGTAAAAATCTTTGAGGATAATTGTAGCAAACTAAGTTTGGGACTCTATAAATACACATTCTCATAAGCTGGTATGGGACAATTATGAACATTTTTATTACTAGACTACTACACCTAATTTAGATTAATGCATACATGAATACTTAATACTATTTTAATCTTCATGAGATTAATTATGGAGCGATATAGTTTACACATGTGTTGATGAACCTAGTTTAGGATCCCTATAATGATAATTCTTGTGGATGGTATGGGACATCAATGAAGATTGAAATTAATAGTGTGTTATTCCTAGATTAATTTTATTCTATAATAACAAATTAGGGGTTTATAACCCGTGTAATAGTGACACCTGTAACCGGTATGGGATGATTACGTGTAGCACTATTGATTGACTTCTACTCCAAGTTTTAAATGTTATAATGTGATCAAACCTAGTTTAAAAATCTTGTAATCATTATTTTTGTAATCGGTATGGGATGATTACAAGAATTATGATTACTTGCATTCTAATGTTTATTTGATTAAGTATTGTGTAATTGATGTTTGTTAAAGGGATATTATAATTTTAAGTTGCAAGTGGGAATGTGAATACTTGTGAGATGTGTATTTTAACTAAGGGGTGACTTATGCGAGAAAGATTTGATAGTCTATATAATGGTTCACATATGACAAGTACATTAGGGTGATTAGGGTTGAATTTAGATAGACTCAAGGTATTCCCTTATGATTGGTCAATTGATAACATTATTTCATGGTCCTATATTTACCCACATGATTATGGATATTTCACGCATTGGTACTTTATTGGATTTCATATATTAGATGGTTACCTTATTTTATCCTAAGACTGATTTCCATTAGTAGGAACATTATATTATGATCTTAGGATGTATATTATTCCTACCTTGTTCTTAAGTCTACCATTTGATTGGGTGGTTATATTACACATGAAATTTCTCTCTTACATTTGAATTCTCAGTTGTAGCTACTAGATGGACCATGATACTAACATATATTTCAGCGCATAAAAAAATATTGTTGCATTGGAGTTGTTTTTCTTACTCCATAAGGAATTAAATAACTATGGAACAACTGTTTCCTCTTATGTTTTGAATAGACAACTCTAAAGATCAAAATAACTTTGTCCTATAACATGTTGTAAGTAAAAATACCTTATTGGATTAGATTGGTCTGTTTGACCTATGGTTATAAGGTTCGTTTATTTTCTAATTTTGAATTTTTGAGAATGTGTCATCTTATTTTAAAGTGGAACTGATTTTGAAATAAAATTGAAAAACTCTTGTTAAATCTTGGTTAGGGAAGAATAAGTTCCATCTATTTCTAGAAGTTAGCAAATTTACTGATTTTAGTTTGACCTTTCCTTTTTATGTGTTAAATTTTTGGTGTACCGGCTTTCGAGAAGTCAAGTTTGGAAAGTAAAGGTAGTTCTAACTTAATTGAGTTGCCAGAAATATTTGAATTTTTTTATTCTCCTTCAAAATGGGTGATATCCCAACATTGCATATGTTAAAAAGGGAAAATTTTATGGGAGTGTTCCTTTATTATACATTAGATAAGTTATCGGTGATGTATTAAACTACTTTTTCTAGCATTTTGTGTTAGAATTCAATTGTACACAATGATCAAATTAGTTTTTAAGTTACTAAATTTAAAAACTTGAGCTAAAATGAAAATTTAAACAAATTTTTTCTTAAAATTTACTAGATAAATAATTGGAATAAACTCCAATAGGTAATAACAAACCATGATAAATAAATTGATTAAGAGTTTAAAAGTTAGTGTCCAATTGTAAGTAATAAATTGAAACATGTAATAACATGTATGTGTAAGAATCTTGATGATGCATTGGGATGATGCTTAATTTAAATGGGGAGAGATGTCACATCCAACTTTAGGATCCATAAATTTTACATCTTCTCGGGATTTCAATAAGCTTGATTAAATTAGTAAAGGTGATTTCAAGAAATACACAAGTTAAAGATTTGTGTAATATTTTCTTGTTAAAGTTTACTTAACCTCCAAGAGTCTTAACTCACACCTGGATCATCTACTAAATTATTGTAACTTTATTTATCATGGAATTATGCTCTTGAGCAATATGATGATGTATAGTTGGTTCCGGTGTATGTTTCTAACCTTGAAGTACTCACCTATGTGTTAATGAAACGTGATCTTTATTATATGTATCAAGTATGATAATCTTGTTAGCAAAGAGACATTGGACTTGTAAATATTTATCTTACCTTTTATAGGGCACATGATATGAAGATTTATCTTTGACCACAAATACTTGTTGTGGGGAAGGGTAAATGGTTATCTTGTTAACCTTTCACTTATATTATCATTATGTGTATCATATGTATATGTACATATTTTACTTCCAACATTGAAATTTGTTGATAGTTAGACATCCTTAGCATTTAATAAGGAAGTAAAGTACATTTTTATAGTGTGCATTCTATAATTATTATTTTTAGGCTCACGTAGAATGGTTAAAAATCAACGTAATAGTTAGCACTATTGTTGTAATGATAATGTTGTAAAATTTCCATGATGGCATGTAAACATTTGTGTTCTTGGAGTATTACGGTATTATGTATCTTATTTGTAAATTTATCGGTGACATTAATGAAGATGTTATTAAACTTACAATAATAAAAATTACAGTTGGCATTAGTGATTTATGAGAACATATGGGTTGTATACCTAACCTTGAGATGGTGTATAGGTATGTAGTATGTTTATTAACCTTGTCATAAAAGTATTATTGTTGATTTTTTGCTTTGGTAACATTGTAATAAGTAATTTTATTTTGATTGATTGAAGGTATATTATGATTTTAAATCATGTTAATCAAGGTAGTGACTTTTATTATGGAAAATGATAGATTCGGTCCTTGAATGAAATATTTCATTGTGATTATTTTTCATTCCATGTTTGGAGTATCTCAACGAGTGATTATGACATTAGAATTGTTTTTCCATCGTTTATCCTTAATAAACATTGTTATATAAAGTGACATATTGGTTGACTTGGATTTTGTTACTAAGCCTTGGAAAATAAATGTTGTATGAACCTTGGTTTCGTCTTAAGGATATGATTATTTATTAATAATTATATTAAAATAATAATTTAGTTCTTTTGACATTGTTATTGTAATGACTAAAAGGTATTTTCTTTATTTATAAGCATTATGGAACATTATTAGTATTAGCTTTATTGTTTTGTTAGAATTATGAATTTTTATGATTATTAGGCTTGATGCCTCCAACATAGAAGGGTCACTTGATTTGGGTGGGATATTGAAAAGAATTAGGAAAAGTTTGAAATCCATTTATATGGGAATTTTGAATTTGTAAGTGCTCAATACTATTTTTCATTGGTGAGTTCATGAAGATACTAGAAATATTGACTCCCTTGGCTACATAGAAATAGATCTGGTAGGGGTGTTTGCATAATTGTAGGTGTAAGGAGAACTCGAGCTGCTTAAGCCATTTAAGGTGGAATTTTTGATTGACCCAATTGTGTATCTATTTCACATGGGTATCACTACTTATTTTTAGTTGCATGAATTTTTAACCATAAGATGAAGAACCTATTGAAACCCATTATGGGCATAGTAGTAAGGAATATGTTTTTGAAGATTTATGATATTTTTTTAGCTCATCCTAAAGTTGGAGCTAAAGGAAAGCAATCTCGACGTTTTGGGTTGGTCTATTTTCTATCCTTTTATATCACCTCCATATAAATATGTTTTAATTTGTTGTGTTTTGGTTTTGGTTTATAAGGAATTAAGGATTTTAGAAATGGTGATTATTGGTACACATCCATGCATGCTTGCTAATACAAGCAAAAGAGGTATATACGAATAGGTACCCATTAAATATTTTTATTTGTGGTTGGATTGAAACAAGAATTTAATTTTGATTGGCATGAAAGTATTTTATGTGATTATTAAGCCATGATGGAAGCTTATTAAGTCATATAAAATGGGTGTGGTGTTTTCTCCTTGAGATACAAAAGAGATAATTTTTATTTCCATTTATATTTTAGTTCTATTAAGAAAGAATGTGGGACTATATTCCTTCAAGGAAAAAGATAAGAAAAAGGAAATGTGATTCTCTAGACTATAATACTTGTATGATGACATCCTAATACAAGAATGGAAAAATAATTTTTATTATTTATTATTTGGTTTCCCTTTAGGTAATTGTATTATGGAAATTTCATACATTTTTTCTCCTCTTAATTATGTGCTAAATATCTTGTAAATAAAAGAAACATTTGTTGATATATTCTTGATTTGTTAATTGTATACTTATATGGGGATTTTATTAGGAGAAAAAATATTCATGCCGATTCTCTTAAGTTGACTCACAATCTATTTCAGGTACTCAAGAAGATAGAAATGTAGACACAAAATAACACACACATTACTATTTTACTATATCATGAGTATGTTTTTATATGCGTGGATATTAAGTAAGAAAAGTATTCAATGGTGACACAATCATTTGCCTATATGTTTATTTTGATTGTTTCTATTGCCTTTCTCTCTCACACGTTATCATATATCCAAGGACACTAGTGCTCATTCTAGAAACTAGCACCCAAGCTAGTTTCATACCTAGTTAGTTAGGTCATAGAGATCCTTGTATGTCTATCTTTTCACATATGTTATCATATATCTAAGGACACTAGTGCTCATTCTAGAAACTAGCACCCAAGTGCTCATGTCCATTCCAGAGCACTCCTATTCTCTTTATTCTTTTTTATTATTTTGACATTTTTGTTTAGTATTTCTAGTTTTCTTATGCTTATCCCGAGCTCACAATCATCCTTTTGTGTCACTAGTGTTGAAATTCAAACAATAGATCCATATATATACACAACATACAAAATATTATTTTGGATATAAATTCTATGGAGAAATATCATCTACATACTATCACTACCATTACAAGGGATTGCATTTTTGTATGCATACACTGCATAAGAAGGGGAAGTGTTTAATTCCATATCACACATTTGCATATTATCTAGCCATATCCCACTATCTTGGCATCATTGCATGAGGAAAACCCAAAGACGCTATTACACACACATAAGCACAAAGAACTACATGGAGTCTCGGAATTTAGTGCGGTGTTTGGTTATACGTTCACTCATCAAATGACCATCGGGGTAATTTTGACTTCACATATTACATTTTCATTCCAATTTGATGTGTTTATGAGCTTATGTAGGTAGTTAGGGTTTGTGTCGCAGGTATCCACAATAATCTAAGTACGAATATCAAGTGACTAATATGAAGTGATAGTGAAATCGAGAGACATAGAAGAAATAAGATCATGACCCTCTCTGCATGATACCAATGCCTAGGAATAGTCGTTAGTGCCCAAACACCCTTGTCAACACCAAATGCCCATTTCGTTATTACTCTTATAATCTAGATTTTACAAAAATAAGTTGTGACACATTTCCAACATTGTTCAACACTTTACAAGACCCATATCAGTTCACGATTGCACAAGACTTGGCTAAGTCATCCTTCTCTCTCATTTTATTATAGTGTTGTATAGTTTGAATGCTTATCCTTTGTATATCTATTATATTTTATAATATCAGTTAATATGCAATTATATTTAATTCTATTTTTATTAAATCATTTGGTGAACCCTCTTTTCTTCAAAATTATTTCCCTAGGATCCCCAAAACCCTCATGGCTAAGAAGATGTCCTCATCTCCTAAGAACCATATGGTTGATACATGATTGAACCCTATCTTTGATGATGTTGTTGTGCAAGCTGAATTTTATGACCTTTACTAAAACCCTCAATGTGATGCTTCCTTCCTCCAATACCTTCTTGCTTTAAAAAAACCATCCTTCTAACTTTCACAACTCTAGCATTTGCATAGTCTCTCCTGACCAAAACTTTACTTCATGTTTTCCTTTCTCTCCTGTAGTCACCCATGTTATTGCACCTTCTTCCACTCCTCTTATAGCACATGATAGTATTATGTAAATTCTATGACTTATTATTTTCTCGGTTGTGATAATATGGAAACCAATACTTCTACATATAATATTGAAAATGTACATCTGTACAATCTTATCTTTACTAGTAGTCAAGATGAATGTAAATTTGTATCTCCTACTCTTCCTACTTCTGCAAGTGTTTCTAATGAATGCAATGATAGATATGATATTAGTTCTCCTACCACTTCTTTTCATGTTGATGATAGTATTGATGAACTACTTGCTTTAAAAAATTATTAGTGATGTAGACTATGGTTTTGATCATGAATATGTTATTAATGATGTTATCTCTCATAACCCTATTGAATGTGAAGTTTCTACTCATTTTTCTTCTCTTTCTGAATTTTTACTCATGATGATTCTACACCTCTTACCATATCTTCTGAATCTACTTCTAGCATTCCCTTATATCTTCCATGTTCCTCTCCTCTTCTTTCACCTATTTCTTCTAATTCTAAATTTGTTTCTCATGATGATCCTACTCCTACCACTATTATACCTTTTATTATTTCTTCTAATTCGGCATCTACCATTTCTATATAGCCTTCATGTTCCTCCCCTCCTCTTCCACTTCTTTATAGTTCTTTTGAATTCATTTCTCATGATGATTCTACTCCTACCACTAGTACACACCATTCTATTTCTTCTTAATCTACATATAGCATTCCCATAGAGCCTTAATTTTTGTCTCCTCCTCTTTCACCTCCTTATCCTCATTTCAAATCCCTCCTTCTCACATTCCCATGATCACTCACAATGGAAAGATCCAATCTCTCAATATACCTTTACTTCACCTATAATTCCTTCACATGATATTTTATACCTCATGGATGTTTTTGGCACATAACAATCTCAAGTTCATACTCTCACTCAAGTAAAGTAAAGATTATTATGTTTTCATCGATGATAATTATTTGCAATGAAAATTCTATTCCTAAAGATATTAAAAAAAAATTCCAAAGGACTTCATCATGCTTAATTTCTCATGTTTTGATGGAACTCGAAATCCTTATTTATATCTCAAGCATTATCGGTCAACCACATATGCCTATTCTAATGATCTTTTATTAATCAAATCCTTTCATCATAGTCTTGTTGATCATGCTCTTTAATGGTACACTCATTTTCCTTATGGGTTCATTGGTACTTGTTACAATATGGAGGATGTTTTACTTAGAAAATTTATTCATAGAAATTTTCCTAATATTACATATGAACGCTTTCTTTCATTTCATCAAGGAAAGAAATAACCAATTGCGAGACTAAATTTTACACTTTAATTCTTATGTGCATCAATTATTATTTAAGACTATTGATTTATAAAATAAATTTAGATTTTATCATGGCTTGATTCTTGTATTGAAATAAAATTACTATATGATGCATGTGATATTTTATGCTCTTATGTTACAAAGTTATTGATTTAGAAAAATATTTAATTTTTGCACATGTTATATCACCCCCTTCTACTTCTTCTCCTCTTCTATCCATTAATCTTCATTCATGATTACTATCTAATCCTCCATGTAAGTTTCATTCTTCTCCTCCACCGCGTCTACATACACCTAAGTATTCTCCACCTCTTACTCGTGAACCATTGTAATTATCACATAATGCAAAACCTCATGATGTCTTGCATGATTTACTTAACAAGCACTTAATTTGCTTACCTTCTACTGAGCATCATCCACCTCACCGCTTGCAACGCTAGCATGACCTCCCTTTCTACAATTTTCACTACATCAATGGCCATCATGATAATGATATCTATCCTCTCCATGATTACTTGAAATAATTATAATATAAAGGTGTCATTATTTTCTACTCACCCCCTTCTAAGATCTCTCTTTCTCCTATTTTTCATAAGTGTTCTTCCACCGTTGTTCAATTATATGCTTCACCTCCATATAAAGTCATCATCCATCTACCTCCTAATTTCATCATCGATCTACATCCTTCATTTGATCCACATATCCTTGCATCATCTCATTCTACACAAATTGCTACATTACCTCATTGGCATCCTAAGCCTCTTGCTTTCGCACTTCCTCCCACCACCTCTTATATTCTTGGTCCCATTCCATCTAGCATACAATTTGGCACTTATTCTCACACTATTTCTGCTTCACATGATCCATCTATGCCTTGTAGATCACTTAATATCTGGTAGATGATATCCACTTTCCATTTCATTACCCTATGACACACTCTCATGCTATGGTTCACACTTGATTGTTGAGGGAATACTACATCAATGAACCTATCCTTTCACAACTCATGCTCTACATTTTATGTAATATCCTTTTTAGCATATCCTTGAATGTGACAGACCCATTTCCCAATGATGCCCTCTTATTCTAAGGTTGATTCCTTACTACCGAGGGGAATTTATAAGTGAACCTCATTCTCAAACTCGGGGAATTTTTCTTCTTCCCACTCCTTCATTCTCATTATATGTTATTACAATCATTATCTTACATACTCTCATCATACATATACCTACACATCGTTATTCTATTATCTTATATTCCTCTTTCACACTATCCATTATATTTACATCACATACATCTATTTATACTCATTACATACTATGCTCTTCATTCTCATTCACATACAAATCCTATTCTAATAATTACTTATCTATTTCTTTCCAAATCAACATCCATTTCAAACCCAAACAACCACTTCCATCATGCACATACAATCTATCACATTGCACAATAACTACCATGTACACATCATTATAATGACAAAATATTCTTTGAACATCAAAAATAAACACAACATAAACATAAGTCAATATCTATATCTTGTCAAAAAACATAAGTTTCAAAATACAATCATTAGGGGAAAGCCCTCATGTGTCAATATAACATATACACTACATCATACATAATCCTTTTTATCACCATATACAATAGCATGAGTTCTAGAACTATAAACTTCATTTCTCACTCTATGCCACTGATCTTGGCTTCTATATCTCTCCAAATGACTCTATAATATAGAAATATTAGTTGTTTTCTCTAGAAATTAGCTTCAGTAACTAAACATATTTAACAAACACATCCTGAGATAAATCCCCTCCTACAACTTGTCTAGCTTGTTTTGTCTCTACATGAGCCTCATCACCCTAATTCAATAACATAGTACATGTGCCTAATACTATATCCATTTTCTTGAAAAAATAGGAATGCTCACCTGAAGTAACATCAACAATATCTTGCATACCACCTCCCATAAGACATCTAAAGGCACGTTCTACGTCAACATGCATATCGAGAAATCTATAATCAATAACTAATAAACATCAGCTACAATCACAAAAACACAGTTAGTACTTACACACCTTCGCAATATCTAATCAATAAACAATAACTAACAAATATAAATGCACAATACTCACAATCAACTCATGGCACCGATATGCAATCTATATCATGGGTAGGTGGCTACCCTCAACTACTTCAACTTCCGCTCCACTTGATGCATCAACCACTAATGGAAATAGCAACAATCATTGATGTTTCACCCAGAGAACTCATTATAGGCCTAGGTTCACCCCACATCATCAACATGTATAGGCTCTACACCACATCCGCCTCATATGTACCATGATGCACTAGTTGCGCTTATGTCAATCCAAACCTCACTCCTTCTTTCCTCACCACTCTTGTAGATATCAACCATACATATGGATTTGAGGGAACATCCTTGGCCATGCCAAACTATCTAGATAATTGCTCATCCCGGAATAAATCTATCACCACCGGGAAGTGTTCCTCTATCCACATGATGTACCAAATGCGCAACAACTCTACATCATCTTTTACCCATCCACCATAATCTTTATATGACATCCACATAATGAAATCAAGTCCCATCTGGTCTAACATGAACCTATAGGTTTTCATGTACATCCTTATGCTACTGATTCCTACCAACTTACTACAAATATCTCAAGTTAAGCCTAATTGGCTTGTGGCCCACTTTGTGGCTCAATATCATTATATGCTCGAGAGGCCCATAACGGTAATAAAGTCATAGATATTAGGCCACCCCCATGATCCTCTAACATAAATAAGTACAAATATCTATACAAGTGGGCCAATACACACCATGCCCATGCATACCTAGTCCCATGCTCCTCTATACTACGAAAAATATCATACATATTGTACAATATACCAACTTCGCCACCCTCTACTACCACCGATGATGTTAGAATCACTACAATAAACTTCCACAACCGTAGAACATTGGATCTCAATATCACATCTAAACTAATATTAATATTTTCCTGTAATCATTTCCCTATAAAATATCACCTCGCAACCCTCATCTACCTCTCGGGAATTGACTATAGTTGTCACCTATACTCTCTCTCCTACAATAGGAAACCACAGTATCCAGTATACATCCTATATAGTCATTATCATCTCACCAGTAGGAAACCAAAATGTACATGTATCTACACACCATCTATAAAACAGAACAATCAACATAGGCATATTATGGTGCACCTCCCCCAATCTAGCAATTTCCGCATGCCATCGATTCCAATATATCACACTCATCATCTGATAACCCCAATGTAAGAAATGTACTCAAATGGCAGCCCACCCGAGACTCTTTAGAGAGTATATCCCTTTTCACAACACAAAGAAACCAAAATTTTCCATTAGTACATCATATATACTATAAAAATCACTTCTCATAGTATCAAATTGATCATAATATCAACATTTTATGACAGTGCCCAAAACCCTACTCTAGACACCGACACCCGGGAGCAGGTCACGGACGCCCAACATGAGGGCACCGGTGCGTGGAACCGAGCACCGGTGTTCCTAACAACAAAACATTCTAGCCACTTACACCCATGTCAAGAATTCCAAAACATAGATTAACATAAATTTTTCAAAATTGATTAAAAAAGACATAATAAAAAAAAAATCTAAAATAACCACAAGTACCTACTCATCGGTTGTCTATGAAGCCATGAACTCCTCTACTCTCTCATATTTATTCAAAATCGATGCACTCACCCATGGAATCTTCACATCTCATATCTCTAAATCCCAATCAATATCGATACAAATGAAAACACTATTCACTTCTCACTATTACTATATATAATAATTCAAATTTTCCATATATTATAGTTATTATTTACATTCATCCTTATAACTACTACATGGCACATAGTTTCACTCATATATTGATCCTCATAACTCCATTTGTCTCACAATTTTTTCCATGTAGATCATAATTTTTTCTAACACCGCACCATACAAATTTTAACATCTCATATTCACATTTAGCAAATGTACTATTCAAAATCTATTCACACTACGACTATATGATCCAATACTATTTTAAATTTATTGGTGTAACCTTTTATACATATTTTTTTAGCTTAGTGCTCATTTTTCACCCCTTCACCATTTCATTGAAAGGGGGCATATAATCAGGATCATCTCATAATCCCTCTCAGGTTATAATACATTCAACCGATACTCCTAGCATATTACTATTACAACCTGCTTTGATCTCATTCGAACAAATAAATAATCATATTATGCTACAATCAATAATTTCTACTATTTCAAATCTAATCCCCTACATGACCTAATATTGGGGAAAAGCACAAAATACTCTCCCTAAGTAATTTACTAAGTACATAATCTAAAAGTAATCTTCTATCATTTGAAAGAAAATCAATCAATCAGTTCAACAAACATACTTTACTATCTCTCCCAAATTACCTAACTTGGGAGTTACATTACATTACTATCACTTCTAGATGACCTAACTTGGAAGCCATCTAGCATTATTCAAATCACAAAACTCGTTACTATAAGAGTGGGGTAAATGCAACATCATTTCCTTTTTTATATTACTCCTATATGGGTTTTCAATCATAAATAACACTTTTTCAAACTAAACAAGACAAAAATAAATTTAGTCTCTATCCAACTATAGGGCTTGGAACTTTTTGGGATGCAATCATGGATGGAGATTAAAACTAGACTTCTCTCCCCAACACTCTTCCTCTAGAAAAAGGACACCCAAATCCTCCCATTTACAAAAAAATGGGTTGGGAATTGATCACTCCCTACCTCTTAAATTTCCTTTGACAGCAATAAAAAATCTCCAAACTCTCTAAATCATTTCAACTATTTTTCCAAGTGCTCCTTACAATGGTTCTTTATCTCTATTTTATACCACATGGGTCAAAATTTTGATGCATGGTTTTTCACGCTACAAGTTACTACATTATGCATGCACTCTGTAACATGGCTTCTCCGAACTCTATAAATGTATGTTCCTTACTTCCGTTACACTACTTGAATTTCATTCAAATAGTATAAAGGGGAAAAATGTAGACAAAAAATCATGCACATATTAATATTTTACTATGTTATCAATATGTTATTTATATGCATGGATCTTAAGTAAGAAAAGTATTCACTGATGACATAATCTTTTGTCCATCTTATTTTTTTGTTGTTTTTATTCTCTTTCTCTCTCACATCTGTCATTTTTGTACCTAGTTTTGGTCAAGTCATAGGGATCCTTGTTTGTTCGTATTTACACATTTCTCATCATTTATCCTAGGAAACTAGCACCCAATATGGAGACTAGAGCCCGGGTTCTCTTGTCCATTCAGGGCGCTCTTGTCCTCTGTATTCTTTTTACTTATTTTGACATTTTTGTTTGGCCTTTTTATTTTCCTTTTCCTTATCCTTATCTCGATCTCACATTCATATTTTTGTGTCAGTAGTGTCGAAATTCAAAAAATATATCCATATATATACACAACATACACATTATTATTTTGGCTATAAATTCTAAGGGAAATATCATCTACATACTATCACTAACATTACAAGGGACTACATTTTTGGGATGCATACACTTCATAGGAATGGAAAGTGATGAATTCCTATCACACATTTACATCTTATGTAGTCATAGCTCATTATTTTGGCATCATTGTCACAAGGGAAACATAAGGACACCAATACACACATAATAACAAAGAGCTACACGGAGTATGGAATTTAATGTAACACTTGGTCCTAATTTCACTCATCGGGTGACCGTTAGGGTCAGTTTGACTTCACATATTTCATTTTCAATCCAATTTTATGTGTTTTTGAGCTTGTGTAGGTAACAATGGTTTGTATTGCAAGTTATAGGCACCCTCGGTGATCCAAGTGTGAATATCGAAGAAAGTAGATCCTAACCCTTTGCACAGTCACTAGTGCCTAAGAACAATCATCATCATCTAGGTGCTCTTGTCCAACACCAATATCCCATGTCTAACATTATTCTTAGAATCCATATTTTACAAAGAGTGATTGTGACACATTTCAGGATTGTTCACTACTTTACACCAACTAGATCGGTTCAGATTGCACAAGACTCGGCTAAGTCATCCTTATCTCTCATTTTCTTATAGTGTTGCATTATTTGAGTGCCCAACCTTTTTATATTATTTGTATTTTAGTATACCATTTACTCTGCAATTAGATTTAATTATATTTTTATTAAATAAAAAATATATGAGGTTTACTATATTATGATTGAAGTATTATTGATACTATAGAACAAGTTTTAAGGATTGTGTTAAAAATAAATATGATTTGTCGAACCTGTTTGTATGTGAAAAGAATATTGTAGATTCATATGGTTCCTCTGAAATTATTTTTTTCTTGATATGAAAAGAATAACTACATAAATAGGAAAGGATGAATATACGTGTATTCATTTGACATGTCATAGAATGTATTATTCTAATTTTCATTTGTTTCTATAAAACTTTGGACCCATTGTCGAGGATTATTATGGTGACTAGTTGCTTTATATTTAAAAACTACATATGTAAGTTTACATTTGGTAAAATACGTCTTCATGTATTTTGAATGTGTGAATATAGCCAAGTTCATCTAAATTATGATCATCTTATTGCATGGAAGTAACTAAAATATTACCCTCTTGTTCTAATAAAATGGGAAATTTGGTTATGTATTGTGTTTTAGAAATTAAGGATTTCATCCTTGTACTTCTTAAAGTTATGAACTGGAGCTTAACCTCCCATATATTATTACTTAAATATTGAACTTACTTGTTAAGGTATTGATGTTTCATTCATCTTATCAATGTAATAGTTTGTAACTACATAATTTTGGTATAATTTAAACTGCATCTATCATTTATTAGCATACTAATATGCTCACATCTAAGTCTCGTTACTTTCACTATGTTAAGGATTAGTTTTTACATGTACATTATCATTTAGAATTAAAGACAGAGAATAAGTAATCTCTTAATAAATAAGTACAAAACACTAAGGAGTAGTTTGTTCATTCCCATAGAAAGGATTTAATCCTATTTTGATTATAGATTGTACACAAAAACAAGTATGATAAGATTTTAACAAGAGAATGAAAAGTATTGAGGGGAATTAGTCAAGCCTCCAGTGAAACCATATTAAAATTCCTATTAATTTAGGTGACATCACAATGGTTTACTTTAGCTAAGATGGTTGTGTACAAAAAAGTATATTATAATTTCTACACTTAGGATACGTATGGGAAATTAATTATATTTGATAAAGTATTATAAATTAAATAAGAAAATATGTTTGATGTAGATAATTTTTTGAGCTAGATAACCTTATGGGAAGTAGATTAATCATCCCTAACATGTAAATGAAGGATATATAATTATAAATGGTACAATTTGAAATTTTTGCATGAAGGGTTTGCCTTAGATATAATTTGTTTTATCTTTATAAGATATTATTATGAAAGAAGAAAGGGATTTTAATGGTTGAATGATGTAGCTTTGGATACTAAATTTTGGTTTCATCTCAATAAATAATTTGGGATTAATATGTGAGATAATATTTCTCAATTTTTAAACAAATAAAATAGGTAGATGAATAAAATTTTTGGGTAGTACCCATAACTAATCGGGACAAGATCCATCTTGGTTATAAAAATATTATTTGGGTTATTATTAATATTAATAAGTAATTGTATGTCTTTATGGCATAGTAATTACTCCTATAATTATAAGAAAGTAACAAATGAGACATAAAATTTGTAAAAAAACTAAAAGATGTGATAAAAATATGAAACCTTGAGCAATGAAATAAGAAGAAACTAGGCTTTTTTATCTAAGAAAATGGGAGTTGTTAAAATGGGAGGTGATTCAATGAGAGTGGGTTATAATTATAGTTGTAATTCGTTATCAATATAGAGTTGTGATATATTTATTAAGTTTATTAGTATGGTTTCCCTTTGTTTAGGAACATCTAACATGTGTTTAGATAACAATTTGAATTAGCTTAACCTTTGTTAAGGGCCTAAAATATTCTTATATATATACATATATGTTGAGTATCTCACTAGTATGGAAATAACTAGATACAAGAAAATGAGAAATAAACTAAATTAGTTATTAAACCCTAGAAAGGTGTGAAAATAAATTAATAAAATATTATTATGACAAGTAACAAGAGATGATTATATCTAGTACAATTAGTACGTTGTTTATACATTGAAAAATAATGAGCAAGGTTATGATGAACAGTTTCTACTATTTAAATACATTAATTACAACATTATGGGATAGTAAAATTAAATCCATGTTGAGGGGAATTTTTTTAAAAGTTCTATAGGTTTTACCAAATTTGTTTAACCATGTCTCGTACTCATTTTATTGTTCTTTGGAGTAAGTAGGATCTTCGAGTCTTTATGGAATAAAGTGACTCACGATATATATTAGGAATTTACCTAAACCTTTTTCTAATGAGATATAAATGTTAATTATAAGTGCGTGAGTAGTCAGTGATTTATTTTCATCAATCCTATAATAAAGCTATGGGAAAAAATACATGTGGGAGTGAAAGGAAAGTAGCACTCCTCTTTTGATAGGGAACAAAACAAAATAGTCTTATTTTCTAGGAACCGGAAGATGGATCACTTATGGGGAAAACGGTTTAACATTTTCAATGTTATACACATGTTCTAAGATTATTATACATGGGTATAAATATTTTCTTTCAAGCCATGCACTCACATTCATCATCATATGTGCCTTAAAAGAGGGGGAAGACATACGGGGTTTATTGTACATTTCTAGTAGACACGGGAATTTTTCGTGTAGAGACATTTGTCGAGGAAAACAAAAATTTCTCGAATGGGACTCGGACGTAAAAATAAATAAAATCTACATAATCTCAAAAATGTATAGCTTGGTCAGGATGGTATGGATCGTTCTAAACCTATTATACAGGTTTTTCTATGGGGAATTTTCGTGACATCTTTTAATAGTGTCAAATTTATTTATCATTGGTACAAATTTTTCATATGGTTTTATGCTCATAATTACTTAGTTTGGCACATATTTAAGGGGATAAAGTTTTTCATTCTCTCTTTCTCCATGGTATGTAGTTTCATCTTAAGTTTTGGAAACATTGAGGGCATGGGTCTCTTTCTCCACTCATATTTTTGCATGTAAATAGTATTTCTTGGTTTTTACTCGTTGTGTGGCACATGGGAAGAGTATGGGGAAATTATTTCTCTTTTCTATTGTGTGTCCTAATTTACAAAATTGGGCTTATATATATCTACAATGGTATGGTTTGTGGGGTTGTGGAAGGTATCAAAGAGGATAAGTTCTTCATAGGTAGAATTTCCTATCCTCTTGCACTTAAGGGGAAGATATCATATTTTTGAATGACTTTGATACATGGTCTTCTTCCTTAGTGGGGTGTTTCAGCTCCTCATATTTTTGGTTATTATATTTGACATTCATGTGTTGGGTTAGTGCACTTAATACATCGGCCTCTCCTAGATAATAATTTGGGACTAATCACCCCTAATTCTTCAGCATAGTTTAGAAAATATAGAATCTTCAAGGCACAAGAATGGGAGCACATTCCCTCCACAAAATGTATAATTGTATTTATTCCATGTTTTGTATCTCTTTTGGCATTTATTTTTATAGATTTATTTATAGTAATTTCATTACATTTGATTTAAAGTTTAATTTCCTATGTTGGGCATCGACTAAACCTTTTTTGTAAATTTTTCTTTTGTAGCATGACAACACCAACACAACAGATACCTATGAAACAAAATTATTGTGATTAAAGAAAAAATGTTTCTACACACTCAAGTATCTATTCCTTTAAGCATGTAATTTCATTTCATACTTAAAGGGGGTAAATGTAGATGCTCAAATTTGGAAATCTATCCTTTGAAATTGCTGAGATTGAAATTACACACTTACATGTAAAAATGCACTCTCCTCACTCTTGCTTAGCACACCATGATAGCCCTTCATGCACTTTTTTATCTTTTCAAACCTCTCTTTTGTTAATCTCTAAAGTTTAACTATATGAAATACATCCAATAAACAATTATGATTCGAACAAAAATTCAAAATATTATTTTCTCCCTCGATTGAAAAACATCAGTTTAGTTCGGTTTTGTAAAATGTCAATTTCGACCCTATTTGTATGGTTTTGGACCAACATGTTTTGAGTTATTTGTTTCAATTATATAAAATTCTTATAGAAAAATATAGCCCCTTTATCAACATTTCCTAACATAAAAACATTCATAAGCATATATAATCAAGTAAATCATAACTCATTTGGTAATTTGGCACTTTAAGAACTCCTCATGTAAAATTAAGCATTAAAAGCACTCAAATCTCCCTAAATTGCAAAATAACTCATGTGCATACATTAGGAAGTACCATTTATTGGTATAAAGTATCTTCCAAATCTAGGAATCTCCATATTCATTCTACAATCAAGAAAAATGGCCCTTCACAAGTATTTGAACAAGTGTGAAACTCAAGTGAAGTATTATCGAAATGTGATTGTCAACTCTAATTTCACTACGGTAGATTTCACATGCTAGTAGAATTAAATATAATTTGAGCCCTATTTTGAGTAGTGGAAATTTTGGGTGTCCACATGGGTTTCCACAACCCACATAACTTTGTTTTATAAGAACTACTTACACTACACTGGTTTTATGGTTTGAGTGGAGTTTATAAATCCATTCTAAAGATAAGTGAAGATGATTGACACATAGAGACATACATTTCTAGGTAGTCAAAGCACTCAAGAAGTTATAGGCCTAGATTCCAAGTAGCTCCAAGACCATAAAGAAGTGTATGAATGCTTTGGATTGAGAACCATACGAATGCTTTGGATTGAGTCTAAATGCAGATTTGACTAAACTCATTTTTAGGTTACAATTTTAACAATGAAGAATTTCCATTCTAAATCAACATGTTCTACTTAATAAGGAATGAGACCACCTAGACTCTTTTATATCCATACATAATCATCTAAGTGCATGCTTTCACTATTCTTTGGAATTTCTTAAATCAGTAGTCACATTAAAAAGTGTTATTCTAATTTTTATAATTAATATTGGAAGTTAATAAAATCATAATTAATATCCACATTTAATGACTTGAAATGAGTATTTGTTATTTATCCTAAATTGGTTAATATCTTATACGGGAGGTAGAAATTTGGTAGAACTAATAAATTAGTGTTATCACCTCGTCCTTTTACGTATGCTAGTTAAATACATTCTTAACTTAATAAGGAATGAAAGATTCACTTCTCAAATAAATTCAACTCATTTGCTAAACATTTGTTGAAGGATTTGGGGCCATCATTTCCCAATTGTGCTGAAGTAGAAACTAGAATATTGGGTGTATACAACCCAACACTTTGAATAGAAAGTAGAAACAAAAGAAGAGATAGGTATTAATGCACCTCGTGAAGAAAG
This sequence comes from Taxus wallichiana var. yunnanensis, assembly GCA_018340775.1. NCBI lineage: Eukaryota > Viridiplantae > Streptophyta > Pinopsida > Cupressales > Taxaceae > Taxus > Taxus wallichiana. Next base: position 555,938,298 of record CM031237.1, read on the forward strand.
GAGATTACATATAATTTTTTTCAATAGCATTGATATCTTCCCTTTGAAATAAGAAGAGTAAATACTATTTGTGAAGAACTTAGTTACTTACATACTTTTCATAACCCTAAGGACACACTTTGTTGTAGATAGATCTAGGCCCAATGTCTAGATATATAGACACAAGGTATAAAGGAGAATGATTTCCCCCATGCTCTTCCCATACAATATATTGTTGAGTAATAATGTGTACTATGCTAAAATATTAATGGATAAGGAAACCCATGCCCCAAAACACCTGTATTTTGTGACTTGAAATGAGTATTTGTTATTTATCCTAAATTGGTTAATATCTTATACAGAGGTAGAAATTAATGGTAGATTATCCTAATAAATTAGTTTCCAAATATAATTGCAAAATTATAAAGAATAACCATTAAAAAATGATAAATAATGATAAGTAATAATAGATAAACCACTTACAATGAGAGAGAGAAAATAACTTCATTTATATCTTATTGTGTGATGATATAGGTTGATCAAATAGCAACAATAGGATAGAAATGATATGGTCTATCTATCTCTAAAATTGTGTCCCGTAGAGAGATGCCTGGACCAAATCAGATGTGGTGGGACAAAGTCTACAGATGTTATGGCCCTTTCCATATATGTTTCTCCCTCTTCACACTTCAAATATGGTTCTTATGTGGCCTACTTCTATGTACCTTGTTTCACACTTTTTCACTCGAATTCAGTTGAAACGATTATATTTACACATGTTCATACAAAACAAACCCAAACTATGATGTACAACACTCAAGCACCCATTATCCTAAAATAAAGAATGCATATGCTTGAGTGAGACTAACTTTAGCAGTCACCCCATTGTGATTACACCAAGTGTTTCACTACATTTTAGACTCTTTGTAGCTCCATGTGTGTGTGTGTGTGGGTAATCATGTCCTATTAAAGATAGTTTTTACCATGTGTGCACTTTGTAAAAAATAGTAGCCTAAGATAATTTTCCCTTAATGTATGTGTGGTATATAATTCATAAGATATACCCTTCCTATATTGTGATAATATAGTCCAAATGTAGTTCTTAGCCTATTATTTTTCTCAAAGCATCGTGATATGTAGTAATAGTTTCCTCTCTAATTATTTTAGTAATATAGGTATATATGAGTTTCTTTGGTCAAATTAAAGTTAAAATAAAGGTTAAACCACAATATTAAACTCAAATAATAATAGAGTGACGAAGAATCCAAATGCAAAGGTATCGATAAAAGTAAGGTGGGACTAAAGCCTATGGGATAGTCCATAACATACGAGACGTTATGGATTGTAGTCACTTTCTTTACCAAATCCCTAGGTGTGATGGCACCTCATCCAAGAGTAGGTTGAATGCTCACCTAAAGTGCGCAAAGGTACTAGGTCCCTCTTTTGATGTCAGATTTGTCAAGGAGTTAGTATGCATGAAGATACATTATATGACCATAATAGAAAAACTAGTGTAAAACATAAAGTAAATAGATCACGACCATATGTAAGGTGAACTAAATAAGGATCAATATCATATTTACCAAGAAATAACCAATTAAAGAGACATCATTAACAAGAAACAAACCATAGAGATCCATTATATTAACCCACCATGCATTACAATAGTTAAATACATCAATTTCATCATCATAAGATCATGTGCATAAACACAACAAAAACATAACCTTATAATTAAATCATGGTATATCTCTAATAGTGTGAATCATAACAAATATATAGGGGTGGGGACTTTCCCTTCACTTCCAATTCACTCTAAAAATACCCTACATGCTGAAAATCACCATTCATGCACTAAAAGGTAACTACATGAAGCATGCAATATTCACTAATTATAGATTATCTTCTTTTTTAAACTTTGTTTCTAATCCTATTATTATCTCCATGTGTATGTTTGAACTGTAAGTTCTTTCCTCGTAAATAGACTCTTTTGTATTGATCACTCCTCCTTGTGTGTCACATAATCCAAGTCTATACTCAGCCCCATATACCAATAATTCACTAAGTCTCTACCTTCCGCCATGATCCTCACACACATATCCTTCCATTTTCCGCATGTAAATCCTATCCTCTAACACACTCATCTCCCATATGTCTTTTCTGTAGCCTATCTGTGCACTCGTGTATCACTACATACTTCACTACTTAGACATTTTTGGTGAAAAAAATTACCCCACACTAGGTATATTGTCCATCGTTGGCAACACACTTCCCAATCACGTAAACAATAATAAATAATCCTCGAATAACCAAATAATTAAGGAATATTTGTATGGTTTACCAAATAATGAAATAATCCAAGTGCTACTATGTAAAAAGGAGGGGGAATTCCTTATTCACTAATGCTTCCAATATTTTCCACCCCTCTAATTCACTACTTTCTTGAGTAAAGGAATCACCTATAATGGTAGGAACCTCTTCAAAATTCATATCCTCACCCTTATCCTTCAATGTTTCAACCAAAGTCTCAAACTATTTTCTTGCATCATCTATCATGTCCATCCTACAAAAACATGTGGGTAAATTCACTTTAACTTATTTTTAATTGAGGCCCTCAACAAATCAATTGCCTCCCGCTTCTACTCAACTTCTACCAAGATTAGTTCTCATTCTATCCTATTTCCTTTATTTTTTTCTTGGAACTCTTTCATATCTACCTCGTCTTTTACAAAAAGAAGTCCCACTACATGATCCCTATTTTCACAATTGTCATAGACAACTTCTTTTATGTGGGATGTTTTCTTTCTCGATCCAATTAATTCATTGTACTATGTAATGGAGGTCTCAATCTATTATTTTTGTGTTGCTTTTATCTCGCTAATACATCCTCTACAGATTCTAATGCAAGAGGTGGTTTTTGAGTTATGATTACATGCATTAAATCCTCTAGACAATATAAATCGGTTTCATATTTGGATTTACTAGGAGGGGCCATATCCGGACATGCCAGAAAGATCACATCGTTATGCATTCTACATTTTTATATGCTGCATGCTTCCACTCTTTTTCCTCCCTTAACTCCTAGTTTAAATGCACAATAATCTTTTCCTTCTCCTTTATCTCTCTGTCCCTTTCTCTTATCTCTTTATTCTTCTCATCCATCTCCCTCTGCATAAACCGTATATTTTTGTTCTTGTCAAAATTTCAGGCACCCACCTCCACCAATATCTTGTTCAACATGTTACACACTTACTCATTTGATAATTTTTAGGAATCAACTATCGGATACATATCTCTAGAGGTTTCCTTCTCATGGGTATCTAGTAATGAATGAGATATCACCTCAAATTCCAAATCCTTGATATGAGACACAAGTGCCTAAGAGAACATCTTTATTGTGCACGCTAGTGCATCCTCATTATTGAATAATGAATAGAAAAATAGTTGATCCGAAGGTATAGTGCTATAATACCGAATGCATAGAACCTTATTGGGATCTTTAATGTACTGCATTATAAGTCCTTATGAGATGTACCTCGGTATCCTACTCTTTCCTAAAACACCCTTAGAGAATCCTACATCAAGGTTCAATTCTCCACCCACGATCCCTTCATGTTCTTCACTCTTTCCTTCTTTTTACTACGCTCTACCTCATGCTCCACTAGATGTTCTATAATCTTTGTGTGACCTCCTTTTCTATATTTTTTTCTAGATCAGGGCTGAGAGTGCACCTAACCTCATGCTCTATTTTTAGATCAATTTTTCACTTGTGGCTTGAGTGTCATATGCCCCAACGTCTTCTTCTCTATCCATCTCCATAACATGTGTGTCCTCAAAATGTGTTCTTTGGTCCTCCGCATATGACTCATCCACCATGTACACATGTGGACTCACCTTTACCTCCAGTTATTCCTCATTCTGAGCCTCTTCTTCCTTCAGTATTTCCATCTCCTTAGAGTCCGAATTGGATAATATTATTCATTTCTTATTTACTAGAGATATTCCTCTTATAGTCTACCTTTTGACATATATTCTTATCCATGCCTCCTTACATTCTAATGTCTGCCCTATAGATGCGCTTGAAGCATGGGGTCTTATCTTTACTCCCCCCTTCACTTTCAAAGTGATAGGATTCTCTTCATTCCCTCATTTATTTGGCTTTATATTCTTCCATGTGGAGGGTTCTTCAGGAATATTCACATCATCCTCCACGAATGCTCCATCAAAAACTAGGGCCTTAGATAAATATATACCCTTGTTGTTGTTATTGAGGCCACTGGTAATGTAATTAGTTTATACAAATGCATGTTATTTGATACATACCTCTTCTCATAAGTGTGTTTCTTTGGGTAAATATATGTTTGAAGCATCTCATGGTGCTCCTTATCCACTTGTCTTAGATCAAATCTCAACTCAAATTGCCTCCTTAAACCTATTCATAGTACTCTGAAAGTACTTCACTATAAAAGAAAATGGTCATTTTCATAATGGAATTTTATTACATCAATTAACATAAACCTCCCAATACAAAACTACTAATAAACTATAAAATTTAAAATTCCATCTACGATAGTAGGTAACTTTGTGGGAATTCTCCACTCTACATAAAACGCATCATGCATCCATTTATACCATTTATCCACACACACCTTGTATGTTGGAGTCACTAAATCACATGTATACGTCATGCAAAACAGTTTCTGGGAGGGATCTTCTTTAGGATATTCTCGTATCTTGTTGTTTGGCCCATCAGAATCCCAATATCAAATAACACTATCACCAACAAAATAATTCCAAAGATGATCTTATCTCCATCATGCGTGTCTTCAATGATTTCTTCTGATATAAAGGAGGAAATATTATATGTTGTTACTTGTGATATCTTCTTGCATACATGCAACCAACATTTATTCACATGTGTCCATCTTTCTTGACCATTCAATTTTTTTTAAGCATAAGGACATCCTCATAATATGATCATCAAGCTTAATAATATCCATCGTGCACCCTCCCTTCTTATACACAAACTCCTCTATAGTATTTTTCACCTCAACATCATTAGCTAAGTCATCATCAAATGCATTCCCGTACCAATCAAATGATTATATTTCTTAATTAATTGTGTAGTAATGTACATCATTTGGCCTACAAAGTATAAATAGTCCTAGTGGACATATGACATCAACCATTGATATAATCTCTTTAGATTCCCAAAAATGGGAGCTCATATAACTGCAATAACCTTGACTTCTCCAACAACCTCTTCCCCTTGTCATCATGCAGGATTATCATCTTGAGTTCTTTCCTCTATTGGATGAACAATTTTCATTACCATATCACACATTGTTACATATTTCTAATGATTATAATCACTCACGGCCATGCTCCTAACATGAGATACCCACTCCTTTCCCATCAATACTATATCTGGGTACTACATTTCTAAGTATCATTCTTCCTGAACATCTATGGTAGGTTTCGATTTTCTTTTCCCTTGCCCTTATTCTTTGGTGACATGGTCACTTCTTTTCTTGGTGTCATTTCAATCATGCAAACTCAAAATTTCACCTTGTACCTTGTTCTTCCTTAGTATTATAAGTATATGTCCACTAACCCTGGTACAACACTACTATAGTTTAGTTCAAACCATGTTTGTCATACCCTAATTTTTGAAACCCTAGCCAGAGAATCCTTGTTTCCTTCCAAATCCACACCACACCATCAATCTATAGGATTCCCTCTAATGGATATCTCTCCTCATATATCCATGTCCTTTTTCACACTCTATTTCAATATTCTTCAACTCGACACTTGATTTTTCACCAAATCTCTCAAGTTTTCCCTAGGTCATACAAAAACACTTACAAATTTGATGCAAGGTAAGGTAAAATGAAACTATCCTGAAACTCTATTTATAGTTTTTAAAATTTTACTCACATCCATTACTCATCAACTACCACCATATGAATGCATTTAATTCATACTTTCCTCTTTTACCACCTTTTCTATAGTTTCCATTGTGTTTCTATCATGCTTTCATTTCTCATTCCTAGTTGCAACATTCAGGAGTGTAAAGTAATTCCACCACTACAGACCTCCTTTTGCATGCTCCATGCGTCGAAGTACATTAAACATATGTGCATTATAACAAGTAGCTACCCATGTTGCTTCCTACCTCACATTACATTATATGATTATTCACCATAAGTGGCTTTTCCTTTGGCATTTTCCTTATTATCACCATTCTCCCTATATTTTAGCAACCAACATTAACATCGACACGCATGCTCCTTTAGTACTTAGGCCTTTATGAACCATAACTATATTAACTCTCTTCTACATGATTTTTCTTATAATCCACCCCACACTAATTATATGCATGGTCATCTGTGCATGAATTCACTTAGATAGTAATCAACTACTGGAGCACAAGCACACTTATTAGAACAAAACACTGAACCGAATTGAAAAATCATAGTAATGATGAAAGGAAACATATATAAATAAAATTCATTAAAGGAAACCTAATCTAACTAAAAATACTAACTTATTACAAACACCAAGAAGAATTATTTATAGTAGGGCTTCAACCTACTCCCGTTGAAATAACCAAGTAATCTTATGCCATCTAGCACATGTAACTAATAAGTTCTCGAATCAAGTAGATATGTCACCACACATATGGTCCCAAAAATGTACCTTCAATTTCCTTAGGTGGTGCACAAACTTGGATTCATAAAGAAGAATCATTTTTCCAACCTCAAACCGCTTATTTTGAATATACCTATCATGTCATGTTTTCTACCTAGAATTTTTCGTCTTACGGGTCCAACATACAATAGCACGCATCTCATCCAGCTACATCAGCTTTTCTATATGCTCTTCAAGTTCTTATTCATTATCTATCCCTCCTACAAGTGCAATATGTAGGGAGGGTAACATAAATTCCACTGGTAAAACAACCTTCACACTGAATACCAACTAAAATGGTGTGTATTTGTTCAACCTTTTATAAGTTGTCTTGTATGCCCAAAGAAATAAAAAGTCTTTATCATCCCATTCTTTCCTTCCAACATCATAGATATTTGTCAATTTATGTCCCAGAATATTTTTTAAAGCCTAAGGAGTACAATTGACATGTGGATGATATGGGGTTATCTTGTGGTGCACCACTATAAACTAAGACAATAATATTTTGATAGTCTCATTCAAAAGTACGTGCCCCTATCATTTGTCAAGCATAATGGTCATCCAAACTTCTAATAATGTTCTCCCACAAGAACCTTCTTATGGCTACCATGCAATCCTTTGTAGGTGCTACTCCACCCACCGGTCAAATAATTTGTACATGTAATAATATAGCGTGGTCCAGTCCTACATGCGAGTGGGGAAATAGAACCTACTATTTTTTTCCCATTTCTCAAAAGTTTCAAAGTGCTCAATATCATACTCAACGGCATGTCATCATTATTCTTAGGCTTCCGTGCATTTAAAATGATCACATGCCCTGACATACTCTTTACAATCATTATATAGTGTTTCCCACTAAAGGCCAACCAAAAAAATATTGTGCATGGTAGCATTACCTACATAATGTCCTCCTACAATCCCACCATGAGCTTCCTCCATTATAAATTTTATTCATGTTTAAGTACACACCGGTGTAAAAATTATCATGGCCTAACTTGTATAGATCTCCATTGATTAACATATAAGGCGCAGTGCATATGGAAAGTTATTTCTTACTTAAGATCTTTATCCCTTCAGGTGTCACACCAGTATGTAAAAACATAGAAATATCTTCTAAGTAATAGGGGTCATGTTTCAAACTAAATAATTGTGTATTGGGCATTGTGTTCTCAATGCTCTGTGTGTCCTCACTTGAGATAATTCTTGATAAATGATCATGTCTAGAATTTATCTTTCCGGCTTTACTACCATGGTAAATTCAAATTATTGAATCAACAGGATCCATTGGAAAATGAGCCCCTGTAAAATAGGATTATTAATCAAGTACTTAAGTTCCATGTGATCTATATAAAATATAAATGGAATTTCAAGCAAGTATTCAAAACTTGTGTAGTGCGTAAATCAAGGAAAAATCTTCAGCTCGGTAGTCATATATTTTTTCTCATCTCGGTGTCAAATTATTACTCATGAAATAGAAAGGATGATCAACAATCCCATCACCAGATTGTGCTAACACTACACCAATGGCCATGCCAGAGGCATTAACATGGACATGAAATGGTTTTTCCCAAGAAGGAAAGCACAAAATCGGCACAAAAGTAAGTATTTCCTTTTATTTCTCAAATGCTAGCTATTGTTCATCATTCTAAAGGAACTTTCCTTTACGTTTCAAAAATTCTTCCAAGGGCACAACAATCTTATTTATAACATTTCCAATTTAAGACTTTAGAAACAAGGGAATTTTTTTTTACACAAGGTTATCCATTCTAAATAAAACATCATTTAGAACACACATTCCATGCCAATCAATCTCATAACAGATAACCATATGTAGCTATAAATGACTCGGTAAATTACCGATCTCTCATTTCATGACTCGGTTACTAACTAATCTCTCATGTTTGTATTTAAGTATAGAATACTTTATTTATACTGCATATATATGGTTTTCCTACCGTATTCGGTACCGAGTGATATGTTTAAAAAACCTATCTAAAGATTTGTTACCAATATTCATCTGACATCACATTTCTTTAAAATAGGTGACATAGGACAACGCAACAAGAAACTTGTGATACTTTGGCCAAAGATTTCCAACATATTGTTCATGTTACTATTCTTAGATGACATACTCATCAATTTGGAATACGTCCTTCACCTCACTCTATTGTTATCTAGAATGGTCTTTACTGACTTCTGTCAGTCCACTTGCCCAAGGTTTGACCCTAACCCAAGTTAGTGACATAATTTGTTATAGGGATACACTCACAATGACTAGGGTATATGGGCATACTTGACCGACCTAAGTCGACCGAATGTGCCTAGGTACCCTAAGTCATAGAAAGCTACTTCCTATTCTAATCATGCTACTAACTTGACCTAGAGAGAAACTAAGTTCAAGTCTAGATGTGTGTAGATCTAGATGAACAAATACAGAAGGGTGTTGCCACATGTCAACTGCAACATTGTATCCTTGAGAATCCCTTAGTCTTCTCAAAGGTACAGTCCTATAGTTGGCATGTGCCAACATCCGTTATAATTCATTCATCATGATTTACATATCCCTTGGTGTTAATTAATTCATAATTAAATTTGGATTAAGATTCATATTGTAGAAACCTTGAAAAACCTAATTCCAACATTAATTAAGTTCTTCTTTTATGTTTAATCCTATTAATATTAAGAACTTCATTAGCTCATGATTTCTTTTATGTTCATTAACTCGGCATAAAAAGCAGTTATCCAAAAATAGGGTAGAAAACATCATAAGGTTAGTTTAATGTAACCTAGCTATCTAAAGAAGGTGTATCATCCACCTAGGTTCAGCTAGAGTTGACTTCATAGAAAATGAAGTACAATGATTAACGATCTTAACCACCATTCCTTTTATTTTTTTCATTCTTTTGAAAGAGGAAGAGTCTTCCTCTACATGATTAAATGTTAGGGTTATCATACCCTTTTTATCTTTCACAATTCATATAGTTTAATTATATGTTCGTTACACATTTCATTATTATACTATAATTGTTTAGATAGAGAATGACATCTTATGCAACTTAGCAAGTTACACCTTAGTAAGGGAGATTGAACTATTCCCTTATTCCAACTTATTAAATGATAACAATAATAGTATACAAACTAGTTATGAAGAATATCAACAAGATAAGTTCCAATTTCCTTCATAAAAAGTACAAGATAATTCACACAACAATTTGGAGTCAGTCTCCAAAATTTCAATTCATCAAGATAAAAGTATACACTTTACAAGACTATGCATTTCAGGCATACTGCATGTTGAACAACATTAAGATCTTAAAATAATATAACTTTTATTTTTCAATACAACTCATGAATGAATCAGAATTATTTACAAAAGAGCCAGAATTTAAATCATCCAATACATCATAAAAAAATTTTCCTTCTTTTATCACTTATAAAGTCCATCTCGCAAAATGTATAAGACAGGTCGGGTTCATTGAACCGAGCATGATAAGTACTAAGAATTAAAATGAAGTGCATTCCACTAATTGTTCCATTAAAACAAATATTATTTAATGAAACAATTAATGTATCATACAATAAGCATAAGTAATAACAACCATAAAAGAAGTACAAATAATAAATCAGAATTCACTTTTAAGAAAATATCATAATATAATCAACAAGTACTGCAATATACCATGTAATTACTGTCCCCAAACAATTAATTATTTATATCAAACAACAGCCCTTGTCATTTAATAATTTAATAATTCTTTTTAATTTGAAATACAAAATATAACTATTTATGCAAAAAAAGAGTTACTTTCAGTACCAAAAACCTTATTGTCATTTTACCAAGTTTCCAGAAATCATGTACAGATGAGTTCATTTCAGCATAGTACATATTTAGGATGATTCATCCTACAACTTAAATAAATAAGAAGAAGAATCAATACGGCTATCCATGAATTACCATTCATCTAAGAGATAGGAATCAGGTTCAGAAAGTACATAACTCGATTACCTATATAACTACATCAGTCAAGGAAACCAATAAAAGGATTCACCATTTAAGAGACAACATTTGATAACAAGAATCCCAAACCGACTGAGAAGGGAGAGAAACAAAACAGTCATCATCCTACTTACAAGCCTTAAGTATTATTCTACATTATTGGAGATATCATTCAGTGATCTGAAACCATACGTTCCATAAATCAAAGCAAGACTTACACAAGGATTATCTCTTACTCGTGTCCATCTAGGGAAGGTTCATATTATTATTGAGTGCACAGAGAGGAGTCCATCGAAAACAATATCCTAATGAAGCATGACTCATTCATTCAAAATAGTCAATCTAAAAATGATTATGTTTTCCTTTCTACACGATAGACTCGGTTTGTACAGTTCTCAAATCGATACAAAAATTGACTCTATACAAATTAGCTGAGATCAAGAAAGATCAAACTAGGATGGTTTGGTTTTCCCCTATACCAAAAGTGACAGTCCCAAAGGTTTCCTAAACATACTACTATTCCCATGAACTTTCCACAGTCAACTAGTAACAAGTTAAATTAAACAATCATAAGGAAGTTTTTGGTTCTCAAGAGTGAGTTCACATTACTTCATCCAAGATCAAAATGGCAGAAATCGAACTCAAGAATTCGAACATGCCTAGGATGGTAAACACTCTACAACATGGAAGAGAGTCGATCTACAAAGTAGTTCAAGAAAATAGAACTTAACTTCCCAAAAGTTAAAGGAAACTCAATAGAAAGGATCCAAACCTAGAATTCATTCACCATTGTTTCATCAATTGAATTCCAAATCCCAATTAAAACCCAAAAGTTATTTCGATAGTTCCAAAAGAGAGAGCACAAACCAAACATGAAGATTAAAGAAAACATTACTTCTATTTTTCCTTACGAGCTCAAGCCATATCAATAACATCAAATACCAATACTAACCTAGTTCATATATAAATAGAAATATAGGATGTAAATAATGCCAAAATCCACATTCATCTATTCAACATTGTTTTAACACAAGTTCGAGTTCATACTATAGAGAAAAGTATATAGTACAGTCCAAGTAGAAGTACAAAATCTAGGAAAAACAAGATACAATTTACAAGATTATTCAACTCCTTTCTCTTTTAAAACCCGAAATCCATTCAAATGGATCTAAAAGAGAATACAAAAACCCAACACTAAGTATTAAGTCAAACAAAGTTTCTACAATCCCCACGTATTTAAACTGTAATAGAAATCCCAACTATAATAACTTCCACAACTCCATCTTAGCACGTAAAGATCGAGGTAGAGAAGTACAATACAGAGAAGGGTAATTGTTCCAGTCAGATCTAACACAAGTTGAAGTAAAAAACACAAAATTTCTAAATACTTCAAAAATCCATTATCGATTACTTTCAAAAGAGTTCGAATTCATACCGAAGGATAAGTAAACAATACAGTCTCGAACCAGAGGTACTATATCCTCACAAACAAGATATAGTTTCATACAAGGTCAAGCACCCATCTTTCAAAACAATCAAAGAATTTCAGTTAAAAAAAGACATGGGTTACCCAGAATAGAGGAAAATAGAATATCCTTACATGTTTTCATGCCAGTTCATGTTCAAGGTAAACCATGATACCGAGATGAATACTACAACTTTTTCAAACTCAAAGATGCATCAAAGAGAAGATTTCTAAAGAGACTACCAGTTCAAACTCAAGCCAAAAACCATTTACTCAAGCTCTTTTTGAGTAGACAGTCCGAATGCTAATTCTAATCAAACACAAAAGTCTCGAAATATCTATATGAATTTCACCATTGAACTTTCTCAGAGAGAGAACAACAAAAACTAATATTATCATGCAATGGATTCATATCCAAAAATCACAGAAATTCCATCAACATGAAGTAAATAACCAAAACAAGACAAACTACCATATATCTCAAGTGAGCAGAGTTATTTTAATGAAACATTTAGAGGAAAAAAAGAAATCTTAATGGGTAGAGCCTATCATTCCTGATAGTGCTTCTGCTAATTCAAAGGATACTTCCAACTAAGCTTCCAACTCTTCTTCTCCTCCAAGAAAGATCAACAACAAAACATCTCTTTCCCCAATGCCTCATATACTTTCCCTGAATCGAAAATAGACCAGGGAAAGGAAAAATAGCCACAAAGTGAAAATTGAACTGCTGGTTCGAAGAACCAGATAGCTCCATGTAGAGAAAAAATTGCAAAGCATGCAAGACCAAACAACCTCCAACAAATCTGCCCTCATTGTTTCCAAGACGGTTTGCTCACAAAAATCAAGATTCATTAATGCCATTACTCCCCAATCTCCCACCTATCTCTCCTTGCCAATGTTATTTCAACTTCTACATGCATTTCCAATTTTAATGATGATTCCACGTAAGCTTCCACCAAGTTTACATGTCTCTACCAAAACTGGCAGTACTTCCTATTAATTCAAAAATCAAATCAAATAAATGCCTTAGAACCGCCGCCTAGCCTCCCATTTTCCATACGACCCTTAGGTCCCTTTCATTAGTTTAGGATAGATATCCTTAACTTAGGTTATGACCTTAGGTTAGTTTAGAAAGTATTTACCTTAGGTTTATAAACATTTCTTAGGTAATTTTCCAACTTAAGATAGGTCATAATTCATACCAATTTAGTAGTAGGTAATAGGTTAAGAGTATACCTAGCATCACCTTAGGTTTTTCCCCATCCCAACATAGAACATGAAGCTTAGGATAGATTGCCACCCATATAAGTAGACATAGCTAGGAAGTAGGTACATTTACCTTAGTTTAGAATACCGTTAGGATAGATCTCATAGGTTTAGGACTTAGATTCCCTTCATAGTCCTGAAGCAGCCTCATTTTACTTAACACCATAAGTGTCCTGCTGAGATCAATCAAGAAGATCTGAGCACAAAACATACAATAGAATGCAAGCACGATCTTACAAGACAATAAATAATTTGTAAACATACAAAATTTTAGTCTGTTACATCTCTCAACCTTTGAATGTCGGTTACCATTCAGACTAGGTAGGGAGATTTAAAACATTCTTTGGATCAATGGAATTGATCCAAGGATGAGTCAGTTAATAGAGATAAGTTTGCAACCATTAATACCGAATGTGAAAATGGATTCTTTGTAAACCCTATCATTTTAGTCTCTGAATCCAAGAGCAGAAATGATTTATCCATGGAAAGCATGATCTTCAACAATCAAAGGAACACACCTCTTTCAAGAAAATCACTTTCCAATGCATGCAATGCAAAGATAAATATAATAGTTTTTCAAAGGTGTTACATTAGTATATACCTTAATGAACTTCTTGTAGTAACTTGTATTTCCTAAGAACCCATGCACTCACTCGATTGGTAGGATCCTCTAAGCCCAAGATAAGCGTAACATAGAAAGATCTACCAACAACTCTTATTTTCAAATAATGTGTCCCAACAAGGTTTTAAATGGTGTACCAAAGATGCACTTCTTAATATTGAGAGAGATTCTCAACTATCGGCACCTCTCAAACATAAGTCTCAAATTTTCATAGTGATCTTTCAAAGTAGCCCATATACAGTCTAATCATCCAAGTAAACCTGTAAAAAAATTTGTATAAAGTCTTCAAAATATTGTACAACAATGCATGGAAATATTGCAGACGCATTCTTCAACCCAAAGGGAATAAGCTGTATATACAAAAATTTCTCACTCGGAGGTGAAATTTTTCTTTTCCTAGTCTTCTTTAGAAATCGTGCACTGATGATAACCATAGAATCCATCAATGAAAGAGTAAATCTCACACCCTGTGATGCCCTCTAGATCTCCTAGTAAAATATGTGGGAAAAAGGTTTATGACACAAATGACATTAAACTCTTTGTAGTCCACACATATCCTTGTCCTAACATCTTTCTTTATAATTATCACCATGAGGATAACCCACTTTGAATCCTCAGTGTGCTCAATGATTCTAGATTTCAACATCTTATCAATCTCTTCCTTTACCTTGACACATAGATTAGGATTCATCCTATAAGGCCTCTTCTTAATCGGGTGTGCACTTTCCTTTAACTTGATCCTCATCTTACCCAAAGAGTGATGCACTCCCTTAAACTCATGATAGACTCATGGAAATAAGTCTTGGAATTCATGTAGTAGCTCAATAATCTTTGCCACCTCTTGTTCAGACCAATAGTCACCAATAATGGATTCCTTAAGTTCTTTATTTCACCTAATGTTGACCTTCTTCATTTTCATAGGCTCATGATAAGTGCATGCCTTCTCATCAGCACTATCCAAGACTTTGCGCATACCTATAGTGTGGTCAACATATGTATTCTCCACTTCTTCATCATCAATCATATAAACTAGCTTACCTTTTTCTTTTCCGAGTCGGGTGTACCCAAATTGCTTCTCATATGTCTCTTCTTATTCAAAGTGTGCCTCTAAATCTATCTCTCCAAACATATCTAATAAGATTTCCTTAGCCTTTGCACTAAATGCTTATTTCACTAAATCAAGACTTATTCCAATCCAAGAAACAAAAATATAGCCAATATTGGAATCCAAAACTACTTGTTTTGGATTCCAAAATGTTAAATATTGGAATTATCTAGACTCCAAAATTGCACATATTGGATTCCAATATCACATATATTGGAATCTAGAATCACATATATTAGAATCCAAAATCACATATATTGGAATTTACTACACTCCAAAGTTCCATATATTGGAATCCAAAATGTCAAATATTGGAATCCATTATATGGGCTAGCGTCCGCTAGGCATTATCTATGCTTTGGACTAAACAAAACATGTATATGTTTTATACAAAGCTAGCAATCGCTAGGAATTATTTATGATTTGTTATGTACAAAACATGTTTTTATTTTGTAAGGGCTAGTGGCCACTAGCCATTATTTATGCTATGTTATATACAGAAAATGGTTATGTTTTAAACGGGCTAACAAATTAAGCATTATTTATGCCTTTCGAAGTGAATCTCCAAAAATAAGTTCCCTCAAATTCAGTTTTTGATCAAATATCATCCCGAACATCTTCTCTTTTCCTTCAATGGTTACAACAAAGGCCACAATGTGGTGTTAAATTTGACACTTGTTTAGACATTTTTTTATCGTTTTTATCTGTAAAATAGTTGCAAATATTTGAAATAACTGTCACATATGACTTGCATATTTTAGATATGACCGTCAATTTTTATAGATTATTTATATATTAATTATATTAAAAAATATTAAAAAATAATTAAGTATATACAATATAATTTTATATTTATTTTATGAACAATGTAAAAAAAAAAACTATTTTACAAATTTTCAAGGGCAAGTTTTTTTGATAATTCACCACGTAAGTTTTTTTTTTTTTTATTATTGGCAAATAGTTTTTTGAAAGGGACTATACCCTTGAATACAAAAGAAGGCCTAAAAGCCAGGATAAGCAAGAGAACCAGAGTGAAAAGGATCAGAATCCAAATGTTACAATGATGTTCAAAGTAGCTAAAAAATAGCTACCAAAACGAGACAAAACAGCAAAATTACTACAAAAAAGTAGTAAAGGATCCGCAAAAAAACAACAAAAAAACAAACAAGGACAGCAGAATCAACTGCAGCTACTTCCTAGTAGCTTTGTCTAAGATGGTTTTGATATTCTTCTAGGATTTAAACATACCCAAAGTAGTCATATGGGCAGCGTCATTAGAATCCAGCTGCTCCAAGGTCTTCTTGCTTTCTTTATCAGTACCCCAAAGAGTTGTCGGCACTCCGCTTAGGTTGGAGACACTTCTGACGTGTTGTTCAATAAATTCCTCAATCGCCCTAAAGATGGCAATGTTGTAATCATGCCTAGTCTTGGCCTTCCCTAAGCGAGAGTCCAAGGAGTGCAATTTCTTGTAAATATCTTCAATTTGGCTGCTGTCCACATCCTCCTCCTCCTCCTTCTTCCTCTTTCCTTTCTATTTTGTCAAGTTTTTAACTTCATCCT
Organism: Taxus wallichiana var. yunnanensis; assembly: GCA_018340775.1. NCBI lineage: Eukaryota > Viridiplantae > Streptophyta > Pinopsida > Cupressales > Taxaceae > Taxus > Taxus wallichiana. The sequence goes on from CM031237.1 coordinate 555,954,982, forward strand.
TTAACAATTTCATATCTACCTCTAAGGCTTCCAGCCTTTTTGTAGGGCTTTCCAATTGCACTTCCTGGGCTGGCACTGCTGATATGCAGGAGGTCATGAGCAATTTCAAATTCATGAGAACCCTTCTCCACAGCAAGGGTCTCAAGGTTAAGCTTCCTAGAAGCCCTGGTAACTAGTCTCCACGAGGTAGAGGCCAAGTGGGGGGTGGGAGCATCAGAAGGGGGAATGGGAGAAGAAGCCTGAATGGCCGGCATGGGGGTGACAGCAGTGGTGGTAGGGACAGAGAAAGGAGAAATAGGGCTGGCTGCAGCAGAGCTCAGCAAAGGGGGAATCGAGCTAGGGGAGGATGGGAGACCAGGAAACCTGAGTAGACAGCATTTGTGTAACAACAAAATGAGCCCTTGGTGCAGAGGAACCACCCGGGAATGCTTTTGAAACTCAAGAATGGAGCGTTCAAGAGAGTTCAGCAAGTAATGGGGGAAACAAACCAGACAATCCCTACAAAAATGATTAAGAAAAATAAGGTGTTTCGCAGGAATAGTGACAAACCTCCCTTCCAAGGAGATGAACCATATCATCATGTGGGTTAATTCACCACAGAAGTTATTCAATCATACTATCATATTATAATCGGTTAAAACATAAATCCTCCCAACTTATATTCGACAATCTCAAAGATAATATAATAGAGTTACGTAGTACATTCATAATAACATATAAATGTATATATTATTGACAATGTTAAGCAATACCATCATAACAACATTTTAAAAAGATAAATAGTTATTTAACATTTTATTTCTCCAAATATTTTATGCCCTCTACAACATTCAATCCTTGAGACACTATTTGTGATATATTTTTGTACAAATCGGCCATCAACCATTTATCTTTTGTACAATATTTGTGTCTTCTTTTCATCCCCACCATAAAATTTTTAGGAGGGTTTCCCTTTGCACCTAATGTAATACACTTTGTTTTTAGAACTGTATGAAAAATCATTTCTACTCCAAACCTTTTCTAGGTCTCTTATTGTTATTCCCTCGACTATATTGCAATGTTCCTTTCCCCAGTGAGTCTTGGATACAATAAATTTGATATTTTTTATTGAATCCTCGTGAATATATTTTTAATATCAATAGAAATGATATTTTCGGACCCAAATGCTAGTTCATAATATGGTGATAGTAATTTTTTAAATTCTAATAGTCCATCTCGTAGGTTGACATTTTTCATTTTGAACTGAATAACATCTTCCTATTGTATGTTTTATTCATCCCATATAACATGTCCTCCATGTCTAAAATAAGTAAATAAATCTTATCACTACCTGTAGGAAGTAAACAAATTTTAATTTCATCGACCACATATCAATTATAACCAATTGAAATAAACAAAATTTTAGCTTACGACTAATAGTTACCGATTGAGATTGTGGCTTGGATTACACCTCCTTTACACACTACTAGATCTATTGATGCAAGAGTTATTTCAAATCAACATTAATAAATTCATAATCTATTTTTTGCTAATGAAATTGTGAGCATAATGTATTTTAAATAAACATTAATCAATTCATAATCGATTTCATGTTGTGGTATAACAAAGCTTAAATATATAAACAAAGTGGTTTCTAAGGTGATATGGTAAGTACAATATCAATTGTTCTCTATCTTATAATTCAAATTTTGCAGCCGTTAGGCTATGCTTATATTCATTGAACCACCATTTAGAAAAAAATGTCCTCAGCTATTGATGAGGATTTGCAACCACTAGGTTATGCCATCATTGGCCAAACTACACTTAGTTGGACAACAATTAATGAGGCTAGCTAAGTGCTACTTTACATACATACGAGATGGATCAAGTTGTATGTAGTTCTTCTTATGATGATGTTGAAGCAAAAACAATGTTAATTCAATGTAAGTAATCAATATGCAGTAGTGAATCAGTGAAACATTGTAGACAATATGTAATTTTAAATCAATGATATTAATGAATGCAAGGTTTTTTAGTCTAAGAATTATGGTATTGAATGTGGATGCATAGAGTCCAAAAATCTCTACACTTCATTTGAAATTTTTATCATAGCTTACAAATGGATTTCCTTAAAAAAAATCTTCTACCGTATGCCAAGCATATAAACTAATGTCTATTAGTTATCATTTCCTATAAATTTGTGGGCCTTATAAATTATTTTGTTTTAAAATACACATGGCTTACATATCAAGTTGTAAGTGTGTATTCATGTTATATACCTCCGAGCCATCCATGGTTACGTTTCTCAGTTGATGGTTTTTGCATTATCATTTATTGTTTTATAAATGTGTGGGGTTTATTAGCCATTTTGTTTGTAAATTCACATGATTAACATACCTAGATTTGATGGTGTATTCAAGGTCATTGTGCCCACGTCCTCCACATTTGTCATCTAAACTGAAAAAAACATAAGTTTGTTAAAACTTTGAAACCTATGGAAATTGAAAATAGAGCTCATTAAACATAAGTATTTATAAAATGATTAAAGGTAAATCACCGTGTTGAATCTGGTTGTGTAGTGTCAAGGTGAAAGGGTTGACATCAAATTTTATATTTTTGGATATCTCTGCATGAACAATAGATGTATACGTAGCATATATAGGTTAAAATTACATTAAACAAAATAAATTTTTGAAGTTGTCTTCGGAGATGAACCTTTCTTCAGATGAAAATAGTAATTTTTCAAAAACATTTCTTGACTATGGGTCTCAACAATAAAAACAACAGATAGTTTATAATTCACTAATGCATTGAGTGTGACACTACCACCATAAAGCACTAGTACTACAAAAAAAAAATTAACATCATCTAGTGAACATATCATCCTATAACTCATACGATATTTTGTAAGGAAAAGGATGAATGTTTCCTTATAGGCCAATTTTGCTTGCAGTTACAAATTTTTGTGGTAGTTTCTCCATCCAATAATTAGTGACATATTCTCGATAATCATTGTTATTGTCATATTTTTACACACCGAGATATTGTGTACATAAGATAAAAATGTGTGAATATCTCAATGTTATCATAGAGTATGCAACATCTATCCATAATTGATACTCCACTAGCTTTAACCTTTTCCATGTATCTTTTTACTATGTCTCTTAACATTTTTGAATAACTAGATTGGTATTAGAACTATAATAATACAATCCAACACACTAGTTTTGATAATTTTTAGAAGCTCCATTATTACATCAGAATACATATCACTTTCCAAATTACAAATACTAGCGATCGTGCATTCATCATTAAAAGTATTAGTCGAAGGAATTACTTATAAAGTTGATAAAAGGTGGAATGGATATGCACATTTATAAGAAAAATTCCCTATGTCTTCCATCCTTAATGGTATATTTCCTTCAGTGACGTCACATAGTTGTCTAATATTTTCTAAGCCTCGATGGGAAGAACTTCTTCCACCTCATCATCATTTTTCCATTTTGCCATTTTTTCCTCGATATGGGAATCAAATTTCATTTTTCATTTCTCTCTTCACCCAATAGTACAAGAAATTGGTGGTAGTGTGATTCATGTAATTTAAAATTTTCAATTAAATTGGATTCACTATAGGCTCTCAATACAACATTATCACGGATGCTTATTTCTTAAATAATGATCTCCTTTTATTCTCCAACAATAAGAATCAAATATCTCTACTATTGCACTAACCTCAACAAACCCATTTGATTTAGTATTCATTTTCAATCCATGCAATTTTTATTAAAATTTTTTCTATCTATAATTTAGTCAAATATGTTTTCCTTGGCATAGTAAATAACTTGACATGTTTTGGAGTTGAAAGAAAAGATTTTATATGAAATAAATACAAATAGAAGATGTTTTATCATTTCTATACGATTTTAAGAATATCGTAAATATACCATTTGTAATGTCTTCCGCATTTGAACAACCAACTTTTTAGAATCTGTTAGAATCCCCAAATTCCAACCATGTTTTGAACAAGAATATGGTATGTTATTTATAAAGGAATTCATTTCTCGTTTCTGAATAAAGAAACATCCAACACCATATCCAGAATAAGACACTTATTGTTTTCAAATTCAAAGCATTCCACCTAGACACACAGTGTCCCCAAATCAATAACTTATGACGATAGAACAATACCAACTTCCTTGTGATTGTCATCTATAAAAAAAAACAACCACAGGTCGATGTGGTAGTTTTCAAGGGAATGGATTTCCACAAACCATTTCTTGTATCTTTTCTTCCAAAAAATACTGCCTGCGATGAATGGAATTTTTCTGAATGGAGCGTAAACAATGGAAGACATTTTACTTATAATTAGAGTAAAACACATTAATAATTATTGCATTTTCTAATAAGGAATTTAAATACTAATCTAGTGGACAAAAACCTCTAGAGTTCTTTAGTCTTTACCATAAGAGAGTAATTAACTTAATGGTTAGTGACCGCTAGGCTTTGATAGGACACCTTATGTATCACTTATTTGGTTACAATAATTCATATTTTGTAGATCAAATCAATAACAACACAATTTTTCTAAAATTCTGAAATTGAATTATGATGGATTGAAAGATACGAAAGCATTTGCACTATGTGAAAGCATTACATATGAGTCGGACAAGATATAACATTATATAAATATTATGATAGGAACGTTAAAAAATATATAATTTAGTGGTAGATAGACTTCTAGTCAACACATAAAAGAACAACGTAAATAATTTTTTAGCCATTTACAACCAATTGATTAGAAACCCATATTTCAAAGAGAGTGTTTGAGAAACAAATCAAAAAGATTGAGATTGTGGTTTCTCGAGATTTTTTTAAGAATTAAATGTGTTTTATGTGTATATTGGTCATCTTTGTAGTACTAAGGATTGAACCCTTGTAACAAGAATAAGGAAAATGTTTATAGCATAGCGGTTAAAAGATCTCGATGTCTAGTATTTTGAGGAAAGTATTTGAGAAACAAATAACATTAACGGAGATAGTGATAGCTCATCAAATTTTGTTATATAAGACAATATGAAATATATTTATATCAAACATATTATATTCATTAATTTTAAATGTCTATAACTAGTCTAAGTACGTTATTTTAAGCATAACACTTGGTGGGAAATTCCACAACAAGCTATCAAAAATAACGATAATGATTACACTTCTCCTAAATGTAAGTATGGCTATCATCACAAAGTGGCCATTTTTGTAGAAAAAATGATTTCTATAAGGTCATGGTGGGTTATACCTATTTTGGAAAATATTTGATTATTAACAATGTTTAATGAGTACCACAAAAGCATGGGTCTATTCTCTCTTGATCTCGACTATAAGTTATAGTTACAATACTAATTGAATAAATATATTTCAAATAGTTTGAGTTTATATTAACACATTTAAAGTGCCAGTATTCTTAGGGTGGAAACATTTACCTTGTCTAATACGTTATATCGATTGAGGGTAAAAGCACTAAGAATTCAAAAATAGCAATAAAATAAATAGTCACGACCTAGCTTAGTGGAAGGTAAGGTCCTACCATTTCAGATTCTCATTATAACCATTGTTTGTACACTTTTTTCTAGCTATTGATTTTCATCAATTATAATTGTATCATATTTGATAGACTATTCATAGAGGAAACAAGTTCTACTCTACAAATCCTTGATAAGGATCAAACCATATGTATTTTTCATAAAATATATTGTTTATAACATATAATTCAAAATGTTTTATATGAGAAATGTTTTTACCTAACACTTAGTTTCATTACTTATCAAAAGTAATGACATATTGGAGACTAGTTTTAATAGTTTCTTATTTTGAAAATTGTAATAAAATAATAAACCGTGACCTAGCTGAGTGACCACATGGCTCCTACCATTATAGTCACTGTAAAATCTATCTATACAACTTTAGATCACTAGTGTTTTCCATTGATTATAAATATATCATGCTGGTTGGAATGTATTTGGGAGAGACAATAACTTTAATGCATACCATAGAGAGGATCCAAATTCATGTAATTCCCATAATGTATATTGTTTGAAACACATAATTCACATTGAATATTATGGGATAAAATGCTTACTTGAATGCTAATAATTTTTCCTTATTGAAAGTAACGACATAACGGGTGCTAGGTTCAACTATTTCATAATTTGAAAATAGCGATAAAATAAAAGATCTTGCAAACCCTCAAGAAGGATCATGACTTATGTAGTACTCACAAGACGTATTGTTTGTAACATGTAATTCACATCTGTTCATTTTTTATTTTTAAAAATAGCCATAAAATAAAAAATCATGGTCTAGTTAAGTCATTGCTAGGATCCTACCTTTACCTCTTCTCATTATAAACATTATCTTTATTGTTTTGGAACATTATCCTTAATATGTAGTTCCCATAAGATACATGGTTTAAAACTCATGTTTACATCGTTTACTATCAAAGAAAATGTTTAGCGACCGCTAAGATCATTTACTTATTGAAAAAATGACATATCAAACCCTAGGCTTAAAAGTTTCTTATTTTTAAAATAACCATAAAATAACAAATCATGGTATAGCTTAGCGACCACTACGCTCCTACCTTTACCTCATCTCATTATAAACACTATCTTTATAGTTTTGGATCCATAGCCTTAGTATGTAGTTCCCATGAGATACATGGTTTTTAACTAATACTTCACATCATTTCCTATCAAAAAAAAATTCTTAGTGCCTGTTAAGCTCGTTTACTTGCTGAGAAAAACCACATATCAAACCCTAGGCTCAAAATTTTCTTATTTTGAAAATTTCCATAAAATAAAAATCATGATATAGCTTAGCAACTGCAAGACTAGCACCTTTACCTCTTCTCATTATAAACATTATCTCTAAAGTTTTGGATCCATAGCCTTAATATGTAGTTCCCATGAGATATATAGTTTTCAACTAAAGATTCACATTGTTTCCTATCAAACAAAATACTCAAAGACCAATTAAGCTCGTTTACTTGTTGACATAAATTGCATATCAGACCCTAGGCTAAAAACTCTTATTTTGAAAATAGCCATAAAATAACAAATCATGATATAGCTTAGCAGCCGCTAGGCTCGTACCTTTACCTCTTCTCATTATAAACACTATTTGTAAAGTTGTGGATCGTTAGCCTTAATATGTAGTTCCCATGAGACACATGGTTTTTAACATATATTTCAAATCATTTCCTAAAAAATAAAATGTTTAGTGGCCATTACACCCATTTACTTGTTGACGGGAACAACATATCAAACCCTAGGATCGAAAGTTTCTTATTTTTAAAATATCCATAAAATAACAAATCGTGATATATCTTAAAGAAATTGCTAGGCTTGTACCTTTACCTCTTCTCATTATAAACACTATCTATAAAGTTGTCGATTGTTATCCTTAGTATGTAGTTCCCATGAGACACATGGTTTTCAACACATATTTCACATTGTTTCCTAACAAAGAAAATTCTTAGTGTCTGTTAAGATGCTTTACTTATAGACAAAAATGACATATTAGACCCTAGGATCAAACATTTCTTGTTTTGAAAATATCCATACATAGTAACACTATCTAAATAGTCTTGGATCACTAGCCTTATTATTGATCCCAAATATCTTGTTTGAACTTGCCACGTGGCACATTTTAATTAGAGAATTAATTTAAATTAGCGCATACTATATTTAATAATGTCGAAATCGAATCTTGATAAAGAATGGAATGTAAATGTCTATATATTATTCTAATAAACTTCAAAACTATGTTTAGAATTTATTTCTTCTATTTAGATTTAATTTTTAAACCATGGAAAAATAAAAAAGGGATATTCAAATTCCCCCACTTTTTAGATATTTGAATTTTCAATAGCTCCGCCCTTTTTTTTAAGAGGGGAAAGTGAACATTTCAAATTTTCATATCCCACTTTTTCTATTTTTGAAATTTCTTTCATGGAATGTGCTAAACAAATTATTAAATACCTTGGAGAAATGTTGAATAGGGTTTCTCTTTTTTTTTGGTTACGTAGAAAAGCATGACTTTAAAATTAAAAAAGCACATGTGATAGATTACAAGGCCAAGTGTTTGAATCATGATTATTTTTACATGTGATTATAATCTTGTTTTTTGAGATGACACACAAAATACACACACATAAATGATGTACACGAAGGAGGCAAGCAATAGAAATTGTAAATAAACTTACGTAGATTATTTTATTGAGGTACTAGATGGAGGGTTCACTCACAAAATAAAACACGAAATAATCCTAGATATTACTAAATCATGTATTTATAGTAAAGGTGTACCTTTTTTATTGTGGGCTCTATTAGTTTCTCTATAGTCTCCTTTGTTTTGCATGACAATCCAATCATGATCCGCATCCTCCTGCTTTGTCCTACGGAATCATGTTCCGTAGTCAAGCCTTTCTTTTTAGTTGATTTTGATCTCCATGCCAAACCACCTTGTTCTTCATGAAAAAAAAATATATGTTAACAAAATAAAATTTAATCCCTTTTCTTCTCTATTATTCATCTATATTTAACTCTTTCCCATTTACTCCATTCTATGTTTCTCTTTGGGTATTTCCATTTTGAATTTTTTGTTCTCATTCCTATAATTGTTTTTTTGAGGATATTGATAGCTTCTTGCACATTCACCTTCTTTTAATTTTATTTTGGTTGGGAGAACGAAAATATTTTAATTTTTTTCATTAAGATGATGCAAATAAACGTCGTTAATTAATTCGTATTACATTTTCTACATGGTTTTCACTTATACATTTTAGGAAAACATATGATGTTAAAAATTACTTAAAAGCTATAAAACCATATTACGAATTCAATTGTATGATAATTATTTCCAAATATATACATGTTACCATATAGAATTAACCAAATGTAATTTCCTCAATAGTTTTTATTTTATACATTGGAAGTTAAACATATTATATATGTGTTAATATTATTAAATATAATTTTAATCACTATGTATTTAATAATTAATATATTCTTCCTTTTGCACCCACTAATCTATGCCAAAAATTCACATAGATTTGAGGAAGCCATAATATAATTCTTTGTTTTGACAACCTATTTACTAAACCCAGATTTTATTTTGAATTACATTCACTTTTCTATATTTATTTGTTATCGTTTATATGTTTTCAAAGGAAGGGAAAGTTTTTGAAAATGGATGGGCAGGAAACTTATGGCAGGGAAATTCTACCCACACCCAAGGATTCTGATGAAACTTTATAAGAAGGAGAGTTTCACAGACTGAATATGCCATGGAAAAGGGACCCCACAACAAGGCATCGATTCTTGATCGAACTAAGTAAAAGATGGAATGGCTTTGAGGGGTCAAATTTTTTTCCTCCAAGTGGTAAAGGAGGCATCGAGAGGTGTATTGGAAATCCCTGATTCCCTTCTAAATAACAAAACATTTTTTTTTACAAAGCACTTGGTTACAAAATTAGTGGGAGGTAGACCAAATATCGATGTTGTTAGAAGATGGGCCAAACTAAAATGGAACCCTAAAGGACACCTGGAGGTAAGTTTCTTACAAATGGTTTTTTCATTTTTAAATTCATTATTCAAGAATATATGTAGAAGGATTTGGAAGAAGGACCTTGGTTTTGGGGAAAATCAAGATGGTATCTTAGGAAATGGGAACCAAATTTTAACCAAGAAAAGAAAATTTGAATCAGTTTCCTATCTGGATTCACCTTCCTAACTTACCCCTAGAGTTTTGGCATGAGGATATTGTTAAAGGAATAGCTAACTCCTTAGTCTCACTAGTTATAATAGAAAATGCAACTTTGAATATGAATAGACTTGTTTGTGCTAGATTTTGTATTTATACCATCACAGACAAGGACATCCCAAATAGCATCAAGTTGAAGTCTAGACTAGGAATATGGGAGCAGAATATCGAAATGGAAATTTCTCTAGAAAAATGCTCCAAATGCAATGGTTGGGGACATTCGGCTTAGAATTGTAAGTTCAAGATCTCCAATATGTATACACTTGTGTTGAATGAATGAAGAAGATAAAGGAAAAGGGATTATGCAAAGCGTAGATAACCATAGGAAGGTTTTTTTAAGAATCATATTGAAGGGTATAAGCCTTTGAGAATCCAAGAAAGAGAGGAAACTGGGATAACCCCAACTAAAATTATTCTGGAAAAGGATGAAGATGGTTTTACTTTGGTGGTCAATAGAAGGAGATCCAAAAATCAGTCTTGGTCTGACTCAAAGGTAAGGGAAAAAAAGAAGGAACTACCAACAAAAGATTCCCCTTCTGCTAGGAAGTTAGAGCTCTTTGCCTCTAATAAAGGGAATGACTCGAGAAAAAAACCCCAGACTGGAAAATATGGAGAAAGGAAACAAGGGTGAAAAACATCTGTAGAATTAATCATGGAAGAAACAGTGGAGGAACATATCCAAAAATAGAAGGGACAAGAGAAAAATGAAATATCTTTTACTTCAATGGGAGAGAGGATGACAATAGGTGATTTGATTAACCTCTCTTCGGATGAAATCATGAATGTTCAACAAATCCTAAACAAGGAGGTGGAAGATAAGAAAGAGGAATTAACTCCTGGAAAAAGGGGGATCCCCCTGAAAAAACTTCCTCAGGGAAAGGAGAAGTGGTCTCTTCTACAAAAAGGGTGAATCCTCCAAATTTTCTCCTTCTGGAAAAGGGGAAATTCTAGGGGATAAAACCCAATAAATGTGGAGACTATTAATAGTAAACAAGGTAGACCAAATAAATTTGAATCAAGAAAAAGATCTACTCAGAAGGAAATAGATTCAGGGAAATAGTCTTGTTTAGACTAGAAGGTCTTTAGAAAAAACAAACCCAATCTTAGAAAATGAATTACATCTCTTGGAATGGAAGAGGGCTCAATAGTCCTAAATTTATTTTTCTCAAAGACTTGATATAAGGATAGAAAATTGATGTGTTAATAGTTCAAGAAACCAAAATGAAAGATGACAATTTCTTAAATTCTTGCTAATTTTTGGAAAAATTATAAGGCTTATGTTGTTAGTTCAAATGGGGCCTCTAGAGGAATAGTTGTGGTTTGGAATCCATCCATTTATGAGGGTACTCTATTAGTAAAAATATATTATCATATGGTTGTGATGATGAGAAATTTGGAAAACAATAAAATATGGGTTTTATCCAACATTTATGCTCCTACCCTTTACAAAGAAAGGCAAAAATTATGGCAGCATCTCCTTACTTTCAAAAATAATATCACTGGATCTGATTGGATTGTGATGGGTGACTTTAATACCCCTATTTCTCCCTCGGAAAAGAAAGGGGGATCATAGGAGTTTACTATTGGTATGGAGGATTTTAATGATTTTATTACAAACTCCCATCTCCTTGATATATACTTAAAGGGAAGCAAATACACCTGGTCAAATAGAAGAGTAGGATCACAACTTATACAAGTGAGACTAGATATATTTTTGGTCACAAAGGAGTGGTTAAAACAATACTTATCCCTTTTTTATCTACCAAGGATAGGGTCTGATCATAACCCAATTATTTTGATGATTAAGAACCCTTTAAGAAGGAGAACTCCCTTTCGTTTTGAGAAAATGTGGCTCCATAGTGAGGAACTTAAAGATCTTATCAATGAATGGTGGAAGTTTAAGGTTTAGGGAACAACGATGTATAGATTAACCAAAAAACTATAGAATGTCAAAATGAATCTTAAAGATTGGAATAAGAAAAGTTTTGGGAATATATTCCAGAAGAAAGTGGAAATCAAATATGACCTACAAATCTTCCAAAGGAAGAATGAAAGGATGGAATATGAAGTTGATTTGGAAGACTATGAAAAGGAAATAATTCTTCTTTTGGAATACCACAACATTTTAGTGAAGGAAGAAACCTTCGAGACAAAAATCTCGAATTACTTGGCTCAAGGAAGGGGACAAAAATACCAGATTATTCCATCTTTCTACCCTCAAGTGTAGAAGTTTCAATAAAATTAATAAAATCAGGAAAGGTGAAGGGAATCTCTTGGAAGAGAAGGATGAAATAAATGAAGAGGCTATATCTTTCTTTAAAAACCTACTTGGACAAGGAGAAAGACTTCCTAAACTACATTCCTTCTATGGTTTTCAAAGAAGACAATTTTCTTCTCTCAGCAATCCCATCGATGGAGGAGGTAGAATTTATCATCAAAAATATTAGTACGGGTAAAGCCCCTGGCCCAGATGGTTTTCAAGCCTTTCTCTTTTAGAATTTATGGGATATTATCAAAAAGGATGTTTAAAATTCTTTGAAAGATTTTTCAGTCAAAAAAAAAATCTTAAGGATATGAATTGTACCTTTCTTTCTCTTAGTCTAAAATGTGGTAACGCTATGGAATTTAAAGAATTTAGACCTATAATCCTTTGTAACACTACTTACAAAATTTGCACGAAAATCCTTGCTCTATGTTTACAATTGCTCCTTCCTTCTATCATATCAGATTAGTAAGGAGGTTTTGTTTTGGGATGTCAAATTCAAGATGGGATCATTACTATCAAAGAGATGATCCATTCTTCTAAACTCAGTAAAAAGGCTACTATGATTCTCAAATTGGATATGGCCAAGGCTTATGACAGGGTATCATGGAGTTTTCTTGATAAAATCCTTAACAAGTTTGGTTTTGATGACTCCTTTCGGAGTTTAGTTAAGGCTTGTATTTCAAATTTTGGTTCTCCTTTCTTATAAATGGGATCCCGTATGGATTATTTCCTAGCTCACAAGGTTTAAGGCAAGGAGATCCTCTCTCCCCCTTTCATTTCATAATTATGACAAAATCCCTTAGCTGAAGACTCAATGTGGAAACCAGTAATGACTCCATCAAAGGGATTTCTTCGGCAAGGGGGGTGGAAAATGTGTCACATCAACATTTTTCAATGATACTATTTTGGTGGGAGAAACGTCTATTCCGGAAGCTAAGTAGTTTAAAAAAATTCTTAGATGATTACATGGAGGTTTTTGTATAGCTGGTGAATTATAGGAAAAGCTCTATTTTTTCCTCAAAACTTTGGAAAGTTGATGTAAGAAGATAGTTTAAATTCTAAAATGTGACCATAAGTCCTTTCCAACCATGTATTTGGGCATACATCTTGGGGATAAAAACCTCTTAGTGGAGAATGGAATTTTCTTATTGAAAGATTCGAAAAGAAGCTTGCAGATTGGAAAGATAACTTATTATCTTAGGAGGGGAAAATTACTTTACTAAAACTTTCCTCTAAAGCCTCTAGTGTATGTAATGTCTTTCTATCAACTCCCTGAGAAAATAGCGGAAAAACTAGAAAAAAATCTAAAATGTTTCTTATAGAGTGGAACTCTAATTAAAAAAAAGAATTTTGTTGGTGGCTTGGAATAGGGTATGTAAATCCAAGAAGAGAGGGGGGCATGTTCTTAGAGACTTGGCTAAAATAAACAAATCCCTTCTATCTAAAATTAGATGGAGGCTAACTAAATAAGATGGGCTATGGACTATAATTTTAAGGAAAAAATATTGGATGGATGAAAATGATGAATGGTGGATATTAAAACAAGCATCCTTCAATGGGTCAAGTATATGGAAAGCTATTAATTGGGTGAAGGAAATTGTGGAAAAGGGTAGCAAGTGGAAAATAGGTAAAGGAAATGAAATATGCTTCTGGATAGATAAATGGGCTGGTAACTTTACACTTGAAGATAAATTCCCCCAAATTTCTAGGTTGTTAGAAGACAAATATGGGGAAAAATAAATAATTATATGGATGATCCTGGGAGCTTTCAAACTTGGAAGTACATAGAATTGGACAGGCAGGAATTTAGAGAACACATGGTTACTCTCAATGAATTCTTAAAAAACTATGTGTCTTATAACAACAAGGAACAAGATAGAATTGTGTGGCATAAAGAACAAAATGGTATTTTCTCAGTCAAATCAGCTTATGCTTTATTCTTCGAGGAGGAGACTAGTGAGGAAGATATTTTAGCTGGAAAGATATGGAACAAGAATATCATCCCCAAGGTCAATGTTTTTAGCTGGCTTACAATGATAAATAAGATTCTTACAGTTGAAAACCTCACCAAAAGAGGTTTCCATATGGTAAATAGATGTGCTCTATGTGAAGATAATTTGGAAATGGTAAACCATTTGTTCTTGGAATTTTCTTTTTATTTTCAAATCCTCTCTTCTATTATAGGTATGTTCTAGGTTAATCTGGGTTAGTCTAAGGAGTTCCAATCTACTTGGAACCAATGGAAATGCTCGTTTATAAGTCAAGGCCTAAAAATATGTGGATAATGAGCCTTTGACATTTGTGCTGGGAAATATGGAAAGAGAGGATTAGAAGGATCTTCAATGGTAATAAACTTCCCAACAAGTTGATTTTTAATAAATGTATACAAACTATTAGAACTAATTTATCTATCCTAAAGAATAAATAAGTGGAAGTTATGGATAGAGAACAACATATCATAAATAAATGGAACTTAATCTATGACCCCCATCCCAAGAAGAGTAATCCTAGAGAAGGGGTAAGATGGAATTCTCCTAGAGAAGGTTTTATCAAACTCAATTTTGATGGTGTTGCTAAAGGGAACCCTAGTAAGGATGGAGGAGGAGGTGTTTTTGAGATGATAAAGGTATGTTTCTCCTTGCATACTTATTTAATTTGGGAATTCAATCTAATCATGTTGTAGAGGCAGTGGTGATGTTTTGGGGAGTTAAGCTGGTGGAAGAGAGAGGTTTCAAGTTCCTAATTGTGGAAGGTGACTCTCTGAATATAATATTGTGTATGAAAGGAAAAATACCACTTCTATATCTATTGAATACTTCATTAAGAACACCAAAAATAAAATTTCCTCTTTTAATGAAATTTCTTTCTAACACATCTATCATGAAGGAAATAGACTAGCACATTTATTTGCAAACAAGGGGGTGGATGTTATGGATTTAAATGTGGTTGAGGAACTAACCAATATGGAAGCTAAATTCATACACATTCTTGAAGGGGAATATGTCCTCAATAACATATCTTATTAATGATGATGGTTAAAGGTGATAATGCCTCTTGGGTGACGCATCTGGATATTATGATCCCTAGACTTGTGACAAACATTATTTCCAATCACCCCAAGGATTGGACTGAAAAGGAGAATCTCCCCATTTATTTGAATCATTTGAACAAGTGTGGTAAATGTAGCTTCCGTAATAATAAAAAAATGCTTATCCTTTACGGGGAAGAAGAGATACAAGAGTAAAATGGGAGGAGACTTAGTGTGAACTAAACCAAGCATGATCCCGATGATGTCTAATGAGGTGGAGGAGTTATTAGAAAAGGTGGCCTTATAAAAAAATTCAAAATTTTTGATGGGTTCAACGAAAAGATGAGTGAAGCTATGGCTAAAACTTGGAATGAAGGCCATGTTTAGGTAGGGAATTTCTCTTTCACTATCTCACCAAATTTTATTGCTAAAGTGACAGGCTTGTCTCTAGAAGGAAGATGCACCTTCAAGCCCAAGTCTGACTATAGTCTGGAGATTGATAACTTCATGAAAGGTAAGGGTGTGCCTAAAATTCTTCATAATGGTTATGCTAGAGAGGACTTGCCTTAGCCTTTCAATGAAATAGCTCTGTTAATCATGTTGTATATTACTCGGAAGGGAGATATAAAGTGATCTATGGGTATCATTTCCCTATGCTCAACCATGTTAGGAATAATAGTCTCTTAAATTTCCCAATTTTCTATATATTTCTTTGGAAAATCTATTTCTCAGTTTTGGAGAGGAATTGTAAGCCTTCCATTGCATCAAGGGCTCATTAAAGCATTGCTAAATATGGGCACTCCTCTCATTGGTAAAAATGAAAAATTTGCGGCTTTTCTGGGAACCCAAATCAAGAAAGTTTAGAGAATAAAGAGATTTTGGAAGCCAATGTGGTTGTCTCTAGCATGGAGGAAATGGGGAAATCAGTGGCTAAAAGGACCAGGTCTAATCTGGAAAAATAAAGTGTCAAGAAGAAGAGGAGGGAGAGTGGGGATTCTGAACCGTAGGAGAATTTTGAAGTTATCTCTAATTGGGGAACAAAAGGAAGAGAAATCCAACCAGTCTGATAGTAGTGAGGAGATGGAGGATTGGAAATTTTAGGAGAGCTTTGGGGGAAAATATCCCAAAATATGGAAGAAATTATCGAGAGTCTGCATGCTCTCAAAACTACTCAGAATAATTTGTTCAAAGCTCAGGATTCGACTGTTATATCTAATGTCTTCTGAAGAGAGTTCAAAAATTGTAGTTTAGATACGATATCAATAGACATAAGATTAGCATGGTGTCCATTGATCTGAGAGAACTTCAAGAAAAAGTTGAGAAACTCATGTCTATTGTTCTTAGTGAACAACTTAAGAACGCAAATGAGAGATGTCTGGCCATGGAGAAAGATATGTTGAAAATGAAGGAGATTATTTTGTAGATTAGGGATGTACACATCCTCAATGTCAAGAGCACCATTCACCATCTAAAATTATTAGCAGAGATTATTCAATCCATGGAAGTTGTGAAGAATAAAGAAAAGGATGGTTCTGGGCCTAAAGTGGAGATAGCTGAATTGGATTACCGTGTTGGAAATATACTATTGCCAATTTGGTCAAGGAATGCAATAGGTTCATGCACATGGTGGGAGACCTAATTAAAGAATGACTAGTTCTATACCTATCTGGTTGTTTTATTTTCCTATTTAGGTCTTCTTGTTAGTTTCTGGTTCTTGTTGTTAGTTATTTTAATCGGGACCTCTATGTTTGATCTCTTGATCATGGGTTTGTAGTTTTTTTTTTTGGTTTTGGTGGGGCTTCAATGGATACTTCCTTGGCCCTTTTTTGGATCTTTCATACTATGTATGGGGTAGGGTTCCCTCAACCCTATTTTACCTCTAATATATATATATATATATACATATATATATGTATATATATATATATATATATATATATATATATACATATATATATATATGTATGTATGTATATCTGTGTGTGTGTATATGTATGTATGTATGTATGTATATATATATATATATATATATATATATATATATATATATATATATATATATATATATATATGAATATATTTCTCTCTACCATGGGAAAAAAAAAATACCCTACCGTCTGCTAGGGTAGGATTCTTATTTGAAAAAAATCGTTTACCTTGGTCCCTCACAAATTAGTTGTTTTAATATAGGCAAAGACAGTTTTTTTGGTCCTAGTAATATCTTTTGATCTTTGTCTGTTGTTATATTCACTAAGATTAAAAATTTAGATTTAAAAAACAACCTCATTATGAACATGATATATTTCATCTTTAATAATATATTAGTGGTCACTAGGATGCAATGATTCTAAATGTATATTTATGTTTCCATTATATAAAATCCAAATTTATTTTCTATCGCTTATAACTTTTCAATATGATTTCTCTTGTATGAATGCACTCTATAAGAAAAAACTTGCATACACTAGTGACTACTAGGAAACACACTGTTATTTGGTATTAGGGACTTCTTTTGTTGTTTATTTCCTATTATATACGCAAATATTAATCATTATCTAAATAAATCTCCTAGTAATTTGAATAACTTACATACACATTCTAGCTCTATGAAATTCATCAAAGGTTGCACCCACTCAAGCTCACTTGGTTCCTTGGTACATTTTGTTTGGCCATAGCTTCTCTGTGTGCCCCGATTGTACTCCCGCATGCTTCCTCTTGTGCACCCATCCTTTTCCTCTTTGTTTTCATCTCCTTCCGCATGCCTCACACTCACTTCAATCAGCCAAGTCCCCGGCCCTCTCACGCGTTGTTCTTGTTTGCCTCATTTTCCCGTGCGCATTACACGCACTTTCCTTCATCCCTTTTCTACCTTCCTCTCCTCCCATGCTTCCTTCCTCCACAAACATTTTTACGCAGCCATCCTCGCACCATTCTATGCGAATTCATCTTTTGACCTGTCTGATTGTGCCACGCAACCTATCAAAGTGCACCAATAGGATGCTTAATCCTTGCAAAAAACCAGTGGATGACACGTGGTAGAAAATGACAAAACAATTACATAGTTGACCCTCATTTCAGCCAATGCACGTGTGCCACGTGTCTTTCATGCACCGATGGTTCTAAAAAACTTCTGACACATGTATCTTCCACCATAGAGCTTTGATCGACATGCACCTGGATTTTTCAGCAAAGTTATCGACATCAGCTACAGTGTCGATATTTAAATTTGAATTCTTGGCAGATTTGGTAGGTGAGAAATGGGAAAATGGCTTCCTGAGCATTAATGAGTAGATCTGATTGCTCCAACCACCTGATTTGATCTGATTCATCCTCCACACATCTGACAGATTAGTAGGTGGATTTATAGGCATTGAATGCCTCTTGTTGGTGGTTGTATTTTGAAATCATATTTTCCCTCTTCTTCTTCCATGAATTATCTATAAATGTAAGAGGAAGACTCATTTGTTATGTTGGATACTCTAGATCCTTACGCACTTTGCTAAAGGACTCCATATTTTCTATATTCTGAGTTGTAGACCTCTAGACCTGGCTCTTGCATGTGGATATCGGCCTCCTTCACCATTGTAACAACATTGTGCATTTTTGGAAGTAATACAAGCATCATTTTGTGGCTATCATCTGTCATTGCGTGTTTGCATTCCTTTTTTTTTTATCTTTGTTGCATTGTGTATTGGTTGTGCCATTCAATTTCCTTATAAATCCTTCTTTAAGTTGTGTCACATGAAATTGATCTGGTATATGTGTTATAAGTTGTGTCATACGTTCTTGGCCTTCTTTCATGCATTTCCTTCCATTTTCTCTCAGAACAGATAGTGTTCATCCCTCTTTTTCTGGTGCTATCACCTTTCTAGTGTAGTTTTCATTCATGTTATCCTTCTATCCCTGGTTCCTTGGCATTCTTATCTTAGTTTCCCCTTCCAATAATTAGGAGTAGTAGTATCAGTAGAAATAGATAGAGGTACCGGCCTCCTCCAGAGATCCGTCCCAAGCATGCAAGGTCCCACAACTTGGGGATGGTTCCATTGTTGTCTCAAACACCTCGGTCCTCCCGGATCTGAGACACGGGTGCACTTTTGAATGACTAACATTAACAATTTAGATATATAACACAACTTCATTATGAACATGACATGTTTTCCTTTAATAATAGCTTAGTGGCCACTAGGGTACAATGAGTAGATTGTGTCATAATTCGAATATTTATATATAATTTCTTGTTCACTAGTCCAAGTCTATACGTATACCTCTCGTATGACATAAAATACATGATTATACATGTATATTTATGTATCCATTATATAAATTCTAGATTTATTTTTTACCATTTATATAAACACATGTATGAATATACTATACATGAAGCATGTTTCCTACTCTAGCGACCGTTAAGCTATAATTATTTTTTCGAGATAGTCTTCGTTTACCTTGCAGAGACTCATGGATTAGTGGATTTTGTTACAGGAGACACACTTTTTTTGGGTCAAGCGATCACTTTTTTATTTGTCTCATGTTAAATATGCAAGGATTAACAATTAAATTCATAACACAACTTCATTGTAAAAATAATATATTTACTTATACGAATAGATTAGCATCCACTAGGCCTCATCGAGTATATCACATCATATCTAAAAACTTGTAAATATTCGTAGTTCTTTTCCACTAGGTTATCCCAAGACATAATATTAATACCTTACAAGTTTGAGCTAAGCATGCGCTAGGTACTTCCACAATATAATATTTCTAGCTTAGTGGGTGCTATAATTTATCAAGCTACTGAATGATATTTTGAGCTTAGCATCCACTAGCTTATGACACAACATAATATTTGGATCTTAGCAGTCTCTAGGTTTTAGTAAAATAAAGTAATATATTATAAGCTTATCATTTGGTAGGTTACATCAAAACATAATAATACGATCTTAGTGAATACTAGGATTTATCAAATTAAATCAACATAGTTTGAGCTTAGTAGCCACTAGGTATTTAAGAAATATATTATATCAACAAAAATAGTCACTAGCATTTAAAAAACTAAAGATAGACATATTGAGTTTAGTTTCCGTTAGGTTTTGTTTCAACAAAACATCAATAAATGATAGTGTAATATTCAAAGATGCAAACAAGATATGTATAAATTAGTTGAACATATCATATCATTTTAAAATTTTAAATTAAGATATTTCGAGCCTAGTGCTTGCTAGGTTATGCTACCACATAATCGTTGGTGCCTAGCGGTGGTTAGGATTTAATAACATTAGCGGGCGCTAGGCTATGTAATGACATGTTAATTGGATATTCAATTCACTATGTTTTAATAACTTCAAATATGATATTTTACAATATTTAGGGAGGGTGGGTTATGTCAAAATATAATATTTGGATGTTAGTAGTTGCTGCAATTTCAAAAATTAAATCAACATAGTTTGATGTTAGCATTGCTAGGTATTTAAACAATATATTATTTAAAATATATCAACATGGTTTGGGCTTAACGCTCACTTTAGGTATTTAAAAAACATAATATTTTGAGCTAAAAAAGTAACTACCGATAATCTAAGTCCTCAAAAATAGACCATGAAGAACCATTCCATGATAAATATTCTAGAAGTGGACTACCATGATGATTATAAGCAACATATTATACTAAGTATATGGAAAAACGAATGGGGAAGAGTTGTAATCAGATTTACTTCACCCACAAATACTTCATATGTCTATACACTTCACTATTTAGACAACCCTTTCGGCCCATAATCAAAAAGTAAAGACAAATGCATCTATCAAAGATTAGGCCTTTTTACCTCTCGGCTTCACCTCTCTGATGATATTGACATCCGAGTCCCCTTTACTCTCATCAGAGGAGGAGGATGAATCTACACAACATTCCAGCATTTTCACTTTAGCATTATCAGGGAGTTCTATACCCTATTTTTTTGTAACTACCTCTAGACCACACATAATCGAATGCATCCCCCATGCCAAGGCATAAACATAATAATGAAGTCTGAATAGACATTCTTCCAACTTCTCATGCTCTTTATGCAAGATAATATACCCCAAAGAGTTGGATAGTATGTTTTCTACACTCAACCCTTGCGCCATGTCAAAACATTACTCTGCCCTTTTGACTAGTTCATGTCAAGCATCATCTTTCACATGCTCTCAAAAATATCATCATCCTCTTCTTATTTTAAATGGTCAATGATCAACTAGACCTTCTCGAGCCAATTCCGCATAGGTGCATTCTAGATTTTCCCATCCATCCAAGAAGTAAATGATTCCCCAACATCCTTGTCTATCATTTCTCTCCACCTCTTCCTGCTAGGAATGCACTCTATGCTACCCAAGAAATTTCTATCACCTATGTCACCATTGCAAATAGCCCACGAAACAAAACGACCAAAAATGAAAATATGAAAGGGGTAATGAAATGTCCAAATTAGCTGGGAGATATATAGCCACCACCTGCGCAACACAGAATGAGAGAAGTGTGATAGTATCGAAGATCATCGATTGGATATCCTAATCAATAATGTCATAATTCACATTAAAAATCTTAAATCCCTGATGTCATCTTACATCTCACATGCATATAACCATTAATCGATCCCAACTATCAAACAAATGTAATCTATTGATGTCATTAAAGCCGCACATTCCATATCCTCTTGTCATTGCTGCCAAAAGGGTTACGCCTTAGAATAATCTAACAATTTTTATTAAAATCTTATAATTCGCTACGATTTGAAAAAGTAAAGTAAGTTGTTTTGAGATTTCTAACCTCTATGTTAATCAACCACATTAACTTTTGAGAATTATATAGCAATCAAGATCAGAATAAATTAGTCAACTCTATTGTATGATTTGAATATTTAAAATTAAGATTTTTCGAGCCTAGCGCCCACTAGGTTATGCCAAAATGCAAAATTTGTAGTCTATCAATGGTATATATTTAATAAATAAAATTAATATATTTTGAACTTAGAGGCCATTAGGTTATGCCACAATATAATATTTGGATCTTAGCAGTCTCTAGGTTTCAACAAAATAAAGTAAGAAATTATAAGCTTAGTGGTTGGTAGGTTATGTGAAAAATTAATATTTGTATCTTAATGTTCACTGGGATTTAGAAAATTTGAATCAACATAAATCAACCTTATCTCCCACTAGGTACTTAATAATATAATATTTCGAGCTAAAAAGTCACTAGTATTTAACAAACAAAAAAATCATTTTGAATCCAATGTCCTCTAGGTTGTCTTTGAAACATAAAATAACAAATTATATTATTTTATTACAAGTTGTTAGATTTGAACAAATTAAATAAATTTTTTTGAGCTTATCGACCTCTAAGTTAATCAAGGACCTTAACTTTGGAGATCTTTATAGCAATCAAGACCAGAATAAATTAGTTGAATTTTTTGTATGTATTTAAGATTTGGAATCAAGATATTTCGAGCTTAGTGTCCGCTAGGTTATGTCATCACATAATATTTGGAAACTACCCATGATTTAAGATATTTTGAGCTTAGTAATTGCTAGCTTATGCCACAACATATTATTTGGATATTTTATTAGCAAGGGTTCAATAGTTCATAGTTACGATATTTTACAGTAGTTAAAAATTACTGGAAAATATTTTAAACTTAGCTGAATCTAATTTTTCGAATGACATAATATATGGAGCTTAGGATGGATAGGATACCACATATTAAATTAACATATTTTGAACTAAGAGGAGACTAGGTACTTCTATAATATATTATTTCAAGCTTAGTGGTTGCTATCATTTAACAAGTTACTAAATGGCATTTTGAGCTTAGCATCCGCTCACTAGGTTTAAATAAAATCAATAAGATATTATTAGCTTTGCTTCCAGTGGGTTATGCCAAAACATAATATTTGGATCTTAATGGTCACTAGGATTTAGTAAATTTAAATCAACATAGTTTGAGCTTAGTGGATTCTAGGTACATAAAAATATATTATTTCAAGCTCAAAATACACTTGCATTTCACAAAAAAAGAAATATATTTTGAGGTACGCGATTGATAGGTTATACCACAACATGTTATATGGATATTTCATCACTAGGGTTTAATAGTACATAATTAAGATATTTTACAATAGCTAACAAATTAGAGGAATATATTTATAACTTAGCCACAACATAATATTTGGATCTAACCAGTCTCTAGGTTTCAAGAAAAGAAAGTACAAAATTATAAGCTTAGAGTCCTATAGGTTACGCCAAAACATAATATTTGGATTTTAATGGTCATTAGGATTTAGAAACTTTGAATCAACATAGATCGAGCTTAGCGGTCACTTTGGCTACTTAATAGTATAATATTTTAAAAAGTCAATAGTATTTAACAAACAAAAGAAATACATTTTGAGTCCAATGTCCTCTAGGTTATGCTTAAACATAACCTAACAAATTATATTGTAAACTTAGAATTCACTAGGTTTTAACAAATTAAATTATGTTTTTTTGAGCTTAGCGACCTCTAAGTTAATCAAGGACATTAAATTTGGAAAAAAATTATAACAATCAAGACAGTATAAATTAGTTGATTTTTTTTTTTAAGTATGAATTTAAGATTTGGAATTAATATATTTTTAGCTTAGCGCCTGCTAGGTTATGCCACCACATAATATTTGGAGACTACCAATGGTTTAAGATATTTTGATCTTAGCAGCCACTAGCTTATGCCACAACATATTATTTAGAGATTGTATTCGCAAGGGTTCAATATTTCATAGTTATGATATTTTACAATAGTTAACAAATTATAAGAATATATTTTGAACTTATTTAACACTATTTTAAACAATGAGGTAATATATGGATCTTACGTTCGATAGTATTAAACAAATTAAATTAACATATTTTGAACTTCCATAATATATTATTTTGAGCTTAGTGGTTGCTATCATTTAACAAGTTACTAAATGGTGTTTCAAGCTTAGTTTCGCTAGCTTATGACACAACATAATATTTGGAGCTTAGTGTTCACTAGGTTTAAACAAAATAAACAAGACATTATTATCTTATTTGTTGGTGGGTTATGCCAAAACATAATATTTGGATCTTAATTGTCACTGGGATTTAGCAAATTTGAATCAACATAGTTTGAGATTAGCGGCCACTAGGTACTTAAACAATATATTATTTCAATCTCAAAAGATAGCATTTAACAAACAAAAGAAAGATATTTTGAGCTACGTGACCACTATGTTATGCCACAACATGTTATTTAGAGATTTCATCACTAGGGTTTAATAATTCATAATCAAGATATTTTACATAATCTAACAAATTAGAGGAAGATATTTATAACTTTTTTGGTGCTAATCCCATAATATAATATTTCAAGCTTAGTTTTCGCTAGCACCTAACTAGTAAGAGAATTATATTTTGATATTAGGAAATGGTACGTTATGCCACACCATAAAATTTTGGATCTTAGTGGTCGTAGGTTTTATCAAAATAAATTAGGATATTGTGATCTGAGAAGTCTGCTAGGTTATATCAAGACATAATATTTGGAGCATAGTGATCTTAAGGATGTAAGAAAACACATTAATATATTAGGATCTTAGTCACGACTACGATATGCCAAAACATAAAACTATTTGGAATTAGAGTAAAAGTGGGTTTTTCCAAATGACCTACATACTTGTGCAAAAATCCCTCTCGGCTAGATATTACAATGAAACAAGAAAATAACAATCACGTATGATGCAATAAGAAAAAAACCAAAAATTCCCAAACCAAAAAAAGAAAAATTACATTTTATAGATATTCATAAAATTAGTTGCTTCATCCATAGCAACAATAGTACGAATTCCTTCAACCAACACGTCCACTAACTTAATGTGTTCCAGGAAATCTTCATTTCTTTTCATCCAAGTCATTTCTATGTGACTTTTCCTTTCCTTCATATCAAATATTTATTGTAACATAATATTCAATGGCCTTGTGTGGGTAAGGTGAGATCTTCTCTAAATGTTCATGGTGTTCCAAAGCTATAGTGGGGGAGCCCATTTTCTCCGAAAGAGTTGAAACAGGGTATAAAAATAAGATATCCTACAACACATCAGGAATTTCATATTCCATGCTAACTTCCATTCAAAAAGGAGGGAGGCATCTACACATGCTTCCATGATCAGGTAGGTTGAGTCAAGTGTAACAATGAAAATATCGGCAAGATGAGAGGAGAAGCCAGAGAAGCGTCGACAAGAGGTGGAGAGGAAGTATAGTTTGGGTTCGATAGTGATTCGAGACCTTCACAGAGTGCTTTGAGGGGTCGAAGAGTTAAGAGCCACCAAATAATATGAGGGAGTGATAAGAGAAAAAGAATGATTAAAGACCACCAGATTGCTGGATAATGATCATGATGTCCGAATCGGAGTTGGGAGGAGACAAAGGTAGCGAAGATGGCTGTGAAAGATGGATCTTGTTATGGAAGTGGAGGGAGGACATGATGCTACTTTCCTAGATTATAAGGAAGTGTGAGATTTCTTTTTAGGAATCTTTCATTTTAAAGAGAAAATTAAAAAGGCCTTGGTGGAAGAAGGGACCTTCCTCTTCTCTAGCTTGATTTGAGAGACTTCTTAAGCAATTGAAGCTTAAAATCCATAAACTTTACCTTCCTATCATGTCAAATATGCACAAGAAGAAAAACATGAGGTCTATAGCTCAATTTGTAGTGTCACTCCAAAGCATGAAGTACCTCCTCAATTTCTCAGCAATCCTATTCCAAGGTTGTGTAAGTGAGTCCCATTTATAGCTCAAGTGATACATTCTCATATTTTTACTAGGATATAGGAATGCATCCATCTCCTCCTGAAGTGATAATTTGAAATAAATGTCTCCCTCTGCAGGAGGAGCTATGTCACAACCATAACGAACATTTTAGAAATTAGAAATTTAGTATTTTCCACTTTGACTCTTCCATTCTTTCAGGTTGCCAACACACTTTAGGTTACTCAGACAGAGTTATCGACATTATTTCCAAAAACAAGTAACACCACCATCATGAAAAATACTCCATACTACCGGGTCGGCATTGACCTCTTCATAGGAAAAAGGTTCAATGTGTTTGGTGGTGCCACCCATAATGAATATGACTATTGAGATAGTGATTGCCAAAGGCCTGATATAGATGATGCTTAAATAGAGATGTCAAACACCTTCATTCCAATTTCAACTCATGTCTCAAAGATTTCTAATTGAATTTTTTCCTAATGAGTAATAGTCATTAATTGATCATGTCCATCACACAAATGCAATCTATGAATGTCATGAATACCCAAAAAATTGATAAATTTTGTATCCTCTTGTCATTACCAAAAGATGTTGTGCCTTAACATAACCTAACAAACTTTATTTTAATAATCATAGTTAATGTTTGGGAAACCGCAACATTAGTTAGTTGATATTCTTGTAATTACTTGTATTTAGTGGAGAATTTGTAGGTTTGAATGTTATCGATATTAGATGTATTTAGTTAAATATATATTATAAACGAAGAATCTACAATCAAAATGGAGCAATGTGAAATAACTAACATTGTTAGACATGATTTCATATTGTATAGATTATTACACAACAAATCAGAAAGCAATATCTTATTAGAATTTCTTTATTGACACATGTATTTGTTAAATTTAGGTCCCCAAGGTTGTTCATACTAGACATGGAAATGACAAGGATAAGCACATATATGCTATAGGGAGCACAAACAACACTTTTGATGGGAATTTGTTTGCGATATTTGGTGAGGTGATTTCACAAAACATTGTTTGACTAGAATGAGACGAGGACAATGTTGTTTAAAAAAACATCTACATGAATCCTCCCTATCCCGAGGTTTGAATTTATCATCGGAGAGAAGTGTGTGTAGTTAAGAATAAGATAAATGTAAATGTAGATACAATTACATGTACATAATTAGAATAATAATCTTATTGGGTTTGTGTTGTCTTACAAGTACAATTACAAGTACATGACAAGAATAATATGCTTTTCCATGTTGACATGAACAAGTTACTGAATGAAATTTTGAACTTAGCATTCACTACCTTAGCAAGTGAATGTAATTCAAGAATGTAATATTTCAAAATAAAGAGTCACTATCATTTAACAAGATAAAGAAATGTGTATTGAGTTTAGTTTTTGTTAGTATCTCTCATGTTAATCTTGTGATGAACTTGCACATGGTTGGAGGTTTGAACTAATATAAAAAAGGTATAGTAGTTTGGGATTGAAGTGAAATTTTTAACCTACTTTTTAAATTTGCTACTACTCAAAAAAGTGCGGCTAGCCTCGTGGATGTTAAAATTTCTTCTTATTAGAAATATTGAAAGATTTGTTAATTACTAAAAAATTCCTTTTTGTTTTACTTATAATATGTTGTTGTTTGAATGAAAAATATTGAACATGTTTCTATAATAGTTTGATGTCTTTCAAACATCGTAGATCAATTGCTTTTTACAAAAATGCTTTTCCTACATGTGTTGATGGAGATCAATGACTAAAATGCTTAAGTATAACACCTAACATATCAGTTATTGGACCAAACATATTCATTGTCATAACATATGTTGTCTTATAAAGGATTTTTGGAGGAAAAATTAGACTAAAGATTTACTCCCCAAGGTGAACAAGTTGAAGTCTTCCTGCCTTAACTGGTATTGAATTGTAAATATTGGAGGACAAAAATTGTATTTATTTGAAACATTTGTTAATTACTACAAAAAAAAAATTATGTTGTACTTATAATATTTAGTAAACCTTGTTAATAGTAATTTTTCTAACAACATTTTTAAATTAACAATTTAAAGAGGCAAGTTCATGCGTCAATGTTGAGAGATGTGCTAGTTGTGTGATTGTTTGAAAAAATTTCTATAATTTTTTGCATTATGTGTTTTACATTGCTAATTATAACCACTTTCAAATTTTTCTAGAAAGTATAATGTACCAATACTTATGTATAATTTATGCACATACGATATGTTAACATCCACATAATGCAAAAATATATTGCCCCTATGTAATGATTTTGAATGCATAAAATATGTATATATTGCAAGTATCCAATTTAAATGTTGCACATATTGTAAATACCCATGTTAAAATTTAGATAGAAGACAAAACAAAAATAAAATTATGCATCAAATATATAATTCTTTGCAAAAACATAGAGCGATCTAGAATCATATTATGCTTGAAAATATTGTAACAATATAGGTGGCATTTTGAAATACATAATATGCTGAATTTTTAGGTGCAATTAAAAAAACCACCATGATTTTACAAGTTGATAATGGAAATATTTGTAAAATAAATACTAACTAGCAAAAAAAATAAAATATAAATAATTATTTTGGATGTGCCACTTGTACAAGCATGTAAATACATCTTCATTTTTGGATAAACATTAAATGCAATGAATATTCTATTAACATTTTTTTCTAAATCTCATATCTTATTGTAGGATTAGATGAATGACTTTCTTAGAATTTTGATTTTTATTAAATAGAATAAATCAATGTTGCAAAATGCCTCATATTTTTCAAATCAGTACTAACTAGCAAATAAAGAAAAATATAAATAAGTTTGGTAGGTTAAAAATTTATGTAAATAAAATATAAACATTAGAAAGTTGAAAATTTATAGAATTTTTTTATTTTTATTGGTGGATTGAGGAGAAATTATTTGTTTGAATGAAAGGAATAGAATTCTTGCATGAGGCAGGAGCTAATAATGTAAGATGTTTTGAGCTTAGTGCCTACTAAGCAACCTAATAGTTTCACAATATAATATTTTGACCTTATGGATGGCTAGCATTTAACAAGTCAAAGATTAATATTTTTAGCTTAGTATCCGCTAGCTTATGCGACACCATAGTAATTGGATATTATCGATCAATAGGATTTAACAAAATAAAGTAAGATATTGTCATCATAGAGTCTACTAGGTTATGCCACAACAACATATTTCAATGTACAACTACTATGTCCATTTTTTTGTAAAAGGGTGAATATGGGGGTTTTTAAAGGACCCGCATCCTTTTAAAAAAATTCCCTTAAGGCAGAATATGACATTAAAGCATAGAAGAGAGAAATCCTGTAGGCAACAAAAGACAAAAAGCCACATAGGCATGACCCAAACAAAGAAAATTTACATTTTGTGAATAGTTTTGAGGATAGTTGTTGCTTCCATAAGTAGAATAAAGTGGTGTTTTTGTTAAATATAATAATCAACATCTTAGAGTTTCCTTGTTCCTTAAATTCTTCTTTCATAAATATGTATTCATTCTTTTTTCTCAAAAATCTGTTTGGTTGTCTTACTCTTGCAATACGATATTTTTTCACAAATAGGTCACTATAATCCAAAACAAACACATTGATTAGAAACTCATTCTTAACGTGAATATCTTCTAAGATATTGTCATTAACAATGACAATGATGTCATAGCCATTGCATTTTGTTGAGTATGTGCGCAGTAGATCACTATTTGTGGACATTAATAACGCCAAGAAAATAATATCACTTTTATCAAGTACATCTACTCATCGATTCCTAAGCACCACCATGACCATAAATTGATTCCGATATTCAATTTTTTACTACACAAATTGAGCCACCATCCATACCATCAGGATTATTTTTCAAAATAGATCAAAATGAGTTCTTGGTAGGTGTTTTGGGTTTATAAAAACTATGCAAATATTCCTCTCATGTTTTCTCACATTAATCTGCATCATTTATCTATCAATATGTGCTCCATTTCGTATGTATTTCACTTCTATAATTTTTTTACTATATTACAAAATTCTTTATTTGATAAACAAAACTACCTTCGTAAATTATTATTATTTTGTTTTTTTTAGCAAATAGTTTTTTGAAAGGGACTATACCCTTGAGAACAAAAGAGGGCCTAGAAGCCAGAATAAGAATGAGAACTAGAAAAAAAAGGATCAAGATCCAAATGGGACAAAGAAACCCAAAGTAGCCCAAGAGCAGCTACCCCAACAAAACAAAATCCAGTACGAACACTGTAGGAAAGCAAAAAAAATAGCAAAAAAACAACAATAATTACAAAGAAGTGCAGCAAAAGCACCCACAATTACTTCTTGGCGGCTTTGTCGATGCTGGATTTGATATTCTATAAATTATTGAATAACAAAATTACTTCGTTTAATTATCTAAAACATCCCTACATGGATATAAGCTCTAATCAGCAATGGAAAATTTTACATTAACAAAATTTTGTAATTTTGGAGGGGTTGAAGGTGAGAATGCATACCTATTTTTGACATGGAGAGGAAATCAATACGTTTCAAGAAATCGAGCACAAAATTTTCAACGCTTGCCCTTGTGATATTTTTTTATTGATGAATAAGCTTATGCATTGACGGAGAGAATAGAAAGGCAAATGTTAAAAATATAAACTCAAAAACTGTCTATTTATAGTGATATGTAACTAAAAAATCCAACCACCAATTTCATTGGCGCATGAATTTAAGAGGGAACGTGTATGATTTTACATTGCTTTACATTAAATGGAAAATTGATGGCTAACAACATTTACATACTCCAAAAGGCGCACATATTTTGAATGGTGCATGTACTTTTAAATGGAAAATTTTACATAGGTTTATTTTAATGGCTAATTAATGTTGAGGCAACCTCAGCATTAATTAGCATTTTCCTTACAAAATGGTTATCTATAATACTACATTTGGTATTGTAAAGAATTAAAGTAAGAAATTAATATTATAATATTTGTATTGTAAATACAATCCCTTATATAATTCGGGTAAAATAAAGCCCTTATTTCTTGTGCTTGCACTTTGACATGTGACTCTTGATGCTCGTTTAGAAATTTTTGTTGATTTTAATCTGTAAAATACATGAAAATATTTGTATTAAATGTCACACATAAATTTCATATTTAATATTTAACCGTCAATTATTAATATAGATTTATATATAAATTATAAAAATTATAAAAATTTACATCGATATATATTAAAAACAATTAAATTTATACAAAATAATTGGTATAAATAAACATTGTTTTGTATTTTTGAAAGAAAGTGTTGAAAAATTAATGTTACTAAATTTTTTTTTGATAGGTAACCATCCCCATATCTATATATAGGGTGCTCTCTACCTAGTATCATGCTAATAATAGCTAATATTTCCAAAATAATATGCCATTCGTTCAATGAAAAATAGAAAACAATATCGAAAATTCTAGTAGCTAAAGCTGAAGCAGCTACTTTTGAAGTCTTTGGAACTCTGCCATAATGAATAATAGTTTGAATTCATTTATCTAGTTCGATGTGAAGGACATGTATGTACTTATCAATACTATATAGTTTTTATGAAGGAAATAAACTTTAATCTTTAATAAATATTTAACTCCCTAAATTATTTTCAATTGAAATAAGTAATGACTCACCCAAGTTATCACACTTAGTTGTGTGAATCAAGACTCACACTTAGCTATGCGAATCAAGACTCACACTTATCTTTGTGAATTAAGACTCCCACTTATAAGTGCGAGTCAAGACTGACACTTAGAAGTGCAAGTCAATATTAGCACTAATAAGTGTGAGTAGAGACTCGCACTTTGAAGTGTGAGTGTACTCTCACTTAAAAGTGTGATTCGAGATAAGTGTGACTCAAGGATCATAATTAGACATGCGACCAATCAAAATTGTAAGTTCTATCACTCACACTTATACACTTCTTTCAAAATTTATAAAAGGCAATTACAATTTTTTTAAAGTATGCTTAATATAGATGAATTTTTATACAAAATAAAAATTGACGGTCACCTTTTAAGCATGTGAGTCACACGTGCGCTTCTATAAAATATTGAAAAGTATGTTACGTCTAAAATAATGAAAAATGTCTAAACCATCAAATTTAACACCATTCAAGTCACACGTTCTATTTTGTGATATATTTGAAAGTATGTTATGTTTAAAATCACGAAAAATGTCTAAAAAACCATCAAATTTAACAATATTTGAGTCACACATGTTAGTTCTATGAAATATTTGAATGTACATTACGTCTAAAATCATGAAAATGTCTATACAATCAAATTTAACACCAATCTAGGTGTTCAGGATAGGATTTTCAATGTCAACGTTTATTGTTTTGAATAAGGTATGAAATAAAGAGTTATATATGTATGATGATATTAAGATTTATATGTGTCATAAATGATACCAATCGCTTACGCACTATCTTGAAGTTAGTGGCCCCTTTGTTTATGTAGTTTAGCAACCACTAGGATTATCAAGATAGTGGCCACGAGGCTTATGTAAGATAGTGGATTCTTATATTATGTGGGGGATTCAAATAAAAATAAAACATAAATCCTAAAATAGAAAAACTAAAATCCAATTATCGGGATTTATAAATTGTATAAAAATAATGGTGAAATTGGGATTTAGTAATAGAGCTATTGGAATCAAATAATAACAGTATTAGAATCCAACAAAAGCAAGATTGGAATCCAATATTGTTACTAATGGATTCAATTAATAGTAATAATGGAATCCAATATAGATAAAAATGGAATCTAATATATGCAAAAACGGGATGGATTTCTTCCAATACTTGAAATATTGGAGTCTACATTTACTGGAAGATGTCCCAATTTAGTGAAATAAGCATAACTATCCCCCATCGTAATGCACTTCCTAATATGTAATTCTTCATTCACCGAAGGTTTAGTAGAAAAATATTCAAATGTCTGAATCATACTTGAGGTCTTCTCCTGTCAATTAACTATCACTCGTGTGAGCTCTGCATGAACATACCACGCATGTGTGCAAGCACTTAAGGTGGCATAGAACTTTTGTACCCAAAGTGATGGCCGAAAGTCCTCCTGCCCATCCATCTAGAGTCTCTCACACTTTTTAACATTGTGTGAAGAATAATCCTTCCCATGAAATTCACATATCTATGAAGGTACATTACTCCTAAGAAACCTAGTAGAGAAAGTGAATCTCACTTCTCACCACTCCAAAAGGTTATCTTTGTGTGTAGTCCACCAATGTGTTTTTGTCCCACACAGGTATAAATCAACATATTTCTTTGGTCACCCTCATCCTTCCACTGGGCTTCCATGGTGCATATAAATACATCAGGATTTCCTTCACCCATTAGTGTCTTGAGGTACCTATTTCGACTCAAGCCTTAAAAGATTCGCAACTTGATCACGCGAGTAATTGTATTATTGATAACTTTCCGACCATTTCATATGTTCCATGCACCAAATTTTCACATAAAAACTAGTTGTATCACTCATAGAATGAGCATCATCCCACTAAATAACACCTTCCTTAGATGGATCAATAAATTTTGGATCTCTAACTATGCACGTGTATATTTTGTTTCTATCCTCTTCACTCAAAGTTTCTACTTAAGGTGCATCTTTCCTATCTATCAAAGGTATAATTAAAAGCTTCTATTTATTCTCAAAACTGATATAACCTTTATTAAAACACGGATCAACAAGTATTGGTGTAACACCAAGGGTGCCAAAGAAATGCTAGAAAACTATCTACTTTTGCAAGCACCAAGACCTCAAATTCCCAGTAAAATTTCCCCTTGTATATAGCAATAGTGACAACATTCAACACTCCAATGGGCATGGATGTATTATTATTCACCATATACAACACATTCAAAGAGGGCTATAATGGTGGTCTCCCCATCTAATTTGATGCATCTAAAGTGAGTACATTTCCTTTTGCACATGTATCAATTAGTATATTACTCAACAGTCACCCATCAAAAACTACATTCAAAGTGATCTCTTTATCATACTTAAGACTGTGAGGAGGTACGTTCACATGTAATATTTTTATGTAGTGCCCACTTCCCTTTGACACTTTTAGATATTGATTTTGATATTGTTGATCATATTATGGACACTATTATGTTTTGTTTTAGAATGATGGTTAGATGTTAGATCATGGACTATTATTGATCTGGATTTAGTTATCATGCATGGTGATTACTAGATAAATTTCCTTTATGTGGAAGATGATATATTGTTTGACATGGACATATTATGGATGTTGATTTGGACTTGTGACATTTGATATTTTGAGTAGACCTAGTATGGAATAGTATAGATGCTGATATAGTTGATTTATGAATTAAAAATGATAATGTTGAATTCTTGATATTGTTGTGATACATGTGTTTAGATAATTTAGAAATGTTGTTTATATCATTTTGGATGTTCTGATATGGCCATGAGGCTGAAGGAGGTATTTGCATTTTTACAGGTTAAAAATCACAACAATTTCAGGGGACTGGAGACTAACCATATTAGAATTCTGGTTGAAATCAACAAGGTCACCATGGCAATTGTTTTGTGTGTGTGTTTGTTAGGGATTCCCATGGGGAATGTACATTATATGTCACCATGGGATATGTATTTTATTTATGTGTTCCTTTTTAATTATTGTGGTATGTATTTTATTAGTGATGTTTTCCTTATTGTAATTAATTTAAATGTGGTAGATTATTGTGAGAGATTATATAGTTACACTTTAATTAATTAAATTGGGATTTGGAATGTAATTAATGAAGTTGTTGATTTTAAATATTAATGTTGGAAGAGTGTGTAATAAATGTGTAAGAAGGTGTAAGAGATATGTAAGAGTTATGTAAGAAATATTTTGGAAGGTTAAACACTTCATCTCCTTAAGAATTCGAATTTGTCCTTGGAGGCCAAATTTGGAGGCTTGTGGGACAAGTTAAACTTATCCCACACCTCTTAAAATGATTCACCAACCATACCTATGGTTTGGAGGTTAAAATTAGGCCTTTGTAATGCATTTTGAAATGATAATTTGTAAGTTTTAATTGCACTTCTCTTACATATTTTTAATTCAATCCTTTTGGAGTATGGGCCATTTTGGAGTGTGTAAGTCATATTTTCATTTTATTTATTGTGATTTAGTGAGTGATGTTGATTTCCTCTTCAGGTTGAGGAAGAAATATGTGGCATCCCACATGGGTCCACATCATCCTCTTCTCTTCCCTCTCCTTTAAAAGTGAAACTCCTTCTTGTTTTAGGTTTTTGAAACTTTTCCCATTCCTCTTAGGGGCACATTTTTCTTGTTATTTTTGGGAGCTTGTTGTGGAGGAAGTTTGGAGTCTTTTGCATGCTTGAACATTGCTAGTTTTGGACTATACTTTGACTATTGGAAAGCTTGTGAGCTTGGATAAAACTCTAGTATGGAGAGGTAGGATCTTGAGCTTGTTTTCAAATGTTTTTCTTCCTCTTGCATGCATGTTGAAATGGTGAATGTGTTTTGTGTTCTTGGCTGGTTGGGTAGACTACTTAGGACTTGGTGTAGGAGAAGGCTATGGTGATTTCCAATGGGGGCATAAGGGATTGCCAATGGCATCTGTTTTATTGTGGAGGGAGTTTTGGATTGGGGTGCACCTTTGAAAAGAAATTGATTTCATTTCTTACTCTTGGGGGCATAAGGGATAAACTTTAGGGGGCATAAGGAGGGGTTGGGAGATATAAGGTTTATGGGATTTGATATGTTTATTGGTGGTATGATTTAGGTGGATGCCCAATTCCAAATAGGGAGGAATAAGTAGTTCCCCATATTTCTTGCTCTTGTTGGCTTGCTTGATCAAGCCTATGTTTTGTGTGAATGTTTTCAAATGTAGTTGTGAATTTACTGTCCTTGTTTGGAATGTGTATCTTATTGATCTATGCATGTGAAAATGTTGCTTGTATGTGTGTGGAAGCCTTGTTGCCATGAGTTGATTTTCATTCTCTATTTCAATATGGTTGGGGCTCGGGGCCAATGAGGAAGGATGGCTTCTCCTTTCTCATTGGATGTCTTGGTTGGGTGGAGAGCGTTGCCTTTCCCCCTTCCTTGTTGTGATCAAAAATGAAAAGATGGAGAAACTAGCATGGTGTTGTTTGGAGCAGGAATATATACAGTTTGACAGTCCTGTTTCTTTGAGAAAATTCATTGTAATCCCTTCCCACTTTGAGTGGATGAGTGTATAAATTTTTTAATGTGAAGTTATTGTATTGTAGATGGAATATTGAATTTGAATTGAGAAATGCAAAGGAGATTCATAATTGTCCTCTGTTTTGGAAAAGAAATGTAAATGAAGTTACATGCATTGTATTATGTATCTTGTAAACTGTATTTTGGAAACCAAATGAAAAAGGAAAGTTGTAAAATTGTATTTGATGATCAATGAAGGATTGCATTCCTTTCTCAAAAGTGTATCATGTATTAGATTTGAATTATTATTGAATTTGAAATTGTTGTTAAAGATTGGAAATTGCTGTTTGGAAAAGAAGCATGCGTATGAAACAAAAGACAATATTTTATTCTCTTGAAGGAGTTGAATATAGAAATAAGACTTGCAAAATTGTTATTTAATAGTTGATGGAATTCAATTAAATGTATTTGACTAAGTTTAGGAAACATATGCACATTCAAAAGACAAAATTGATATACCAATTTAAAAGAAACAGTTCACTGCCATAAACTTCATTCTGGCAATTCACATTTTAATAAAAATGAGCAGTTCAAACTTATACCAAACAATAAGATATGAAACATTAAAATTCAGACTTAGTAAGTCCTAAGAAACTCAAATTTACCATAACAGTTAAGAAAGAACCTCCAAAACTTAATAAAAATCCAATTTGGAACTTGCACAATCATTTTTTCTTGTCTATTACCGGAAAAATACAAGTTGAAATAAATTGAACAAATTGACTTCCCTAAAACACTCTAAACCCTCCCTAGACTAATCCTCCATGTCTGTTTGACATGTTGAGTGAAGGAGGAGATCAAATTTAATCAAATTGAGAAGTTGAAAAATGCCAGTTCACTAATTAGAAACCTGCAGATTTCTTTCTCAAAATTGACCTCTCAAACTTCATCAATTTTTAAATTTGATGATCCTTGTGCAAAGAGGGCATCAAGGGCTTTCTGAAAAGTCCTTGTTTTCCCAAAACCGAGCTTTCTAGCTCAAGTTATGGTCATTTGAAGTTTTACTTCAATTTGGCATTCAAAAAATAATAAGATTTAATCTAACTATAGAAAAATTTAAATTTTAACTTTGGAAAATTTTCCCAAAAAGGTCTATAGCCCCTACCATCCTGTAACCAATCGGGGCCTACCACGTGGCACCCTAGGAGGGGCGGACTATTTTTAAACTTGTCCCTTTGAAAAAATTTCCTTGGGAAATTTTTCCCATTTTACCCCGCAAACTGCTGCGGCATGCGGCCAATCACATGCCGCCACATGGAACGCGTTGGAAGGGCGGACTCTTTTCTAAAATTGAAATTTATGTTTTGAAAAAAATTTCTTGGGAAAATTTTTCATTTTTTTCCTCCGCCGGCCCACAGCCAATCAGAGGGCAACACGTGTCCTCTAGGGGGCTGAGGTGGAGGCGCGGTTTGTTTTGACATTTGTTCCTTTTGAAAAAAATTTTGGTAAAATTTTCCATTTTGGCCCCGTGGCCCACAACCAATGAGAAAGTGCCACGTGGCACTTTGGGGTGACAGCGAGTAGGCGGAACCCCTTTGTTCCTTTAGTTTTTGCCCTTGGGAAAATGTCTAACATTCCTCCCACAGCCCTTTTCTCCACATTCCCCTCAAACTTTGTTCTTCCATGGGTGCGCAGACCCACGCACCTTTTTCTTCCTTTCCTCCTTCATTGGGCATAAGGTGCTAAATCCACCCACCGCTCCGCCCTTCCCTTCTCCTTTCCCGTTTGGCACGGACTCATTACATGTCCACCTAGGGACCCTTGGGGGCATGGAATGTTTTGTGCCCTTGAGCTTTGCGATGTGAAAATTTCCCTATGCCGCCCCACGACCCGTCAAACCACCCAAGGTGCAATCCCCCTCCTCTTGCCACGTGTCCCTTAAGGGAAAAATTTCCCTAGAAACTCTGCCCACTCATATCTTGAGTTATGTAAGGAGTTAGGAGGACTTCCTTATATCATCGGAAAGGTGAGAAAATTTCCTATCCATTGGGAATGGTTTAGGGAAATTTTGGAAGTGTTAAGTAAGAGAAAAATCCAGTTGAAACTATAAGCCTGTTAGAGAGTAGGCATGGGGGTAAATTACTCCCTAAACCTAACTAAAACATGTAACCCTAAAATTTTAACCTTGTGAACTTGATATAAGATAATAAAGGAAAAATTGGTAAATGTTAGTGAAAACTAATGTCTTGTAACCTAGTTCTAGACACTTCTAATAAAAAAAAATTATTCCATAATTTTTCTAGCTAACCCTAGGTAATTTCTTGGGTCTCAAGTGGTTTGTTAAATGGGCACTACATTTTTTCTTGCACTCATATCCAATGCATGGTATATTATACCTCATCCATTCCCATAACAATAGAATAATATTTTCGTAGCACAACATCTTACAAACCTCCTTCAAGTCATCAACATCTTTCTGAGGAAGCTCAACTACCTTTTCTGCTCCAACTTCGTGATTGCTACTTCAAGTATCTTATCTCACCCTACAAGTTTCTAATAATCTCTATATTTTATCGATAAACTTCCTTCTTATGGGAATGCTTTTGATATTTCTATTTTATCACCTCTTGTTTTGTAATAAAAGTATTCTACTTCAAAGTATCTCATGAGTGTGCGTAGCCTCATCGCATGTAGTCACTAACATAGGAACTATCTCGGGATCAAGTACAATCTTAGGCATCCATTAGTCTTTTACCATGCACTTCACTTTAATCATCCATGCCTTATCATTATTCTCATAGTTATTACTCATGTTCTCATATAACTTGGGATATTATTAAAAAATATGTTGTTTCCCACATAATGAGTAGACTACATTTTAAGGGAATTCACACCTATAATGATCATAGGATCTGCATGTAAAATAAGTCCCTCCGGGAAATCACCTCTACCCCCTCTATAACCATATCCTTTTCATCCTTCACGGTAACCTCTACCTCTATCACCTCCATCAGAGCACCCTTCATGATGATGCCCTTCCTACTCCTTTGAATTATTCACAACACTAGTCTGATGCATGCCAGTTTCAATAGCCTCATGAATTTGATCAATTAGTCTATAATTATTCATATCATGAGTGTGAGACTTACAAATCTTACAATAATAAGACACATTCTTCTGGATTGTGTACTACAACAATGGGAACCTACTCAAATAATGATCCAAGTGACATATATCACAATCCAGCAACATGGCACACACCGATTTATGAGGGAAACTATCCTTAGTGTGTTCTTCCACCTGCAATCTATACACCATATTCCATTGCATGTCTCATGAGCCAAATTGGCTGATAGTTTCTTGAAGTGTTTCACCATAGATGTAATTTGTGCTTCGAGAATAGGCTAACTCTAGTTTCTATGCTCCCAACTACCTTAATATGCAGAGCTTCCTCCAAATCCTCACGTGGATCTATAAAATTCTTATGAGAAAGTGAACTTTGAAAAGGTGTGATCAAACCACCAACAAACCACTGTGCATGCTTTCTAGGGAGAATATTATAAGACAAAATTGATAGAAATGTTTTAAAGTGTTCATCATACTCCTTATGATCTCATCCATGCCTTGCTTAGTATTTTTCAAAGTGCATTGATGATTTTCTATTCAAACTCTAGGTATATTAAACTCATCCAATAAATCATCACAAAACGTGTTGTAATCTACAACAATATTGTTCAAATCACACTTCCTACCAGCTATGTGCATGCCCTTGCAAAGTAATAGTAAACTGACTTTCCTTATGCTTAGGAGTTATGATTCCCTTAGCATGCCATAGTATCTCACACATGTGCACATGCTCATCTTGCATCCTCAATACCTCTATACTCTAGTAGGTAAAGATACATCTCGTAATAGACTTGTTGTGGTTGGTGTGGACCATTCCCACTAGATCTAGAACCTATATTACCTCTAGTATTCCCTCTACCTCTAGAACCACAAGATCCACTAGATCCCGAGCCTCCTGATCCACCTCCTATAGTGGGCACCAAACCATATGATGAGATACTCTATGTTCTAACTGTTATACTAAATTTAACTCCCATAGTCTACAAATTTGTGATACATCCAAATAAAGTAAAAACATTCTACATGCCCATGATCTATCCTTCTTGCATTCTAGAAAATATACCACCAATCATACCACCAAAAAAAAAGAGGTATGCATAGTTATAGATGAATGTGTCATCTGATTAACTTTTGTATTCAACAGAAAATGAAATATATCTATCACTAATTTATCACCAACTCTAGGATTTTTCTCGATAAATGTTTCAAGAAATGAAACATGAATTATAAGGGATATTTCTCATGTGGGATCAGATGCACACCTGTAATCCTTAATATTTCTTTAGCATATGTGCTCTCATCAAAAGTTAGAGGGGATTCTCTATTGTGCTTTCCTAAGTGGGGAGGTCATTGTGATCTGGCTCCATGTCTTCCACATGAGCCTCAAATCCTTCATGATACATCATCCTCCACAACACCACAGACTCCTCAATATTGCACTTCTTCACCAATTCCCTCTCTCGCACCTCATTATACTTAATCCACATTTCTTATCTATACCTATCTACTGCAAGGTCCAGTCTTTCAATACACCTGCTCCTACCCCTACGCATGGTGGATGTTTTTCTAGCCATTGTTTTCTCTTCTTAATCCCGAGTCACCAAAAATATTAATTACTAAAGGGATAACACATAAATAAGATCCTCTAGGTTCACATAAGAACTTAAAGTTTGTAACCTCTAGACAAGAATATGTAGAAACAACGTGTACTCTAACGTATAACCGCACAAAACACCACTCTACCAATGATCTACAAACATGTTTCCAATTCACATAAGCATCATACAAGGTTTGTTAATCTTCTTTTGTCCAAAAATTTATTCTATACCTCTAATTTTTCTTTGATGCATATGCTACCATCCACTCATAAAACTCTATAAGAAAATAGCAAAAGAACGTATCATAGAGTTCATGATATAGATGTTCTTCAACCCACACATGAGCATTGAAATTGGTTCTAGTATTATATCTGTGAGTAAAATTTTCCTCCAATTCTACAACGCAACTCTCAATGTTTTCCAAAGTCAATAGATACGTCTTCATCATGAAACATCCTTTCAAGAGCTTTAAAAGAGGTCCCGACAATGGAACTTAAATGTAGTCACTTTCTTTACCAATTCCTAGGAACACTGGAACCTCATCCAATAGAATGTTGAATGCTCACCCAAAGCACGCAAAGGTACCATGTCCCTCTTTTGATGCCAAATTTTTTAAGGAGTTATCATACACGAAGATGCATTCCATAAGCATAACATATAAACTAGTGTAAAGCATAATGTAAACATATCATAACCATATGGAAGGTGAACTAAACAAGGATCAATATCAGATTTACCAAGCAAGAACTAGTTACAGAGACATCAATAACAAGTAATCAACCATAGAGATCCATTATATTAACCCATAATGAATTAAATAGTTGAATACATCAATATTATCATCATAAGATCATGTGCATAATCACAGCAGCAACATAACCTTACAAGTAAATCATGTTTTGTCTCTAATAGTATGAATAATAACATATATATAGAGGTTGAATACTTTATCTTCATCACCCATAAACTCTCAAAATAGCTCGCATGCCACAAATAGCCATGCGTGCACTACAAGGTAACTACATAAGCATTCAATCTTTACCTAATAATAAATTATCTTCTATTTTAAACTCTAGTTCTAATACTATTATTATCTCCATGTGCATGTTCGAACTACAAGTTATTTCCTCAAAAATAGTCTCTTATTGACTTCCCATTCCTCCTTGTGTTTCCCATACTTCAAGTCTATACTCAGCCCCATATACCAAGAATTCACTAAGTCTCTTAC
The DNA here is from genome assembly GCA_018340775.1 of Taxus wallichiana var. yunnanensis. Classification (NCBI taxonomy): domain Eukaryota; kingdom Viridiplantae; phylum Streptophyta; class Pinopsida; order Cupressales; family Taxaceae; genus Taxus; species Taxus wallichiana. The sequence continues at coordinate 555,997,083 of CM031237.1, forward strand.
CTTCCTTCCATAATCCTTATGTGCATCTTCTTTCATGTTTCACACGCAAGCCCTTTCCTCTAATGCACTCATCTCTTGTGTTTCTCTTTTGTATCCTATCCACATGCTCATGTATCATTGTATACTTCAATACTTAGACATTTTCAAAGAGTGTCCAACATGGATCATTCGTATGCTTCTTTCTCGAAAGATTAGGAAATAAAAAAATTAATAAATAATAATAGGGATCCCTATGACATGAATAAAATTGGATAAATAAGTCCATAAAACCATGAGAAGGAGTGATAATCAAATAAATCAAAAGAAATAGAAAACTAGGACTTATGCCACCAATGTCTAATGTTCTAGCTCATAAACCATATATATATATATCATTATACTAAAAGTGTAATGTAATATTAATAAGTGCATATTTTAGTGTCTATAATTTTAATTTAAGGAGTGAAATATTCATGCCCGCTATAAACTAATTTAAAATATCTCAACTAAGTATGATATTATGCTAAAAAACCATATATGTGATGATAGATCTAAAGTTTTAGAAAAATATTTTATAATTGACCACTGGGAAAAAATGTATGGTAGGATCGGGAACTTCTATATGATGTTGACCTTTTTGTATGGTCTTGAACTTATGTGTTTTTTGCTAAAATTTGATATCTAGAGTTTTTCTAAGTATTTTACTTATGAAAATATGTGACTGAACCTTTAATTCTACCTATAAGTGTAAAATATATCTTGAGGAATCCCCTTTGGAGGGATGTATGATAAATCATTTGAGCATGTAGATTAATAGATGTGTGCTCATGCACATTATATCGATAATTTTTAGGATAATTTAGAATGTTGAAGAGTTGGACGTCATTGAGAATTTGTACCTATAAAAGGGGTTACACATTTTAGAAATCATGGTGAATAAAGAGATAAACAACCATAGAAACAACAAAAATAATAGAGGTGATAGAAACATGAACAAAATTATTAGCAAAAAAACATATGTAATAGAGATAGTATAGAGATAGTATAACAATCAAGTGAGAAAAATAAAGCAATATCAAGTAGAAAAGAGTCACATCAAGGCATAAAGTTATAAACATGGGACACCCATGGTGTCACAAGACAATCAAGGCACTTAGGCCACATACAAGAGAAGTAATGTCATGTAATAAAATTATAAAATGAAAAACATGGGACACCCACAATGTCAAAAGATAAGCAAGGCACTTAGGTTGCATGCAATGAAACAGACAAGTAGGATAAAATTCTACTAGTGAATATGTTATGTAAATAATAATGTCAAACAATGATAAGATCAATAAGTGGTAAGAAATCACATGAAATAATATATTCCATCATTACAAAAGACACATGGGTTAATCTCGTTATTTAAAAGATTAACATGTATATGATATATGTAATCAATAGTAATGATGCAATACAAAGGAACTATAATGGAATAATAGCACTTGTATAGTGCAGAGTGTTGTCCCAAGAGAATTAATATAAAGAACCAAACTATATCCTATTATCATGTAATGATCTATGTTTCTTCCATCAATCTCAATTTACCTTGTGAACACATGTGTATAAGGAGTACAAAATATATGATATCATTCAATTCATAATGACAAGTAACATGTATAATATAAAGTGATAACAATAAAATCTATGTGTATAGGTCCTATTTTTATATTTTTACAAATGTATGAATATTTTTGTATTATTTAATATAACTATGTACAAGGAGAGGGTAGCACAAGAGCTACCCAATGAGAACCTTGTGAGGAACGGTCCTAAATTGTTCGAGAGAAGGATGCTGATATATAAATGGTACAAAATTTGTAGTATTTTCCATAGAAACCTACGGAGGAGAGTAAGGTGGACTAGATCCATGTGATACAATGTTTTATGGAGTGTATCTATGATGAATACAAACAGAGTGAGATCCACTAGAGATAAGATATACATTAGAGGACTTATTAGGAATCCTTCGAGGGTGAGATCCACTAGATATAATGTGTACGCAATAATTATTATTAGGATATAGTAGTGCTAGAGATGATAGATATAATATGTGTGTTATAATATCTATCAAGAGACCTAGAAGTATGAAGAGGAAACATAAGAAGAGGAGCCTCAAAATGGATACCTTGAATTGTGACAACTTTTTAATGGTGAATAAACTTAATGAATTGGTGCAAAATAAATGGGATAACCCTAAAGGCACATAACCAAGGGATACTAAAATGCATGTCACTTGAGCTAAAAGTGGAAGTCACTAGAAAGGGTACATGTGTAGTAATTTAGTTTATAATGATGGGTAGAATAATATGTCCATAGTAAAAATTAGAATCACATGTGATGTAATTTCAAAATAACTGAGAGAAAGAAGTATCTTGAGAGTACATAGATTATCCTTATTACATGGTTTAACCAAAATAATATTTATAGGGACTTGATTAATAAATGTGCAAATATACAAAGTATTTAAGATAAGAGTATCATCCATATCAAATTCATCAAAAGTAATAACTGATTTAAAAGATGGCATAGGGTTAATAGTACCAATCATTCCATCTAATGGATGATCAGAAGGAGGTAGAGGTGGTATTGTACAATAATCATTATGCAATTCAGAAGAAGATTTGTTAGTATAATTATTAGGTGGTGTGTCATTAATTTTAAGCCTGGAATTTTAATTAGTGAGCTTAAAGGATTCAATTTGTTCATACCATTCAATTTCATTTGCATCAATAAGATCTTGTATAACATTTTTGAGCTTGATATATAAACTAGTGAGGTGGGTAATGTATCTATGATAATCATGATAGGAATTAAAATCAAAACTATTACTATGAGGCCTACTTACATCAACCTCAATTTGTGGAGGAAAAACAAGATATTACAATTAAGTAATTGTTTTAGCATAATGTTGAGAGCATAGGGTGAACATGTAAATATTGTTTGTGCACGTTTCAATTGTATTTTAGTAGGTTGGAATAAAAAAGTGGAAGTTTCCTTAATATTATCCTTATTATAAATAGCCTTGCCTTTGAATGTATATTTTCTTGGAAATTTTACATTAGGTGTAGTAGAAGAACTAACAACATACTTCAGCTTATTCATATGTCATAAATTATCCTCACGTGCTTTTAGAGTATGAAATTGATGGTGAATGAGGGGAATTTTTCAAAGTCAACAAAGTATTGTAATGGATAAAGCGATATTTGTGTGAAGATATCTTCAAGCTCGCTTTCAACTATAATATTATTCATTTTAGTAAGCATAGTCTTATAGCATAAAACATAGTCACTAATTTTTGGAAATATTATAATTGACATCAAAATAATTTTGATAAAGAAATTAGTTTTTATACTTCATATGCTATAAATATTTGTCATTGGTGCTTTAGGAATGTGTCAATCATGAAAATTTTTTTACTTTTTTGAATTATGCATGACACGTAATAAAGGAAAAAAATATTGTTTTGTAGGTTTTCTAGTGTTTCGTGTGTTTTTATTGTTCCATGGGTTTGTTGTAGTGATTATCATAATTGAAATCATTTAAATTTCTTCACGTGTTCATAGGATCACATTGTATTATTTTGTAGGACTTGGAAATGTAATCTAGTATCGCATAACAAATGATGTATGATGCAAGCCAAAGGAAATAGTTTTCCGCATGTGATAGAAAGGAAATAGCCACACAACAAAGGAATTTGGTCTCTTAATGTCTCATGGGTTTTTAAGAGGAGTGAATACTGAAATACAAAGGAAAATGGAAAGGAATTCAGAGGTTATAGAAATTCTACAAAGGTAATGAAAATAAATGGAACAAAGAGAAAATTGGGGATGTCTACAGAAGTTTAGGAAAATGTTATAAATTAAAGTATTATTCCTCGAAATATGAATCACATCTTGAATAAAAATAATGCTAGTTTGGAAAGCTCTCATATGTTATTGTTTTGAGAGATGAACATGATATATAAAGGGATTTAATTATAAAATCAAAGAAATGCTCAAGGTAACATGATGATGAATTAATTGCTAAGGAAGAGAGAGAGAGTACAAATAAAGGAGAAGAGAGGAGAAAAAGTGAATACCTATCAAGAATATTTATAAAGTATAAGGAAGAGAAAAAAAAGGAGACAAATGGCAAATAACTAAAAAGGAATAGAAAATAGTGCATGGAAAAATTAAGTATGAATAGTGAAATTGTATGAAACTAAAGTAAATAATGAGTATATGTGAGTGGAGAAAATTAATGGGAGAGGGATAATTTAGAGATAGATCTTGGAAAAATAGTAAAGAGTAAGAAGGAAAAACAAAATTACCACTCCTAAGATTGAATAAGAAACTACACAAGGTGGAAGTTTGTATTGTTGGAGATTGGTGTCTCAAATGAGTTAGTTCTTAGGAATTAGTTGAGTTAGTGCTCGGTATTGGGAATAGATGTCTCAAGTAGGTTGTTTCCTACAAAAATTTGTAAATAAATTAATTTTGTGATTGGATTTGGATAGTAGATCCAAGTAGTCTTTTCTCGTGATTTTCTCTCAAAAATGGTTTCCACATTAATTATGTTGTTTTTATCTATCAAATATTACATAATTGTTATTGTTGTGTATCTTAAAGTTTTAAAGAAGTGAAAATTAGAATTATATTGATTCACTTGCCATCAGTAAAATGTGTTCTCTTTAATTGGTATCGAGATCATGTTCCTTCAAGGGTAGCTTAACAACTATAAGTTAGATCTCGAAGAACACATGGAAAGTCAATAAGGATTATCCTCAAATAGTTTTCCATTATTTAATGAAACTAATTATGATTTTTAGATCATAAGAATGTGCACCTATTTAACAGCTCTTGGGTTTTACATTTGGCCATCGGTTGTAAATGGTTATACTGAGTTCCACCAAATCCTCTGTGATCAAGCTAGTAAGAAGGGAAGTGAGAGAAATGCAAAGGATATGAATGCAATATTGTGTTGTTTATCTAAATCAGAATTTTGTAAGGTGATGCATTTTTATCTTCCAACAAAATATGGGATAAACTCAAGAACCTATATGAAGGAAATTCTAAACTTAAGAAATAAAAATTCAAATCCATAGAAGTTAAATTAATTGTTTAAATATCAAGGATGAGGAAAAAAATTCTTCCTACTTTCTTTTCATGGATGAAGTTTTAAACACCATTAGAGGACTTGGATAAGAAATTAAAGATGAAATAATTGTGAAAAAAGTGCTAATATCTCTTCCTTAAAAGTTTAATGCCAAAGTGTCTTCCATCAAAGTAATGAAAGATTTGGATACTCTTAACAAAGTGGATGGATTACATGGAATTAAAACAACATATGAAATGAGAATAGGAAATAATAAATCATCGAAATGTAATGCATCCTTCAACGCATCAAACAAGTCAAACAAGAAGAATCCGAGACATATAATTTATTCAAGAATGAGTCGGATGAGGAAGAATCACATTTTTCGGAAGTTAAAGAAAGGATCTGGAAAATAAATAGGTAAGTTACCTTTTAATTTCTTTAATTGAGGTGAAGTAGGACATTATGCTACTAGATGTTTATATGTAAAAATAAAAAATAGTGACAAAGAGGAAGATCACAACTAGTATTAAGGTAACAATTATTATCAATCTAAGAAGAGCTATAATCAAGAAAAATATTAGAAAAGGAAAAACTCTTACAATAACAAGAAAAACCTATATACCAAAGAGGAAACTAGCTCATCTAAATAAAGTGATAATGAAAAATCTAAAAGTGATAAAGAAGAATCATTTCTCATGACATTACAAATAAAATATAGCAAAGGGGAGATGGTGTTATAATATTAATAATATGCTAAAATTGAATTGAATTGGACCTTTAAGGAGAGATCATTTGTACTATAGATGAGATTGAGATACTAAGAAATAAAAACTTGAAAAAAAATAGCAATTTCAAAAATTGATGAAGAGTATAATTCCTCAAAATCAAAATTGAAAGAAGATATCTAAGAATCTAATAATATCGTCATTTTCCTGAAAACACAACTTGAAGTGGTGAAGAAGATAAATGAGGATGTGAGAACCCAATTGAAAACACATGAAGAAGATTGTAAGAAGTTATAATGTGAGATTATTTGTCAAGTATAATGATTAGGAGATATGTCATTAATTTTCAGCTTGGCATTCTCATTATTAGACTTAAAGGATTCAATTGGTTCATACCATTCAATTGCATTTGCATCAATAAGATATTATCTAACATGTTTGATCTTGGTACATAAAATAGTGAGGTGAGTTATGAATTTATGATAATCGTGATAAACATTAACATAAAAACTATTACTATGAGGCTTACTTACATCAACCTCAAGTGGTAGAGGGAAAAACATGATATTATATTCAAGTAATTGTTTTATCATAATGTGGAGAGCATAGGGTAAACATGTAAATTTCCTTCATGCACGTTGCAATTATATCGTAGTAGGTTGGGATACAAAAGTGAGTTTTTCCTTTATAGTTTCTTTATTATCAATAGCCCTTCCTTTGAACGTATATTTTCTTGGGAACTTTACATTTGGTGTAGTAGAAGAGCTAACAACATACTTAAGCTTATTCATATGTAGTAAATTACCCTAAAATGCTTATAGAGTATGATATAGATGGTTGAATGAGGGAATTTATCAAAGATAACCAAGTCTTGCAAAGGATCAAGAAATATGTGTGTGAAGAGATCTTCAAGCTCACTATTAGCTAGAATACTTTTTTATTTTAGTAAGCATAGTCTTATAGAACAAAACATAGTCACTAATTGTTGGAAATATTTTGATTGATGTAAAAAAATATTGTTATCGCCAAATCACTTGCACCCCTTGAATGGCTTGAAGGTGATCATGATGTTTGGTGTGATTTGGTAACATGGGATCACCTCTCAAGATGTGGGACTTGGTTTCGAGGTGAACATTTGGAGAAGGTTGGCTTCCTATTTTTAAACTAAGTGTTGTACTACTCCTAATGTAGTAAAATGGTTATCTAAACCTAGGCTAACATTTTTATGGGTTTTAGGAAGAGATTTACAAGAAAATGAACTATACTAGGGATGGTGATGCACCAAATAAAGGGTATTTTCAAACTTAGGAAGCGTTAATTTGAAAAGGGTGTGTGTGATCATACCCAAATTGATCCTTCCTTTGAAACCAAACAGCATCACAAGTTTATCAAGATGCTTAGAGAAAACAAATCATAATAGAAGTCATTTTGTTGCCAGGTATTTATTTTAGATGACTCTTTATTACTCCAATTTAGAAAGGACTGGATAAAACTATGCTATTGGTTTGACCTACCCTCACTAATTTAGGTTGTGCCTTCAACGAGGGTGAGAGGATCCCTTTTATGACTGTGTTAGTGTATAATATCAACAGATTAAAGATATTTGACTCTCCCTTTGAAATATTTGAAGGAGACCTTGAGAAAACATGGTCAATAGAAAAAAAAACTAACTCTCATGAGCTGTCACCTTAGAGAATGAAGATGTTTTCTAGACAAGGTCTAGGTCACTAAAGAAAATGATAAAAATTGATTTTCATCTACATATTTTTGTAAAGGATAGGCAAATTCAATGAACTTCTTCAACATTTGTGGATATACAATGCAAGCAGGGATGGTTCATGTATGATTTATTACTGAATGTGTAATTTGTGGTTGGGAAGTTAAGTAGGATAAAGTTGATTATACCAAATTCTTGAGAAATTTTAACAAATGTTGGAAAATATACAAAGAAAAATGACAAAAGGCTTCAAATAGTCAGAATGAACCTTCAACTAGAGAATGTGCATCTATGAAAGCTCAAAGACACATGGTTTCACACATTCTTCAAGGATTCAACACAAAATATCATGTTAAAGACTTAATTAAACATCAAAATTCCATTATTCATCACACCTATGATACACTCATAGACTGACAAACAATTTATATCACCAAATGAAGTAAAGTGAATTTAAATCATTTATTACATTATGAAATGAAAAATCTCTTCATAATGTAATTGCAAATTCCACAATACTATCATGAGGACAAGATCTTGTGTGATTCAAAGGAACTCCTAATATAATATTGCAACAAGAACATAGATAACTATTTGAAGATATCTCAAAATGAAAGCAACCACAACTAGGTTCATTATTAACACGATTTACTTAAGGTTCTTCAAATTGATCAGCAAGGGAAATTTTATTTGAAATTTCAAAGCTTATCAATGGTTGGACACTTACAACCATCTTGACATGATCAATTTTAAATATATACAGGAAATAACTTATTTCTCAAATAAGTTCGTCAAAAATGGCTTCTCTCGTCTTTCTCTCCTTCTCTTTTATTTGAATAACTCTTAGAAAAATTAATTCCCCTCTGGCATGATTATCCTTTTCCTTTTATATATCCCTCCTCACTTGTTAATCTTCAAAGATTTCCCCCCCAAAAGCATGAATATTCCAAGGAATATTTCCCTTTTCAAAACTTGTTCTAGAACATGGCATTTAAAAGGTTTTCTTTTAAAACTTCAAGATGTACAAAGTGCAAGTATTTTCAATCAACTCCAATTTTTTGCTCAACCTGGGATATCAGGTCATCATTTATAGGAATTAATTTAATCATTCTTTCCTGATATTGATTATATAGTGATTTCAAACAATCTCTAAACACTTTTAGCTGACTCTAAGCATGTTCATCATTTTTGCATCTCGCATTTTCTTCCTCTTGACTTCCACTTTTGTATCTTGTTCTTTCGAAACCTTGCTATATATGCATCATATCTTTTGAATAACTCATTAACCTCATCCTCATTTGGTCTTGTATGATGCTGGAAAATTAGTGCCTACCTAGATATTGCATCAATGCAATGGCCCATTTTCTATTTGTATTCTAGTGGTCTTCCTTTTGATTCTATAATTCTATTCTCAATCTTTCTCATGGTCTTAATGAATTCATAGGAGAAATCATTCTTTAGAATATTCCTTTAAAAATAATTAAGTAATAAATCAATCTTCATATCCCCATAGCTATTTTTGAACTTATCAATGACCATATCCTCTAATTTCAATTCAATAGCATCGAGAGTATTATCAACCCAATTTCTCTTGATTTCAATCTTTTCCTTGATCCCATTCAAGGTCTCTACTATGATCGTTGAAAACTCTTCAATATCATGTTGGCATCCTTTGACTGCTATAGGCACAATTTCCTCCTACTCAACTAACTCATCACTAAGTTAGGTAATGCGGTCTATCTTGGGAAGAATTACTTCGAAATAAAAATCTCATTTTCACACTATTCAACTATCTCATCAATTTCATTGAGTCTATTTTTGATATCTTCATAATTTGATCTAGCCTCTGTAATTAGTTCCTTTCCCCTCTTGGTCATTTTTTCAATCCATGTGTATATTGTCTAGACCTTCTTGTCAACCTTTTTTATTTTATCCATTCCCTCAAGGGTGTCTATGGAATCACTTGTCTCCGATCTTGACTAGGTTGACCAATCAATTGCTAAAAACTTGAGCTCATGGATTTAACTTTCCTTTTAACTACTTCTTTGTCATTTTATCTTAATCCACTTTTGTAAAATCTCATTAACATCTTAAAATACCCCTTTCTTTAGTTGGTCCCTTAAATTATTTCCCAAGGGAATAATCTATACATTATAATCATTGACTATCATGTCATCTCTAGTCTTTCCTTCAAAGGGATTGCTACTTCTAATGTTTTGGCTCCTAATGAGTCAGTGTGGGTTTTCCGATAGTTCTAGCTCTTTTTGAGGTTGTTACTATCTTTGGAAAAGATAGAGTAGTAAGGTCAATAGATTGTATAGGAAGGACCTATTTTTCCTCATTTGAAATTAGCTCACCGATTGACCCTTTCACCGAATTTTTCTCTTGTGATTCAGGTTAAGGATCATCAGGGACAACCATCAATTGTTTGAAAACCCCCTTCTCATCTTGAAAATTCTTCCTATTTTTCATCTTGAATTAGTGATTCAATGACCATCTTGTTATTCTCACCCTGTGTTAATAATTATTTCAGATGTTCCTCTCCTTGGTCTGGAGACTGAAGTTGATCATTATTTCCTTGATTTATATCAACATTCAAGGGAGATTCCTTCCTTATTTCTTCAATGGATGCCATACTAGACCCCACTTCTCCTTCAACATTTTCTTGAGTTACTGACTAGCTTGCAAGTTCTTCATTCTTAAAACTCTACTGAGTTGAAATCCTAACCTCCTCGTGCTCTGATGATGTTCCTGGAAATGATATGGTAGGTTTTTCATCTGAAGCCAACTCTGCATTTCCAACTAGAGCTACATGTCCTTATTAAAGCAATGCTTACCTCACCAAGATTTGTGGTTTGTGCTATGTCTACTTTCTCTTTATAATCATATTTACCCTTTTGAGAAAGTTCATCATCCTTAGTAACTTTGCTATGTACCTTGGGATATGGTAATATAATATATATGGGTTGATGGATATGCCGACATGTGGCACACATCCCCTTAGTTAGTTATATGGGCTCGCATAGGAATTAATTATATTGGGGAATGGGTAGACCTACATTGGGATTAGGTGTTACCCATCCTATTTAAAGGATGTGAGTATCATTATGAGGAGGTAGGTATGAGTTGAGTCTTCTACTTGGTAGAGTTATATTGGAGGTGTCCCCTCAAGTGGATTCCCATCTTGGGAGATTGTGGAGTTACTCCTTCCTTAAGGAGCATTGTATGGTGTTGCCCTACCTTAAGGGTATTATTCGAATATATTGATATTAGGGCATCTTGGCCCCCATATATCCGGTGTTGTGTTATCTTCTCGTAATTTATTGATTTATTATATGCAAAGTTCTTATCATCACTTGTTTTTCGTACATTGGTTTTTTGACTCCGTGGCCCAATGGATTTTGGCACATGGTCTAATTTTCTTTGTACCATGGTTTTTTCTTTAAGAAATCGCAAGCAATGTGCATCTCTAAGTTGGATCCGGTGTTGGTGCTCAAATTAATCTTGCCCCCATTTGGTTAAGATTTACCATTATTTTCTGTTATATTTTTTTACTTTCCCTGTAGGGGTGCGAGTTGGCTTTATGGTTCTTCTGTGTATGGTTTAGTATTTCCTCTTTTTTGGTCGAGGATCATGTCTGGATATGAATTATTTGGTGGTTTCTTGTGGGGAACCCATTGTGTTTTAAGTTTTGAAGTTGGAGGGATCACCTATTGTAAATTACTTCGAGTCTTGTCTTTTTATTTATGCTATGGTGGGTCAAATTTGTAAACTTGTAATTTTCTTTCACATTCAAAAATGCAAAATCAGCCCTGTTACCCAATAAATATTCTCCAAATATTCACAATTATAAAGTAATGCAAATAATTTCTCAATTGGTGTCAAGGAGTGTAATTTTTCATAATTAGAGTGGATGCTTGAGAAGCGAGTGTATATTTGTAGCTTAGGGAATTTAAGAGGAAAGGATTAAAGGTGTAAAAAGGGTTTTGAAACCCACAAGGGACACGTGGCTACTTGTATGCAAAAGGCATGGATGTGGGTCATCAGGGCACTCAAGCATTTTTTTTTGAAAGGGAAATGGGATAAAACTATAGAAAATGGCCTTAACTTCACTATCACCCAAGTGTGACCACGTGTCAAGAACGTGTTGAAATCCAAAAATTAGATGGGCGGGTCAAGTTTTCCAAAAGTGTGTAAGTTCTCAAATGCTGCAAAATTACAAAAGGTGCCCCCGAGCCCGTGTTAGCGAAAAGTCTTATTCCACATGGATGACTCATTTTCAAAGTTGAGAATAGTGGATTGAATGGTCATGATGCAATGCATTTATTTTTGCCACCATTAATGTTGCTACACAAATCAAGGATGTTTTAAAGCCTATGAATGATTTCATCTTTATTTACCAATTTGCTTGATTTTTGTTGCTACCTTTGTGATTTTCATGGATAATTATCACGTTATTAGATGTGAAGCATGAATTGTGAACCTGAGGACTAAAAAGGCCATTGATTTGGATTTAAATTTCTGGGAACTCATGGATTGATTGGTAAGATCTTAGAAACTCTTGTGTTTCTCCTTTAGTGGCAAGTTGGTTTAAAGTAAAGTTAGGGTTTTTGAAGATGAAGACCATGCCATCTTTATTCTCAGTTGTGTCAAGGGTCACGAGTGATTTGGACAAGATTATAGACATGGACTTGATGTGTGTTGATCTAGATGATTTTATTCAGAGACTTAATAGCCCCCATAAGAGTGAATCCCTAAAGGAAATTCAAGATAGTCATATTACTTTAGTAGGTGCTATCCCACCAGTGGTTCATTTCCCAAAGTTGGTGTGGCATTGTGCTATGAATTATGATCCCAAAAAGAGGGAAGTATTAGATGGGAGTGGGGATGTAGTTTTAAATTGACACCTGTAGCCATTAGAATAATGTTAAAATTTCCTATAATCACCAACTCAATCACCATTTCTATCAAATTATCCCTATGGGATTATGAAGCAAATAAAAAATACTATTCAAAGATGATAAATACAAAATGACTCATTGTGAAAAAGACAACAACTAGAATCCCTAAAAAGCTAGTTAGGGCACAATTTGTTGAAGAGGTGGAAGATGTCATTGTGTTATTAAGTCGAATGATGGGGTTATAAAATGTAAATGAATTTAAGGAATGGATGGTTACTTACATATGGATCTTTTTAGAGAAAATGGATCATTTTCTGGGAAAATTTCAATGCGAAGCACTCCATGGCCACATGGTCACCTTAGCAAAAAAATTGAGATGGGTGACAATTCATAGATAGAATTTTATATGATGAATTACTTAATCTACAATGTTGTTGGGCATATACATTTCCCAGGTTTTTCACCACGTGCATATTTCAAGCAAGTGCCAAATGCATGAGATATTCCCCAACTACAACTGATCAACTAGAGTGGGAATGTAAGGTTAGTTAATGATGCTTTCTTTTCCCCAATCATTTGTCTTTTCAAGCTAGAGTGGGGACAATATAGGATGTTTGAAAAATCTAGACAAGTTATTTTGGAGTATGGATGTTACTTCATTCAGATATAAAAATTTCACATACATAAGATTTACTACTTTTGAGGGAAAGCCTTTTAAGTTTCCTATGTATGTAGATGATAAATTTGTTTTGTGTGAACTAGCAAGGCAACTAACTCCTGTGCATAAACTGATTACTTGGAGGCATAAGAAAAATATCAAATTCCCTATTGGAATTGGAAGATATGCACACCCTTCCATCATAAATGCTAGGTTGATTGAAGATGAAATGCAAAAATTTGACATGGAAAAGTTTGAGGCAAGGGCCAGTTATGACATTAGATGGGTATTCAACAACATTGTGAACACTTTTGAGCATGAGCCTCAGTTTGAAGATTATTGGATGAACTGTAGGGATGAAGAAGAGGTTAGATTAAGGGATTTATCTAGAATGACCCTTTCACAAATAATTTATTTCAAAATTGTAGTTATTCCAGAAGGAATTGTGGATGACCCACATATGGTAAGCAGGTATTATGTTGATCAAAAGGTGGAAGCACAACCCATAATTCCCCTAGATTGGAATGGGATAGAAGCGTGAATTGGTTAACTCAAAAGGAATTGACCTATCAATTCAGAATACCAAAATCTTAAATAAATTTAGGAGCTTGGGAAACTTGAACATTGATATTCCACCCCTGAAGGAGGGAGCAGATAGAATGGATCCTCTAGGAGGAAAGGCCCTTAATTTCCCTAAAAAGGCCTACTCCTGAACTCATAAATGATTGGACCTCATCTGCTAGTGGAACCGACACTCCTATGTCAATTCAAAGCCAAAATATGTAAATCCTAATTTTGAAAGCTATGTAAAATGCCCCATTACTTTTATAATGCCAATCCAGAAAAGGGGAAGGGATTAACATCCCATGTAATTTGCTCAATTGTTTCATCAAAGCTTTATAGTCTTGAGAAATTAATAGTGGAGTAATAGAAAGTGGTATTACTAAATCTAAGTTCCATAAGTAAGGGAAAAGAGCAGATCCTAATCTAAAAAAATTTTGAAAGGGCACACAAGAAACATAAGGTTGCTTATGTACTAGTATTGGTGAGAGTAGGTGCCCACACACCCAAAAATCACAAGCATAGAGATGTAGTAATCGATCCTCCTGAATTTTAAAGGAGTGATGTTTATTAGGCACAACATGCCCCATCATTGCCACAAATGGGACAATTAGAGTCCTTATTCCCACCTCTACCTGTTGAGGAAGAAATAATGCAAGCTACTCAATATCAAGTAACCCAAGAATTTTTTTAGATAGTTCAAGTAAGCATTTGAATCTTAACTCTAGGTATAAAGACATCTGAGACCCTACTTACTAATGATATGAGTATGCCTTTGACTAGAACATTGTATGAATCTACAAAGGCCCAAGCTGATGTAATTGATGTTGATACTAGTGAGGGATTTTCCATGTTATATGCTCTCAAATTATCATTGCCCTCAAATTATCTATGAGTGAACCATTAATGACACCAGTAGATGACCTCCAAACAAGTAAGGAAATAGAGAGAAATGCTCCTCCATTAAATAGTAAAGAAAAGGCTCAAGCAACAGATGCTCCTTCTATAAGACAAGTTGTTGTAGAATCAGATAAACCAGAATTGCCTAGTGGAGAAGATGTTAATATAGAGGTGTTAATAGAGATTGTTTATGTTTCTATGGAAGTTTGCTATGTATCTTGGGATATGGTAATATAATATATATGGGTTGATGAGTGATATTTTCTTAGCTAGATGGGAAACAAAAAAGAAACATATTTTTTTTCAAGAAGAAGAAAAAGAAGAAGAAGAAGAAGAAGAAGAAGAAGAAGAAGAAGAAGAAGAAGAAGAAGAAGAAGTAGCAATAGAAGAAGAAGAAGAAGAAGAAGTTGAAGTTGTTACGCATGATAGTGCATCTCCAAAGAAGGAAGCTTCAATATTTCAGTTTGAAGGGTGTATTCAAAGAAAAAAGGTAATTGTTTCCATAAACCCTAGCAGCAAATATAACTTCATCAATATGGATGTAGCTCAAAATCTACAGGTGCAAGCCAAGCATATCAAGGAATCTCAAATGGATGGTAAGCAGATTCAGGTTTTTGAAGATTTAAAGCTTTCTATGGATAAATATGTTTTACATTCAGATTTTTATGCTTTAGATATGGATGGTATGGATATTGTTCTTGGATATCCTTGGTTAGAGAGCTTGGGAACAATTAATCTTAATGTACAAAAGAAATTCATGAAATTATGGTACAAGAGAAAGAAAATTACATTACAAGATATCACACTTAGCAAAGAAAAAAGTAATGTAAAATTGGATCATGAAGATGAAGTTGAAGATGGTGAAGAAGGGAATAAGGATGAATCAGAAGGAGAGGATGAAGAACATAAAGTCACAAATAATTTCTCTACTCAAGAGAAAAAAGAAGTAACAAACAAGGTGGAAGAGGACAAGAAAGTTGAGGAAAAGGTTGATAAGGTTGAGTATACAAAGGTGGCACCATATCGACACCCACACCATCATGAGAGGAAAAAATCATGGAGACATGTTAGGACACATGAGGATAGAAATCCATATGGACATACAAGGAATCACAGGAATACTTTTGGCTACACATGGAATCAATGGAACAATAATTATATGACATGGAATCACAAGAATAATAATTATGGATATGCATGGATGCCGAGAAGGAACACATATGGACCAGTGTGGAACCAGATGGGCACAATGGAATATGGAATCATGTTTGGAGCAGCATCACCCAGTAGGATTTCATATGGGTGGTTGGATGATCGAGCATGGTGACAAGTGTGCAATAATTTAAAGCGCACTCATTATATGGCTTCTTCTTATGTTTCGGGGACGAAACATGTCAAAGAGGGAGGCAATGCTATGTACCTTGGGATATGGTAATATAATATATATGGGTTGATGGAGATGCCGACATGTGGCACACATCCCCTTAGTTAGTTATATGGGCTCACATAGGAATTAATTATATTGGGGAATGGGTCGGCCTACATTGGGATTAGGTGTTACCCATCCTATTTAAAGGATGTGAGTATCATTATGAGGAGGTAGGTATGAGTTGAGTCTTCTACTTGGTAGAGTTATATTGGAGGTGTCCCCCTCGAAGTGGATTCCCATCTTGGGAGATTGTGGAGTTACTCCTTCCTTAAGGATCATTGTATGGTGTTGCCCTACCTTAAGGGTATTATTCTGAATATATTGATATTAGGGCATCTTGGCCCCCCATATATCTGGTGTTGTGTTATCTTCTGCAATTTATTGATTTATTATATGCAAATTTCTTATCAAGAGATAACAAACAACTCCCAAAAAAACACACCAAGAAACCCAAAAAAATAGTCACCGAGGACGGGACAAACAAGGACAAAAACCAAAAAAATTAACAAAAAAATAGAAAAATTGTACACTATACAATAGTGTGTACCTTGATTTTGAGAGATCAATCAAGAAAGTGATTCAAGTTCCTACCATTAATAGGAAACTCAAGTAGTTCTCCATATAAATCCTTTAAGAAGAAATTATGCTCACTAATTCTGATGTCAATAGAGTAAGGACCATCCATAATGTATCAAAATTTTCATGTTTTCCCTTGTCCTCATGCCTGCTATCCCATAGTAACACAATATCTCCTACACTGAAAAATTGAGGAGTCACCTTTTTATCAAATAAGTTTTTCAGATTTTCCCTAAATTTCAAATGTCTCTAATGGGACTCTCTTCTTACTTCATCTAATTCAACAATTTGATTTATCCTTTCATCATATGGACTAACTTCTTGATCCTCAAATTTTCGAATAAATTAGTAGGAATATAGTTGCATGTGTAAGGGAAGGAGGGATTGAGTTCCATATACCAATTCAAGAGGTATTTTTCGTAGCTCTCTTAATAGTAATTCTATCAACCTAGACAACAAACTTCAATTGTTAATCCCATCTTCATTTATTTATCTACAATGTCCTCCTAATTCTTTTCAAAAAAAAAATTTTTATTTCTCTATTCAACCTATCCATTACCTTGGGGATTGTAATTAGATGCATATGTGATATTTATTCCATACTCTCGACACATAGCCACCAAGGGTTTATCTCGAAATCTCATAGCATTATCAGTAATTATTTCGTAGGCACTCCAAATTTGTAGATTATGTGATTCAAGAAAAAACAATAACAATTTGGTGAGTTGATTTCTTAGTAGGATTACCTCAACCCATTTGGTGAAGTAATCAAGAGTAGCCACAAATATCCATATGTGGTCTACACTTAAAGGATCTAAGATTTCTCCAACAAAGTGCATACCCCATCGCTTAAAAGGGGCTTCATTTGATACTTTGGTTATAAATGGAGAGCTCTTGAAGCTTTCAATCTTCTGTAAAATGTTGGCAACTCTAAAATTTTCCCACTAACAGAGGTGTATATTTAAAAAGTGTGGGCCACCAATAACCATCCCTTAAAATCTTGTGAGAAGTTACTCTTCCAAAAAAATTCCCCCACAAACTCCTCCATGAAAATCAGCAACTAGTTTAGGGGCTTCATCTTCAATAATGCACCTTAAGAGAATCCCTTCAGGATTCTTCCATGCCAATCCATAATTAGTGATAATATATTTCTGGGAAGCTAACCTGAGTGCCCTCTTCTAATTTTTACTCAAATGTCTAGGACATTCCAAATTCTTAAGATAAAACATGATGTCCTTGTACCATGCCAAATTGATCAATCTTTCATGGAAATTCATACCTTCTCCCTCAATTTCATTTATTTCCATTACCTGCAAGTTACTTTCTGCCATTAGCTTTTCCAACCCTAAACCCCTAACTAACTTGGTGGTTTGAATATCCATGTCATACTCTTGTAATTTTTTTACCCACTGACACCTTTTGCTTGAGATTTCCATTTCTGATAAAATATCCTTGACCATAGTATGAGGAACATAAGTTGTGATCTTGGAGCTCAAGATATATGGTCTGAAAATTTTTGTTGCTCTTACCAATGAGAAAGCTTTCTTTCCATAATAGTATATTTCAATTCTGCTCCTTGAAGTGCTTTACTAAAGAAAGCAATTGGCCTTTCATTTCCTTCATCATCGTTTTGCAATAGTACATAAGCAATAGTATTTTTAGAAGAAAAATAAAACATTTGAAAAACTTTCTTAGAATCGGGGAGTTGCCAAAATAGGGGAATTCTTTAATGCTTTTTAATCCCAATAAAAGCTTGTATAGCTTTTTCCTCCCATTTGATAGCCTAATACTATTTTAGCATACTCGCAATGGGGATAATCATTTCAGCAAAGTTAGAAAAAAATATCCTAATGAAATTTATTTGTTTGAAAAAGGATTGAATTCCCTTTTTGGTTTTTGGTATAGGGACTTTGCCAATAGCCTCCACTCTTTCAGGATTAATCACAACCCCCTCTTTAGATACAATGTGTCCCAACAACTTTTCTTTCTAAACCCCAAACTGGAATTTTATAGGATTCAATGAAATGCCATATTCTATACACCTTAACAATATTTTCTCCAGATGTTGCAAGTGATCACTTGTTTTCCTTAAGAATATTGTCACATCATCCTTGTACACAACAATGAAATCATTTATGTATCCCGAGAATTCTACATCCATATCCCTTTGAAATGTTTCTCCAAAAGTATTCATCAAACCAAATGGCATTCTTATATACACATAAGTACCCCATGGAGTGGTGAAAGTGGTTTTGATTCTTTCTAATGCTTGTTTCACCACCACTTGATTATATCCCGAGAATCTATCCGAGTAGATAATAATTCTTATTCAATAAATAACTCCAACATGTTATCTATATTGGTAATGGGATAATTATCTTTGATTGATGCCTTATTTAAATTCCTATAATTCACACACAACCTTATATCTCCATTCTTTTTTTGAACCGGCACTAAATTTTCCACCCATGAAGAATACCTTGTGGGTTATATGATGCCTCCATCCCTTAGCTTTTTAATTATTCTTGCATTCCGAGGGAGAGAAGTGTATTGATTTGTCTTTAATTTTTACTAAATGGTTTGGCATTAGCTTCTAGTGGTATCTCATGCTAGAAAAGGTCTTCCTATATGCCTTTAATTTTGAATATGACCATGCCAAGAAATCTTGGTATTTTTTCAACAGTTGGACATATGATTGATTTTCTTCTTTATTCAAGTTACTACCTAGCCATATTTTCCTAGGTTTACTATCTATCCCCAGGTTTTGTTCCTCCACATCTCTCAAAGTTAACATATGCCTAATAAAAATGTGATCAACATTGTCAAAGTTTGACTCTAGTGTAACCAAACCTCTTGGAATATTATTTTTCTTCAACTGAATAATATCCTTACCAAATAAGGTCTCTCTACCCTCATTAACACAAACCATTGGCTCCCAATCCACATTATGATTTGTGAATTCTCCTTTGTTTTGTAAAAACCTCTGAATTTGGGCATCATCTTCAAAAACTTTCCAATTTTGATATTATTAGGGATAGATGGTCTTGTCAGTATTTCAATGTCATATTCACAATAAGGAGACATTGTAAAATTTTCAAACCTAGATCCTAACACTTCCAATTTGTCTGCTACAGTATTCTACTTTCTTTCATGGTATACTATGTTGAAGGAATCAAACATTTCAATGAAATCCCAAACTACATGCTTATATTGTTTCATTCTTTGATTCTTTGTTGTATACAACTTTTGAACTTGCTTGACTACCAATTCTGAATCCCCTTTAACAATAATGTCTCAAATACCATACCTCCAAGCAATCCTTAAACCAAAAAGTAGTGCTTCATATTTTTCAATATCATTTTGCATTCAAACTTGAGTTTATAAGAAAAATTGAATTCTTTCTTGTTTGGGGATATCAAGACAACACCAACACCATTTCCAAAATTAGAACAAGCTCCATCAAACATCAAATTCCAAGGGGAACCAAGTTGCTCAGGAAATTTGCATTTATCAATTTCATGCTCCTTAAAATCTACATAACCAACAAAATTGTCAACATCTACATCTGTATATAATACTTCATACGAAGCATTGTTAGGATATTCATTCAGATTTAACATCTTCTTTACACCATATTACTTTACAAGGTTTCCTTTGACAAGTATGGTTGCGTATGACATATCCATTTACACACTTCCCCCACACTATCAACCCATTTCCTTGATAATAACATTCCCCATTTAGTCGGGCAATCCACAATAGCCACATTCATAGTTAAGGATTTTCCCGGGTAAGCCATTAATTACACAATTAACCCTTTAACATATCTAATCATAGGCACTTCCTTTGAATCCATAGTTGTGCACTTTCCAAAGGATGCTATTACTTTAATTTTCAATTCATTCATCACCTCAAGAGGCATCACATTGCATAAAGCTCTGAATCAAACATACATTTGTGCATCAACCTATCCTTGATGATCAAAGTGGTATAAAAAGGATCAACGTCAAGTTGAGATTCCACAAGTGAAGTACCCAAGTATACTTCTGGTGATTCTCCCAATTCTTCAGGGCATGTGGTATTTTGAGCTCTACGATGATAGGAGGAAGAACCACACCATTCACATTATTGTCTTGGGTTGATATCTCTTCTTTAAATCCCAAATACTCAAATTCTCATTTTCTATGCTTAGGGATTATGAGCAATTCAAAAATAGGCACAATGACTTTTATTTGACTCAAAATATGGGCTATATCACATGGAACATATTTGGGTAAGGCATTGTTGGATGGGAGATTTATGATTCCTTCTCGGTGGTATAATAGTCTTTGCAATTTGGGCATGAGCTAGGTACAAGTTTTATTTGGAACAACAAGGCTTTTGTTAAGTGCATCCTTCTTAGGGGGTTCTTTGGGGATATTAGTTAGAAGTGGAGTTTTTGGTTTAGCTTGAGGACCTCCCCCTTTGATAACTCTACTTCTGGTATTATATTCCTTTTCTTGAGCAACTAATACATTCATCAATAGTTTCCTATCTTCCTTAGAAGGTATTCCCCCATCATATTTTTTAATCTTTAAATCCCTTAAATATTCAAAATCATGATTAGGTAAATCAAAATCTTGCACCATATCAATCTCAACACCATCATCATGCGGGAGGGTAATACTCGGTGAATGCAATCCTAAAAACTTTGAAAAGTTTTAGCACTTATTAACTAACTTGAAGTATCCATTTCTTGTGAATTTTCAGGGCATTCCATCATACACACATCACCATAAGCTTCATCATCATTTACCTATTCAACCTCCTTACTTGAATCACATGGGAAGTTTGGAAGGAAACACTTATCACACCAATCAATAATGTGGGCCTCTTCCACTATAGCAATCTTGGCAGTCAAAGGATATGGAACCAATCTATTCTCTCTAAGTTGTGGTGGCTTATTACATGATCCCATGGGCCCCTTTCTTCAGTAACCTGATCTCGTGATAATTCCTAGGATGATTTCAAAATCTAACCTAGTTTTTAGTTTATGTTGACCTTGAGAGCTCTGTCTTATCCCTTTTTCTACCCTAGCCAAATTGTAAGATATTTCTTTAACTTCCCTGTCTAAAGTCTTCACAACCTCCTCCAGATATTTTAGATGACTCTTTATTACTCGGTTTGGAAAGGATTGGATAAGACCATGCTAAGGGTTTTACCTACCCTCATTAATTTAGGTTGTGCCTTCAACCAGGCTTAGAGGACTCCTTTTGTGACCTGTGTTAGTGGAGGATATCAACGTATTAACAATATTTGACTCTCCCTTTGCAATATTTGAAGGAGACCTTGAGAAAACATGGTCAATACAACATAACCTAACTCTCACGAGCTGTCACCTTAGAGAATGAAGATGTTTTCTAGACAAGGTCCAGGTCACTAAAGATAATGATAAAAATTGATTGCATCTGTATATTTTGGTAAAGGATAGGAAAATTCAATGAACTTATTCAACATTTGTGGATATACAAAGTGCAAGAAGGGATGGTTCATGTATGATTTATTATTGAATGTGTAATTTTTGGTTGGGAAGTTAAGTAGGATAAATTTGATTATACCAAATTCTAGAGAACTTGTAACAAGCTGTTGGAAAATTTACAAATCAAAATGTGAAAAGGCTTCAAATAGTTAGAATGAACCTTCAACTAGAGAATGTGCATCTATGAAAGCTCAAAGACACACGGTTTCACACATTCTTCAAGGATTCAACACAAAATATCATGTTAAAGACTTAATTAAACATCAAAAGTCCTTGATTCATCATGCCTATGATACACTCATAAACTGACAAATAATCTGTATCATCAAAATGAAAGTAAATTGAATTTAAATCGTTTATTGCATTATGAAATGAAAACTATCTTCATAATGTAATTGAAAATGCCACAATATTATCACGAGGACAAGATCTTGTGTGATTCAGAGGAAATCCTAATATAAGATTGCAACAAGAACACAAATAACTATTTGAATATATCTCAAAATGAAAGAAGACACAACTAGGTTCATGATTAACATGATTTACTCAAGGTTCTTCAAATTGATGAGCAAGGGAAATTTTATTTACAATCTCAAAGCTTATCAATGGTTGGACATGTACAACCATCTTAACATGATCAATTTAAAAATATACAGGAAATAATTTTTTTCTCAAATAAGTTCCTCGAGAAAATGGCTTCTCTCGTCTTAGTCTCCTTCTCTTTTATTTGAATAACTCTTAGAAAAATTAACCCCCTCTAGTGACATTATCCCTTTTCCTTTAATATCACCCTCCTCACTTATTAATCTTCACAATTTTCCCCCAAAAGCATGAATATTCCAAGGAATATTTCCTTTTCAAAACTTGTTCTAGAACAAGGCATTTAAAAAGGTTTTCTTTTAAAACTTCTAGATGTACAAAGTGCAAGTATTTTCAATCAACTCTAATTGTGATCGAATGGGATATCAGGTCATCATTTCGGGGAATTAATTTAATCATTCTTGCCTAATATTGATTATATAGTGATTTCAAACAATCTTTAAACACTTTTGGAT
This sequence comes from Taxus wallichiana var. yunnanensis, assembly GCA_018340775.1. NCBI lineage: Eukaryota > Viridiplantae > Streptophyta > Pinopsida > Cupressales > Taxaceae > Taxus > Taxus wallichiana. Next base: position 556,020,223 of record CM031237.1, read on the forward strand.
GAATCTGATATGAAATATATCCATATTCACTTTTCAAGAATCTACCTTGGGCGCCACACACTCTGTTTTATGTCTCATTGGCTTAATTGCCACACATAGTTTTTGTCGAATCACCCTGATTTACCAGCTCTACTCATTCCTAAATTTTTCCAATTCTTAAATTTCTCTCTGTGCAAACTAAAAAAATATCCTTCATCTCATGGGAAATATCTCACCAAATCAAGAACATATGTCTCTACTTTATTATAAAACTTGTCTCAACTTCATTGTCATCATGCATTTCCCTTCTTGTTCTAAGTACAAGAAATTTCATCAGAAAAATGGTGAAGGTACTCGTAGCTCACAGCCTGAAGGAAATTTCTTTAGAGGACTTAAATCAAATTTTTGATTTGAGTGGTCCTAATGAAGCCTTTTTCAGGGCTCTATTTGATATAGAGTGTGTGGGTGACACCAGAGGACCCTTAACATATTGAAATTCCATTTAGCACTTCTTACAAGGCTAATTAGGATCAATCTTGTGTTTGCAGCCTTCCAGGTTATGTATTTCCATATTTTTAGATGGGAACACTTGAAAACCCCAAATATTTAAAGAGATATTGGGTCGAGAGAAGACCTTAGGTATTTGGGAAAACCAATTTTCAATTTCCCTTTTTATGTGATGAGGGGTTTGTATCAAAATATATTCCCAAGGAATCATATGTGTTGTATGATAAATCTTACATCTACACCGTGCCTATTATTTCCCACAAAATAGAAAAATTAGAGAGGAGAATCAATTTCTGGAGAAAAAGCAAGTATAGACCATGCCTTCGTAACGCATTTATAACTAGGGTCATATTCAGGGGAAAAATAAAGGTGAACCACACCTCGACCTCTAATTGGTATCTCGGATGGAGAATAAGATAGATCATTGTCTTTTCATTGTTCAAGGAAGCAATTTCCTTTGCTTAGGACAATAGGGGATATTTACAATTCAGTCATCCACTCGCTTAATGCATCGTAATCCTTAGGAAGAGCATGAGTTTTTAGGGCTCTTAACCATTTCCTTGTCTCGAAAGAAAATCCACCTTCCACAAGGAAATGGGAGGTGGGTCAAGTTCAAGGCCTCGCAATTAGCCCAACCAAAAACATGTAGTAATTTCCCTTCCAATCACCTCGGCCATCCCCTTCTCAAGCTGCTCCTAAGACGTTGACCCTTCATAAAGGGAAAGGAAATAATGCATTCTTCACAGGAGGTCTAGATCTTTTAGATTGGGTGTCATCACAACAGAAGAAAGTTGAGCTTGAGAAAATCATGAGTCATCCTAGAATGACTCTGGAAGTGTTGATGGACATGGGAATGTCCTGGGACCTGATAGGGTTAGTAATTTTTGTTCAGACATCATAAGTCTCAAGTAAGTTTGTGCTGAGGAAAAACAAACTTTTGAACAAGCTTCTATTCTGGGAGGAAACTATGAAGTAGGGCTGAAAAATGTCTAGATGTTGCCTTCCTTTCATTGTTTCTATCTCTGGCATATGTATATCTTTCTTTTTCATGGGCAGGGGCCCCTATAGAACCCCATTTTTTTCCTTATTCAAAATGCAAGAAGCACAACAATATCAATCATTTACATGATTATCCAAATGTATGTTAACTTCATCAAAGTAAATATGACATTACTACATTATTCCACTTTTCAATTGAGATAAAAGACCAATAAAATTTAGAAAAACAATTACATCCCATGTAATAGAAGTATTATTTTAAAGTATCAGTTTAAAAGAAGGAATATGAAAATAAAATACAACTTAAGGAACAATGTCTAAGCATGTTCATCATCTTTTGCATCTGCATTTTCTTCTTCTTCAGCTTCCACTTCTGTATCTTGTTCTTTCAGCAACCTCGCTATATATGCATCATATATTTTGAATAACTCATTAACCTCATCCTCATATGGTCTTGTATGATGTTAGAAAATAAATGTCTACCTAGATATTGCATCAATGCAATGGCCCATTTTCTATTTGTATTCCAGTGGTCTTGCTTTTAATTCTGTAATTATATTCTCAATCTTTCTCATGGTCTTAATGACTTCATAGGAGAAATCATTCTTCAAAATATTCCTTTCAAAATAATTAAGTAAGAAATCAATATTCATATCCCCATAGCTCTTTTTGAACTTATCAATGACCATATCCTCTAACTTCAAGTCAATAGCATTGAGAGTATCATCAACCTAGTTTCTCTTGATTTCAATCTTTTCCTTGATCCCATTCAAGGTCTCTACTCTAATCTTTGACAACTCTTCAATATCATGTTGGCTTCCTTTGACTGCTATAGGCACAATGTCCTCCTACTCAACTAACTCATCACTGAGTTGGGTAATGTGATATAGCTTGGGAAGAATTCCTTTAAAATAGAAAATCCCATTTTCACACTATTCAACTATCTCATCATATTCACTGACTCTATTTTTGAGATCTTCATATTTTGACCTATCCTTTGTAATTACTTCTTTTGACCTAGATTACAAATTCTCCATTCTTCAAACTTTGTTGAGTTGGCATCCTACCCTCCTCGTGCTCTGATGATGCTCCTGGAAATGATATGGTAGGTTGTTCATCTAAAGCCAACTCCACATTTCCGTCTAGGATATTTATGTCCTTATCGAGTAATGCTTATATCGCTATGATTGTGTTTTGTGCTACCTCTACTTTCTCTTTATAAATAGATTTTCCCTTTTGAGAAATTTCATCAACCTTAGTAACTTCAATATAAATAGAAAAAATCTCTTTTGTTAAAACCTCTGTATTAACATCTTCTTCACAAGGCAATTCTTGTTTATTTGATTCTCGCAACATCTAATCATATAGAAGGATCATATGTTTCTTGAGCATTTTATTTACTATTTAATGGAGGAGAATTTCTTTCTATTTCCTTACTAGTTTAGAGGTCATCTACCGGTATCATTAATGGTTCACTCATAGATAATTTGAGGGCATCTAACATGGAAAATCCCTCACTAGTATCAACATCAATTACATCATCTTGGGCCTTTGCAGATTCATACAATGTTCTAGTCAAAGGCATACTCATATCATTAGTAAGTTAGTGGTCTTATATTTATTCGTACCAGAGTTAAGATTTGGCTGCTTACTGAACTATCTACAACATTTTCCTGGGTTTCTTGATCTTGAGTAGCTTTTATTGTTGCTTCCTCCACTGGTAGAGGTGGGAATAAGGACTCTGATTTTCCCATTTGTGGTAATGATGGGGCATGTTGTGCTTGATAAACATCACTCCTTTCAAATTCAGGAGGATCAATTACTACATCTCTATGCTTGTGCTTTTTTTTGTGTGTGGGCACCTACTCTCACCAATACTAGTACATGAGAAACCTTATGTTTCTTGTGTGCCCTTTCAAACTTTTTAGATCAGGAGCTTTTCTTTTCCCTTCCTTATGCGGCTTAGATTGAGTAAGACAACTTGTTATCACTCCACTCATTAATTTCTCAGTACTATGAGGCTTTGGTGAAACACCTAAGCAAACTACATAAGATGTTAAGCCCTTCCCCTTTTCCTAGATTGGCATTGCAAAAGTAATGGGGAATTTTCCATAGATTTAAAAAGCATGCTTTCAACCTTTTTCCAGAGAATGGGTATAGGGTATCGGTTCCACTAGTGGCTGAGGTCCACTCATCTATGAGTTCAGGAGTAGGCCTTTTGAGGGAAATTGAGGGGCCTTTCCTCCCAGAGGATCCATTCTATCTACTCCCTCCTTCAAGGGTGGAATATCATCATTCAAGTTTCCCAAGATCCTGAAGTTATTTAAGATTTTTGTATTCTGAATTGATAGGTCAATGCCCTTCTAAGTTAACCAATTCACAGTTCTTCTCATTACATCAATTATCCTTATATAGGAATCATCAAATTTTATTTCATTCTAATCTAGGGGAATTATGGGTTGTTCTTCCACCTTCTGATCAACATAATACCTGCTTACCGTATGTGGGTCATCCACAATTCCTTCTAGAATAACTATAATTTTGAAATCAATTATTTGTGAAAGGGTCATTCTAGAGAAATCCCTTAATCTAACCTCTTCTTCATCCCTACAGTTCATCCAATAATCTTCAAACTGAGGCTCATGCCCAAAAGTGTTTGCAATGTTGTTGAATACCCATCTGATGTCATAACTGCCCCTTGCCTCAAAATTTTCCATGTCAAATTTATGCATTTCATCTTCAATCAACATGGCCTTTATGATGGAAGGGCATGAATACCTTCCAATTTAAATAGGGAATTTTATATTTGTCTTATGCCTCCCAGCAGTCAATCTATGCAAAGGTGTTAGCTGCCTTGCTAGTTCACATAAAACCAATTTATCTTCTACATACCTAGGCAACTTATAAGGCTTTCCCTTAAAACCACTAACCCTTATGTATGTGAACTTTTTATATTGAATGAAGTAGCATCCATAATCCAAAATCACTTGTATAGCTTGTTCAAACATCATATATTATCCCCACTTTGGCTTGAAAAGACAAATGATTGGGAAAAATACAGCATCATCAACTAATATTACATTCCCACTATAGTTTATTAGTTATAGTTGGGGGAATATCTCATTCATTTGGAACTTCTTGAAAACATACACATCATGACAAACCTAGGAAATGTATATGCCCAACAACATTGTAGATTAAGTAAGTCTTCATCTAAAATTTTATCTTTAAATTATAACCCATCTCAATTTTTGTTGTTAAGGTGACCATGTGACCATGGAGTGCTTCGTAATGACATTTTCCTAGAAAATTCTCCCTTTTATCTCCAAAATGATCCATATGTAAGTAACCATCCATTCCTTAAACTCATTTACAGTTTCTAACCCCGCTCATTTGACTTAATAACATAATGACATCTTCCACCTCTTCAACAAACTATGCCCTAACTAGATTTTTAGGGATTCTAGTTGTTGTCTTTTTTGCAATGAGCCATTTTGTATTTATCATCTTGGCATAGTCCTTTTTCTTTGCTTCATAATCTCGTAGGGATAATTTGATAGCAATGGTGATCGGGTTGGTGATTATAGGAAATTTTAAAATTATTCTAATGGTGCAGGCATTAATCTTAAAAGCGCATCCCCACTCTCATCTAATACTTCCCTCTTTTGGGATCATAATTCATAGCACAATGCCACACCAATTCTGGGAAATGAACTGCTGGTGGGATAACACCTGCTAAATCATTATGACTATCTTGAATTTCCTTTAGGAATTCACTCTTATGGGGCTATTAAGTCTCTAAAGAAAATCATCTAGATCAGCACACATCAATTCTATGTTTTAATCTTTTCCAAATCACTCATGACCCCTGACGCAACTGAGAATGAAGATGGCATGGATTTCATCTTCAAAAACCCTAACTTTACTTTAAACCAACTTTCCACGGAAGGAGAAACACATGAGCTTCTAAGCTCTTACCAATCGATCTGTGAGTTCTGAGAAATTTAAATCAAAATCAACGACCTTTTCATCCCTTAGGTCCACAATTCAAGATTTATAGCTAATAATGCAATAATTATTCACAAAAATCACAAAGGTAATGATAAAAATAATAAAAATTGGTAAATAAATATGAAAGAATTCACAAGCTTTAAAATATCCTTGATTTGTGTAGCAACATTAATGGCGGTAGAAATAAATTCATTGCATCATGACTATTCAATCCATCATTCTCAACTTTGAAAATGAGCCATCCACGTGGAATAAGACTTTTTGTTAACATGGGCTCGAGGGAACCTTTTATAATTTTGCAGCATTTGAGAACTTACACACTTTTGGTAAACTTAACCTGCCCATCCACTTTTTTTTCTTTCAACACAGGCTCGACATGTGGTCGCACTTAGGTGATAGCGGGGTTACGACCCTTTTCTATAGTTTTATCCCATTTCCCTTTCAAACCAAAAATGCTTGAGTGCCCCGGTGACCCACATCCCCACCTTTTGCATACAAGTAGCCACGTGTCCCTTGTGGGTTTTAGGAACCTTTTTACACCTTTACTCCTTTCCTCTTAAATGCACAAAGCTACAAATATGCACCGCTTCCCCACATCCACTCTAATTGTGACAAATGTACACTCCTTAACACCAATTGAGAAATTGCTTGCATTACTTTATGATTGTGAATATTCGGAGAATATTTATCGGGTAATGGGGCCAATTTTGCATTTTTAAAATGTGAAAAAAGTAAAAGTTTACAAATTTTACTGCCATACCGCAATCAATCGGGAATTTCCACATATCAATGGGAAATAAGAGAGAAAACACAAATAAAAATACAACACCAAGAAGTAATTTATAATAAACTATCCCTCCAACTTCAAAACTTAAAACACAACAGATTCCCCATAAGAAACTACAAAATAATGCATATCCAAACATGATCCTTGACCAAAAAAGAGGAAATAATAAACTATACACTAAAGAACCATAAAGGCAACTCATACCCCTACAAATAAAGTAGAAAACTATAACATACAATGATTGTAAATCTTAACCAAATGGGGGTGAGATTCATTCGAGCACAACACACCGGCTCTAACTTAGAGTTGAGCACTACCGTGATTGCTTCAATAACAAACCATGGTGCAAAGAAAAGTAGACCATGTGTCAAAATACATTGGGCCATGGATTAAAAAAAAATGTAGAGAAATAAGTGATAACAAACAACTCCCAAAAAAACACACCAAGAAACCCAAAAAATGATCACCGAGGATCGGGACATACAAGGACCAAAAACCAAAAAAAAAATGAACAAACAAAAACTATATGCTATACAATAGTGCATACCTCGATTTTGAGAGATCAATCAAGAAAGTGAATCAAGTACCTACCATTAACAGGAAACTTAATTAGTTCTCCATATAAATCCTTTAAGAAGAAAGTATGCTCACTAATTCTGATGTCAATAGAGTAAGGACCCATCCATAATGCATCAAACTTTCCATCTTTTCCCTTGTCCTCATGTCTGCTATCCCATAGTAAAAACATATCTCCTACACTTAAAAATTGAGGAGTCACCTTTTAGCAAATAATTTTTTCAACTTTTCCCTAAATTTCAAATGTCTACGATGGGACTCTCTTCTTGCTTCATCTAATTCAACAATTTTATTTATCTTTTCATCATATGGACTAACTTATTGATCCTCAAATTGTCAAATAAATTGGTAGGAATATAGTTGCATGTGTAGGAGAAGGAGGGCTTGAGTTCCATACACCAATTCAAAAGGTATTTTCCAAAGTATCTCTCTTAATAGTAATTCTATCACCTAGACAACAAACTTTAGTTGTTCATCCCATCTTCATTTATTTATCTACAATGGCCTCTTGAGATTTTTTAACAAATTTTTATTGCTTAATTCATTGTCCATTAGCTTTCCATCAACATCATCAATTAAATTCTCTGAAGGAATAGATTTGAATCTTATTCTACGATTTCACTCCATGTAGCCAAATTCAAGTTTAGGTTATTATTTTCCTCGAAGAAGGCTTCATCCATCTTACAAATAGTGGCTCTTCCAATCTGTAAATCATTATATATTTCAAGAGCCTCTTTAATTAAAGGATTGGCTTCTTGAAGTATACGCTCCATCCATCCATTTACCGATCTTCCCTTTTGACCTATCTTCTCAATCTCGTGATAAGAAATATCATCGAGAGTAGAAGAAACTATCGAGCTATAGTAGTTGAAACCTCGGTAGATGGATTTGGTTGTGTTACCTTTCTTAATAATGCAGTGAGTTGCTTGACCTTCACTTTGAGCTCATCCTTGGAAGCCTTGTCCTTGTCATATTTTTAAACAAATTCCAAGAGCATCCCGCACGCGTCATGTTTACAACCTTTCCATCAAGCATCTTTAACTATCATGGAGTCTTCATCGGAGTGATCTCACTGTAGCTAAGACAAACTCAGGGTAATGCATGGATGCGAGAAAGCCAACAGCTAAAACAAGTCAACTGTCATATATGGATTACATGCAGTATTTCTTGTTTAGGGCTTTAACCCTTACCCAGAATTCTAGAAAATCAATCTTCCTGAGATCAGTGTGTCCTATACTCCCCATGTCTGAAGATAGACAAGAATGAGGAGCCACTCCAAGGAATGTATACTTCATCTTTTCCTTTCCTTTGGATGCAGAAGTTGACATCAAATTTTGATTTTGGAATCGAATAATTTTCAAGAGTTCAAAAACCGAACCTGGAGAGTTCCAAAACTTGAAAACACAAACCCTGAAATTCTAAAAGAAACAGATTCTAAAAAGGAAGAGCATAGTTTCCAAAAAAATTCCAACCTCAAAACCATCGATTCTCCAAAAATAAATAATTTAGAAAATGTCAACCTCCAAACCCCGAAAAAATGAGAAATCTGTGAAAGGATAGATTTCGCCAAAGGCACGGAAGGCAAGTAAAATACTCAAGAGTATCTTGATGAAATTTTCACCAGATGCCTATAGAAAATTTGATTGTGGAATTGTTAAGATCAAAAACACCATCAGAGGAAACATAGTAGGCAATGTGGATTTCATCTCCAAAACAGATGAAGGAAGAATAAAGAGAAAACGAGAAAGGAAAAACATACCAAGAAGATCTAAAATCAAAAAGAAATAACTCAAATAAAATACCTTGGAAATGACACCGCGAAAGTTCAAGATACATTACCAAAAAATAGGTTAGAGAAAAGTGTCAGGTGAAAATGACAAGCTAAATCGTGAGTTTAAATAGAAAAACCCGACATTAATGACCAAATTTTGACATGTACGGAAGTATATAAGAAATAAATGCGCAAAAAAATTTAAAAATCCAAAACACAGAAAGTCTGAATGTCGAAATTTTGGACTTTCGAGATTTCAGACTTTGAAGTTAGGACGTATAAATTGTGGAATAGTGATGGAAAGACTCTGAAACCTGAAAGCCCAAAAGTCCAAAATTTTGGACTTTCGGACTTCGGAAGTCCAAAAATGAAAAAACCAAAAATGGTTGGGAAAGTTCCAAAACCAAAAATTTCAAAATTATGAAATTGTGGGCTTTGAAGTTTCAAACTTTAGAACTCCAAATGAGATTTTTCCCAAAATGTGATATAGAATCCTGAAACCCAAAATCTTGAAAGTCTAAACTTTGGACTTTTGGTGTTTAATTTAGAAGTTCAAGTGAGATTATCGCTAATTACTAAAGAAAATCTCCAAATTCTGAAAGCCCAAAAGCCCAAAATTTCAAACTTTCATGTTTTCGGAGTTTGGAACTTCTAAATCACAATTTCAATTACTTTACATTAAATTTCCAAAAGGGATAAATCCTTGAAATCTGAACTCCAAAATTTTTGATTTTTGGAATTCGGAGAATCTCTAGAAAGTACTAAATACTTCCGAGTGAAGGATTTAAAAAAATGTTTTGATCAATTTTAACACATGTTTCCCAAGGTAGGTTTTAAAATTTAACATTTTTGTGACCTCTAGGAATGTTTTCCGCTAATATTTTTATTAGTAGCCTTATACAAACCATTGGGAAAAGGAGTCTTGGAAGCAGAACTACATTCAAGGTTGCACATAGAACAAAATAATAACAAAAACGAAAACAAACAATGTGTAAAGCACTTGGAGGAAAAGGCAAAAACACTGTACAGGGGTGAAATAGTCTCAAAAGCAAGCTTTGAGATGTATCCCATTCACGTGAATGAGAAATTATTCTCCATTGAGTTTAGATAGATGAAATGAATTCACATCTTTGCAACTTGTGATAATATATGGTCCACTCCAGACATCAAACTTGGCATGTCTACCTAGTTTGGCTCTATCTTTTCCCATTAGAGAACCAAATCTCCCTCTTGGAAGCACCTATCAGAAGATTTCTTGTCAAAGGATTTCTTGACCTGAGCTTGATGTTGTCCTAAAGTTTTCATATCCATGTTTTAAACTTCTTCCAGCTCCATGAGTTCAAAAAACCACCATCAAGGATTCATTTTCCATAACTTCAAGTTGATGAGCCAACTCCAAAGAAGGTAATTCCAAGGAGAGTGGGAGATTTTCCTCCCTTCCATATACAAGCACAAAAGGTGAACTCTCAATGGCTCTTTTAGGTGTAATTCGATCTACCCATAAGGAATTATTAAGTTATGTATGTTAGATTCTTTTGTTGGCCTCCATCGTGTGTTTGATGATCCTTATAAGATTCTTATTACTAGACTCGGCCAACCCATTCCCCTATGGATAGTAGTTGGAAAAATTCTTGAGGTAGATCTCGTTCTTAATCACCCATTCAATCAAATTCAATCCATTAAAAACCATTACATTATCGAGAGATAACCATAAATGGAACACTGAACCTTGTCATTATATTTTCCAAGAAATCAAGGACTTCCTTTTCATTACTTTCTTTCAAGGCCACTACCTCTGTCCATCGAGTGAAGTAATCCATTATGGTAAGAACCCATTTATGTCCATCACTAGATGGAGGATTGATCATCCCGATGAAATCTAACCCCCATTGAATGAAAGGTTGATCCACTTGAATAGGATGTAGGGGAAGAGCTGTTAGCTTCTATTTGCTTGCAAAAAGGGCACATTATTTACATTTCCTCACCCAGAGATGAGAATATTTGAACAAATCTAGACAATAATAACCAGCTCACATAATTTTGGTTGCAGTTGTGTGCAAAGAGTAATGCCCCCCAGACAATCCATTGTGGAATTCTTCTAATATCTTATTCACCTTCTTTGGTTTGATGTAGCGCAGAAGAACACCATTCAAGTCCTTTCAGAAAAGAACATTATCCACTAGGACATATGGAATAGACTAGAGATGGAAAGTACATCTTTGGACTTTATCCATATTTGAAGGATATGCCCCTGCGAGGAGGAAATTTTGCATCTTTTTAACCATTCGACCTGATCATTACCTTTGTCGGTATTCAAAATCATAACATCTCCATCACTTTTTAAGTATATGTCTACACCGAGATTCTACCATAAACCATTTCCCTAACAATTTTAGTGACTTTGATGTGCACATCATACTCCATCACCTTTGTAATCCATCCAACACGTGTTTTCTCATTCATCTCTTTATTCAACAAAAAGTATTTGACGCTAAGATGGGAGACCATTAGGTGAATTTTGTTGTTGGACAACATGTGCTTAAATTTCTTCAAGGCTCAAATAACTACAAATACATGTTTCTCAACAAATGAATATTTAAGCTCATATTATTTAAGGGATTGACTGAAGAAGGCAATTGGTTGCTCCATCAAATCATCATTTTTTGGGTAAGAATCCTGAAATACTTTCCTAACCTACAAAATCATAAAGAATAAAATATTTATCAAACCTAGGGTTTACCAATGTGGGAGCTTGAGAAATGGCCATTTTGATAGCCTCAAGCTCTCTTTTCCTTCTTTTGTCCATGAGAATGGAATATTATTCTTCAAAGCATGGTTGTCAATGGTTTAGCCAACATTGCAAATTGGGGAATGAATCTCCATATGAAATTTATGGTTCCCAGGAAACTCTAGAGGCCTTTCTTGTGACTTGGAAGAGATAGGGACATAATCAAATAAATCCTGGCTGGATCGATAGATAGTCCTTCCACTGAAACAACATGTCCCAACAATTTTCCTTCCTACACTATGCAAAAATGCACTTCTTAGGGTTAAGTGAAACCCCAAATTCTCTACATCTTTGAAAAACCTTCCTTAGATGTGTGATGTGATCTTCAACATGCTTAGAATATATAGTTATATCATCAAGGTAAACCAAGATGATATCATTGATTAATCCTTTAAATTCCATGTCCATGGCTCTTTGGAAAGTAGCCCCTGCATTGGACAATCCAAATGGCATTTTTTTAAGCATACGTGCCCCACTTAGTAGTGAAATCCATTTTGAATTGGTCAGATTCTTGGACTAGAATCTGATTATATCCCGAATATCCATCGAGCAAGGAAAACCTTTGAGCCCCTGCCACTGTTTGAAGGATTTTCTCCATTGATGGAAGAGGGTAGTGGTATTTTAATGAGGCACAATTTAAATCCCTGAAATCCACGCACAACTAGATCTCTCCATTCTTCTTCCTTACAGGCACTAGATTGGCTACCCATGAGGAATGTTTGATAGGGAAAATTATGTAGGCTTTGATGAGTTTGGTTAGCTCCTTTCTCATCAGTGGCTCAATCTTGGGATTAATTGGCCTTTGTTTCTAATGAACTGGCTTAGAATTTGGATCCAGTTCAATGGTATGTTGTGCTAGACCCGGATCAAAACCACGTAATTATTTATAGCTCCATGTGAAAATATCATGATATTCTTGACACAATTTGATGAAATATTTCTTCTCTTGAGCAGTGCACACTTTACCAATCTTTAAAAGTTTTTTTCTTGTCACCTCGACTTCTTCAAAATCCTCTTCCTTGACCACCATGTTTGTGCTTTGTCATTTGGCTTGATCATCTAAATTGAAGATGGATTCAAGGGTAACTAAGCCTTTTGGTAGCTTATTTCCCTTCAGATGTATAATCTAATCACCATACGAATTTTGTAGTTTATCTTGGTGTTTGGAATTCCTAGGAAAAGAACAATTTGTTTTTCACTATCAAATACTTGTCAGCTACTTAAATTATCTGGAACTGTAAGACGGACCACCATCTTGACTACTTGTTGCTCCTCTTTCATGATGTCCACAGGTATGTCATACTGCGAGCCAATTGTAGCAAGCCTATCAGCATCTTGATTTTGTTTTTGGGAACTGCATGAATTCCAAAAGCTTTGAAATCCTCTATCAAGTCCCAAACTTGATTCTTGTATGACCTTAAGAGATCATTTTTTTGATGCATTGCGGGCCGTCACTTGATGCACAACCAACTCACTATCTCCAAAAATAGTCAAAGCCTTGATTCCTTTCTTCTGAGCTAGTTGAATCCCTTGTATGAGAGCCTCATATTTGGCCACATTATTAGTGTAACTAAATTATAATCAAGAAGATGAGAAATATTTATTCCCTTATAGAGAAATGAACATAACTCCCACACCGGATCCATTTTTAATTCTTGAGCTATTGAATAACAATTACCATAGTCCCTCAAAACTACTCAATATTTTAATTAATTATGGTATGATTGTACCTTCTTCATGGATGCAGTATGTACCAATCTAATTTCCTCCAAAAATAGTAACCCAGACTCTTCATCTGCCATCAAATCAGCGTAGGGATCATATTGATGATTTATACTTACCTCATCAAGAAATTTATGGGAGATGTCTTCTATAAGAGTAGTTGGTTCATGGTCAAAATCTTCTTCTTCTGGATCATAAATAGTGTAATTCCCATTTATAGGATTAGTAGTGTATGGCTCCACATGATTATGACAAATCGGTTCTACTCTTATAGTCACCTTTTTCCCATAATGATTTTTTAGAATGATATTTGACCAATCTAATGACAAATAACCACCCATATTGGTAGTAAAATCTCATGATAGGCAAATGGAAAAGAGAGGAGGAAGATCAATAATAGATATGTCTTATGTGAATGAAAAATTGGGACATGCATGGATAGTAATTTAAAGTCACTTAATGACTCGACATTCTGGATTATTGTACCATCTAACTGGACAACTCCTTTTGAAATGGAGTATATGGGATTCCCAATACATCTACAATTCTTGGGCATTACAAAACTACTGGCTCCAAAATCGATCATACAATTATGCACCAAATGATCACAATGATCAAGGAGATATAGAATGGTGGTGGATTATTGGCCTTAGGAATCCCTTTCCCTTTGGGTTGACACAAATTGTTTTTATTGTTTCTTTACGAACTTATGATCTATCAGTTATACCAAAACCATTCAAAGCTTCCAACAACAAATTCCTTTGAGAAGGAATTGAGAGTGCATCCCACATAGTGATGCTCAGATTAGTCTTCTTCATTTGTTCCATAATGTTGAATGGAATTGCCCCAAATTTACTAATAAATTTTTGGGCATTAGAGTCCTCTTTTGGAAAATGCTTATTGGGTATTGTGATACTGGAAGATCCTTCCTTCTTTGTAGCTTGATCAGTGAGTATTTCTCATGATTTCTTTCCTACATATATATCAATCGACACTTGTTTTGAGGCTATGAAGTAGATGCCTGACTAGTTTTGGAAGGATGAGACTTTATTGCTCTCTTTTTAGAACTCTTGTTTGTTGCTATAGTGGAGGCGTCAATATTTAAACCACAAAAATAGTTTGTTTTCCAATTTAGTAGTGTGGTTTCATTAGAATGTTGGTCTTGACTCTCTTGGGTAGATGGTGTGACTCATGACTCAAGTGGGGTAGATATACTTTGGACCATAAGAGCTTGACTCAAAACTCCATTTGGGAAAATATTTTGGTTGTGAGGCTAAGAACAAGGATAACACCATTCATAATCCTGAACGAGGTTCTTTTGGAAAGGTACAATTACTCTTGATGAACTGACAACAAGGGGGTTCCTAAAAATTCAAAGGCTTCACATTTGCATCTTGGCTTATGGTCAGGTTCTGGGGTTGATTACTTCCTTGAAAAGGGGATGACATGTTTGGTATTGGGGTTGGAAAGGGGAAAATATATTGGGATTGTTGTCTTTTAATCACTATGATCTTGTTTCGAAAGTCTGCTGAGTGATTTAACCTTAGCCAAATCATTTGAAGGAATAGACGTAGGCACAATTGATTGATTGGAAGTTGTTGGGACATGAGCAATGACTAGTTGTTTTCTGCAATTTTCAAAAAAAGGCATAGGAGGCCTAGGAGAAATTTTACCTTCCTAAATTAAGTAATTTTTGGCCCTTATAGTGATCTCATAGGCATCGGAACTGTAGTTCCCCATAGATTGAACCATAACTATTATATCACTATTTAAGGCCCATAAATAATACAAGAATGCATTGTTTGGAGATGGCCTTACAAGCGTCGGAATTTTATTCCAAGTTTTGTCAAAAAAAAAATTAAATTCACTCATATATTCTTGAGGGTCATTTTATGGTAGTGAGTTTTCTAGTAAGTGATAGGTGATCACTTTTGTCCTCAAACTACTTGCAGAGCTTCATGCCTAACTCGTTCCAAGTAGTAATGGAACCAGCAGTTAGGCTTCGAAACCATTGGAGTGATTTACCTTTAAATGATGTAGCAAGAAGTTTGACTGCCACGTTATCCTCTATAATACTATGCACTGCACAAATACTAGCCACATCCAAAATGTGCTCCCAGGGAGTAACATTGGTTTCTCCAGTATAAAATGGTAAATTTTTAAAGCAACTTCCAATATAGCATCTCTTTGGGCTAATAGAAAGGGGCTGCTGACATTGAAAGGAGGACAAGCATTGGCTACCATGGAAACCAAGGGTCGATTTTCCTTGGTGGAGGAGATATTTCATCAAGAGGAGTTTGAATGACCTTATGAGGTAAAGCTTGAACTCGGTGATGTTGAAATGCATCTTCTTCGTCTCTTTGAGAGATAAGGAAAGTTCGATATGATGATATTTCCTTTCTTTGAAGAAGCTCTTGTCTAAATTCTTCACATAAGTAATTACACTAAGACTTGAAATCCAGAGAAATGGAGTCATCTAGGTACTTTGATTCATGCAAGTGTGAAGATAAGTACCAATTCTATCCCATCAGGCATGCAAAAAATTGTTATCGCCAAATCACTACACCACTTGAATGACTAGGAGGTGATCATGACATTCGGTGTGATTGGGTAACATGGGATCACCTCTCAAGATATAGGACTTGGGCTTGAGGTGAACCTCCGGAGAAGGCCAACTTCTTCTTCCTAAACTAAGTGTTGTACTACTCCTAGTGCAGTAAAATGGTTATCTAAACCTAGGCTAACATTTTCATGGGTTTTAGGGAAGAGATTTGCAAGAAATTAAACTATACTAGGGATGGTGATGCACCAAATAAAGGGTATTGTTAGACTCAGGAAGGGTTAATTTGAAGAGGGTGTGTGCACCACAAGTCAACTTCACCTACTGCAACTTAGAGAGGATACATGATATCACAAACTAAGAAGCATATGTTCCTTTTGTTAAACTCAGATTATGCATAATAGATAGATAGAATTCAATTAGAAACACAATCAATCACCACGATAATATAAAATAGGCACATGTCAAACATCCATTTCACTTATAAAATTCAATAATAATATGGCTTGTATAACATAAGGAAGATAACCTTTTCAACAACTGATATTCAAACAATTATATCACTTTCTAACAGAATGAAATAAGATATTATGAGATAAAGGCAAGCCAACCACTTATACTAAGGAACTATGCATTCACAAATCATAAACACATCAACCATTAACACAATAACTCATCTTTCCACGAAAAATATCACTCTGAATGTAATTGAAAGGTTTCTGAATATTCAAAGCACTCTTCCAAGCTTGAAGAGTAACTTCTCAAAAATTGATCTCCCTAAAGACTTAATGTACTTCTCTATTTATAAGTTCCTTAGGCTGAGCCATTACAGCTAGGCCTTAACCAAAAAATTACTAAAAATAGAAATGTTATTAAATTCAAGGGAACATGCTCCCATAAAATAGAAAAGTTTTTGCAAGAATTTGACCTAGTCAACCCTACAATTCCGATCGATCTAGATCTTGGATCAGTCCTCTCATGGCCACCTAGCTTTGGTTGGGCTCTGTACAACATCTTATCTCCTTCTTTTGGTTTCCTTGGTCCTTCTCCCACATCGATTGTATTTGATGAAACGCTTTATAATTTCTTAAATCCCTCCATCCTCTTTTCCACATGCATAGTGATTCACTACATCCATATCTCGATTTCCCTTGTGATTTTGGCTGGAATTCTTCTAAGTTTACCCACAACCTTCTTTAGTCTTCTTGTGAAATTCTGGCATGACACCAACCTATCAATAGAGTCACTGCTGAAAGTCTAGGTAACCTCATCATCTCACTTCACCAAATATTTGAAATTTTCCAAGATTTGATCCTCCAGAAGAGCATTAATGTTTTTGTTGAAGAAATTACAATTAATAATATCAAACTCTTCTAATATGTCATTCAGAGCATCCATGATTTCTACTCATTTATCATCCAACTTCTTAATTAAATATTACAACACTTGAGACCAGAATTCCATTGCCTTTTGATATTCAAACAATTTTGAAGCATCATCAATTACATCCTCTTGAAGGAGTAGATATGAATCTTCTTCTCTAATTTCACTCCATGTAGCCAAATTCAAGTTTAGGTTATTATTGTCCTTGGAGAAGGCTTCATCCATCTTACAAATAGCGGCTCTTCCAATATGTAAATCATTATATATTTCAATAACCTCTTTAATTAAAGGATTGGCCTCTTAAAGTATATGCTCCATCCATCCATTTACTTATCTTCCCTTTTGACCTATCTTCTCAATCTCATGATAAGAAATATCATCGAGAGTAGAAGAAAATGTCAGAGCCATAGTAGTTGAAACCTCGGTAGATGGAGTTGGTTGTGTTACCTTTCTTAATAATGTAGTGAGTTACTCAACCTTTGCTTTGAGATCATCCTTGGAATCCTTGTCCTTGTCATATTTTTCTAACAAATTTCCAAGAGCAGCTTGCACATCATGTTTAACTCCTTTGTGTGTTGTTTTCCCAGTGAAAATCTAGAAATTTGATAATTCATTGTTGTAATAGTTTCCTTGGTTTTCCCTTCAACAAGAGTAGTAAATTCTATGAACCCTTCTCCAAATTGATTCACTGATAGGATAGAAACAATTTTAGGCCTCTTGGCCTATATTTTTGGTGTGGGTTATAACATGCTTAGGTCTATGACATCCCCTAGAGGCACCTTATTCTTTATTTTAGAGTCGACAAACAAAAAAATTGAATGGTTGATGTTGATGGGAGTGGAACAACCGATTCAGTACCTGAAGCACTAGTCAAAACAAGAGCAAAAGTAACATTGTTTGACATTTGAATGGAGGTGGAAATAATGGATGGGGTGGATGTGAGAATGGCCATAGGAGTGGATATAATGGGATTAGAAGATGAGACAGAAAGAAATGGAAGTGTTAGAGGTAGTGAAGAAGAGATGGGTGACCCAATCGTTTCCCCTGCTGAGAGAACTAGAAGAGATGAGAACACTTGGGCCATAGAAGGGGATGGGAAAGAATAAATTATTGTAGAGGTGGAAGGAAATGATGGATAAAGTGATGATGAAAGAGGAGATGGAAGATCCTATGAGACACTTTGATAATTAACAACTTTAACGACTTTTTAGGCTAGTATTGCTAGAGACATACCCTTGAAGGGGATCCTTTGAGAGAGAGGAATACTACAAACAAAAAATGAGATCTTCTTTGGAACTATTTGGCCCCTTTGGATGGAATTATTCCCTTTTGTAGGTGTTGGAAGACTCATGGTTGATTGGGATCCTATATTTATAGGTTGATCTAACCCTTTGGGTGAAATTCCCAAGGTGGCCAACCAATTATAAGTTCTCTAAGAATGGGCCCTGCCCTATC
The DNA here is from genome assembly GCA_018340775.1 of Taxus wallichiana var. yunnanensis. Taxonomy (NCBI): domain Eukaryota; kingdom Viridiplantae; phylum Streptophyta; class Pinopsida; order Cupressales; family Taxaceae; genus Taxus; species Taxus wallichiana. The sequence goes on from CM031237.1 coordinate 556,038,761, forward strand.
CTTGGTATTGTAAACATTATTCCACATACCAATCAATCCATGACAATGGCTGATTGGAAACATTATTAATTTTATATGCTGCATCCAAAACCTCATCATCATCTTGCATTTCTTTTAGAATATCGGTTATACCAAACTGTTGAATCTCATCCAGAGTTAACCTCTCATAATATATTTGTTGGATGATGATTTCATCCGAAAATGAATCCAAATGTCTTCCAACTGGGGCACATGGGAACTAGACATACCTATTTCACCAAATTTACCCTAGTAATCAAAACTGGTCTAAGGATGGAAGGTCTGCAAAGTTACTTCTAACATCTCTACATCTACGTTCTTCACCTTATAAATATTTGGACAAGTGTATCTGTCCTGATTGAAATGGAATTGAACTCCCACCTTGTGTCATTTATTCAAAATCTTATGATAGTCCAGCAACTATTAAACCAATTCTAGCAAGACCCACTTGTTAGTGGGACATCTTGACAGCTTACTAGGAGCACCTACAAAACTAGGAATCTAATATATGTAAATGTAGGGAATTGTAGGTAGATAGCTCCCCACTCACGTACTTCCTTGAAGGATTCATCAGAAATCCTTCAATTGTATAACTCTTTATCAAAGTGGTAAAGAATGATGGCAAAGAAAACATCATTAATTCCTTTAGAACTTCCTACTTCCTTTTCCAATGTAAGTTGAGGATAAAAATCATAAATTTGGGAAGTACTTGAATACCCTTAGTATTCAGTCTAGTAAAATCCCCCATAGCAGCTATAACATAGACCAGAAAGGATGTCATGTAGAAACTCTTGGAAGACAATACCTTTCTTAACTGAAAACAAATGGAGCTACTGATATGCTCCCCCATCTAATAAATTCTTTTTTTTCTTGATGGTAGCTATATACAGGAACATCCATTCCTGAAATTCCTTTACAGAGGGAAGGCCTAAAATTCTTCTTAGTAACACAATAATGTCATTGAATTCTGGATGAAGTCTGACCGATACATAGTCTTGGGAAATTTAGTAACATTCTTGGCCAGATATCTTTTTAACATGACCTTTGTGCATAATTCTATTTCTTTGTCCCAATGCTCTACTACCAATTCGGTGAAATTTTGCATAATATTTGACATCGGAAGTTTGAACAAGTCCTCAAAGAAATCTAGGTCCAAGCGGATTACAACCTTGCCATCAACATCCTTAACTGTCCTGGAGTCTTCATCGAAGTGAGCTACTATAACTAAGATAAACTCAGGGAAATGCATGGACATGGGAAATCCAACAACTAAAACAAGTCCACTGTCATATATGGATTACATCCAAGATTTCTTGTTTGGGGCTTTCACCCTTACCTAGAAGTCTAGAAAATCAATCTACTCGAGATTAGTGTCTCTATACTCCCCAAGTCTGAAGACAAGACAAGAATGAGGAGCCACTCTAAGGAATGTATACTTCATCTTTTCCTTTCCTTTGGATGTAGAAGTTGACATAAAATTTTGATTTTAGAATCTGAAGACTTTTCAAGAGTTTCAAAACCCCGAAGTTGGAGAATTCCAAAATCTAAAAAAAACAAAACCCCAAAATTCTAAAATAAAAAGGTTCGAAAGAGAAGAGCATAGTTTCTAAAAAACGCCAACCTCGAACTATCGATTATTTGAACTTAGAAAACACAAACTTCTGAAAATGCCAACCTCTGAACCCCGAAAAATTGATAAATGCTAAAAGCAAAGATTTTCCAAAGGCACGAAAGGAATGTAAAATACTCGGCAGTATCTTGATGAAATTTGCATCGGATGCCGTAGAACATTTGATTGTAGAATCAAAAAGATAAAAAAACACCATGAGAGGAAACATGGTAGGCAATGTGGATTTCATCTCCAAAATAGATGAAGGAAGAATAAAGAGAAAACAAGCAAGAAAAAATAAACCAAGAAGATCTCAAACCAAAAATAAATAACTTAAATAAAATACCTTGGAAATGACACCGTGAAAGTACAAGATACAGTACAAAAAAATTACGTTAGAGAAAAGTGTCATGTGAAAATGACAGGATAATTTGTGATTTTAAATAGAAAAACCCGACATTAATGCCCAGGTTTTGACATGTATGGAAGTAGGTAAGAAATAAATGTGCAAAGAAATTCTAAAAATCCGAAACCCAAAAGTCTAAAAGTTTAAAATTTTGGACGTTTGGGGTTTCAGACTTTGGAAGTTAGGAGGTAGAAACCTTGGAATAGTTATGGAAATACTCCTAAACCTGAAATCTTGAAAGTTTGAAATTTCATAATTTGGACTTTGGACTCAAAGTCTAAAAATGAAAAAACTGAAAAATGGTTGGGAAAGTTACAAAACCGAAATTCTCAAAGTCTGAAATTTTAGACTTTTGGAGTTTCAGACTTTGGAACTCCAAATGATATTTTACCCAAAATGTGACATAGTATATCTTGAATCTGAAAAGCCCAAAATTCCAAACTTTCAGAATTTTGGGGTTTCGGACCGAATTTTGATAGCTCAAACTTTCGGTTTTTTAGAGTTGGAACTTTGAAATCACAAATTCAATTCTTTTCCATAAAATTTCTAAAAGGAGAAATCCTTGAAATCTGAACTCCAAAATTTTTAGATTTTCAGAATTTGGAGAATCTCCAGAAACTACTAAATATAATTCCAAGTCAAGGATTTTTAAAAAATTGTTTTGATCGATTTTAACACATGTTTCCCAAGGTAGATTTTTAAATTTAAGTAATACCGATAAATAAATTAGTTTACATAGTTCATGTGTGAGAAATATTTTCCATTGATGTTTTAGGAATGTGTAAATTAGTAAAAGGTTGACTCTATCGAATTATTTATGTCGCACAACAAAGGAAAATAGTTTTTAGTGTTTCACAAGTTTTCAAGTTTTCCTTGGGTTTTGTATTGTTCCACATGTTTTTTGTAGTGATTATCATAATTGAAATCATTTGAAATTGCTTCACTTGTTTGGAGGATCACATTAAAGTGTTTTTTAGGATGTGGAAATACAATACAGTACCATGTAACAAATGATGTATGATGTAGAATAAATGAAATAGTTTTAGGCATGTGATAGAGAGGAAATAGACACACAACAAATGAATTTGGTCTCTTAAGGTCTCACGGGTTTTGGGAGGAGTGAATACTTCAATATAAAGGAAAATGAAAAGCAATTCCATGGTGGACATAGAAAGTCCACAAAGGCAATGAAAAGTACCGAAACAAAGAGAATACATGGGAATTTTGTGAAAGTTCAAGAAAATATAAAAACTCAAATATCATTCCTCGAAAGTTGATTCATGTCTTGATCGAAAAGAATGCTATTTTTCCGACTCTTAGATTTTATTGTTTTTAGAGATGAACATGATATATAAAGGGATTTAATTGTAAAATCAAAGAAGTGCTCAAAGTATGATGAACTTTTAAGGAAAAGAGAGAGTAAATAAAGGATAAGAGAGGATTGAATAATAAATACCTATCAATAATATTTATAAAGACAAAGGAAGAGAAAAATTAAGCAAACTAAAATTCCAAATAATTGAAAAAGGAATAAAGAACCAAAGGCATGGAACAAATGAAGTATGAATAGTACAAGTGTATGAAAATCAAAGTAAAGAATGAATGTATGTGATTAGATTAAATGAATGGAGGAAAGATAATTTAGAGAGAGATCTGTCAAAGAAGTAAAGAGTAAAGATGAAGAACAAAATTGCCACTCATCAGGTTGAAGAAGAAACTACACAAGGTGGGAGTTTGTGTTGTTGGGGAATGGTATATCAAGTGAGTTAGTTCACACGAATTAGCTAATTTAGTTTTTAGAATCGGGGATATGTGTCTCCAGTATTTTGGTTCCTACAAACATTTGTAATAATTTTGTGATTAGATTTGGACATTAGATCGAAGAAATCTTTTCTCTATGGTTTTCTTAAGAAAAGGGTTTCCACATAAATTATGTGTTTCTTATCGATCAAATATTACATAATTGTTATTTTTTGGATGTTAAAGTTTTAAATAAGTGAAAATTATAATTATGATAATTCACATCCTCAGTAAAAGTGTGTTCTCTTTAATTGGTATTAGATTAGGTTCCTTCAAGGATAGCTTAGAACTATAAGGTAGATCTCATAAGAACACGGGAAAAGTCAAGAAGGATTCTCCTCAAATAGAGCTCCATTATTTGATGGATCTAATTATGATTTTTGGAGCATAAGGATGCGCACCTATTTAATATCTCTTGGTTTGACATTTGGAAATTAATTGTAAATGGTTATACAGATCCACTAACTCCTCCAACAGATCAAGCTAGTAAGAAGGAAAGTGAGACCAATGCAAAGGATATGAATGCAATATTGTGTGGTTTATCTAAATCATAATTTTTTAAGGTGATGCATTAGGTATCTTCTAAAAGATATGGGATAAAATCAAAAACATATGAAGGAAATGATAAAGTGAGTAAATCAAAACTTTAAATGCATAGAAGTTAATTTGAGTGTTTAAATATGAAGGATGAGGAAAACATTTCTTTTTACCTTTTTGCTTGAATGAAGTTGTAAAACCATTATAGGACTTGGAGAAGAAATTAAATATGAAATAATTATGAAATAAGTGATTAGATCTCTTCTTGAAGTTTTTATTCCAAAGTTTCTTCCATCGAAGAAATGAAAGATCTAGATACTCTAACAATGGATGGATTGCATGTAATTATAACATAATATGAAATGAGAATATGAAATAAGAAATCATCCAAACCTGATGCATCCTTCAAAGCATCAAATAATTTGAAGAGGAATAATCCTAAGACATATAATTGATCCATTAATGAGTTAGATGAGGAAGAATCACGTTTTGTCGGGAATCTAAAGAAAGGATCTAAAAATACGAGTTAAGTTACCTTTCAAATTATTTAATTATGGTGAAGTAGGACATTATGCTACTAGATGTCCATATCAAAAACATTAAAAATAGTGATAATGAAGAATATCACAACTAGAATGAAGCTAACAAATATTATCATTCTAAGAAGATTTATAATCAAGGAAAGTCTTAGAAAAGGAAAAACTCCTACAAGCACAAGAAAAAAATCTATACAAAAGAGGAAACCAGCTCATCTAAATAAAGTGATAATTAAAACTCTACCAGTGATAAAGAAGAATCATTTCTCATGATAGTAGAGATAAAATAAAGAAAAGGAAAGATGGTTTCAGAAGATTAAGAATATGCTAAAATTGAATCTAAAGTGGATCTTGAAGGAGAGCTCATTTGTGTTATAGATGAGATCAAGATACTAAGGAAGAAAATAATGAAACAAAAATAGAAGTTTCAAAAACTTCATGAAGAGCATAATTATTCAAAATCAAAGTTCACATAAGATATTGAAGAATCTAATAATATCATCATTTTCCTGAAAAATCAACTTAAAGAGATGAAGATAAATGAGGATGTGAGAACCCATCTTAAAACAAAAGAAGAAGATTGTGAGAGGTTAGAATATGAGATTATTTCCTTTAGGTAAGAGATAAAGAAAACATATATGAAGTTGAACTATAAGAATTTTCAAAGTTCATGATTAAATAATACTTGTCTAAGTTTTGAAGAAAATCATAAGTCTACTAATGTTGATTCCAAAGAACCATCAAGAGTATCAAATCTAGAAAATCCAAAAATTATGCATATGATCTTGAAATTCAAATTAGTAATGAAAATATCAAGAATAAGGGTACTCATGTTCCTAAAAATACCAAATATACTAACATTACTCCAAAGCGAGCGTAGGAAAATGCATAAGTTTTTTTCTTCCAAAAGACTCACAAACTGAGTTTTTAATTATTTTTATGGTTGTTGTTTTACATTTAATTAGTTTAGGCACAAAATAGTAGATTGTAGTTACCATGTAAGATAATTTGGTAGGATGAAGAATGAAAATGAAATTTTTATGTGTTCTCAAATAGATACTACAACTCATTTGTTTCTTTAATGGATTTCAATGTTGAATTTTATAAGTTACACAACTATGAAAATATTACACATTTTATAGAAGTTTTTATGTGGAACCTCCTAGTAGACTAAGAATTAGTAAATTAGAAATAACTAGAATGATGAACCAGAAAAGGTTTGGAAGAAAAAGTCAATACAAGAAACAAAAAAGGAAAAATTCATGCTTGTCTAGAAAATGTTCCATGCACAAAAGGAAGGAAATCAGTGCTATATTGATAGTGGTGGCTCAAGCCATGACTAGAGATAAATATAAGTTTCTTACCCTGAAAAAAGTGAATGGATGTCTTTGTGAAGTTTGGAGACAATGCTACAACAATGATATCAGGTAAAGGAACTATTAGCCTTAATAATGGTAAATTACAAACTAAAAAGTGTCTTGTATGTTAAACTATTAAAGCATAGTCTTATGAGTGTTATAACAATAATTGATAGAGGATACACTATACCATTTTATGATGAGGTTTATGTTGGATCTCAAATGTGCACCCACCCTAGAGTCATAAATAACTCAAGATTTGAGTCAACATGGGACTGTCTCATAGTTGTGGGACCTGCGAACTGAGACAGACCTCTGGAGAAATACGGTTCCTCTACCTATCCTAATGCTAACACTACTCCTAATGTAGAAATAAAATCCTAAACTAAATGTGCCAAGGGACTAGGGATAGAAGGAGATGTAGAAAAGGGGAAAACCTAAGCTAAAGGTGGTGATAACACCAGAAAAAGGGGTGGTTGAGCTCTCTCCATGAGGGGGTGGAAATAGGAGAAAGAAAGGGAGAGAGGGCAGAAGAAATGTGCCATAGATCAAGAACCATGAATCCTCCACTTGCCCATGCATTGACAACAATGCAAAAATGGAACCTGCAAGTAGGAAATGCACAAACATGCCAAAAAATGAATAGAAAGGCAAGGCTGCAAAATAAAATTAGATAGGCAGAAAAACATGCCACAAAACACACTTTAAATTGCTTGAAATATGCACAATTACACTATATTCATGGTAGAAGGAATGATATTACATCACTTGTGGGAGATCGACATATTTTGGCGAGTGTCGCATTATAAAGAAAACTTAATAATTACAAATGAAATGGTTTTACATATATATGCAATTTGTCTTATTTTATCTCGCATTAAATTCTTTCAAGATGGTTGAATGAACTGATAGGTAGTTTAACTACATCAACAACCACCATTAATGTTTTGGTTGATCTATATTTTCATGCTTCCTCTCGCTTAATCTATGACCCATGAGTCATCCAAGTGGGGTTAGATGGCCATATAACTACATTGGGACTTATAATTCTAAATCAACCACCGAACCATAAGACCATTGACCTTTCACTATGGGGCATGCAACCTATGGGGTTAGACAACCATTTAACCTCCTTTATACAACCGCATAAGCGAACTTCGCTTCTAATCAAGTGACTTGTCCAATCGAAAGTTGTGCACCATCCAACTAAAGTTGGATGACCTTCTATCTCCTCTAGTCATAAGTCCAAAAATGGGCTGACCATCATTGTCATCCAACATGGGGGTTAAGTGGTCATCCTTAATGTGTCATCTAACCTAGATTGAATGGTCATATGACCCTAGCCATATAAACCCGTGCTATTTTCACCCTGCGCTAACTCGAACGTATTATCCCGCCACCAAGCCACAAAACTACTCCATCTCGATAGTGGTTCATTCATCCATGTGTTGTGTCCAATTTATAACCCTAGGCCATCCAACCATGGGGGTTGGATGGTTGTATATCCTCCATCCAACCCTGCGGATTAGACGGTCATTCATCTAGGTGGGGTTAGAAAATCGGACTTTCATCCAACCCTACGCCGACTAATCCTGACTCAAAGAGATAGGAGAGCTCACAATTTTTTGTTGTTTCTTGATCCAAGTTTGGTTTCCTTTGAGGCACATTTGAATCTACCTTTTTCCTTCTGGTGCTCAGGGCTGAAATTTGAGGGCCGTAAGTTAATCGCACAACCATACTTAAAATTTTAATAGGTTATCCAAATTTGCGGGGGGTAAATTTGGGATAAAAATTTTTATGACCTCTAGGGGACATCTGAGTGCTAGATGAAGAGACCAAGAGCCTTGAAGCATCCATTGGGGATAGATTCTAGACTAACCTTGAAGAAACTAATCTTTCCTTTTGAAACCTATCCCTAGACTTACGCTAACTTAGCACTGGATTTGAAACTACCTAGGTTTCTCTTGAATCTAATTTTTGGTATTTTCTTATTGAACTTGTAGCTACTCCATAAAATTAATTTTTAACCAAGGAGAGGCAAGGAGAATATGAACCTAAAACTAATCTTATGGGGATGAAAATATGCACCGCGAAAGCTACCCCAAAATACAATTCTACCAGGATCCACAAAATTTATGTGCAAAGGATAAAATCATACATACCCCAAGTGGAGTATATAGATCGTGCATAAGCACTTATTCTGTTAAAATCAAAACTACCTACTCTGCTCTAACTAGATACAAAGAGAAGCTAAAAAAATCTTACAATTGGCAAGGAGAAATACATTCCCTTCTTTACAAAGCGTGACAATGTGATCTGTTTGGAAAACAAACACATGGTGGAAGCGAAAATATTCCTTGCACTCCCAAGTTCCTCAAAGTATCATCTACAAAAATATGAATACCTCCTCTGATTGTTCTTCATTTTGTTAGAGGTGTTACAGTTGATCCTTGGTACTCTAAAAACTCTTCCTTGTGCTTTGAAGTGAGCATGACCGCTGGAAACTCTTATTTTTTCTCCAAGTTAGCCAGATATATGATTGGACATGTAACCTTGGGAGCCAGTAGGCTGATCCTTGTTATTTTCCCACTCTTTTGAAGCTCATCCCCATGAATGCGGACATCTTGTAGACTTTCTAGAATGTGGTTGCTTGTAAGTTGATGTGTACTTTATTTTGCTTCTACAAATATCCCTGCAAAAAAATATTCCTCCTCCATGATGACTTATAATTTTGTAATGATGTCATCATCTTTCTCTTCCTCCTCCATGGATGGCTAATGAGGAATTATTATAGCAATGGGCTCGTTGTGTTAGAAGACAAATTGTGGGGTTGAAAAAGTGGTGAACTCAACAGTTCCTCTTTACCAATGCATCTTCCAAGTCCGATAGAAAATCGACTATTCATGATCAATTGTTGCAAAATTCTCCTCTTAGATATTAGAATCCATGTTCTCCTATTCTTACATATTTATAGTTGATTCTTCCTTCACTTATGATTACGTGAGCTGAGATGAATTAGCAAACTCCATGAACACAAAGTGATATCATGCACACTTTGCATTCAAAGCAGAGAGGTTGTTGGTCATCTTATTTTTCTTTCTCTACTTCAAAATCATCTTTAACCTCTTGTTATTTTTCCCTAAAATATTTTGAGGTCTTAACTAGTAGTGGCATCTTATTAGACTCAAAATTTAAAATGAATCCTTCAAAATTTGTATAAACTCTCTTTTGTTAGGTTGAACTGTTTTTTTGTGTTTTTTTGTGGTGGAGGGGAAGGAGTAGGATATTCTTGTGGAGGAGATGGATACTTAGAAGGAAAGAGGGCAGAAAAATGAAGGTGGGATGGGAGGGAAGAAGATGGAGAAGGGGAATCCTCAATGGGGGCAGTAGGCAAGAAGCTAGGGATATGAAACTCAGGCTGAGATGGTGTAAGTTGGGGAGGAGTAATGGGAGGGTTGTAGGATGAAAGTGTAGGGTTACCCCATTGACAGGGTTCAAAAACACTATATTGGTAAGCCTCCATTTCTTCAACCTAGTCTATAATCTGTGGCATTATTTCAATAAAAAATTGCAGCTTCTACTAAAGACTGAACCAGTTTGGTGAAAACATGTCTATGGGTAAGATTTCTAAAACTAAGAGTGGTTGCCTTCATCATGCACATAACTATGGCTTGTGCCATGCTCATCTCTATCTCCTCGATCCGACTCTAGAAATTAGTATCTTCCATGGGAATGCCACCATCACTTGCATAACTATTTTCATTACAGATATCCTGGTTAGATGAATAACCATATGGGTCATTAATGGATGGATTATGCACATATGACTCATGATGGGGTTCATATAACTGATTTAGAGGAGGATTTTAAAACTATGGGAATGGAGGGGAATGGTTTTGTTGTTGCAAATGAGAATCCTAGGAAGCAAATGAATCCATGATTACACAAATTCATGAATGAATGAAAATAGAAAGATATAGAAGGATAAAGGAAAATGAAATGAAAGAAAACGGAAATTTTGTAATAGAGATGATGGGTTGGTTAGATATGTGGAGTCACTAGATTTGCTTGAACATGCCTCCAAAGGCTGAAATTCCACCAAGAGCACAACAAACTTGATGAAATGAAAAATGAACCAAAGCACACACCTATCAAATGTATAGATTTGAATTTTTCATCCTACTGGGTGAGCCAAAACTATTGGAGCTCAAATGTCAACCCACCCCTGAGTCATAGACAACTCAAGATTTGAAGCAACATGCGATTTTCTCTTAGTTATGGGACCTACAAAGCGATACTGAGACCACCGAAGAAGGGTGGTTCCTCTACCTATCCTAATGTCAAGCACTACTCCTAATGTAGAAATAAAATACTAAACTAGATGTGCTAAGGGACCAGGGATAGAAGGAGATGTAGAAAAATGGAAAACATAAGCTAAGGGTTGTGATAACATCAAAAAAAAGGTGGTTGAGAAATTGCCCACAAGGGGAAGGAAAGGGAAGAAAGAAAGGGAAAGAGGGTAGAAAAAATGTGCCACAAATCAAGAACCTTGTGTCCTCCACTCACCCACGTATTGAAAAAACTGTAAAAATGGAACCTACAAGTAGGAAATGAACAAACATTGCAAAAAATGAATAGAAAGGAAAGGATGCAAAAGGCACAATATTACATTGCATAGGCCATATTCGAGGTCTAGAACTCATGGGAAATTGGCCACCATTTTGGCATGGTGCTACTACAAAGAAAAATCAACCATTACAAATGAGAAGGTTTTACATATATATAGGTAATTTGTCTCACCTACCCTACATTAAATTCCTAACAGTGGTTGAATGATCGATAGGTAGTTAAGCTACCTTAATAAATTCCATTAATGTGGTGGTTGAGATGTCTTTTCACACCTTCACTCACTTGATCTATTACCCATAAGTCATCCAACCGAGGTGGGGTTGGAAAGTCATCTATTTGCATTGGGCCATATAATTCTAAAGAAACCGCCTAACCGTGAGGAAGACTACCGACCTTTCACTTTGGGTCGTCCAACATGTGGGGTTGGATGGAGGTCTAACCTCATCCATACAAGCTGCGTCAATGAACCACCCATCTAATTAAGTGACCCATCTAACCAATTCATACGTCCTCCTCCACCAGGATTGGATGACCGTCTATCTCCTCTATTGTGTCATCCAACATGGGGTTGGATGACCATTTGACCCTAGCCGTCTAACCCCATACAATTTTCTCCATGTGTCAACTCACATGTTTGAGTTTACCATTAAGCCGTTGAACTGCTCTAGCCCAATAGTGGTTCGTCCATCCCTACACTATGTCCACCATATAACCTTGGTTTGTCTAACCGTGGGGATTGGATGACCATCTATCCTCCATCCAACCCACGGGGTTAGATGACTATCCATCTAGGTGGGGTTAGAAAGTCATCCGGCTGTTGTACAACCCTACCTTGTCTACCATAACTCGGTGAGCTAAGAGATCTCTCTTTTCTTTGCAACTTGATCCAATTTTGGTTTCTTATGGGGGCTGCTTGAATCTACATTTTCCTTCTCTTACTCGGGCTGAAATTTAATGGTTGTAAGAACATCGCATGACCGTACTTTAAATTTTAACATGTTATATAAATTTTTAGGGGTGAAAATTTGGGATAATGGGTTATAAGATTAGAAAGGAAGGTACATGTAAAGTTTTTTCTCGATGTATGTAGAATCACCAATAACAAATGTGGAAGATATTTATTTAAACACTACAAATCTATATATAACTACGTCTTCCACTTGAATTTAACTACTTCTTACACTTTCCAATGAGACAAATGTGGAAGGGATTTATTCAAACAGTTAAAACCTATATTTAATTAATTCTTTCATTTTCCAAGTCATCTCTTGCATGATTGAATATTTCAACATGACAAATGTCCTCCCATATTATCATTCTTGATTATCTAATAAAAATGTGCATTCAATTTAAAGAATATTTTTAAATGTTTTTCAGGTTTAGTGCTCCTTGTTGTAACATTTTTAAATTTTAATATTTTTAGTGATAAATGATGGAGTACATCAAGTGGAATATAAATATAGTGACTCACCATCATACCTTTTATTTTCATGGAAAATATCCTAAAATTTTTCTTATTTTTTCTTAGTTGAGATCTAACTTTATCCATTCTTTTGCCAATTCATGCAAGTGTCCCAATCTATAACCGGTGGTCCATTTTTGGCCCTTTCCACATTTTTTTTCTTCTTTACCTTGTGTTGATGAGAAAATTTATCAAGGGGAAAATTGGTGAGTATCCACCAACACTCTAGACTATATGTCCCTCTAATTCAATGGTTTATCTTCATTTATTATGCACGAGTGAAATAGAAATTGGTGGTGGCCTAGAGGTCAGGGATCTAACAAGAACACTCCAATGAATCTACTGCAAAATCTTGTAATTGCTTCCAAGGGAGGAATTTACTAAGGAGGTAGGAAAGGAGTTGGAAAAAGGAAGGGTACATTAATATCTTAGGTAGAAAATCAAACTCCTACAAACATTAATTAGAGTACTTCAACACACATATATAGAAGGAAAACAACTTTGTTACTAGAAACAAGACAAGATAGAATTTGGAACACAAAGTTTCGGTAATTCTCTCATCAAAAAAGGAAATAAACTCCTTTCTTCTTCATTGATATTTTGGAAAATTTGTACATAGTGAGGGAATGGAAGAACATGAGAAGAAGAGAATAGAAGAAATTTGCTATCTCTTTTACTTCTTCACAAGTAGTCTCTACTCTTGAGCATACAAAATTAACAACCCCTAAGAATGAGGGTGTCATTACAATTTATATACCTTTATAAGACTCTTTGCCTACCCCCACATGACTTTTAATTTGTCCTCCACAACATGTGACTTTTCATATTCCTAGGAATAGAATTAAGTCCCCTTTTATAAATTAAGGGTGACTTATTACATTACAAACTATAGTCACATTTAAATGAATAAGACAAAATAGGAATAGGACAAAATGAAAAAAATTAACCTCCCAACAAAGAAATAGAACATGGGAGGAGGAAAGGGGGGAGGGAAGAGTGAGAGAGATATTAAGAGAGAGAGAACTATTCCAATGAATACCCTTCTCTCGATGGACTCTTTGAAATCTCAATAGGTGAAATATCAACTCCTTTGGACTCGCTTAGTGAACCTTAATGTTGTAGGTTCTACTTTCACAACTTATGGGATATAAACAAAACTCAATGATTTGATCCAAATTTCTGTGAGAGAATTGATGTTCTTCCATTACGAGTACCAAGATTAATGATCTTTTGTGGTGTTGGAAATGACCAACCTTATTTCTTTCAGAGGCTCCAATGTGACTTCATTGAATGAGAATAGATCTTTGGCCTCTTTTTTGACTAGATAGTGAAAATCCTTCAACATATCATCTATTAAAGTGTATCCATTTACTACCGGTACTCCAAGAATTTTTACATAAGCATTGGCATCCTTCTCGCATATTTTTTTATAAGAGAACACTTGTGAGAACTCACACAAGAAGTTCGCATGGGAAAACAGTCCGGTTTAAGGGCACGAATGGACATGAAGAACCCGTGCATGGAGCGCAAGTTCAAAGATCCAGGACTTAGACAATTAAGAGCATGAAGACCTATTTTTAGAAGATGGCATACATAGCACACAAATAAGGTAGATATGTGTGCGCCACAAATTTTCTATCTTTAGAAGATCGAGATCAAATAATTTTAGATGGAGACGAGCTAAGAATAGGATTGTCACTTCATTTAACTATAAGAGGTCTATAAATAGCACACTTGCATGTGTGGCTATGCTTGTAAACGGCGCATGGTTATTAGTAGCATGTGGCCTATTTTTAGAATAGATAAGCGGTGAAGGGAAAGTCCCCTATATATATATATATATATATATATATATGATATGAATCATATAGTAGTAGATATATATATATATATATATAGATGTATAGGTATATGCAAAGTGTAAGAGGTAAGCATAAAGATATATGTGCATATGACGGGATTATATATCAAATCCATGTGCACATCAATATACAATGACATTATTGTAAGGAGCTTCTGTGTTTATCAATAGATGGAAGATATTGGATGAATCTAAGTGTCATTCCTGTGTGTAATTGAGTAGTGCATGTTTTGATTTAATCATGATTATTTTTAAGCTTGTTATTTTCATAGATCTCGAATATGTCATGCATTATAGAATAATGGATTAGTTATGGATCTATATGTTTCTTCCTTCATCATGCTAACATCTTGCTATAACAACCCTAAAGAGGACCTGTACCTTTGAGTGCTTTGGGTGAGCGTTCAGTCTAGGTTGAGTAATGTGCTAGCACGTCTAGGGTATTATCTAGTAAATTCTATGCTGCATCATTGGTTTCATTGCTGGGACCTCTTTTTCAGTTGTTTTTAGGATGGTTTGTGATGAAGACATACCGGTTAACTCTAGCAAGTATTGAGGAGTGGATACACGATCTAGAGGAAGAATATGCACAATGGTTCAACATTGGATATAAGTTTAACACATACACTTGGGTAGAATTAAATCTATATGATAGTTTATATGAGAGATTTTTCACTATCTTTCCAGTAGAATTATACGAGTGGCTGATTACTTATGCATCTAAGAGGAATTGGAGGTATCACACACTTTTCTAGGACATGGGAAGAATTTCAGGCCCTTTATGATGTTGATCTGATCTAGAATCACACTATGGATATGTGGTTTCATGGTGTTATAAATAGTTATATTCTAGAATATTCAATTTCGATGTATTCTTTCCTAGAGGTAGCTGAATTCTAGTTTTTACGGTATCCTAGAGGAGCATATCTATAAGGTATTCCACTGGCGATCAAGATCTTGATGGTAACTTTGAACTGGAGAGTAAACTGATGGCTAACTAAACTTCACCACACGCAAGGGTAGGAATAGGTTTGGTGAAAGATGGAAGACCTAGTGGTAGAAAGGAAGAGAGAGGAAAGGTAGCTCACGTATAATGAGGCATGCGAGATGGAGATAGAGAAGTAACTTACCATCCTAGAAAGTATGGCGTTAAGGAGAGAGATGGCTCATGAAGGATTTGAAGATCACATAGAAGATGTGGAGCTAGAGCATCAAGAACTCCCCCATCTTGGAAATCATGACATAGATCCCCCTTAGCTTCACACAAAAGTGAACTAGCAAAGACTACCTGGGCCGTGGGCATGCATCTTAATCCACCTGGTGACCTAGCCCTTGCACTTTGTTTTCCAATATCTAGTATGACAAGTAACCAACAAGCTAACTTGGGAAGTAGGAGAGAAGGAGTAAGTTAGGGATCAAGTACATCAATGACAGGATAGATGACTTCAATGTTATTTGGAGGAAAATTTTTAGGTGCATCATCCACACAGAACGTGAGTGCGCAAAATTTGGATTCACCTTTGGAAGTGGAACTACCTCATAAAATGTAGGGGTTCAAGTATAGTACTACTTTTAAAGCATAAGGGACTACATCTATAGGTCATATTCCAACTACAAGTGGAGGATCAAGAGTAATAGGTGGTTCTAGTTCCAGTGGATCTGGTGGTTCTAGAGGTAGAGGAAATACTAGAGGTTATGGATCATGTGGTCAAGGACTGTAACAACCATATAATATTTATATGGAGATGTCTCTTCATCTTCCATATTATAGAGGTATAGAGGATGATGTTGAGTATGTACACATGTGTGAAATATTTTGTGTGTGAAAGGGATCATGGCTTCTGAGTGTAAGGCAAGTCAATTTTCTACTACATTACAAGGACGAGCACATAGCTGGTATAGAAAGTTTGATCCTGATCAAACTTGTGTGGATTATGTAGCATTGAAGGATGCTTTCTTAAAAGAGTTCTATATCCCATAGTTTGAGTAGAAGAGTATCAAAGCATGCTCAAAGATATCAAGTAAGACACTACTGAGAGTGTACATGAGTATGATGCCCATTTTAAGACACTTCTATCTAAGTTGTCTTATGATATTCATGTCAGCCAACATGCACAATGGTTTGTTGGAGGATTGATTACACCATTTAGAAGGGTGTTGTCACATAAGACATACATTGATCTACGTGAAGCATTGGAGGCATCCCTACGTGTTGAGGAAGTTAGGAGCATTGACACCGGTGTTAGTCCATTCTTAGATGCACATATTGCAGCCATGGAAAAGCAAAGCTAGAAAATTTTATCAAAAATTCAACTCATGAAATGCGCTCAGGGATTTGGTGTACAGATTGTGAAGTGGAAGGTCACACCAAGGATAGTTTCCCTCATAGATCTATACATTCATTATTGTTAGAATGTGAAATATGTCATTTGAATCATGATGCTAGCCACTATCCTTTGTTACAAACATGCATGATAAGGAAGAATGTATCCTATTTTTGCAAGATTTATAGGTCCACGACCCATGATACTGAGGATTGATTTTTGATTGATTGGTCAGATCCATGATGCTATAGACATTGGGGTACTATAGACAAGTGTAATGGATAATTCTAAAAGGTAATAATGAGCACCAGGATCGGGATCATAATCAAATGTGCTATGATAGGAATGAAGGTTGTTTTGAAGGAGGTCATGGAAGAGGATGTGGATATCAAGGTGGATATGGAGGACGAGGCCGTGGTGGAGGAAGAAGTGATTTTCCTCGAGGAACATGTTATACATGTGGATCCCCTGATCATTATAGGTATGAATGTCCCCAGAATGTTACATGTTCTTTCTGTGGAAATAATCATAGCTATGAGGAGTGCCTGGACTTATATGAGCATCTTAGTAAATAACATAAGTAGGAAAACAAAGGTGTAGGATGGTTAGGATCCAACTCGCATGAGGAAAATTAGTGGATGCCCAAGATAGCACCAGAACCTGAGGCCTTAACTATGAAGATTACCACACATGTTGAAGTGGCACGTGTAAGAGAGGCATCGTACCAAAATCCTACAATCATTAAGGAGGAGGTTCTGCATGCAAGGTACCCAGATCCTACCCATCAGAAGGAATTCTATCAAGAGACCATGGAGGTCCTCATAAATCTTCAAGGTGAAATACAATGTTTAAAAGAGCAATCCAGAAAGATGGAACAAAAGAAAGAAGCAGGGAAGGTCCCCTCTGATATTGATGACATCAGAGAGGTGTGTAAAATGTTGTGCCAAGAGAATATTATTCCATTATTAGGGAAGTGGTTGAAGGGGAACACTGCGTAAAAACACTAAGAATGAATGATAGATCCTACATGTAAATCTTCCCCCTGATAGCATTGACTATGATAAAGAGATCACTCTGAATGTTGTTGTAGATGGATGGTTGTTGAGCAATATTTTGATTGATACAAGTGCGGAAGTCAATGTGCTTACTTTAGATGCATGGGTACAAATGGGGATACCTCCATTACAACCATCATCTAATGTGTTATTTATGGAAAATAGGACAAAGACCACTCCCATAGGAGTTTTGAAGGATGCATCTATAACCATACAAGGGGCCAAATTCACTGGGGATTTTGAGGTATTAGCACTTGCAAAAGTAGATAGTTTTCCAGCCTTGCTTGGATGCCCTTGGTGTTATGTAAATAATGCTGACTTGAGATTCAATAAGGGGTATATCAGCTTTGAGAATAAGGAGGGAAGTGTTGTGATACCTCTAACAGATGGGAAGTCTACACCATATATTGAGCCTCTAAGTGAGGAGGAATTAAATAGAATCTATGTAGGTGCTATTCAGACCCAAAGGTAAATTAGCCATCAAAGGAAGGCATCCTACAAAGTGGGAGGATTTTCACTCTATTAGTGATACTACAAGTATTTCTTGTGACAATTGGGATCATGGTACATATGATCTAGTATGACGTGAGGTAAAAATCACGGTTGTACGCAAGAATGGACTTCATTCTTCAATGGATAGGTGGAGCACTACCTTGGTATACATGAGCAGAAGATCTTCCTATATTTTTGAAATCCATGGAATCACAAGTGAGAAAAATAAAATTAAGAAGATACATGTTAGCATATATCTTGCTCATGGACGATAGTAGCATGCTTGGTGGGTAGCTCATAAAGATAATCTTATGGAGTGAAAGGAGATTAGAATTTCCTTATCTACCAAGTTTGTAAGAAGCAATGCACCTACGCAGATTTGCACTTATAATGGTGATCAACCTGTTCAACACCACATTTAACAGTGTGAGAGACTCTGGACAGTAGGATAAGAAGCATTACCACCTTCACTCTGGGTGTATAAATTTTATTCCACTCTACAAGGGTACACACACTCTTGGTATGTATACGTAGAAATACATCGAGAGACTAGAAACTAGAAAAATTTGATTGCAAGAATGATCCATACCTTTGACTACTTTTCTTCCCAACCTCCAATAGAAGAGGCATTAAAATTTGTCAAGTAGTTAACCATGGGAGATAGTGAAAAGGTGGAGGAAATCATACAGAATTAATTGGTGAGACAAAATTAGGCACGTGTTTTGAAGAAGAAGGAGAAGACTCCATATTTCTTGAACATGCTTGTCTTGAGAAAGAAAAAGGAAAGATGGTGTACATCGTGGATGATGAGGAAGTTGAAAACCTGGATATTGACCATTCACAAAGGGGGCACGCAAGGTCTTGGATAGTGTAGATAAGGATACACATGCATACCATGAACCAATGAAGACAAAGAAGGTCAATATAGGATTGGAGGCTAATCCTAAGGAGACCATAATTAGAGACTACTAGTCGGACTCGAGAGTGGCAAAGATTATTGAGTTACAACGGGATTACCAGGACTTATTCCCTCAATGGTATAATGAACTTAAAGGAGTGCATGAATCACTTGGGGAAATGAAGATAAAACTTAAGGAAGGTGCACGTCCAGGAGAAAGAGACCTTACATAATGAATCCTAATTTACGTGAAAAGGTAAAAGAAGAAATTGATAAAATGTTGAAATCTAGAATTATCAAGCCCCTTGATGAGTTAGAATGGGTTAGTCTAATGGTGATTAGTATCAAGAAGGATGGATGAATTAGAATATGTTTGGAATATAGGGACCTAAACATCACATGTGTAACAGATCCATTCCTATGCCATTTACTTAGGAAATACTAGAAGGAGTCAGAGAGGCAAAATATATTCCTTCATAGATGGGTTTTTTCGGGTATCATTGGGTTAGGATTTCTCAGAGGATCAAGAAAAGATAACTATTACTACGAATGGGGAAGTTTTTCCTATACCGTGATGCCTTTGGATTGAAAAACACGCATGATGTATTCTCATGCATGGTTGTTCGTGCATTCAAATATTTTATTCACAACTTCTTACAGTCTACCTGATGATTAGAAAATATATGGGCTTGTTAAGGATCACCGTGAAAATCGATGCTTAATTTTTGAATAGTGAATACAATTGAGTATCTCTTTGAATATCAAGAAGTTCATATTTTCTACACCTTTTCGAATACTATTGGGACACATAATCTGCAAGGAAGGATTTCTTGTTGATCCAGCTAAGGTTGCAGTCATTTAGGGTTGGAAGCACCTACCAGTCAGAGAGAGGTGCACATATTTTTAGGTCACATAGGATATTATAGAAAATTCATAAAGGGATATGCAAAATTTTCACACCTTTGGAGGAGTTCCTGAAAAGAAAAGGTACATTCTATTGGGGATAATCACAGTAGAGCGTGTTTGAAACATTGAAAGAGAAACTTACTACCGCACCTATCCTACCTTTTCCTTCATGGGAAAACCATTCATGTACACGTGGACACTCTTGGCATGGCCATTGGCAAAATATTAGCTCAACTCGGAGAAATTATTGTCGATCATCCTATCTACTTTGCTAGTAGGAAGATGACTCCTGCTGAAAAAAATTATACAACTACAGAGCGCAAAGATTTGTCAATGATTTATGCATTGCACAAGTTTCGAAAGTATTTTCTATCTACACCATTTGTATTCTATATGGATCACATGGCATTGAAATAATTTCTAAATAAGCCATCTTGTAGGGACACATATGCAGATGGGTACTCTTATTTCAATAGTTTGACTTCACAGTTGTGGTGAAGCCAGGGAAAAGTAACTCTTGACTAGACCACTTATCTAGAATTAACTTAGGAGAGGAAGCAAAGACAATTGAAGAAACCATGCCAGATGCACAATTATATAGGTTATAATGAGTGTGATCAGAATTAGAAGACATTGTTGTCTTTCTACGAACTAGTATGACACTAGAAGGAATGGAAGGCATTAGAAAAGAAACAACTTGATATATGCGTGACACCATTTATTTTGATAAGTGGTGACCTATCCAAGTTAGGCAGAGATGAATTATCATTTTGTTGTGTATTAGAGCATGAGCGCAAGGATATTAAGGAAGAATCCCATGGTGGTATTGTAGGAGGCCACTATGTAGGTGATGACTGCCCGAAAGATCCTACTTATTAGATTATGGTGGGAGACATCAGTATAAAGACTATAAATAATATTGTAAGGCATGTGAACATTATCAGCACCTAGGAAAACAAGGATAAAGAGATGAAATTACACTAAGACCTATTATCAGTGCATAACCGTTTGAGAAATGAGCTATTAATTTTTTAGGACCTATTTCACCAGCCGTGCGTAGGACTAGATTGTGCTATATCATTATTGCAAATATTATCTAACATGGCAGGTAGAAGCAACACCTACGAAGGACGTACAATGGCTACAACAACTATATTTCATGAGAGAATGTTCTTACAAGATATGGATGTCCTTTAAGCTTGACAAGTGACAGAGGTACACACTTTTGAATGAGACAATCAAGATCCTATTAGATGAGTTGATGGTTACACACCATAAGACTACACCTTATCATCCTCGAAAAATGGAACTACGAGGCTTTCAACAAGATTTTTAGCCATACATTGACAAAAATTAGTGATGTCGAAAGAAGGGATTGGGATGATAAAGTGTCAGCTTATCTTTGGGTATATAGAACAACTTATAATCGATTTAACAAAGCCAATTATTTTAATTGGTGTTTAGCGCATAATCAATTCTCCCTATAGAATTTATGTTACCTTCTTTGCACATTGCGCACACTGTAGGTCTAGCTGATGAGTAGGCTTTAGAAGATCATATTCAGAAGATGATTCAACGGAATGAGTGACAAGCCATAGCACGATGGAGTCGATGAAAGAAAAGTATAGGAAGAAATCATGGCATGACAAAAATATAAAGGATAAGAAGTTGGTGGTTGGACAAATGGTACTTCTCTATGACTCTAAGTTCTTGCACCATCTAGGCAAGCTCAAAGTACATTGGTTGGGGCTGTATGTCATCACTTACATACTTGAATTAGGTGCTTGCTAGTTAGAAGCACTTAATAGAACATGACTACCCAGTTATTTTAACGGGAGTAGGCTAAAGCCCTACTATAAATAAGTCTTCTTGGTGTTTGTAATAAGGTAGTATTGCCATTTAGATCAAGTTTTCAATTCTATATTTCATTAATGTATTTCCTTCATTATCATTATGCTTTGTCCATTTAGTTGTTGTCTTGTGTAATAAAGTGCTTGCGCGCATGAAGCTAATTACTATGTGAAGAATGTTTATGTGCAGCAGAGGACTACACATAATTTTAGTGTGGGGTGGTTGTTTATATCCAAGTACAAGACTATGGGAATTGAAAGGTGAAAGTAATAATTTGCTACGGGTGTACTTTAAGAAAAAGAAGATTGCTTCTCAAAAGTGATCAAAGATGGAGATGAATGAAAGGATAGTATAATGCGAGGTAAGTAGAGGCCATGATAAATACCAGAGAAGGTATAGTGATGAGGTAATCGGGTGCAAGGGCACGCTCAAGAGAAGTTTGTGACCGAGAGGGTAGGAAGGCACGCTAGAAGGCTATAGCTGGGTGAAAAGATGTACCGTGGAACAAACGAAATTGGTCAATGAATGAGAGGATATTTGGTAGGTGAAGGACCAATAAATGAATTAAAATTTGAAAAATTATATAAGGATGGGATGTAAATTCATTTTTACCATTGTGATTAAGAATATTTGAAAGAAGCCAAGTGTGAAGACCTAAGTGATTGTTTTAAGGTGCGAAAGGTGTGTAACTAGTCACGACGAAGAGATCTGTGCACAAAAGAAGCTTGTGTCCCCATTGGTTAAGGGTTTGAGTGAATCGAGGTGATAGAGATGAGCTAGGGAATGTAATTTCACCTAGGTCATGTTGAATCAAACTAGGGTTTGCTTCACACCTTACAAAATTTGAGCGGTAAGGATCTAGAAAGGATTTCAAGGTAGAAATGGCATATAAGAAAGCAACTGCAGCAAGAGAAAAAGGAAATAAGATGGTGGCCATCGAGGAGGAAGAGATGGCACCCAAAATATATTTTTCACAAATGTAATATCTAGAAGGAGTCATCGTCGGCTAGGAATGGGATTCACCGATCAGAAAGAGCAAAGTAAGTGAATACAATCATAGGACCGCAAAGAACAAGAAGAAGCTTGATTCCTTACTCACTACGAGGATGAACAAATGTAAAGCGGATGAAATTTCAGTTTATGATGATGCAGGTGAGAAGCTTCTAAAGATAATTGGGGTCTACTAATTATATGAGCTTCCATATTTCAGAAGTAAAAGCCCTTGTACAATGGCTCACGAGAAGAGTGCATGAGGACTTCTTCTAATTTACAAGACCCATAGTTAGAATCTCATCCGCACTTATCTCAACAATGATAGGTTTGAAGGCCACAAGAGAGGATATAAAGAATGATTTTACAGATAAATCCATGATCTTAAAGACCGCAGACAGGAGTTGGGGTACTTAAAGGGTCCACATGGTACGGATATAAAAAAGTTGAAGAATTTTCTCGATTGTTCAAGTAACATCACACCTTGTTACAAAGTTGAATGACCAGGAGCAGTGGGCATAGGTAAATACTATGTGGTTACACGTTGCACGCAAGATGTCATAAGGAGAAGTATATAATATTACAAGCTACATTGCAGAGAAAATAGTCGATGAAGCGTGCACAGAGGGAAGATCAGCTTTGGGCTTGTTCTACTCTCACGGTATTTATGGAAATTAGAGTACCAGACGGGATAAAATAAAAGGTATGGGAATACCCCATGGAGAGTAATTCGCTAGCTAAAAGGTTTAGAAAGGACCTATGTAAAGGGTCCATGATAGATGACGTCAAGCAAAGGGCAAAGAAATGGTATGACAGGATCCACGCAAAGCATTTGGTGAAGAGTGGCACATCCCAAAGGACCCACCATCAGTAGTAGTAGAGAAATAAGGTCAATTTGTTATATATCATCATTTTTGCATTATGTGCTTCCCAATGAGAGATGGACTCTAGAGCCCTTGGTGTAAATTACCTTACACATTCACTGCAATGTATTTCCAAGCATCTATTCACAGATTCATAGACATGCATGACCTACCGGTGTTCAATTCAGATAAGGTAGAATGTGACTACCACACATTGAGAATGAAGTATGTGTATCTAGGAGGGAGTGCCTATGTTGAGAGGATCATTTCAAAGGTATTGAATAGTAAGCCAATAAGACTAGCTAGCTATATAGAGATATAGGGGCAACATCAAGCGTATTTTCAGATGAAGCCCAAGATGGAGAAAAATAAGTATGTGGAGAATGAATTCTCACTCCCAAGGCCATCAAAGGGTAAGCACACAATGGAAAAAATACCAGGCAAAGGCCCATAGAAATCACTGTTGAAATAGAGGATGAAGAAGATGAGCGTGAAGATAGTAGAGGTTTGGAGTGTAGAAGAAAGCAACCATATGATAGAGAAGATTCATAGGTGTAACCACTCCACCTCAAGGATGGGACAAAGAGGAATATACGAGATTGATCAGGGGGAGCACATATTTAAGAAATTATTTAGATGCACAAGAACTCAAAGTGGAACCCCACAAATGGTAAGGAAATCACCTCATCTCTCGTCCACACAAGGAGACCACTAAGCCAAAGAGGAGAATAAATTTGAAGTTAGATGAAGAAGTGGAGGAATCAAGGGAGATAGAGCATACATCTCATACCCCACTTGAGTAAGAAGAAGAGCCACAGAACGAGGAAGAGTAAAAAGATGAAGAGATGAAGGATGGAGAAGAAAGAGAGAAAGAATCCCCCGGATCCACACATGCAACTGTTTAAGGTGTAATAAGAAAGGTTGTTAACCTTGAATCTACTATTCCCAAGGGTCCTAGATCAAAGAGGATGAGTGAGGAACATAGTGCACTAATCATGGGTTATCTAGAGGACACCAGAAAAATCATCCACACACGTTTCCAAAGAACTGTAGAACAAAAGGATTTATTTGGTTGGGAATTGATGGATGGAGATATGGTGACCATTCACACTAGAAAGAAAATCTCATGGTCAATGCATACCCACATGGATGATCCTGACTTTGATGTATGCGAAGAGTCATGCATGTTGAGATGATGAAGAAGGGACCAGAATCTAGACATATGATAGTAAAGCCTACTCTTTGTCATGTCGGATGAGCAAAGTTAGCAACATATTGGTGAAGGTTTCTACTAAATTTGTGAGAAGAAACATGGAAAAATCTGCAACAATAACAGCATTATGTGAGGAGCTAAAGACAAAGGATGCAAAGATAGTGGGCATAAAGCAATAGACGGACTTAGTATAGAAGAAGAACAAAGTATTTATGAGCATCCCAAAGGAAATTAGAGATAATGTAATAAGAGCTAGGCCATACTTGGAGACCAAGGTACCACAGACGTTTCCCTCAGTGATACATTATGTAGGAAAGTTGGTGGACCTAGTACTTGAAGATGAACCTCTACGCATGCCAGCGCCAAGGAATTTAGAATAAGAGGTAGAATGAGAGAAAGCTTCAGTGATGTGAAATATTACATCCTATGAAGGGCTGCTGCAAGCACTATAAGAAGTATTGAAGAAAGAAGACTAGGCTTTGAACATCTGCGTAGCTCTAGAGGAACTTATCAACATAAAGACCTTAGAAGAAAATAATGAGGCCCCGAAAGCATCACAAGAGCCACACAAGAATTAGCTAGAAGAGCTTGGGAAGCTCATTACATAGAAGATGGATCTTATAGAAGGGAGAATGACCTCAATGTCCAGCATTTTGTTGGTTCTACAAAATGAAAAAGGGGAGATTGTGAGGGATGAATTGGATTCCATTGCTATGGACATTCTAGAAAAATCAGAACAAGCACTCGTTGAATGGTAGGCCTTAGAGGCCGAGAATAAAGGAGGAGTATCCAAAGTTGATACTTCAAATTAATACAGAGGAGGCTGCCTCAAAAAATTTCTTTATTTATCTACATTCTTTCATTATTATTCTTTTCATTCTTCTATTATTTACTTCGAGTTTTGGAGATAACCATTTTCGGGAGACAACAAGATTAGTGTGTGGTAATATTGATCGAGAACACTTGACATAACTCACACAAGAATTCCATGTGGGAAAATAGGCCAGGTTTAAGGGTGTGACTGGACATGAAGAACCTACGCATGGAGGGAAATTTTAGCATTTGGTACTTAGCCAATTTTGAGCATGAAGACCTATTTTTAGAAGATGGTGTGTGCAAAGCACATAAACAAGGCAGAGATGTGCCCACCACACATTGTCTATCTTTAGAGGATCAAATCAAATCGTTTTGTATGGAGACGAGCTAAGAATAGGATTTTGACTTGATTAACTATAATAGGTCTATAGATAACACACTTGTATGTGTGGCTATTCCTATAAATGGTGTGTGGTTATTACTAAAAATTCCCCTACCCTATATATATTATGTGAATCACATAGTATTAGATATATATATATATAGAGAGAGAGAGAGAGATGTATAGGTATATGTAGAGCGTAAGAGGTAAGCATAAAGAGATATTTTCATATGACTAGATTATTATATCATATCCATGTGCACATCGGTATAGAATGCCATTATTGTAAGGATCTTATGTGTTTATTAATAGATGGAAGATATTGGATGAATCTAAGTGTCACTCCTATGTGTAATTAAGTAGTGCATGTTCTTGATTTAATCAAGATTATTGTTTAAGCTTGTTCTTTTCATAGATCGGAATATGGCATGCATTATAGAATGATGGATTAGTTATGGATATATATGTTTCTTCATTCATCATGCTAAGTCCTACTACAAACAACCCTAAAGAGGGACCTGGTACCTTTGTGCACTTTGGGTGAGTGCTTAGTCTAGGTGAGTGATGTATCAATGCATCTAGTGTATTATATGGTGAATTTTAGGATGCATCAATATTTTCAATATATTTCTCATATGATACCATCTCGTCGATAGCATGATTCATCATTTCATAGTGAAAAACTAATGTTTGGTCCCAAACTTGAGAAAAGTCATCTCATTATGAAGAGAATACACCTTTGATTATCAGGATGGATGATTTGACCTTTCCCATCTCAATGACCAGAAGATACACCTAATCCCTAGTTATCCTTCTCTTATTCAATACCTTCTCATGTTTTGATTATTTTTATGGTTGTAGAATCCATGTACTTGAACAATGTTAATATTTCTCAAAGTAACACCTTCCCTTTTTCTAGGACCATGTTCACCCACTTGTCGTTCACTCTACCCTACATTGTGAACTCTTGTGTTTTTCTCGATAGACTCAAGATCAAGCTATTAATAGGAGTAACTTCTTTAGTTAGGAAAGAAGTAAAACACTTGGTTCCAAGTTCACTTGCACATATAAAGTGAGGGTCCAAAATTGGTGTTCTTATTGGTCCATCTTCCCCTTATACTCTTGATTTATCACGATGAGGTGAGAAGAAGACTCTTGAATTAAATGAAAATAAATCTCATGTTTCATTGTTCTAGGGGAATTTTTATCATTTCATAGTCAAGTAAGAGTCATTTATTTGATAGGATTGATTACCTTATACTTGAATACCTCTACATACTGGTTACCCGAGGCACCGTTAAAAAGCAAGAAGTCGCTTGAGCCAATTTTCCTTTCTTTCCCTTCACCATCAAGATGATAGTCAAGAAATCGGGAAGCTGTCACATGTTACATTGTGTGAGATTATTTTGTGATCATATCTTGTACCCAAGGTAACATCTCATTGGATTCGGGCTCAACATTTGGTAATAATGTAGCTTCTTACTCCAAATGGGAAGCAACATCTTCTACCAAGAAGAGTCGATGCGGTAATAAGACGAGAAGCTTGGGGATTGCTAAGTATCTAAGAGGTGGACCGGATCAATCTCCCCTTGTTCCAAATAAAATAGAGGGTCCTCCACTATTCTCACTTTCTTATGCAACCTCCTATAGTGAGGGGCCTCTGGTTCTACAAATTTCCTCTTTGATTTTTCTCCTAACCGGGTGAGATGGAAACCTTGTCTTTTTCCTTGGAATAATAATGGTGAGATTCTTACCTTTGGGGGTAAGGGAAGTTTTCATATGAGATGAGAGAAACCCTATTTCTCTGAAACCATTGTTTTTACCTTTTATGACTACCTCTATGCTCTCTTTGATGTCTCCTAACTCATGAATACTCAAAACAACTTGGGGTAGGGGAGAAGATTTCACTTTGTGGTACTCTAGATCATATGTTTTTGTGTCATCCTCTTGGACACCATATTCATACCAATAAATCTTAAAATTTATCACTTTTTTATTTTCATCCTCATGTGATCATGCTCTCGGACTTCAAAATCATCAAGATAGTTCACCCAGTAGTCTTCGAATTTTGGGACATGATACATATCAGGAAGGTGAAAAGTTTCCAAATCATCTTGGATGTCAAAATTTTCCCTTATATTATATGAGTGCATGTTTATGGGAGATAGGAATATTTCTTGTTGGTGGCCTCATGAGAACTTTTACAAGATAAAATCCTTGATAAGATAGGGAAGGTAATCAATTTTTTCTTTATATTCCTCATTTTTTATAGATATGAACCGAGCTTTTCTACATAGCTTAATTAGCATGATCATGTCACTCGGGTAGTGTGGAAATATCCATGGAAAAATTTTAAAACCTAACACTTGTACATATGAAAAGGTTAAAAATTTTATGAAATATGATCCATACCTTCTGATTAGAGTAGCAACATGTGTAAAAATTATTAAATGTGGGTTACCCTCCAGCAATCTGACAAAACACATTGTAAAAATATCGTTCACCTTTGTAAAGTGTCGATTGTTTTCTTTCAAGATCAAGTGTAGATATTTATCAGACATAGGATTATTTTGAGAAACATTTTGGGAAAGTTTCATTCCCTGAATGGTCTTGTGGTTTCGAGGACATAAACTAGGTAGGAAATCCTGAATAACTTCTTGGAAGATGACACTTAAAGCAATTGATGATGCAAGTTATCATTGATGATTTGTCCCCAGTCAATTGTCTACTTTCCTTCAAGGATTGTGAGAATGAAAAATTCCATCCAGTCATGAAAGTATCTTGTGTTTTCTTCTCCCATTACTTGGCTTAAAATAATTATGGCATTGGATAATCCCTCATGGAATTCATTCTGAGAAAGATTCTTCAACACATGAGAGGTATACCTCCCTTGATACAAACATGATCCAAGAGTGAGACCTTGAATATGGGACTCATTCTTGGACCAATATCCTAATGCAACCTCCGTAGTGATCACTACCATGTTGCTCCTAACTATAATTTTCATGCCTTTATATATTTCCTTTGGGGTAAACACTATCAGGATGGATTTTTCATCAACTCTTATTGTTCGGGTGTCAAACACATAGTGATAGGAACAAGACAACACCAAATTTTTACTTTGCATTGACATGAGGTGGCCACCTACCACATATAATCCACTCATGAAGACCTTTTCTTCCATAAGCTCTCTTGGTCCACCCAACATTCTAGATTTGAGGTCCTCTAGGTCCATACGTGTGACATCACTATCACCTACATTGGAGTATGTTGATGAAAGAGAAAAAATGGGATAGAGGCCAGATAATTTGAACTTCATCTTGATAAAAAGAAATAATATGAGTCAAAATGGATATGATAGCAATGCTTGCACTCAAAACTGGAACTTTCTATTTTTATCCGCTAAGATCCAAGAGTTCTTATTTTGGGAAAGGTTGTTTTTTGTATTAGAACTATTTGTTTGGAATCCTTATCGTGTTTGGAAAACTATTCTATATGTTTCATTTCTATCTTTAAGAACTTTCTAATTTTATAATGTTTCTTGTTTCTTTTTGCTTTTTTATTTTTCGTGTTTTTGTTGTTTTGGCCCGAGTCTCCTAGTTTTTCATGTATGAGTTTGTTACTTTGAAGGGTTTTGTTATTTTAATAAATTTTATATTTATAGTAAGTGAAATCATGAGGTAATTAATATTTTTAGAAACTGGCCTCCCACACCTCGGTTTGATGAAAAATCATCTTCTCTGAAATGGGTTTTTCTTCTGGATACTATACTCTAATTTCTAGCTCAAACTTTCTTCTGGATTGATGGAAAACTATAGAAGAAGAAACTAGGGAATAATTTTAGGGTTTTATACCATTAAAAAGTATGGGAACCTATATTTATTATGTTTATTTCTTCTTATAGGATCCTGAGAGAGGGAGATGTGGTGAAACTTTCATCATAATATGATTACCCGTTTGTGAGATATGAGTTTTTCATGGTTTTTGGCTATGGAGTTTATCTGGTGAAAAAAGCGGGGTGTTTAGAGAAAAGAAATTATTTCATGTTGTTGTACAAATGGGCCTATTAGGATGGGGAAGAAATGGAGAAATGGTAATGATTTTTTTCTAACTTTCTACTAGTAGTGAGTTTTCTTGCACGCACAAGGAAAAACAACACGATAGTTGCAATTTTCCAATTTTTAACTTTTTTAAAGCTTTTGAGGTTGGGCACAATTTTGTGTCACAATTTTACCAATGTAATGGGATATATTTTATAATAATATGTGCCTCACCCTCATCTTGAAAATTGGAATATGTGGATAGGCCAGTGGAGGAGGGAGAAAAAACATTTAGAAATACCCGCGGTGAGACTAGGTCATATGGAGGACCAGAGAAGGGGCTAGGCTTGGATGAATTTTTGTGTCCAAAATTTCCCATGGGGATGGGACATAAGGTGCAAGAAAATTCTCCCTTACGCAGTGATGGAAAGTGGTGGATTCTAGTTTGCAGAGGCAGAGATGAGGGGGTTGAAAAATGGCTCGTGATACACCTTTTGGGGTAACATGAGGAAGCAAGGGACAGATTGGGCATGGGGTGAATTTTTGTGTACCAAGGGTATGGGACACAAAATTTAAGAAAATACACCCTCAATAGAAGATGAAAATTAGTGTTGTTGGATATGATGATGAAGATAGATTATAAAGGGTGCAAGGGGATTAAGCGGCTTGTTTGAGCTCCATGGGGTCACATGATGGTCAAGGGGCTATCCTGGGCTATGAGAATTTTTTTGTCCCTTTTTTCCCAAGGGGATGGAGAATATTTTTACAACGAATTGTGCTCGAGACCTAGTGGTGACATGTGTTTAGCCAAAGAAAGACTAAGTCCCAAAGTAGACCTTGGAGAGAAGCTTGATGACAACATATATTGAGAATCCAGAGGTCTTTTCAAGATCTTATTTATATGATTTTCACTTTAAAAAAATTTAGAAGTATTTGATAGGTCTCATTCTATAATTATGCCTAAAACCCCCTCAAAAATAGTAATTTTCTTGGGACCACAAGTTGTGCATGTTGAAAATAATCTATGGGTAGAATTTATTATGTCTTATGAATGATCTAAAACCACCATCATTTATAGATCTGAAAAACCTTTCCAAATATTTCTTGTTTGACCCCAAATCCATACATAGCTCCTGGAATCACTTCCTAGATCTCATGTGTTGCTTTTTACTACAAGCTCCTTCACCTTCAAAGAACCGATTTTTACTGAACTTGTCCCAAAACCTCTGAAACTTTCCAAAATCAGTTGCACAATGTTCCTAGATCCTAAATAATGATCTTTGATGAATTTATGAATATGAATCCACTCGAGGATGTTTACCATGCCTTATAAAATCTTAAAATAGCCATTCCTAAGCCTCTTGAAAATTCTACCTTGAAAGGTACCATCTCGAAGCACTTGAATGAACTTATTTTCCTAAATCGCCTACAGACAAGGTTTTAAAAACACAAAGGACTACTTGTAATGGTGGGATAGGCCTGATACAGAGGATGGGATGACCTCGAGGGGTGTCGGGAAGATTTACAATGAAATTTTTTGACACTAGGGTATAATTTGTCCTGTTTTAAAGTTGAATTTTTCCATTACCAAAAACAGGACAACACCTTTAATGTCCTTATCCAAACTTGTCCTTCGTCATGCTCTTCTATCATTTTAATTTTTCCCTTTCCTTACCTAATTATATCAAATTTTCTTCATTTCCATCTTTTCACACATGTCATGTATCCTCTTTTCATGCATTCTTATCTCATTCTCCATGCAATTCATCTATGATTTTACTTTGTGCATATCCTTCCCAAAAGTTTCATCCATCCTTCCAAAGAATGGTAGACCTTGAATAAAAAACCATGTTTTGTCCTTATATAAGACTAAATGAATAAAGAATACAAATTTATGGGTCCAACATCACCCCGTACTAAATATGTTGTCTATTTGTGTGAAAAATTATTGGATTTATTTGGAAAATTATGGCACCTCAAATATTAGCAAGTCTTCATGCACCTACCACTTAGTTTTTACCTCTTGAATAATTTTGCCTAAGTTGTCTAACTGAGTGGCTATTTAGCTAAAGACTTTGGTTCCCTTTATTCCCATACTAAATATCATTAGTATATCTTTTACTTTCTTACGTAATTTAGTGTGCATATTTTAGAACTATGTTTTAGCCACATTAGTGAGATTTCTCAATTATGTCAACCTCTTCTTCTCACTTTATTTATTTTCCATGATATCTTTGTTAACTATTTCAAATTCCTCCATCAATTTGTTTCTATTAGATTTATCTATGGAGTCATCTTCTACTTTTTATTTCATCACTACAAGTTTGTTAGTGTCCTCCTTTGTGCACGGGTTTATTATCCAAGATTGTTTATAAATTACCTCGTAGCTTTTTTTTTTTTTGCATGGATTTTTCTTCTATTTTTCTTGAGATATTTTTGCAAGGTTCAACTTCTTCTCATAGGTAACTCATATATTTTCTCGGTCACCTATTTTTTGGCTCTCTCTATCTCCTTTTCATTTTTTTTGAAAATTATTCCAACAAATTTTCTAATTCATTTTCTTCTCCCCTTTAATGAGCGAGGCTCTATTTAGTAAGCTTGGGTTCATTACGAAGAATTATCTCCCCAACATTTTTATTTGGAGTCTATGCACTCATATTTTTCTTTAGGATCATATTTTCGTGTTGCATCTCGTGTAAATTACTATTTACATCCCTAAGATTTTCCTTTAGTTTTTGCAACCAATCCCTATATATCTGGGATTCATGGCTACTTTTGTGTAAATGTTTTTGTACTACCTATATTGTCCAAAATATCCCCATGTTATTTTGACAACTCAAAAATGCATTTTTTGGACTTAGGTAGTGTAAGTTTGTCGAAAATAGGTCAAAACAAGACATAGGGATGGTCTCAGGTGCAAGTAGGAAGGACTTAGTAATAATTTGTAAAAAAAAATGGGTCAAAATTGACACAAATAGGGGGAAAATGTTCAAGGTTTTCCTTTATAGGATCAGGAGGAACGGTTTCTTTATTCCTCATATTCCCTGCATCTTTATTAGGTTTGTATTGCAAATAAAATGGGGTAAACTATGTTTCATTGGAGCCTTCGTAATGTTATTATGTTCCTTCACTTCCTGCATTTCGAAATGTCGATTGGGAGGGTCAAAAGGGTAGGGTAGATTGGAAAAATTGGTCCTTAATAGAACTAGGGAAATAGTTCTTATGTTACCAAAGTTCTCTTATCATATACATTGGTAGACTTACAACATGAGGAGAAGGGAAAGTTAGGTTGAAATGTTGGGAGTGCTTGAGCATAGTCATAATGGTGTTAAAGTTCTTAAGGTTCTCAA
Organism: Taxus wallichiana var. yunnanensis; assembly: GCA_018340775.1. Classification (NCBI taxonomy): domain Eukaryota; kingdom Viridiplantae; phylum Streptophyta; class Pinopsida; order Cupressales; family Taxaceae; genus Taxus; species Taxus wallichiana. The sequence goes on from CM031237.1 coordinate 556,072,157, forward strand.
AGCCTCTATAATAACCAATCCTAAATCACATGGTAGTGTAATTATATAGTATCGACCCTACTCGAAACCCTTGAAACAGTTCCCTCATTCCCCATTACCCCAAATCCTGCCTTCACCACCAAGGGTATAACATTCAAAAACTCGAGGCATTAATAACACAATCATAAAATTCCTCCATTCCCTTGTTTCCCAACCGTCTCGATTCATTGATCTAGGTAAAAATGATTAAAGTGTATTTTAAGGCCCAAATTGAACATTTCACCATTCCACGAGCTCTCTGGAAATCAATTTGGGCCAAATATGAGTTTTTAATAAGTTTAGACCAGATATCCAAAGCGCACAAAGTTTGTGGTTTTGGAGTTTTTATCATCGAGGGCCTCATTTGCGTTTGAAGAAATGTGAAAAATGATGTTGTTTTGAGGATAAAAAGGAAAAAACATGTTTAGAGGTGAAAAAATGTTGCTTTGACAATTTAACTACCTAGATTTATGTCTTTATCATGCCCATACTGTTCTAAAGGTCAAATGACATGGATAAATGGCTTTTCCATGTTCCCATGTCAATTTTCAAGAATTTTTCATGTTTTATTGGGTATTGAGTTCAAAATGGTGCGTTTCCCTCTTTTCCTCTCTTTCTCTCCCGTTTGTATATATATTGGTTAAATTTATCATTTTTAAAGGGTTGGATGCTTTGAAATGTAAAGGAATCATACGAAAATGGTGTCCTAACCTTCCACGAAGTTTTAGACCTCAAATTTGGACTCTTGCAAACATTTTGTGTCTCATAATTCAAATCTAATGGAATGTGCATAGTTTTATTGTAATAAAATATGGTTTTATGGCTCTTTATTTTCCCTAGTTATTTTTAATCACATTCGTGCCTCTCTATTTTCTATTATTATGTTGTGTATGTGTTTATCTTATAGTTTTCTCTATTTTTGTTGTGTTGTGTGTGAGAAATTAAGTGTTAAATGTAGTTTTGGTTTGTGGAACATGTCCTGTCCTCTCCTCCTACATTTTATCTCATGTTTCCCTCATGGAGAGTGTTTATCCCCCTTTTCTTGGGGTTATCACTAGGGTTCATTTTAGGGGCGAGTATTTGTAAAATGGCTAATGTTAGGATTTTTGAAATTGGTGATTTTTTAATTACTGTACAATAGTAGGTTCACCAAAATGTTATGGTTCATTAATAAATTTGATCCTAGTTTTGCCTATCTATTTCACTAAGGGTTGACCAATGTTGGTATATTCACCATTATGTTATAATATACTATTATATATAGGATTAATTCTCTATAATTTAGTAATTTAATATAATTGCAAAACTCATCAAGTTTGAGATCAAGAGTCAAAGATGAAGGTAAAAGCGTATAATCCTATGAAAATTCCCAAAAAAGTTCCCAAAGTAAAATCATGTGTCAAAGTAAAAATGCTTCCGTGCCATCAAATTTTTATGCTACCATGTGGTATATGTTTTGTGTTGCCACACGTAAGCCAGTTTTGCATTAACGCATGATAGCACAAAAACAAGCAACCATGCATCAACACAAAAATTCTACCATGCGGCTTGACACAAAAAATATACCGGGTGGGAACATCCATGAGGGTAGCATTTTTCCTTGCTTCCCGGTATCTTTTTTACATTGTTGGCCAATAATGATGTTGTCAGAAAAAAAAGAGTATGGGATTTTTAGTTTTTCTTACGCCATATTTTGGGAGGAAATATTTCTCATTGAGACAATCATTTTAAATGCTAACATCAAAAATTTCCCATACAAAATTAGTGAAATCTACATTTTTTTTTCAAAAAAAACACTTTTTTTAAATTTTTTCTTTGTGCCATATTTTGGGAGGACATATTTCTCGTTGAGCTGGTCATTTTAACTACTATTGTCAAAAATGAGTTTACAAAAATTACATATGTTTTTGGCCAACATCATATACTTGTTAGTCCAAAATGCTACTAGACGACACCATTATTAAAGCTGTTTGAAACCCATTTCATTCAAATTCGCCATCATTTCATAATTCATTTTTATATATTCGTAAAGGAATCTATAGGAATTTTTTTGGGGAGGGGTCTTAAAATGAACCCTGTTATCACTGTTTGTTATTTTATGATTGCATTTCCATGTCATCTCTCTAAATCGAGTCCCTATGAATAACTAGTTTAGGATTAGATAGTTGTTTTTTTAAATATAGGAGAAGTGTTAGCATTAGGAAATAGGTAGAGGAACTCACATTCTCAGAGGTTTGTCTCAAGTAGAAATATCCCACACTTGGAGACAATCCCATTTTATCCAAAAGTATTGATCTTTCATGATCAAATATTAGGTGCTAATTTTTTTATTATAATTCTTGAATGTTTGGTGGGACTAGTTCTTGATGGTATTCAACCGTTAGATATATTTATAAACACATATGGTGACTCCACCTGGGTCTAGAAAACCCATTCTCTCGAGTCTATAGACCATTTTCTTCACATTTCCATGTTTTCATTCCCCTCATGGCTCTCCAAAGATCCCTTCCATTCTCTCATTTTAGTTCTAGCCACTTTCATTTACAGTAGTGGTATGATATCCCCAAATCATCCCTGAGAAACCTACCTCTTTACCATGGAAATTGAGATCAAGTTCCTATTGATAACTTTCAATATATATCCAATCATTGTGTCATTCACAATATTAGAGAATAGAGCATTTACCTTGAATTATTATTTCATAATTCAAAGGTAAAGCAAGAGATTAGTATAATATTTTGGCTTCACATTCCATTTCCACATGGGATCAGCTAGGAGGACAACTACATAACCAGTTCAAGGAGAATGTATATGTCACTTCTCTCATGGAAGACCTTAGAAAAATACAACAAGATTCAATGGCATTCATCTTAGATTTTAACATCATATTCTCAAGGACATGGATAATAATTCCTCAATAATTCAAACCCCACAAGATATAGAATTCTTGTATTATTTTAGGTCCTTGGATACTGATTTAGTTGTATTAATCCAAATTTTAGGAGGGGGTAATGTTTCTTAGGATTTTTCAATTACATTGTAAGTCGGGAAGATGCTCGTTCAAGCTAGCCAAAGGAGGCCTATCCCTATTTCTTCCAATCTTTCTTCACCCCCTCAAGTTTTCCTTTCCTTTATGAAAATAATGAAAAAAATTATTCCATTCCAAAAATAGGAAGATTATTTACTTCATATTCCTTCCTTTGGCACTCTACAAGTTTACAATGCATAAAAATTCCTTTTGCTTTATGTTGTCTTTGTTTACCAAAAAATAGATATGTGTGTTGACACTTCATCCAAACAAGGTTGGAAGCTCACTCGAAGCATTTATAGCCTCCAGTCCCTCCTTTGTTTACTTAAAAATATGTTAGTATGCATATTCATAACCATAACAACGTACAACCATGGATAAGTAGTGATATATCATAGTGATTCAACAACATATATAATAAGGAAATCCAATATACATAAGGAATGATCAAAACTATATAAATCCCCATAACTCCATATTTAGATGCATAAATCTTAGCAATCCATACACAATTATCCATGACAACCATAATACATTACATAACATATAATATGGCCACAAACCGGTATAAAAGGTGTTAGACCATGCACGCTTACATAATTTTTACACGGACCTCCAAAATCCACTAAATACTGAGCTCAAAATACTAACTTGCACTCAAAAGAACTTAAAATCAGACTTACTAGCATCCTTAATTACATGGAATCATCACCTACTTATATACAGTGGAGACTTTCCCTTCACCATTTACATACACCTTTCCCGATAATAGATGTGCTCTATTAATAACTTATGTGGGTCTCCTTTGGATAATTATATTTCTTTACCCATGTGTTAATTCTTATCTTTATCCTTCTTTCATCCATTGTCCTTATCTTTTTCTACATGCTTTTTCCCTAATTATAGCCTTTTCTTGGCCACTAAGTCATCCTACTTTAGTTTATTCTTGGATCTTGCTTAAGTGACACTCTATCTTAGTTTTACTATATTTAGCCCTTCCTTCAAAATTGGATAATTCCTTAATATTCTGAAAGCATGCATGTTGAACTATATTACTACATAGTGTGTGCACCTCGTGCACTAAATTTTCTTCTTTTCCCTCATGTGTATACACTTTTGTGTGGTCCTTTCAACCTATATGTATCTATTTACCCTCCATTCATCCTCCTATGTGTAACCCTTCTTACATAACTAGTACTTAATCAATTTCTTCAACCAACATTACCCCACACTAGGGATATTGTCCATCCTCGACAACATTACAAAAAGAATGATTCCAAAGAATGACTAAAGAATGAATGAATAAAGAATCTAAGGATAATTACTTGATAAATTAATAAATAATAATATTCCATGGGTGATCCCTTCAATTAGGCTTGAAGAGGATAGAGGAGTTCTCAAAATTTTGTGTTCAAAATACCCTCCACCTTTTCCACCCTTTGAGCTATTTATTATCTTTATCTAGAACTAACCCAATTATGTCTAGCATTTGTTCGGCATTAATTCTTCACCCTTCTCTTCGAGATCCTTGACTATTCTATTAATATTTGACACCACTCCCTCCAAAACATACATTCTTCATGTAACCAATGGAAAAATTTCCTTGAGACTTACCTTAAGTGTATCCCTTCAGGCATCAAGCAATTCTCACTTTTTCATGAATTCATCCATAATATCCTCGCATTTGTCTCTTACTTGTCCTTCTTCGAATATTTTACTTGCTTCAAATTTTCCTACTCTCTGGGTGGTGTGTGATTTAAGAATGGGGTCTATATCTTGAGAATTTTCAAATGTGCACCCTACTTTCCTCATGTCCTCCTTGATCTATGTCATCAATGCCTCATATTATGATGTTTTTTGTATAACTTTTTGGTGCTCATTCCGAGCCTTGTTTTAATACAAGTTGAGTCTTCCAAAATATTTCCCCATACCATTCAAAAGATTCATATTTACATATGTTTGGTAATACCAAATATTTATCCATGATCACTCCCTTCTATCGTTTTGAAAATTTTTAGAGATGGGCATGACTATTTAGTTTGTAATATATGGAATGAATAACTTAGTGGTTTCATGGGTTACTCCAATCGTGAAAGGATAATAATCAAGTCAGGACCAAGGTATAATTCTACAATGGTTGGTTATTATTTAAATGTACTTAATATTTCAATTTGAAAAAGAAAAGATGCCACAAGATGACTATTTACGGGAAATGGGAATATGGTTATATAGACAAGTCGTGGTACACTAGTCCAATATTGGGATGTATATAAGAAGGATAGTATTCCACAAATTTAAAAAGTCATGCAACACTCAAGAATATACCAAATGTCATAGAACATGTAGTACAATCAAGAATCTCATGAGAAAAGGAGGAATACAAGTGAAATTTTTGGTACACATACAAAGAGTATTTTTCACTAGTACATATCATTGCGGGAATCCAAGTCATGCAATATTGATTTAGAGGAAATTAATATATTATTCAATAGTAATTTCATTCATAAAAAATAGAGATTGATTTAACATAGAACATGAAAATAAACCACACGTATATACTAGGAACAAAATGGGGATTTTTAGGGACCCCAACCCCTTAGATTTACATAACTTCTAGTCTACATACACAAAAAGGAATGTTCTTGTAAAATAGATACATTGTTAACTTATGATAAAAAAATGCTCTAAAAAGGTAGGTATCTTATTTATCACATTCTTCATCGTAAAATCAAACTCTTTATGGTCTTGAGCCCCATAAAAATATTGGATATCCCCTACTAAATTGCGAGACATGCCTATTTTCATGAGTTCTTTAATATCAATTTTTGGGCCTGCCAAAATCTTGATTAAATCAAATTTTATCCTATAAGAGGATACCCATTTAAGGATATTGGACCCAAATTTAAGGTGAGCCTTGGTACCTCATGGGGTAGCAATTTTTTGGTTAAATATGGCTCGGGAACATTAGTTGGTACATTGGGAGAAAAGTTAGGAACATTGGTTTGATCAAAATAAATTGATTGGGTTGCACTTGTTGGGTTAATTTAACCCTTTGTGTCTCTTCAAGAAAGGAAATGGTGCTTCAAGGGCCCTCCTGAATAATATTTCACCAGGGCCTTCTCAATATTGGTGGGTATTTGCTCTATTACAACTATTATGTGAGAGATCGAAGATATGCCCTCTACAAGCTCCTCATCGAGAACTATATAGACATCAATTGGAATATATTTATCCTCTAATTATTCAGTAAAAATACAAGGGATATGTGGATGGTGTTCTTGATAATAGCATGCCTCTAATGGAGCCAAAATTTCTTCAATTGCTCAAGAGATATGTGGTCATCCACATGGAAGCAAGTGATGAAATACAATCTGAAACATAGAGAATAATGGAATCATCTTGAAAAGATATTTCATCAATGTCATCAAGCGTGTGGGATGTTAATGGTCATGCAGTTCTACCTAGTCGTCAATCATGAATAACATCCTCACAAAAGCTTCATTTGGGCCAGAAAGGTTGAAAATTATGTTAGATATTTTGGAATAAATATCCTTTATATTGGTTCCTAGTACCACATCTTTCATTCTTGAAAATGATTAACATGAGATATTTTAACTTAGAATATACTCAAAGGAAGATGTAAAATCATTAGAAATTGGTAAAAAATTATAGAAATAAAAATTTTGAGTGGTTGTGTGAATCATCATATCAGGATCAAATGAAAAAGTAATTTTTCATACTCGCATGGACGAATTTTTAAAAAAGGTAAAGTAGATTGATATCTATAAAAATATGGTTTTTGTCTTGATTCAGTGATTTTCACAAGGGAAACATCAAATTCAAGAGAATATCAATGATTATCCATTTCCCAAAACATATCCTCTAAAAGGTAGGTGTCAAATTAGTTAGAATAATGACATAAGGGAAAAAATGGTTTGTGATTAGGTGCATGAATGATGGTGACAACATAGATAGGAAAAAAATATAAATCAACAAAATAAAAATATCTTACACACATCCATGTCAGAAACTAGAAATAGAATCAAGTTAAGGAATGAAAAAGGAATCTTTATTCTACAAGATATTTTCCAAAAATGGAGTTCATTTTCCATGCCTTATGGAATGATTCGTTAAATTTTCTTTGGGGGAAAAATCAAGGTATTTCATAGAAATATTTTATATAAATATGGGGATTTTTCCTCATAGAAAAGGGGGTTAGTTTTTATTTGAAAAAGTTGAAAGATAAGAATGTAACACTCGCATTTTTTCCTTTGTGAGAGATCTATGAATTTTGGGTCCTTAGGATATTTTATTAATGTGGTTGCATTGCACAACCATTCACAAACACTTGGGGCAATTTTATTTATGTTCTCCTATTGAGAGATTGAGTATTTAAATGAAGTATTATTTCTTATTAGTCTAATTATTTTGTTTAGGGTCCTGTATGTTGGATTTTTATCAACATGTTGTGATTTTATACTACAATTTTGTATTGGATTAGTTCATATTGGTTGTGTTTTGGTCATTAAATTTATATTGTGTTGTAAGAATTTACCCTGCAATATTGGACATGATTTTAAAATCCTTTTTATAATCATTTTATAAAGTGATTATCATTATCCTTTGAGTGTATCTTAGGCATATGAGAGTAGAAATAAATACTTTATTAGAATTATTACAAGAGATTTTTCGCCAAGTATCTTAGAGATTGTGTTGAATATTTGCATATGTTGGGTGTCAATGAATGAAAATATTTCACTTTGGAGAAACTGTCACTACTTAATCAAGTTTTCTTAACTTTCCAGAATAGTATGTTGTCTTAGTAAGTTATTAATATATTTGTTATAAAGAATTTTTTCATCATTTGTAACAATCCCATTTTAAGACTTTAGAAATAAGGAAGTTTTAGAATCATTGAACAATCATTATTTAGAATACACATTTAAATGCCAAACTATCCCATAACAGAAAACTATATGCAATGTAATGGGTCGATGAAACATCGATCCCTCACTTCATGACTCGATCCAATATGATATCTCATGTTATTCAGTAATGTGTATACAAAGTATACTTATTTTCTTTACCCTACTAGGGGTACTTAATTGATTTGTTTAAGAGCCTATCTAAATATATGTTACTAATATTCATCTGAAATCCCACTTCTTAAACTAAGTGACATAGGACAATGCAACTAGCAACTTACGATACTTTGGCCAAAGATTTACACATGTTTATCATGTTTGCATTCCTAGATGGAATACTCGTCAAATGGAATAAGTCCTTCACTACACTTGATTTGTTATCTAGATTGGTATTTAGCAATCTCTTTCAATCCACGTGATTCAAAGTATGGCCCTAGATAAGGTTAGAAACATGCCCTAATGTGTGGAATTACCTCTATGACTAAGGGTGCATAGAAGTACTAAATTGACTCATGTCGATTATGTGTGTCTAGTTATCCTAAGTCATCAAGGGTTGACTCGACACTAGCTCATGTTCTTATCCCTGGATAGGTTATAATATTGAACCATTCAAGAACTTATGTTAGTTTAGCTGAACAAAATCTAAAGGGTATTGAGACATGTCATTTACAACATAGTAACCTTGTAACGACTCTTATAATTATAAAGGTACTTCACTACGGTTGGCGTGTTTCAACATAAAACTAAGTATCATCAACTGGATAAACAAAACTTAAAGTGAATTCAATTTTATATTAAATTCTTCATTAAAATTTAATGTCAACATCCTTAATGATTCAAGTAAGTTCTTTAACCTATCAGGTTACAAGTTATTACTATATATAAGGTAGGTAAGCAAGATAAAATCTTCTTCCCAACCTATTTATTTTCTTACATTATTTTACCATTTATCGATACCACTTGCAACCGAAAGGGACATTAAGTCTCTTTTAGACATAAAGGTGATTGAGCTAATTAATTTCCATTTTTAGATTAAGGAAATCTACATAAGGAAGCACATTTGCACCCATTCACCTTTTTGTTTATTTACATCTAAGTAAGTTAATAACTTAATCTTAATGTATACCCTCAAGGGATTTTCCCTTTTTCCTATTTCATGGGCTAATTCCCAATGAGGAAAAACATAATTCCTTTGTCCCTAATAAATTCAAATTACATATGTAGAATTATAAACAAGGTTGTAACACATACACCCATGTAAATTAATTACAAACCCTTTTGCAATGATAGAGTGTCATGAGATTATTAACTTTATAAGTTACATCCCATCTAGAGAAACCTTTCCAACCAACAACTCAGACTCCTATCCCAGCCATTGCATAATATTTAAGTATGTGAGCTACCTTCCTAAATCGAGTAATACTTATCATTTCAGCCCAATTCATGCCAAGAAAGTCTTTCTACAAGTATTAACAAAATTCAAACATCTTTTATTCATCAAGGAAGAGTGATACATTTGCTAAGTCCAAACAATTCATACATCAAAAATTTCCAAACAACATCACCTATTCTTTTCCCATTACAACTTTCTTTTCATTAAGTACATCTTAGTAATGAAACCCCCTTTCTTTATCAAAGTAAAGATTCAGTCTTCAAAATAAAACAAAGTAACTTAAAATAAGTCTTTCTCCTTTCATATTTTTCATAGTCCATCTACAAAATTGCTAGCATGGGTCAATTCATTAAACTAAGCATGATAAGCACTAAATCATTAAAACAATGTGCTTTTAGCTAACTATTTCATAAAAAGAACCCTGCTGTTATGAAACAATCCAGAAAGAAAAATGGAAAGACTCAACCAAAAAGGAGATCAAAATTCCAATTAAGAGAAAGAAAGAGATATGCTTCACATCAAAAAAAGTTAGGTCATGAAATAAAACAACTTTATCCTTCCTTCCTATTTTCCTTTTATCAAAATAATTTAAACAGTAAGTTAAGAGAATTAAACATTCATCTGATCCTCACTATTACTTTCTTGTATTTCATTTTAAGTTCCTCACTCAGTTAAACCTATTTATCTGAAGAAGGTAACTACCTAAACTATATTTTAGGCATAACTCAATAGTGGAACATTTATAAACATTACTTTCCATCCAAATATTATTAAAAAAACTCAATAATCCATCAAAATATTTTCAACTTCAGTATATACGCCCTAAAAATATTTTGCATTCAGTCTTATCAAATAGTTAATAAGTTGCGTAAACATAACAGACCAAAGAAGGGACAACAACTTAACCAAGAATCATAAGTTATAAGAAGATTAAAGGAAGGAGAGAGAGAGAGGTTATAAACTTCACAAATCTTGGAATGATTAAAATCGAAAATTTAACCAAGAACCTATAATTACAAAGGTCAATTAACTAATGATTCAAAACAAAATTCCAAACAGAGATTTACTCAGGGTTTGAATTAAATGAACACAAAAATCTAGAAGAAAGGAAAGAAACAAAGAGAAAAAAATTCCATTACCTATCATCATTCTAGGAGATGGTTTTGATAGCCTTAATTCCCACTAAGATAACAAGTAATTCATTTTCCCAAAAGACTTAGAGAGGAAAGAAAGAGATGAACAGAAGGATGATTCTAAAACAAACTTCCTATAACTCAGATCCTTAAAGGAAAATAAGTATGCAATACGATATAACCAAAATAGGAGCCATCATTCCGTTCTCATGAAGAAAATTTTTTCCTTAGTTCTAAAAGAACTGAAACTAAGTTTATTAGCCCAAGAATTCTAAGAATCATGCCAATATAGAAACATCATATCATGGTCGACATAGTAGTCTAGAAGTTCAGAGTAATAACAATAAACAAACTACAGTTAACCTATACTCAAGATATTTTTCCCCTCTTAGCACCAAGTGCCAAAAATTTATTGGTTACCTAAATACCTAGGAGAGTAGAAACAATATATCATATCCACTTACTTGCTTCCAAAAATAAGACTTCATAAACATAATTATTCATTTCAAGAGATTAACACGAGATATTATTTTACAGGTCTTAAAATAATAATCTAAAGAACTTTTTCAAGTCCAAATAGATGTAAATTAATTACCAAGAAAAACCCCACAATAATTTATCCTTCTGCACCACACACAAGGTTAGAAAGTCTACAATAGGTAGAATACACACAAAAACTAGAATCAAAAATCAGAGACAATGATAAGATTCAATACATGTTTATCGTTTTGAAGTCTTGTTTCAATAATAAAAAGTAAATGTTAAGAACAACCATTGAATATATCTTCTCAAAGGAATTATGCAAGATCATAATGACAACGAAACATTCTAACAGTTTACTAACCAAATTTTACCGAAGGTTAATCAACAAGGTCGATTAGACCCAGATTTCTTGAGTTTAAGAAACCAAAATACCAAAAAGGTTTAAACACTTTCAACTATGATCTCATACAGATTTTCAGATTTGTTTTCAAGCCTATGCAGAAATATTTAAAGGAAAACAAAAACCTAGAGCACACTTTCCATCATCAAAACAAGGTCAATAAAGTATTCCATTAAAACAACACAAAAATATAGAAGCAAAAGAATAACATTAATAGAACAAATATTGATTATTCCTAAGAGCAGAGTTATTTTTATGAGCATTTAAGTAAAAGCATAAAACTTAATGGATAGAGCCTATCATTCTTGATAGTGCTTCTCCTTCACTGATTCATAAAAATATCCAAGTAGAGTTTAATCCTTCTTTAGAAATGCAAACAAAACACAAAATTCCTCTAACTCCTCCTTATAGCTTCTCAGTGCCAACTCTTCCCCTTCACACCATGCAAGGAAGAAAAAATCATGCACATCTAAATTGCATGCAAGAATTGAATTATAGGTTTGAATAATAAAACAACCACATGCAGAGCTCAAGCTCCAAAATCGAATGAATCAACAATATTAAACCCTCTATCTTCTTCCTAAGTGTTTTTACCAATTTCAAAAATACTAAATGTAGAGTAGGGTTGTACATCTTTCCTATCTTCTTGCCACCACCACCTCTAAATCTAGCAAAGAATTATTTTTAAAAAATACATGCATTCAAAACTTTGTGCAAAGATGTCAACTCACTCACCTAATATTTTCTAATGTTTTTGACAAATTTGGTTGTTAAAAGAGATAAATACTTAATAACTCGCCATTAATTCCTAGGATTCATTATCTCCCACTTACCCCTTCCCATGTCATTCATGTTATCCAAAATTCACCCCCCAGGGTAATTTTGATAACATGCATCAGATTATTCAATCCCGAGCAAATAGATAGATTCAAGGCCCAAAATCATGAAAATCAGCTAAGTCCTAGTGCGGGCGGTCCTTGGGATAGTTGGGATGTGCGGGGGGCATGAAAAGCCGAATTGGCCGAAAGAGGAAAAAATTGCCTAAGTATTTGTTTCGCATAGTTGGGACATCTGGGACAAAAGTACGCGAAGGACGCAGATCGGCGGGTTTGGCGTAAGTCATCCATTTAGGCGGATTTAGAAATATGTCCCAGGCGATCAGGACGAGTTGGGACAAGAGTACGCAGAGGACGCGAACCGGATGGGTCGGGAAACAGGGACTTTGTTGGGGACATATCGGGCCAAAAGTATGCACATGCGGGACGTGAAAAGCCGAAGGAGCCGAGAGTGAATGGAAATGTGCCACGTGTCTTCACCTCAAAGAGGGAAAAGGAAGAATGGATTGGGTGGTTCGGAGATATTTTTCCCAGGTAGTTTGGGACATCCGGGCCAAAAGTACGCGTGGGATGCAAAAAGCCGAAGGAGCCAAGAGCGAATGGAAATGTGCCACGTGTCTTCACCTCAAAGAGGGACAAGGAAGCCCGAATCGGGCGGTTCGGAGAAATTTGTCCCAGGCAGTTTGGGATAGCCAGGTCAAAGGGATGTGAGGGATGAAAAGCCAAAAGGCCCGTGGATGAATGCAGCGTGACACGTGTCACGAGGGGAAGCTGATGGAAATTGGCTAAGTGTTTTTGGCCAAAAAAATTTCAAAGGGCAAGGTTTGAAGGGTCGGCCCGAGCCAATAGACACAGGACACGTGTCCTAAGGTGGGGGAGTTTGGAGCCAGGGAAAGACTTAGAAAATTTAGCAAAATTTTTGGCCAAAAAACTAAAAGTAAAGGTTCTCCCTGCGCACCTGTCGACGAACCAAATGATGCCATGTGTCCCAAGTGGCGGGACGGAGGGAGAAAATGGGAAATTTTCCCAAAGTTATAAAAATTCAAAATTTTCAAAGGAAAACCCATTGAAAGGGAAGGAGAGATAATTTCTCATCCAATCAGCACCCGACACATGTCATCCAAGTGGCGAGCGGGAAAAATTCAAGTGTTTTCCTGCCGATCCGTTTTTGGGCCGTTTTTGCCCTAAATCTTCAAACGATCATATCTTTTGATCCAGAGCTCGGATTTGCACGTTCTTTATATCAATGGAAAGCTGGTGAAATTATCTACATGATTCCAGGGTCAATCTTGAATTTTGGTTCAGTTTGGAGAGATAAAATCAAGAAACATCTCTGGCGCGTGGTAATGGCCAGAAGTGACGTTTCAACAACCAATTTTAATGCAAATGGGTAGCATTCTTCTTCAACATGGCGAACTCGATGTTTCAACAACTAGTTTTAATGAACATGGGTCACATTCTTCTTCAAACATGGCTAGAAGTGATGTTTCAACCATCAATTTTAATGAAGAATGCGTTTTGGTCAATGGTTGTTTTGCTTGCATGTTTTCCTATGTTTTCTCTCTCCTGGGCTCGACCCATGCATTGTAAAAATCCAGATTTGGATCATTTTTAAGATTATTACGAGTTGTTCATCTTTTGGCTCTGCCCTCCCTTCTTTTCTTCCCCAGGGTTGAAAATGGAGTTTGAACCTCCTCCCCTTGCTCTGTAATGGCATTTTGCCTTTTACTATTGAAATGATGTTTTTAGTGCAAACTTCAGAAGCAACAAAAAATGTGTTTTGTGATGCATCTGTCCATCCTTGATCGTTTTTTGCTTTTTTTCTCCTTCCCTCTCTTCATTGCAAGTATTTGTGCATGTTCTAATGTTCATTGCAGGTTTGGAGCTGTGTTCATGGAGTTTTGGGACATTTTCTATGTGAAATCTATCCTTGGGCCTGTGATGCATCTGTCCATCCTTCCCATTGCTCACCTCTCCTTGTTCCATGGCAGTTTTGATAGATGTTCAACATTCTCCTTCTCTGGTGTATCACCATTTTAGTGTAGGATTTTGTTGTTTTTCCCTTTTCTCTCTCTCTCTGTCTCCTTGGCATGGTTAGATTAGGATTAGATTAGCTTTGCTTGCACTGGAATAGCTTGTGGCAGGTAGTTTAGGAAGAGGAACCAACCTTCTCTGGAGATTCCTTTCTCATTTTTACAAGTCCCACACTTGGAGAAAGGATTCAATGTTGTGTAATCACACTGGATGCTAGAGTGATCAACCTAGAAATCTGATCAACATCCAGGGTCTTTGTGATTCTCGCACCAACAGAGTTTTGCACACCGGTGGGACCTTAGAGGTCTTCCACTTCATCTTTTGTAGGTTGGTGTGTTCTGTGAAGATTTCAGCCTTTGGAGGCACTTGCAAACACATCTTGGTGACTCCATCTGATCAGCAACCCATTTCTAAAGTTGCAGACCTATTTTCCATCCATTTTCATCCATATTTCTTTCCATCTCTTTCATTCTTTTCCATTCCATGAAGTTGTGCAATCATGACTTCATTTCCATCATGGAACTCACATTTACAACAGCAATTTTCCCACCTCCAACATGTTTTTTAAATCCTCCAAATCAGCATTTTGAACAAATTCAAAACCAGCATTTTGAACAAATTCAAAATCAGCATACATACCCATATGAGCAGCAACACCAAAATAATGTTGGCTATGGAGCTTTCCAAGAGCAAGAGTATGCATATAATGAAAACAATCAGATGCAAGATGCTGGTCTATTGGAGAAAATCTAAAAGATGGAGGTAAAGATGGTGTAGTCCAGAGCAACAACTCAAATGAGAGCTTTCAAAATTGATTGTAGGACTCCTTGTCCATGGGAGGCCCTTTTCCAAGACATTACAGTCCTCAAGAGAAGTTAGACTTCATGATGAAGATGCTGCCCCAACTTGCACAATGGACAACAGAAATAGAGGCCTATACACATGGTGTTGAATAACCTTGTCAATGGGTAAGTTCTACACCATCATCTGGTTTTCTCTTCCCATTACTCAAGCAACATCATCTCATTTGGAATTGTAAATTCTAAACTCTCCATCTGTTGTCCCAAATGTTGATCCCATGTCTCCACCTCTCGGTCTTCCACCACACCTCAATGCTTCTTTCCTTTTTCCTTCCAAATAGTCATCACCTCTTATTACAAGCCCCCTTATTGTAAGCCAATAGAATCTCACCACATGTCCAGGTGGCGCCAAAAATTGGAAAAGCCCATGAGGAGATTTTGGAGGGTCAAACCCGCATCCAATGGGGTTTTGACACGTGTCTAAGTCAAAATGTCAAAGCGACCTGTGGAAAATTTAGGAAAGATAGGCCCACATCGAATCAGAGCCTAACACGTGTCATCCAAGTGGTGGATGTGTAGGGATTTTTTGGAAAATTTTCCAAAATGCAAAAAAGAGGTAAAATTCAAAACTTTTTCCCGCCGATCCGTTTTGAGCCTGTTTTGCCCTAAATCTTCAAATGGCCATAACTTTCGATCCAGAGCTCGGATTTCTACGTTCTTTATATCAATGGAAAGCTGGTGAAATTATCTACATGATTCCGGGGCCAGTCTTGATTTTGGTTCAGTTTGGAGAGAGAAAATCAAGAAACGTCTCTAGCACGTGGTAATGGCCAGAAATGACGTTTCAACAACCAGTTTTAATGCAAAATGGGTCGCATTCTTCTTCAGCACGGCAAAAAATGTCAGGGCATGGGTCTGTAAGGATGCCCATTTTGTTTTAATGCATATTCATTTAATGAGGAATGGCTCCCACATTTTTACACGTTTTCTCTCTCCTGGGCTCGACCCATGCACTGTAAAAGCTAGATTTGGCTCATTTTTCAAAGGGTTGTTCATCTTTTCTGCTCTGCTCTCCTTTCTTTTCTTCCCCAAGGTTGAAAATGGAGTTTGAACCTCCTCCCCTACTCTGTAATGGAATTTTTTCCTTTTACCATTAAAATGATGTTCTGTGCAAACTTCTGGAGCAACAAAAACATGTTTTGTGATGCATCTGTCCATCCTTGCTTGTTTTTGCTTGTTTTCTTCTTGCCTCTCTTCATTGCAGGTATTTGTGCATGTTTAAATGTTCATTGCAAGGTTGGAGCTGTGTTCATAGCAGTTTTGATAGATGTTCACCACTCCTTTTCTGGTGTATCACCGCTTTAGTGTAGGCTTTCATTTTATGCATTCTCTCTCCCTGGTCCCTTGGAAATTTAGATTAGCATAGTTAGTTTCCCCTGTATTAGAGTAGATTTTGGCAGGTAGTTCAGGAGCAAGAACCAACTTTTTCGGAGATCCCTCTCTCATTTTGCAAGTCCCACACTTTGAGAGAGGTTTCAATGTTGTGTAATCACACTGGATGCTAGTATGATCAAACTAGAAATCTGATCAACATCCAGGGGTGCTGCTGATTTGCACTAATAGTTTTGGCACACCCGGTGGGACCTTAGAGGTATTTCACTTTATCTTTGACAGGTTGGTGTGTTCCTGTTAAAGATTCAGCCTTTTGGAGGCACTTTCAAAAGCACATCTGGCAACTCCATCTGGTAAATAACTCATTCTCTGAGTTGTAGACCCGTTTTCCATCCATTTCCATCCATTCTTCTTTCCATCTCTTTCATTCTTTTCCATTCCATGAAGTTGTGCAATCATGACTTCATTTCCATCATGGAACTCACATTTACAACAGCAGCAATGTTTCCCACCTCCAACATGTTTTTTAAATCCTCCAAATCAGCATTTTGAACAAATTCAAAATCATCATGCATACCCATATGAGCAGCAACGCCAAAATAATTTTGGCTATAGAGCTTTCCAAGAGCAAGAGTATGCATATAATGAAGACAATCAGATGCAAGATGTTGGTCTGTTGGAGAAAATACAAAAGATGGAGGTAAAGATGGTGCGATCAGAGCAATAGCTCAAATGAGAGATTTCAAAATTGGTTGCAGGACTCCTTGTCCATGGGGAGGCCCTTTTTCAAGACATTACAGACCCTCAGAGAAGTTGGACTTCATGATGAAGATGTTGCCCCAACTTGCACAATGGACAACAAAATAGAGGCCTATACACATGGTGTTGAAGCAAATTTGTCAATGGGTAAGTTCTACACCATCATCTGGTTTTCTCTTCCCATTACTCAAGCAAAGCATCATCTCATTTGGAATTGCAAATTCTAAACTCTCCATCTACTATCCCAAATGTTGATCCCATGTCTCGACCTCTCGGTCTTCCACCACACCTCAATTCTTCTCTCCTTTTTCCTTCCAAATAGTCATCCCCTCCACAAGAGCTAACGAAATACCCCTCCTCCAAAGAAACAAGAGTTTCTACCTCCACCACCACGAAAAATTGCCAAGCCATTTGAGTTACAATCCACTTCTCCTCTTGCATTCCCAATTCCATGTGGGGAAGAAGAAATTGCAAAAATCAGTCATCAAGGATAGTAAGAGGAAGAGCCAAGAAAAGAAGAAATGATTAAGAGCTTAGTAAGTTTGGCTCTTAAATTTGGGATGACAAAGATCCCCTTGATGGTTAAGCCTTTAGAAGAGGCTAAGGTTGAACAAATGGTGGTTAGGACTGATTTTGTGGCAGCAGAAGAAGAGCAAAAAGAAGAAGCAGATCAGACAGTCAGTTTTCTCATAAAGTAGTGTCCATGTTGGCACTCTATTTGAAGGGAATGCTGATTCAATTCAAGTTACACAATCATCCATAGAGGAAGAAATCTTAGAAGAAGATCTTGCAGTCCCAACTTGTCCTCTAGAGCAGCAGATCGAAGAGTTTGACTTGAAAACTTCATGCTGGAGGAAGAGTTCAATCAAGAGCAAGATTGTCTTCAAACATTGGAGGAAGGAGAAGCTACTCCAGATCCAAAAGAAGAGGAGCACATTCTAGTTGTGGAGGAGAAAATTGCAGATCCAAGGGCTTTGAGCACAAAGCAGGCTATAGGAGAACCTTCAGTTCTTCTTTCTACTTCACCTCTCTCAAGTTCTAGATCTTGAAGAGGAGTTTTGATCTCTCAAACTCAATGTTGGAGGGTGAAAGAAACCATGGTGGTCAAGTTCTGAGATCAAGAAGACACCATGGAGGAAGTGGAGCATTTGCGGTAGGGTAGCCATGAGGCGGTTTATCTCGTCGGATTTGGAGGATCTGTTTTGATGGAGAAGAGCCGGTTGAGTTTCCACCATTCTCTCTTTCATCATCCACATTCCAAACACTTGAGTCTGCATTTGTCATGAAGGAGAACATTCATTTTCAATAGCCTGCATCTTATAGAATCTCTTTGGAACCAAGATTGGAAGATTTTAATCTTTCATGTTCTTCATTGGAGGAAGAGAAAGGATAGAGGAATTTCACCATTGCTTCCATACCATCCATTCAAGAAGGTCTACAAGAGAAATGCATTCTTGGAGTTTAAAATCGAGCTATGGGCATATCAAACAGATCATACCTTGCATAATAAGGTATTTGGCTTCATTGGAGCCAAAGGAGAAGTCACAACTAGTCATGCTTGCTTCTGAGCATGAGGGTGAGCTACAAAGTACCAAGGATCAGCTGTCATACCTCTTCAATCCAAATGCAGAGCAACTAAAAGAGGTATTGAATTTGCCTTCAGCGGATACCTTGATGATTTGGGTGGAAGATCAACTTCTTGTTGATTTTCCATTCATCCAACTAGCCATGTTCAATGCCAAATCAATTGCATGGCTGCCACTTTTGAGAAAGGGAAGCTATTTCTCACAACCAATTGCAGGGTTTGTTTAGCTTGCCTTTGCTTCTAGTTAGAGTAGAGTAGGTAGGTTTGCTTTCAGTAGAAGAAGTGCTTGTGCACACTCTGCATGTTCCATTTGGAGCATGTATGATTTTCAGTTCTGTACATAGTTTTTGTGGTGCTGGTTTTGCTCTTGCACAGTCCATTTCAGTGGCATTTTGGTGAGAACGACTCCATGTCCAGTGGGATTCAAGTGGTTCAGAGGGAAGTTTTCAAAGTTCAGATCAGTTTTTAGGCTACTACTCATGACTCCATGCCCAATGGATTGCTTCAGGCTACTGATCATTCATCTAGCAGGCAGATGACCCCACTGAGTCGCCAAACTGTTATCCAAAATTCACCCCCAGGGTAATTTTGATAACATGCATCAGATTATTCAGTCCTAGCAAATAGATAGATTCAAGGCCCAAAATCATGAAAATCGGCTAAGTCCTAGTCTAGACGGTCCTTGGGATAGTTGGGACGTGTGGGGCGCGAAAAGCCGAATCGGCCGAAAGAGGAAAAAATTACCTAAGTCTTTGTTTCGCATAGTTGGGACATCCGGGACAAAAGTACGTGAAGGACGTGGATCAGCCGGTTTGGCACAAGTCAGTCCATTTCAGGCGGTTCGAAGAAATAAGTCCCAGGCGATGGGACATTTGGGACAAGTGTACGTGGAGGATGTGAATCGGCGGTTCGGACGAAACAGGAACTTTCATTTTGGACATCCGGGCCAAAAAACGCGTGCGCGTGGACGCTTAAAAGAAAAGGAGCCGAGAGCGATTGGAAATGTGCCACATGTCTTCACCTCAAAGAGGGACAAGGAAGCCTGGATCGGGCGGTTTGGAGATATTTGTCCCAGGCAGTTTGGGACATCCGGGCCAAAAGTACGTGTGGGATGCGAAAAGTCAAGGAGCCGAGAGCGAATGGAAATGTGCCACGTGTCTTCACCTAAAAGAGGGACAAGGAAGCCCGGATCGGGCGGTTCGGAGATATTTTTCCCAGGAAGTTTGGGAAAGCCGGGCCAAAGGGATGTGAGGGACGTGAAAATCTGAAAGGCCCGTGGACGAATCACAGCGTGACATGTGTCACAAGGGGAAGTGCAATGGAAATTGGCTAAGTGTTTTTTGGCCAAAAAATTTCAAAGGGCAAGGTTTGAAGGGTCGGCCCAAGCCAATAGACACGGGACATGTGTCCTAAGGCAATGGAGTTCGGAGCCAGGGAAAGACTTAGAAAATTTAGCAAAAGTTTTGGCCAAAAAACTAAAAGGTAAAGGTTCTCCCGCGCCCCTATCGACGAACCAAATGATGCCACGTGTCCCAAGTGGCGGGACGCAGGGAGAAAATGGGAAATTTTCCCCAAAGTTATAAAAAGTCAAAATTTTCAAAGGAAAACCCACGGAAAGGGAAGGAGAGAGAATTTCTCATCCAATCAGCACCCGACATGTGTCATCCAAGTGGAAGAGCACGGGAAAAATTCAAGTGTTTTCGCCGATCCATTTTTGGGCCGTTTTTGCCCTAAATCTTCAAACGATCATATCTTTTGATCCAGAGCTCGGATTTGCACGTTCTTTATATCAATATAAATCTTGTGAAATTCTCTACATGATTCCAGGATCAATCTTGCATTTTGGTTCAGTTTGGAGAGAGAAAATCAAGAAACGTCTTTGGCGCGTGGTAATGGCCAGAAGTGACATTTCAACAACCAGTTTTAATGCAAATGGGTCGCATTCTTCTTCAACATGGCCAGAACTGACGTTTCAACAACCAGTTTTAATGCACATGGGTCGCATTCTTCTTCAGCATGGCCAGAAGTGATGTTTAAACCATCAATTTTAATGAAGAATGTGTTTTGGTCAATGGTTGGGCTGCTTGCATGTTTTCCTACGTTTTCTCTCTCCAGGCTCAACCCATGCATTGTAAAAAGCGATTTGGCTCATTTTTAAGATTATTATGAGTTGTTCATCTTTTTGGCTCTGCCCTCCCTTATTTTCTTCCCCAGGGTTGAAAATGGAGTTCGAACCTCCTCCCCTTGCTCTGTAATGGCATTTTGCCTTTTACTATTGAAATGATGTTCTGTGCAAACTTCTGAAGCAACAAAAAACATGTTTTGTGATGCATCTCATCCATCCTTGCTCATTTTTATTTTTTTCTCCTTCCCTCTCTTCATTGCAGGTATTTGTGCATGTTCTAATGTTCATTGCAGGTTTGGAGCTGTGTTCATGGAGTTTTGGGACATTTTCTATGTGAAATCTATCCTTGGGCTTGTGATGCATCTGTCCATCCTTCCCATTGCTCACCTCTCCTTGTTCCATGGTAGTTTTGATAGATTTTCAACATTCTCCTTCTCTGGTGTATCACCATTTTAGTGTAGGATTTTGTTGTTTTTCCCTTTTCTCTCTCTCTCTCTGTCTCCTTGGCATGGTTAGATTAGGATTAGATTAGCTTTGCCCTGCACCTTTGGAACAACTTGTGGTAGGTAGTTTAGGAAGAGGAACCAACCTTCTCTGGAGATTCCTTTCTCATTTTTACAAGTCCCACACTTGGAGAAAGGATTCAATGTTGTGCAATCACACTGGATGCTAGAGTGATCAACCTAGAAATCGATCAACATCCGTGGGTGCTTTGTGATTCTACACCAACAATTCCATAGGCCCCTTTAGGTTAGCCACTCCCTTAAGTTACGTTCAACATTAATTTAGGAACCAACATAGGTCCATATGTAAGTCTTACTCTTAGGTCCATTAATCACCTAAATCACAATAAACTTAGTAAATTAGGCTAGGTTACTCCCTTAGGATAAGGTTTCAAATTTAAGGAACATGGTGTAAATAAGCCACAAGATCCTTATTAGAATTTACATCATACCTTAAATAGAAAAGAGGAACCAAATTATTAAGCCTGTTC
The DNA here is from genome assembly GCA_018340775.1 of Taxus wallichiana var. yunnanensis. Classification (NCBI taxonomy): domain Eukaryota; kingdom Viridiplantae; phylum Streptophyta; class Pinopsida; order Cupressales; family Taxaceae; genus Taxus; species Taxus wallichiana. Next base: position 556,094,062 of record CM031237.1, read on the forward strand.
CTATCCGAAGTAGAGATCCAAGGAGAGGATCGTTCACTTCCTTCACACATTCAAGGTCTAGAAGTATTCCATCTTTCCAAATTGGATGCCAAGACAACCATATTTAATAATTTATAAGCATACCTTGGATCAATGAAATTGATCCAAGGTGTTGTTGTTTTGAATCTTATAAATTATGAAAACTGAAACTCAATTTCTCAATCCCAAGTAGTAAATTATTCTGCACAAACAAAGATGGGTTACATCCTTTTAAATTAAGAAAAAATGCCAATAATGTACCTATTTCTGCAGATAACATATTACCTACTGCAAACATGATTTCATAAGTCATAAGAGTACATTGTCTTAAGACAAAATCACATATCAATGTTTGAACCTTCTTTAACATAAGTCATCATAGATACCAAGTCATGTTATAGGTGTTACATACTTCCTCCTAAAAAGCATCATCATCCCGATGATTAACTTAGTCCAAAATTTCAAACAAGAAATATAATTCTAATTATAGTTATTTTTATTCATAAGTTCACATCAGAACAGATTGAGAATTCCAAATTTTCCATAATTTATTCAAAGCATTAAATAGTTGTTTTCATACTAATGAATTTAATATTTGCCAAAACTGGTAGATTTATTGATATAATCAGAACAATATCTTCAAGTATTATAAATCAACAGAATCAACTCTGTTCAAATAAATGTGGAAAAGAAATTTTCATGTCCTCGAGGTTTTCCCATGTTGCACTTTCTTCATTAAAATGGTCCCATTGGACCTTGCATTGGCTAATTTCATGATTTATTAAGTGCAGTAGATGATTTTCCAACACTCTAATGGGTTTAACCATGATTATTCCTGGGTCTTGGACCTATAAGGAATTCCAATTTAACACATGTGATAAATCTAAAACATATTTCTTAAGTAGAGAAATATGGAAAACATCATGCATTCATGATAAATAAGGTGGTAAAGCTAAACAATAAGCTACAAGATTGATTATTTCAACAATTTCAAAGGGTCCCACATAATGAGGTGATAATTTGGCAGCCTTGCTAAAGGTTATAGAACTCTTTTTTGGCTTAACCCGCAAAAAGAATTTTTCACCAAGTTCAAATTTCTTATCAACCCTTTTAGATCTGCATAACATTTTTGCCTATCATCTGCTTCCTTTAAATGTTCACGAATCATTTTAACTTGTTGTTCCATTTCAATAAGGATCTTTGGTCCAATTACCTCTTTGTCCTCTAGGCTATCCCAACTAACTGAAGTTTTGCATTTCCTTTTGTATAATGCTTTAAAAGGTGCCATTTTCAGAGAGGCGTGATACGTGTTATTATAATAAAATTGAATAATGGAAGGTACTCTTCCCATTTATATTATTGATCCATGCAGTACATTCGTAACATATATTCCAAAACTTGATTAACTCTTTCATTTTTCCCATCTATTTCCGGATGGTATGCTGAACTAAAATTCAATTTAGTTCCTAAGGATGCATTAAGCATTTTCCAAAATCTAGATGTCATTCTAGGATCTCTATCTGATATGATCAATTCAGGTACACCATGCAATCTAAAAATTTCATGCAAAAATCATTTTTCTAAAATAGGGAATCATCCTTAAGATTACTAGTAATAAAATGTGCTACCTTTGTTAGTTTATCAACAAAAACTAAAATAACATCATGCTTATTTCTTGACATTGGCAACCCTTGTACAAAATCCATGCTAATTACTTGCCATTTATACTACAATATGTTATGAGGGTATAATAAACTAGCTGGGTGCATATGCTCAGCCTTAACACGCTGACATTCTAAGAAGTGTGTCACAAAGTCAATTACATCCTTTTTCATCCCTTTCCAAAAATATTGTTGTCTTAAATCAGCAAGCATTTTTGTAATACCGAGATGTCTGAATAAGGTGAATTATGAAATTCAATTAACAAATTCTTTCTTAACTCATTTCCTAAAGGTATATACACTTGATTATTATATCTCAAGATTCCTTCATCATCAAAGTGAAAACCTTTATATCTTGAGTCATTTGGATCTACAACAAGTGTTGTTTTTACTTGTTGAAAGTATGAATCAAATTCCATAATTCTTTTACTTCATCCTTAAACTGAGTTCTCAAGGTTATAAGTGCAGAAATATGTTTCCTACGACTTAGTGCATCTGTCACTATGTTTTATTTTCCTTTTATGTAACTTATGTCAAAATCATATTGAGATAGAAACTCTAACCACCTTTGTTGTCTTGCATTCAAATTTGGCTGAGTGAAAATATACTTCATCCCAAGATGGTCAGTCTTTAATTCAAAATATCTCCTAAAAGATAATGCCTCCATACTTGAAGTGCATGGACAATGGCAACAAGATCTAGGTCATGGGGAGAATAATTCAGTTCATGTAACTTGATTTTTCTACTCTCGTATGTTATAACATGCTCATTTTGTAACAAGATACCTCCAAGACCTTCCCTGAAGCATCTATTACTACATGAAATTCCCCATTTAGATCGGGTACACCCAAAATAGATCCAAGTGTTAATTTATCCTTAAGATATTTAAATGCAGATTCACATTTTCCACTCCACTCAAATTTCTTATCTTTATTTTGTAATGAATTTATTGGTGCAATGACCTTTGAAAATTCCTTAACAAATTTTCTATAATAACCAACAAGACCCATGAAGCTTCTGAATTCATGTACATTCTTAGGTGCATGCCAATCAGTTATAGTGACAATCTTTGATGGATCAACAACTATTCCATCTTTACTTATAACATGTCCTAGATAGTGCACTTCTGTCTCATAGAAAGAACATTTGGACAACTTTCCATACAATCTTATTTTTCTTAAGATTTCAAGAACTATCTTCAAATACTCATGATGCTCAATGATTCTTTTAGAATATATGAGAATATCATCCAAGAATACAAGCACAAATTTTTCCAGGTATTCTTGAAAGATATTATTCATTAAATTCATAAAATCTATGGTGCATTTGTCAAACCAAAAGGTAAAACTGTGAATTCATAATGCTTGTACCTTGTCCTAAAATCTATTTTATGAATATCTTCATATTTGATTCTTAATTGATGATATCTAGATCAAAGATCTATCTTAGAATATATTGATGCACCACACATTTGATCAAATAGATCATCAATTCTAGGAAGTGGATATCTATTTTTTATTTTTGCTTTGTTTAACATCCTATAATCAATACATAGCCTAAGTGTTCCATCTTTCTTTTCACAAAATTACCGGTGCTCCCCAAGGTGAGACACTTAGTCTTATCAAACCTTTAGACAACAGTTCTTGTAACTGTGCCTTAAGATCTACCAGTTCAATGGTAGTCATTTGATATGGTGCCTTGGAAATAGGTTTGGTTCCCGGCTTGATTTCAATTTGAAATAAAACCCTTGTTTAGGAGGAAGACGGGTAATTCTTCCAAAATGCATTGCTGAATTTTTGTAACAGTGGATATTTTTCCAAGAAATCACTATCCCCTTAAGTTGTTTAAAAAAAAAATTCTATCATACAAGGTGTAACCTTCTTTTTGGCCTTTTTAAGCTGCATAGATGAAAATTTTCTGACTGAAATCTCACATTTTATCCCTTGGATGTCTTTTTTTTTCTACAGATCATCAAGACAACTATTTTTTAAAAATAATCAACCTTTGCTTTATGTTTGGCAAGCTAGTTAACACCTATAATCACATCATAAGACCCTAAAGGAGCAACATAAAGATCAAATTCTGTAGAAAAACTGGGTAAATCTAGGACTTCTCCAAAAAGACACTTACTAACTATGTGGACAACATTATTCCCATAATGTACAACCCAATATTTATCCATTTTTCTATCTTTTCTTTTTAGTTTTAAAGATAATTTATTAGAAATAAAACATTCAGTATCTCCAATATCAAAAATTATAGTAACAGGTATACCAAATAACTTACCTGGTACTTCTATAGGTGTAACTTGCTTTTCAACTTGTTTATCAGCTACTACAACATGTATCTTATGTTGTTGATTATTTTCATCCTTCTTTAGAGGGCACTTATTTTCATAATGATCATTTCCACAATTATATCATCCTTCAATAGGTCCTCATTTAGTTCAAACTTATTTCCAGCCTTAAAGTTGTTGTTTTGTCCCCCATAGGACTTATGTCCATTACTATTGTTCTTAACAAAAAAATTTGAACATTAACAACAGGTTTATTTGCTGTTGTTTTCTTTTTATTATCCAAAAAAATTATTTTTAGTACCAAAATTCTTCCATGCCCCCTTTTTGGGTGCAAGCGATGAAGAAGAATTAGGAATTTTCTTTCTGATTTCCTCCTTATGGGAAAAGATTAATTTTAATTTTTGTTCCTGCCTAATGGATTTTTCTACAACCCCTTCCATAGTGGTTGGGATGGAAACATCTACTTCTCCCCCTATGATAGGATTTAATCCCATAATGAATTTTTGTATCATGAACTTCTCATCATTTTGATACTGAGGTATGTACATGAGGAATTTAGTGAACCTCTCCCAATACTCTATTACAGTTAACTTTCCTTGAGTTAAGTTCTAAAATTCATTCATATTTTGATCATAATAAAGTTGTGGTAGCCATTGTTGTCTAATTTTTTTTTTAAATTGATCACATGTGATGCTTGATTCATCAATATTGAATTCAGCCTTATGGCTTTCCCACTAGGAATATGCCTCATGGGAAAGCTAATAAGCTTTCCATACTACCTTTGTTTCCTCGAGAAGTTCCTTATTACAAATTACTTCTCCATTTCACCGAGCCAGTTCTCAACTCCATCCCCCAAAATGGTTCCATCAAACTTAGGTGGAATTACACTTTTATATCATTTATAAGTTAATCTAATAACCTTGCCTTTTTATTTTCAAGCATATTAGGTACATTAGCATTAGCATTTGTAGCATTATTATTATCAAATACTTGATTCCCAATATTGACATTATTCTTAAGAGGTGGCTGATTTTTATTACCAGCATCTTCTTCCTCCTCATTACCCATTACTTGTTCAAGTATAACCAAACGGTCTCTTGTGTCTAACAGGGCAGCAAGGATCTCATCAAGTTCTTGGGTGGTAGTTCCCTCTCCACCTGGTGGTGGGTTGTTTGCAGCATCTCATCTTGTTCTAACCATTTTTTTCTATTACAAGAAAAAAAGTTAAGTTTTTATCATATTTATGGACTAAATAAGTCCATGAGTCGTAACCTTCAACTCGATACCAAAATGTAATATTCCCATTTTAAGACTTTAGAAACAAGGAATTTTTAATTTTTTTACGCAATGTACTTTGTTCTAAATCATAATTTAGAACACACATTCAAATGCCAAACTATCCCACAACTGAAAAAAATATACAATCTGTAATGACTTGGTGAAACACCAATCCCTCGTTTCATGACTCGGTCCAATATGATATTTCATGTTATTCAGTAATGTGTATATGAAGTATAAATAGTTTTTTTACCCTAATATGGGTACTCAAGTGATCTGTTTAAGATCCTATCTGAATATTTGTTATTGATATTCATCTAAAATTTTACTTCTTAAACTAAGTGACATAAGACAATGCAACCAACGACTTGTGATTCTTTGGCCAAAGATTTATACATATTTATCAGGTTTGCATTCGTAGAAGAAATACTAATCAAACAAAATAATTCCTTCACTACACTTGATCTATTATCTAAATTAGTCTTTACTGATCTCTATCAGTCCATGTGATTCAAAGTATAGCCCTAGATAAGGTTAGCAACATGCCCTAGTGTGGGGAATTGACCACGATGACTAAGGGTACATAGACATACTCAATCGAATCATGTCGATTAGGTGTGTCTAGTTATCCTAAGTCATCAAGGGTTGACTCGACACTAGGTCATGTTCCTATCCCTGCATAGGGTAGAACAATGAACCAATCAAGAACTTATGTTAGTCTAGTTGAAAAAAATGAAGGGTATTAAGACATGTCAACTGCAACGTAGTAACCTCATAACAAATCTTGTAGTTACAAAGGTACTTCACTACAGTTGGTGTGTGTCAACATCCAACTAAGTATCCTCAACTGGATAAACATAACTTAAAGTGAAGTTTATGTTATATTAAATTCTTTATTTAAAATTTAATGTCGACATCCTTAATGATTCAAGCAGAGTTCTTTAACCTATTAGGTTACAAGTTATAACTATATCTGAGGTAGGTAAGTAGATAAAATTTACTTCCCAACCTATTTATTTTCTTGCATTAGTTTACCATTTATCTCGATACCACTTGCAACTAAAGGGACATTAAGTCTCTTTTAGACATAAAGGTGATTGAGCTAATTAATTTCCATTTTTAGATTAAGGAAATATGTATAAGGAAGCACATTTTCACCCATTCACCTTTTTTTTCATTTACATCTAAGTAATAACTTAATCTTAATGTATACCCTCAAGGGATTTTCCCCTTTTTCTTATTTTATGGGCTAATTCCCTATGAGGAGAAACATAATTCCTTTATCTATGATAAATTCAAATTAAATATGTAGGATTATAAATAAGGTTGTAACACGTACACCCATGTAATTAATTACAAACCCTTTTGCAATGATAGAGTTTCATGAGATTATTAACTTTATAAGTTGCATCCCATCTAGAGAAACCTTTCTAACCAACAACTCAAAATCCTATCCCATCCATTCCATAATATTTAAGTATGTGAGATACCTTCCTAAATCATAGTAATACTTATCATTTCAGCCTAATTAATACCAAGAAAGTCTTTCTACAAGTATTAACAGAATTCAAACATCTTTTATTCATCAAGGAAGAGTGATACATTTGCTAAGTCCAAATAATTCATACATCAAAAATTTCAAACAGCATCACCTATTCTTTTCTCATTACAAATTTTTTTTTTTAAGTACATCTTAGTAATGAAACCCCTTTCTTTTATCAAAGTAAAGATTTAGTCTTCAAAATAAAACAAAGTAACTTAAAATAAGTCTTTATCCTTTCATCTTTTCCATAGTCCATCTGCAAAATTGCTAGCATAGGTAATTTCATTCAATCGAGCATGATAAGCACTAAATCATTAAAGAAACATTATTTTAGCTAACTATTTCATAAAAAGAACCCTGTAGTTATGAAATAGTCCAGAAAGAAAAAATGGAAAGAATCAACCAAAAAGGAGATCACAATTCCAATGGAGAGAAATAAAGACATATGCTTCACATCAAAAAAAGTTAGGTCATGAAATAAAACAACTTTATCCTTCCTTATTATTTTCCTTTTATCAAAATAATTTAAATAGTAAGTTAAGAGAATTAAACACTCATCTCATCCTCACTATTACTTTCTTCTATTTCATTTTAAGTTCGTCACTTAGTTAAACTGTTTATCTCGAAGAAGGTAACTACTATCTTTTAGGCATAAATCAACAAAGTGAAACATTTATAACCATTACTTTCCATCCAAATATTTTCAAACCAAACTCAATAATCCATCCAAATATTTTCAACTTCAGCTATACTACCCTAAGAATATTTTGCATTTAGTCTTATCAAATAGTCAAGAAGTTACATAAACATAACAAACCAAAGAAGGGAAAACAACTTAACCAAGTTTCATAAGTTGTAAGAAGATTAAAGGAAGGAGAGAGAGAGAGGTTACGAACTTCACAACTCTTTGAATGATTAAAAGAGGACATTAAGTAACCAAGAACCTATAATGAAAAAGGTTAGTTAACTAACAACTCAAAAAAAAATTCCAAACAGAGATTTACTTTGGGTTCGAATTAAATGAACTCCAAAATATAGAAGAAAGGAAAGAAAAAAGAGCAACAAAATTTCATTACCTATCATCATTCTAGGAGACAATTTTGATATCCTCAATTCCCACTAAGATAACTAGTAATTAATTTCCCCAAAATAATCAGAGAGGAAATAAAGATATGAATAGAAGGATGGGTCTGAAATAGACTTCCTATAACTCAGATCCTTAAAGGAAAAGAAGTATGCAATATGATATAACAAAACAAGAACCCTCATTCCATTCTCACGAAGAAGAATTTTGCATTACTTCTAAAAGAACTGAAACCGAGTTTATTTACCCAAGAAGTATAAGAATCATGCAAATACAGAAACATCATATCATGGTCGACATAGCAAGTAGAAGTTCGAGTAATAGAAATAAAAAAACTACAATAAACCTATATTCAAGATATTTTTCCCCTCTTAGCACTAACTCGCAAAACATTTATTTGTTATCTAAATACCCGGAGAGTAGAAAAAATATATCATATCCACTTACTTTCTTCCATTAATATGACTTCATAAAATTAATAATTCAATATCAAGATATTGACATGAGATATTATTTTACAGGTCTTAAAATAATAATCGAAAGAACTTTTGCAAGTCCAAATAGACGTAAATCGATTACCAAGAAAAACCCACAATAATTTATCATTCTGCAACACACACATGGTCAGAAAGTTTGCAACAAGAATAATACACATAAAAACCAAAAAAAAAAATCACAGACAATTATAAGATTCAAGACATGCTTATCATTTTGAAATCTTATTTGAATAATAAAAAGAAAATGTTAAGAACAACCATCGAATCTATCTTCTCAAAGGAGTTATGCAATATCATAATGAAAACCAAACATTCCAATAGTTTCATAACCAAATTTTATCGAAGGTGAAGAAACAAGGTCGATTAGACCTAGATTTCCTAAGTTTAAGCAACCAAAATACCAATAAGGTTTAAACAGTTTCAACTATAATATCATAATAATTTTCATCTTTGTTTTCAAGCCTATGTAAAAATATTTAAAGAAAAACCTAGCTATCCAAACAAGAAAACAAAAACCCAGAGCACACTTTCCATCATCCAAACAAGGTTGATAAATTATTCCATTAAAACAACACAAAAATCTAGAAGAAAAAGAATCTCATCAACAAAACAAATCCAGATTATTCCCTAAGAGAAGAGTTGTTTTTATGAGCATTTAAGTAAAAGCATAAAACTTAATGGATAGAGCCTATCATGCCTGATAGCACTTTGCTTTCACTGATTCACAAAAATATCCAAGCAGAGCTTCAATCCTTCTTTCAAAATGCAAACAACACACAAACTTCCTCTAACTCCTCCTTATAGATTCTCAATGCCAACTCCTCCCCTCCACACCATGCAAGGCATAAAAAATCATGCACAAAGTTAATTACATGCAAGAATTGAACTGGAGGTTTGAAGAACAAAACAACCACATGCAGAGATCAAGCTCTAAAACCAAATGAATCAACAAAACCAACCCCTCTATCTTCTTCCTAGGTGGTTTCACTAATTTAAAAATATTAAATGCAGAGTAGGATTATTAGTCCTTCCTATCTTCCCACCACCACCACCTCCAAATCTGGCGAAGACTTATTTTAAAAAAAACATGCATCCAAAACTTTGGTGAAGATGCCAACTCACTCACCTAATTTTCCCAATGCTTTTTCCAAATTTGGTTGTTAAAAGAGATAAGGACTTAATAACTCACCATTAATTCCTAGGATTCACTGCCTCCCACTTACCCCTTCCCATGTCATTCCATAGGCCCCTTTAGGTTAGCCATTCCCTTAGTTAGGTTAAACATTAATTTAGGAACCAACATAGGTCAATAGGTAGGTCTTTAGTCTTAGGTCCATTAATCACCTAAATAACAATAAACTTAGTAACTTAGGTTAGGTTACTCCTTTAGGATAAGGTTCCAAATTTAAGGAACATGGTGTAAATAGGTCACAAGTTCCTTATTAAAATTTACATCATACCTTAAATAGAAAAGAGGAACCAGATTATTAACCCTATTCCAATTCGAAGCAGAGATCTAAGGAGAGGATCATTCATGGCCTTCACACATTCAAGGTCCAGAATTCTTCCATCTGTCCAAATTGGATTCCAAGACAACGAGATTTAAAATTTTATAAGCATACCTTGGATCAATGAAATTTATCCAAGGTGTTGTTTTTTTAATCTTATAAATTATGAAAACTGAAACTCAATTTCTCAATCCCAAGCAGTAAATTATTATGTACAAACAAAGATGGGTTACATCCTTTTAAATTAAGAAAAAAATTCCATTAATGTACCTATTTCCATAGATAACATATTACCTACTGCAAACATGATTTCATAAGTCATAAGAGTACACCGTCTTAAGAAAAAATCACTTGTCAACATTTAAACCTTCTTCAACAAAATTCATCATAGATACCAGTCATGTTAGAGGCATTACATCATTTAAACCCCCGTTATTTACAAAATTAAACCTACTATATTTATTCTCATCCCATCATACCAATATCCTAATTTCCATTTGTTATTTTGTTTCTCTATCTTTAAAAATGGTTGAATGTTCCTTCTAACCTTAATTATCCTATCAATAAAATGCAAGAGAAACTGAAAATTAATTTCTATAGTAACCTGTGTATAGTGCATTAAACATATGCAAATTATTTGGTGACAACTCGTAGATTGAGTGTTGTTTTCATGTCCATTATTATCATATATTGATCTATCATTTGAAAAATCAAGAGGAACATAGAATTTATCTCCACCTCTCCATTCCAGTTAACCTGCGGGTTCTCTCAACTGGGTGTAAGGAAGGAAAAAAATTAGTAGGATGAAGCCATCCCCTCTATACGTGCACCTAAATCATCTCAAATATTGATCCTATGGAAATTTTTAGACCCCTCCCTAGCTACAAAATACACATACCACACATCCTACTAGTATCCAAGCATTCCCATCCTTAGAGAATGTTTTCAATCCAACATCGTGTGTATAATTAAGAACTAACACACTTTTGGTGTTGTTGTTGAGGACTTATTTATGTTGGGTAAGGTTATAAATACCTACCTTTTCATATTTTTGTTAATTTTTTGTAAGTATAGACCATTCTAGAAAGTAGCATCAATAAATTTCCAAATACAAGTAGGTTTTCCATAAATATTGATCTTTTGCAAGTATATTAAAGGGTTAAGGACTAGAATTGTAGAGGAAACCATAAAGATATACAAATCCTTTTGTTTACCAAGTTGTGAAGCATTTTTTTTGAATATCTTGAGGTAATCCGTACATCTAGGGTGCAAGGTCCTAGTGGCAGCTCCCTTTTTGAAGAAAAATTAGGTTAGACTCATACAAAAATTTTATCCTACTCACCTTGATGATTAACTCTCCCCTTTGCAAAACTATAAGGACAAAGATACTTTTTAAGATATGATCTTGCCAAGAGATTACTCCCATAATTATAAATTTCCGCTTAAGAAGAAAGAAAATTTGGAAACCTGTGGGTGTGTTAAAATTTAGGAGAAAAGGTTGTTCAACCATCGGAATTTGATCCACCATTGGTGGAAGACTACTCTTGTTCATCTATAGTTATATTTCAGGTAGTCCTAAAGTATTTTGCATTCCTTGTTTTGAGAGGGTTCACCATTTACAAATAACACATGTATTCCTCTTCTCCCCTATTTTTGACTCGTGAGAATAAAGTATTTTGTGAAATTGAGTCTCCGGAAGATTTCCATTTTATCAATCATACTCCTCTATCCGAGATACCTCAAGATCACCTCAAATTTATGCCTCCTTTCGAATCTCACCCTCCAAATAATATGGAATAACCTCCACCAAGGTATCCTTTTTTAGTTGCCACTTATACACCAATAAGGTTCCATGGAATGGTGGGCTATCCTAATGAGGTACCAAATGATATCGAAGTAAGATACCTTTGTTTCAAGGTTATAATGTTATGATTAGGGATCAACATGTTAGATTCTTCTAAAATTTAATGGATGATTATGAATTAGAGTATGAGGATGTTTATGTTAGGTTTTCATACACATATTATAAGAATATGTTAGGGAATGCTATATTTTTGCCCCAAAATTCAATTGATTCATGGGATGAAATGAACAATGCTTTCAGATTGCATTATGGTGACAAGACTAAACCTAGGTTTCTTTTGTCATAGTTTTAACACATTAAAAAGAATCCTAATGAGTGTGTGCAAGACTTTAACACCAGGTTCAATAAAAATTTGACTAGATTTCCAACTAACATAAGGCCTAGTGATGATTCTTTCTTGATTAAATACTCAGATGCCTTTGATAATAAAGTTACTTATTATTTAAGAGACAAAGCTCCTAGAAATTTAAGGTAGGACTTATATATGGATTTCCAGATTGAGAAAAATATCAAGGCCACTAGGAAGTCTCCTAAGAGGGAAGGTATCATGTTGGTAAATCCTAAGAAAATGCAAGTAAGAAAATTTATGGGTCTTGAATAAGTGGTTAAAATTTTGGTTTTAGCGGTCAAGGATATTTCATATAAGCTTCCAATATTTGAGAAGGGATTAGATTTAAGACCTCAAAGTGAGCACCAGAAACGAGACTTAATATATTTGTGAATAATCCCAAATAAGATCACCAGGCCGAGGATAGAGGAAAATTAAGCGTGGGTTCGGGAAATAAGTAAAGCAAGCCTTCAAAGATAAAAAATATTCCCATATCCATTGACAGAGAGATTATCACTAGTGGAGGATGAGCACATTATTGATTGGTGTGAAAAATTTATGTTACCACACCTTTCATATAAGAAACTTACTAAAAAATATTTTCATAATGATGATGCTAATTTTGGTGATATATGCATGATGGAGTGTCTGTCAGAAATTTGATACAAGGGACCACTTACTCATATCTCCTATATGCCAAAACCATGGAAGACTTATGGGCTTACACCCGGTGATGTATTTTCCTTGCCTCCTATAGTTAATGCTGATGTTGATATGGCTCAATCATTTGAGATCCCAAATCATGACTTTGAATATCTAAGAGCATTAATGATAAAAAAATATGATGGTGGAATTCCCTCAAAAGATGGTAGGAATTTTTTTATGAATGTTGTTATGGCCCAAGAAAAAGAATATAGCCTCCGAAATATAAAATTTAAGGGACCAACCACTTACCCAAGCCAAAGATGCATCTCTTAACCAATATCCCTAAAGATTCCCCCAAGAAAATCATGTCATATAAAGGCCCCATTATTTCATCAAAACTAAGTACCTCCACTTCTACCGAAGCAATACGAGATAGTATCTCATCAAAAATATAGTCACCCTTACCCCTAATACAAATTTTCCCAAATATCCAGCATGTGACATATACCATATCTTGTGTCAAATTAAAATCATTGTCTCTATTAAGTAGTTACTTAGAATTCTGAACATATAAAATGGGCATTTGAATACTTGGGGACGAGAGAGGATATAGTTGTTAGAGATAAGGATGCAAGTAATGTGGTGGTTCCTCCTACTATAACTGAAATTGAGATAAAAGATGACCAAAATAATATAGAAGAACCCTTGGAAGTATATATGGGCACTTCCTTGGTTGAATCACAACTAAATGTGGATCCTTTCATTACTACTCTAATTGTTAATGAAATACTTCTCCACAATTACATGTTTGATTTAGGGGCCTCATGTAATATCATTCCTTTAGAGGTCATGAATGAATTGGACATCAAAATAAAATAAAATTTTGGGAGATTTTTTTCCATTGATTCTAGAGAAGTACCTATTGTTGGGTATGTCAAAGGTTTAGTGGTACAACATTGTGCTTATCCTAGAAAATATTTAACTATGAATGTGGTTATAATCAAATTCCCTATTAAATGGGGCATACTATAATCAATAAAATGGTTCACCAACAGTGTAGGGGTAGTGTTCGAGATGGATGTGTCTTTTGCCTCTATACCATTGGAAGGAAATCTTGTCAAACCGCATAAAGAAGAGAAAAATTTCCATCTCATTGAGGAACCTCGAACGCTTATTATGAGGTATTATTTGTTGATACTAAATTGGATAACTTTATAGGTTGTGTTGATTTTAATGGTCATTGTAACGATATCAAGGCACACCTTGAAGATGAAAATGTCTCATGGAACATGAATTTTTATGGGGCATACTCAAATGTTGGAAATGGAGCTGAGGTGGTTTTGACTTCTCTAAATCAAGGTTCCTTTAATTTCTATTTCAAATTAAAGTTTGAGTGCACTAATAACATTACTGAATATGAAGTATTGTTACTCAATTTGATATTTGCATGGAGACATAGGAATAAGGAAATTTTTTGGGTGGAAAATTTGTGAATTCCTTGCTAATGCTCTAGGAATCTAAGTCCCTCTACTTAACCGGTGCAACTGTCGTGTATGCATGCACAAGAAAGCATATATTTCTATGGTGGCCTTTTTGTCGGGGATCCAATAGGGGCACTCCACTGACCCTATGGAAAATTCTTGCAATTATCTGCAAGGGGGAATTTTCTATGAAGGTGGGAAAGGGAGTGAGAAAAGAGGTAGGAGAACTAATGTTGTAGGTAGAAAATCAGATTCCTGCACGCACTAGTTAGAAACTTCAACACATGCATTCATGAGAAGAAACAACTCTACAAATAACAACAAGACCAAATAGAATTCATCAATCAAAAAGTATCAAGAAACCCCTTAGTCAAAGAAATAAATAAAATGCTTCTTCTTGTATTGATTGTTTAAACACAAGTTGTACATGGTGTCAGAATAGAAGAAATTTGAGAGTGGATGGAAGTAGAAGAAAAATGGTTATTTACTTGCTTTCTCTAGAAACAATGCACTCTCTAGTCTATAAGATCAATCGCCCCTCCTTTTACAATGTCATGAAGAAGAAATTAAATATCTTGTAAGAAATGGTTACTTCTTCTTCTTTGTTAGCAAGAAATAGTTTACAATCTTTTCAATCATTGCAATCGTTGATTCTTGATTTGTGACGAAACGACAATGGCAGAAAACCAGACTTCTCATAATGTAGTTGTTACACTCATTTTGTAACTTTGAATTTTAACTATTCATCTTTCCTTTGAAACTTTAAACCAGAGTCATCCACGTGGGAGAAATTTACTAGAGCGGGCATGGAGGATGCCTTTTGCATTTTATGACTTTATAGAGAGCTAGAATTTTTTTACATTTTTTTCTACCCTTCTACTTTTGATATAAGCCTAACACATGGCTTCACTTGATTGGCAAAGGAATCACAACTCTCTTTATGACTTTTATCCCTTTTATAAAAAAGGCTCAAAACCTGAAGTTCTCTGTTGACCCGCTTCCCTACTTTGACTCTTTTGATGCGGGCTCAACATTTGATTTTTCCTCTTGAAAACAAGGCTCAAAACTCAAAAGCCTCTCGATGATCCACCCCCCACTTTGACTCTTTTAATGCGGGCTCAACATTTGAATTTTTCCTCATCGCATGATCGGGGCTACGGGTCACTTTATGACATTTCACCTTTTTACAAAGAGGCTCAAAACCTCAAATTTCTCCATTGTCCTGCTTCCCCACCTTGCCTTTCAATGAAGGAAAAATTCCCCAATGGAATTGAGATCATTTTATGATTTTAACTCCACTTTTAATTTTTTTCTAAAAGTACTCGATGGCCTCGCCTTCTGCGCTTTGACTTTCAATGCGGGCTCAACATTTGACTTTTTCCTCATAGCATGATCAAGGCTGCAGGTCACTTTATTTCTTTTCACCTTTTCACCACAATGCCTCAAAATGCAAAAAGGATATGAATTTCTACATTTCCACCAATCCACCAATCAGAGTCTTTTGGGACCATAGGGCCAATCTGACATTTTTATCATGGATAATGGGGCCAAAATTTGATGGGGAAGAAAATGCCCATCATTCACGACTGTGGAAAAATGTAGAGAAGAAGAAAACTCCACCATTTCGCGCCCAATTTTCAAATTTCTTTCACGAACCAAGGAATTGAAAACAATACAAGGTTCGATGATCCATGGCCATAGAAATATTGAAAATTTCATTCAAATGAGGACAATAATAAAATTTTCATGTGTCTAGATAGGAAAATAGAAAATTTATCAAAACGTGCAGACTAGAGAGTTTAAACAACTTCAAAGCATGAATTTCTCTATCTTTTCAGACTTCCAACTTTACTTGAACACTTCTAGAGGGCGTGAGCTCAAAATTTTGAATTTGACTAAAAATTAGGGGGGGATTTTTAGGGCAAAAATAGCTAGCTCTATCTTGGGGACATGACATGGACTGAGCATAGTGAAGAAATGACATGGGAATCTAAAATCTCGATAAAGGCCTTATCCATCTCTAGACCATCTAAAACTTCAAGAAAGAAATATCAAAAGAAGGAAACACATGACACACAATAGAAGGGGAAACAAAACCACACAACGGAAAGGGAAACACACCTATGGTACAAGGTGGGGAACAACCCACTTTCATTGATGATACAATTTCAAGTATTTCCCACTCCGAGGAAATTCTAATGGTGTTCCATCCAAATATGAGAGAAGAAAAGTGTTCTCGCTGCAAGCTTCACAAATCTCAAATGGGCAAAGCCATAATGAATCGATTTTTCCATGGCTGCCTTTTGGTTCTCTTCTCTTGTCCCATAGCAGGATGAAGTTTCCAACTTTGAATTCTCCTACCTTGGCCTTCTTATCAAAAATATTCTTTACTTTTAATTGGTGTTCCTTAATGCGATCCACCACTTGGAGTCTATTTTCTTCTAGCTTCTCAAGAAAGAGGATCCTCTTGTCAATGGAATCCTTGTACTAACCATCTTCTATTTCCTATAGCATCTTGAGAGTTGGCATCTCGATCATGAGAGGAATTTATGCTTTGAATCCATATAGTAGTTGGAATGGTGACATACCTATTGCCTTCTTGGGAGTGATCCTATCCACCCATGATGCGTCATACAACCTTTTGTCCTAATTCCTTTGATTCTCATTTACAAGATTGTGGAAAATGGTGACAATGTCCTTGTTGCTTATTTCAGCCTATCTATTTCCTTGTGGATAGTAGTCAGAAGAACGAAATAGGGAGATTTCATAGCTATAGCAAAACTCGGTCAGCTCTCTTGAAGAGAAATAGATAACATTATCTACTACAATCTTTGTGGCACTCCGAAATGAACTATGGCATTCTCCTTGATGAAGTTGTATATTATTTAAGTGTTGGCTTGTTTGGTCAGAATAGCTTCCACCCATTTGGTGTAGTCTATTGATGTGATTACATAGGTATTACCCACACTTGATTGAGGGTTTAGAACTCCAATGAATTCCAACCCCCACTGTTGAAATGGTTCTTCAACAACCACAGGCCTGAGTGGTAATGCAGTGAGTTGTGGTTTTCCAACAAACTATTGGCATGCTTTGCATTTAGAAACCCAATCTTGAGTGTCTGCTAAGATGGTGGGCCAATAATACCTTCCTTGGAGGATCTTGTGTGCAATGACCATTTCTGAAAAATGTCCATCACATGATTGGTCATGTTATGCTTTAATAAACTTTTCTTATTGTTCTTTATCTATTCACCTAAAGAAACAACCATCCGGCCTCTTTTGTAAAGCACATGATTGTAGATTCCAAAGTTAGCTTCCTTTAGCTTGAGTGTTATTATTTTCTTGTAATCAATATGGAAAGGGAATTCTCCATAAGTCAGGTAATAGGAAATATCATCATGCCACTCATCAGTAGTCGTGACAAAGAGAACATGTGGGTTGTCTTCTGAAAAAATTGAGCAAGCACAGTTTTCTTTTCCATGTTGAACTTTGAGTGTTTCATCTTTAGCAATCAACTTGCGAAATCCATTTCCCCTTGCCAGATTGGAGGGTCGAATCTCCAAGTCATATTCTTGAGTCTTTACAATCCAAGCTCTGGGACCTGTTGTGTTAAGATGGACTTGATTTCACTGTCGGGGACCATCACCACCGTATGGGAATTGAGGATGTAAAACCTGGAGTTTTTTACATCCTTGACCACCGTATAGGCATGATTCTTCAATCCTGTATTTTAGCTCATGCTTTTTCAAAAAACAACTCATGAAAGAAATAGGTACTTCCATTCCTTCATCATTTTTTTGAATGAGAATGGCAAAGAGTGTATGATCTAATGCATAACAATACATGATGAATTCTTTGTTAAAATCTGGATATACAAGAGTCAGAGCCTTGGCAATGGATTTCTTGATCTCTTTGAATGATTCCTTTCCTTTACTTTTCCATTTGAATTTTTCTTGTGGTTTCATCATGGAAGTGATTTTCTTCGTCAACTCAAAGCAAACTCAAGAACAAAATGATGAATAAAGTTCACCTTTTTGAAGAATGAATGAACTCCTTTCTTGCTTGTGGGCAGGGATAATTCTTGAATGGATCTAATCCTCTTAGGATCAATGTGTGATCCATGTGTTTTCACAATGTGCCCCAATAAATTTCCTTCTATGACTCTAAAAATGCACTTTTTATGATTTAGTGATATGCCATGTTTCCTACACCTTACAAGTACCTGTTCCAAGTGATAAATATGATCTCCCCTCTTCTTTTAAAATACTATGAGATCATCAATTTATATGAAATGTAATGCTTCAGATCTTTGAAGGCCAAATCCATCACCCTTTGGAATGTAGCTCCCACATTGATTAGGCCAAAAGGCATTCTGTTATAGGAAAAAGTACCCCAAGGTGTTGTAAAGGATGTCTTGGTGCGGTCCTCCTCTACCAATTTGATTTTATTATATCCTGATAATCCATCAAGTAATGAAATAATTTCAGATCTAGTGACTACTTGCAGGATATGGTCCATGATAGGAAGAGGATAATTGTCCTTTAGTGATGCCTAGTTCAGGTTGCGAAAATCTACACATATCCTTATTTCACCATTCTTCTTCTACACTGGCACAATGTTAGCCACCCATGTTGAATGGTGGATGGGAAAGATGATCCTTGCATTAAGCATCTTTGTTACCTCCTCCTTGGTGGTATTATTAATATTTGGGTTATAAGGCCTTTTTTTTCTCCTGAAGGGCTTAAAACCCTACTTTAAAGGAATTGAGTAAAGCATTTCCTTTGGTTGAAAGGATTTGATTTCATCATAAGAGTAGGCCAAAACATCTAAGGATTTCTTGATTAATGCAACAAACCTTATTTTTTCTTTAGGTGAGCAACATTTTCCAATATTGACCATCCTTGGCTCCTCTAGGGTACCAATTTTTTCTTTATCAAAATCAGTTGGGCACCAAGAAGATTGATTTTCTTTCTCTTGAATGAATCTGTCATGTTTGTCAAAGAGGTCTTCTAAAGAGACTAGGCCTTTGGGAATTTTTTTCCTTTTAATTTGATTACTCCCTCATCATCAATCCCTTCAATTCCTTCTTTCTCTTCTTTGGGGACTACTTCTCGATGTGGATTTTCACCTCCTTCAAAGAAGAGATTATTGAAATTATCCCTTTTCTCTAAAAAGGCTAGAATTTGGTTATCATCATTGAAGACTTGCCAATGATTTGCATTGTCTAGTACACTAGACCTGAATACCATTTCAATGGTCACTTTGTCTTTACCAAAATAAGGATGAGGTGTCACTAGGGAAGTTGACACTGCAAGAGAACCAGCCTTTTCATTATGTTCCTTGGAATAGCTTGAATGGAAAATGCACCAAAATATTTAATGCAGTCCCACACTCTATTTCTGTAATGTTGGAGTCTTGGATTCTTTACCTAACATTGTTGGTGGACCTGCTTTACTACAACCTCTATATCACCTTGACATATTAGTTTCTTGATTCCCATGTCCTCTACTACACTCATGCCTAAGAGTAGTGCTTCATACTCTGGAGTGTTATTTGTATTATCAAATTGTAGCTTGTAGGAAAATGGGTACAACTCATTGGAAGGAGAGTACACTACTACACAAACTCTCGAGCCTTCACTATAATGACTACCATCAAATTATATTGTCCAAATTTGATCTTCCTCTTCCTCCATGAGAATTGGAAAGTTCTCCTCTTTTTTGATGTGAGGAAGTAGTTTCCTAGCCCACAATCTTGAAAGAGAATGTTTGCTTTCGGATCATCATACTTTCATACTGTGAACTTCATCTTTCTTACTGGTAGTAACTTCTTCATCTCAAATTTTAATAGGATAGTTGTAGATGACCAATCCATTTTTATCTCACCACCCATGTCTCTACAGAAAATCCTACTTAATAGCATACTAAAGGATGTTGGGATGTCGGCTACCAGTATGGTTAGGAGCACCTTCTTTTCTGGAAAATCAGCTGGTGTTACTTATGCATCTTTGATTCTTCCTACCAATGGCACTTGTTTGGATTCCATTGAATAGTAGGTGCCATTTACCTAGGTCAAGGTGAGGCCTAGAGCATTTGCATCTTTGGCTGGCAGCACATTGTCTAAGGCTCTAGAATCTATGATATAATTATTTAACGAAATCATTTAATGAGGAGTGAAAGGTAGAAAGGTTCAACCCTATTGGTTGTGGAGGCACCGAGGGCTAGCATTTTTGGGAAGGTGGTGTGGATGGTGTGGGTAGAAATCCTTTAGAATTAGGACTCAATAATACGGGGTTACCACCATGAATCGCATTAATGAGTTTGTATTTGGGTAGGGTGTGTTTGTAGGTATTCTATTTATGAGATATGGACTTTGGTTTTTCTTATATGTTCCACAAAATCAAATGGGGTTATGGTGAACAAGGAAGAGGCTCGTAAATGGAGGAAGATTTACATGGTAGAGGATTTGCTAATTTCAAAGTGTTGAATTCTCCTTTTCGGGTGTAGCAATTGGCTTGGAAGGGGGTGATGGTGTAGCTTTTGATTGAACCTTAGATGTTTTTACAGGAACAACATTTAAAGGAGAATTGTTCTTAGCAACTTTTAAGTTGGGTGAATAATTATATCACTTAGTTGGCATAATAACATGATCCTTTAAAACCAATGAGTCTGGTTTTTCTTTGGTCGACTCCATAGAAGGTGGTAATGGCGATCCTCTACTGATTATTTTATTTTGTGTGACCTCTGGAGGAAAATCTTATTTATTGTTCTTATCCTTTACTTCAATTGTTGAGGATGAAGCACCTTTCTGTATTGTGTATGAGTGAAAACAACACATGAGAAACTTGGAGCTTATTCATCATGTGCATATCGTACTCAATCAAGATAGTTTTTGTAGCCATATTTTATTCTTGATTTCATCAATTTTTGCTTCCTCCTCCAGCTCTTTGGTGTCAGATGGAATTGAATGGTGGTGCTTCAAGAGCAAGCTGATGAGGAGGTGGAGCAATCCTTGGCCTATTTGGAGGGTTTGGTTTCTTTGAAGCATTCCACATTGTGATCTGAGATAGCTGCTTCTTCAAGGCAACCAAGTCATTTTCCATTTTTTGGAACATTGGATATGTGGTGACAGAGTTTGAATTCTAACCCTTTTGCTTTCCATTGGGGCCTTTCACCTTTCTAGGAAAGGATTAGATCATCATCAGTTTCTATTGCATAGTCTTGGGCTTCCCTCAATGTTCTTGGTTGGGCTCTTCTGAGGAAGAAACCTACTTCTGATGGCAAAGCACTAATGAAAAACCTCTTCAAATTATTTTCAAGAGGCACCACATCTTCAAGGATCCTTCTTATCACTCTATCATATCTTTCTATGAAGTCCCTCATTGACTCGAGAGGTTTATTTCTTCAATTTTACTAATTAGAACAAAATTTCCAGACAATCTTTGTGCTCTTGAACCTGTGTTCAAATGCACTTCTTATATCCTCCCAATAGGTGACAGACCTCGGGGGTAGCATGTAGAACCATTCGGTAGCTTTCTCTTGAAGTGACTCCACAAAGATTCAAACTAACACATATTCATCCTCAACACCCAACACACCACAAGTAGTGATAAATTATGCTACATGTTCTTTGGGGAGTTGAGAATCATCCCCTCTGAATTTTGGGAATTTTTTTCTCGAGCCTCTCGGTAGCTCATGGAGTGGTTGAGAAAGAGCCAGTGGACCAGTGTTTCCTCCCCATGGTACATTAGGCCTATAGGCCTCATGATCATGTTCATGCTCACAATCACGATCCCCATTATATTTCTATTTCTAGCTTCCAACCTTGCTAAGGCTGCAGCTTCTGTTGTTTCTCTTTCATCTACCTCGGCTTGAAGTCTCTCAATTTCTTTGAGTTGAGCTCTTATTTCTTCGTCGGCTCTTGCTTCTCTTTCTATATCTTCTTCTTTGATCACCACGTTAGTAAAGTCTAAAAGGTTCTCATTGATGTATGGAAATTCACCGTCCAAAGGATTGGCAACACTCAGGTTCCCAACATGACCGGTTTCTTGAAAAGGAAGCCTTTGGATTCTGAGTAACTCTTATATCCTTTAAAGTTCCTCAAAAATGGGATCAGTTTGTCCTCCTTGTCTCTGTTTTCAGGTGTATCTTCTATCTGCCAGCTTGAAAATCTATGCTCTTCTTTGCGGTGCTGGAATTTGTCTTTACCTCTCCAATTCAACAACACATTCTTAATCAAGGTCCAAAATTCTCATGGTAATGAAGTAGTGATTGGAACTTTGCCTATTATGCCAGATAACTTCCCTCAAATCTGAAGCAACATCTTCTTGGATGTGGAAGAGCAATTGAGGTCTTTCAACAGGATGGTTTCCCAGAATAGCGATGATTAGAATCCATGTGGCTCATATATCCATTCGAATTCCAAAAATTTCTCTTTTTTGAATTTTGAATTTTCTAACCTTGTGGTCACATTTAGGTTAATATGCTACTAAATCTTCCCCATGGTGGGTGTCAAAAACTTTTGGTGAGGAAATTTATTGGGTGGAAAAATTTGTGAATTTCTTACCAATGCTCTGAGAATATAAATCCCTCTACTTAACTGGTGCAACTACCATGTATGAATGCACGAGAAAGCATGGATTTCTGTGGTGGACTTTTAGTCAAGGATCCAACAAGGGCACTCCACTAAACCTACAACAAATGATTGCGAGTTATCTACAAGGTGGAATTTTCTATGAAGGTGGTAAATGGAGTCGAAAAGAGGTAGGAGAACTAATGTTGTAGGTAGAAAATTAGATTCTTGCACGCACTAGTTAGAAACTTCAACACATGCATTCGTGAGAAGAAACAACTCTGCAAATAACAACAAGACCAAATAGAATTCATCGATCACAAAGTATCAAGAAACCCCTTAGTCAAAGAAAGAAAGAAAATCCTTCTTCTTGTATTGATTGTTTAAACACAAGTTGTACATGGTGTCAGAATAGAAGAAATTTGAGAGTGGAGGGAAGTAGAAGAAAAATGGCTATTTCCTTTTCTTTCTCTAGGTACAATGCACTCTCGAGTCTACAAGATCAATCACCCCTCCTTTTACAATGGTGTGAAGAAGCCATTAAATATCTTGCAAGAAATGGTTACAACTTCTTCTTTGTTAGCAAGAAATAGTTTACAATCTTTTCAATCATTCGCGTCCATTCAGATTCTTGATTTGTGAAGAAATGCCAATGGTAGGAAAAACTAGACTTTTCATAATGTAGCCATTACACTCATTTTGTAACTTTGAATTTGAACCATTCATCTTTCCTTTGAAACTTTAAACCAGAGTCATCCACGTGGGAGAAATTTATTGGAGCGGGCATGGAGGATGCCTTTTGCATTTTGTGACTTTATAGAGATTTGGCATTTTTTTACATTTTTGGTCTACCCTTCCACTTTTGATATAAGCCTGACATGTGGCTTCACTTGATTGGTAAAGGAATCATGGCTCACTTTATGAATTTTATCCCTTTTTACAAAAAGGCTCAAAACCTCAAAGTTCTCCACCGACCCGCTTCCCCACTTTGACTCTTTTGATGCGGGCTCAACATTTGAATTTTTCCCTCTTGGAAACAAGGCTCAAAAACTCAAAAGGCTCCGATGATCCACCTCCCCACTTTGACTCTTTTGATGTAGGCTCAACATTTGAATTTTTCCTCATAGCATGATCGGGGTTGCGGGTCACTTTATGACTTTTCACCTTTTTTACAAAGAGGCTCAAAACCTCAAAGTTCTCTACCAACCTACTTCCCGCTTTGAATTTCAACGCGGGCACAAGTCCTCAGTGGAACTGTGGATCATTTTATGATTTTAACTCCACTTTTGGAAATAAAACCAAATTTCCAAAATTTCTCCGATGGCCCACTTTCACACTTTTACTTTCAATGCGGACTCAACATTTGACTTTTTCCTCATAACATGATCGGGGGTTGCGGTCACTTTATGAATTTTCACCTTTTCACCACAATGCCTCAAAACGTAAAAAGGATCTGCCTTTCCACCTTTCCACCAATCTACCAATCATAGTCTTCTAGGACCATGGGGATAATCTAACATTTTTTCCATGGATGATGGGGCAAAAATTTGACTGTGAAGAAAATGCTTATCATTCACAAGTGTGGAAAATGCAGAGAAGAAGAAAACTCCACCATTTCATGCCCAATTTTCAAATTTATTTCACGAACCAAGGAAGTGAAAAAATACAAGGTTTGAGGATCCATGGCCATATAAATATTTACAATTTCATTCAAATGAGGACAACAATAAAATTTTCATGCGTCTAGACAAGAAAACGGAAAATTTATCAAAACATGCAGACTTAAGAGTTTAAACAACTTCAAAGCATGAATTTATCTATCTTTTCAGACTTCTAACTTTACTTGAACACTTCTAGAGGGAGTGAGCTCAAAATTATCAATTTTTACTAAAAAAATGAGGTGGGGATTTTGAGGGCGACAAAGTGCACTAATAACATTGTTGAATATGAAGCATTATTCCTTGGTTTGAGAGTTGCATGGAGACATGGGAAAAAGGATATAATTGTATAAGGATATTATGAATTATTTGAATTTTTTTATAAAATTATATGTAACTAAAAACTAGAGGCTGAGATAATAAAATCATGCATCCCTGAGATCTCATATAATTGTTTGATTCCTTTAATATCCTTTATCATGAGAGAAATTAGAATATGGTAGCTGACAATATAATTATCCTAGCAACTCAATATGATAATGAAGAAGTATCCCCTTACTACAATTATTAATTAGAAGTGCTAGTTAGACCATTTGTCCCTGACAACATTCAACATTGGTAGGTTTTGAAGATGATACTTAGATTCAAATATTCTTAAACTGTAAGGGTGAGTTCACAAATCAACTCATTGACTTGGAACCTATGGTGGTGCTATGTGAAGGAAAGGATACCCTCTTTGGAAAATATGTAATTCAACTGAAGACAATCATTACTACTAGAGGAATTGTCAACTGGAATAAATTTTTGATAGTGCGGATCGAGTCATGATCAAGCCTATCCATGCACCCATAGATGTTATGGAATGAAATTATGTAAATTATCAAAACCCAAGAAAGGTATGGTTTGGAAGTAAAATGAATGATAAATAAAATCAATATTATACCAAATTGTTGATGAAATATCAGGATTGCCTTGCATGGTCCTATTCTAAAATGAAAGCTTACAGAGAAGACCTTTTTAACATGAGATACCATCAGATCCTCACATCATGCCCTTCAATTAAAAACAAAGGCCTATCAACCCCCTCCTTGTAACCAAGATGCAAGAAGAGTTAAAAAAGTTACGAGATGGTGGGATAATCCAACCCACCAGGTATTCTACATGCGTTGCCAAATTGGTACTAGCCGGGAAGAAAAATAAGGGTATTAGGCTTTGTACAAATTCTAGAAATATAAACAAATAATTACTTGAGGATAATTACCCATTACCTAACATGGATAATATGTTACAAAAATTAATAGGATCTGAATTATTGTCTATGTTGGATGGTTTCTCATGATATAACAAAGTTATGGTGAAAAAGTCATAATAGTTTAAAGCAGATTTCACTACTTTACCCCATGGGGAACATATGTCTATGTTAGGATGAATTTTGGATTAATTAATGTTATTGAAACCTTTTAGAGATATATATGTGGCCTTCTCTGGTTTCATACATGATTTTAAAGTAGTTTATTGGGATGATATAATTATTTTATCTAAAAAAGAGGTGACCATTCGACACATCTTGAAAAATATTAATCGATACGAGAGAGTATGGGATTTCATTGAACCCAAATAAGTGTCACTTTGGGGTGCAAAAGGGAAAATTATAATGACATTTAGTGTCTCAGGAAGAATTTATGATAGATCTCGAAAGGGTGCAGGAAATTGATAAAGTTCTTATCCCTATATCTAAAAAAAGGTATCCAGTCCTTCTTTGGGTAGATAAATTTTGTAAGAAGTTCATCTCCAACTTTTTCTACATCATTATTACCATCACAATTATGTTGAAAAAGTATCAAGTAATCAAGTGGGAAGAAGGGTCTCTTCAATCCTTTAAAATAATAAAGGAGACACTAAAAAATGCCCCCATTTTAACCAACCCTAATTACATTAAGGAGTTTCAAATGGTTTATTTTTCTTTATAAATATAGTTGCTTATATTTTGTTTATAGAAAGATGAATAAGATAATGAGAGACATATTTCCTTCTTTAGCAAATCCTTGCAAGGGTCAGAGTTAAAATACTCCATTATGGAAAAACAAGATTTTTCCTTGATAAAATCCACTAAAATTTTTAGACCCTCTATTTTTCATTCTAAAATTATATCATATATACCCCATACAACGATACAAGAATTTTATCACAAATGGATATGTCTAGCAAGAGATAGAGATGGGTGAACAAGCTTCAAGAGTATGATATGGAGATTCGGACCATGAAGTTGATTAGAGGTCCGGGTTTAGCGAGGTTAATTACGGAAATTAATTTACGGGTAGTTGATGTATATAATATTTAATAATATGAGCTATACCCTGATGAAAAGGTGAGCATGTCATATTGGTATAAATATGTAGTCTACTACTTAAGGAATCGACATTACCTTCTCACTTAGACAAGAATTAAAGGAGGAAACTCAAGATGGTTTCCAAAAAATATATCTTAATCGATCATGGGTGGCTTAGAAGAACCCAAAATGAGTTAAAATAAGATGTATTATAGAGGTAAAAACACCTAAAATAATTACATAGTTTCATGGAAGACTATGTGGGGGCCATTCTATTCGGAGAGTTATTGCCCACAAAATTTTAAGCACATGATATTGGTGGCCTTCATTGTTTAAAGATGCAGCCTTGTTGGTCTGAAAGTGTGAAAGTTGTTGGCATTTTTTTGGAATATTGAAATCATATAGGGCCCTTCTGTTATATCCTATCTCACTATAGGCTCCATTAAAATATTGGGGATTGGATTTCATACATGAGATATCAGATGCTTCAATTGCTGACCATAAATGGATATTGGTGGCCACTAACTATTTTACCAAATGGGTTGATGACATCCCTACTAAGAAGTAAATTCATCAAGTGGTTATGGAATTCACCTCAATCATATCATTTTCAGGTTTGGGGTTCCCACCAAGATAGATGAAAATGTCATGTGTTTCAGAGAAAAACCATTGGCAATAATATGCCAAGAATATTACATAACTTTGGCCTATGCATAGAACTATAATCCCCAAGGAAATGGCCAAGAAGAATCAAGTAATAAGAACCTTCTCAAAATACCGATAAGAACATTAGTGACAACTAAGAATACTTGGGTGAGAAAATCAATTTCACATTGTGTGAAGACAAATTACCCCAAGAGGTCTAGTGGAAAAATCCATTTTGAACTATTTTATGGGGTTCAAGTTCTTTTGGACCCACCCTGCAACTCTCTTCTTATAATTTCATGTAGAAACACTAGGATGGAGATGAAGACAGTCCATATACTACCAAAATTAATCAAATTATGGATTTGGATGAGGTAATAAGAGAATTCCTCCAAAGACATGTCAAGTTCTAGGAGAAATTCAAGAAAATATTTGATAGAAAATTTACTCCAAGGACTTTCCATGTAGGATATATATATTTTTATAGGATAGTAGACATGGAAACAAGGGTAAACATGGAAAA
This sequence comes from Taxus wallichiana var. yunnanensis, assembly GCA_018340775.1. Taxonomy (NCBI): domain Eukaryota; kingdom Viridiplantae; phylum Streptophyta; class Pinopsida; order Cupressales; family Taxaceae; genus Taxus; species Taxus wallichiana. The sequence continues at coordinate 556,121,990 of CM031237.1, forward strand.
TTTGATTCCCTGTGGATGGGCCCTTATTCCATAGACATTAGGATTGGGGAACACACCTTTTTCTTGAAATATTTGGGGGGAAAATTTCCAAAGTTTCCTGTAAATGGTAGGAATTTCAATCACTTCTTGGATTGCATCATATATTTAGGTATGTCCTTTTCATAGTGTACAGTTTCATTTTTTTTTTTTCTTTGCCTTTTTTTGCTCTAGTCTACGGTGACCGGGTTCATTAACCATCGTTTTCCCATTGGAGTGTTATGAATCCATTTGAATGGCCATGTGTGTTTATCCCCATGACTCCTTACCCAATAGACTAGGAATTTGGTTTGTACCTTGTGAAATGTTATTTTTTTATTATGGCACCCACAGGGGGTTCCTATATCCACGAGAAGGAGCCAATGTTGGTGCTCATTCTAATCCTTATTTTGAAACAAGTTGATTCTTCCAAAATATTTCCCCATACCATTCAAAACATTCATATTTACATGTGTTTGGTAATACCAAAGATTTCTAAATATATATGATCATTCCTTTCTATAACTTTGATAAAAATTAGAGATGGGCATGACTTCAATTTTAAGGATACCATGGTATACATAGTTGGTAATCCATGCGATAAAAAAATTAGTGGTCTATGGATTGCTCCAACGTGAAATGATAAAAATCAAGTCAGGACCAAGGTGGAATTATGGAATGGGTGTTTATTATTCCAATGGACTTAATATTTCAATCTGAAATAAGAAAATATTTCACGGGATGAATTTTTCTAGGAAAGGGAGAATATGGTTATATAGAGAAGTTACATCACACTAGTCAAATGTTCAGCAGGTATGTAAGAAGGCTAGGATTCCACAGATTTCAAAATCCATGGAATACTCAGAACATACCAAATGCTTGGAACATTTAATATAATTAATAAGCCCATGAGAAAAGGAGGAATGTAGATGAATGGTGTGGGACACATAAAAAGAGTATTTATCACTAGTACATCTCATTACGGGTATCCAAGTCATAAAAATTGATTTAGAGGAAATTATTATACTATCTAACAATGGATGAGTTAATAAATAATATGAAAAATAAGCACATATATATACTACGGAAAAAATGGGGATTATATAGGGGCCCCAACGCTTGAAATTCACATAACTTCTATTCTACATAGACAAAGAAATTTTCTTATAAAATACTCACATTGTCAACTTATGATTATAAAATCCTCCCTCAAAGGCGGGGATCCGATTTAGCAGTTTCTTCATTCTAAAATCAAAATATTTATGGTCATAAGCCCCATAAACATATAGGATATCCCCTTCTAAATCGGAGAGGACATGCCCATTTTCATGAGTTATTTAATATAATTTTTGGGCCTTCCAAAATCTTTATTAAATCTAATTTTCTCCTATAAGAGGATACCCATTCAAGAAGATTTTGTCCTACCTTTAAGGTAATCCTTGGTACCCCATTAACTCATAGTTTTTGAGATTGAAGATGGCACTCGGGAACATCATTTGGTACCATGGGAAAAACTCAGAACACTAGTTTGATCAACATAAATTGGTCGGGTTGTAGTTTTTGGTTAAGTGAACTCATTTTGTGTCTCTTCAATAAATGCAACAGAACTTTAGGGGCCTTCCTAGAAGAATATTTCAGCATAGCCTTCTTAATATTGGAAAGTCTTTTATGCATTTTGGTTATTTTGCAGGAGATAAAATATATGTCCTCTACAAGCTCATCATCGGGCACTACATAGACATCAATAGGAATTTATTTCTCTGCTAATTATTTAGTAAAAATACAAGGGATATGTGGATGGTTTTCTTGATAATAGCAGTCAAGTGGATCCAAAATTTCTTCAATTTCTCATGAGCTATGTGGTCATCCACAAAACACATGATGAAACATAATCTGAAACACAAAGAATAAGGGAGTCATCTTAACAAGCTTTCACATCAATGCAATCCAAATCGTGCATGATATTAATGGTCTTAGAGGTTCTTCCTGTTTTTCAATTGTAAATAACATCACAAAAAGATTCATTTGGGTTAGAAACATTGAAAATTGTGTGCAAATTTTCCGAATAAATATCCTTGATTGGGTCCTAATTCCACATCCATAATTATATGAAAAGGATTAAGGCGAGATATTTTCACTAATAATACTCAAAGGAATATGCAAACTCATGAGAAATTTGTGAAAATTTATAGAAAGATGAATTTCTATAGTGGTTGTGTGAATCATCATATCGAGGATTGAATCCGAAAGTAATTTTGGATACTCTCATGATTTAAAAAAGGGGAAATCAAATTAATATATATCAAAAGATGGTTTTTGGCTTGAGTCAGTGATTTTCATAAGGGAAGCATAAAATTAGAGAGAATATCAATATTTATATGTTTCCCAAAACATACCCTCAAAAATTTCAGTGTTAAATTAGTTAGAATAACAACACAAGAGAACAAACAATTTATGAATGGGTGTATGAATGATGGTGACAACATAAATAGGAAAAATAGATTAAGCAACAAAAAGAAAAATATATTATACACATCTCATTCGGTAACCAAAAATAGAATCAAGTTAAGGAATTGAAAAGGAATCTTTATAGTTACAAGATATATTCCAATAATGGATTTCATTTTCCATGCTTTCTTGGATGATTCATTAAATTTTTGGGGGAAAATCAAGGAAGTTCAAAGAAATTTTTATATAAATATGATTATTTTTCCTCACATAAAATGGGGGTTTGTTTTCTATCTGAAAAAGTTGAAAGATAAGAATGTAACACTGCATATTTTCCTTTTGAGAGATGTATGAATTTTGGGTCCTCAAGTTTTTGTGTCAAGGTGATTTATCTTGTACATCCATTGAAAAACACCGAGAGCATTTGTTTTATGTTCCCTTGTCAAGAGATTGATTATTTAAATGAATTATTATTTCTTATGAGTCTAAATTATTCCTTATGGGTCTTTTATGTTGCATTTTTATTAACAAGTTATGGTTTTCTGCTGCAATTTTGTGTTTATGACTTATCTATGTAATACATTGGATCAGTCTATCATGGTTGTGTTTTGGTCATTAAAGCCATATTGTGTTATAATAATTTACTCTACAATATTGGACATGATTTTAAAATCCTTACTATAACCATTTAGTTGAGTGATTTCTATTAGCCTTTGAGTGTATCTTAGGCATATGAGAGTGGCGGTAAATATTTTATTATAATTCTTACATGAGATTTTATACCAAGCATCTCGAGAGATTGTGTTGAATATTTTCATATGTTGGGTGTCAATGAATGAAAATATATCATTAGAGAAATTGTCACTACTTAATCAAGCTTTCTTTACTTTCCATAGCAATATGTTAACTTAGTAAGTGATTAAAAGGTTTGTTACAAAGAAGTGTGTTATCATTTAAACCCCCTTCTTTACAAAATTAAACCTGCTATACCGATTATCATCCCATCATACCAATATCCTAATTTCCATTTGTTATTTGGTTGATCTATTTTTAAATATCACTGAATGTGCCTTCTAGCCTTAATTTTTCTATCAATAAAATGCAAGAGAAACATAACTTTTTTATCTATAGAAACTTGTGCCTAGTGCATTAAACATATGCAACATATTTTCTAACAACGCGTAAGAGTTAGTGTTATATTCATGGACATTAATATCTCATATTGATGCATAATTATACGAATCTAGAGGAAAAATATTTTATCTCCCCTCTCCATTTAGGTTACCCTATGTATTCTCATAGCTGGTTTAAGGTAGGACCAAAAGTAGGAGGATGAGGCCATCCCCTCTATACATTCCCCTTAATCATATAAATTCTTGATCCCAAGGAAATTTTTATACCCCTCCCGGCTTGAAACGAAACATAGCACATAGCCTAAAACTATCCAATAATTCCCATCATTAGAGAATGTTTTCAAGCTACCAAGGGGTGTAGAATTGATAACCAACACAATTTCTTACTTATTTATCTCTTGCTTTACGGAAAACTCTTCTACCGATAGCCAACCCATAATTTTTCTCGTGTAGTAACATCCACACCAAGTATTCTAAGTAGTGTAATTTTGAAGGTTCTTGATCTTGGGCCTTCTTAACTAGGTTGGGGCACATAGTTGTGATGTCATTTATTATCTATGTAGCCTTGTTATATGCATGCTTTGTGTGATTATTTTCGTCTCTCAAGTTTTCTACAAGTTAGTGGATATCTTGTTTTTTATCCTTCATATCTTCAAGAAATACCCTTATTTTAGTCTCTTTGTCCAAATTACAGCATGCAACTTGAGTTTCCATTTTGGAGAGCGCATTTCTCACTTTCTCATCTGTCAAATTTTTTGGGTTGATGGTCATGAGGAAAATACTTGTTCCTTTTCCATTTTTCTCTTGGAGTATGCCTCCTTATTTATTTTGAATTTGAGATCCCCCATATGTGTTTGCATGATCCAAGAAAGCATCTTCTTGGTGCAAATCTTTTCTTCTTCTAGATCAATCAACTCCCAACCATAAATATATTTACTTAGCATTGTTCTATAGAACCTTTCCCATAGTACCTTTGTGTGATCATCAATGTAGTTCATCTGGGGAGGCTAATGAATCTCCTTCTTCATTCTCTTGTTGATACAATTTACCTTGGGTGTCTCCTTCTCTCTATTTAGCAAGTATGTTTCTCTCATCTCCTCATGCATCTCCCAAGACTTCCCCAAATGGTTCCTTGTCACTATTCTCATCTTCTTATCTCTCATGGAATTCTCTATGTGTGTCTTACATTTCCTCATCACCTTTCAAAGTCTCATCCTTTGTCTCTTCCTCTTCATGGGTTGGCTCTTCACCGCACACAACCTCTGTACTAACTTTCCTTCTTTTCTCTCCTCTATGTGAACTAACCATCATCTCCTCTTCCTTGGTGGAATTTTATTCTTCTTATACAGGATTGGTTTTCTTGTAGTGACTAAAGGTGACCCCTTTGGTTATTTTTAGGTTCTTACACCTGGACTTGTGATTTTTGGTGCCTTTGAAACTTCCTTTCATGGATATGGTCCACCACAGTGTCTTTTTATTCTTCCACCACCTCCTCCTCTTCATCCTTCTCCTTTTCTTCATATTCTTCTTCTTATCAAGGAGGAGTATCCTTGTGCATTCTTCTTTTCATCCAAAGCATCTAATTTTTATTTGGAGCTTCCACGAGGTGAAGGTTCCTTGTGTCAACATACCTCTCATTCTTCATTTTTTTCCTAAGGTATATGTATAACTTGAATGCACCCTGTCACACTATAAGAGTTTTAGGAGTTAGATCTATATTTTCTGATTCCATCATCTCCACATAGGTCAACTTGTAGGGGTATACATAAGTTGTGTTCAAAGTATGAAAATCTAAATAAACCTTAGTTGCATCAAAAATAAACTTGTGTGAATCTTTTATTATGTTTTTGAAGCACGAAAATACTTACTAGTGAAGGTGAAGGGTAGTTTTCACTAAGGGCTCCAAGGAATAATTTTTGATGCACTAAAAATCTACCTTTCCATCTATTATTGAGGTTATTTCCCTTGATACGTGCCACTCATTCTCGAATGCTTCATGCATTCTCTTGTACTACTTATCCACCTAAAGTTTGTATGCATTTATTATCACTCTGTCACATGTGTAATTAGAAATTTTTATGAGGGGACTTGTGATCTAATGGGTATATCCACTTCTTATCTTATGGTCCATCAGGTACCCCTATCTCCCAAAATGCTATGAAAATAAATAGAGCTCCCGATTATATTTTATCACCTTTACTTACTTGGTTCTACACCTCTTCTACTATCCCCTCAACAAGGAACTTATAAATGGTGTACATGGTTTTGTGCATTATATGTAGCCATTTCTTATTTAATTAAGACCATATCTCCGACATGCCCAATTTACAACTAATCGGGAGCATTGTAACCTTTGTTCCTAGGTCAATGATGCTCATGACATCCATTGTGTGATTCCTCCTTTTATAATTAAATTGTGTGGCAGTGGCCTCCACCACCTCATCGTCTCACAAGTCTTGTCCAATCTCAATTCCTTAGCTATATACAACTGTATCCCTTCTAATCGGTTATGTGGTGACACACATCCTCTTACTTGGGAAGTCAAAGAACTATTCATGGACTCTCGATATCATCCACTGGTAAAGTAACTTTGTCCTACCAAAATAAGGTATCTCATAAATTTGAAAAAATATTGCAATCTCTAAGTCATGCTTCACTATGTCATCATAGACCAATTTTCATGATTTAATTATTTGGTTCAACTAAATAATCACATCCTTATTTATTTCTTCTTCATGGGCCTCGAGTAATGGTTATAATCTCTTATTTTTCACTTTTGAATGTGACTCCCATGGCTTCCCTACTAATACATATCTAAAAACCATTCTTCTCCTGGGTGCATCCACTAAAACACTATTCTTGTTCTTTCCCTTACCCTTAGGTGATTGTTTAATATGGGTTTTCTTCTTTGGTGCCATTAATTCTATTCTTAACATCTTCAAATTCACAAATTTCTCACACTTCAAATTTTTAGAAAGCACTTGCCCTAGGTGATGAATAACTTACCTAATTTTCTTATGTCCAAATTTTAGGTGTCAATCTCTCTAATAACTTTCTCTTGTCTACCTTGTGTCCTAGTTTTATAACTCAAGCTTTATAAAGCTACTTTTCTACAAATCCTAACTCAAAATCTTCACACATTTTGAACCTTTCATGCTTATCTCTATACTTATACTTCCACAAAAGGATATTTCACAATCAAATTCATGTTCACTCTACTCTCGTCGACTTAAACATCTTGCTCAATCTACATACTTGGTTTTCACACTTGCTCTTTGTTTCTCAAACACAATTCACACTTCATCACTTGAATTATTCAATAACCAAGGTAATAATGAACTCCACTTATTCCCCTTTTATAGATTCTCAAATTTTTATCACATTAATTTCTCCTCACCTACCACATCTTTAAAGCTTTAGATTTGTTTTGTACTTTTCCCTATTTTCTTCTAGCACGCCACTACTCTTTAGGTTACAGTCATCCTTACGTACACTTCCTTTTACCACACACAATCTTCCTCTACACCACTTACTAAGTATTCTATCATGTTTCTACCTCCCTTGTGTTAAAATGTGTGGCCATATTTCTCACGTTGTTTCCAACTCTAAGTAATTACTTTCAAGAACGATTATCCTAAAGCACCTGTGATGCTTTTACCAAAGGACCTATGACAATTTTATTTGGTTTCATGCATACCAGTTCATATCCATCAGAAAATTTCTTTACCGTCATCACGCATAACAATGCATACTTTATTGTGCACCTACCTTATATCCACACGTACTCTGAACCGCAACTATAATAGATGTACCAGCATCACATAGTTTATTTTTCATGCACCCACACTTGTTTTCACCCCACACTAAAAGTATGCGTGCTCCTCTTCACATCAACTTAACAAATATTAATCAGCTCCTGCACGGAAATGTGCTTATTAAAACAAAACAAAGCAAAATAATCATGAAAGGGAAATTTAATATATGTGGCAATACTACCTTATTACAAACACAAAGGAATATTATTTATAGTATGGATTCAGAATACTCCCATTTAAGTTACCAAGAAACATGGTGTCATCCAATGCCTATAATTGACATGTTCCTAATTCCAATATCTTAGTTACTAAAAAGGTCCTAACCAATGAACTTTAAATTTTCTGGATGGCACAAAAACTTGGAGTCATATAAAAGTACCATCTTTCCCATAGTAAAGGACTTGTTCTTGATGTGCATATCATGCCAAGCATTATGTTTTTCCTTTTCTATCTTGAATCCAATGCACAATGGCACACCGCTCATCCAATTGCATCAATTTATTAATGCACTCATTAGTTACATGGTCATCATCTAATTTACCTATACGCATAATACACTGGGGATGGTAATGTAAATTCCACATGTAACACATCCTTTGTTCTAAAAACAACCGAAAGGTTGTTTTCTTATTCAATTAAATATGTTGTTCTATATTCCCAAAACACAAATAATACCTTGACATCCCAATCCTTTCTTCCATCATCACATATCTTCGTTAGAGTATGACCCAAGATCTTGTTGAAATATTCAACACTCCTATTAGCATGGGAGTGATAAGGGGTAGTCTTATGGTGTTCCACCATAAACTCTTGCAATAAAATTCTAATAGTCTCAATCAAGAAACGAGTCCCTTTATCATTTTTAAGGCTTAATGGACATCTATACTAGCTGATGATATTTTCCCGAAGGAACTTTAGTCATTTTACTATCATGATATATTTTGGAGTGCGACCTCTTCCCACCCTGTCAAATAATCAGTACTTGTGATTATATAGCATGCTCCTATCCTATGCATGAGTAGTGCAATAGGTCCTACAAAATCAATTACATACTTCTCAATAGGTCCTAAAAATATATTACATGCTTCTCAAAAGGATTTGTGCTTGTTATAGGCCTCAACGACATCTTGTCCCTATTCCCAAGATTTCCAATTCTCTAATGGTGATCACATGCCTTGACAAAAGATTTGGTGTCCTTGTATAATGTTTCCCATAAGAGACATGATAAAATTATCTTGTGCATTATGACTAGTTTCCTCTTGCTATTCCTCCATGAGATTCTTCCATAATAGTGCCACACTCATGCTCCAAAAGACATATGCACAACACCTCATCTCTACCCATCATATTTATCTCTCCTCTAATGAGCTAGTATGTAATTTCTCTAGTATCATATATGATTATTTTTTAAGGTCTTCATCTTAGTAGGCACTAATCTAGTGTGCAAAAAGACTACAATATCTTCCAAATCAGCTAGTGCGCAGTTCAATCTAAACAGTTGTACATTTAGCATAGTATCTTCAATGCTCTACATATCCTCTCTAGAGTTGATCCTTGACAAGTGATCAGGTCCCATGTTACTCTTTACTAGATTTACTATAACTATAAAATAAAACTCCTAAAAATGAAGTATCCATTCGGTCAGATGCACCCTTGTAAAACCGGTTTATTGACTAGATACTTCAATTCCATATGATCTATGTAAAAGTTAAATAATGTGGCTAATAAGTACTATCTAAACTTGTGAAGCACATAGATTATGGATAATGCTTCATGCTCTATGGTTTTATAGTTCATTGCCGAGTGTCAACTTCCTACTTACAAAAAAATAGGGTGATCAATGTTTCCTTCACCTAGTTGTGCCAAGACTACTCTAATTGCCATACCAAAGGCATCCACATGTACATGGAAAGGCTTGTTCTAAGAAGGAAAGTGCAAGATAGGTGTGGTGGTTAGCTTCTCCTTCAAGGTATCAAAATCTTATTGTTGCACATCCCACCAGTAAAATTTTCCTTTGGCCTTTAGTAACCCTTACGAGGGCATGGAAATCTTTATATACCCTTAATGAAGTTTCTATAGTAACTAGTGTGACCCAAGAAACCATGCACTTCACTCTGATTGGTTTGTTCATCCAACCCTAAAAATCACTACAATATTAGGTGGATCTACTAAAAATCCATCCTTGCAAATAATGTTCCCAAGCAACGTACAAAGGGGGTAATAAATATACACTTTTTAATGTTTAGAAAGATGTTTAACTACTTGCATCTTTCAAACATCAACCTTAGGTTTTAGAATGATCCTTCACTAGCCCATAGATGGTCCAATCATCAAAAAAACCTATAAAAACTTATAAATGAAGTCTGGAAGGCTTAAACACTAATGTATGAGAACACTATTGGCACATTCTTTACACCAAAGGGCATGATAGTGTATGTAAAACTTCCCCATTCAGTTAAAAATGTGGTCTTATCTTAGTCCTCGTGTGCAATGCGTACCTAATATACCCTAAAAATCCATATGTGAATGAATATATTCTACACCATGATACACCTTCTAAGATATCTTATGTGAATGGTGTAAGAAAAGAATCTATGACACATAAAGCATTGAGTACCCTATAGTCAACACATATCCTTAATTGGCCATCCTTTTTTATATTGATCATCATGGGATTGATCCATTTAGATTCTTCAATAAGCTTAATGATCTCTCGACTTAATCATCTTATAAATCTCCTCTTTCACCTTCGAGAAGGTTCGGATTCATCATATAAAAAAATTTCTGAAATGGATGCACATCATTCTTCAACTTAATATTTATCTCTCCCAATAATGGATGTATGTCCTTTAACTCATGATATCCCTTTGGGAGTAATTCTTGCAAGTCACGTAATAACTCAATTATCTTCACCACTTTTGGTTTTCACCAATAATCTCCTTTTTAGGTACATCCTCAATCCCAATAATTACCTTTTAATATTTGTAGGGACATGGTACACATGTGTATTCTCATCTATAGAATCCATAACTTCACACGAACCATCTATTGCTTGATGTATAGATCTTCAACTTACTCATCATCAATGAGCGTAAACCATCTTCCCGTTTTATTTTTCTTTTGATGTGAACGCTAGAAGTGTTTCTTTGTTTCTAGAATATTATCGTATGCCTTAGTCTTAGATTATCCTAAGAATTGAACCATCATTTCCTTTTCCTTTGTGTTATCTCCCAAATTTATGTGTGTCATAATATACAAGGCCTCATGAATGGGAGGCTTAGTAGAAAAATAATAAAATGTATGAATGATACCTTTTTCACGTCATGTCAACTTGTAGTTTCTTTCTTTAACTTAGCATGCACATACCAAGGACACATGCATCCTCACATAGTAGAGTAAAATGTGTGTACCCAAGGAAGGTGAGATAGCTTCTTGTCCTTGTGCCCATTGTCTCTCACAATTATGGATGTGTACCAAAGCAGGAGTCTTCCCATCATAGTCATGTACAAGAGAAGGAACATTTCTCCAAGTAAACCTTGTTAAAAAGGCCACTCTTACCTCATGTCAGCCTAATTCATTTTCTACATGTGTTGGACCCTAAAATATTGTCTAATTACCAAGAGACACACACAAGCATGATCAATAGATAAAAGGGAATTTAGGGAAAAGTGCATAGGAAAAAGGGGTTTAAGAAGGGTTTAAGTTAAACAGGGCACACACGGGAGGAAGAAAAAGGATTTAAAGGACTTAGCCATAATTGGCATCATGGAGTCACTTGAGGAAAAACATGAGGACCCGATTAGGCATGATGAGTGGATAAGGTGCCAGCATGGAACCTTGGAGGTCAAGAAAAGGATATTCCACATAGGGAATATTCCCAGAGACATCATTATAGTTATTGGAAAGTTGCAAATAGGATAAACACTCACTAATGGAGGACCACATCGACACTTGGCATGTGATCTGATCGGAAGAGAAGTCATGGCAATGCTCAATGATCCTATAAAAGAGATGCTTGGGTAGAAGAAGAGAAACAAAAAACACAAGAATAAATACATGGAGGCATGAAGGGGATGAAAAGAGAATGCAAAGAAAGAGAAGGAGAGTAAATAATTGTTGTAGTAATGTTAGGGTTTAGAGTATTTAGTGCTAAAGACTTGTAAGGGATACCTTGAGCATATGTATGGGTACTTGGGATCTGGAACAAGGCATTGAATGGGAAAAAGTATAGTTAGGATCTCATATCATAGAAACTTACATGATTTAAGTCTCTGTGATTTAATATATATGGTTTGAGATGACCCTTTTGAATGTAGTATGGCTACAAGATATTTTGATAGATCAATATACATTGATCTATTCTATACATCTTATTTATGGGTATAAACCCTCATGTTATATGACTTATCATGGCTCATATTTGGTTTATTATACTTCTTACAATGTCATTTAGCTTTTGTGATGCATTAATGTGTATATCTATTATTTGCATCTTCTACCTTTTAAAGTAAGTGAATGTACTTCTATTTCTACAAATAATCCTCCATTAATTATAGAACTCTCTTGCAAAGCTAACATAAAGGAGGAGCTCGATGCCCTCGCACACATCAGGTGAGCACCTAGCATATGTTTGATGATAGGTTGGTGCACTTGGGGTTAGGAAGAATTATTGAGGGTAAAATAATGACTACATCTTGGTTTCATTGTCAGGACCTCTTTTAGAAATTGTTATGAGAATGGTGTATGATTACAAAGCACTTAACCTTGGATAGTTTCTAAGCATGGTTTATGAGAATGGAGGATGATTTTTTCAGATATTTAGTGATGGAAATGAGTTTGATGCACATAAATGGGTAGAATAACATCCGTATCATGAGTTGTATAAGACCTTCTTGTTGTTGTTTTCCAAGTAGATGCGTATGAATGGATTTTGCGCATATGCATATAGATCAAGCTAGTACTATAGACCTTGCATATGGATCCAAGATGAGTATCGAGGTTGCATGATGTTGATCACTCTTTGGGGTAGAGTGTTGAAAATTTACACAATGGAGTACATGATTTCTATGTATTCCTATCCATAGATTGTTGTGTTTGAGTTATTAAGGAGCCGAAAGGATCATTCTTGTGTTTTATCCCTTTAGCTATAAAGATATTAATCATTACACTAAGTTTGGAATCATTTCCTATGGTTGGATAAGCTTCTTTTGAGCATTGGGTGAGGAAGCTAGAGTGGAGGAAGATGGCAGACCTTGTGGCTGAAAGGAGAGGGAAGAAAGATGGCTTAAGTATTATGAGGCTTGGGAGAGGGAGTTGACAAGACAACATGAAGCTACGGGAGGGATTTATGGAGGCAGATGTTGTGGGAAGGATTTTAGGTTCACGTAGAGGACATGAAACCTAAGTAGTCTATGCTGCCCCATCTTGGAAAGTATGAAAGAGAAACCCCATCGGATTCTTGAAAGATCTTGTCATATGAATAAAGGATAAGATTAGTTGGAATGCATCTAAATCCGCTTGGTGACCAACCCCAACTGCTTAGGTTTGTAAATCCATAGAAAATTATTACTAACCTAATTGGTATTGGTGGAAGTAATTGATCATCACCTAGGAGGTATAACTTTTCATTTGGCACATCTATGGCTGCACAATCATTTCCTATGTTTAGAGGTATATTGTCTTGAAAAAATTTGGGAAAATTATGGGTACTTAAAGCTTGGGTATCACTTCTAAAAGTGGCGTGGGACACAAATATGGTAGAAGTGTAATATCAAATATTGTTGGTGTGAAAATCAACAAGATAGTTGAGACATAAGGTGTGGCCACTTAAGAACATTTACCAGCTATGGGAGGTGGATCGGTGGTTTGGGTGGAATAGGAACTTGCACACTGGTAGACCTAGTAGATTTGGAGGATCGGTGGGTTAGAAAGGATAGGTGCTAGTGGATCTAGTGGATCTAGTAGTGGAGGAAACACCTAAGGAAATCAAGGTTATGGATCAAGTGAATAAGGGCCTCAACCACCTCAGTAATTATTTTTTGAAATTTCTTTGAATCTACTAGATTAAAAAGGTGTTGGGGATGTTATAGAACATGTAAAAAATGTGATCTACTATGGTGCACAAGGGGATCACTACCCTAGAATGGAATGTAAGTCAGTTTACAATAATGTTGCAAGGGCATGTGCATAGTTGGTACCAGAAATATGACCCCTATGAGACAATATTAGATTATACCGCACTATGTAATGCCTTCTAAGATGAATTCCAAGTTCCTGAGTTTGAAAAAAAAATTATTAGTGCACTAAAGGAGATTCAACAAGGTATGGCAGAGAGTGTGTGGGAGTATGATGCACATTTTAAAGCTCTCTTATCAATTTTTTCTTATGATGTTCATCCTTCTCAACATGCTCAATGGATCGTTGGAGGACTAATAACACCCTTCAAGAGATTAATTTCACATAAGACTTTTCTGAGACTCCACATGAGGCCTTGGAGGTTGCATTACACACCGAGGCTATGTGAAGCATGGATACTTGGTGTTATTCCTTTTATTGAAGCTTAGATTGCTGCAATGGAAAAGAAGCTAGAGAAGCTATCTATGAACTTGACCCATGAGAATCAAAATTACCTATAGTGCGTGAATTTTTAGGAAGAGGGGCATATAAAGGAAATTTTCCTTGGAGAGTGGTACATGCCATGATGGTAAAATGTGAAATTTTCCATCAAATTATGATGCAAGTAGGTGTCCACTACTATAATGCATGATCCATAGGAATGTGTCATGTTATTGCAAGATTTTTACCTCTACTACTCATGACACCAAGGATTGTATATTAATTAACTAGATACATGATTCCATTGATATTGGTGTGTGTCAAACCAATGCTGCAAACAATTCCAAGGATGATGGTTGTCACTATGAAGGATGCATGGATGGAGGATCTCATGGAAGAGGATTTCATGAAGGATTTAAAGGCCATGGAAATTGTGGAGTTAGAAGAAGTGAATTTCCTCGCAGAAAGTTTTAGAATTTTGGGTCCACAGAGCATTACAAGTGTGAATTTACTGACTTTTTATAATACTCATAGTGTGGGAAGAATCACAAGTATGAGGATTTCATAGAGATATTTGAACACATGATCCAATAAAAATGTAATGACAAGGGCACCGGGATGGAAAGCATTAAGAAATCAAACTCACAAAGTGGATGCCAAGGGTGGATCGTCATCCAATTAGAAATTATCTTTGGTGACAATGTGATCTAAGGTTGCGTGTAAGGAAATACCAAAGTAGGGAAAACTATTTAGAAGAGAATAATAGGTGGTATATTGGAAGTACCAGGACCCTACCCATTAGAAGGAATTATATTAAGATACCATGGACATAACCAGGAGTCTTCAATGGGAAATTCAATATCTAAAGGAGAAATCTAGGAAGTTAGAGAAGAATAAAAGTGCTAAGGTCCCTCAATCAGATATAGATGATGTCAGAGAGGTGTGTAAGATGTTGCACCAAGAGAATATCATTCCTCTATTAGGAGAATGGTTGAGGGATAAGATACCAAGCACTGGAGTAGAGCACGAGAGGTAAGTTTTACATGCTAACCTTCCTCCCCATAGCCTTAACTACGATAAGGAGATTACCTTAAATGCAGTTGTTTATGGATGGATCCTAAGAAATATTTTGATTGATCCAGGCATGGAAGTTAATGTTCTTACCCTAGATGCATGGAATCAAATGGGAATGGCCCCATTACAGCCATCTTCAAATGTGATGTATATGGATAATAAGACAAAGGAAATTCCCATTGGTGTTTTAAAATATGTTTCTTTCACTTTCCAAGGGGTAAAATTCTTTGGGGACTTCAAAGTTTTAGTGCTTGCTTATGCGGGAAACTTTCTAGTGTTACTTGGGCACACTTGGTGCTATAAGAACAATGTTTAATTACGTTTCAATAAGGGGTATATAAATTTTTAGAACAAATAAGAATGAGTTATCATTCCTTTGAAGGATGGGAAATAAATGGCCTATATTGAGGCTTTAGGAGAAGAAAACCTAGACATAATTTATGTGCACACTATCCGAGACCATAAATTTATGCAACCAACAAAAGAGGACATTATTCATGGGAAGACACTTAATATATAAGTGATAAAAATAGTGTGGCATGTGGAAATTGGGAATATGGGACATATGAGTTAGTCATAAGGCAATTAAGAGCCTATGTGACGAGAGTAACAAAGGAACACTCACGGTCAAGTACTTAAGAGGAAAGAAGTTAACAAGTTATTCTGGGGAGCCAACCCGATGTTTTCCTACAAGAAATGGAGACCCATTGGAGATGTGATATTGAAAGGAGAATTATGCTTAGCCATTCCTTTCTCGAGACCATAACATGTTTGTGGGTGACCCATTGTGATAACCTTATAGAGTGGCACGAAGTAAGAATCATGTTCTTTGTTATATTTTTTGAAGCAATGCACCTTCTATCATACAAGATTATCATGGGAAGGAACTCACCTCATTTCATGTCTAATCATGGAGAAGGCCTATATGGGAGGTGCAGAAGCCTCTTTGTCATATTTATGGGTGCATAAATTATACTCCACCTTACAAGGCTACGCGCGTGCATGGTACATTTACACAAAGATGCACCACCAAATAGGAAACTAGCAGGAGTTAATGGCTTGACCTCCTTCAATATTTTGAATATTGGAGTACTAATCCATTGATAGATGAGGTTTTGTAGGTTGTTAATTGCCTAACTATGGGAGATAGTTCCATGGAAGAGGATAAAATACTGGAATTATTGGGTGAAACTAGATTAGAAGCACACTTTGATGAGGAATAATTAGAGGAGATAAAATTTGAGCACACATGCATGGAAAAATAAAAATGGAAAATTGGTCTATGTGATCGATGGTGAAGAAGTGGAATTTTTTTATGTTAACCATACTGTGGGTACATGTGAAGTTATGGATAGTGCTTTGATGAAAGTGTGTACCTATCATGACCCCTTGAAAACCTAAAAGGTTAACATTGGTTTGGAGATAGAACCTAAGGAGGATACTATTGGAGATTCTTTGGATAGAAAAGGAGGTTTTGAGGATCTTTGATCTATTGCATGAATATTAATATTTGTTTCCATGAAGGTACCACAAGCTTAAACGAGTTCACCATTCCTTGGGAAAAATGAAGATCAAGTTAAAGGAGTGAATGCACCCAATTCGGAAGAGACCTTATCGAAGGAATGTTAATCTACGCTTCAAGTTCAAGAAGGAGATTGACAAGATGATTGTAATAGGAATCATTGAGGTTGTTGAAGAATCAGAATGGATAAGTCTGATGTTCATTAGCATTAAAAAGGATGGGAGGATAAGGATTTGTGTTGATTATAGGGATCTGAATACGGTATGTGTTAGTGACCCTTTTCCAACCCCCTTCATTAAGGAAATCCTGGAAGGAGTAGTTGGGCGAGAGATATATTCTTTCATAGATGGATTCTTAAGATATCATCATGTTAGAATTGCAAAGGAGGACCAAGAAAAGAAAAATTTCTCCACTAAATAGGGAATCTTTTCTTACACAGTCATGCCTTTGAACTAAAGAATATACCTATTGTGTTTTCATGCATTTTGGTGCAGGTATTTCAAGACTTCATCCATAAGTTTCTTAAATTATAGCTTGATGATTGGATGGTATATGGATTAGTGAGGGACCATTGTGATAATTTGAGGCTGATGTTTGAAATATGTTGGCAGTTGAGGATATCCCTCAACATTAAGAAATGTGTTTTCGCTACTCCATTTGGAACCATTTTGGGGCATATCATATGTAAAAAGGCTTCTTTGGTGGATCCTACCAAAATTTTTGTTATTATGGGATTGGGGGAACCTACCAACCATAGCACATTACGTAGATTACTTGGGCATATGGGTTTTACTAGAAATTTATTAAGGGGTATGCCAAGATCACTACGCTATTGAAATTTTTCTAAAAAAGTACATTTCACTAGGAGAGGCGCAACACATGACATTTGATACATTGAAGAATAATCTTATCACTATGCCCATATTACATTTTCCTTCTAGGGATAAACCATTACATGTAAATGTTTATGCTTTAGGGGTGGTGATTGGAGAAATCTTAGCATAACCTAGAGAGGGAATTGTTGACCACCCCCTATTCTTTGCTAGTAGAAATCTAACCCCAACAAAACATAATTATAATAATACTAAGCGTGAAGCATTTTCAATGATCTACTTGTTGCACAAATTCAGGGAGTATCTATTGGAAACACCATTTATATTCTACACGGACCACATGGAATTGAATTACTTGGTAAACAAGCCCATTTTACAAGGGCACATATGTAGGTGGGTTTTTTGTTTCAAGATTTTGAGTTTACGGTTGTTATGAAACCAGGTAAGAGTAATTTGGGACTTGACCATTTATAAATGATTGAATCAAGGGAGGATGTGTAGATCATTGAGGATACAATGTTGGATATATAACTATTTATATTGTGGCATGCACCCTCTTACATGGAATATATTGTTGTGTTTCTCAAGATGGGTATGACACTAGAGGGAATGAAGAATTTGGAAAGGAAGAAATTAGACGTGTGTTGCACCCTACATGTTAATTAGTGGATACTTATACAAGATAGGTCGCGATGAGGTTTTGCACTTTGGTACGTGTTAGAACATGAACACATTGTAATCATGGAAGAAGAACATGGTGGAATTGCAGGAGGACACTATGCAAGGAATGTAACCATGCACAAGATCCTTCTAGCATGTTTTTGGTGGGAAATGGTTTACAAGGATTGTATTGATTATTTAAATGCCTTTGACAGTGCAAGGTGCCTCAGTAAACCAATGAAAAGAGATGAAATTCCATTAAGACTGATTGTCATTATATAATTATTTTAGAAGTGGGTACTTGAATTCGCACAAACCCTATTTCCCAAACCATGTGAAGGACAGTTTGCGCTAAATCATTACATCTACGATTATCTTATAAGGTGGGAAAAAGTATCACCTACTGAGGATTGCACAACAATAACGCTAGCTAGGATCTTTTGGGAAAACATAATCAAAGATATGGATTCCCACTAATCTTAACGAGTGATAGGGGTACTCATTTCTTGAATGCGATAGTTAGGATCTTGTTGTCATAATTCATGGTAGTCCACCATAAGACTACCCCTTATCGCCCACAAGCTAATGTGATTTGTTGAGGCATTAAAAAAATTTATGAATCACATGTTAACCAATATTTTTGATGTGGGAAGATAGGATTAGGATGCTAAAGTGTTTTTGTGTTTATGGTCATACTAGACTACTTATAAAATATTGAACAAGGAAACACCTTTTCAATTGGTGTTTGGTGTGGAAGAGGTGTTACCTATTGAATTCATGTTACCATCACTGTGTATAGTGTATGTAGGAGGATTAGATGATGAACAAACACTTGAGGAAAGGATTGATAAGTTAATGTAGTTAGATGAGAGGTGAGATATTGCTCACTGGAGTCATAAAATAGAAAAATCTAGGTAGAAGGCATGTCATGATAGACACATTATGAAAAAAATAGTTTGACGTTGGGTAGATGGTTCTATTGTATGATTTCAAGTTTATAAGCCATCCTAGGAAATTCAAAGTCCATTAGATGGGCCCATACATTGTATCCTATATACTTGATTCAGGCGCTTTCTAGTTACAAGTGCTAGATGGAACATGGTTACTAGGCCATTTCAATGGGGGTAGGCTAAAGCTCTACTATAAATAAGTCTTCCTTATGTTTATAAATAAGGAAGTATTACTAGATAGCCTAGGATTTTCTTTGTTATAGTTTCCTTTATTTTTGTTTCCGTTTCTCGTTGTTTTGTGTTATGCATGTTTTGCGCTAGTAGCCACTTATTATTTTTAAAAAAATTATATGCGCAGAGGACCATGCATCTAGATTTTCATCGGGCAGAGTGATGTGACAAGTATTGGAAGCTATGATTGTGCATGGCCCGGGTTGAAAAATGAAAAATCAAAAACATGTTGATTGGAAGATCATGCATAGAAAAGGTGAACATGAAGGAAGGATGGTGTCAAAAGGATTTGATAAACCATGAATAAGGGTAAAATGTGTAGGAGAAACATGAGATTAGCGAGTGGGAAGAACTTGGTCCAAGACATAGAAGAAGAATTAACTTTGGCACAAGAGAAAGTGTGAAGAACTCTATGGTCATGGTAGTTGTGTTCCGAGAAGGTTGCAAAATTATTCACATAAGATTGAGCATAGAGGAAAAGAGCATAAGGTTAGCATTGGAAAGAAAAAATCTTCCTTTATTTCAAAAGTACGTTGGTAGATTACATGGCATTTATTGTGGATAAAAACAAGAGTTATAAATAAAATATCACGGTGCGTTACTTTCTACTTTGCATTTTAATATCTCTCGCGAACTAGGGCATCCTTGGGAAGAAAGTTTGAGAAGAGTTTTGAAGATTTGTGTGCATATCTATTTTGATCGGTTAGCCATAGTGGAAAGAAGTACATGGGCGTAAGATGAGAAGGTTGTGTGGAAGAATCCCATGGGTGTTATGCCTTCTTGTGCAAAAATGGTTTCCATGTTAGGGTTGCATGTAGCTAGGGTACGGGGTTGAAGGAATTTTTTCAAAGAAGTAGAGGCACAAAGTTGAGAAGAGTCGAATCGGGAGAAAGGAAGAAATTTTAAGGACCTATAAAAGAAATTCCTTGAGGAAAGTAGCAAACGTTTTCGAAGAAGGGAAAGGGAAAGGGGAACAAGTTATCTCTACCAGTTTCAATGAAGAATGATAGGTGTAAATGTAGTACCTAGATGGCATATTTCTTAGTAAAGAATGGGTGTCTCATGTCGGAAGATTATTAGTGATTACAACTATCAAAGGAGCACCACATAATGAAATAACACTAAAATTGGTTTTCCCTACAAAGAAGAGGACACCAGATGGAATGCCCATCTATGATAAGTGGGTAAAGGTAAAAATAAAGAAGGTTGGATTGTTGTAACTCCATGAGTGGCCCTATTTCAGCCACCCTGAATGACTATACCAATGGTTGATGTCACACATGCATGAAGACCACTTCTATTTCACATGCCCGAGGATACACATAACCACTAGCTAATTTCTAATCTCATTGGCCTTATGTATGAAGGAGATTCATTGGAAGATGAATTGAAAGACAAGGAAGAAATTAAGAAGACTGTTGAGGCTTATGAATATAATAAGGGTTTGTGCTACTTTGACATTTCGTAATTCTCGACCCTATGATGAGGATGGTCACACACTTGGTTACAAAGCTAAATGGGTAAGAGAGATTCACATAGATCAACAAGGCCTAGTTGAATTTATGCCACAATATTTCGGAGGGAACCATCTATAACCTCTCATCTTTCATTGCAGAGGAGATCATAGATGCCGCGTGTGATGGAGAAAATATCATGTTTGGTAAAATAGTCCTCACCATTGTATTTTCAGAGATGTGAGTACGATGGGTCGGAAATATTTGATTGGGAATACCAGATGAGAACCCCTCCCATACAAAGAGGTTTGAACAGTATACCCGTGACACCATGATGGTTGCTCATAAGGCGTGCACTGGAAAAGAGGTATAAGCGAGATGCGCAACACATTCGAGCTAAATGGAGAATACCGAACATTTTCCTTCATTAGTGCAAGGAGAAATTGATTTTTCCATATACCATCATTTTTGCATTAGTAGATTTACTTTGGTAGATGGTAATAAGAGTACTCTGTGTAAATTTCCTTTCTTCTTCACAACGTAGTACTTCTAGGCTGGGGTCAATCGGTTTAAAGAGGTGAAGAAACTTAGATTTGATCTAAATGTAGTGGATCAAGACTACCATGAGTTTCATAGAAACTAATATACCTCAAGAAATGTCCCTATGTGGAGAAGTATGTCTCCCATGATGTGCACATGTTAAAACCAGTAACATTACCTATTGTAGGGAGGATACCAACAAGGGTGTATTTATGCATAAGGCCTAAGTATGAAAACAAAACTTATGTTCAAGTTAATGTCTCCATTCTGAAGACCCAACCGTGTGGAAGAATATTGTGCTAAGGAAAAGAGATAAAGGATAAACTCCGAGAAAAAGGTTTCAAGTGTGTAGATAGTGCGATAGTAGGGGCATAGGATTCGGGTATGAGAACCAGTACTTACTTTTGTTGGAATAAATCTCCCATTAGGAAAAATTCCCCAAAAAGGAGGAATCTCTAGTAAGGGAAGAATCACTAGAGAAATAAGAAAAGAGAGGTTCCCTAAACCAGAATCATGAGTAAGGAAGAAGCATAGGGTGACTAAAGGATCAGAATCGGATGAAATAAAAGCATGGAGGGTGACAAGGAAATTAATAGAGTGATGAGGCTCATAACCATCATTTGTATGATGTACATGAGTTGGAGAAATAAGGAAATGAAGATAAGTATGAGGGAAAAGGAGGCGCTCATGATAAAGGGGGAGAAAGGAAGTAAACATGAAGGATCAGAAGAACCCAACCCTGACCAAGGAGTAGATGGATAATACCATAGAGAGAGAAATAGTAGGGATTAACCAAGAATTGGTAGAGTATGAAATTGAGCTATGTGTTGAGGAACTATTGAAGGAAATGGAGGAAATTTCAAGTGCGGGAAAGGATTATGGAAGCATGGGCAGAGACCCCAGCTTAACAGTAAGCTTCTCAAAGGAAGTGCACATAGGTGGAAAGGGTATAGTAGCAGTGTAGGAACAAGAAATGACTTACATTAATGATCCAAACAAGGTATTATGTGTGCTTTTCCAAAGAACCATGCCTATAAAACAACTCCTTGCATGGTCTTCTTTTGATGAAGAGGTCTTGTATTCGTGCATGAGGAAAATGATATCTTTTGATTTTGAGTCCCATGTTGATGAACCCAAATTCAAAGTCAACTGAGATGCATTGATGAAGATACCAGATGCCAAGGGAGTAAACCCTCTGGTGAATTCCCAACAACTGTCTCATGAGAAAGTTTATAACGTTCTCAAAAAAGTATCGGGGAGGTAAAATAAAGACTCTTTGGCGAAACAAAGAATAAGGGTCTTGGAGGAACAGCTTGAGAGAAATAATGAGAAGATCATTGAGTAAGAAAAGGAGATAAAATATAAGGAATTGGTTAGTGTGCGGTTAAGGTACGAATTGAGGGATGAAAAGGAAAAGGTGTGCAAAATCCATAAGATAGAGGTCATTTTAGATGCCATAATCTTGAAGCACTTGGACCTACCCTTCCTAAGTAGAAATATGATTCAACCATGCAATTATTAGAATAATTGACCCGCATCTTAGCATGGAAAGGCAACCACTCGCATTAGAGTCGGCAGAGGAGGTGATGGCACACCGGAAGGAGGAGAAAAGCTTAAGTTTGTGGAGATAGTGACTCAATACTATGAGCTCCTTTCCCAAGTAAATACCATCGCAAAAATGGTTGAAGCCATGTCTAATAAGCTAGCGCCTAAAAGGGATACAAAGTAGTAAGCATATTGGTTCTTTACACATGAGGCGGAGTCTAATTTTTTTAGAAAAATCAATAAAGGTAATAGGGTGGAGCACGAATAGATCCTAGATGAAGTTGAGAAGACATTTTCAAGTTCAATTAAGAATAAACTAAAGGAAGCTGTACCCTCAAGTTGCTCGCAAGATGGATGCACTAGGGGATCTTAGGAAGAAGTGGAGATAATTATTAATATGTTGAAATATAATAGTGAGGAACTTAGTTTTGAAGAAGTAAATGTGCTAGTGGGTGACCTAATTCAATAGGCATGTGGAGAAGCGAGACACATGGGAGAAGACTGAGGCATCCATGAAAAAAGAATTCCTAATCCTCATTCAACAAGATGAGCATATTCTTCTATTCTTCCATTTCGTCATCCTTCCATTCTTTGATTGTTTCAATACCTCTATTATTTATTCTTTGAGGAACCAAAATTTTTCCAAGGGAGGATACAACACATAGTGTGGGGTGATGTTGGACCCTAAAATATTAGTTAAGTACCAAGAGGTGTGCACACAAGATTAGTAGATAGAATTGCACTTAGTGAAAATGTGTGGGAAAAAGGGGTTTAAGAAGGGTTTAAGTAAAACTAGGTGTGCACAGGAGGAAGAATAAGGGTTTAAAGGAATTTTTCATAATGAACCTTGATGCAGCCTAGAATTTATTAGATAACACCCTAAACATGCTAACACATTACTCATCCTAGACCGAGTTCTCACCCAAAGCACATAAAGGTATCGGGTCCCTCTTTAGGGTTGTTGTAACAGGATGTTAGTGTGATAAAGGAAGAAACATATAGATCCATAACTAATCCATCATTATACAATGCATGCCATATGCAGATCTATGAAAGAATAAGTCTAAACAATAATCATGATTGAATCGAGAACGTGCACTACTCAATTACACACAGAATGACACCTCAATTCAGCCAATAACTTCCATCTATTAATAAACACATAAGCTCCTTATAATAATGGAATTTTATACCGATGCGCGCATGGATATGATATAGTATTCCAGTCATATGCACATATCTCTTTATGCTTACCTCTTACGCTCTACATATACCTATATATATATTTATATCTATATCTACTACTATGTGATTCACATCATATATATATATATATATAGGGTGGGGACTTTCCTTTGTCACTTATATATTCCAAAAATAGGTTGCATGCTACTAATAGCCACACACCGTTTACGGGAATAGACACGCATGCAAGTGTGCTATCTATAGACCTCTTATAGTTTAAGCTGAAGTGACAATATTATTCTTAGCTCATCTCATGAAAAATGCTTCGATATGATCCTCCAAAGATAGACAATGTGTGGCATGCATGTCTCTACCTCATTGGTGTGTTCTACATGCCATCTTCTAAAAATAGGTCTTCATGCTCAAAATCAGCTAAGTCCTAAATGTTGAACTTGCCTTCCATGAGTAGGTTCTTCCTATCCATTCACTCCCTTAAACCTAGCCTTTTTCCCCACAAACTTCTTGTGTGAGTTACGTCAAGTGTTATCGATCAACAAACATCATGGAATCACTTGAGGAAAAATTTGAGGACCCGACTAGGCATGATGAGTGGATAAGGTGCAAGCCTAGAACCTTATAGGCCAAGAAAAGGATATTCTTGCAGGGAATATTCCCATAGACATCATTATCTTGTAGTGGAAGGTGTGCGAAGAGGATAATAACTCACCAATGGAGGACCACATTAACACTTGGAACATGATCTTCTCATAAGATAAGTCATGGCGGTGTTCAATGATCTTATAAAAACATGTCGGGTTAGGATCGGATATGTGGAACACATAGGAAGAAATACATGGATGCGTGAAGGGAATGTAGAGAGAATGCATAGAAAGAGAAGGATAGTAATGAAGTGTTACAATAATGCTAGGGTTTAGAGTACTTTGTGATAGATGTTTGTAAGGGATACCATGAGCATATGTATGGATACTAGTATCTCGTAACAAGGATAAAATAGGAAAAAGTATAGTTAGGATCTCATATCAGAGAAGCTTACAGGAGTTAAGTTTTTTTCATTTAATATATATGGTCTGAGATGGCCCTTTTGAATGTAGTATGGCTACCATAGATTGTTAGATCAATATACATGGATCTATTATGTACATCTTATTTATGAGTGTAAACCCTCATGTTATATTACTTATCATGGCTCAAATTTATTTTAGTATACTTATTACAATGTCATTTAGCTTTTTGATGCATTAATGTGTAGATCTATTAGTTACATCTTCTACCTTTTAAACTAAGTGGATGTCCTTTAATCTCTATAAATAATCCTCCATTAATGGTAGAAATCTCTTACAAAGCTCACATAAAAGAGAGGCTTGATGCCCATGCACACCTTGGGTGAGAACCCGGCATATGTTGGATGATAGGTCGGTGCATTTGGTTTTAGAAATAAGTATTGAGGGTAAAATAATGACTATAGCGTGTCACTCTCAAGTTTATTTCTGTCATGAACAATGTATAGACCATCGTATTCCACCTACCTCCTTCATTTCACCAATGATTTTCCATTACACATAAGAAATAATCATGTTTCTCTTCCCTGGTATATTTAGGACTGTTTAACTAGCCCATGTGAGTGAATATGTGTGACCTAATCATCTAGGTAACTCTCCCTTGACCTTTCAACCGACCACCTCATAAGTTGAATGGGCCCAATTATTTTAAAACACATTGGTATTGTCACTTATAGATTATGTGTAGTCCTAATGATTTATGCCTTCTTTAGATGGCTCCAATTTTCAGTGGTGGAGCACTATATGTGTATAGATCCTATTAATATCCTCCTCATTGATAAGCTTTCTATAGGTTGTAACATTTACCTCATGCAAAGGTATGACAATGCACTCATTCTTGTTCTCAAAATTAAGATTTATTTTTTTGAATCACACATCTATAGTATGAGCACAACACCAAGGGTTTCCAAGCAACACTGGGAAATTATTTTCCTTTGCAAGCTCTAAAACTTCAAAATCACTTATAAATTTATCTCCTTGAATAGTGATTGAAGCATCTTTCAACACTCCAATGGGAATGGCCCTTGTTTTATTTGACATGTACAACACATTGGAAGATGGCTACAATAGTGTTCTTCCCATTTAGTTCCAAGCATCCAATGTCAGAAAATTGAATTATCTACATGTATCAATGAGAATTTTACTCATCAACTAACCATCTATCACTACATCCATTGTTATCTCCTGATCATATTTGTGGTCATGTGGTGGTAAATTTTCATTAATTATCTAGCACTCTCGTCAACTCCAATTCTTGGTACATTGTCACACAACCACTCTCTTAGAAAAGGAATTATGTTCTCCTATCACAACTTCTTGTATACTTTTTCAAATCATCCACATCCCTTTGAGGAAGTTCATTACTCTTCATGCATTATCTTTCACGTGCCTACTCCTTTAAGCACTAGAACTCTCAGATGACTCCCATGGTCTCCTAAAGAACCTCATTCGGTGATTTGTACCTGATTACTTAACATGTGGTACCTCCTCTTACTTGATCATGATTTAATATGCTCTCGCATGCGCAGCACGCTTCTTCTTGTATTATAACTAACACAAGTTGAGTCTCCATGTCTACCATCTTCTTAGGTTCCCATTTTTCATGCTTAGTGCATTCCTCCTTAGTCATCCCTACTCCTTTTTCCTTCTTATTTTTTTACACATATAGGTATAAAGGTCTGGTATATCCTTAACCTTGAGCTTGTTTCCACAATGTGTGCATACCTAGTTCTTCATAAAGTCACACTAGTAATGATCTCATGATCTAAAAGTATAGCATGTACCACATGTGAACTTTCCTCTACCACCATAGTATTTTCCCGATATCCACCTCAAAATCCATCATTCCCATTTTTGTACACCTAAGTGGTTTTTCTTTTTTGCTCCTGAGAGCCACTTGTCAGAGTGGCACGACGTAACCCGTTATCACATGATTCATGAATTGATCAATCAAACATCATTCAACACTATAATGGGTATACACATGAAAAATATTATAATATATGGAGACACTCTTATGTGGCACATGATGCAAAAGTGGATATTTCCTAACATCATGATTCTTGTGGAAACTCTCACAAGATGTCTAACAGCGCGTGCACTCCTTCATAGGAAGCTATCATTTATATTTCCTTCAACCTCACTATCAATACACCATTAGAAATTGTGTGTCTCATGAGCTGAATTAGCAGAGAGATTTTCCAACTAAGAGGCCATTTCTATAATTTGGGCTTCAAGGAAAGGGCTTACCTATGTATCAATTCTTCTAACTTCTATGCATCTTCCGTTGCATCCAACACCTTGCATGGATCAGTGAATATCTTATGTGATAATGATCTTAGAAAATTGGTCAACAAACCTCAAATAAACCACTGAGCATGTTGGCTTTGATGAATATCATATGATAGATTTGACAACAAAGTTTTAAAATGTGCATTATATTCCCTTAAGCTTTTAGATAGACCTTGTTTGATGTCCTTAAGTGTGCTAATCCTTTGTTTCTCTAACTCAAGGATGTGAAACTTAGATAAAAAGGTAGTGCACAACACATCATAAGCCATTACAATCTGATGTGGATCATTTTCCCTATACTAGTGTGTACACGCCCTTAAAGTGTGGTGGAAAATTGACTTGTCTTCCTATCGAATTTGATATTCCTTTACCTATCCATAATAAATCACACTCATGTACATGCTAAACTACATCTTCCACACCCCTATATCCTAGAAAGTGAAGTGACATCTCAAAATAGATATGAGGGTGTTATTTTATGGTTGTTGAGGTTGTTATAATGGTTGTTGTAGACCTTATCCCGAGGTTGGGATAGATCTTGAACCCGAACCTCCAATAATATTTTCTCTACACGGTGGGCGACGTGAACCTTCAGAGCCTCTTGTCATGACATGTGGTCATGTAGATGAGCTTCCTTATGTCCCATTGGTTTTGCTAAAATGGACACCAATAGTCTATGTTATAATTGTACCTATGTGATTACTTCCAATTGGTTGTGTGCTAATGCTTCATCTTGAATATAGTCTGTAAAGTTACCTCCAAACATAGGTGCTCTACTACACTACCATGTGTGCATCCTTAATCCTATGCACCTTCTGAGATGATACTAAAATATGCATACTTGTATATTCTATCCAACATGGAGATACTTCTTTCTCACCTTCACTATGATGCTCTTCTACAATAAGCTTTAGATTATGAACACCTTGTGCAAGGGATAGGTGGATAGGCTAGGTTAGATGTGCTCCCATTATTGTTATTACCTCCTCAAACTATCTCTCATCATATGTTGAAGTGGTCACTCTACTACACTTTCCTAATGTCAAAAGGATGTGATCATTTGGCCGCTTACCTTCCACAGAGTTCTCATCACTTCCTTGAGTCATCATTATTCTTTATCCCGAGTGCCTCATCAATACCCTCTATTACACATCATTATACCTAAACCTTCTTTCTTCTCTCTCTCTTTCCTTTTCTAGGGTCATTTTTATCCTTCCCAAACCTAATTCCTTCCCCTGCGTGCAGTGGGGTTTAGCTCTTCATCGATAGTTTCTCTATTCCCATATAAACCATCGAGGATTTTGATAGCTAAAGGTTTCGCATGCATAAATAGGATCCTCTTGGCTCAAGCGTAAAAACAAAAAATATACTTCTTATGGGAAATATTATGTTGAAATTGTGTACTCCAAGGTATAAATACTCATCACACCTTCCCACAAAAAGCTATATCTTTGGTCCATGGATCATCTAAATCGAGAGAGTTCCTAATGATATTCCTTTCTCCAAGATTGTTTTCTTCCTATTTGGATAATTTTGTTAGCCGTGTAAGCTACTAACTATTGGTACAATTATAATGTGAAAAATCTGAAGAATGTCTCATGCAAGTATTCATAGATATTGTCTTCCACCCACTTTCACACATTAAAATTGGGTCCAGTGTTATATCTTTGAGAAAACATGTCTTGACCATCATATATCCATTTGAATATTATCCAAGGAAAATAAAAATTCCATATGCATGCAACATCCTAGTAAACAGAATGAAAAATAGGTACTAATAACATAACAAAAATGTAGCCTTTCTTTACCCAACAATATTTATGCATGCCGACACTTCATCCAAAAAAGGATGGAAGCTCACCCAAACCATGTGCATCCTCTTGGTCCCTCCTTTATTTTCTTAACAAGATTTTATTATGCATGTTCATAACCATAACAACTTACAACCATTGAAGTAGAGATATAGTATAGTGATTCAACAACATATATAAGAAGGAAATTCAATCAACATAAGGAATGATCAACGATATATGAATCCCCATAACTCCATATATGATACACGGGAATATTAGCAATCCATGCACAATTATCCATGACAACCATAATACATTTCATAACATATACATTGATCAAAAATCAATATAATAAGGCATTGGACCATGTGCTCTTACATAATTTTTACACAGTATATCTAAAATTCACTCAATACACAAATCTCAAAAGACTAAATTTCACTCAAAAGTACTTAAACTCAAACTTACTAGTATCCTCAATTACACGGATGCATCACCTATTTATAGATGGTGGGGACTTTTCCTTCACCATTTACATGCACCTTTCCTAATAATAGGCATGCTCTAGCAATAACTTGAATGCTTTTTAACCTTACCTTATAATAACTCAATCTATAAATATCTTACTTTACCCATGTATTAATTCCTATCTTTAGCTTGATTTAATACACCATCCTTAACTTTATCTACATTTGTTCTTCCTAATTATAGCCTTTTCATGGCCGCTAATTCATCCAGATTTATTATATTCCTATATATTTTTGGAGTGACACTTGATCTCCATTTTACCATATTTATCCCTTCCTTCAAAATAGGCTAATTATTTAATATTCTAGAAGCATTAATGCTGAATTGTTTTATCTTGTATAGTGTGCACCTTCGTGAACTTCCTTTTCTTCTTTTCCTTGATATGTGCACACTTTTGAGTAGTAATTTTAACCTATATGTGCTTATTTACCCTATTTACGTCCTCTTGTGGGAAAACCTTCACGCATGACTAGTACTTAGTCAATTTATTCGACCAACACCTTGTTAGATTCCCTTCTATCTCCACTTATGGCATTACACAACCCTCCAAAGTCTTGTCATGAGGATTTAAAGAACTATGATATTTCACATGTTGTCCTAATGCTCTACCTAACCCTCATTAAAATAAGTTATCTTATAATTTTTATAGAGGGATATCCTTGTTATTATCTTGGAGAGAAGGAGAATCCTCGCAACATTCCCAACAATAAATTCTCATACAAAAAATAAAAATCAGGTAGTTGTGAAGGAAAATTCATATCAGCAAAGAGGAAAACTTGTCTTGGAAGATCATTTGTGTGTTGCACATAACCAACTCATATTTTTTGTGCATAAAACATCTATGTCTCGAAGGAGATTCAAGTCTGCAACCCTTTGATATTTCTAGTGTCTCATATCAAATCATTTTTTTTGTGGATGGAAACTTCATGGAAGTTAAGGATTAGTATGAATTGTATTGAGAAGATGAGTAGGTTAAAATTATACAAAATGGGGGTTGAATGTGAGGAAAAATTAGACCATTTTGAAATAAAATTAGGTCATAATTCAAGGGAAAGAGAAAGTGTTTTTAAACTCTAGTGTCATCCAAGAAAATGAGCAAGAATGTATGAAAAGTATGCAAGGTGAAATAATAGAATGCAATGATCCTCATTTCTTTGCATGCATGCCTACAACATGTTGCAATTATATAAAATTAAATAATATACCAAGAAAATCCTTATATGTTGCAATTGATGAAATGGAGCTTCATGGTGAGGATGAGGATGATTTTGTGCTTTCAAACTTTTTTATAAGGATGAAGACAATGATGAAATTATTGCCAAATCAGAATTCTTAATGGATGAATCTGATTTGTTTAAAGAATCAAGACAAAAACTAGATCAAATTTTAAACATACTTCATGTGGAAGAGAATGGTGATTTTGAACTTTCACACTTCTTGTTATAAGAAGAAAAACAACATGATAGTGTGGAAGAAAATATGTTTGTACAAGAGCAAGAAAAACAATGTCCATTTCATCTTGCAAGCATCCATGGTGAATAAAAATGTGTCTCTAGCATCTCTATTCATGGATTTTCAAGAAAATAATATGGGAAAATCACAAGGATCATCCAAATAGTTGCAAATAATGCTTTCCCAATCAAATATATGGATTTTTGGAGATAAGATGGGAGTTACAACCAATCATGCTTACCTTAGAGCATGAGGAGGATCATCAAGATATCAAAGGTCATCTTCAACACCTCCAAAAAAAAAAAAATGCACAGCAACTTGAGGAGGTATTCGTTATCTTTTCCTTTGATACTTTAAGCAATGGGAAGGGAAATAAAATTTAAGATAGTTTTCCACTCTCATTAAAGACCACATTTCCCGTAAAAGTGATCACAAGGTCCAATTTTGTAAGGAAGAGAAGTTATTTCTCCCAACCAATAGATGGATTTGATTAGCTTTTTTCTCCTTTAGTTAGAGTAGGAGTAGATTAGGTTTTCTTATTGCAAAACAAGTGCTTGTGCACACTCTGCATATTTCCTCTTTGGACATGTATGATTTTCCATGTTTGTAGATATTGTTTGTGATCCTTTTTTGTTGTTGCGTGGTCCATTTCATAGTAGGTTTCATGGTGGAAACAAGGTATTTTTGGGAGGCTTCAAGGTGTATTATGTTGGGATTATAATATTAAGCAAGAAAATAGTTTAATAAAAACCCTCCGGATACTAATTGATCATGGAATATAACTTATAATTAAAAAATTAAGTGTGGTAGATTCCATATCAGTTTAGCACAATATTTTAAGTTTTAAATAAAAGAGTGACCCAAAATAGGTCCATCAAGAATATTGTTTTAGACAAGTAACAAGTTTATATGAGCAAGTAGATGATACATGATGTGAATGGAGTAAAGAGTTATCTCAACCAATGAAAAAATATATTTGACTGTTTATATTTCCTCCATGAAGGTGTAACAATAGTGCATTTGAGGAAATAATGGGAGTGTTGGGTGAAATGTTTATTCTCAATAAAAATAAGTGGTTTTTCAGTGGTTTTTTACGAAAGGTTTTAGCACTTAAATATTATGTCTTGTGTTCATTTACTTTCATGTTTATGTATGCAATCTAATATCCAATTCATTATGTGATGTAATCTATCATAATTTGTTTTTCAAACATAAACTATAATCTTTGACAATTTAATATGGTGGATAATTAAATTTGTGTTATTATTTATCCCGAGTTTCCCTAACATGGTATCATAGCTTTTGTTTATGATTGTGTAGGATAGATCTGGTTGTTTGTGCTTTATAGGTGCAAAGAATATTGTATATTTAAATAACTTGGAAATTTTCAAAATCCACGACACCTTGGTCAAACTTGCATCATTGTTGCATTCCTATAAGGTGGAAAAACCACAATTCATGTGATTTAATACAATTGTGGAGTGCTTGTATGTTTTAAATTTGTATGAATTATCAAAACCTAGATTGATATTGAATCTACATGGTTATATCTATTGTTTTATTCATCCACGTTCTTCCTCTATTTTTTCAAGGCTTATACGGCTTTTTGCCTTACTTTGTAGACTTTCCCCTACTCTGTAAATTTTCCTTTTTGTGTAGCATTTCTATGTTTCATAGGCTATTCCTTATATTCATTACGTATATATATATATATATATATCATCCTTCCTTAGTCTTTATAACATTTATGTTGTGTTACGCAACATTTATCTATGTTACATGGCTCTTTGCTTTGTTACGTAGCTTATTTATGTTTTTTTGCAGTATTTTTGTCTTTCATAAAATCTTATTTTGTCTAGGGTATTCTTACCTATGGCGTAGACTCCTCTTCTTTGTGTGGAACCATTGGTTATTACACGGTTTCTAGTCATATTGTGAACCATTTGTCTTTATTACGTAGTATTCTTCCATGCTTCATACACTTTTACCTTCACTTCACATCATTCTATTTTGTTTGTGTGATATTTTGCATTACATAGTGACTTACTATTTGGCTCCACCATGTTCTAATTGTTGTAAGCATTACATCCTTGTTCTATAGTTATTTGAATTTTATTTTTCCTCGTGGACTTGTTTTTGCCCTACGTAAGTCGTTGTTTCACTATATTACATGTTTCTTTGTGAACTTGTTCTTGTCTCGTGAAAATATATTTCCGAAACATTCCTTGTCACATGGTTTTCTCTATGGTCCCTTGTCTTGTGGCCTTATATGAGGTTTTGTGTTTTGCAGCTCTCTTCCTTCTTACATGAATTTTTTGCTTGTTTCATGGACTTCCCTTGTCTCACAATTTTTTTATTTTTGTTTCGCAAATAGTTTTATTTATTTCTTGGACTTCCTTTGTCTAGTGGATTTCTCTTGTTCTACGGATTTTCCTTAGTTCCATATATTTTACCTTGAATTTTCACAAAACACTAAAATTTTAAGAACCCCGCATATATATGTTCCTTTATATTGTGAGTTCGAACTTGAAATTTATATATCTTCATTATTTTTCCTTATGGCTTATGTTTTTACTTTGTGTCCTCTCTATTGAGTTTTCCTACCTTGTGAAGTATTTCTTATTTTTTCATAACTATTCATGCTTATAATTCCATGGAACATTGTTTCCTTGTTTATCAGATTATTAAAATTTGAATTTTTTTATCATTTTTCTTATTTCCTCATGGCCACTGCAACCTATTCTTTATTTTTTTATGTCTCCTTCTTAGTTATCATACCTAGTTTGAGTGTGTTTAATTAAGTTGCAAGAATTAAAGGGTTTTCCCTTTGTTTCCAAATCCTCTAAATTTTATTTTCTTCTAACCATGGATATCTACAACTGTTAAAACCTGCATAACACTAAATTTTCAAATTTGATAAGTTTTAAAAATATGGATAGTTCATCTAATTTTTCCATGGATAAATCTCAGTTGTTGAATGGTACTAACTATAGTATTTGGAGAGTTAGGCTTAAATCCATCCTTATGGCTAGAAAGCTATGGGATCTTGTTAGTGGTGTTGAAAAGAGACCCACAGGGAGACAAGCTAACCCTGAAATCTTGAGTATCTTCTCTCAAAAATCCCAAGAGGCCATGTCCATCCTATTGCAAAGTATCAAAGATGAATTCTTGTTGCATATAGGACACATGGAGTCTCCAATTGATGCATGGAATCAATTGCAAACTATGCATGAAGGTAGTTTCATTTCTAAGATAATTAAACTAATCATGGAATTGTTTACAACTCTAATGAAAGGAGATGAGAAGATAATTAATTAATTAGATAAGATTAAGAACATTAAGGATCAATTAGATGGTTGTAATTATGAATTATTTCAAGATAATTTTTTATATTTTATTATTCAGATTAATATTCATGAGAAATTTAGAAATTACATTTCTATTTTGAATTCTAAGTATCAAAATGAATCTAATTTACATGATTTAGATACCTTGTTTTGTCTACGCATTCAAGAAGAAAGAGTCATGGACAACTTTGAATCAAAAGATAATGCCTCTTAAGAATTGTTTTCCCAAAATTAGAATTTATTTAAAAATAAGAATAACAACAATACTAATCAGCAATTAGAATTTAAATCTAAGTTCAAACATAAGAATAATCAAAAGTTTAAGGTCAAGGCTAATGACACGTGTACCAAATGTGGTAAATTTTTTCATAAAGGAACTAATTATTATTCTAATGCTAAAAAGGTTCATAATAATTCTAAAAATAATAAGTTTAACAATAAAAATAAGAATATAAATCATAATCAATCTTAAAATCAAGTTAATAATGTTGAACAAGTAATTTCTCTTTACACTGCTCTTCCAGTCTCTAATGACAATGAATGGATTCTAGATAGTGGTGCATCTAGGCATATGACATATATTCATGAAATTCTTTATGATGTTATAGAATGTCATGATAATATATATCTAGGTGATAATTTTTTCATTAGATCTAAATCTTATGGTAATGTTAAGTTAGAAAATGGAACCATTAGTAATGTTTTATTTATTCCTAACTTAAAGAAAAACCTTTTATCTTGTTCTCAACTAGCTAGAGAAAATTGCAAAGTTGTGTTATTAAAATATAAATGGTATGTAAAGAATGATCTTGGTAAGATTATTTTTGTTATTTTCAAAATAATGGATTGTATATCTTTGAAGGATTTTTTTGTTGAATATTATCTTTCTTCTTCTTGTAATGATGTTCAATTATGGAATGAAAGGCTTTGGCATGTAAACTATAAGATTATATTTGAAATTTCATGCCTTAACCTTGTTCTAGTTCTTCCCAAATGGAAATCATACCATGAATCTTGTGAAATTTTCTTGCATGGTAAGTAACATGTTGAACCATTTCACACATCATGACTCGATTCCTCTAACTTACTTAATTTAATCCATAGTGATGTAAGCGAGTCCTTTGTAAGTTCCTTCTCTTGGTGGAGCCTTATATGTTATTAATTTCATTAATGGTTTTTCTAGAATGACCTTGTCTTATTTCACTAAGAAAAAAATTATATTTTGTCTAAGTTTCAAGATTTTAAAGCCTTAGTGGAAAATATGGCTAGACTAAAAATTAAGAGAACCAAAACTAATAATGGAGGTGAGTATGTCGATAAAAATTTTAATGAGTTTTGTGTATCTTGTGGAATTTGAAGAGAATTGACAACTCCTTATTCTCCTCAACAAAATGGCATAGCTGAAATGAAGAATATAACAATCATAGAAATGGCTAGGACCATGCTTCATGCATCCAATGTGCCTAAGTTCCTTTAGGTTGAAGCTATGAACATTATTTTTCATATTCTAAATAGATTTCCTACTAATTTTTTACATTAAAATACACCTCATGAAGTATGGATAAATATTAAAAAATTGATTTATCTTATTTTAATATATTTGGCAGTCATGCTTCCTTCTAATTACTAAAGTTAAAATACAAAAAGTTGATCCTACCTCCTATTCTTGCATTTTTGTTGGGTATGATGGTCGCACAAAAGGATTAAGAGTGTACAATCTAGTAAAACATGTATTTATGGAAAACATTCAAATGTCTATGTTCTATAGAAAACCATTTTTGAAGCTTCCTCTCTTCCCTCATTTGCACTTCCTAAGTCTAAATATCTTAATTTGACAATCCTTATACAATATGGAAACTAATTTCCAAGAGGACAATAATCCTTCTTTAGATATAATGGATATAGATATTGAGAGGGATTCTTCTCAATCTGTGTCTTGATCTATAATTCCTAAATGGTCTCAAATTATAGTTTCTAATTCTTAGCCTAATAATTTGAGAAAGATGACCCGTAGTCAACATTATCATCATGTATTTTTAACTTTTTATGAGCTGGATCCTCACTATATTGAAGAATATTGTCTAAATGGAAGATGGATTAATGTTATGGAAGCTTAATACAACGATCTAATCAGAAATAAAACTTGGGAATTAGTCCCACTTCCTCACAAAAGAGGCATTGTAGGATCTATGTTGTTCTATAAAATTAAGTATTACTTTGTTGGTAAGATTGAAAAATTCAAGGAAAGATTAGTAGCTAGAGGATTTACTCGAAACTGGTTTAATTTATGTTAAAAAAATTCTTCTATTTCCAAAATGAGCAATGTTATAGTTCTCCTAGCTCTTACTTCTCAAAAAGGATGGGAGATTCATCGGATGGATGTTAAAAATACTTTTTAAATAGTGACTTGAAAGAAGAAATTTACATGTATCAACCTAGAGGTATTAAAGAACCTAGTAAGGAATTATATGTGTAAGATTAAAAATCCTTAGAGCTTGGTCTTAAACAAGATCCTAGAGCTTAGTATGTTTAGATAAATAGTTCGTTTCAAGAGCTTGGTTTCAAAAATTATTTTTTTGATAATGTTTTTATTATAAAATATGAAAAAAAATCATATTATTATTATTGTCTTATATGTTGATGATCTCTTGATTACTAGTAGTGATAAGAATTTAATTCTTATAATCAAAGAGAATTTAAGACAACATTTTGAAATTACTAATTTAGGACTATTGAATTGTTTCTTTGGCATGGTTATTTGTCAAAATCAAAAATCTATTGTTTCATCTCAAACAAAGTATGATTCTAACCTTATTAAAATCTTTAACATGATTGATCATAAGTTTGTATTTATTCCTATGGAAGTTGGAATTAAATTAGACCCCAAACCTTCATGTGATAAATTTAATCCTACTTTAGATAGACATCTTGTCAGTAGTTTGATTTATTTCATTATCACTATACCTAGTATATATCTTATGTAGTAGGAGTTGTTTCTAGATTCATGTAGGGTCCATATGAGGGCCATTAGAAAATGGAAAAAATGATTCTAACATATATCAAAGGTACAATCAATTATGGTTTATATTATTCTTCTAGTGATGATGCAAATTTATTTGGTTATTGTTATTTTGACCATGTTGGTGACATTGTGGATAGAAAATATACCTCATATGTTTTCAAGTTGGGTGTAGGTGTAATCACTTGGAGTAGCAAGAAGCAACCAACATTATCTATCTCTTCTACTTGAAGTAGAGTATAAAAGTGTTATGGAAGCAGAAAAGGAAGCTATGTGGCTAAAAATACTATTGGATGAACTTCATATGGGTGTCAAAGGAAATACACTTCTTATATTAGACAGCTAAAGTTGTATTGCTTTATTGTAAATAATCTGTTTCAACATCAAATAACTAAACATATTGAGATCCATTTGCACTTGTTTAGGAGAATGTTTCAGAATGTTGAAATTGATCTAAATTTTTCTTCTACTGAAGATCAGGTTGTAGATATTTTTACAAAGCCATTATGTGCTACAAAATTCTGTAAATTTCATTCTATATTGGGAATTTCATATTTTATATCAAATGATCATGTGAATGAATTTGATATTCACTTTTGAATACGATGAGCATATGTTGTTTTACTCAAATGATTATGTGGATGACCTTGATCTCCACCTCTAAATCAAATGAGTAAGAATCAAATGATCATGTGAATGACATTGATCTTCACCTCTGAATCAAATGATTTATGGCCTTTCAAAGTTTCCCTTGAGGAGGAAAATAAGGAGGAATGAACATGTTTTGCATAATTTTGTAATGCCACCTCTTATTGGCCTGATTGTGTCAATTGTAAATCTCCCTATACTATTTCCATTTTGTTAATTAAATTGTCACTTTATGTGAAGTTTACTTGTAATTTCAATTGAAACATTAGATATGATAGTTTTTATCCATAATATTTTTAAGACTTCATAAGTAATCACATTATCTTTAGAATTGATGGTGTTCCTATATACTATGGTGTTCCTATATACTACGGTGTTTAGATAACCTATGAAACACTTGCTTTGTGTGCATCTTCTTGAAGTTTGTGGAACACTAAATTAGTGTACCACATATTTTATAAAACCATCGGAACACTTACATTTAGTTTATGGCTTGTGTAATTCTATGGGAGACTACAGTAGTGTACCACAACATTGCAATACCCACATAACATTGCGATAATATACAATGGACTTATAAAATCTACAAAAAAAATGTTTTTGGTTGTATGCTAGCCTAAATCACTTAGAGGATTTATGGATTGTAATTCCTTTGTATAAAATGGTGACTTGGCATGTGTTATTTGGAACAAGTTTTATATATTTACATGCTAGCCTAATTCTTCATGTGATGATTTAGGAATTATAATTCCTTTTTGTAAAAAAGTAATTTTGCATGTTTCTCTACTTAAAATTAAGGGGGGTGTTGGAATTGTAATATTAAGTAGAAAAATAGATTATTACTAACCCTCCAAATACTAAACAGTCATGGAATATAAATTATATTTAAAATATAAGTGTGTTGGATTCCATATCAGTCTCCGCACATTGTTTTAACTTTAAAATATACGAGTGACCCAAAAAAGGTCCTCCCACCTTGATATTAATCGAGGAAATCTCATT
Source organism: Taxus wallichiana var. yunnanensis (assembly GCA_018340775.1). Classification (NCBI taxonomy): domain Eukaryota; kingdom Viridiplantae; phylum Streptophyta; class Pinopsida; order Cupressales; family Taxaceae; genus Taxus; species Taxus wallichiana. The sequence continues at coordinate 556,161,110 of CM031237.1, forward strand.
GGAGATCAGTTATAAAATATTCATGCAACAATTTTATGTGAGTAATAAGTGTGAGAAAGTGGATGATACATGATGCAAATGGAGTAAAGAGTTATCTCAACCCATGAGCGAATGTGTTTGATTGTTTATAATTCCTCCATGAAGGTGTAACAATATTGAATTTCAAGAAATACTAGGAGTGCTAGGTGAAATTTTTATTTTCAATAAAGATAATTTATTTTTTAAAAGTTTTTACCAAAAGTTTTTTCAACTTAAATTGTATGTTTTATGTTCATTTAATTTTGTGTTTATGTATGTAATCTAATATCCAATTCATTATGTGATTTATTCTATCATAATTTTTATTCAAACATAAACTATAATCCTTGGTAGTTTAATATAGCGGATAATTAACTATATACTATTATTTATCCTCTCGGTTTCCCTAACAAATTTAATAAACCCCAAGATTAGTTGCAAATCGAGTTCTTTGTGCTCCTTGGAAAAAAAAATAGATTTTTCGGATAGTTTGCAAGTAATAATCAAAACATTTTAATAAATAAGCTTTCAAGAGCAAGAGTATGTAGTTATGGGTCAGTTCTAAGTCCATACAAGTTCGGGGTAAGATTTCCAAATTTTTGATCATTTAAAGTTGTTCAAGATTGACTTCATGCCCAATATATGCTTTAAGGACATCGATCTTCTATCTAGCAAGAAAATAGCCTCGCCGAGTCACCAACCTATTGTCCAAAATAACCCCCAAGCTATTTTGAGAACTCACAAACCTATTTTTTGACTTAGGAAGTGCAATTTAGTCAAAAATAGGTCAAAACATGATAGAGGGAAAAGGGTCTCAAATGCAAGCAAGAAGGAAGGTCTTAGTAAAAAAATAAAAATTTGGTCAAAATTGAGATAGACATGGAAATATTGTGCAAGGTTATACTTTGGAGGAATACGATGAACTATTCCTTTGTTCCTCATATTCCTCATATCTCTATTAGGTCCGATGTTACAAAGAAAATTGGGTAAACTAGGTTTCATTAGTACCTTCAAAATGTTCTTTTGTTCCCTCACTTCCCCACATTTTTAAATTACCGACCGAGAAGGATAAAAAAGGAATGGAACATCAATTAAATTAGGAATTAATGGAACCAATGGAATAGTTCTTATGTTCCCAAGGTTTTTTGATCATCTACATTGGCTAACTTAGGGCATATGGAGTAGGAAAGTCAAGTGACAATGTCGGGGTATTGGCATAGTCAAAATGGTGCCCAAGTTCCCGAGGTTCCCCAAACCTCCATAATAATTGATCCTAATGCACATGGTATTGTAATTTGACAATATTGGCCCCACTTGAAACCCTTAGAATAGTGCCTTCATTTCATTGTTACACTCGAAACCCCGCCTTCTCTACCAAGGACATAATAATTAGACAACTTAGGCATTGAAAACACAAGTGTAACATTCCTCCATTTCCTCATTCCCCAAATTTATAATTCATTCATATAGGGAATAAATTATTAAAGTGACTTTTAAGGCCCAAATAGAATGTTCCATGAGTTCCCGAAAATGTGTGGACTAACTAGGAATTGGTGTTTTTGTCGTAACTTTTGACTCGGAGCTCCAAATTGCATGAAATTGGTGGCATTGTAACCATCTCATCGAGGGATTAAATTTGGTATCAATAAATTTTAAAAATTATGATGTTTTGAGGGTGAAAATTCCAAATAAGTGTTTAGAGGTGAGAAAAGATAGTTTTGACAGTTCAACTACCCAAATTTATTGCTTTATGCCACCCATACTATATCTAGAAAGTCAAATAATGTGGAGAAAAGGATTTTTCAAGTTACCATGTTTATTTACAAGAATTTATCATGGTTTATTAGTGTTTGAGTTCAAAATGGAATATTTCCCTCTTTGGCTCTCTTTCTCTCCCCTTTCTCTATATATTGGAAAAACTTCTCATTTATAAAGGGTTAGATTCTCGAAATGTAGAGGAATTACAAAAAGATGGTGTCTAAAGCTTCCATGGATTTGTATACCTCAGATTGGGACTCTCACAAATATATTTTTCCTTCTATTTTAGATTTGATGTATTGTGCATAATTTTATTGTAATAAAATTTGGTTTTGTTTCTCTTCTCTACCCTAGTTGTGTTTTTATTACATCCTTTCATCTCTATTTTTCGTTAACATGTTATGTATGCATTTATTTTACAAGTTTATCCATTTCTATTGTGCTTTGTATGAGAAATGGAGAGTTAAATATAATTTTGTTCTATGGCACATGTGTCTGCCTCTCCTCCTATATTTCCTCTATTTTTTCCTTCGCGGAGATTGTCTATCCCCTTTTATGGCTTAGGATTCACCTTTTGTTATTGTTATCCACAATAACTCTCCTTGTTATTTGGATAATCTATCTCCCCATTTTGGCTGTATGGTTCTACATACATGTTGCGTGCACTTCACTTATTCACTTGGCACATTTTCATGGTGGCAGATTCCCCATATGCCCTGTGTGTTTATTCCTTCAATCCTTCTTCCTTCCCATTCTCCTTCTCCTCTTTGTTCCATCCTTATCCCATCAGACACACTCTTTGTGCACTTGCCTTCTTCTTAGCATTGCTTAATCCTTTTGCATGTGCCTTGGCCTCCCTTCCTAGAAATGACTAAGTCCTTGGTCACCCGTGTGCCCTTTCCTCACACCCGCACATCATTTTGTAATTATTTCTCCTTGACATATATGTCTCTTCAAAATCCGTTCATCCTTTTCCTCTACACATGTTGAAATTGTGCACGCCTTCCTTTTGTCATCCTCCCATGCCACATTATTCCATGTGTATACCTTTGCACCCTCCTTTGCCCTAGTATGTGCCACACCATTCTCTCGACATGCTTGAGTGTGCCACATGTAACCTATCAAAGTGCACCAACAAGGCACTAAATCCTTACAACAAATCAATGAGTGACACATGATAGAAACAATAAGAATATTTTCATAGTTGGTTTTCCTTTTAACCAATCCCGGTGCACCACTTGTATTGTGTGTATATGGATTTGAAAATATTCTCAAATCCATATATTTTTCTATAGAGCTCCAATTGGTGTGTGCCTAGTCTCAATCGATAGTTGCGACGTGGGCTAAAGTTGTTGACATTCAAATTTAAATTCCGAGTGGATTTAGTTGGTGAGAAGATGGAAAATGTTGTTCATGCCATTAATATGTAGAGATGATTGTCCCAACCACCCAAATTTGATTTGATCTTCCTTCCTTCCTTCTCCAACATGCCAAAAAGACATGGAGAAGCACATTTGACAAATTTACAGGTGGATTTTTAGGCATTAAATGTTTCTTGTTGGTGGTTGTATTTCAAATATGGTTTTTCCTACTTCTTCTCTTCTTCCATCGACTCATCTATAAATGTAAGAGTTGGGCTCATTATTAATGTTGAACATTTTAAATCCTTGTGCATTTGCTAAGGGCTTCATATCAATGTATTTTGAGTTACACTGCCATCTAGATCTAACTTTTCCATGTGAATATCAACCTTCAATTGTCATTGTAATAGTTTGTGCATTTTGGAAGTAATGGAAGCATCATTTTGTGGTTATTCTTTGTCCTAGTGTAATCACATTCCTTCTTCTTTCCTTTCTTTTAGTCTCTGCATTTCGTTATTGTTTCATTTTACATTCCTTGCATAACCATTTTCCAATTGTGCTTCATGAAAACTAATCATTTAAATGTGTTTTTTTCTGTGCTACAGGTGTATAGCCTCCCTTTATGCCTTTTCCTTTATTTTCACTCAAAATATATAGTGTTCATCCCTCTTTTTCTGGTGATATCGCCTTCCTTAGATTATTTTTCCATTATGTTATCCTTCTATCCTTGGTCTCTTGGCATTATTATCTTAGCTTTCCTTTCCGTAATTAGGAGTAATAATAGAAATAGAAATAGATATATGAATTTTACTTCTCAAATATTTGTATCAAGTGCATAAGGTCCCAAAACTTGGAGATGGTTCCATTATTATCTCAAAAGACTCGGTTCTTTCAGATTTGAGACATGGGTGCAAGTTTGACAACCAAAAGTTTTTGGCACACATGGTGGACAAGTATTGAAAGCTTAAATTTCACTTTGCTAAGTTATAGTGTGTGGGCTTAGTATTTCTAGCCTTTGGTGGTTCATTTCAACACATCTAGTGACTCCCAATATTTTCATATCTCTTTTTTTTGAAAGTCCGAGCACCTTTTATGAGAATAGTTCATATTAGACAAATTTTTGTAGATGAAGGATCCTTTGAATATCTCCATCTTTCACCTAGAAACACATGCAGAGGTCTTCCACACACATCTCCATCTCTAGTGCATTATGTCCATTCAAATCCTCCTCATAACAAACAACTTGCGCACCCCGCAATGGTACACCACCCACCCTCCAATGAGGAATTTTTCAACTTCACTTGTGGAATTCATTTTCTTTTGGATGTGCAACATGACATGAAAAATTCTTCACTTAAAATAATTCCATACTTCACTAGCGAGAATCAAGTTACCCCTTAGGAGCATATCCAAGATATAACAAACGTGTGTTCACTCTACTTGATCACACATGATGATGTAGTAATTAGGCTTCTTGCAAAGATCTTTCAAAGGTAAATATATTAAATAGTACTGAAAATTTGATAATTGGATCTATTCACACCTGAAATGAGTGGGAACAACTCTTTGAAATTATTTCGAAGATAAGTCGATCACCTTTCTTTGGTGGAGAAATTGACAACAACAAGGAGGGTACCCAACGAGTAGTGATTGATTTCAATATCATATTCCATAACAATTGGGATAGAATCCCTCTTGTGTTAAAGCCTATGGCACAACATTCTTTCATGTATTATCTAAATGCGTTGAATAGTGACATCTCAGTCATGATTCAATCCATGGGAGGTAGGACTTTACTTTTTTCTTATAATATTACAAAGTCGGGTAGAAAATAGTCTTATTCGGGTGGGATAGTTCACTCCTAGACCACCTATGCCCTTATTCCTAGAAATGTCACAAACTCCCTAGCCTTCTATTTCTCATGTTCTTGTTCCTAAGAAAAGCGTGCAACCATCGCATCTATCACCTACTTTCAATGCAGTAGAAAGAAGATGATGAATTGAAGATTGTGATTAGAAATTTGTCAAACAAGGTCATATCATTGGAGAAGCAATAGGCTCAAGTCTATAGAGGAAATTATAATCAGGTGCATAGAAAAAGTAATTAGCCTTGGAAGAATCAGTATGGAAACCAAAGATACGTGAAAAACCAACAAAATGATAGATGGAATTCTAATACACACTTTCCTCTGTAAGTTGTTCCTCTCACACCTTCTCTTCAAGTAAGCAATACAAGTCAAGCACTTTTTCAAGTTCAGAACAATTTGGCGCAGGAGTTCGAGTGGTTCTTTTCTTGCAATATTCCTCATGTTCAATATCATTGTGCCAATGTTGGGCATGTGCAATCCTATATGATCCATAATGCTTCCAGTTATGAGTCTTCAATGATCACACCTGAAGTAGATAAACAAGAAAGGATAGAAGCTCTTCGAGAGTAAAATATAATGTTAAATGGTGCTGAGGACTTCGTGTAATGAACCAAGCTACAAATGATACAAAAGGACTAAACACCTGTGTTTCAGACAACACAAGGTATAAAAGGAGAATGCTAGATTCTGGCGCATAGGTCACAATTATAAATACACAGTGTCGATCCATAAAAATATAAGGAAGAAACTAAGGCATCCAAAAGAAAAGATTCTTAAGTGCCAACACAATAGGTTCTGTGCTAAGCTTCTCCAGAATTAGTGTGTGCCTCTCCTTTGGTAGGTCAAGCCTCTATTTTAACTAAGGCCCCTACCTCCGTGCCTAAACAATCAAGAAAGGATGTTATTATGCCTCAAATGCACAAGTCATTAGGTATTCCATTGAGCATTATGGATTAGATAAAAAAAAAAACATAAATGTCACAATGTGGGATGGCTTGACCATTACATCTCAACATGACCTATTGCACGAGGCTCTAGCTCAACTTTCATGCGCTGATGTAGTTACTCTAAAACCACACACTTCTTTCAAGTATATGTTAAGCAGAGGAGAACCAAGTAAGTAATTTTTCTAAAACCCCACCCTTTTATATGTCTTTGATCATAGGAAAACACCTTGTCCATAATTACATGATAGACTTGGGTGTTATTACTTCTGTTATTCCCAAGAAAATTTTGATTTCCTAGGTCTTAAGTACATCCCCTTGTCTAAAGGATTCCTACAACTTGATGGCTCAACTATCACTACTCTAGGAGTCATTATGGTTATTGAGTTAACCCTCCATGCATGTCCAATCCTTATTATAACTCAAGATATGTCTATCATTGACGTACCTTATTTTTTCCCTATGTCTATCAAGAGAATTTACTGCAAAAGTGGGTGGTTACTTATCTTCTGATTGGTCCCATATGTTACTCAAGACAAGGTATGGTACCCGATTTACCATATAAGATTAGTCTATATTTTCATATCATGTAGATTCATATGGTTTATCCCCTCTCCTAGCCAACCGCCTAATATAAGAAATTCAAGACCGAGTATCTCGAAGAGCAATCTATTCCTCCTCCTCTATCTGACCTTGTGCTAGATGAGTGGGTGGAAAGGCACTATATGATGGAAAAGTGACAAGTGAGTGTGGGAATCTACAAGTAACTCTTCCTCGCACCTAACCTCCTGAGGTCGTGCCGAGATAGCCGGTGGGTATGGAATATGTATGGGATGCAGACAGACTAGTTAGGCAATCTAATATCTTCAATACGTACTAGTGGATTTTACAAATCTAAGGCAAAGAAGGCCCTTCTAACTTGAACTAGTGTGATAGATCGATCGGCAAGGATGACTGCTCAAAGGCTCCAATCAATATGAACTCTAGTGTGATTCGATCTATGGGTTGTGGAATACGTGGAAAATGACCTGGGATAGTTTTGTGTATGTCTCCGGATAAGGTCATATGGTGGATGGTAAATATAGTTGACTCTATGGATGATTCTCTGGCCTAGTCCAGAACTCTCTAGCTTTGTTAGTTGTTGTATCTAGTAAGGATAATTGTTCGATGATGATAGGTGGAAGTGGAGTGGATTTGAATACTAGTGTGCGTAGGCCAGTGTCTATGTCTGATTGACTTACAGATTCGTTGGGTTGTGGGATTTGTGGATTGCAACCAAAGGTTTGTTCTCTTTCAACCCCTTCTACAGTCATATGAATGTTACCTAGGGTAATTTATAGTTTGGTTGATTCGACCAAAATGTGTGCGCTTGGTCATCTTCTATATTTAATCCGGTCATTAACCGGGAATTGATTTGTTGACCAAAAGCTTACCATTGTTCGGGAAGACTCAGATCCTAAGATTCTGATCTATATCAGTTATTGTTGTGATGAGATTGGGTCAGGGCACGATTGGGTTGAATACGTATTCCTGGGCTCCTAGGTCCCATGATTGTCATACAAAAGTAACAATGTAAATTAACTACGGCAAAGTGAAATTTAACTATTTTGAATATATCTATAGCATATATGATTTCTCTATTTTTGTATTTTCTGACGAACTATTTGAATGAATCTAAAAGAGTAACTGTTAACATATCTAGAATTTTGACAATTAATCTAATGACAAAATTAAATCAAAAAAGATAGCCGAGTGTAGCTATTTGTCTGTGTAATTGTGAATCTATTCTAAACAATGAAATAATTGTTCTAATCTATTTGCAAGACTCTCGATCCTGCCTCAGAAGTGAGGAATGAATCATAGTCTCTCAGAAACTATCAATCCCCACAGATTCCCTGGAAATATCGAAAGTAAAATTGACTGAAATGAAGTGATTATCTACTCTATTTGATATGATTCTAATTTAGAACTTTGAAAGCTAGAACCTGGATTTTGCAGAACAATGGCGAATCCGATGGTGTGTGTGATCTTATACCCTCAGTGTGATCTCCTCGTTCCTTTGTGTTCACATGGATCCAAAAAATCATGTAATGCTAGCATCAACAGAAGTAGATATGGGTAAAAAGGCAGCTCAAGATACAAACTGAATACAATGCGAGTAGGAGAGGGATAGCGCAAGAGTACAGAGCTTGGCTTATGCAATTCCTAGTGGGATTTATTACGAGTCATGCAACATGAAACGTCCAGAACCTAAAACTATCCTATTTGAGGAGAAAAACCTGTAACTTTAATGGCTTCCTATTGATAAACAGACTATCCTATTCCAATGGATTGGATGAAATAACAGCAGCACTTGCACAAGATGGATATGTGGCTTACTAATAGTAAAACAATGCTAACTAAGCATGCAATGAAAGAAACTAAGCACTCTAAGAAAAATGAAAACTAAATCTATTGCAAAGAGAAATTAGAGGCAAATTTGAGGGGCCATTTTCTTGAGCACAAGCCATCTATTTATAGCATTTGCATTTACCCAAGGTAAAAACCAAATAGAACTCTTAAACTATAAACAATGGCAAAACACTATTCCAGGGAACCAGAATCATAAATGCAAGCTTATGGTGGTGAAAGAAAGCTGGTAAAATGTTGAAATTACGTGAGTCATGTTAAAAGAGCTTTCTAGAAAATGCATAAAGGACCGCCACCCTGAGCAGGGCGGCGGTTACAGGACCACCGCCTATTCGGGGTGACAGTCACTAGACCGCCACCCGTGTAGGGCGGCGGTTTCACATCGAAGAGAAAAAGGCCAAGAAAAGAGGGTAAAAGGGGAAAAAAAATCACGCGGGGGCTAAGCGGGGCATGCGGGATGTTAACACACACTTGGAGATCTTTTCTAGATCCCGAACACCTTGCGAGGAGACCTGTATCATCATTGGGGCACATGTCATATTATTTTGGCAGTACAGTACCTTACAATTTTGGGTACGTACATATTGCCCCCTCGGAGAAGTGTTTTAGCCATGAAGAGGCGTAAAACGGTGGGTCCGAGTATGGTGGTCCCTGAAATGGGAAGTTAAAAGTTATACTTGATACGACCGTGCGTTGAAATGATGCCGTCCAAAATTCCTGCTGCCCGCAAAATGAAAAGAGAACTCAAGTGCAGATAGACACAATAGTTTGGAAAATAAATGCTAAAACAATAGGAAATGAGAACGTACCATTTGTGCGGGGATAAGAACTTACCTCCGTCGGTGCTCCAAACCTGTGAAAAAGGCATTTAAAACGAATCAGGGTGCTATATATATGAAAGTGGGCCCATTTTCCTATTCATTTGCGTGAGTTGATTTGATTGATTTTGAGCTCTAGAACCCACGGTGACGGTTTCTTGCGTGAGTAGAGTCAAAATCTCGATGGGATAGTGATCATGCCTCCATGAGTGGAACATTGACCGTGAGATCACAAAGTTAGTTTTCTTCAATTTATCCCTTTTACCCCCTTAATTTTGAAATGCTAAAATCTTTGTCGTGGGGGGGTAATTTTTGAAAATTTTAGTGTTGAAAGGTTCATCTAGGGGGGGCGCCTACTGGGTAGGCCTTGTTTTAGTTAGAATGGTCTTGTTTTGTCATTTTTGGGCTTTTTAGGTTTAAAAACCCACGTGGGTTTTTGGGCCATGACCGCCGCCCTGCCCAGGGTGGCGGTTACATGACCGCCGCCCTTAAGGCGGTGGTTACAAAACCGCCTCCTGCTCGGGGCAGCGGTTTTACAAGTAATGCAAAAGGATCATCTGTTTGAAATTGCTTTTACATTTTTAGCATTTCTACGTGCTTTCATGATTTTTCTAGTATTATTTGGATGCTAACTTGCTCTTTTTTGTGTGTTTTTGGTGTATGCAGGCAAGAGAGGAGTATATCCAAAGTGGAGCCGAGAGAGGGAGTGTGACTGGCTCCCGGAGTATTGGATTCCCTTTCACAGGATGAGGAGGACACTCTTCAGAGGGCCGGGATACTACGCATCTCACACGTGCCCCATGTTGCTCCTTCCAGTCACATTCTTTGTGACTTGTTCTCATATTGGGATGTTGATCGGAACACCTTCCGATTGCCAGGGGTCCGCGGTGAGTGGACTATTACTTTGGAGGATGTCTATCGTATTCTGGGGGTCCCGATTATTGGGAGACGTCTCACCCTTGAGACAGCAGGTTCGCGGGCCTAGATAGCACAGTGGGCCACATACATGGGAGATGTAGTCATCTCCACGGGGTCGAAGAAGGGGGTTAGAGTTTGATCCATTCCTATTTTTCCCATCCCCTTACTTCGTCAGGCCATCATGGGGATCCTTGCCTCAAGACTGATCGGGGACAAGGGAGGAGATACATTATTATACTGCTAGTCCCCCATTATTACGCAGATAGAGGGACATGGCCGGATATATGCCTGGGGAGTAGACATACTTGGGACCACCTACCATGATCTATACAGGATAGTCCATTTACAGGGGCAGTCCTTGAGCCATCCGACCCTAGTCATGAGTTGGGTCTATGAGCACTTCATCCCCTACGGCAGAGGTGTAGAGGTGGTAGATCCCGGAGTTGTGAGGGCAGCCAGATGGACAGATATGTCGGTGCTCCGAGCACCTCATCAGCCAGTTTCTTCTCTGACTACTACCGACATGGAGGCCACACCATATCAGACTATGGCAGGTATATGGGGCGAGGAGGCTCTTACTTTGATCTCCTGCTCCACTATAGGGCAGCTTATTGATAGAGTGGGGTGAGTGGAGATGCACCCCTTTGGCTGAGTTCCTTAGCAGTTTGGCCTACCATACATGGGTATGCTTCCCCTAGTAGCGCCAGTATACAGATCAGTCCGAGAGGCCAGAGGGGGGCCTAGAGGCCGGGGTTGGATAGTGGTTACTCCTGGCATTCCTATTGCGGCCAGGAGGATAGTACGTGCCAGAGGGAGAGCCGGTGCGCCTCAGGCACCCTTGCTTTAGATTTCCACGGGTCCTGCCCATAGCAGCGATGACCCCATTGACATAGACTCCGAGTCTGAGGAGTTTACAGGGGGAGAGACAGAGGAGGACACCGAGGAGGATAGTGATCCTGAGTGGCATGACACTCAGGATATCATGCAGGTAGAGAGGGCCGAGCAGAGTGCAGAGAGAGTGAACACGGTTTCGTGAGGAGCCACTCTCGCAGGGCCATGGTGGGGAGGATGAGTCCGTTGCGGGGTGCTATGTTGCTCCAGCCACAGGAGCAGCCCCTCAGTCAGCGGTGGCATCCGTGGCAGGTGCTGATCCTATAGATCCATCCTGGAGGCCTGGTGATCCGAGTAAGTTACCCTCTCTCCTTTTAATGTTTGTTTTTAGTTAGGATCTCCTTAGTTACTATCTCTCCTTTTATTTATCTTGTATTTCTAATCTCTTGTTTGGTTTCTAATTTGTTTTCTCCTTTATTTGCAGAGACTGCCGATGAGTGGCGGGACTTGATTCGCAGGGTATGTACTGATACCCTGATGATCCCCATGGAGAGGACCCACGCAGAGCTATCCGTAGATGCTGGGGAGCCCTCAGCAGCTGGTAGGCACACTGACATCTTTTCCCCAGTCTGGCATGTGGCCAGGATGGTATCGACTCTCCGCACGAAGCTAGTGGGGTATAGGACGGCTGAGCACTTGATGAGGAGCCATTCTCGTGGTGAGACTATGTGCCGCCCTCGGGATCCAGAGCCCTCCGTGCATTCAGAGTGCCGGCATAGCCAGAGTCCTAGGCGTGGGTGTGCACCTTCAGAGGGGTCTCGTAGGGATTGAGGAGCCACTTGGCTCTCCTAGATTTTGTATGATACATTCTTTTGTATATCCCGGGCTCTTTGAGCGTTTTGACCATGCTTAGTGCATGATGGCATTGTACAGAAACGTTGATCATTTTATATATATATATATATATATATATATATATATATATATTCTTTTTGGATCAAACCTTTGGCATTTATGGCTCTGCTTCTTTTCTAGTTTCCTCATGTAAATTATGATGTTTGAATGCATTCTTTTTGGAATGTATGCAATGGAGAACAAATGATGCAAAATGTTTATTTTCCTTTTGTATTTCATGATGCTGATATATGATGATGTAGATATAATGTGATTTTGAATCTTAGTTTCTGTAAGCAATTTTGAACACTTCATATTTGTTTTGGCAAAGTAGTGAATATAAACCGGTATGATGAGCAGATAAACCTGCCCCTACCCCCAACTCCACGCAACTAGTAAGATGCGAGGGCTTATCACCGAGAGTTGGAAAGGGCACAAGTTGTGAAATATGCTGAAACGATAGTGATGAAAGATAGACAAAGTTTTGGTGGAACCAAATTGGGAAGCTACAAGCTTACTCTACCCGAGTGACTTCATAGTTTAGAATGCTACTTACTTTGCGGTTTATCCAGACTTAGATCCTTAGATGGCCACATAGTAGACAAAATCTGGGTTTTTAGGATTTTGAACTCTTTTGGAATTTTGGACACCTGATTCATTTGTTTTGACTCAAGAACTTTGAGATTTGAATTGTTTGCTTATGACCTTTTGCATTTGTTTGTCAAGAGGACCCCCTACACTTTGCCCCATGCTACCAGTAAGAAGCGTGGGTTTATCACCGCGGACAAAGCATAGGTGAGTAAGGGCATTTCCATCCTTTCCCAACCCTATGCCACTAGTAAAAGACGCAATCTCATCACTAAAGGTTGGTGGGGCAAGGAAATTTTTAAAATTAAATTTTTTTGTTTTGATTAATATTTGACTTGTTTTCTCGAGTAAAATGTCAATATGTGCTTATTTCCAAAGAGATATACATATGGGATAGATGTGACACCATGAAGCTTTGGAACAGACCATAGGCAAGACACCTATCCTAAGAAGAAACCAAAAGTGAGAACAAGCCTGCAGATCTTGGTATGGTTACCATTTAAGACTTTGTCATATCTAGCTTTATTTGATGACATGATTCCGAGATAATTTGATGATATCATGAAAATGGAGAGGTATGATTAGAAATTTTATGCCAACAACATCATGAGTTTGTAATGAATTGCTTTGAGAACAAAATTCCTTGATCACAATTTGTGTACAAAACAAGCAGACAAAATGATCTTAATCTATATGAAGATGCAATGTAAATATAATTATAAATAGTGCTAGTTTCTTACGCGTAGAACCGCTTGAGGTGTAGGGAATTGACCATTTCACCAAATTCCTCACCTTCTAGTGTACATAAGAGGTATGCACCATTTCCATAGTCCTTCATGACTCGGTATGGGCCCAACCATTTAGGCCGGAATTTCCTTCCTTCACTAGTCTTTTTGTCGATACGGCTATCTAGCCTTAGAACTAGATCACCTTCATATATGTCGTATTCATAGACTTTTTTTTATCTTGCCAAGCACATCCATCCGGTCAAAGATAGGCTTGTGCTGCTATTCAACATCTAACCTAGCTTCATCTAGGATTTCTAGTTGAGAGAGACGTGCTTCCCTCGTAAGCATCTTCATCCAAAATCCCTTGTAATGAAATATGGAGATTGGGTATTTCAACCTCAAGTGGGAGAACCGCCGCCGCCCGAATACTAGTGAGAAAATAATTGCTCCCATTGGTGTTCTTATTAAGGTTGGTGGGCCCATAAGGCCGGATATAACTTCAAGTGCCAATCTTGTTTGTTTTCTTTCACCTTTTTAAGGAGAATGGCTTTTAGTGTTTTATTTGTTGCTTCAGCCTGTCCGTTGGCTTGTGGGTAATACAAGGAAGCCGTATGATGGCTTATTTTAAATTTATTGCACAATTCACGAACTTCATCATTCTTAAAAGAAGTCCCATTATCTGAGATAATGACTTGTGGGACACCGTACCTATAAATGATTTGGTTCAAAATGAATTTGGCGATTACAGAACCCGGTACAGTAGTAAGAGGCATAGCCTCTACCCACTTGGTGAAATATTCGGTGGCCGTGATTATAAAATTATGGCCATCTGTAGATGAGGGAGAGAATTTCCCTATCAAGTCGAGACCCCATGTAGAAAAGGGCCATGGAGTAGCAATTGGTTGTAGAGCTTGTGCTGGCATGTGGATCTCATGGGAGAACTCTTGGCACTTATGACACCTGCATACAAACTCTACTACGTCGTGTTCTAGAGTGGGCCAGAAATAGCCCATTCGATGTATTTTGCGAGTGGTGGCATGGCCACCGAAGTGGCCTCCACACATTCCACTGTGAGATTCGTGGAGAATCTTCTTGGATTCTTCTGTGTCGACACATCTTAGGAGCATTCCATCAAACACTTTTCGATAGAGCACTTGCTCTATAATGACGTATTTGGCTGCAATAATGCGTAACCACCTTCTTTGTTGTGGTGTAGCCCTTTCTGGATACGTATGGTCCATGATATAATTAATGATATCGAGTGTACTAGGGACACTCAGAGATAGGAGGTCTGGTTTCAATGTAGTATACGCACTCATCGGGAAAGTCTAGATTTACTAGATCACCTCCATCTAATGGGTTATCAGCTAACCAATCTGCGATGATTTGTCCTTTAACTGACTTCTGATTTACAAATGTTAATTTGAATTCCCCCATTAAGGTTATAAAACATCCAGCCTTCTTAGACAAGGACCCTTGTGTGAGGAAAGTTCGTAAATGGTCCATTTTTACCATGACCCTTGTTTCTTGATTCAACATATAGTGTCTTAAGCGTTTGGTAGCAAAGACTATGGCGAGGCATTCTCATTCTGCTTGTGTATAACGTGTTTCATAGTCGAGCAACATTTGGCTAATGAAATAAATTACATGCTCTCTCTTGTCATCATCCTCTTGGGCCAACATACAGGCCAGCGAGACATCGGTAGCTCGTGAATATAAAATTAACGGGTGGTCTAGCTTAGGTGGCATTAGCGTAGGTGGTGATAACAGGAAACACTTAACTGCATCAAAAGCTTCATTGCAATCTTCAGTCCAATCAATACTATAATCTTTCTTGAGCAGATTGTTGATTGGATGGATGGCAAAACTTAAGTCTAGGATGAATCTCTGGATTGCACCAAGTTTTCCGAGAAATGACCTGATTCCAGATTCATTCGAAGGTGGGACCATTTCGAGGACAGCCCGAATTTTGGTTGGATCAACATCTATCCCTCGTGACGATATGATGTAACCTAGGAGCTTTCCTCCTGTTACACCAAAGATGCATTTCTCTAGATTTAGTGTGACTCCGTATTCTATTAGACGTGAAAGAATGATGCGGAGCACCTCCGGGTGGTCACAACGCTTCTTGGCCTTAGCCAACAAGTCATCTACGTAGGACTCCACAATTTTATGAATTAGATCGTGAAATATATATGTCATAGCTCGCTGGTATGTAGCACCAGTGTTCTTGAGACCGAATGGCATAACAACGTAGCAATAGGTTCCCCAAGGAGTTATAAATGTGGTTTTAGCTTGGTCTTGTTCAGATATTTTGATTTGATTGTATCCCGAGAATCCATCCATGAGAGACAAAAGTTCAAACCTAGCTGTTGCATCAACAATGACATCTATGGATGGTAATGGGAAGTCATCTTTAGGACATGCTTTGTTAATGTCTCGGAAATCTATGCAAATGCGTATCTTCCCATTCTTTTTGAGAATGGGAATGATATTAGATACCCATTGAGAGTAATCGACTGGTTTGATGAATCCTACTTGGAGGAGTTTTATTACTTCCTCTTTCACCATGAGAGCTACCTTAGGTTTCATGGGTCTTGATTTTTGTTTAACTGGCTTTGCATCAGATTTAGTGACGAGGTTGTGCACCGCAATGTGGGGTGCAACTCCTGTCATTTCCTTATAATTAAATGTGAAAGCCTTCTGATGTTCCTTGAGGATTCGAGTGTGTATTTCTACTTCTTCTAGGGTTAGCGAGGATCCTAGTTTCAAGATCTTTGGTTCATCCTCTATTCGATGTTAACATCAATTGTCTCTTCGATTAAGGAGGCATTACCTTCTTCAAACTCAGGTGGGGCTGGAGGTAAATCCAAATCGTCCCTATTTTCTACTGTGTATATGCTAGGTTCCATTTCCAAGGGAAGATCCATCATGGCATTTTTGAAGTAGGAAGATGAATGTCGGATTAAGGACAAATCTATCATATGATAGGAGAGATGTAATGTTGCATAGGCATTTAAGTAATTCAGAGTGGCCATATCACTATCAATGTGGTCTAGGATAGTAGATTCATTTCCGTTTAAAAGAGAATTTGTCATTGTTTTTATCAATGGTTCATCACGAAGGGATACCATGAAACAGTATCCCAGTAACTATTTGGAGTAAAGCGTGATGCCGAGGTTGCTATAGAATCAATGAGAAGATTGTGTTCTCGTGGGATTGCTTCAATTGATATGAAGTCAAACTCCTTGCTTAAATCTAATACAACTATTTTGTAAAGTTGTAAGTGCTCGGATTTGGTTTCATATATCTCAGAGACTTGGTTTGCTACTAATTTTGAGTCTCCTAACACTCTGATGTTATTAAAACTGATCCTTTTGGCTAAAATGAGGCCAAGGAGGAGGGCTTCGTACTCAGCGCCATTGTTTGTACATTTGAAATTTAGTTTGAAGGTGAAAGGTAAGACTTTTCCTTCAGGGGAAGTAAAGATTACACCTGCCCCCGCTCCGTAACGACATCTAGCTCCATCAAAATGGAGTGTCCAATATTTAGTTGGGAATATGGATGCTGGGATATCTATTGTGTTTATGCATTCTACTTCCACCATACAGAGATCCTCTGTTGGAAGAGAACCAATACCTAGGGAACATCCCATGCCTGCAGAGTCAAATGGTAAGAACATTGGTAGATCTTGTTCTAGCAATTCAAAAAATTTGCAGTAGTTCCTAATGATACCATTTCTATAGTGTTAGCCTCATCTTTGGGGGTTGGGGTTTCCTTGACTGGGCTCTTAGCTTTAAGATCTGTCGTAGGTACTAACTTTTCTTTTGGTTTTGCGTCGGTAGGTTTATTAAGTTGGTTTGTTGGGAGTTCAAACTCCGAGTGCATGCCTGGTCTTTTCTTTAAGTCAGCTAGGTGTACATCGAATGGTTTTGGATCAACTTTGGCTACAAATATCTTCCTAAGTGTAAAAACCTTGTTATCCAAAATTCACCCCTCAAGGTAATTTTGATAACATGCATCAAATTCTTTTGTCCCAAGCAATTACATTGGGTCTAGGCAAAAAATTCATGTTTCTAGGTCCCCTCAAAATTTTTCTAACTCCTGTCTAAGAAGAAGAGAGCAAGTTCCGAGGAAATGTGAAAAATTCCAAAAAAACAAGCTCGGGCAGAAAAAATCATGAAAAATGGCTAAGTCCTAGTCCAGCGGTCCTTGGGACAATGGGACAAAGGTTTCTCCAACCTAGCCGAAGGTGAAATGAGTCAAGGCAGCCCAAAAGCAAATGGGACGCGTGCTTGGGACAAAAGTATTATGAACCGGCTTGAACCCGGGTGAAA
Organism: Taxus wallichiana var. yunnanensis; assembly: GCA_018340775.1. Lineage (NCBI taxonomy): Eukaryota > Viridiplantae > Streptophyta > Pinopsida > Cupressales > Taxaceae > Taxus > Taxus wallichiana. The sequence continues at coordinate 556,178,581 of CM031237.1, forward strand.
TGAGTCAAGGCAGCCTCGAAAGCAAATGGGACGCGTGGGACAAAAGTGTGGCTTGCCGAACCGGGCGAAATGAGTCAAGGCAGCCCAAAAGCAAATGGGACGCGCGGGACAAAAGTACGCGAACCGGCCGAGGGTGAAACAGGGAACTTCAGCATTGGAACATTTGGGACAAAGGGACGCATGGGACGTGAAAAGCCGAAGCGGCCAAAGGGAGAGGAAGAAAAGTCAACGTTTTGGTCCGGAAACTTCAAACGGCCATAACTTTTGACTCCAAGCTCCGATTTTCACAAAATTGGACTTTCTGGAACGAGCACGGCGTCCCTCACACCACAAAAACTGATTTCTTAATTTTAATGAGGGTAGATATATTTAAATGAAATAAACATATTTGGCTCCAAATGGTCAATGCTCATTCCGTCAAATGACAAAACGCCCGCGGACCCAAAGTAGCTGCCCGCACTGAAGGCCATAACTTTTGCATTTCTCAACGAAATCACACAAAATTGGTACCATTGGAATCGTGGTTGGGAGTTTGATGCAAAAAAATCAAGAAATTCCAGATTTGATCAGAAATTGATTGATTTTTTAAGAAAACGTGGCCGGGTTCAGAACAGTGTTTTATTTGGTAGCTGGGAGTGCAATTAAGAGGCATGGCCATCATTCTTTCTCTCTTCCAAGTGTGCAGCACATGGGATAGTATGGGAGCCTTTTGCAAGTAATGTAAAATCATTTCACTCAATTTAATGCCTCTTATAGGTGGTTGAAGGACAGATTTCGGGATTTCCATTTTCCCTTCTCTTCTCCTTCTCATTTTTTCTATAAATTGGAGTGTTGGGCTCATCAAAAAGGGAGAGTTTTTGGGTAGAAAAGCTCTACCAAAATTGCTTTTGAAGCTTGATTTGTTTGTAGGCCCTTATAGTGGACTCCTTGCATGGTGATCTAGGCTCTTATCTTGTAATAGATTGAACTGTGCATATCATGAAGCAATAAAATACCAGTTTGTGGATGTATCTTCCCCTGCTGTGTTTTCTTGCATTCTTCTTGCCCCTTTGATCTTTCTATAAGAATATTGTGTCTATTTATTATGTTCTTGCAGGGATTCATTATCATTGTGTGTGCTTGGAATATTATTGTGAATGCATTTTGCTAGATTATGGTAAACTATCATCACCTCTTGAAAAAGTGTGCACTTTTCCTCTGTATTTCACACATTTGGAGATTACTCTCACACCCTCCTTTTCTACGGTGTATCACCACTTTAGTGTAGGCTTTCATTTTATGTATTCTCTCTCCCTGGTCCTTGAAATTTATATTAGAATAGTTATCTTATCTTGCATTAGAATAGATTGTGGAGAAGGTAGTTTAGGAGCAAGAACCAGCTTTCTCGGAGGTCTATCTCAAGTGAAACAAGTCCCACAACTTGGAGATAGTACCTATGTTATCCAATCACACTTTGGATGCTCGAGTGATCAAACTAGAAATCTGATCAACATCTATGGGGTGTTGTGATTCGGAGATAACAAACCTTACTTCTTGAAATAACGTAGAAGGGATTGCCTTCATGCGGTGTATCCAAGGTAGGCCGAGGATCATATTATAGTTAGTTTCTCAATCTATAATATAAAACTCGGTCAAGATGGTTTTGGGTCCTAAGGTGACCGGTAATATTATAGTTCCAACCGAGGTGGCTTTAAGACTATCATAGCCTCTTAATGTATTTCGAGTCATGGAACAATTGGTTTCTCCATACCCTAGCTTTTGAAGGAAAGAGAAGGGGACTATGTTAACTGCCGCCCCATCGTCTATCATTACACACTTTACATAGTTGTTATAAACCCATACTTGCAAATGTAAGGTTGGATCACCTCGACGAGTGATCTCAGCAAGATCTCTGTCGGCATTTTGTTTATCTTGAATATGAATTCGATATCCCTATCCGCCTTCCCTGGAGGATGAACATCGAAGTCTATATGATTTACTTGTGTCTCAGGAGGTGGAGTGATGTTAATTAAATGGCCCAAACCTAATGCCTCTAAAAGAGCAGCCTTGTGATCAGGGGAATTTTTTAATAAATCCAAAAAGGAGATGTGCGAGAAAGTTTTTGTTAGGTCGTTAATTAAGTCATAGGCACCCACAGGTTTCACTACGATTTGTTGGATGTTATCCATCTCGCACGCAGTGGCTTGGACTTGGCTAAGAGAAATACCCTTGTGTCCTTGTTATACTTTAATGGGTAGTTCGGCATCTAACTCTACTAAACCCGACTACCTTGGGCCGTGGCTAACTTCCCATTTGTGGCGCAACTAATGGATTTAAGCGAGTTGAAGCTTCATGATCATTGTTTCCCATTATTACACTCTTGTTCGTCCCAGTTAGATTTAGCCTTTGATGTTATCATGATTTGGGAGTGGATCATTGAAGATTTTGAGGGGTGTAATTTGAGGAGAGACTTCCCCTCGAAAAGGTATTTGATGCCGGTGATGTAGGATCTACCAAGAAAATAACCATGAAAAGTTGTCTTTTTTATCTAGCAAGCGTTGCATGAATTTATTGTAGTCACGGCACGTTCTAGTGTCGTGGCCCCATATTTTGTGGAAACCACAATACGAATTAGGATTGTAATTCCTGGTTTGTTGGTTTGGTGTGTATTGTGGCCCAAAATTTTGATCAAACCTTTGTTTATTAGGATTAAAATTTTGTGTTTGACGTCTTTGGTTTGAATTTTGGTTTTGGTATCTAGTTGAATTTTGGCTCGGACCCTGTGTGGGATTTTTCTATAGTTGTTGTGGATGGTTAAAATCCACTAACGTATTGATTGTCGGGGTAAAGTTGTTGTTTCGTTGGTTGTTTATTTGTGATGGAGTATTGACAACATTTACCTTCTTAGGCTAGTTAGTTACTCCATCTATTGTTACACCCCGATTTTTATTAAGGATTTTAGGTCCTTGATTGACATTCGTGGTAGTAGGATAAGTTGTGGTGTTCTGGTTGGAGGTGATTAACCTCCCATTTGCTCCATATGTTTTGCAACCACTATCAATTGTTGCTTGATCTATTCGAAGAGCACTCTCAAGTACTTCATCGTAAGTTCTTAATGGGAACTTCTAGACTTCTTCCTTCACCTCTCTGCTAAGAGAATGAAGGAATAAATTGCATAGTTCCATTTGATCCATGTTTGGAGCACTTGCTGAAGAATAAAGAGCTGTACGCCACCTTTGGATGAAATGGGTGACAGATTCATTGTGTTCTTGTTTAATGTGTAAGAATTCCCTGATTCCTATCCTTAATAGTTTATTCATGTCAAAGGCCTTGATGAACTCGAAGCGAGTTATTTGAAAAATGGATGGAAGCCTCAGGTATTCTATAATACCAATCAAGAGTGATACCCTCCAAAGTTTTGGGGAATATTTTAGCAACAACCCCATCCCATGGGAGTAGTTCTCGAATGGATGTAGCGTAAGCTTTGATATGTGTGTTTGGATCTCCCTCACCTTTGTATTTGGGAAAGTCGGGAAGAGGTCTTGGAAGCATGACGCTTCGTATGGTGAAATCTAAGGGCTCTTTCAAATATTCTGAGTAAGTCCCTATCGCATAGGTTTCGACCATTGATGGTGCTTGCTGAGGGAGCGGAGGTGGAATGGGTTGTTGATATGGCATAGCGTATATGTTAGCGGGGGCATAAGGAAACCCCTGTGGTTGAGTAAAAATACCAGGAGAGGAGAGCATATCCCCTTGTGGTGATTTGGAGTACATGTTTAAGTATGACGGGGTATTGTCCAGGCATGGATTGTTTTATACTAGACCGGGAGGAACAGCGTTAGAGATGGTGGGTCTAGTTGGCATTTGTTGTGAATACTAAGGAGTCATGCCTAATGTGCCTACTCCTGTGAGGAGGTCTACTTGGCTAGGATGGTGTGGAGGATTAGAATTTCCTGTTTGTATGAATTGAGAATGGTGATTTTCTTAAGCAAGTTCTAACCCTCTCACCTTTTCTACTAACATTGAAATGAATTCATTTGGTGAAGTCACGGTGTTTTCCGTAGTGGCATTTGTTGTATATCATGGTGTTGTATAGGCATGTGATATCCTATTATGAACTGATCGCTTCCCTGCGCTAAGTTTCACCGAGGGCATTTCCTATATGTAGTGGCATGGAGGTATTTTCTTGAAAAGAGACCTTGGGTTGTGTTTGTAAACCTCCTATAGGTGGGTACATATTTTGAGAACATTGGTCATTACTAGCATAATGTACCGAATGTTCATCATCTAAACCTCAGTATGAGTCTAATTGTCTACTAATTTGTGGTCTAAGTAGCACCTGAGGAGATGAACCAGATTCTCCAGTGAACGTCATGTTATTCGAGCCCGAAGGCTTTGTTTGTTGTGTTTGAGTGAGCTGATCTAACTCCTTAGTTTGAAACGATGAGTTATATCTGATTCTTGGAGTTTGTGTTGACAACTGGTTAGTTGAGTAGTTGTCACCCCATACTGAGAGTGAGGGTGATGATTGTCTATTTTGTTGGGCGTAGTAAGCCTCAAGGCCCAAGAGGGGCCTGCCATATGCATCGAATCCCGACATATTCGGGGGGTATATGAATACCCGCAGAATAATGGGAAGGAGCGAAGGTGATGGTGAAAGCTAATGAGGCGGAAAAGATGAAAAGTATACTAATTTTGAAGAACACGTAATAATATGACTCGAACTAGAAAGTAGGAAGTTCACGTCGGGTTCACCAATTTTGTATGATGGAAAAGTGACAAGTGAGCGTGGGAATCTACAAGTAACTCTTCCTTGCACCCGACCTCTCGAGGTCGTTGCCGAGACGATTAGTGGGTATGGAATATGTATGGGATGCAGACAGACTAGTTAGGCAATCTAATATCTTCAATACGTACTAGTGGATTTTGTGAATCTAAGGCAAAGAAGGCCCTTCTAACCTAAACTGGTGTGATAGATCGATCGGCAAGGATGACTGCTCGAAGGCTCCAATCAATATCGAGCTCTGGTGTGATTCGATCTATGGGTTGTGGAATACGTGGAAAATGACCTGGGATAGTTTCGTGTATGTCTCAGATAAGGTCATATGGTGGATGGTAAATATAGTTGACTCTATGGATGCTTCTCTGGCCTAGTCCAGAACTCTCTATCTTTGTTAGCTATTGTATCTAGTAAGGATAATTGTTCGATTATGATATGTGGAAGTGGAGTGGATCCGAATACTAGTGTGTGTAGGCCGAGTGTCTATGTCTCGATTGACTTACGGATTCGTTGGGTTCACGGGATTTGTGGATTACATAGACCAAAGGTTTGTTCTCTTTCAATCCCCCCTTCTCACCTTTATATTCATATGAATGTTACCTAGGGTAATCTGCAATTTGGTTGATTCGACCAAAATGTGTGCGCTTGGTCATCTTCTATGTTTAATCTGGTCGCCCTCTATGTTTCAAACTGGGAATTGATTTGTTGCAAGCTTACCGTTGTTCGAAAGACTTGGATCCTAAGATTCTGATCTATATCAGTTATTGCTGTGATGAGATTGGGCTGGGGCACGATTGGCTCGAATACGTATTCCCTGGGCTCCCTAGGTCCCATGATTGTCATACAAAAGTAACAATGTAAATTAACTATGGCAAAGTGAAATTTAACTATTTTGAATATATCTATAGCATATATGATTTCTCTATTTTTGTATTTTCTGACGAACTATTTGAATGAATCTAAAAGAGTAATTTAATATATCTAGAATTTTGACGATTAATCTAATAAAAATTAAAACAAACAAGATTTCCGAGTGTAGCTATTTTTTTGTGTAATTTGTGAATCTATTCTAAATAATGAAATAATTGATCTAATCTATTTGCAAGACTCTCGATCCTACCTCAGAAGTGAGGAATGAATCATAGTCTCTCAGAAACTATCAATCCCCACAACTTCCCTGGTAATATCGAAAGTAAAATTGACTGAAATGAAGTGATTAGCTACTCTATTTGATATGATTCTAATTTAGAACTTTGAAAGCTAGAACCTGGATTCTGCAGAATAGTGGTGAATCGATGGTGTGTGTGATCTTGTGTGATCTCCTCGTTCCTTCATGTTCACATGGATCTAGAAAAGCGTGTAATGCTAGCATCAATAGAAGTAGATATTGGGACAAAGGCATCTCAAGATACAGACTGAATACAATGCGAGTAGGAGAGGGATAGCGCAAGAGTACAGAGCTTGGCTTATGCAATTCCTAGCGGGATTTATTGCGAGTCATGAAACATGAAACATCTAGAACCTGAAACTATCATGTTTGAGGAGCAAAACCTGTAACTTTAATGGCTTCCTATTGATAAACAGACTATCCTATTCCAATGGATTGGATGAAATAACAAGAGCACTTGCACAAGATGGATATGTGGCTTACTAACAGTAAAACAATGCTAACTAAGCATGCAATGAAAGAAACTAAGCACTCTAAGCAAAATGAAAACTAAATCTATTGCAAAGAGAAATTAGAGGCAAATTTGAGGGGCCATTTTCTTGAGCACAAGCCATCTATTTATAGCATTTGCATTTACCCAAGGTAAAAACCAAATAGAACTCTTAAACTATAAACAATGGCAAAACACTATTTCAGGGAACCAGAATCATAAATGCAAGCTTATGGCGGTGAAAGAAAGCTGGTAAAACGTTGAAATTACGTGAGTCGTGTTAAAATATCTTTCTAGAAAATGCGTAAAGGACCGCTGCCCTGAGCAGGGCGGTAGTTACAGGACCGCCACCCTGTTCAGGGCGGCGGTCACTAGACCGCCGCCTAGGCAGGTGGCGGTTTCATCATTGAAGAGAAAAAGGCCAAGAAAAGAGGGGAAAAGGGAAAAAAAGCACGTGGGGCTAAGTGGGGCATGTGGGATGTTAACACACACTTGGAGATCTTTTCTGGATCCCGAACACCTTGCGAGGAGACCTGTATCATCATTGGGGCACATGTCATGTTATTTTAGCAGTACAATACCTTACAATTTTGGGTACGTATAGGCACCATAAATTTGATCCATATGATGAAGAAATTAAAGCCTTTGAAACTAGGCTTGGTACTTATTACATCCTCAAAGAAGAAATTGTGTTGCCACATGCACTCAAGAAATACCAAGTAGAACTTGGTATATGGAAGTTATACTTTGATGGTTCCAGAAGTAGAAATGGCGCAGACGCAAGATTTGTTCTCATTTCTTTGAAGGATGAGAGGTTATTTTTCACACATAAGTTATAGTTCACATGCTCCAACAATGTAGTAGAATATGAAGCATTGGTGCATGACCTTCTCATTACTGAGAAGAAATGGATTAAGGCACTGCAGATATTCAGGATACCGAATTGGTTATCCACTAGGTCACCAACAAATTCTAGGAAAGGAATAAGCTTCTCAAATCTTATAAACACAAATTTTTGGACCTCCTTGAGAGATTTTATGCTATGAATCTACATGTGGTGCCGTGGAAGATGAATAGGGAGGGTTAGTTCACAATTCTCCCCTAATGAGGACTTTGTCAAAGGAAACAATCATCACATCAAGATGGTGATTAGACCATCCATTACTGATAACAACACTAGCTAGAAAGTGTTTGATAGTGATGTAAAAATTTCCCAGTTCATTCAAAATGAAGCTAAGTACTCATCAAGCATGTGGCCTTACTTGCATGATAGTTATGGGGACCAAGTGATCTATCTAAAAAAATAAGTTTCCTAAAGGGTTGATCACCTTAGAGAAAATTTTTATCCCGATGATGAGAATAAGGGTGAAGAAAATTATATGTGTGTGGCGTAGGAAGAATATGTCCCAATCAAAATTGTGTGCAGGGAAGGAGTTGTTGCTAAGTAAATCTTGTGTATGCATTGTCAAAAATAGACCTTCATCTCTCTCTTTCAAAAATACAATGATATCTTTTCATCATAGTATGAATACCTCAAAGTTTTTGATTTGAGTGTTTCTCAACACTCCATTGATCTTGATCCTGGTATCAAGACCATTGGAAAAAATTAGTGACTATTCAATCCAAAGGTAGAGCCCCTCGTGATGAAAGAGTTTTCTAAACTCATTGAGGAAAATATTATTTTTCCCATCAAGTACTCTACCTAGGTCACAAATCTAGTTCTTGTGCACAAGAAGAATGGTGAAATCTGACTCTATGTTGATTTTAGATATTTCAACAAGGTGTATCTAAAGTATCATTATCTTTTTGGGTAAGTGCAGGAAGTTGATGGACAAATATAGGGTCATCCGTGGACATCATATTGCAAATAACAACATAATATCAACTTGTAGGGATTATTAGTAATACATAAACTCAAAATTAGACAAAATTATACTAATATGAATCATAGCATCCGAATCTAGTTTCTAAAATATTATTTTTTGTAAAAAATGGACAAGATTAGCTATATTAAACACTCAAAATTCAATGAATTGGTATTTTTTTTTTTAAATGCCGATAAGATTATAGTCTGTTTGCCCACAATTTGGATGACCAAAAATAGATATATATTTTTTTCCTTTGGTGAGAAGTTATATGCCACTATCTATCTTGGGATGGATTTTATTTTGTATTTTTTTGAGTAATATTTTATTTTTTATGATTTTTTCCGTGAAAGTGGTATGAAAACATAAAGAAAACAGAGCACTTTCCGTTTGCTGCCATAACTTCATCAAAAATATTGAAATCAAATACTTTTTTTTTTGAACATGTATATAATTTCACCACAGTTGGGATGGTATAATTTTTATCACATTCGATCAGTGAAACAAATTTTGCAGTCTTAAACGTAGACAAACATTCAAGGAAAAAGTGTCTTAAAGACCTACTATTAGTAAAAATTATAAAATGATATTTATCCTCTTCTATTCACTTTAAAATTAGTATTTCTACAAAGCTAATAGTCTTCCCTACGCAATGGTACCATTCTTATGACATATTTTTACTTTTCGGCATGGTTCAAGTCTACGAAGACTAAATTTGATGTTTTGTTGTTTTTAATGTAAAATTCAGGATTTGATGTCCACTTAATTGTCCCCCAATTTGGTGCACTTACCATTTTCCTTCTATGGAGAAGATATTACATACTATGTTTGATGTACAAAGATTCTCAATTCTAGATGGGTATTCGTGTTTCAATCAGATCTTGGTCAAGGAAGAGGATAAATTCAAAACAGTGTTTACAACAAAGTGGAGGACATATGTATATCAAAAGATTCCCTTTGGTTTGTCAAACACATGCGCAACATTTCAACATGCCATGGAAATTTCCTTCAAAGGTTACATCAATGAGTTCATCTTGGTTTACCTTTATGATATTATAGTCTTCTCAAAGTAGAGCACAGATCACATGGCACACCTAGATAAATTATTTGAGAGATGTAGAAATTTTGGGGTGTCTCTTAACCCCAAGAAATGTAACTTTGTAGTGGCACGGGGTAATATTTTGGGCCATGTGGTTTCAAAGGATGGCATTGTAATTGATTCTCGAGGAAATTTTATCCATCCTAGCTCTTTCCCTTCCGACGTACAAAAATTCTTGCAGTCTTTCCTCGGTAAGATCAATTTTTAATGCATTTTATTCCTAACTGCAGGATGGGTTTGGCCCATCACCTTAATGCTCAAGAAGGGAATAAACTTCAGATGTAAAGTATAAGGAGGAGAGAGATTCAAAAATAGCAAGCAAGAAATTTTTTGTGTGCTAACACTCATCAACCTAGATTACTATAATGATTTCATCATTTATACTTCAGGTGTTGATGCAAGTGTTGTTGATATCTTGACACAAGAAAATGAAAAAGGATTGGAAAAATGAGTGGCTTTCTTTAGCTAGATGTAGAAAGGTTATGACTTAAGGTACAGTCACACATAAAGAAATAGGTCTACGCCATCATGTACACACTCAATAAATTCAAGATTATGCTCACTAAAAATCATATCAAGGTGATAATTTTACACATAAGTGTTCGAGATTTCATCATCGAGCAGAAATCAAAGTGAGAAGAGAGCGCAATGGGTGACCAAAATCATGGATTATGATGTGACTATCAAATCCACCAAACTTGTAAGAGGTAGCACACTCTATAATTAGATTGCAAAGTATGCATGTATTGAACCTAAAACTTCATTATTTCTAGATGAATATCTCCCACATGTAGAACTTGAATAGACTGTATATTCCGGCATGCATGAATAGATGGAGGACATGATCACATTCCTTTCGAGAGGGTGCATACCTTTTTTGTTTAAACAAGGCAAAGAGAATACATCTAACGTTATAATCCATTCCTTATGTTTTGGTTTATGGTCTTCTCTTTAAGAAGAATCTTGATGGCGTGATGTTAAGGTGTATCGGTGGCACGTAAACTAAAAAGGTGTTAGCAGAATTTCACGATGGATTCTCCGGTGAAAATTTTCTACCAAGACTATAGTAATGAAGATCATAATGACATGTATCTTTTGGCCCACCCTATTTGCAGATGCACATAATTTAGTCACCGAATGCAAATAATGTGCTTTCTTTTCGAGTAAAAAAACATTTGTAGTGCTTCCTCTAACCAATCCAAGCGGATCAGCCTTTTGCGTAATGGGGTCTTGACTTCATAGGCATGATCAATCTACCTTCAAGCACTTTGGACACAAGTGGGTGCTAACAACTATGGACTACTTCACCCGATGGATAGAATTTTTCATGCTCAAGGAATCAACCGAGTTAGTCGGACTTGACTTTCTAGAAGGTATAGTAGTGACAAGGTTTATCATTCCTCAAACCATTATCTCGATAATGCAAAATCCTTCTTTGGTACCAAGGTCCAAAATCATTGATTGGGCTCTTAGCCTTGGGATATATTTAAATACATATTCCAAATATTACCCTCAAGGAAATGGTCTGGTAGAATCAACAAACAAGAACCTAATCAGGATCATGAAGTGCACAATGAACATTAGCCAAAGACAATGGCATACAAATGTCTCACGCACGCTCTAGGAAGACATAATTATAGTAAAGAAAGTAATTGGAACTTCATATTATAAGATTGTCTATGTCAAGGAGGATACACTTCCTTTAACACTTGATTTTAACTCTTTGGCACTAGCCCAACAACAATAATTTGAAGGAGAAAACCATAGATAAATCAGAATGGTAGAGCAAGTTAGTCTTGAAGAATCAAGGAACTCTGTCATGATCAAGCTAGAATAACATCAACAAGCAACAAAAAGTGGTTTTATAGAAAGGATAGGCCTAAAGCTTCCAAATTTTGGGACTTGGTCTTAAAATGGGATGTTGTGAGAACTAAAGCTGTGGTGTCATGAAAATTTTTATGTACTTTGGAGTGGCTTGTATACTATCAGTTCATGCAAGGAGGATAACTCTTTCAAGTTGTCTCATCTTAATGGAGGCACACTACCAATCCTAGTAAATGGGATCTATCTTAAACCCTTCCATTAATTTTGCTACATCATTTTGTAAATATTAGAGTAGTTTCAATTCCTCCAAGTGTGTTGCATGCACATTATTTGTTTGTACATAGTTCTTTCTTCTCACGTGCTTCCGCGCATGCTCTTTTGTTTCTTCTAGGATGTCAATTATATTCTAGCAGTTTTAACATTTTATAGGATTCATAATAGAGTTCAAAATGATTTTTCGGGTGACTTTAAGGACAAATATTCAAAATTTCATATTAGTGATTTACATATATAGTAGACTCCATGCCCAATGAATGTTTCATGTTATTGGTCTCCTTCATCTAGTAGGTAGATGGCCCCAAAATTCGCCAAATTGTTATCCACAATAACTCTCCTAATTATTTGGATAAATCATCTCCCCATTCGGCTCTATGGTTCAACACACAAAGTTACACACACTTTACTTGTTCACTTAGCACATCTCCATGGTGGCAAATTCCCCATGTGCCCTACATGCTTCTTCATTCAATCCTTCTTCCTTCCCATTTTCCTTCTCCTATTTTTCCATCCTTCTCCCATGTGCATACTCTCGCACACTCACCTTCTTCTCAGCATTGCATTCACCCTTTGCACGTGCCTTCCCTCGCTTCCCAGAAATGGCTAAGTCCTTGATAACCCCATGTTCCCTTTCCTTGCACCACACAAATAATTATGTAATGATTTATCCCTTGACATACATCTCTTCCTCACCCATTCATCCTTTTCCTCCACGCATGTTGTAATTCATGCACCTTCCTTTTTATCCTCCCGCGCCACATTTTTCCATGCGCATACCTTTGTTCCCTCCTCTACACTAGTCTTTCTCACATCATTCTCTCGAAATTCTTGAGTGTGCCACATGTAACCTATGAAAGTGTGCCAACAGAACATCAAATCCTTGTAACAAATCAATGAGTGACACGTGGCAGAAATGAAAAGAACATTTTCATAGTTGGTCATCCTTTCAACCAATCCATGTGTACCATTTGTCTAGTATGTGCACATGGCTCTGACAATATTCTAATAGCCATATATTTTGCTACAGATCTCCGATATACGCATTCTAAGTCTCAATTGATATATGTTAATGTAGGCTATAGTGCTAGACATTCAAATTTAAATTCTAAGTGGATTTGGTTGGTAAGAAGCTTAAAAACATCTTTCACACCATTAATATGCAGATCCGATTTACCCAACCACCCAAATTTGATCTGATATTCCTTCCTTCTCCAACACACCAAACAAACATGGAGAAGCTCATTTGATATATTTATAGGCATTGAATGCTTCTTTTTGGTAATTACATTTCAAATATAGTTTTTCCATCCTTCTTCTCTTCTTCTTCCATCGACTCATCTATAAATGTATGAGAGTTGGGCTCATTTTTAATTTTGGACATTTTGGATCCTTATGAATTTTCTAAGGACTTCATATATTTGTATTTTAAGTTCCATACCTCTAGATCTGACTCGTGCATGTGAATATTGACCTTCGGTTGTTATTTTAACAATTTGTGCATTTCTGGAAGTAAAGGAAGCATCGTTTTGTGGTTATTCTCTATCCTAGTGTGTTCACATTCCTTCTTCTTGAAATTATTTTACTTTGTTTGCTTGATGTGTCATTGTTCATTCCTTTCATTTCCATTTTCTAGTTGTGTTTCATGAAAACTGATCATGTAAATGCATGTTGGTCTGTGCTACACATGCCTAGCCTCCTTGATGCCTTTCCCTTCATTTTCACTCAAAACAGATAGTGTTCATCCCTATTTTTTGGTTCTATCACCTTCCTTATATTATTTTTCCATTATGTTATCCTTTTATCCTTGGTCCCTTGGCATTTTAGCTTAGTTTTCCCTTCCAGCATTAGGAGTAGTAGTAGCAATAGAAATAGATAGAGGAACCGACCTTCTCTAGAGATTTGTCTCAAGTGCGCAAGGTCCCACAACTTAGAAGTGGTTTTTTTATTATCTCAAAACTTGGTTCTTCCAGATTTGACACACAGGTGCAAGTTTTACATCCAATAGTTATCTTATGATTTCATTTCCATGTCATCTCTCTAGCTCTAATCCTTGTGAATGACTACTTTAGGCTTAGATTATTCATCAATATGTTTAGGTTTTATCATTTATTTCAATTAAATTGATGCAGAATAGTGTGTATGTGTCATGCTAGACTCCATGATGTGTTATTAAAGTTAAAACATGAATTTGGATTGGTAGTGTCATGGTTTGATGAAGTTCTATGATGTTTTGTATCATGGTCTAGTGTGCATGATCATGGTATATGATTTTAAAGATGGTTTAAGGTCTTCATGAGGCTATACATTGTCCAAGAAGTATGTGAGATGTGTTCAAGTGTCTTCACATGGTCATCATGGTCATTTCATGGGTTTTCATGGTTGATTCAACATATTCTAGGCCTATTCCTCAAACTAGAGCATGGTGCATTATATGGTGGTATGATTGTTTGAGAAAGGAAAACTTGTCCAATAATTAGAAAGGTGTTGTAATGTTTCATAATAGGTTTATGATTATTTTCATGTCAATTTTTAGAGGTATGATGATGTTTCATGGTCCTTGGGAACAAAGATAGTGAAGACAAGGTAGGATATCATAGGTAAGTCACGTGACTTGAGAGTTTCAAACATATTTGAGCATGGATTTGACTTTGATAAATTATAGGAGGTATTTTAGGTGCTCCAAGTCAACTTTTAGGTTAGTATGAATAGATTTTCTCAAGTTATGTTGATATTAGTAAAATAGAGTTTTAAAGAAGGAGAAATTAGCTTGATATGAGAAATTTTAATGCTCACCTACTCACACATAGTTTGCATGGGACCCATAGGTTTTTGGGGATTATTTTTCATTTAAATAATATTTTTAGAAATAATAATGATGTGGATTAATCGTCATGTTTTTATGAACAATCATTAAGAAAATAAGTTGGTTTAAAACTCTAACAAAACCCTCCTTCTGAAGAGACTTGATAGAAGTGAATTGTTTTTTCTCCAAAATATCTTGGAAAGAAAAATTGATGCATAATTTTTGTAGAGGATTTATCATATCTATTTTTTTGTTGTGGTTTTGTGTTCCATCTATTTCACAAAGAAAGAGAACCCTACTTTTATGGGTTTTTATAGTTTCAAGGCTAAGATGGAGGTTCCAAGATTATAACAAAATTGTTCCAAAATCCTTGGGAGATGTGATACACATCCATGAAAATTTTAATGTAGGTTTCTTGGAGAATTTTTGCATTACATGTGTTCAAATTTGCACTACCAATTTTGGCCTTAAGGGCTAAAATGCTAGTCTCTTGGTTTGAGATGTGTTTGATCATTTTACATGTTGTAGTGCTTTTTTTTGTCATGAATAGTTGATTGACACCTGATATGATGTAATTTATCTCTTGGAATGATACGATGAGTTAAGTTTCAGTTGAATACATAATTTCCTATAAATCCTTTGTTGGATTTCTTAAGAAGGTGACAGAAACAAGTGTGTTATATCATATTTCTCCATGTGGCATATGATTCTTAGTGCTTGTACGTATTAGTACAATGTCCTTGATATGTTCCACTATTATTTGGAAGATAAATTAATTTTTTTGAAGAAAATAGACTCAAATACCTTTCAAATGATATATGGTTCGTGTCTTGGTGAGTTGTTTTGGTTTCAACTAGCCTAGTTTTGAAGACCTAGTTTTGGGGTCTTGAGGCCAATTTGGAAGCAGGTTTCTAAATTTGATTTGTTTGGAGGTATTCCATTTGGATTTTAATTAAAAATTGAGTTGTTATGGAAATTATATTCAAATATATTTCCAATTCTATATGATTTGAGCCTTGATGATGAGTTTTTCTATATGAACTCATTTGTTCTTCAGGACTAAATTTCTAGGCATTGAAGACCTAGTAAGGTTTCCTTGCTTCTTGAAGTGTTTCATGGTAGAAATTAAGGTTTAAATGATTTTTGTGATTTTTAAAAATTTTATTAATTGTGCATGACTTTTGTGGAGCTGATGGATCTTTGAAAAAGAAATTGAAGAATCCTTAATTTGCTAAAACTTTGAGTTCTTGTTTTGGGCTTGTTTGAGAATCCTTGGGATTTTGGTGTTGTCTTGACCCCTACCGGCCTACTTGGGTCATTTGAGTTGTTTTATATGAATTTAATATCATTTTTTTAATTTGGGATGACATACCTACTTGGATTTTTTTACCTAGGGGTGTTATATGCTTTATTTTAGTATATAAACAAGTGTAATGGTTCATTTTGAACTAGTTGTTGTAGTTGAATAGAGAGGAAAAGTGTGACCTCAAGGATGTTGAAGATGAGTATAGAGGGTTAATGGACATAGCCTATAAGACCTATGAATACCTAACGGATATAGAGAATCAGATGTGAAAAGTAAATTCACCTAATTATCCATGAGAGGATGTATTTAAGCGAGTTGAAAGAGAGAAGTTTGATGATGGTTTGATGTGTTTGTGAGCTAAATTTGGATCAAAATTAGTTATGTGAGTAGTATATTATATTTGATCACTCTTTTATCAAAATCTATTATTATGATTCATATTCATAGGATTTCTTTTTTGTGAGTCATATCAGCAAAGATTTAGGGTTTGGATCTCCTTGTGGGGTTGGTGCCTCACTAAACAAATCTTGTAGGATGTGTAATATTATTAATTCATTCCTTTGTGTAATTTTAAGAAATAGCTTTAGTGGGTTTTCTTACCCTTAATGGTTTCCTACTTACATATGGTTTTCATGTGTCATATTATTTGTTTCATGTTTTTGTGAATTATTAATACACACCTAATGTGCACATATGGATATGGATGTTAAATGATTGAATTGAATGATGAATGTGAGAAATGGTTAATGAATTTGAAATTATTGTATGACTAACTCACCCCCATTCTATGTGCTTCTATCATAGATAGTTTTTTTTAGTTGTATGAGTAGTGTTAGCATTAGGAAATAAGTAGAGGAGCCATCCTTCTCTAGAAATTTTTCTCAAGTAGAAAAATCCCACACTTGGAGACAAACACATGCTAGCCAAAATCATTTATCTTCCATGATCAAATCCTAGGGTGTTACTTTTGTGTGATAAAAACCTCCCCAAATATTTTCAATAGCACCTCACAAGATTTAGTTTTTAACATGTTGTAGGTTTTTTTGATGAGAACATGATCCCCTTATTTTATAGGGAATACGTTTTATGTTTCCTCTCAATATCTTAATTAGTAGATCATGTATACAGGAATCTAAAGAAAAAGATAATGTCTTTTCGAGTGTTTGGTGACCAAGGTGTTTTTAAGGTAATCCCATGAAAATAATGCTTTGATGTTTTTTCCTTCTAATATGCTACCGCATTGACCTTTTATCTAGTTTTGGATAGAGTTGGGATTCCTCTACATATTCATCTATCTCAACCTCCAGCTCTTTAATTGGTCATTTTCCTATATTCAAGTTTGGTTTTTCTTCTTCCTCTTCACCTCCATAGCCACCTCTTTCCATATGGATTCCTCTAGCACTTCCAATCTTCTGAAATTCTTCATCGGTATCCTTAGGATTATTTTCAACCTAAATTACCTTTAGCGGTTACCTTTGAGTAGATGATGCTCTTGCACTTTCATCTATTGGCTCCAAGTTTTTACTTAGAACACCTTCCGTATTTTGCTAGATTGGAGAGTTTTGCATTATACCCTCAACACTTATTTCTTCCCCATACTTTGTTTAAATAATATTTTGGTTAGCATCCATTGTGTATTTTGTTCCCTTAGTCGATATATGTCCCTTTTTTACATTCGCCTCCTCCACCAAGATAGGGTCTTGCCTTATGTTCAATATTTTTTTCTTTTTTGGGTTGGCTTATTTTAACATTTGCACCCTCTTTTTCCTATCATACCCTTTTTATGCACTAAGCTTAACTCATGAGCACTACACATTTTTCATCTATATCTTCTTTTGTGGATACCTTTTTCTTTGGGTGTACATAGAAGAATAACTTATGCACTTCATTTTAATTTATAATAGTCTCTACCCAAGTAAGTGTAAAAATATCTCATTACTTAATTTTATATATGTGCTTCCTTGTTGGGATGCTTAAAAGTGATACAAATTTTATGGATATCTTCATCAATAATTTTTGTATCAATCGTCTCTCTTGTAGTATCCTTGATCTAATTTATAGATAACAAAAAGTAGTCAATAATAAAAGAATAAGGAAATTGTTCCCATGATGAAAAAAATTATTTGTCTTATTATATCTTGCCAAAGAATAATTTATCATGAAGGAAACCTTTTCCTCTCTTACCAACTTCTTTGGAACTTGGCATGATATTCTCCAATTGTATTTAAATACATTGTGCAAGTTATTTAACCAATTTACAAATCGCACCTTACATATATTTTTGAGTTTCATAAGTGTCATGAATTGTTTGTACATGACGGAATGGGATGGATCTTCATTTGGGAATATCCACGTTGGTTCCCCATCTCCTTATGGCATGCCAATTTCATGTAAAAATATCAATAAGAGGATTTTTCCCCAAAAAAATTTGATTCATGTATTTTCGTATGCCAACTCTATTTCTTCAATTTACTTTGCGCAATAAATTGGGACTTATTATGCACGTTTTGTTTCACCATCTTATGTGCAATGCGTAAATGTATTTTATTCAACTTTGTGTGTATTTTTTTCTCCCTCTAGTTTAAAGGTAAGTAGTCATGATGTGACCCTTATGTCACGGTCCTTTGTATCATCAACTAGCATTGACTTTCCTACACTCTTGTAATTGAAGATATTGTCAATTATGTCCACCTCCCTATCATCGTAAAGGGATTATACTAAATATTCACCTTGGTTATTCATCCATGTTTACTTACTAATCAAGTGGAGTGATATTCTCATATCCTACTTGTAAAGTATAAATACCCCTCTCTTATTCATGAGATAAGGTATTAGAATAGATCAGTGGGCTTTCGAAGAAACATAGGTTTAATATTAAGATTACTCATGTTTTCTTTAGAAACTTCTTTATATTCCTATTATAAATATCATTTATCTCTATATTTTTGCCTAATGGGTACACCATTTCATTTTCTACAATTCCATCTAACCGATGCACAATATGGTTACAATCTGAATTTATTTTTCAACTTTACCTAATTATGTTATTTCCCTATTCTCTCAACTTCTTCTAGGTATTACATTTCAAATCTTATTGCTATTCGATTGGAACTTTGATCCTTATGATCCTTCTTGGCAGCATCCATAACTTTCTTTGTCCTTTTTACGTGCCATGGAACCCATGCTCGCCTCTATTGTTTGTGCCTCCTTTAATATGAATAATTCCTCTTCTTCATTACTTGAGTATTGTTTGATAATTGTGCCTTCCAATTTGATTCTAAAATTGATCTTTAACTATTTGTATAACTTGAAGTCGTTTATTCTTGTGCCTTCTCTAGACAATATTATTTTTCTTCTTAGCATGGTAAATACTTTGGCTTGCCCTGGGGTGATTTATTGCCTCAAAATTCATCATTCGATAGGAAAAATAGACCTCCATGTTAATGGAATCTAAGAGAAAGTTTTAATTTTTATCTTATTCTAACTCCTCTTTTTCACATTCTCTATCATTGTAAAATCTTTAGTGTTCGTTAGTGGCGTTTCTATTTCAGTATTTGTGGTCTTGAATCGCATTTTCACTTTTTTCATTGTTTTCTCCAAATCCCTCATTTTAATCCAAGGTAATTCAAATGAGTTACCCCATCCTATTTATACCTCTTTTCATAGGTAATAAATGCTCTTTTGATTTACTCTTCACATTCATGAGATTTTATTTTCCTTGAACGCCATTAATACCTAGTTGCTAACAATTATCTTTAAATTTTTACCCACTTGATTTTAATGGTCATTAAGTGTGCGATGTAGACATATTTTTTGTTGTTTTTCCTTCATTCCTCTAGATGCATAAGGTAGATTACACTCTGGGTCGCGTCACTCTCCCTTGTGTACTTCATTTATTTTTGTGTTTCCTTACCCCGTAGCTCCTTATAAATATAACATTACTCGATTAAAGATTACCTTATCTTTCACATGTTCCATTTATCCTTTATCTCATTAATTTTCAAGTATTTTCTTATCTTGCATGGGAATTTTTTTCCATTTTTTATTTTCTATTTTTCCAAGAGGTGTATCCATCATTTTCATGTATATCCTTCTTTCTGAATTGTCCTAGTAATAATTTGTACCATCAATGTTTGTCCCTAATACAAAAGTTTACGTGTTCCACACACCTTGAAACTTGTGTAGAAATATTGAAATGATGTTAAAGTGGTTAAAAAAACACAAAATATAAACACAAATTGTGTGAATCTCCTACATTTATTACATAAATGAAAGGAAATTTAATCTACAAATTGAAATAACATCTAATCTAATGGCATACACCTTATTCCATTATAATTTTACTTTATTGGAAGTATGGCTTCAACCTAATCCCATTGAAGTGGCTCGAAGTAACCCCCACCAAGTTCATCAACTTACATGCCCTAGTTGGAAATATTTCAACTATTTCATAGGGACTTAACCAATGTGTTTTGAGCTTCCCTAGATGACACACAAACTTTGAATCATATAATAATACTTTTTTGCAACCAATTTAAAAGTCAGTATGTTTGAGATAATGATCATGTCATGCATTTTGTCTTGCTTTATCAATATTTTGTGACCATCGAGCTTGCAAATTGTCTTCATCCAATTTTAACATTTTTTTAACCACTCAGTAATTGAATCTTCATCATTTAAGTTTTCAATTCTCACAATTCTAGGTGATGGTTCTATGAAGTTTATTGGAAACATTGCTTATGTTCTGTAGACAAATTGAAATGGAGTCATTTTATTGAGGCACTTGTATGTTTTTCTATATGCCCAAAGTATTGCTAGTTTTTTTCATCCCAATCTTTAAACCCTACATCATAAATTTGTGTTAAGGTGTGGCCAGAATTTTATTGAATATTTCAACTATCCCATTAGCTTGCGAATGATATGGTGTTGTCTTGTGGTGTGCAACCATAAACTCTTGTAACAAATCCTTATAGTATCTTTAAAAATTATGTTCCTCAATCATTTGTTAAGCTCAATGGACATCCAAAATGAATAATGTTGTTTTCCCAAATGAACCTAGCTATAGTTGATGTTGTACACTATATTTTTGGCATGACCTCTTCCCACCTTGTTAGATAGTATATTATATGATCTAATATGCTTTGGTTCTAAACACAACAGGATTTATTGGTCACACAAAATCAATACCATATTACAAATGGTTTCTATGGTATTATTGTTATTAGCAACATTTCATCACACTTGGTTAGTTTTCTGACTCGTTGGTAATGGTCGTAAACCTTGGCATATGCGTTAGCATCCTTAAACAAACTTTTCTACCATGTCCCTACATTGAGTATTTGTCATGTTGTAACTTCCCCGTGTAATGGCCTCCTACAATCCCTTCATGTACCTCACAGATAGTAGCTTCCCTCTCTTGGTCCATGACATATCACCATAAGATATCATCATTCCTCATCTTGTAAAAATGTTCTATTAGTTGGTATGGTGTGCCTTTAACAACTAATTACTTATTTTGACTTCTTGTATGGTTCTTTAGCATGAATAAATGTTGTAGAAAGTAAATCGTGTCTTCTATTTCATGAAAGTTACTTTGTATTTGAAACAATTGTGTGTATTACATTCCCTCTTTTATTGGTTCTTCCATATCATATGCTTTTATGAATAATAAATGGGTAGGACCAACATTATCTTTTCCCATATTTACAACTACTGAAAATTAGAATTCTTGGAAAATTATAATCCATATACATATTATCCCATGTAATATTGCTTTATTCATCAAGTGTGTTAGAGTCATGGCTTCTATAAAGAACAAAATGGAGTTTCCAAAAGATAGTGTCTAAATGTTTGAAACACATAAACCATTGAAAGGCCTTTTCTTTCCATGGTAGTATAATTTATTTTTGTGCCCAAAAACTTTATACTTGAAAAATAGATAGGATGATCCAAAATCCCTCCTCTTGTTTGCACTAGTATTACTCTAATAGCGATTCTGATGTGTCCAGTGCACATTGAAGGGCATATTACCATATAAAATTTAAAAATGGGATCTTATGTTATTTTCCCATTTAATTGTTAAAATGTTATATGTTTCTTTGTACCCCATTTAAATTATCATGCCTTTTGAAGTAGATTTCAAGGGTGCTACAATTTTGGAACAATCTTTAATTAATTTTCTATAATATTCAGTAAAGTCCTAAAATAAGTATGGACTTATTTTTTGTTTATGTCATCTCGAGATGAATTATCTTCGTGACCTTAGTTAGATCGACTAGAAATCCATTCTTATAAATGATATTCCCTAACATTTTACCAAATGTTGTGCGAAACACATATTTCTTTAGATTGAGGGAAATATGTAGATGTCTTTAGCTCTCAAACATTTGTCTCAAATTATCAAAATGTGTAGTCATAAAATCATGCACTTACTACTTGCATCACACCTATAATTATGTTATTATATACATGATTCCTAAGTAAGAAAACTATACATTAACAACATTAATCTACTCTTACATTATTTAATATTTTACGCACTCTTCTTATTTTCCTTTTGGGATTGATAAATTCACTTTTGGAAATTTAACAATATGTGACGAACTCTTTATTTAGCATTCTAGTCTTTGAGAGTTCTATAAATTACCACCAATTAGGGATAAGAGTGCAAGGTGCTACTTTCCCCTTTGGAAGTTTTGTCCATTTCCCTCATTTTCTTGGATTTCCAATGCCACATCATTTGGTACATTTTATAAAATATTTCTTATTACTTTGGTTTTCCTTTCTAATTGTTAATGAAAAAATTCAAACAATGGAATTGTGTGTGTGTGTGTGTGTGTGTGTGTTTTTGTTTGTTTGTGTGTGTGTGTATTATTTACCATTATCAGGGGTTGGACAACTTTGGGCTAATAATTATCATCTATTGGTAAAGAGATACATTCAAGGACTACAATTGGCTGCATTATTCATTACATAGGAGGGGTTATATTCTAAATTGCATTCACACATTCATCTTGGGGGAAATTAGTTGTAGCTCATTATCCTGGTGTGATTGGAAGAAGGTCAACCTAGATTGAGGGATACAAATCAATTACACACACATACTAAACTACATTGAGTTTGAAATGTAGTGCAAAGCTTAGTTATAAACACATTTGGGTGACCGCCGAGGTCTATCAAGTCAAGCATATGCATTATTTATTCCATATAATGTTTAGTTTAACTTTTTGTAGGTAACTAGGGTTTTTTTGTAGGTACAAGTGTGACACAAAAAATCTACTGAGTGAAGTGGATGTGATAAATAGTGAAATGGAGAAGTTAAGTTCACACCCTAGAAAGAGTAGAAGTAGAGAACCTCCAAGACACTAGCACTTGAATAAGACACTAGCACCTAGGGTGGTCATGTTTCCTTTGGGAGGTTCTATCCGATGAAGTTTGAGACTCCAATTTCTTAGATATAGCCTACACATTCTAGATCCATCCTTATTGACCTATTTTGCATCCCAGATTCGGTCTAGATCTATCAATACAAGTTAAGTCACTCTTATCTCACTATTTTTATGTCTTCTTGTACTTTGTATCTTAGATATTTCTTGTTAATATTATATTTATTTGACCTCATTCCTCTTATTAAGACTTAAATTTATTTAAATCACAATGATCCTACACCAAGCTATAGACCATCCAACCATCTAAGTATACCTAAAGAAATTTCAAGATTAAGTCTTCAAATGTAGTTACAATGATGCACCCAATTATTGTGGGTATAGTCTGAATGGCATGACCATATACGAGAACAATCCCCATTTTTGCAAAATTTATCTTCGCCATATCTTCCATTATAATTTTTACTGGTGATATCCATAAAATCCATATATGAATGTATATATCTCCCTTCTTACGACCCCTTCTAAAATTTATTCTATAAATGAATGGGAAATGGGTGAATTATGTATATTGAATTTAATTCTCGTAGTCCACACCAATTCATATGCAACCGTATTTATTTATTCTTATCACCAAAGGACTCATCCATTATGAATCTTCCATAGCTATAATGACTCTTGTGGCAAGCATGTTGTCAATCTCTTGTTATACTTTTGCATGTTAGTTAGAATTCATTTTGTATGGGCACTTTCTAACTGGTTTGGCCCCTTCAATCAATTTGATTTGCATTATTCCTAGATATGGGTGCATTCCTACATTTCATGGTATCCTCTAGGGAATATATCCTCATATTTACATAATAGTTCAACAATCTTTGTGATTTCTTGTTCACCCTAGTAATTGCCATTTTTTTCCAATTTGATTTCTTTGTCACTTCGCTATGTTAATTTGTATGGATTTGAATGGTTCATATTTTGGTCTAATACCCAATTCTTCCTCATTTATAACCTTTTGGATCCATACAAGACATCTAGATGGTGATTATTTTCCTCATCCTATACTTTTCGCATAACTTTTAATTCATATTTGTACATCCAACTTCTATTTTTCCATACTTCCTTGTGTTCTTTGGTTAAATCACTTTTCACATCTTCTTCCTTGAATTTTTTGCTAGCATAATCCCATTTCTTATGTAGTTACAAAAACCTTTCTTCTATGATGGTATCATCTCAAAATATTGTTTCTTTGATACATCAAAGGGGTAATTTGGCCAGGGAATTGATGAGGCATAAGAAAAAGTGTCCATAAACCTTTGTTTTATTTTTTCCCAGGAATTTGTATCTCTTTGCAACTCACATCCAACATACCATGTGCATGCCCATACTCATAATGTATGATAGAATGCATGGGTCCATATCTCTAGTTTAACTTCTTCAGTAGTTATCCATAGTTCCACACACTTTTGAAAATGTTCCTCTGGTCTAGTAACTCCACTATAGTTTGGGTTTCTTCAGACTAAATTTTTCACTCAACCTATCATGCATAGCTTCTTATAATTCTACCCATGTTTTCAATTTCATCCTATATATTTCCCACCATCTTGTTGTGGTTCCCTTCAATAAGTATACTAAACAATTTATTTGTGTCTTTTCGAGTTGCATATAGAATTTTATTTTGTTGATGAAATCCCATACATATTCACTTCCACTTAAGGTTAATGGGTTCTAATTGTTTTCCTTACTCATCCTTATAATACTTATACTAATATAGTTAGGAACTTGGATAATTGGAAACATTGATGTGCTTTAAATCAGTCTACAATCTCACCCTAACAATTCATACAAACCATGCACCCAATTTTCACATGCCACACTAGTTGTATTGGCCAGCGATTTGTTTTCACCCCACGTTATTTCACCTTCTAGTGTAGGTTCATAGTTTTATATCCATGTAGCTTGTATGTTGTATATGCACTCCAAATATTTGTATTCTTTCACATTCTCCATATATGGTGCAATCTATTTTGTCTCCATTAGAAATATTACACATTGGATTTCATTCTCAAATCTTACATATCTTTTCTTGAATCACAAGTCAACATTGTTTGCATAACACCACGACCTTCCTAATAGCACTAGAAATTTATTTTCTTCCACCAGTGGTATTACTTTTTAGTCCCCAAGTAACTTCACTCCCATTATAATAATGATGAAATTCATTAAGACCCAAATAGGAAATGCCCATGTTTTATTTTCCATGAACAATATATGGGGAGAGGGATGCAACACTTGGTCACCCCATTTTATTCCAAGCATCCATAGTGAGGATATTAACTTCCACACTGTGTTAACCAATATGTCATTGATGTTTCAACCTGTCTTTGCTGATTTCACATTTTTCTCCGGTGTCTTCCCAATTTTCTCTTCCTAGTGCCATCTTCTATAATTTATGAAACAACCATTGGCCTAGTAATGGTAATATTCCCTCTATGTGCAATATTTTACGAGACCTCTTGGAACTCATTTTTTCTAACCCTATCTTCCTCAAAATATTTAAGTCTTTCATTTTTCAACATTTCTTCATCTCTAAGGAATTTTATCTCTCCTTGAAGTTCTCTAACCAATTATTTTACTTATTGAATGATTTCCTTTAGTTGCCTCCCATCTAGATATGGTTTCTCAAGATTGATTTCTATTGGTGTATCTTTCTCCAAAAGTGGTTATTGCACATGGGTAGTTGCTCATGTCATTATATGTATCTTGGTGGAAGGTTTCATTATTGGCATAGTTCTACGCTTAATTTCATCCACCATATTTCATGCAATTTTGATCATTCACGTGCCTCTCTCACTTTTTTCCTTCATGAGTGGATTCACATATGGAAAATATTCTAAATTATACTCTTTTTTCTTTTCGACAATGCACGTAGACTATGAATGATGTGAAATCATATTGGTAATGGTATGATGACCCACACTTGTAACAAGTTCATGGTGTAAATATTCCACCTCCACGACTTCATTTTCCTTCACCATTCTTTCCTTGTTTATATTCTTTGCATCTTTCATTAGCATTGACTACTATATCCCGACAAAGTGCTAATGAATGGGATTTGTTGATTTGACCAATGATGTGATAGTTTGATGTGACATGCATATTTTCATCACATATATTACAATAAGAATATAATTTTTCCTTCTTGGTGTGATATAATGTTGGGAATTTTTCAGCATCATCACCTCCTTCACATATTTCACAATCTATAAGTATGGCTTCCAGACTTCTACGTGGGCATGTAATTTTTTTGTGGCTCTACCTCACAATTAGTATACCATATCCCACTCTGATTTCTCTCATGTTATTTTCCATCAGTTTCTCCGGTTAAGTCAAGACAAATGTGATATATGCTTCCATGAATGAGTGACACATGTATTAATAATACCCAATCCTTCGACATGCGGTTCTTCTTCTAAAGCTTCATGGGGATCTATAGAGGTATTTTGCAAGAGTATGCACATAAATGAAATTAGGATTCCTCCTAAAAACCATTACACATGTTGGGTAGGATGTATTTCTTACAAAATTTTGGAAATGAGTGCCTTGAGATGTGCATCATAAACACGCACACCATTCTTTCATAAATTTATTAGTTGTTTAAATTACAGATAAGTCCACTTCCATATCCAAAAGAGAAAAATTATATACTTGGTTTAGATGATGTTTCAATAGGATTTGTGGTAGCGAGATGAGAGAGATTAGATGTTAAAAAGGAAAAGTAGACAACCAACAAATAAATTCTTTTGCAAAAAAAGAGTAGTATCTACAAAAACCTAGTCATGCAAAAAGCCAAGTGTAGGGGAAAATAAAAAACAATCCTATAATATATTTGAAAGATAGAGAAGAGAAGGATTGATATATATATATATATATATATATATATATATATGTTGATTTTGAAAAGAAACATATTGATTTTGTGAGGAACAAATGATCAACCTTCTAAAAATAAAAAAGTTGAAATAAATAAAAAAAAATTAGAATCTACATAGAAATCACCAGCATACATGAAGTTAAGTGTGGGGGAGTGATGAGACCAAACTAAGTCTCATCTAATGCAAAAAATAATAATTCCTTCTCTTATAAAGTGGATTTAGATGTAGTTTTGATAACTTTATAGCTTATTTAATGACAGAATATAGAATATATTTAGTATATTTTCGTAGACACTAAATCTTGCACTTGGGTACATTTATGTTTCCTAATCACATGCATTATATTCATATGTTCCCTAAGGGAGAAAAGTACTAATTGGTCACTTTATTTGTCCTCTTAGGTTCCTCTCTGGTCTCCTTCTTAGCCTTACATACTCTACTACCCAGTCTGACCTTTGACACAACTTTTCTAGCTCGGGACACCAACGCTCGGCTAAGACGTCACCACACCGGTGCTTCCTCATCCCCTCTAAGATTCCTATACCTCTTTGTATCTTACTCACTCTGTTTCATTCCTTTCTAGATATTTGGAATCCTTATCTCTTAGGGATCATCTTTTTAGTGATCAATTATGAAATTCAAACAAGGGAAGCATATATATACAATGTTATGGGATCAAATTAAAGACCAAGATCTAAGCATCTACTATCACAACCTACGGTTATATTCACAAGAATCTAAAGAGCATCATTGCATCCATCTAGCTTCACTAAAAGGACAAGGTCTAGTTATTCTTCATACACTTCATAGGAGGGGGAGTTCATTTTTCCATGAACACACCTATCTACATCTTTTAAATCTAGTTACCATCTCACTATCAAGTGCAACATGCACAAGAGCCAACTAGGGAATAATTTCAAACACATACATATATAAATACATTGGATTTGAGATATCATACAATACTCAATCATAAGATCACTTTTTTGATAGCTAATGATATTTTGACACCTCGTTTACATTATTTTATTTTTGGGATTTGATGTGATTTTTAGGGTTTTACAGGTGGTCTTCTTTAGTACATGTTTTCAATGACATCGGTGATCATTGTGCAAAATTATAGTGACAGATAGTGAAGGATTCAAATAACTTATAAACACAAAATTCATTTCCAAAAATCCTACATGAGACCCTCATACCTAGAGAGGGATTCTAGCACCAATGAACCCACAATACCGGTCCAGAATCCTAGTCCCTACTTCTCCTCCACTTCAGCATTTTTTGGGCTCGGTTGCGACATTACGCACTTCGGTTATGTTAGTTTTCTACTTCGTACACCTCGAGATATTTTTAAAATAATCTAAATGACCTAGCTCTTCATTGCACTTATGGTTTCTCCTTTGATGCTTTATTGTTTATGCCGTATCATATTGATCAATTGTTTATTATTGTTTTATCATATACTCTACAATTAAGATCTTCGCAAATATATTATTATTTTTAAATCATTTGGTGAACCCGACCTCTTCAAGCACCTTTAGGGTCTTTATTTCAAATTCTCTTGAACTCTTCTAAGATCCTCTCATCATGTATATTTCTATTCATTATTTCCTGCTCATCCATCTTGAATTATGAGATAAAATCATTACTTACTTGGCTACTACTTGTGTTTCTTATGATATTCATCTAGATATAGTGTATAACACATTTGTAGATGCATTTTCTCAGCAAATTTATTTTTCATCTAATCCTTATGTTGAGCTTACTGTATTTGAAAATGAGCCACCTTTATATATAATGATTCACATCAATGATGTGGGTGTCAAATGTACTATACTCAATAATTGATCGAACTTAATCATGTACTTTATCATTTATCAAGGTTATGGGTCTTTCTATTTCTCATCTTAGTCCTTCATTTATTTATCTTTGCACATATGATGGTTCCGTTCTTCCATGCATAGGCCATATCACTTTACCTATCACTTTGTCGGGTTGAAAACCCTTCACACGTATTTCTTTGTCATTGTAGACACAAACTCACACACTTTGGGTATCTATTTAGTCCTCATTGCATGTTACTATTCATATGATTCCTAGGTAAGAAAATTACTAACTAACCCATGTATTTGGTCACCTTCCTTTACTTTTTTATCTTGCACCCTTACTTACCAGGTTTACATTTTTATACCTTAAAATTTACCATCACGGACAATAGCACCCATCCGGGATGTTAGCACCGATTGCCCTTGTCCTCTCTAGGTGCTCCTAACCTCTTTATACTTTATTCACACTTTTCAAGTCCTTTCTATCTATTTTAGCATCTTATATTTTGGTATTCAACCTTTCTAAGGTTAATTATGAAATTCAAGCAAGGGAATCATATAAATATAAAGTTTTGTGATCATAATAAGAGACCCAAGCATTAACCATTAACTATCACCACCTAAGGTTACATCAATCAAGCATCGATAGGTCCATTTCATACATCTAGCACAATCCAAAGGACAAAAGGGTTGGTTATTCTGCATACACTTCATAGGAGGGAATTTCATTCTATTCCATGCATACATCTATTACATTTCTTTAAATCAAGATACTTTCGTTATCAAGTGCGACAAACAAAAGAGCCACCTAGGGAATAATTCCACACACACACATAAAACTACATTGGAGTCGAGATGTAGTGCGGGGCTCGATCATAAGATCATCATTGTGATATCAAGGAAAATCTGAAACCGCATTCTTCATCTTTCTTTTTTAGGATTTAATGTCTCTTTGAGGGTTTAGTAGGTTAGTAATTCATTTCCATGGAAACATTTAGTGGCTAATTTTAGTAATTTGGCTAAAAGTAGGAAATCTAAAATATGAATTTATCTATTTTTATGACCATATCGATTGCTTACGTTTTCCCAAAATTTCCACAAACATTTATTTTTCCCATTCAAATAGGCAATGAATCTCAATCCCAATGTATATTTTTTATTGAATCACCATGTGATCGATAACCTGAGATTTCAAAATATTCTTAGATCACCAAGAAATTTATGTAACCTTCCTTGTCATTTAGTCTCATTTGCCAACATGTTAGGGAATATTGTTTGAAATTTTATTTAATTTTCCATTTATATACATACATACATACATACACACACATAGATCTAGATTGTAGAAACTAATCACTAAGTGGAACCCAATCACTTAAAATATGGTTGAAATGTCCACATGTCCCTGTTAATGCTCTTATTTACAATATGTATCTCTTTCCTTGGCCGTCACGTGTCCTCCATAGATCACTTCCCAAGACTGATCTTAAATCCAGGACCCAAAAGTTATATTAATTATGGATTATTCCATGGGCATAAATTTTGTTTCCTTTGCTTGGGAGATCACAGAATGACGACACATGTCATGTATTTTGTAGGATTTTAGATGTTTGGTGGAGTCTTTATAACTTGTGGGTATTTTCAAATGTAAAGTTGTATTCTACCAGAAAAGAATGGTGAGTCGTAATATGATAAGTTATCCTTCATTTACCACTCCATCTGAAATTTCATTCAAAAAATATATCTTCTTTTTCCAATACAATGAATCCTAATTTTAGATAATTCACCAACCCAACGAATATAGTTCTAGCCATATTCTCCATGATTTCTATAAGTTTTGTTCAAATAGGTTCCTTTAAATTTTCCTATTCATTGCAAGTTTCAATGACTTTGGTGATCATTGTATGACCAAAGGTGAACAATAGTAAATACCTCACGACCACTTAGTTGAGATTTTCTAACCATTTTTACAGAAATATGCACCTAGAAATAGGTCTAGGGTACCCACAGGTGCCCCTATCCCTCTCTAAGCACCCCATTCTAGGTATATTATTAGTACACACACTTTTATGAGGCTCTGTGTGACACTTATCATTATATTTCCATCCAGTTAGCACTTGAGAACAATCTATATATGTTGTAAACCAACTCGGTCTCTTGTTACCCTCTTTGTAACTAGGGTTTCACATTTTATTGCTTAGTTTTCTTGGGTTAATTTATGTATTTAATTAATGTATTTATTTAGTTCTATAATAACAATCATATTCAGCATATATCTCCATATTTATCTTAATAATTTTGGTGAACCCGACCTTGAATAAACCTCTTATTTAGGGGTCTTATCCTCTCATCACAATGCTCAATATTATGGCTAGTTGTAGTCATATTTCATGCCTTTAGACTAATATCCTAATCCCATGTGCATCGACCTATCACCCAATGGGTGTTGTATGCTCACGCAAAGAACGTGCAGTGTCAATTCTATCCTTTATGTGAGTTTCGTGAGAATGCATCATCTTAGGACTAATAATAAAATGTAGGGAAAAAAGAACTATACAACATTATTAAGAACTTAGAACGAGTTATTATCTCATTGTATGCAAAAAAGAGAAATCATAAACAAGATACGGAGATGGTTTATACAAAAGGGAAATACATAAGTATTATACTCCTTAACACATAGATGATTTATAACAGAGCATTATATTCATACTAATAGATTCAATAACCCACATTACATCCCTTGAGGTCATAACAGATCCTCATATAACTAAGCAGATCCAAGTCATGCATTAGAGCTATATTATGCTCATCATACTACAAATAACAATGAAAATCCTTCCCATTAAATGTGTCATCCCTCACGAGCTCTCCTAATCCTTAACCCAAAGCATCCTTCATCTACTTCTATATGGCTTCACCTCACTTTTATCCTCTTTTACCTTATATCCATTTCTTCTACGGTGTTTGTATTTATAACCTTAGCACCCACCGTCATGCCTTCTAGAAATTACTGGATCGGTCACCAAATGTCCAAGTGGTCCTCCATGGGAGCATGCCTTCACAAATCCAAGATCTGCACTCCTTGTAATGATTTCTTATGGAACCTTCCATCACATGCCGGAATATTCCCTTTTTATCCCACGGTCACCAAGATGGCATCGTATCCACAAGAGTCATGCTTTCTCGTGTGATGCAGGATGCCGAATGTGGCTAATTAAAAACCTATTTTTCTTTCACATGTGCAAAAGTGTGTGTTAAGAAAACTCCTATCGAATCATTCCTGCAAACCTTCAACCCATGCTCCCATGCACCTTTTTGTACTTAGATGATATTTTGGGGCCCAACATCACCCCACACTACACCTCTTCTCCGTCCTCAGAAACACTCTTCAATAAATAAACAAATAATGGCGGATCCTTGCAAATGGTTGGAAAGGAAGAATAAAGGAATGAAGAAATGGGAAAAAAATGAAAGAATGGGGAACTTTATTTCTTCTAGACAAGGAGAGGGAAATCCTTCCCTAAATCAGATTCTAACTTTCCCCAAGTGTTGACCTCACTCTGAGCTTGTTGAAAGAGGTCCCCTACCAAGGAGCTCAATTCTTCAAAGCTCAATTCCTCCCGCTTAGCACTCATTATCTACAAAATCTCCTATAGTTCCTTTCCCAAATCCTCAAGTGTGTCCATCCTCTAAGTGATTTGGGGTTAAAATTCCTTCATCCAGTTCTTGATTGAGCCCCGCAAGGTCTTAGTGGCCTTTGATTTATTTTCTTCTTCAGTTAGGATTTTGTCCTGCTCATCCCTGTTCCCCTTGTTCTTTTCTTAGAACTCCTTGAGTTCCCCTTCATGGGTGGAAACTAAGATACTTGACACTTTATCCATGTTCGTGCAATTATCATATCCATCCTCAACAACTTGCATGGTGGCTTTCACATCGGCGAGGATCTTGTTGTACTGAGCAATAATTTCCACAACCTTCATCTTATTTTATTTTTTTGGTGTGCCAATTCCTTTTTGTAGAATCTAATGCCAATGGTCGTCTCTCCATAGTGATTATGTGATTCACGTCCTCTAGGCATTGCAAGGATGATCCATAACATTTTGTGGGCGGTGTTAAGTTTGGATGCTTTAAGAAAATGACATATGTGATCATCTCTATCTTCTTGTATGCCTCACACACTCTTGCCTTTTCATCCTTTAGCTCACGCCTTAACTGAGCGTTGATTAGTTCCTCCTACTTCAAGTCCTTTATTTTCTCAAGGAGCTCTTCTTCCCTTTTCTCTAGTTCTACCTCTAGGAACCTCACCATATCATTTCTTTTGAAGAGCACTGGATTCAACCTAAACCGATATGTTGTTGAGTGCATTATAGATTTACTCATCTGATAATCATCGATCATTCACCAAGGGTTTTATCCCTTTTTTTTGACACTTTCATCAATGCTCCTTGGATTACCTTAAACTCAGGCTCATCAATGTGGGACTCAAATTTCCATGATAGCATTTTCCTTGTCAAGGGTATACACCTTCCTCATCAAATAAATCCATGGCTAAAAGTTGTTTCAGTGCTGTTCTATGGAAGTGCGTGTAACACCTTGTTCAGATCATTGATGTAGCCCATTACTTGAACTTGTGATGCTTCTGTTCTCTTTCTCCCTATGCATGAGGCTTTTGGAAATCTTACATCAAACTAGGATCTCCTCCCATGCTGCCATATTATTTTCCCATGATCTCCTCCTCAGCTTCCTTCATCACCACATTGTGTTTCATTCTACTTCTTGTTCCACCAGGTCCTTGATGATTTTTCCACTTATTTCTCTTCGACATAATCTATTTGTTCCTTCATGAGGCTTGGGTTCCTTTTATCCTTTGTATCTTCTTCCCCACTTACACCCTTGCCTTGAGTCTCATCTTCTTCTTCATCCTCCTTCTCCTCATCTCCTTCTTCTTCAGAATCATGTATCTCATAGACAAGATGGTATTTACCTCCTTTTAGCTCATCATCATCATCCTTTTCACCAATGTAGGCATCTAGGTTCTTCGTCTCTTCTGAATCGGCCTCATCCATCACCTTCTACTTCTTCCTTACTAGGGATTCCAGTATAGGGGATTCTTCTCTTTCTTTTTCTTTGACAAGTGATGTCTTCATTGGTGATTCCTTCGGGTGAGGGATTTTTGTGCCCGGTGCCTCTTATTTTGGGGTCTTCACCTTTATAGGATATTTCTTTCTTCACACATAAGTACAAGGCTTATCGCTTGTTCCCAATGCATTTACTACTTGTGTGATTTGAACACTTGGTGCCTTATGCACCTATTCTCTTTCTCTCTTTCTAGGTGCATCCTTTTTCCTTTTGGTAAGGTCTTCATGGATGGATACATCATTCTCCAAGTAAGCACATTTTTCAAATTTTTTTCTTATGCTTGAGATACATCCTTGTTGCGGTCCTTCCCGAAATCGGCAGCATTAGAGGCTTAATCATCTATATCTCATGGGAGACATATCTCTCCACGTACGCACGCTTCTTTGGGTAGACCATCTTTTGGCGTATCTCGTGGTGGTATATATCTACCTCACTAAGGTTGAAGCTTATTCTCTTGGTGTCCTTAAACTGATTAAATCTGGCTTGGAAGTATTGCACGGTGAAGGAGAAGGGTAGCTTGCACCATGGGCTCATGTTCTCATCTGTCAATATAAATCTGCCAATGCAGAAGTTTTGGTACACTACAAATTCTTCCTCCCCATTCACGAGCATGGTAAAATTCTCTGGGATCCTCCACTTAGCCCCTAATGCATCATGGAGACACTTATACCACTTCTCTAGGTGCTCCTTATGAGTAGCCATCATGGTTTCACAAGTGTATTTCAAAAACCTCTTTACGGGCAAGGGATCCTCTTCTAGATACTCCCAAAAAAATTTTTTGGCCCATATGGAACTCCAATCTCTCAAAATACAATGGTGAGGAGGACATTACTGAAGAGTATCTTCTCTCCCTCCTGTGAGCTACTTATAATCTCATTCGTAATGAAAGCAGACAAGTTGTAGATGGTTCCTTTTGATATCTTCGGCATACATTCAGCCATGCCTTGTTCACTTGTGTCCATCATTCCAGGTCATTGAGCTTAGTAACTAAGCATGTAGCCAACCTCATCACAGGTGCATTATCTTGGTGATGTCAAAGTATCATGACCCCATCTTGTATTCATACGTGGATATAGTCTCCTTGATATCCTCTTTGTCACTCAGATCATCATCAATGCTATCTCCTTCATAATTGAGGCCTATGAACTTGGATATTAGTTTCGGTTTTATGCACATCTTGTGCCCCACAAAATAAAAACTATCCTCATGCATGTGTGACATCAACCATTGATAAAGGCACTCAGGCTTGCCAAAGTATGGAAAATCATATAGTTGTAATAACCTAGCCTTCTCTAATTTGACCTTCACCTCATCATTGTAAATGGGCATTCCATCTGGCATCCTATTGTTAGTTGGTCAGACCAACTTCGGTGCCATTTTATTCTCCATTGTGCTCGTGTGATGGCTATAATCACTCACAACCATCTTCCACAAGTGTAACTCCCACTCTTTCCCTAGAAAAACCCCATATGAGTACTACATTTCTATGTACCATTCTTCATTGGTCCTCATAATGGAAATGATTTGCTTTCCCTTGCCCTTGCCCTTTATTTTCTTTGGTGAAACAGTTGGTTTCTTTGGTGCCATTCTTTTGGTCAAGCTAAACTTAAACAATCCTTCATCTTGTTCTACCTTGTTACTCTTTTTAATCCCAAATCTCACTCAAGCTTTGACTCCTGAAATGAATCCTTCTTTCTCCATGCCCTAGCTGCCAAACTCTAACCAAGAAATCCTTCCACAAGACAATGCTCTTCACACAACCTTCCTCACGCCCATGTACTCCTTCCTTCTGGTTCGTAGATCTACTCTAGATGCACACTCAAATTTCTTAGATTCTCCTTTCTTTGCACAAATTTCTCTCTAGATGCTCTAGTTCGCAATGGCATTTTTACTTCTTAATTAGAAGGTAATAAATGAATTGCCTAACCTTCTATTTATAGTTTTTACTTATTTCTTATTGTTGCCCTCAAAATCCCCCTCATTTTAGTAGTCAAATTCAAAATAATTGATCTCATGCCCTCCGAAGTGTTCAATTAAAGTTGGAAGTCTGAAAAGATAGAGAAATTCATGCTTTAAAGTTGTTTAAACTCTCCAGTCTGCACGTTTTCATAAATTTTCCATTTTCTTGTCTAGACGCATGAAAATTTTATTCTTGTCTTCATTTGAATGAAATTTTCAATATTTCTATGGCCATGGATTTTCAAACCTTGTATTGTTTTCAATTCCTTTGTTCACGAAATAAATTTGAAAATTGGGAGCGGAATGGTGGAGTTCTCTTCTAATCTGCATTTTTCCATAGTGGTGAATGATGGGTGTTTTCTTCTCTCATCAAATTTTGGCCCCATTATCCATGGGTATGTGGAAATATCTAATTAGATGTGGTAGGATGGGTCCTTTTTGCATTTTGAGGCATTGTGGGTAAAAGGAGAATTTTTTAAAAGTGAAGCGCAACCCCATGAGCGTCTAGGTGACATCACGTGTTGATGCTTGCATTGAAAAGTCAAAGTGGTGAGGTGGATCGTAAGATCCTTTTGATATTTTGAGCCTGTTTCCATGAGGAAAAATTCAAATGTTGAGCCCGCATCAAAAGAGTCAAAGAAGGGAGGTGGATCGTCAGAGCCTTTTGAGATTTTGAGCCCTATTTCCATGAGGAAAAATTCAAATGTTGAGACCGCATCAAAAGAGTCAAAGTGGGGAGGTGGGCCATCGAAGCCTTTTGAGTTTTTGAGCCTTGTTTTTATTAAAGGGGATTAAAGTTAAAAAGTGACCCATGCAACCCCACCCACACCAAGGAAAAGTCAAATATTAAGCCCGCATCGAAGGTCAAAGTAGGAAGGCAGCCGACATAACAATTTGTGTTTTTAGCCTTTTTTGTAAAAAGGGATAAAATTCATAAAGTGAACCACCGCCTTACTGATCATGCTTTATGAGGAAAAAGTCAAATGTTGAGCCCAAATCAAAAGAGTCAAAGTGGGGAAGCGGGTCGGCAAAGAACTTTGAGGTTTTGAGCCTCTTTGTAAAAAGGGCTAAAATTCATAAAGCAAGCCATGATTCATTTTCCAATCAAGTGAAGCCACGTGCCAGGCTTATATCAAAAGTGGAAGGGCAGACCAAAAATGTAAAAAATGCCAAATCTCTATAAAGTCACAAAATGCAAAAGGCATCCTCCACGCCCGCTCCTAGTAAATTTCTCCCATGTGGATGGATCTGGTTTAAAGTTTTAAAGGCAAGATGAACGGTTCAAATTCAAAGTTACAAAATGAGTGTAACGCATTTGTCTTATGAAAATTTTGATTTTTCTCGTGATTGATGTTTCTTCATGAATCAAGAATCGAATAGACACAAATGATTTAAAAGACTATAAACTATTTCTTGCTAACAAAGAAGAAGTTGTAACCATTTCTTGCAATATATTTAATGGCTTCTTCATGCCATTGTAAAGGGTTGGTGATTGATATTGTAAACTCAAGAGTATATTTTACTTTGAGATAACAAAGGAGATAGCCATTTTCTTCCATTTCCCCCTTCTCAATTTCCTCCATTTCTCCACTATGCACAATTTTTGTTTAAGCATCAATACAAGAAGAAGGAGTTTCTAGATTTCTTTAATGAGGATATTTTAGAAACTTTGAGTTCAAAATATTATCTTGTCTTGTTTTCATTCACAGGGTTGTTTTTTCTCATAAATGCATGTGTTAAAGTTTCTAACTAATGGGTTAGAATCTGATTTTCTACCTACAACATTAGTTCTCCTACCTCTTTTCTCACTCCCCTTTCTCACCTTCATAGAAAATTCCCCCCTTGTAGATAACTACAAGAATTTTCCATAGGGTCAATGGAGTGCCTCTATTGGATCCACGATGAAATGCCACCATATAAATCCACATTTTATAGTGCATGCATATACGGTAGTTGCATCGGTTAAGTAGAGGGATTTAAATTCCTGAGCATTGACAAGAAATCCACAAATTTTTCCACCTGAAAAATTTCCTCGCTAATAGTTTTTGTGCTCACCATGGGGAAGATTTAGCATCATCTACACCTGAATGCAACCGTGAAGTCGAGAAAATTCAAAATTCAAAAAAGAAAAAAATTTGGAATTTG
Organism: Taxus wallichiana var. yunnanensis; assembly: GCA_018340775.1. Taxonomy (NCBI): domain Eukaryota; kingdom Viridiplantae; phylum Streptophyta; class Pinopsida; order Cupressales; family Taxaceae; genus Taxus; species Taxus wallichiana. The sequence goes on from CM031237.1 coordinate 556,216,560, forward strand.
AATGGTTATATAAGCCACATAGATTTAAATCATGGCTATTTTTGGAAACCCTCATGTGGGGTGAATTATCTCGGGATCTACGATGGAGCGCACATAGATTATATGAAATAATTCTTCTCTAAGGGCTCAGTATAGGGCATTGACTTCCCATCTAGAAAAGTATGATCATCCTTTATTCTTTGTTATCAAAACAGATATACCCTTTGTTAAGCTGTAATTTGGAATTGTTCTTGTAACACCATGGGCACCTAAAAATGCTAGAAAGTTTTTTTCCTCATTGAGTGCCAAGAATTTGAAGTATCCAAAGTGAACTTGGCCCATTGAATGGTGATAACTACATCCTTTAGGAATCTAATGGGCATTTCCTTAGTCTTGTTCGCCATATACAACACATTTAAAGATGGATGCAATGCGGGCCTTTCCATCTCGATGTTAGGTATACGAGGTAAGAACATTAACCTATGCTCGTGTCAATGAAAATATTGCTCAAAATCCATCCATCATAGTCAAGGCTATGAGGGGGACGTTACATGTAAAACCTTCCTTTCATGCTCTACTCGACACATGGTACCTTATCTCTTAGGCATTCTCCTAACAAGGGAATAATATTCTCTTTCCTTAACATCCTTCATACTTGACCTCATCCAGATCATCCTATGGAACTTATGCATCCTTCCTTTGCTCCAACTACCTCGATTTATCCTTCAAACATTAGATCTCCCCTTATAAACTCTTAACCACATCCATAGTCTCTTGATATACCTATTTTTGATGAGTAGGGTCCATATACTTTCCATGTACCACTTCCTCTCTTGAAACTAGTGTCCTTTGTCTTGGTATCTCTCTAGTGCGTGTTGCCTTCTACTCACATCATCACTAAGCACGGGTTCTAGTCCTGACTCACGCACCACTCTTGGCATCCATTATGAATCAGCCTTCTTGATGCTCACTATCCCAGTGACTTTGTCCTACAGTGCTTTGATAGTTCATATGCTCATAAAGTTTAGGAAACTCTTCATACTTATGCTTATTTTGAACCATGAGTATTATAAAAATCAGGATGCTCACAATTGTAATGCTCTATAGATCTATAATTATAATAGGTTCCTTACAAGAACTCACTTTTTCCTCCACCATAGTTGTTGCGACTATAAATTCTCCACAAAAACCTCTTCCACATGTTCCTCCATTTGCGTACCCTTCATAACATCATTCATCATCCTTTGAATTGTTTATAAGGCTAGTCGGCACACACCCATATTAATAACATCATGGATTTGATTAATCGATCAAGCAATCCTTGGTTTCATGGGTCGTAGAGGTATAGATCTTACTGATAGCGAGAAACAATCTTGCAGATCATGCACTGGAGTAGAGGGATTCTACTTGCATCATGATCCCCATGGAAAACCTCACGGTTTACCAACATAACATGTACTTAACTTCCGAGGGAAGCTATCCTTTGCATGCCCCTCCACTTCACATTTTATACACCAAAACCCACCACGAACCTCATGTGCTAAATTTGTAGATAGCTTCTCCAATCTGCTTGGCCATTACATAAATTTTATCCTCTATAAAAGGCCTAACACCAGTGTCAATGCTCCCAATAGCTTCATTTTACATGGCAGCTTCCAATACCTCACATGGTTCTATTAAAGTATTGTGTGATAGATCCCTTATAAATGGTGTTATCAATCCTTTGAAAAACCATTGAACATGTTGAGAAGGATGAATTTCATAAAATAGTTTTGACAAGAGAGTCTTGAAATTCTCGTCATACTCCTACACACTCTCTGTCATTCCCTTCTAGATCTCCTTCAGAGCACTAATGCTTTTCTACTCAAATTCATGGATATGAAACTCTTCTAGGAAGGCATTCTTCAATGTGGTGTATTCTACCACCATCTGATGGGGTTCATACTTCCTATACCAACTATGCGTGCACCCTTGCAATGTTGTTATAAACTAACTTTCCTTCCACTCTGGGGTAGTGATTCCTTTCACGTGCCATAGTAGTTCACACTTTTACACATGCTCTGTAACATCTTCAATACCCCTATAGTCTGGTAAGTGCAAAGACATCTCAAAAAACACTTGGGGAGGTGGTTGGGGTCCTTTTCCTCCCGATCTAGAGCCTTGGTTCCCTCTGATGTTTCATCTTCCTCTAGGTCATGTTCCTCTTGACCCACCAGATCCACCTTTTATAGTCGGTAAAGGACCAAAAGTGGTCGCACCTAGTGTTCCCTAGCATCCCACATAACTATGTGCCGATGGTTTATGACATTATACCACTACCGGTTGTATGTCCTACACCACTCCCTAGAAGTGATACCCAATCCTTATGTACTTGCACCTTGCCGAAATATTCCTCCAAATAAAAAAATGGCTTGTGCAGCCATGGATGTTCCAAATGAGAAATTATATCTCCGAGAGTTAATCGATCACTCCCACCGATACCAAATGGGTTAACAATACTTCTCCCTTGATCCGTAAAACCAACTTCTAGGGTTTTTCACTAGGTGGGTTTAGATGCACATTGATGGCTCTTCTTTCTCCATGCGAAAAATTCTCATCAAAAGTTGAAGGGGCCTCTCTCTTGCACTTTCCAAGATGGGGTAGCATAGATTGCTCAAGCTCCACATCCTTTTTGTGAACCTCAACTCCTTCCCACAATGTTTTCCTCCATATATCCATCACACTTGTAACCTCATGTTGTATATTCATCTCCCTTTCACAAGCTTCACTATACTTGATTTGTCTCTCCTCCCTTTCCTTTTCCACCACAATGTCCGCCATCTTCCTCCACCCTAACTTCCTCTCCCAATGCTCAGAGAAGCTTATCCGGCCATGGGAAATGCTTCTAAACTCAAAGTAATGACCAAGAGCTTCATATCTAAAGGAATAACATGCAAAAATGATCCTCTAGGATCCCTCAGAAACTCAAACTCAAAGCAACTTCTAAGAAGGAATATGTAGAAATGGCATATTCAAGAGTATAATTGGTCAACACTCTCTTCCACCATTGATCAATAGCATGCATCCAAGTTAGATCTACATATTACAGCCTCTGATAGTTATCTTGGTTCCATACGTGTGATGTATAGTACCACCTTGATCTAGATGCGTATGCTAAAATCCATTTAGATAGTTCTCTTTGGGAAGTAGAAAAATAATGTCTCATACATCTCGTGGTATAGTTTCTCTTCTACCCATTTACACATAGTGAACTCAAGTCTAGTCTTTGAATGTCTAAGAAAACTCATCCTCTATGCTCTTGAACCATGTTTCCACACTTTCCATCATAGGTGCTTTGGATAAAGATGCATGTCATTTCTCACAACAACTTCAAAAGAGGTCTGACAATGGAACGAAGATATAGTCATTGTTGATGGTGAATCACAAGCACCCCTAAATGTCTGCAACTTGATGGGTTGAGACTCTCGGTGCGATTGCATAACATGGAGCTTTTCCCAAGTGTGGGACCTTGCGGGTGGGAAAGCTCTCGGATGAAGTTTGGTTCCTATTCCTCTATTCGGATGCACACATAAAAATGCAGAGGTTTTACTAAAAACCTAATCTAACTTGCTAAGGAGATAGGGTAAGAAGATGCATAAAACAAACCTACACTAATAAAGGTGATGCGAGGAATGAAGAAACATCTGTCTTGCCAATAAACACAAACCATTAAAATGTAATGCAAGATCATGCATAGATAACTGATTTGTAGTGAAAGATAAGGAGGATACAAATGAACATAGAGAGGGTTGAGAATCATCCATAGATATGCATTATTTGCTCCAAATATTGACACAATACACTACAAAATTGCAAGAGGCAAAGTTGCATTATAGTTTTAGATGGGAGGTTTGAACTCCACAATTTCACCTATCAAAGAGAAGAAGGGAGGGGAAAAACAAAAATGTCCAACCTTTAGAAAGAAGCCCCTCCTTACAATTTATAGGGAGAAAAAGAGAGGGAGAAGAGAGGAATTTGAAATATACCCCAACCACCTTCAGCCTGCACTTAATTCATCTCAGTATGGTAGTAGGTGAGAATCCTAACAAACCCAAAAAAATGGCGAACTATAATTTAAATTTTTTAAGAACATTTTTCTCACCCAATTAGTTGGATAGAGGACCTCATAAGCTTTCTAAAAATTCCAACCTTGCATGAATCCGAGCTCCCTGTGAAAATTTATGGCCATCTGAATATTCCCGCGTCAGGGTCTATTTCCAGTCGGGTTCGGGATTCTCCTTTGCATTTACATCGGGTTTGGAGGATGCCTCGACATGTGTTTGATGCTTGTGTTTTCTTGAAACCCGCTTCCACCGCTATTGCCAAGATTTCCTTTGTTTCGGGTTCGGAAATTGGACTTGCATATGCATCGGGTTTGGAAGGTGGCTCGACATGTTTTCGCCCCATGCTTTCCCGACTCCAAAACCCAATTTTCCTAGGTAGTGTTTCATGTTTTCAGAACTCCCAAGCATCGGGACATGCCTTGCAATTTTCATGCTTCATGTCTCATGTTTCCTGAAACCCAAAACCTGAAATTCCTTGTGTCGGTTTTATAACCTCTTTGACATATTTTCCTTTGTGACGGGTTTTTAAACCTCTTCGACATATTTTCCTTTGTGTCGAGTTTTTTAACCTCTCTGACATATTTTCCTATGTCCGGTTTTTTAACCTCTCCGACATATTTCCTTGTGTCATTGTCTATATTTACCCGGGGGTAGATATATACAACATTCATATTTCATGCCTTTACACTAATAATCTAATCCCATGTGTGTTGGCTAATCACCCAGCGGGCATTGGATGCTCGCCGAGGCAAGCGCTTGGTGCCAAGTTTCTCCTTTATGTGAGTTTCATGAGAATGCATCATCTTAGGATAGATAATCAAATGAAGGTCAAAAAATAACTATACAACATTCTTAAAAACTTAGAATGAGTTATCATCTCATTGTATGCAAAAAATAGAAATAATAAACAACATATAGAGATGGTTCATACAAAAGGGAAATGCATAAGTATTATACTCCTAAACACATAGATGATTTATAACAGAGCATTATATTCATATTAATAGAGTCAATAACCCACATTACATCCCTTGAGGTCATAATAGATCCTCATATAACTATGCAGAGCTAAGTCATGCATCAGAGATATATTATGCTCATCATATTACAAAGAAGAATGAAAACCCATCCCCTTAAATGTGTCATCACTTCCAGAGCTATCATAATCCCTAACCCAAATCATCCTTCATTTGTTTTTATAGGTATTTGTCTCCATTTTCTCCTCTTTTACCTTCTATCCCTTTCTTCTATCGAGTTCTTGTATTTATAACCTTAGCACCCACCGCCATGCCTTCCAGAAGTTACAGATCAGTCACCAAGTGTTAAAGTGGTCCTCCATGGGAGCATGCCTTCACAGATCTGAGCTCTCCACTCCTTACAATGATGTCTTCTGGAACCTTCCATCGCATGCCTAAAATATTCCTTTTTGATCCCACAGTCACCAGGTTAGCACCTTATCCACAAGGGTCATGCTTTTCTTGTGTGTTTCCTAGGATGTTGAATGTGGCTAAGTATAAAACATGTTTTTCCTTTCAAGCGTGCATCATGCGTTACGTAAAATCCTACCAATATCCTTCCCTGTGTACCTTTAACCAATGCACCCTTCTTCAACTAGGTCCCATACTCCCATGCGCATTTTTGTCGAGATGATATTTTAGGGCCCAAAAATAGTTATTCTTCTCCATCATTAGAATATTTCCATCATGGATATTTCCATCCATACCTACTTACAGAATCACCCTAATTGTATCAATAAGCTCAAAGCATACTTAGTTACCACTTACATCCATCCTCACACATCACCTGACTATGTATATCATAAGTTTATGTTCTATCTCTCAATAAAGATCAAATAACTTTTACATCAGATGAATTGCCATCTCAAGAAATGTTAGACCATGAACCCCTTGTATATTCAGATTTGTATTAATAATGTTGGGGTCAAGCACACCTTATATGATAATGGATCCGGCCTCAACATATGTAATATTTCTTTCCTCCATCAATTAATTTTTTAGAAACATATTTGGCTCCTTTATCAATATCTATTTGCAGCTTCGATAATATCCCCAAGTGTGTCTTAGGTACTATTTATCTCCCTATTACTATTGGTCATTACACACTCATCATTCTATGCCATTTAATGTCTAATAAACTCAATTACAACATCCTTATTAGGTGGCCTTGGATCCATGTTATGCATGTGGTCCAAAATACTCTTTATATGTGGCTAAAATTTCATTATCAAGGTGTTTTTTATGATGTTCCAGCTGATCCATTCCCTTTTGAATATTTCCATTATAATGAAAAATTCAATGATACCCCTTGTTATTCTAGTTCTACTCAAAAAATTTATAAATATGGCCTAGGTTGTGAATATTTATTCTGTTGTGTTTCTCTCGACAAGGTTCTATATCCACAAGGAAAATGAGTCACCACACCTTGGGATCTTCATACACAATCTAACAAATTTGGGTTCGAATATCATCCTCCATATCTCTCCCCTCCAGAAGATTATATGGCCTTGCATACTTACTCGGTTCCACTCGTACACCCAAAGCTCCTCAACAATTCTACTCTTACTATTTGGATCACTTAGAAATTTTCACTACCAATGACTCTCTCTTATAATATATGGGTGTTTATGACCACTTTCCTTCTTTTCACCATAGAAAGCACTCTCTATCATCTCTTAGTGTTACCACTTACTTTGGAGATTCTAACATATCTACTCATAGTTTTGATCCTCCTAATACTATTCCTACTTGACCCATACATTGAGGATTGGTCAACTCTTCTCAATGAAAACACCATATCATATAACCTTGGTACATCGGAAAACCCATGAATAATTTTTTTAGTTTCCTCTCTCACACTTGACGAACAAAAAGATATCACGCAAGTTATTCACAAATTTTATGACATATTTGCATGGGACTATAATTAGATGTCAAGAATTGATCCTCAAAGTGGCCATGCATAACATCATCCTTAATCCTAGTGCCAAATTGGTCCAAGAAAAATCCGTAAAATGTACCCGAAATTTACACTTCTAGTCAAAGAATAAACCCAAAAACTATTAGATGTTGGTTTTATTCACATTTTTGATTATCTTGAATGGGTATCCAAAATTTTACCCATTATGAAGCCGAATGTATGGGTTTTATACTACATGACTTCGATATTTAAATAAATCTTGTCTTAAGGATAGCTTTGTGTTACCACATATTGATGCAATTGTCGATTTTTGCCAAATATAATATTTTATTCTTTATTGATGGCTTCACGGGTTATAACCAAATCAAAATCAACACAACAGAACTAGAAAAAAATTCTTTTACTACACCATGGGGAACGTTTTTCTACACTTTTATGCCCTTTTTCCTTTAAAATGTTGGGGCTACTTATCAACATGTGATGACGCACTTATTTAATGATTACATTCACAATATTATCAAAGGTTCTTGTGATGCTATATTGGCTAAATCACAACACCTCTCTACTCATGCCCAAAATCTACACAAATTAATTCAATGCTTACAATAGTATAAAGTACACTTAAATCCCAAAAATACATTTTCGAGTCACGACTTGTAAAATCCTTGGCTATATTGTCTCACAACATGGCATTGAAATCAACCATAATGAAATCAAGTCCATTTTTAACATGCATGTGCCTCAAAATTCATTTCAATTACAATCAATACAAGGAAACATTTAGGTCGTTAGATGGTTTATTGTGTAAATTTTTGATAAAACCTAACCATTAACATGCTTGATGAAGAAAGATGCTAAGTTTGTATGGGATGAAAACTGCCAACAATCATTTAATGTTATAAAAGTATATCTTCTAAATCCACCTATATTAGTCCCTATGAAACCATACTTGTCCTTTCTTACTATATATTTCATCAATGTTTCATGCCTTAGGATCCCTTCTAGCACAACATGAGTATTCTCGGTGAAAAGGGTGATCTATTACATTAGTTAGGCGTTACATTGTTATGAATGCAATTATAGTTATATTGAAAAGATATGTCTTTGCCTTGTCTTCATAGCCAAGAAATTTCTCCATTACCTTCTTAACAAAGAGGTACACATCATTACTAAAGTAGATCAATTATGATACCTCATGTCTCATACTCATATCTTGGACCGTCTAGCCCATTGGCTCAGACTTCTTCTTGAATCTGATTTCAAATTTATCCCACAAAAAGTAATTAAAGGCCAAGTCATCACAAAAAAATTAGTTGAAGCACCCCTTCCTAATGCATCTCCCATATATGAATCTTTTCATTATGATTTCACCACTTATTCCTTCAATTTTGATACTTGGAAAATGTATTTTGATGGGTCTCATTCACTCACTCGAGCGTTGGGGCTGAGATTGTCTTCATCACTCCACATGGTGATCCACTTCCTTTTTCCTACCACTTAGGGTTATCATGTACTAATAACATCATTGAATACAAATCCATCATCCTTGGCCTTATTACTACTCAAAATATCTACATTCATAATCTATGTATTTACGGTGATTCCCAACTCATTATAAATCAAGTTAATGATACATATCACACTAAAGAAGAACACTTAATCCCATACAATATGCTCGTCAAAGATCTCTTAGCTACACTTGAGTCTTACTCTATTATTGCCATCCCCATAAGTAAAATATTGGTGTTGATGTCATGGCTAGTGCCACATCACTTATCCCACAAGACATTACTAATGAACAAGCCACATTCATCATCAGACATTTGTGACATCCTTCCACTTCTTCTTTTCCTCTAGCATCTTGTGTTATCACATGTAGTCACGATTACCCCAAGTTTTTTTCTCCAATTTACAACTATCTATATCATCAAACCATTCATGATTTTCTACCACCGTATTATGAAGCTCCTCTCTATCGCACAAGGCTACCCACTATGTCATCATTGAAGCAGAATTTTTAAGTGTGCACTTGATGGTCACCTATTATGTTGTCTCGGACTTGCCAATATCCACGATGTCATCTCTCAAATACACGATAGTATGTGTGATGCCAATTTCTCTTGAAAATCCATCTCCCAAAATCTTGTGTGTGAAGGCTACTATTTTCTTACCATAGATCATTACTATCTCGAATACACTACATGTTGTGATAAGTGCCAAAATCAAGGTAATATTCACCACGCACCTACATATGACCTCCATCCAATTGCACCAACATGGCCATTTTCTCTATGGGGTTTCAATCTTATTGGTATAGTAAATCCATAATCATGTCATGGACATAAGTTTATGATTACTACCACTACAGAGTATTTCACCAAATGGGTTAAGGCAAAGCACCCCTATGGACTATAACTAGTACTAAAATTTGTGCCTTCCTCACTACTCACATCATTACCCATTTTTACATTCCCTCTACCATTATCACTGATAATGGATCCTCTTTCAAAAATAAGGAGGTTAATAAATTATGCATGGAATTTAAAATGAGACAATAATTTTCTACTCATTATTACCCACAAGGAAATGTCAGCCGAAGCCACCAATAAAACTATTGTCAAAATCTTACGTAAGACTATTGCTACTAGTGGTGATGATTGGCATAATATGTTATTTTACATTGTTTTTTCTTATCGTACTAGTGTATGTATGCCTACTAACGCCACTCCTTTTTCACTAGTCTATGGTATTGAGGCCGTTATACCATTGGAACTTAAGATACCCTCATTGTGTGTTTCACTCAAAGGCATAATTAAAGACAATGAATATTGAAAAAATTGATTACATGAGTTAGAGATGTTGGAATCTTGTTGTGTTCAAGCACTTGAACATCTTCGTGCATATCAATCTCATATCGCACAAGCATACAATCATAAAACTTGTCCTCACAAATTTAATGTGAGAGACATGGTCTTAAAAGAAAATCAAAAGAACACTAATGTCAAAAATTCACTCAAAGCAAAATTCAACCCCAATTGGCTAGGTCCTTATATCATTACCAACAAGATTGGGGGTGGAATTTATCACCTTACAACTCTTTTGGTAAATCCACTAAAGAACCCACACAATTTCATACATCTTACAAGATCTGCGTATGAAACAATGCTTATTTCCTGATGATGAACTCTTGTGTTTTGGTTCACACTCGACTGTTAAAGGCATACTATCCACATGAACCTCACACATTGCATGCTACACTAGACAATAAACATCACATTATTCACACATCACGGATTATTTACACACCTTTCTTGCAACATCTATCACATACTATTTTCACTATTCACTCACGAACATTCATTATATATCTTCCTCACATCTACTTTCATGCACTACCCTCATTTCCCTATGACATGCTCTAGTTCCAAAGTTCATACTAAATAGATGAGGGTTTACATATCAAATGGAAATCATCACATTCCCACATTCAATCACTCAGTCACTCACACACTCTACGTTTTGTGCCTTGATGATCACATATTTTTAGTACACACATATAACCCATTTTTCGATGACACACTCTCATTTACAGATTCGTTATTGACTATTGAGGGGCATTTATAAATGAACCTCATCAAATGCATACAAATCCATAATCACTTGGGGGCACATGGATTCTATCACACTCATTATGCATTCCATTCCATTTACACTTCACAACATACGTGCATATCTTGGTCGCATTTACTTTTTCTTACTTATGCTTTTACATGTAAAATTTTACACATGATAGATAGATATCTTGTATGTCATTATCATTATCATACACACATGCATGTTCACTTTCATTTCTATTTGTTATCACTAATTATATAGAACTATCAGACTCAAAGCATGGATGTTTGGCGCAAGACCTATTACCAGGTCCCCACAACGGCTCATGGGGGCTTCCACTTTTGTACACTTCAAGTGTTATTGTTTAATTTTTGATATCAAAATACTTTATCAGATTATACATGTTTGGTATACTCTTTATCATTCTAACATGCTAATCGGTGTTTCATATGCAACATTTATTATGCATGAATATTTACTTTCATTGTTGTTGGTTACATTATTTTTCAACGTTTGCTCTTGTTTGCAGGATTTCACCTTTGTCTTTTTTGTACACACTTGCCTATTTTTGGCTTAGTGAACCTTAATTTTCTTGTGACATCTTGAGTGATGTCCCATGTTTGAAAACCTAGTTTCATGGTCTACATTATCTTCTTACCTATCTACATTGTCTTACCGCCTCTTATATTACACATTGTCTTTTTGTCTCATTTAGCTTACATTTAAAATGCATGTTTGCTTTTACTAACAATTTTCTCCTAGAAACTTTGTTTTTTTGTGTCTTTGTTTCGACCAAGCACATTCCCTTCAAATGTAGGGTATAGTTTCAACACACCGGTTGGTTCTCCGTTGGATCGCACACTCTGTCAATGACATCATATGCACCCAAAATAAGGGGGTAATCATTTGGGTGAATCAGTCACCCCATACAAGTGCCATACGAGTTATACTTAAGTGCATCATAGTACTAGGTACAACACAATAGTCAATATCGGACAAGGCTAAGAAACATACTTGGCTCCTTAGTGTAGCATAAACACTAGAGCCTAGACTAGAAACTACCTCCTAAGTGACGCTGACCCTTCTTGGATTCCTGTGACCTGGGGGATTTACATAGAATTTGGCGAGTTCAACACATTCTATAGAACTCCACATAATGATTTTATAGACCACACATGACCCTTAGTACTCGACATGTATGCACTACACAACACTTTTTACTTTCATGTTGGATAAAATTATTTGAATTTTACACAACATTTGTAGTGTGTTCGAAATTTTGGGAATAATTTAAATTTTGGAGGATAACACCATAATTTTATCCCTATACTTCTTTCATTACTTACATGAGATCGCTCCAAAACTCATGGCCGACACACAACTAGCGTGAGATCGCCCAAAAAACTATTTCTTCTACAACATCTTCAAGATCCTTTCTACACTCTTTTACTCATCATGGATTAGGCGCACATGTTACTTTTTCATTTTTATATTTTACATACTTTCTTTACACACCTTTTACACGGTTAAATCATATACATTAATACTTGACTACTTGTTTGTTCTTATCTTTTGCAAGTCTATCCTTATGGGAAGCGGTAGTCACTTCATAACATAAAAATAACAATCACGTTGACATCAACAACATGCACATCGTGACATCTACGCATGCATTTTTTCCCTAGGGTCACTTTCATCATCACTTTTTACACGTTTTCTTCCTTAGCATCCACGCTTCACATTTTTTTATCACTCCATGCTTTTTCTTGTCCCTTGGCACGTTCTCATTATCTATCTACATGGTTATCGGTACACATCTATTATATAATTTATGTTATCAATATTTCTCTCAACAACATAAATTGGGGCCAAATGTAGACACTAAATCATGCACTTTGGGTATCTATTTAGTATTTTTACATACCAATATTCATATGATTCCTAATTAAGAAAAGTTCTAATTAACGCATGTCTTTGGCCACCTTCCTTTACTTTATATTTCCTTGCACCCTTACTTGCTCGGTCTTCTTTTTATACCTCAACATTTATCATCCTGACACCTTTGGTGTCCAACGAGGATGCCAAAGACTAAAGTGCTTGTTAGTGTAAAATCACAAAGACTCACGGATGCGAGATCAAGTTTCTAGGTTGATCACTCGGGCATCCGGTGTGATTGATTGACAACATGGAAACCTCTCTCCAAGCGTGGGACTTGTGAACTCGAGAGAGGAATCTCCAAAGAAGGCTGGTTCTGCTCCTAAACTACCCGCCACAAGCTATTCCAGTGCAGTGCAAGCTAATCTAATCCTAATCTAACCATGCCAAGGAGATAGAGAGAGAGAGAAGGGAAAAAGAAAAAGCCTACACTAAAACGGTGATACACCGAGAGAAGGAGAATGTTGGACATCTATCAAAAGCTGCCATGGGACAAAGAGAGGTGAGCAATGGGAAGGATGGACAGATGCATCACAAGCCCAAGGATAGATTTCACAGAAAATGTCCCAAAACTCCATGAACACGGCTCCAAACCTGCAATGAACATTCAAACATGCACTGAGATACCTAAAATGAAGAGAGGAAAGAAGAGAACAAGCAAAAATGAGGAAGGATGGACAGATGCATCACAAAAATGTTTTGTTGCTCGAGAAGTTTGCCTGCAGAACATCATTCCATTAGTAAAAGGTAAAAATGCCATTACAAAGGGAGGAGGTTCGAACTCCATTTTCAACCCTAGAGAAGAAAAGAAGGGAGGGCCAAGTAGAAAGAATGAACCACTTGTTATGTCCTTAGCCAAATCTGGATTTTTACATCGTATGGGTCGAGCCAGGGGGGGAAACATGGAAAACATGCCACCATTCCTCATTGATCGTTGATGCATTAAAATGGCATGGGATATCTTACCAACCCATACCCTACCATCTTTGACCGATTTGGAGGAGAATGCGACCCATTCTGCATTAATTTGGCCGCTAAAATGTCACTCGGCCGTAGAAGAAGAATGCGACCCATTAGCATTAAAATAGGTTGTTGAAACGTCGCCTCTGGCCATTATCACGTTCGAGCTGTTTCTTGATTTTCTCCTCCAGACTACACAAAACTTGAGATTAGCCCCAGAATCATGTAGAGCATTTCAAAGATTTTTGTTGGTATAAAGAAAGTGCAAATCCGAGCTCTGGGTCAAAAGATATGATGATCTGAAGATTTAGGGCACGGGACAGACCAAAACGGATTTTGAAATATTTCCCGCGCTTCGCCACCTGGGTGACACGTGGCACGCATTGATTGGTCGCGTGATTCTCTCTCCTCTGCCTTTCGGTGGGCTTTCTTTTGAAATTTCCTTGTGGGCCCTAGCTGGGACACGTGGCACTATCTCATTGGTTCGGATCAGTGCTCGAAAACTCACCCTTTGACTTTTTGACCTTTTCCCTTGTGACACGTGTCATGATTTGGTTGGTCCTCGGACCTGCCGGCTCTTTCGCGCCCTTCACGTTTTTATCCTGGATGTCCCAAACCATTTGGGACATAAACCTCCGATCCGCCGAAATGGGCTTCCTTGTCCCTCATTCGGCCGATGACACGTGGCGCTGCTTCATTGGCTTTCGGCTCCTTCGGCGATCCGCGTCCGCGCGCCCCATTTTTCCTTGTGCTCCTTATCTTGATTTCGGCCGAACCGGCCTGATTCGGTCTTTGTCCCATTTGTCCCACTTTTTTCGATGCCTTGACCTTTTTCACCGGTTAGGCCGGTTCATACTCGCGCCCAAATGTCCGTTTTCTTCGGACCATTTGTTCCCATTTGCCGAACCGCCGGTTCGGGTCCTTCACATACTCTTGTGCTCCCGAACTATCCCGCTTTCATGAGTTGGTCATTTTTCTTCTTCTTTCGTCGGATCGCTTCGCGTCTGCCGCGTACTTCATCCCACTTGTCCCAAATGCTTGGCGGGCTACACAGAGGAGGCTTTTCAACCGATCCGCGCCTTTGTCCCACACGCCCCAAAAGGCGACCTTGAGCAGACTTAGCCAATTTTCACGATTTTTCTGGATCAATCTACTTGCCTTTCGCAAATTTTTCACATTTTCTCGAGCTTGCTCCCTCCTTCTTCGCCAGAGAGTTAGAAAATATCTAAGAGAACCTCGAAACATGATGTTTTCTCCGAATCAATCAACTTTCCCGGGACTTGAATATTCTAATGTATGTTATCAAAATTACCTGGGGGTGAATTTTGGATAACAGTTTTGGTGACTCAGCGGGGTCATCTGCCTGCTAGATGAAAAGACCAGTTGCCTGAAGCAATCCATTGGGCATGGAGTCATAAGCATGCCTGAAAAATGATCTGAACTTTGAAAAATTCCCTCTGAGCCACTTGAATCCCACTGGACATGGAGTTGTTCTCACCAAAAGGCCACCTCAAATGAACTGCAGGCAAGAGCAAAACTAAGCAACACCAAAAACTATGTATAGAATCGAAAATCATACATGCCCCAAATGGAACATGCAGAGTGTGCACAAGCACTTCTTTTGCGAAAGAAAACTTAGCTACTCTACTCTAACTAGAAGCAAAGGTAAGCTAAACAAACCCTGCAACTAGTTGTGAGAAATAGCTTCCTTTCTTCAAAATTGGCAGCCATGCAATTGATTTGGCGATCGATCATGGCTGTTTGATGGATGGAAAATCAACAAGAAGCTGGTCTTCTATCCAAATCATCAAGGTATCAATGAAAAATCCAATACCTCTTTTAGTTGCTCGCATTTGGATTGAAGAGGTATGGCGGTGATCCTGGTACTTTGAGCTCATCCTCATGCTCAAAAGCAAGCATGACTGGTTGTGGCTTCTCCTTTGGCTCCAATGAAGCAAAATACCGATTGGGAAAGGTATGGTCCTTTGAGTATGCCCATTTGTGATTTTCAACTCCAAGAATGGAGTCTTCAGACCCTCTAAGGTGGATGATGTGGAAGAAATGGTGAAATTCTTCCTGCTCTTTCTCTTCCTCCAATGAAGAACAGGAAGATTAGAATCTTCCAATCTTGATTCCAAAGAGCTGCTGTAAGATGCTTGAGGTGCTGCTGCAAATGAAAGCTCTCCTTCATAGCAGCAGGCTCTTGTGTTTGGAATGTGGATGATGAAAGAGAGAATGGTGAAAACTCAACCGGATCTTCTCCATCAAAACAATCCTCCAAATCGACTCGAGTAAACCGCCTCATCGCTGTCCGTCGCTCGTGTTCAACTTCCTCCATGGTGCCTTCTTGATCTGTAACTTGACCACCATGGTTTCCTTCACTCTCCAATATTGAGTTTGAGAGGTCAAACTCCTCTTGAGCACTAGAACTTGAGAGAGATGAAGTGGAAAGAAGAACCGAAGGTTCTCCTGTAGCTCGCTTTGTGCTCGTGAGCCCTTGGATCTGCACTTTTTCCTCCACAACCGGGATGTGCTCCTCTTCTTTTGGATTTGGAGCAGCTTTTCCTTTCTCCAATGTTTGAAGGAAATCTTGTTTTGATTGAACTTTTCTCGAGCATGAAGTTTGTCAAGTCAAACTCTTCAATCTGGCTGCTCTAGAGGACAAGTCAGCCGTAAGATCTTCTTCTTCAACAAAACAAATCCTCACCACCATTTTTCAACCTTAGCCTCTTCTATAGGTTTAACCATCAAGGGAATCCTTGTTATCCCAAATTTGGCAGCCCAAACCTTCAAGTTGTCTGTCATTTCTTTTCTTTTTGGCTCTTCCTCTTGTTGTCCTTGATGACTGATTTTTTCAATTTCTTCTTCCCCACATGGAATTGGGGATGCAAGAGGAGGGATAGGTTGAAACTCAACTGATTTGACAATTTTTTGTGGTGGTGGAGGCGGTGAAACCTCTTGTTTCTTTGGAGGAGGGGGTGTTTCTGTTGGCTCTTGTGGAGGGAATGACTGTTTGGAAGGGAAAAGGAAAGAAGAATCCAGATGAGATGGAAGACTGAGAGGTGGAGACATGGATTCAACATTTGGGATAGCAGATGGAGGTTTTGAAACTTGACACTGCTGAAATGATACAGATTGGGAAAGAGGAAAAGAAAAGGTATGAGATGATGTGCTTACCCGTTGACAAGGTTGCTGAATACTTCTCTCATACACCTCTATTTCTTCAATCCACTTTGCAAGCAAAGGCAGCGTTGCAATCATGAAGTCAAGCTTCTCCTGAGGGCTGTAATGCCTTGGAAAAGGTCCCACCCATGGACAGGGTGCTCCATAACCGATTCCAAAATCTTTCATTTGTGCTTGAGCCCTGGACTGCACCATCCCCACCTCCATCTTTTGGATTTTCTCCAACAGACCAGCATCTTGGATCTGATGGTCTTCATTGTATGCATACTCTTGCTCTTGGAAAGCTCCATAGCCAAACTGACTTTGGCACTGCTGCTCATATGGGTATGCATACTGATCTTGAATCTGCTCAAAATGCTGATTTGGAGGATTTGTAAAACATGTTGGAGGTGAAAAATACTGTTGTTGTTGATGTGAATTCCATGATGGAAATGAAGTCATGATTGCACAACTTCATGGAATGGAAAAGAATGAAAGGGATGGAAAGAAAGATGGATGAAAATGGATGGAAACGGGTCTGCAAGCTCAGAGAAATGGGTTGCTGATCAGATGGAGTCGCCAGATGTGTTTGCAAGTGCCTCCAAAGGCTGAAATCTTCACAGGAACACACCAACTGTAAAACTATTGAAGTGGAAGACCTCAGAGTCCCACCCGATGTACCAAAACTGTTAGTGCAAAATCACAGCACCCCTGGATGCAGATCAATTTTCTAGGTTGATCACTGGCATCCAGTGTGATTGCACAACATGGAAACCTCTCTCCAAGCGTGGGACTTGTGAAACCGAGAGAGGAATCTCCAGAGAAGGCTGGTTCTCGCTCCTAAACTACCGCCACAAGCTATTCCAGCACAGGTAAGCTAATCTAATCTCGATCTAACCATGCCAAGGAGACAGAGAGAGAGAGAGAAGGGAAAAATAGCAAAAGCCTACACTAAAACGGTGATACACCGAGAAGGAGAATGTTGGACATCTATCAAACCGCCATGGGACAAAGAGAGGTGAGCAATGGGAAGGATGGACATGATGCATCACAGGCCCAAGGATAGATTTCACACGTAAAATGTCCCAAAACTCCATGAACACAGCCCAAACTGCAATGAACATTCAAACATGCATGAAATACTGTGAATGAAGAGAGGCAAGAAGAGAACAAGCAAAAATGAGGAAGGATGGACAGATGCATCACAAAACATGTTTTGTTGCTCCAGAAGTTTGCACAGAACATCATTCCATTAGTAAAAGGCAAAAACGCCATTACAGAGCAGGGAGGAGGTTCGAACTCCATTTTCAACCCTAGAGAAGAAAAGAAGGGAGGGCCAAGCAGAAAGAATGAACCACTTGTTATGTCCTTAGCCAAATCTAGCATTTTACATTGCATGGGTCGAGCCCAGGGGACAGAAACGTGAGAAAACGTGCCAGCCCATTCCTCATTGACTGCTGATGCATTAAAACGGCATGGGATATCTTACCAACCCATACCCTGCCATCTTTGACTGATTTGGAGGAGAATGCGACCCATTCTACATTAATTTGGCCGCTAAAATGTCACTTCTGGCCGTGCAGAAGAAGAATGCGACCCATTAGCATTAAAACAGGTTGTTGAAACGTCACCTCTGGCCATTATCACGCGTCAGAGCCGTTTCTCAATTTTCTCTCTCCAGACTACACTAAAACTCAAGATTAGCCCCAAAATCATGTAGATCATTTCAACAGCTTTCCGTTGGTATAAAGGACATGCAAACCGAGCTCGGGTCAAAAGATATGATGATCTCAAGATTTAGGGCATGGGGATGCACTAAAACTTATTTTGAAATATTTCCCGTGCTTCGCCACCTGGGTGACACGTGGCACGCATTGATTGGTCGTGTGATTCTCTCTCCTCTACCTTTCGGTGGGCTTTCTTTTGAAATTTCCTTGTGGGCCCTAGTTTGGGACACATGGCACTATCTCATTGGTCGGAGTCGTTGCTCAAAACTCGCCCTTTGACTTTTTGACCTTTTCCCTTGTGACACGTGTCATGATTTGGTTGGTCCTCGGCCCTGCCGGCTCTTTCACGCCCTTCGTCTTTATGTCCCGGATGTCCCAAACCGTTTGGGACATAAACCTCCGATCCGCCCAAAATGGGCTTCCTTGTCCCTCATTCGGCCGATGACACGTGGCGTTGCTTCATTGGCTTTCGGCTCCTTCGGCGATCCGCATCCCACGCGTCCCATTTTTCCTTGTGCTCCTTGTGCTGATTTCGGCCGAACCGGCCGATTCGAGTCTTTTTGTCCCATTTGTCCCACTTTGTTTCGGACTGCCTTGACCTTTTTTCGCCGGTTCGGCCGGTTCGCATACTCGCGGCCCAAATGTCCCATTTGCTTTCGGACCATTTGTTCCCATTTCGGCCGAACCGGCCGGTTCGGGTCCTTCGCGTCTCTGTCCCGAACTATCCCTGGGCCAAATAGCTTGGTCATTTTTCTTCCTCTTTCGGCCGAGATCGCTTCTCGCATCGCCGCATACTTCGTCCCACTTGTCCCAAATGCTTAGCTGGCTGCCTAGAGGCTTTTGGCCGATCCGCGCCTTCTCGTCCCACACGTCCCAAAAGGTGACCTTGAGCGGGACTTAGCCAATTTTCACAATTTTTCCTGGATCAATCTACTTACCTTTCTCGCAACTTTTTCGCATTTTCTCGAGCTTGCTCCCTCCTTCTTCGGCCTGTGGAGTTAGAAAAATATCTCGAGAGAACCTCGAAACATGATGTTTGCTCGAATCAATCAACTTTCCTAGGACTTGAATATTCGATGTATGTTATCAAAATTACCCTAGGGGTGAATTTTGGATAACGATGCCCTCATCCGCTCTAGGTGCCCCGACCTCAATATGGTTTTTTCACACTTTTTAGGTTCTTTTTAGCCATTTGAGCATCTTATCTTTTTGGTCACCCTTTTTGGGAATAATTATGAAATTCAAGTAAGGGAATCATATAAATATAAATCTATTTGATCATAATAAGGGACCAAAGTACTAATCATTAGCTATCACCACCTAAGGTTGCATCCATTAAGCATCTAAGAGCTCCATTGCATATATTTAGCACCATCCAAGGGACTCGAGGATAGTTAATCTATATACACTTTATAGGAGGGTTAATTATATTCCATGCACACATCTATTACATTTCTTTCAATATAACTACTTGTTTTCTATCAAGTGTGACACACAAGACCCACCTAGGGCACAATTTTACACACACATCCATAGAACTACATTGCGTTTGAGATGTAGTGTGACAATTAATCGTTAAGTCACCATTGTGATAGCTTAGAATAGTCTCGATCCCACATTTTACATCTTTATTTTTTGTATTTGATGTCTCTTTAAGGGTTTTGTAGGTCAAAACTTCATTGCAGGTTTACAATGACTTTGGTGATCATTGTGAGACATCATAGTGACCAAAGGAAAACAACAATGAATACCTTTTGACCATTCAAAGGAGGTTTTCTGATTATTTTTATAGATATGTGTGCCCATAAATAGGTCTATGGAACCCGCAGGTGCTCCAGACCATGCAGATTGTCAATACATAAACTTTTCTGAGGCTCTATGTGACACTTCTCCTTCTCTATTCATCTGGTCAGCACTTCGGCATAATCTAGATTTCAATAAGCTAAGGCTCGTCTTACCCTCTTTGCAACTAGGGTTTCACATTTTATTTCTTAGTTTGTTTGGGTTAATTTATGTACTTAATTACTGCATTTATTTACTTCTACAATACTAGTCATATTAGGCATATATTTCCATATTTATCTTAATTAGTCATTGGCTTCCTAGTTTAATATAATTACTTACTTAGTATACCATGGATTTATGCCATGCAATTCATCCCCTCTACAATACATCTATGTGTTGAATTCTTACATGAGGGTGTTAAATATATTGTCCCTAGTGATCATGAACCATTCAAATATTACAATCTGCGATGAAACCACTGCATTGCCCACTCGACAATTTATGACTACTAATGACACACAACCTATGGATTCTCCACCTCACTTGTCACCTCTTAAAGGTGTTATTTTCATGTTAGATATTTCCCCCAATATGCATCATTTCCTATTCCTACTTCTACAAATTCTATGCTACTTTATTGGGGACATGTCCACGCATCGAGATGTCATCAGCACCTTCTTCATCTTCTCATATTTTGTCACTATTGACACGTCCTCCTTTTACATGTACACTTTTCATGAATGATTCTTATTGGGAGAATATTTTATTTGATCCTACTTATGGATACACTATATGTACACATGATGGCTTGACTTGATTAGGATTCACATTCAATGATTTATATCCTCCACCCCACGATCCTCATATTTATCATGGTTTTATCCACATTACTGTTGCTTATGGTCTTCATATCTTTCACCTCAAATTATTTCTTGCATGAGCTCCTCATGCTTCTCCACTTACACTTGGTAAATCTCACCTTTAATACATTGGAGACACTTTAGATGTTGATTATACTAATATCTCATTTCCTATGCTCTTTAGTCGTGTGTTTATTTTCAATGATCCATTTCTTGTCTATACACATAATCTCACTCGATGGTATGCACAAGGAATTATATTACCCCATTTCACTTATGAATAATATGTTATGGGCATGTACAATTTATGCCTCAATGGATCTTTACTCGACCATCATGTTACGAGTGCTTACCAAATTTCTAATGCTTCTCCATTTGACTTTGACCATGACAATGATGATATTCTAGATGATATTATATGATCTTACTCTTCATCATACACTTGGGGGCATCATTCTCATTTCCCCCCACCCTTTCCTTACATCACTAGGTGTCCATCATTTCTATAGTCACATTATATACCTCATCCTTCACATTTCTAGACATTCATCTTGTGTAATTTGATACACTACTTGTATCATCATTACCCTATGACACACTCTTGTGCTAAGGTTCACACTTGACTATTGAGGGCATATTACATACATGAACCTCACACGCTACACACTTCACACATTTTATATCTACAACATCTTCTTCTTACATCACCCGCACTTTGCACTTTCTTCACCTACGCATTCTACACATTATACACATTCTACACATTTGGCATTACACACTACACCTTCTCACACTTGAACTATTCATAGTACATCTTTCTAGTGTCACATTCTCAAACTACACACTTTCAATCTACATCATTCTAGCACATTCTCTTTGTGCATCATACTATTTTATTCTACATTTTATGCTTCATAATTGAATCTTTCTAGCATACATCTCACTACCCGATGATGCACTCTAGTCTCATGGTTCATACTTGACTACTGAGGGTCTAAATCTAAATTGAACCTCACCTCAATCGCAACATATGACATCTTACACTTCACATTCATGTTCAAATATTTCAAGAATCTTTAACTCGTCATCTTACACTATCACGAGCAATCTTTCTAACAATAATCCTACATTTCAATGCTTGGTCTTCACAATGACTCTATCACACAATGCTATCTTATTCTACAATCTATGTTCTACATTTCATAATCAATACTTCTATCATATTCCTCACATTATTCTACACTTCCTACATCATCAAATATTTTAATTCCTAATTCAATCTTACACATCACATAACATCATTATATAACCTATGCTCCATGTTCTATTGCTTGACTCTTTCTAGCATACACATCAATCAAACCATTTCCCGATGATGCACTCTTTCTCTCTCGTTAATTCTTGACTTCGAGGGGGATGTATAAATGAACCTCATCTCATACATAATCCACTCGGGGCACGTTTCTCCTATCACACTCACACTACATTCCATTCCATCTCATCCATAAGATATTTCATATTTTGGTCACATTTAGTTGTGCTTAAATTTACTTGTTATATGTATACTTTATTACACATGTTAGTCATATATTTTGTATTTCATTATCTTTTATCATATATACATGACGTTCACTTACCTTCTATTTGCGATTGCAAGCCTTACTATTGTATATTTACACACAACATGGGTGTTTTTCGCAATACCTCATACCAGGTCCCCACAAGATATCCTATGGGAATCCACCTTCGTACACACTACAAGTGCTATTATTTCCTTTTTCATATCACATTACTCTATCAGATTATACGCACTTGGATATACTTTATGTCTTTCTAACATGCTAATAGGTGATTCATATGCAACATTTTCTTTACTGAGGAACCTTTTACCACCATGGTTGTCTCATGTTTTACTTACTCTTGTTTTCCATTATTTTCCATTATATTCTATTGTTTATGGGATTTTCCATATGCTTTGTCTTGTGTACACATTGTATGATTTTTTCCACTATGGCCTTGATTGTCTTGCGACATCATGAGTGATGTCCCCTGCTTTTGCGACCTTCTTTTCATAGTTTACGTTTTTTTTTAGATAAGGTAAATAAAATTTGGTTTTGAAGGGACCAAAAAAACCCTTTACAAAAGAGAAGCCAAGCAAAAAAATCCCACCAAAAGAGAGAAAAGGGTGCCAAGTCAAACAGGCTTGATAGAAAGCGAAACCATGGAATGAAGCTAGACCGAAAATGGGCTTACATTTTGAAATAATATAGTTTTTACATTAATACAAAAACATAATCCATAGCTAAGATAGTAGAAAATACCAGCACATAATACTGCCAAAAGGGTAGCCAAAGGTTCACCTTCATTTCACTTTTCTGGGAGGAACTCTGCTCCTAGTACTCAAGAGACTTTCCTTAGAGCCTGTAACTTTAATGATCACCCTTTTTTAGAGTCTTATCGGTGTTGTCTTTAACCTAGGTATTAATGGATTCTTTGTCCTCTCAGAGCTACTCAACACAAGCCTCATATTCACCTTTCCTCCCTCTACTTCGGCTTTCACAACTTGGTCTTGTAGGATGGAAATATTATGTTCTTGTATTATGATTTCAAAATTTGTTCCTTCATCTATTTGTATTGTCTTCTTGCTTATTAGCTTACATTGTTTTCTTTATACATGTTTGTTTGCACAAACACTTATCTTCTAGCCATTGTTTTCATTTTCCTTGGTTTTTGTTAAACATATTCCTTCTACGCATACTAGTATTAGTTTAACATGGCACCTTCTTTTAGGCTACATCCTCCTAAAATGTCATATACACCCCAAAAGAGGAGGTGCATCGATTGGGTGAATCATTAACCCATTCAACACTACATGAGACACATTTCAACACATAAAAAATATATTCTATAGTCTCAGATAGGGCTCAAAATCAGACTTGGGTCCTTACTTTAGCATAGACATCGAGTGCCTAGAATCAGACTTCACCACCTAGGTGCTTCTGTCCCTTCCTAGGTTCTTGAGATCAATGTAGGCGAGATACACAATTTTCTCAGTATTGGCATAGTTCAAAGTATTTTACACAATATATTTTACAGGATAGTTATAGTCCTTAGCACTCAGCATGCATGCATTACACCTTATTTTCTACTTTTGCATTGTATCGGACTATATTGGATTTGTACACACCATCTGTAGTGGTTTTTTTCTTGAGAATTAGTCAAAGGTTGGAAAATGACACTAGATATTTCTCCTATAGTACTTCTACCATGGCATAAGATCACCCAAAAAACTCACATTTAGCACAACCTGAGCGGCTTGAGATCACCCAAAAACTTGTTCTTATACAACATCTTCATGATCCTTTCCATCTCTTTCATTCATCGAAAATAAGGTCCATCCTTATCGGAAGAAGTATTCAACATCAACTCATATCAATTACACTTAAAGCATGACATCAACAATAGGTACAATGTAACATCTACACATATGCTTTCACCCTAGGGTCATCATCATCACTTTTTACTTCCTCTTCTCTAGCTTCCAAGCTTCACTTTTTATCACTTCATGTTCTTTTTTTCTCTTAAGACGCTCTTCATCATTGATCCACATGGTTATCGGGTATGTGTCTCTATCTACTTTATGTCACCGACCTTTCCCTCACCAACATAAATTGGGGGAAAATGTAGACACTAAATCACACACTTGGGTACATTTATAGGTCCTAATCACATGTATTGTATTTATATATTTCCTAAGGGAGAAAAGTACTAATTGATCACTATATTTGGCCTCTTAGGTTCCTCTCTGGTCTCCTTATTGGCCTTACACACTCTACTACTCAATATGATATTTGATACTTCACCTTTTCTACGTCTCTAGACACTAGCACCCAGTGCCCTCATCCCCTACGGGATCCCTATACCTCTTTGTATTTTACTCACTCCTTTTGGGTCCTTTCTATCTATTTGGCATCCTTATCTCTTAGGGATCATCCTTTTAGTGATCAATCATGAAATTCAAACAAGGGAAGTATATAAATACAATGTTATGGGATCAAATTAAAGGTCCGAGCTCTTATCATCTACTATCACCACCTAATGTTTCATTAACAAACATCTAAAGAGAATCATTGAATCAATCTATCTTCACTCAAGGGAAGAGGGTTGGTTATTTTCATACACTTAATAGGAGGGTAGTTTAACATTTCCATGCACACATCTATCTACATCTAGTTACTTACTCGATATCAGTACGATATACACAAGAGCCACCTAGGGAACCATTCCACACACATACACATAGAACTAAATTGGGTTCTATATATAGTGTGGCACTCATTCATAAGATCACTTGTTTTAGAGTTGAGGGCGATCGGACCCCTCGGTTGCATTATTTTATTTTTAGGATTTGATGTGCTTTTGAGGGTTTTACGGGTGTATATTTTTTATTATAGGTTATCGGTGACCTCGAAGGTCATTGTGTGACACTATAGTGATAGATAGGAAAGGATTTGGATAACTCGTAACCCTATAAAATTCATTTCCGAGAGATTCTACGTAGACCCTAGTGCACAGAGAGGGATCCACAGCACCCAAACATTATAGTACCGATCCAGTGCCCTGGTCCCCGCTTCTCTGTGCTTTTTCATTTTTATGAGATCGGTTATGACATCCTGCACTTTGGTTATATCATTCTTCCACTTTTTCACACCACCAATATATTTTAAAAATCAGCTAACTGACCTAACTCTTCATTGCACTTAGGGTTTTTACTTTGATGTTTTATTACTTGCATTGAATCATATCTAACAACTTTTTATTATTGTTTTATCATTTACTCTACAAATAAGATCCTAGTAAATAGATTATTTATGTTAAATCAATTTCAAAATATTCCATTATAATCTGAATTTTTCATTTCAATATTTCTTGTAAGTTAGAGTGCGATTGTGTGCACGAGTAGGTCATTTGAAAATATTTGAAAGATAAATCACTTTATAGGAGTTTTTATTATTCTTTAGACTTTATTGTAGCTAGTATGGGACTCACTTAGCTAGCATAGGACTTGGATATTCAAGTGCAAGACTTTCCTAGTAAATCACATGAATCACTCTCGAAGCACAACACTCCCATGATCAAGCACATGACTTACATAGTCAGCACATGAATCTCTCTAACTAAAATTACAAACCTCCAAATGAGAAATTGAGAGAGGTTTTATTTCCTCTTATTTTTAGGAGTAAATACCACTCTCCATTTTACACAACAATAATGGTTATGAAGATATCCAAATTTTATTTTTTTAATGAAGAAGGTTTTAAGCACGGGACTCACACAATTAGCATAGGACCCTCTGTGTAATCGGAAGTTACAAGCCTCCAAATGAGAAACTAAGAGAGGTTTTTTCCTCTTTTTGCTATGAGGAAAAAACTCTCTCTATTATTTACAAAACAATAATGATGATATCCACATTTGAAATTGTTCGCAGAAGAAGGTTGTATATGAAAAAAAAAAAGAGTTAAGTAAAAAGTTTGATATATCCCTCATTTCTCAATGAAAACCAAAATTTTAAAATATTCTAGAAATATTACAAGGATCACGAAACCCATAAAGTGTTTGAAAATATTCTTCAAATTGAATGCATGGTTGTGATTAGAAAATTATGGATGAGAATATGGTAGAACAAGTTCTATCATTGTGAAATATTCAATCATGCAAGAGCGGACTTGGAAAATGAAAGAATTAATTAAATCTAGAGTTGTAGTGTTTGAATAAATCCCTTCCACATTTTTCTCCTTGTCAATTAATATAATTATTTAAATACAACTAGAATGCATAGTTAAATTTAGAGTTGTAGTGTTTGAATAAATATCTTCCACATTTGTCTCCTTTGTAATTAGAATAAGTAGTTAAATGCAAGTGGAAGAAGTAGTTAAATATGAAGCTATAGTGTTTGAATAAATTCTTTCCACATTTGTGTCATTAAAAAGTGGAAGATGTAGTCAAGTATTGCCCAATATTCTAGGCGGGTAGTTCTATACTCTTGGAGTTTTACCAAGGGATTATTTATAAGTATCTCTCCAAAGCACTCAATGCAACAAGAGTAGTAGAAGATGGATGATTTTTGTAACATCATTTCTGATTAATAAAATCTATAGTTCAAGTATCTTGGTAGCAGCTTGTGTTTAGTTTTTAACCCAACTCTAAGGGAAGAGAAAGGGCCCACTCTTACCCAAGGAGGATGATGGTTTATTGTTTTTAGAATAGAATCATTATTATTTACTTAGATTATTTAAATCAGCATTGTGTGTTTTATTTAGCATTTTTATGTGAAGCTTCACTTTCATCTGTTTACTATCATTTCTTTATTTTTTAGTTATTTATTTTAGTTTGTTAGATTAGATTTATTTTTAGTTATTTATTTCAATTTTTATGATAGATTTAATTTCAATTATTGAATTTCCTTTCAAGTGTTTTCAATTCTAGAGAAAATAACTATAATATCGTAATTTCCTTCAACCTCTTTTGCATATAGCCTCTAACACCATCTAGTTTTTACATTATTTAAGATTAAATGATGATGAATATAAAAACCTCATCGACCACGCCGTGTTTTGTAAATTTATTCATGTAATGAGAATTGAAGGATGCTTACAACCCAAATTTGAATTTATTCTAGGTAGTAGGCTACTAACCATGCATACAAATGTACCAAGAATTCGTAAAAAAAAAAAATCATATAATGCATGATAAAGGTTTGCTTCTATCAACCTCTTGGCAAACAATATTTGTAACTCAATTTTCTCTACATTAATCAAAGCATTTTCTATCCACTTCATCCTTACATGTTTTTGAGGGTCTTGGAAAACGAACCAAAATGTTATGCATCTAGTTTTACCTCTACTACATACTCATTTGCACAAGATTTTGGATGTCAACCTGCATAATTTTCACTTACCTTTCACATTGTCCTATCACGTTGTAGTGTGAGCTAGGGTGATCTTACGAGGAAGATTGGAAGGTTTCCATGTCCCCATCGAGGGTAGCATGGTTTAAGTGGATTAGTTAAATAAATAAAACTTGAATTTGTAAGTAACTTAACATTGATAAGTAGAAAATACCATTATTGACAAAAAAAACATCTTGCTCATTTATTAATCAATAGTTACATAATTACGGTCATGATATTCAAGTGACTAGTGTAATAGTAAGATCTCTACTCTATAGAAGATACAAGACTTAAATATTCTGGCTCTCTTTCACTTGCTTACACATACAATTCACTTATCCTCTACTCTATTGTAAATATAATGGATCCCTCATGAGGTATTTATAATATTGTGGAATTTTCCTTCACTAGTATTCCAAGAGCTATTAATACTCCTCATGTTAGAACTACCGAGTTTAACTAGTATGTCATGTGGTAGATAAATATAGCTACTAGTTGTCATACATTCACTCTTCATGGTGACCTGTTAGAAGTTCATTGTTTTTTCTTAGTCAAGTTCCAACTTTTTCCATTCTTCTTTTGATTCATACAAGTGTCCAAATCCATAACTGGTAGTGCATTTTTGTCCCTATCTATACTTTTTCTTCTTTACTTTGTACGCCCTTATCCAAAATTTTCCTTATGCATGCTCTTCTATCCTTTTTGGTGGTGCCATTTCCTTTCCTTACTCTATCAATTGGTCTTTATTTGCATCTTCGTGTATGTCATGTATCCTCTTTTCATACTTGTTTATATCCTTCTCTATGTGAGTGTTCTATGATTTTCTCTTCGTATATCATTCCCAAAGTTTTGCATGTCCTTCCATAAAATGGTATACCTTGAATAAAGAATGTTTTCTTGGTCCTAATAGAGGACTTAATGAATAAATACTTAAAATTTATTGAGTCTAACAACTTTTTATCCTTACACAATGACATGTCAACAAATTCTAAAAAACGATGCATTAAATCCATAGTAATACACCAAGCAACAAGTTCCAAACTTCATTTATCATATTTTCTATCCCATGGTAGGGCTTACAATTTGGTCGAGGATTTTATAGCTAGTCCTATCTTACTTATAGTCTTGGAATAACATATTTTCCAACTTCTATTTCAAATTCATATTTTTTTAGGTCTTATACTTCATCTCAGTCTACTTGTGTTAGTTAAATCATCTATGAATCCCTATATAAGTAAGTAAAC
Source organism: Taxus wallichiana var. yunnanensis (assembly GCA_018340775.1). Lineage (NCBI taxonomy): Eukaryota > Viridiplantae > Streptophyta > Pinopsida > Cupressales > Taxaceae > Taxus > Taxus wallichiana. Next base: position 556,245,816 of record CM031237.1, read on the forward strand.
ACTACCTCATTTTCTAGCCTAGAAATCCTATGACAATGCATTGACAAACTCACTCCCTACACTTAAAAATGAAACTCAAAATCCCTAAATATCAAAATAGGACATATATATTCATTAGGAAAACCCCACATTAGGTTTGAATCTTCTTACCAAGAAAATATAACATATTCTCTCATTCTAAAGAACACAAACATCCCTTCTCACGAGTATTTTAGCATGAGCCAAAGTCAAAGTAAATATTGTCAAAAGACATTGCCAAATATATTTAAGAATCTAGATATCACATGTTAGGTTAATAAAGACATGCATTTTGAGACCCTTCGGTGTAGTTACAACATCAATAGTGCACAAGGGTACCCAAAAACCAACTAATGTTTATTTTTTAGGACTCTTCATCTATGAAAAGGGTATGAGATGATTTTTAATATGTTAAGATAGCCTTATTTCATTATCAACAACTAGGGTTTGAAAATGAAAAGCAAATCCAAGTAGATAAACAACATAGAAATTAGTAGAGTTAGAAATAGAGAAATTTCAACAACATATGAAAGGTTCAAAATCATACAATATAGTCCTCATAAATCGGTGCGGTCTTTCCCTAAGATTGTTTGTTGTATGTGATTTCATTTCTAAAGATCCTCCATTTTTATATCTTCCTATTCCAACATTGCACATTCGAGAATTTCCTAAAATCATCTACAAAAAGCTAGGTGTACTCATCCTCTTGTGTTTTCAAGTGTATATCTTATGTTATAAGTATTTAGAACATTATTATGATATTATATAATTAATTTTGGAAGTTAATTAGTCAAAATAGCCATTTGCATCTAATGATACATCCACTTAGTGTAAATTAAATTCACTAAAGACTTTAGTTTAACATTTGACTTAATCTAAAAGGGTGTAAACCGGAATGATATTTGTAATAGGTGCTCTTGAAAGTGTTAGGTTAGTGCTTGAGTTTATTTTCTCAATCTATTTCCTAGTGATTTGCAATATAACTATACAAATTAAAACATGATTTATTATATTAGGACATGAAGATCGTGTTCTTAAGGTAGATTCGAGTTTTGGCACATATATATTTGTTCACATATAATGGTCCAATCTCCACAAAAAAATGGTTAGTATGGTATTGTAATATGGTTTCTCTAGGAGTTTATTGTCTTAAATTTTGGACTTTTTTCTCATATTTTCATTTATGATTACATCATGATTCATTTCTTTTATCATATTTATGTCTCCAACCCTCATTTTTTGATATTTTCAAGTATTTGATTATTTCTAGTTTGTTTCCACACTTTCTAACTATTTATTTGTTTTATATTTCTTCCAAAATTTTATAATTACATATTAGAGACTACCAAAATAATTGCAAATGGATTGTTAAATTAATGTTGTAGACCATAATTTTTGGTCCATCATAACCCAATATACAACATTAGAGAGAAATCATTAAATAATTAGATAAATAATTAAACTTGTATTTGGTTAAGATATAGGATGGGGATGAGACTCATGGATATTGGGGTCATGTATTCCAAGACTCAAATTATTCTTCACAATTTTGGGCATGGAAATTTTTAGTGGAGAATTTTCATAATCTCATGAAAATTGAGGATTATGGAAATTTGAATTGGCAAATATTTTGTGATTCAGTAGCCGACTTATTCTCTCGAAAAATTCGACCAACATGTCCCTTATACTATTCATTTCACCTATATTTTACACATATATAAGATCTTATGAATGTAATTCACCACCATTTCAAATCATTTCATGTGCATATTCACGAAGTAAACATAAGAAACCTCTCAACCATCCAACTTAGATCCGTCCAACCCTAATCCATCCAACACTTGATTTGTCCAACTCGAGCCATCCACCCTCGATCGTCCAACCCTTTGGGCATAACTCTTCCAAACCCTTAGTTGTCTAACCTTGAGCCATATATACCCTTAGCCATATAACCCTTAGTCATCCAACCCTAAGCCATCGACCCTAAGCCATCCAACCACGAGTCGTCCAACCTCGAGAGCCATCCAACCACCGAGTCATCCAACCCCTCGCCATTTAACCACGAGTCGTCTAACCCTAGCCATCCATCCCATCATCCATCCAACCCCCATCCGTCTAACCCCTCATCCATCTAACCACTCATCCTTCCAAGCCCTCATCCATTTAACCCCTCATCTATCCAACCCCTCGGTCGTGAGCATTCCAACCCCTCGGTTGCCCAAACCTTTTCCGTCTAACCATAGAGCCATCTAAGAATTTTCTGTCCAACCCTTTACCATCCAACCACTACCGTCTAACCCTAAACTATCCAATCTCAGAGCCTTCAAACATAAGATCTATCCCTAAGAAGTCATGGATACTAGAAATCAAGGTAAGAAGGTTACTAATTCATCCATGGATACTAGAAATAATTTTCTTGGTTATTTTGGAAAATCACAAAAAATGAAGGGGGTTTTTACATCAACTGAAAAATATCGGTATGTGGCATGTGCTATTTATAGGTTATTTAATCTTACAATATTTAATAATTATGTTTTCCATCTTTGCTCTTGGAACTCTTTATACTGTGTAAAAATTTAACTATAGATAAAATTAATACTATATTTGTAAATATTTTATAGAATTATATCTGAGATATTTTAGAAATTTCTTCACAAAATAATAAATTTAAAGATATCGATGATCCATTATATGTTGAGGAAAACATTATGTCCCTTGATGACATAGAAGTACAATAAAATTGATCGAATTCTCATGATACACTTGAAAAGGAAGCTTCCATTCCAAGATCTATTTCAAGAAAAAGGAGACATGAGAATCAAGATATTCCTACTTGAGAGCCCAAATGCAGAAGTTGGACCCTATTAAAAAAGAAAAATGTCAAAAGAAAGAGGGAAAAATGGACAATTGGAAGGAAATTCCAGTTCGAATGGGCTACAAAATATCCATTTATTGAACTTGTGTACACTCAAAATGGTAATGATGTTCCAACACAATGTTGATGCAAAATATGTGGTTGGAAACAGAGGAAATATCACATGATGAAGCTCAAACTAGACACAATTGAAAATAATTGTGGGAAAATATACATTTCCCAAAAGCAAAAGGATGGCAGCATAGTCAGAACATATAAACGGAAAGATGTAAAATATTTTCTATATGTCAAATATGCATAAGAATATGAAAAGGAACAAAAACGTATGAAATATGTGAATGAAAAAGGTGGGACCATAGTAGTAAGATTTGTAAAATATATGGAGGTAGAAATGCATGCAAAAAGTATTCAGTTTGCTACCGTATTCCATATATTGAAAAGGGGAATACCGATGTCTGATTTCAGAAAAAATAAAATTATGTATCGGGTTATTAGTCTCTGAATGTTTCTCAATCTCATTGGTCGGATACTAGTGGGTTTGGGAAATTGTAAAATGTCTATCTTTAGTAGAAAAGGAGGATCTAAAACTATGTGTTCAAAAGGCTAAGTATATTTCACTTTCAATAGATGAGGTTAGTCCATTTGATAATACTTCATGGATTTGTATTCATGTTTATACATTTTCTAATGAGATAAGAACTCCACACCTCTTAGCAATTCATAAAATAGTGAGAATTTCAATTCTGAAAATATTTATAAATTGGTGGTCTCAAGAGATGAAGGATGTTGTTGCGAAAGGATGAATTTGCCATTGCAAAAAAATTAGTTTGTGTTGGAACCAATGGTGCAAGCTGTAATGCAGGGAGCCATAAATGGTCTCTACGTTAGACTTCAAAAACTATTGCTCTGTATATGGTTATTGTCCATTGTATGGCTAACATAATTAATTTACCTTACAAAATTGTGAGCACATTTGAAAATGTAGCTAAAGTGGAGGAATTGATACGTGATTTGCATGCTTATTATTCTAGCAGTCTAAAGAGATTTTTAGAATTTCAAAAATTTGTAATTGGACTAACAGAGGGAAAAAATATTCTCAAAGATGTAGATACCAGATGGATATCTATGTATGAACCTACCTATAGAATATTTGATGAATATCCTTCATTGACAAGATTTATGTATAAATATCATAGGATGTAGATAAAGATAAAGATCTATTGTGTCATCTAACAGACATAGAAACTTTAATCACACTTTGTAGTATTTTTCCCATGTTGAGGGAGCTTAATATTTTAATGAAGCATGCACAAGATTGTTCTTTCTACATAAGCGGCTTCATAAGACTCGGAAGACATGTGTGTTGGAGTCTTAGAATTTTATATATTTGACGGGATTTTTCGGGGTGTTACTTTTGAAAACTAGAATGCATTGACAAATTTAAAAGATCACATGTGCTTCTTAAAATACAATATACATGATCATCTATGCATTATAAAGCACATGGAAAGGAGATTCCACTTCATACATTCCAAAAAGAGTTGATATGAATGCCTCGGAAATAGAAGAAATAAAAGTGACACGAGAATTTATATGAAGCGGTATTAATGGAAACAAGGAATAAGTTGAGAAAGATCTCTGAATCGTTAGCTAAAGAGATCCGAGAAATATTCAAAAATGATAAAATTGAAGCAATGATAGGAGTTGTAAATCCACATTTTTGGAATTTGTGCAGGGGAAACCTTATACATCTATCAATACTTTATTTGTCAAAAAATGGGTTTTCTAACTGACCATTTCTCTAAGATGAAGAGATAAATGGAGTTTACGTAGAAGGTATTTTGACAAAGAAAATACTTGGTTCCCGATCAATGGATATTTCTAATACTACGATAAGACAAGTTTAGCTTCTACAAAACCCACATGATTATGGTGCCATCAAAAGGATTTGGAAGGATATTTGTTCAGAGTAGTATTCTAAGTGAAGATTTGAGCGATTATATTAAGTTTTATGAACTCAGTCAAACTATGATTTTTGGTTCTATGGAAGATGAGAGAATTTTTAGTGCACCATCCTTTTTAGAATTGAAAGTTTGAAACAGATTGGACATGAATCTAGAAAGTTGTCTGAGGTTGTATGTATCATATTACTCAATGAAGTTTTTCCCTTATGATAGAGCACTCACATTATGGAATTCACTAGAAAAAGAAGAGGATTTAGTAATATTCTACCTAACCCATGGGTTGGAGACACATCCACAAATCATGCTACTGTTGATTTCAAGAAATGAATGAAAGTGTTGATCAGGACTATTTCAATTCACATAGATTTCATTATAATTATTTAATGTAATAAATTATAACTATTAATGTATTTCATACGGATATTGCAAATTTCAATCAATGTAATATTAAATATTTGTTTTTTATCTTTAGATTTTAAATTTGAAATAAGAAAATATATTTCTTTTATATCTATTAATTTATTTATTTTACATCTACAAGAAATAAAAAACGTAAATATTTTAAACAAACAAAATCGAGTAAATTTAAGAAGCATTTACGTAAATAAAGAGATGGAAATGTCATTTGTATTATTTAGAAATCGAATAACAATATATAGTTACAATTCCAACTCCCAAAGCATCTTGTTGAAATGGTTCTCTCATGTGGCATATTACTTTATGAAGAAAAGTACAAATTCATAAAGCATTGTCGGCCAATACAATTACAAAAGGGGGTTGTCGATACATTTCAAATCTTTCAAGGGTGGTCGAGTTGCGGGTTAGAAAACTATTAGCTAGCAAGGTAGCCTTCTAACCCATAATTAATGAACCCATCCAAAACTTAGCCATCCAACCATTAGCCATCCAACCCCTCAACTAACCAACCTACCATCCAACTCCTTAATTGTCCAACCCATCAACCATCCAACCCACTAGCTCAACCCATAGCCATCCCCCTCTACCGTCCAACACTTTAAGCTGCCACATATAACCCTTCAAACCCCAGGCCTTCTAACTCCCAATGATCCTACCCACCCATCCAACCCTTGGCCATCCAACCCTTAGTCATCTAACCCGTAATCGACCAACCATCTTGTCCAACCCCATGCTCGCCAAACCCACTTGTCTAACCCTTACCTATCAATCCACTGCCCAACCCACCCATCCGACCCTTAGCCATCTAACCTACCCATCAACCCACTCATCCAATCCCTTACCCATCCAACCCACCTATCAACCATCCAATCAACCCATCCTACCCACCCATCCAACCTCATAACCATCCAACCAACCCATTCAACCCCATAGTCATCCAACCCATTTGTAAAAACCTTATCCATCTAACCTTCCCATCAAACCCTTTTCCGTCCAACCCACCCATCTAACCCTTAGCCGTCCAACCCTTAATTTCCCAACCCCTAAATTTCCAAATGTCCAACCCACCTGACCAAACTTCTTGCCCATCTGCGCATGCTAAAATTCCTGGCCTACTATGCAAAACTAGGGAAAATTGCTCTCTGTGAAATCACCTTTGCCATGAAACATATTTTCATAAATTTATCCAACGATTTGAAAGTTGATTTTTAAGATTTACTAAAATTTCTAAACTAATTTTTTAGAGGGACCTTCTTAAAATGAACCCTAATTACAGTAGTAATAAACATAATAATGACAAAGATAGGCTTCAAATCAAACTGGTGGGTAATCCTATTATGCTAAACATCCCTTTTGGCACTAGCACTTATGTGGTGGTTAGATAAAGGGCTTCTTGGTTGCTCGAATGGATCAGAATGCTCTACACGAAGCATAGAATGGTTTGGGGTGGTGAAGATAGATGTAAAATTGGTTTGGGTTTCTTTCTCAGGTGAATTGGAAGAAAGGACGTTGTTGTGGTTAGACCGAAGCCTACTGACTTCAAGAATATAAAGTCTAAAGCTTGGGAGACTATCGCTAAGAGTGGCATGTCTGCGTTTCCCAAGATTGGTGAATGCCCCATCCTACAAGGAATTTAGAAATGTGTGGAAGGTTATGTTGACCGATGCTAACAAAACCTAGACCAAAGCCTTTCTCTAATTTCCATTGAATATGGGGATTTATTTATGTCGGTGCCTTTCGGTCTAAAAGTATTTAGAATTCCGCAACATGTATGTTATGTGTCCTTCCATCCTTGACTAGACCTGATGCTCTGTGAAATTAGGTTTATCCAGAGGATATGATATCTATGGATCACTTTGGCTTAGTTCTGCAATGGAATGACACCTCATGCTTCTCCCTCATTTAGTTAATTTGTGACAAGTGGTTACCCTAATACATGTTATGTGTTACCTTGTGGGGAGGGTGTTAGCCGGACCGATGTCCTTTGTATTTTGGTTTATTTTTCTAACTTGAAGTCTACATAATGCTCGACATGGGCCTAAAGAAGAATTCCTCCATGTGTCCTACTACTTGGGTGGGAAATTTTCTAAGTGTTGTGGTCGGAATGAATTTTACGGGTGTATGGGCATCATGTGGTGTTTTTAATGGAATTTATATTATATATGGGTTTTATTTTTATTTAGTCTACCTTATTCATATATCTTTATATATAATATGTAAAGGATATTTCATATTGTTCAAGGTAGGGATCCCTTAACCCTCTTTCACCATTAATAAAAAATATTAAACTTTTTTACAAATATTAAATAAATGTTGCTAATGTATTAATTATCTACTTATACCTAAATATTTCTCTTCTTAAACATGTGAATGGTTGTATTCTATGAATCGCTAAGATGAATACACTTATCCCTATAAAGATTATTTGGATGGTTTGTAATCTAAATAGCCTCCCTATAATTCCAAAAAATCACACACAAATTTACAACTAAAACCAATTTTTTTTTCAAAAGACTTAGGATCACTACTTTGCTGACACAATAATCCCTGACACCTACACATTCACAAACCCACTAATGCAATGATTTCATTTTACTTAGAACAAGAGATAAGGGAATAAATCATACTAAATTTTAAAAACATGTACAACTAAGCCTACTAATAAGGCTTGTAAATGGGAGATACCATCATATGTACTATCCCTTTTCCATCTATGAAGGAATAATGTCCATCCTTTGGTTCCTCTAAGATAAGAAACACAACAACACACACCCTTTTTCCTTATATTTAAACCACCCCTTTTCACTCCACTAAGACTAGACACAAATTCCCTTGGTTCCTCCAATGTAAAAACACAAAAATCCTTAGTCGTCCCTTCATCTAACAACCCCTTTTTCCTCCACTAACAATGATGCGTTATCACCCCCACAAATGCATATACACTTGCATGTAAGCTTGAAAAAAATTATATAATTTTAATATATTCTTGAAGGATCAATTTCAAATATAATAGTTAAGATGGTTAGAGAGAGAGAATTAATTACCATATCCACAAATTACATTAATTGTAATTTAGCTCACACATTTAGTAAAATATAATTTCTTAGTTAATATTTTGTTTTGCGATATGTTAGAAATACGAAAGAGGCATAATCCCCTCATTTTCAAGTTATGGAATTTTGTTCAGGTTTACCATGTTTCTCTCAAAGAAATACCTCACTTTTCTTTTGATTGGATCTTAAATCATGTGTTATACAACATACTAAACTTTTATAAAAATTTCACAAGGAATATTTTGCCATCGATTTCAAGGTACAATTCAAAAACACATTTAATTACAACTTAGTTCAAGGATTTTATGAGAATATGACACCCAAAGTTAAGACTTTATGGGCATATATGCTCGTAGAGGTCACCTAGATATATGATTTAATAAAATTAAATATAATATAAGAAGACTACTAATTAGATAGATAAAATAATAAATAAGAAAGATCAAGAAAATAAAATACAAGTAAGAGTGGAAGATAGGGTTTAGAAAATGACTCATCTTGTATTTGCGAGATCTGAAGCCCGATTCCATACTTGGAGACTGATCTAGAAGGGTAGACTATAGGATATGTAAGCTCTATATCATAAAATGGACTATAAAAATCTTAGGGATGGAAATGCCTAGACTAAGACAGGGCGAGTTGGGCATTAACATCCAATCTAGGAATTGGTGTATGCAAAAATACTCAAGATCATCGATTCTTTCTGTGTGTTGTTTGATGTAGGTCACATCATCTTTGTTATGTCACACTTGTGCTTATAATATAAACCATAGTTATATACACAAAACTCAAACACACATTAGATGAATTGTCTAAAATATGAAATGCTCTTGATCAGATCATGACCTCGGTCATCCCAATGTGATTATCAAGAGCATTTCACTATATTTTAGACTTCATGTGGCTACTTGTATGTGTGTTATTGCAATAGTATCCCTTGAGCTAGGATTCCCTATTTCTAGTCACATAAGAAGATATTGGGATACAAATACTTTGTCCCGATATAAATGTATGGTATGGAATTCATAATAAACCCTCCTATGTATTGAAGTATGTAATCCCAAAATGCAATCATTGATGTAGAAGATAAAAAATATTAGATCCTTCTAATAATATGTACCTCTTGAAATGATTTCCCTCCTAATGAGGCTAAATAATACATACATACATATATATATATGATTCCTCTTCTTAATTTTGTTCATTAACAAGTGAAAATATTACCAAGGGTCATAAAAGAAGACAATAAATAAATAACATTCAAAAGATCGGGAAAAAACCAACAAGGAGGACAAGAGGTGCCCAAAGGGGGCAATAAAACCTGTGTACTTTGTTCCTAATGGGTATTCCTATATTGGGTGCTCAAAAGGTGAGCCAATGAAATTGAAGCTAAGTAAGATGTCGGCTAGTATGAAAAATTGTAAGTTTTCAATCAAAAACAAGCAATAAAGATGAAAAGGATAAAAGTAATGTCAAAGAAAATTGAAAGGGTTGTTAATGAATAGTTCTCTCACTTAGGAATCATGCATATAAATGAAGTATTTAGAGGCTATATGTACATAGTAAGTGTGTGATTTAGTGACTACATTTTCCCCCACTTTATGCTTTGGTGAATAATGATTTGGTAGCATAAAGTAGAAAATAAAATCCTACCTTGGAGAGTTGAATGAAGATTATACCCAATAACATGTAAAATGAATGTTGTAGCATGTTAAATGAATGTTGTAGCATGTTGAATGAATTTTGTAGCATGCTAAATGAAATAGTGCAAGATGTGTACCATGAAATTCTAAGGAGAAGGAAGATCATATATATATATATATATATATATGATTCCTCTTCTTAATTTTGTTCATTAACAAGTGAAAATATTACCAAGGGTCATAAAGAAGACAATAAATAAATAACATTCAAAAGATCGGGGAAAATCGACAAGGAGGACGAGAGGTGCCCAAAGGGGGCAATAAAACCTGTGTACTTTGTTCCTAATGGGTATTCCTATATATTGGGTGCTCAAAAAGGTGAGACAATGAAATTGAAGCTAAGTAAGATGTCGGATAGTATGAAAAATTGTAAGTTTTCAATCAAAACAACAAGCAATAAAGATGAAAAGGATAAAAGTAATGTCAAAGAAAAGTGAAAGGGTTGTTAATGACTAGTTCTCTCACTTAGAATCATGCATATAAATGAAGTATTTAGAGGCTATATGTACATAGTAAGTGTGTGATTTAGTGACTACATTTTCCCCCACTTTATGTCTTTGTGAATAATAAATTGGTAGCATAAATTAGAAAATAAAATCCTACCTTGGAGATTTAAATGAATATTATACCCAATAACATGTAAAATGAATGTTGTAGCGTGTTAAATGAATGTCAGTAGCATGTTGAATGAATGTTGTAGCATGCTAAATGAAATAGTGCAAGATGTGTACCATGAAATTCTAAGAGAAGGAAGATCATATATATATATATATATATATATATATATATATGATTCCTCTTCTTAATTTTGTTCATTAACAAGTGAAAATATTACCAAGGGTCATAAAAGAAGACAATAAATAAATAACATTCAAAAGATCGGGAAAACCGACAAGGAGGGAGAGGTGCCCAAAGGGGGCAATAAAACTATGTACTTTGTTCCTAATGGGTATTCCTATATTGGGTGCTCAAAAGGTGAGACAATGAAATTGAAGCTAAGTAAGATGTCGGATAGTATGAAAAATTGTAAGTTTTCAATCAAAAACAACAAGTAATAAAGATGAAAAGGATAAAAGTAATGTCAAAGAAAATTGAAAGGGTTGTCAATGACTAGTTCTCTCACTTATGAATCATGCATATAAATAAAGTATTTAGAGACTATATGTACATAGTAAGTTTGTGATTTAGTGATTACATTTTCCCCACTTTATGCCGGTGAATAATAAATTAGTAGCATAAAGTAGAAAATAAAATCCTACCTTGGAGAGTTAAATGAATATTATACCCAATAACATGTAAAATGAATGTTGTAGCGTGTTAAATGAATGTTCAGAAGCATGTTGAATGAATGTTGTAGCATGCTAAATGAAATAGTGCAAGATGTGTACCATGAAATTCTAAGGAGAAGGAAGAATAAAGATACTAAGTGTGACCTTTGTGTGCATGGAGTGATAATGATGTGTGCGTGTAGTTCCTTGGAATGTTGCATTTTTTGAAGTGTGCTTGAGATTTTCTTCATGGTTTCTTTTGTGTTTTTCCTTCGTTAGGATAGGATATGACCTATAAAAGAATACAAGTGTAGTCAATGCACTAGGTAAATGCAATTGAAATTTAACTTGGAAAATATGTAAAAATGGAAATGCGTATTGAAAAATCTAAACCAATGGGTTAGAGTAAACTTGGAGTATTGAAAGAGAAAGGGATAGAAATTTTTTCCTTCTTTTAGACTCAATACTTAGGACCTAGTTGGAATAACACAAAGAATTTGAGTGTCATGTCGCCAAACTAGGGATTTTATAATCCTAGTGCTAAAATTCAGATATAAGAAACACATCGCTACTAAGGGAAAGTGTATTGGGAGATCAGTCTATTTTTCCCTCCAATTTTTAATGCTTCCCTATGGATAAGTGGCACTAAAAATTATCACAAACCTAATTTTTAACTAGCTTGGGGTGACACAATGTTCCAGGTATATCATTTTCCTACATATTCTTTAGGCGTCACCTCTTTGTTTGGTCACTTATTTGGTTCCTAAATTAGTAGTTAGTTCCTATTAGTAATTGATTGCAATCTGAAATTGGTTATGTGACGGTTGAAAGCTCGGTGAAAAATTTTCTTGTGTAACTAATGAAACTGACTTGTAACAATTTAACCCCAAGATAGGATGCCCATGTGGGACACTCTTGCCCATGTGTTGTTGTTTGTTTTAGGTGCTTCTTTCCATGATAATTTTTATGGCCAATTCTATTTCTTAAATTTTTCATGAACTGATCTATTTTCTAATCATGTTGTATGTGTTTCTATAATGTATTGTTGTAACTTTTGCGATGGTGAAAAGTCTCACCCGATATTTTCCCCACTCGTTTAGGGTGCATAAGATGAATAAAAGTTAACAGAGCCCAAAAAAGGAAGGTCAAAAATGATATGCATATCCAATATAGGGATTCTTGTAGGGGAAGGGGGATTATGCATGGTAGTTACCATGGCACAAGAAAAAAAATTGGAAAATGCTAGCATATAAGTGTTAGTGATAAACAAGCAATGCACACATAAATAGCAACTAGTAAAATCATATAGGAAAAAATCAAAAAGGACACGGCGAGGATTTTTTTGTATACATGGGACACCACTAAGGATGTCACAAGATAATCGAATCCATCAAGGATTGTGTAAATAAGTAAACATGTAAACATAAGGCGTATCCCGTAAATAATAGTAAACAAGATACAAGAAAATTAGACAATCGTGATTGGAAGTAATCCTACAAGATAAATGATACACATAAAGCACCCATTAGCATGTTAGGAAAGATAAATATTATACCACAATGTAATATATGAGGAATGAAAATGTTAAATATTGCAATGATAGAACTTGATAATAAGTGGAAAAGGTAGATGCCACCAAGAGCCTCAAAGTGGGACTAGTAATGGATAGGGCCAAGCATCACTCATCATGTAACAACCTATAAGTGATCTTCATTTACCTCAAGATACCATTATAACATACATGTGTGTAAAAAAGATTAATCATACTAGTAACGTTAGTAACATGATAAAATAAGTTGCAACATATAGTAGTATAAGGAAGCAAGAGTACATCCAATCAAGATCTAAGTAAAAATGTTTTGGATTTTTGATTGAAAATATTTGAAATAAATTAGCGAGAAGGGAGGAATAAGGATGCCCCTAATGGGTGTGTGAAAAGTGAGGTCCATGTGAAGAAACCCTCAATATTCAAGTATGAACCAAGAACAAGAGTGTGTCATCGGGTAGTGTGGGGAATTAGGATGCCCCCAAGTGTGAATTCTAAAAGTATATATGCAATGAGAGTACTAGGAAAGGGCCCATGATTAGTTGATGTAAAGGAACTATACATGTGAACATGATCTAGGGTCTGATGGTCATGGGAGAGTGCATGAGGCCAAGTATATGAGATAGGTCTAGATCAAGCATTTGGAGAAATAGAGCATGAAATATGTCTATATGGAGCATGTGAAGCATATGAGTTACTCATATGATGTGGATCATGGTATCTATAGATGTGAATAAGGACTATGAGTAGTATATGTATGTAAAGTAAACTTATGTGGATGTGTAGAAGGTATCATAAGAGGAGCAAGGGCTCCAGATACCATAAGAGGTGTCAAGGCTAAGGATCCATCATGAATAGGATTATATGCACTAGGAGAAAGAGAAATTGAATATGGGATGACCATGGGAGATAAAGACAAAGGTTTTGAAGTGAAATACCTCAAATAGTGATGAGATGTCATTCATGGATAAACTTAAGGAACAAGTGAATAATAGAGGCATGAATTTGGGTCTCTAGAACCAAGGGAGTCCTGAGAGCATATCACAATGCGTAATGAGATCCTATAGTAAGTGACATAGAAATAGTAATATGTCCAATAGTAATGGGTAGGATAATATGGCCATGATAAGTGGGATAATTTCCTGTCATATGAGATAAAGGAAAGCCAAATGATCATTAGAAAGATAATAAGCATGCATTGTGCTTAAATGTAGGATGTGTCATAACATTTTTGACGGCATGGGGCCCAACAAAAGCAGCAATATGTAACATATAGGAGGAGAATGAAGCATTAAAATCAACATTAGTGATAATGATAGCAGGTAATGAGATATCGTAGCACCAATAAGGAATCTAAGGGGATGATCTAAAGAATTAAGAGGAGGTATTGTGTGGTAGGTATAATTAGAATATGAGTTAGGGGTTGACCTTTCATTCTTAGGTAATGGGTAATTAAATAGTTTTAACTTACCATTGTCATTTGTAGATTTCAAAGTAGAAGCTAAGTGGATTTAGGCAACTAGATATCATTGTTGTCAATGCGATCTTGAATCAAATGACGAAGCTTAAAAACTTTTTGGTAGAATTTTCATTACATCTATGGTAATAAAAATGTGCATGTTCATCAAAATCCATGCCATGAATCCTATTAGGATCATACTCCGGAGGAGGTGGAAGAGAAATTGGGTTATTTTCAATGAGTTGGGGCAACAACATATGTGGAGGATAAGGAAATTGAGTAAAAATACACCAAGGGCTTGGAGATGAAGCTTAGGTTGATTAAAAAATTAAGAGTAGGATTAGCATAAACATACTTGGTTATAAATGGAAACTTTCTTGGAAATTTAGAAGAGGAATGATCAGAAATATTAGAACCATATTTGATTTTTCCCAAAGAAAGTAGCTTAGCCTCACTAGTCTTTAAGTTATGACATAGAATGTATAGACACCCTAAAAATACATACTTATTTTTATTCTATCCTTAGTTATTTATACCCCATTTATAATTAATTATACTCCTCCATATTAACTATTACTTTGTTAAGGGTTAAGTAATCAATCATATTTTCCAAACTTTTCCATCTTAACATTCACTTTTTAAGGGTGTAGTAATCAATTGTGTTTTCCCTAAACTCTTATATCGTATCATTCAATTTGTTAAGAGTCCAAGTAGTTGTTTAATTCAATTTCCTAGTATTTTAATTTGGAATTAAATTTTCCAAAATATAATCACATCAAACAAGTTTAACTAATTTGGACCCCTCTTTCAAAAAATGGTGGGAACAAGGCATCAAAATTATGACCTTTTCGGAAGAAAGGATCAAAATCCTTTTCACATTAGTTCCGATGAAGAGGATTAAGACCAACTATAGGATCAAAAAAATGATGTTTCCTTCAAATAATAAGAAAACATTGAAGGAATCTTACACAAAAATGAATACCAAATCCTTCTTATCTCCTTGAAATGGGAAAAAGTTTCTCTCATATTTTGACGATGAAAATTTGAAAATATACGAGGCCAACCGAATCGCCTAAAATTTCCAACTGAACCAAATAATAATGTTCAACCCGGATCAAATCATATTAATTAAGTTGGAACAAGTAAGAACACTGATAAAAATGAAAATATGGTTCTTTTTCCTTCGAGCCAAATAAATATTTGATAGATCAAATCAATGCAATGGCCAAGAAACTAGCTCTAATGGATTCTAAAGTCACTAATAACACAAAAATTATGAATAAAAGACAAAAGTGACGATGAATCAAAAACAAAGGCTGAACTAGAAAAATGAGACAACCAATCCACACATTGAAAATATTCCCAACATTCCACAAATTAACTCACCATTATCTCAAGAAAAGTAAACAATGAAAGATACAATCTTGGGAATGCAAAAACAAAGAAAATAATTCAAATTAGAAGGATATGTTCCCTTATCCATTTGATAAGGACATCTTTTGTTTACCTTTTCTAGATCTTTCGAAGTTCCAAATTTGACAAATATAAGGGAAAACATGACCTTGAGAATATATTAAAAGAGTTATTTATGGCTTGTCAGAGGTAGATATAATGACATATATATTTTATGGATATTTTCAAAAATCTTGGGTGGAAAAGATTTGGATTAGTTCCTACATCTCCCAAAAGGTTCAATCACCACTTTTGTGGACCTCTTGAAGAAATTCATTAAGAATTTATCCTTTAATCTTGATTTAGAAATTATAATGATGGATTTTGTAATACAAAACAATGAACAAATGAAAACCTTTCACAATTATTAAAAGGATGGAGAGGAATCACAAGTTGATTCCCATGTTGGTAAGTATATTTATACCAAACCTTAACAATGAATTATCTTTTCATATGCAGATGCATTACCTCAATATTTTTGAGGAAGTTATCAAGAAGGAGACTCAAATAAAAATATCTCATTGTAAAAGGCTTAATCAAACCTCCTTCCAAGGATAAAACCCACAAAAATCATCACAATAACAAAAACACTCATCAAGATAAACCCAAGTACATCAATCATAATCATAATTCATCAATTATGGCATAAATGGTAATGCAATGTCCACAATGTATAGAATAATAAATCAAAACAAACTAAATAGAAGAAATCCATCGTTGGTCCCAGTAAAGAAGTTCCCCTCCTCGTGATAATAAATGAAGAAAATTTACTCCATTAGGGGAGAGTTTTTCAAGTGTTTATGAAAAGTGATAATTTTAAACATGGTCACTTTATCCTATACAAAGCCATTTGTTGAAGGAGAACCAAAACCATCTTGGTATAAGGAAAATGAGTATTGTGATTTTCATCGCATCGACGATCATCCTATAGATGTTACATGAGGCTTTGCCACTATATTAAATAACTCATTGATAATGGAGACATCTCAGTTGAAATCACCATCATCTAATAAGACACCTAATGATAATTTAAAGGCATTTCAAACCCTTTCTAAGCATGCCATGAATGGAAAGATCTTAAAAAAGATTAGTTATCAAATAATGTCAACTTTAATTCAATCATATCATTTTTGAAGAAATTCCTAATTCCATTGCTATCATTAAGTTTCAAGCTCCTACCAATGCAGTGGCCACAAGATAAAAGAAGGTTTGGGTGATCGTAGTGAAGAAACCATCAACTTCCTCTATGCCTCAAGATTTTATTGATCCTATAGTTCTTAGAAATCCTAAACCAACAACCAGTACTAAAGCTTCCACATCTGGTTCATATGACCTTATAAGACAATTGGAGATGGTGCCAACACATATTTCTCTCATGGAGTTACTCAACTTCATTGTCCACTCTATAGAACAATAGTACTCATGCTTTCAAGAAGGCATGTGTCCCTAAGGACATTAGTTCCAAGCATTAAGCATTCTAATATTTGGTCAAACAACCCTATATTGTAATTCAGTCCTCAATACCTACTAAACCCCAATCTTCAAAACAATAAAAATATTTATATATTAAATCCTATATCACCCACCATAAGTTTAATAAGGTGATTTATTGAAAATGGTTCTGCTTTAAACAGTTTTTCTATGAATACACTAAGATGTCATGGGCATACAAAAGAGAGGCTAGGAGTTAACATTATAACTATCTATGGTTATGAAAAAAGAGAATGAAAATCTATATGGAACTATCACCCTCTCCATAAAAGTGGGCCACAGATGTTTGACACCCTTTATCACATTGTTGATGTAGATACTTCATATAACATCCTTCTAGGTCAGCCTTAGCTACACACAATGTAATTTGTGCTTTCCACATTTCATCAATATATCAATTTCCCACACGATGGAAAAGATTTTACCTTACTTGGAGATGAAAAAACCCTTTGAATACTATAAGCTTTTAGAAGTAAAGTACACTCATGAAAATTATTTTCCTTCCATAGAAAGATCTATTGAACCCCGTGTCATACCCATTACTGATAATCATATCAATCCCAACATTATTTTTCCCAAGCCTCTACATCTAGTTTAACCATCTACATCCAACTCACCACATGAACTCAAGTTTTCTCATAAAGGTCTTGGTGAGTATACTCTAGAGAATGCATTTCATGTTGGAAATATTTTTTTGTCTCCATGTAGTTATGAATGACTCAATGCACACCATCTAAAAGAAGCTCCCATCTACCTTCTTGGAAATACCTTATGAAAATGGTATGGATATTTGGAGGATGAACACATTCATGTATCTATGATGGCTCTTGGTTATACAAGGATTAGATGGATGATTGCTATGAATCTCAAACTACAAAAAATCTCACAAGATGATGAGAAATATGAATTGGAAGGGAAAAGGACTTGGTCCATGAGAAAAAGGTTATCTCAAAAATGTATTGTATGAATAAAATCTATATCGTCATGGTTTAGGTTATGAAACATCTTAAAAGAGGCCCACAATATTTGAAATAATGAATAGTGAAGAGGACTCTGACTCCAAAGTTGAGACAAGTTCCACATATACTTTTAAAGACCTAGCTGAAACTAACCTTTTCTTAAAACAACTATCCATTCATACCATTGATGTTGATATTTTCTATCCATCCCTTATCCATTAAGACCAACAAAATCATATCTTCATGGACCTCTTTCAGAATGATGAGGCCATTGAGGAGTTCCTTGGGACTCGGGACCCTATTCCCTTATCAGATCACAAGAATGGTTTCAATATAGACCTTAATGCTTCAACATACTTTGGCAAAGAATTTAAGTGCTATGGTCCATCAAAAATAAAGAAAATTAAAAAAAATAAAAAGAAAAAAACAATCTCTTATAGTGAAAACCTCACTAAGGCACTATTTGAGAAACAAAAAATAAGAAAGAGAATAAAAAGAAAAAAGAAATAGATGTATCTCCTAGTGAAAACATTTTCGAGGGCTGTTAGAGAGAGGAGACTAAATTTTGGATCAACCAAATTCTCTACACACAAACCTACATCATCATTTTCAAGATAATGACACATCAAAAATGCTAGTAGAGAATATCATTACGGTCAATATTAGAATAAGTGATATCCTAAACTATTACAATTTGGTGTGAGCTTTATGGAATCAGAGATCAAGGCATTCACAACACTCTCATAGAATTTTAAGATGTCTTTAAATGTCCTTATATGTATATATCAGTATTATATCCTTCTCTACTCATGCACAACCTTTTGGTTTCACCCGAGATGCAAATCCTATTAAACAAAAATTTAGAAAAATGCATCCTAAGGTTACATTTCTAGTCAAGGAAGAACTTGAGAAACTACTCAAAGATGGCTTTATCAGATCTATATATTACTCTGAGTGGATATCTAACATGGTGTGTGTTCAAATAAAACACTTGGCATCTGGATTTGCACCAAATTCCACAATATCAACAAAGCATGTCCTAAGGATGAATTTCCCTACCCAACATCGACATGATTGTTGACTCTACAAAAGGACATGAGATGTTATCCTTAATGGATATTTTTAGGATATAACCAAATTCATAGATTTGTTGAGAGGATCAACACAAGACAACCTTTACAACACCTTGGGGTATTTTTTTAACAAGGGCATGCCTTTTGGCCTTAACAAAGCAGGGTAACATATAACCATGCAATGACTCTTATTTTCATGATCTACTTCATGAAATTATGGAGGATTATGTTAATGGTATTATTTCCAAGTATAAAAATATAATATATCATCCATCCATTTTATGGTGCATATTTGAACGAATAAGAGAATATAAGGTTCATCTTAATCCAAAAAAGTGTGTCTTTGGTGTTACTTTAGGGAAGCTCCTCGGATTCATAGTCTCAGGAGGGGAATTTAAGTTGATCCTACTAAGGTAAAATTTATCATGGATATGCCATCATTATATAATATTTTTCATCTATAAGGACTTTAAGGAAAAATTCGGTCTATCTAGTGCTTCATATTTCATCTTGTAAATAATTGCCACCATTTTAATTAAATTCTTAGAAAGGATTTCTAATTCAAATGAGCACAAAAATGTCAATATTATTTCACTAAATTGAAATAATACCTATTAACTTCACCATTGATAATTCCACCTATTCTAGACAAGCCCATGATATTGTATATATCAGTTATGAAACATGTTATTGGTGCATTGCTTGCTCAACACAATGATAAAGGAAAAGAGTAACTTGTTTACTATCTTATTAGAAATTGATTAACCATGAACTCAAATATTCTCATGTTGAGAAAAAATTATGAGTCGCATTCACCTTTCATATTTTTGGCATTATCTTCTAAATCACACAACAAAGCTTATTACCAAACATAGATCCTTTAAAATATCTACTCTCCAGACTTGTCTTAACTAGTCAAATGTCTAGATGGATTTACTCTAAGTGATTTTGACATAGAATTTTTCAATAAAAAATCAATAAAAGGAAATATATGGAAGCTCAACTAGCCACAGTTCTACTGATGGGATCTCAACCACTTCACTTTGAGTTCCCTGAAAAGACTTGTTATATATTGATGCAGTTCCTTCATGGACTCTATCCTTCGATGGATTATGCATGGATCAGGAGTTGGCATTGTGCTACGCACACTAGATGAAGATGTTATTCCCAAATCATACTACATTGGTTTCCCATGTACTAACAACATCGTGGAGTATGAAGCTTTGATATAAGGTTTAGGATTTATAATATCTTGGCATCTTAAAGAGCTAATAGTTTTGGATATTATCTCTTGATAATCAAGAAATTAAACAAACAATAACATTTAAACAATGATAAATTTGTTTCTTATAAATTAATGGTGGACATTCTTAAAGGTTACTTTAGGATGATTACATTTGAATAGTTCCTCGCATGAAAAATAAAGCAACAAATTTTATGGCAACTATCACGTCCTTCTTGAATTTGATATAAATAAAAAACATAATGAGTTTCTCATCAAACATCTTTTTGTGTTCGCATATTATATTTCGGAGTCCACCATGGTGTGTGAAATTATTGGTGTTGAATATCCCTATCATCAAGACCTCTATATATTTATCCAAGACAAAATTGTTGAGGAGACAAATGTTTTTGTAAGGAGAAGAAACACAAACGATGTACACACAGAAGAACAACGCACATTTGTAGGCATGAAAATATAGGTAAGGAAACACATGCTAGAACACTTTGGCTCAGGACTTAGGTGCTTTTATGGATAAGGGCTATTTTGGAGATACCTTGTGAAGCACACATAGGGATGAATACTTGCGCTACATGGAATGATATTTTGGTAATGATTTTTTTATAAGTTAATGTATGGTTTGAGCTAATAATAGAATCACTTCTTCCAGTTAAGCTGTAGAACACTTGCATGTATGCATGCTATTATAAAGGTGCATAGCTATTATCAGCATGTGACCTATTTTGAGAAGTGCATAGGCAAGTGAAGGGAAAGTCCCCACCTCTATAAATATTAATTGAACTGTATGTAGTTTAGGAGATAGCAAAGTGTGAATTATTAAGGAATTATGTTGTTGGATCTAATGTGCCCATGACTCATGATGATACTTTATATTATAAGAATCTTCTTTGTTTTACATTGTTTAATTCAAAGGAATATATTGGCTAGACAATGGTCTTTAACATAACTAAATCATGTTCATGTATGATTAATCTTATTATATTTATTGTTTAATTCATGATTCTCTAAGATCTAGATCCTGGATTATGCACTATGGAATGTTAACGTTTAATTATGGATCTGAATATGTTTTATCACCATCACACTAACATACTATAAAAGCAACTCTAAAGAGGACCTGATACCTTTGCGTGCTTTGGGTGAGAACTCATCTCGTGCTAGGTGATGTGCCAATGTTCCTGGGTTATTCAGTGAGATTATAGGCTGCATCATTGGTTCCATTAACTAGGACTTCTTTTTAGTTGTTTTCAAGATTTTTGTGATGAAGACGTACCTGCTTGACCCTAGAAAGTGATGAGGTGGAATATATTTGGAAGAAGAGTACACTCGGAGGTTCAAAGCACTAGATCTCGAGCTTGATGCACACATGTGGGTAGAGAATAACTTGTATGACTTATCTATACAAGATTTTATTTTTTATCTTTTCGGTAGAGCTATACGAGTGGCTAGTTTATTATGCATCTAAAAATAATTGGAGGTATGGCACACTTGTCTAGAAGCATGAATAGTTTCATGCCCTCTATGATGCAAATTTGATTTGGATACACACTGTGGACACTTGGTTCGGTGGTGTTCTGAATAGCTATATTTTGGAGTACTCAATTTATACTTACTCTTTCCCGTAGGTAGTTGAGTTCAAGTTTTTGAATTATCCTAGGGGAACCTATCTGCAAGGCATTCCACTAGCAATCAAAATATTGATGGTAACCCTGAACTTGGAAGAAACACCAATGGAAACCTAAACCCTACGACACATGGGGGAAGGAGTAGGTTTGGTGAAGGATTGTGGACCTATTGGAAGAGAGGAAAAGAGAAGAAAGGTGGCTTGAGTAAAATGAGGTACATGATAGGGATATAGAGAAGTAGTGTGATATTGTAGAATGGATGGCATTGAGGAGAGATATGGCTCATGAAGAATCTAGAGCTTATGCAAGGCATGGAACTAGAGCATCGGGAACTCCCCCATTTGTTAAAGCATGATAGGGAACCCTCCTCGGCCTCATATGGGAGTGATCCAATAGAGACAACATGGGCCATAAGTGTGCATCTGAATCTACTTGGAAACCTATCCCTTGTGTTTGGTTTTCCAGTATCTAGTACAACTGACTTGAGTCGGCACGCTAGTTTGGGGAGTAGCATAAAAGGATTAAATCAAGTAGAAATTGCATCTATGGTTAGGAAAATGTCTTCTTTGTTATTTGGAGGTACCTTTTCAAGCACATCGTTGACATAGAACTCAAGCATGTAGAATTTTGGACTCAATTCTAGGAGTAGTACCATCTCGCAGACCGTAGCAGTCGGTTTAGTATCACTATTGGGACATAAGATAGTAAATCCACTGGTCTAATTCTAGATAGAGGTGGAGGATCAGGGGGCATAGGTGGCTCTAGTTTTGGTGGATTTGGTGGGTCTAGAGGTAGAGGTAACACAGGAGGTTCTGGATCAAGTTGGCATGGTCCTCACAAACCCCAAAATATTTACATGGAGATGTCGCTTCATCTTCTAGAGTATAGGGGTATAGAAGATGCTACTGAGAACTTGTACATGTGTGAGAAATTGTGGTGCGTAAAAGGAGTCACGGATTTTGAGCACAAGGCAAGTTAGTTTGTAACTACATTATAGGGACACGCTCACAGTTGGTATAGGAAGTTTGACCCTAATCATACTTACATAGATTATGCAGCATTACAAGAAGCTTTCCTTAAGGAGTTTCATATCCCTAAGTTCGAGTAAAAGAGTATAAGCATGCTCAAGGATATTAAGTAGGGAACTACTGAGAGTGTTCAAGAATATGATGCCCATTTTAAGACACTATTGTCTAAAATTTCTTATGATATTCATATAAGCCAAAGCATGAAAAGTGGTTCGTAGGGGGCTTGATCACACCTTTTAGGAGGGTGTTGTCACATAAGACATATACGGACTCGCGTGAAGCACTTGAAGCAGTGTTGTGTACTTGAGGTAGTCAAAAGTATAGATGTTAGAGTGATCCCATTCATGGAAGCATAGGATTTAGTTATGGTGAAGCGATTGGAGAAACTATCGGCCCATTCAAGATACATGAGACACACACTAGGATTTGGTTTATAGATTGTGAAGTGGGAGCACATTAAGGATAATTTTCCTCATATGTAAGAAACGTTCATTATTGCTAGATCATGAGATATGTCATTTAGACCATGATGCAAGCCATTGCCCATTATTCCAACGCATGATCAGAAAGAATTTATCTTGCTATTATAATATTTTTTAGTCCACAACTCACAATACAGAAGACTTTAGGTTAACTAGTAAGATCCACGATGCTATAGATATTAGTGTACAATAGAAATGAGTATCGAGATAATTATAAAAGTAAACATGAGAACCATGATCATGATCACAACCAAGGGTGTTATGATCAGAACGAGGGACACTTTGAAGGAATTCATGGCAGAGGTTGAGGATACCATGGTGGATTCGGGGTGAGGTCATGGTGGTGGATGAGGCAAGTTTCCTTGTGGAATGTGTTATACATGCAGATCTCCTTACCACTACAAGCATGAATGCCCTCAAAATATTACTTATTATTTTTATGGGAAGAATAATAACTATGAGGAATGCCTAAACTTATATGAGCATATTAGCAAGTAGCATAAATAGGATAATAATGGCATAAGGATGGTAAAAATATAATGTGCCATAGAAAATTAGTGGATGCCAAAGTTGGCACCGGAACCTGAGGTAGTACCTGTGAAGATTACTACACTCACTAAAGTTACACACACTAGAGAGATGTTAAAATATAATCCTACCATTACTAAGGAGGAGGTTTTACATACAAGATATCTAGATCCTACACATCAAAAGGAGGTTTATCAAGAGACCATGGAGGTGCTCAAAAATCTTCAGGGTGAAATATAGTGTTTAAAGGAACAGTCACAAAAATGGAACAAAAGAAGGAAGAAGAGACGGTCTAGTTAGATATTGATGATTTGAAAGAGGTATGCAAGATATTGCACCAGGAGAATATTATTCCTTTACTAGGGAATTGGCTAAATGGAAACACTCCATGTGTAGGTATTGAGAATAGATGGTAGATCTTGTACGTTAATATTACCCTCATAGCTTAGATGATGATAAGGAGATCACTCGAATACTATTTTAGATGGATGGATTTTGAGAAATATATTGATTGACACATGAGTGGAATTGAGTGTGCTTACTTTAGATGCATGGGAACAGATGGACAGATCTCCATTATAGCCATCCTCTATTGTATTTTTATGGCTAATTGAAATAAGACCGGTGTAATCGGGTTTTTAAAGGATGTATCCATTCTGTACAAAGGGATAAGTTCACTAAGGAGTTTGATATTTATGCACTTGTAGAAGCAAAAAACTTCCCAGCTCTACTTGGGCTCCCTTAATTTTATACAAATAATGTTTATCTATGGTTCAAAAAGGGGTATATAAGTTTTGAGAACAAGGAAGGACAAGTTATTATCCCTCTAAAAGATGAAAAATATACACCTTATGTTGAACCTTTTAGTGAGGAATACCTGAAAATAATTTATGTGTGGCACCGAGGTGTAATAAGGACCAAAACTCTAGTTGAAGATAATTAAGTTCTAGCATAAATTAAAAATGAGACACTAGAGTGCGCAAAAATATTATCACCGGTGAAATAGAAGCACGAGGCCCTCGTAGTAGCTCAGGATCCACAAAAGGAGAGGATTTATGAGATTCAGAAGCTCATAGCACAAAATATGGACCTCATGTATGGAATGATGTCGTACAACCAATGTTATTTGTGTACTATAGAACGAGAAGGAAAATATCATCCAGGATGAGTTGTATGCCATATCCATAGATATTCCAAAAAAGACAAGGATTGTACTAAATGACTCACAGACATTGGAGGCTGAAATCAAGAATGAATATCCATAGCTAATCCTCCCATTTGAAGAATACGATGCTATAGAGTAATGACTCATTATTTTATACATTGACTCTTTAATTATTTCAATACTTATTCTTTATTATTGGGAACATCGAAATAATTCCCATTTATGGGATAGAAATGTACTTTAGCATGGGGTAATGTTGATCGAAAGAATGTTTCTCTAAGGAGAAGACACACAACGATGTATGTGTGGGATCAATGCACATTTGTAGGTGCGGAAAGATAGGTAAGGAAAATGCACTATAACACTTTGGCTAAGGACTTATCCATTTTTATGGATAAGGGATATTTTTGAGATAGCATGTGTAGCACACATAAGAGTAAAAATTTCAAAATTTTGAGTTTAAGTGTTTTTCTCTTAAGTGCCTAAGTCGTGAAATTGAAAAATCTGTGTTTTGGGTCATTTTGTGATTTTCGGGCCTCGAACTTTTTGTCCCAACCTGCCCCAAGTACGAAAGTGCACTCTGCTCCCGATCGCCGAAATCCCCCGAAGCTATCCCATTTTCGGGCCCGTCGGAAAGTTTTGTCCCAAGTGTCCCAAAACTTATTGTGCGAGTTGTTCCAATTTCGGCCGAAACACCCGAACCGCGTACTACGCACTTTCATGTCTCAAATGTCCCAAAGTTAAAAAGTGTGAGCTTTCCAATTTTCAGCCGAAACTCCCGTGTCGCGCGTACTTCGTGAGCTCCTTGTCCCAAATCAAAAAATGCAAGCTGTTTCAATTTCGCCCGAACCGGCCAAACCGCGTACTCCGAAACTTTTTGTCCCGAATGTCCCAAGTCCAAACGGGCCCACTGTTCCATTTCGGCCGAATCACCCGAACCGCGTACTCCGCGCATTTTCATCCCAATCGTTCCAAAAAGCATTTGTGCATCCTCTCCCTGTTTCACCCGAATCGGCCGAGCCGCATGTTTCGCGCATTCGCGTCTCACATGTCCCAAGCGTACCAAGTGTCATTCACACTTAGTTTTTCCCGCTCACTCCGAGTATGATGCTATTCAAATTGGTGGTTGTGTATTCAATGCGCATTAAATTCATTCCTCTCTCCAAACGGCTATATAACGAGCATTTCCCCTTTGCATTTTTCGCATTGCTTCCATGCTATCTTTGCTCGAACCCTTGCAATTTGAAAACCTGCGCAAATATCCCCTCCCTTTGCAAATTCCTTCCCGAGTCTAGGTTGCAGCTCCGAGACTATCAATATGAAGATCAAGTTTCAGGGACAGGAGCAAATTTCTCCGCTTGAGTCTGCTGTTAGCAATATTGGGGACAGCTAAGCTCATCATCTCGACTTCGGTGATTTTTGGGCAAGAATGGCAGATGCAAACCCTACACCAATAGCACAAACGATTCATGATAGCGGTTTGGCTTTTGCCGGTGGTTTCCCAATCTCAGTACAGTGTGCTGATACTGTGCTTTCATGCGGAGCTCACTTCGACCCCGCTTCGAGTGAATTGACAAATGTACATGGGGAACTCACCAAGCTAGACGACGCCGCCATCCATCGGCGCTCGAGGATTCCGGAGTTGACAATGCTATAGTCGCCTCCCGGATCAAGCATGCACCCTATTCGATCAAGACAAAGGACAAATATAAGGCGCGAGTGGTGAAGTCTTGGTTGAAGAACCCTAAGAAAGGTGCTTCGCCTAACCAAAACCCTCTTCCGAAAGATTTCAATGAGGAATTGTCGACTTCATAATCCCGCTCGGCTCGGTTATGGGTTTGCCCTCCACCAATGAGTTTCATTTTCTGGATGTGCCCGCCATCGCATGGTGTGCGAGGGAACACAAAACATCAATCGGGCAGAGATCATCAAGATGAATTTGGCGGAGCAGCTATCCAACGCTCAACAAACAAAGAAGTTCTATATGACTTCATACCCGATGTATACCCTAGCAAAGATCAAGGCAAAGTGGTTTGGTTTCTCCTATATAGATGCACACAAAGATGATCCAGCAGTATGCCTATTGCCCCGCAGCTCACCCCGGAGACCCAAGAATCGAATTTCGTAGAAGGGTCAATGATGCTTTCACCATGTACGTGGTCGATTGCTCAAGGTGATATCGCTAGAAGGTTTTCGATGAAGCCATGAACCGATATCGCAAAGATGGAGCCTATTTCATCCAATTCAGAAATTTTCCTATATCAAAGCTTTCATTGCAAGCATGAAAGCACTCCTCTACGGCTTCCCATGTTCTCGCAATGATAAAATGGCCTTGATAGAAATATGCAGCAACTAGACAAGTACGTAACTTGCAGAGACAAGAAGATTTCTGGCTTGCACTTTCCCATCTCTCCGGGAAACTACACATGCAAAACAAACTCTCGATGCTCGTAACATAGAAAGAGCCCCTGTCCCTATCATCGCTTCATTTCTTCAAGCCAAGAACCCGCTTTGACTTGAAGAAGTTTATCGAATGTAACATCAAGATAATCTACCATCATAGGGAAGATACGTAAGACTACCGGGCTGATCGACCGTGCAGATGATTTTGAAGCCGTGGAGAAGGCATTGTGGCAAGTGTTCTCTCGCACCGATTCAAGAACTCGGTCTGTACTCAAGTTCCCAAGGTCTGTGATGACAATTCTGACCTATACTGTATGAGTATGAAAATGTGATTAAGCACACCCTCTCCGGAGGACCCGGATTGGAACAGAAAGAGAGGGATGATCTCGGGCCGAGATTCTTGCTCAGCCCTAGTCAGACTAAGGTCCGGTTCAATAAGAAGATCCGAGAATTCAAGAGGCACTCAGAGAATCTCCAGCTCCAAGGATGATTCGACACCAATAAGAGAGGCATCGCTTCCAAGGTCTCAAACACCAATGCAAACCCCTCCCGCCTCATCAACACAAGGACTCGCATGAATCTACTCCCTCTTCATCTACCTGTATATAAGAAGAAACTCAAAGAGGTAAAGAAGGAGCCCGCAGAGAATGACCCTCCAAGAAAACAAAGCAGAGTTGCCTATAGGCCGAGAACATCATTGTTCTCAAAGTGAAAGTGAAGAAAGTGAGATGCCAACTCCGCAAATGTTCCTCGAAGATCCAAAGCAGATAAGGACAAGGAGGTCCAGAGCACCGAACTTCAGTGCTACGATTCTTCTACCGCTATTGCCTCCAAAGGTTGCTCTACTCACATCTCAGCCTTGAGTCAACAAATGCTGCACTCGAGTGTCATGAGCTCCTCATCTCTTGGTCCCCTTGCTTCTCCCGCAGATTCTTCTTCCTCTTTTGCTTGGGTGCAACCTTTGGTTGACAAAAGGAAGAGAAAATCCTCCTCTCAAAGCTTGGGACCAAATTTCGATGTCGTTTGCAGCCTTGTTGGGCACCACTCCTTCTCGTGCCAAGAAAGCCGTAACCACTTCCGTAATAGTGTCTCGATGCCCAAGGTCAGCAATTCTTGGAGATTGCTAAGCCTACAAGAGACAAATCGAATCGACTTGCCGGCATCCGACTTGAGCTTTCAAGAATCCCTATGGGAGAGTCTACTCCCGAAGGTGAAATTCACAACCTCCAGAAACAATCACAAGAGTCATGGAAGGGTAGAGAAAGGGCAGCAAACTATTGAACACTGGAAGAACAAGCCCGGATTCTCACAAAGTTTCATCAAGTCTCTTTTATCTAAGGATAAAGTCTTGACCCTACCCCATTGACTACTCTTCCACCTCCCGTAATTCTAAGCCAAGATGAAGTGCAAAGTATCAAAGATATGCACAAGTATTCTCGTCTATGGCAGAGCTATCAAGCCATGGTGGATGACATGCTTGTTGCTGGATTAAACTTCATCGATGAAGCTTTCAAACTCCACTAAAAGGTGAGTAATGTGCAATCAAGCTCTCCTCCACTATCAATACCATGGATAAAGAACTAAAAACTGGAGCAGCAGATAGTAGACCTTCGCCTTATGGGATGATGACATGATGAGAACATCTTACTGGCGAATAAGATTTTCGATGATGCTAAGGACAATCTATCAAAATCCTGGGTCTACAGTGTGGAGTGGAAGATCAGAGTTTTGGAGGAAGCTGTGGGAGAAATGAAGAACAGCTGGCAGAAGGGAGAAGCTTTCAAGACACTGGTTGTTGCTGCTTTCAAGGATATACATTGTCATCTTCAGGATGAAAACTCTGGTGTTTCCTTGTCCTTGCAAGAAATCAAA
Source organism: Taxus wallichiana var. yunnanensis (assembly GCA_018340775.1). Classification (NCBI taxonomy): domain Eukaryota; kingdom Viridiplantae; phylum Streptophyta; class Pinopsida; order Cupressales; family Taxaceae; genus Taxus; species Taxus wallichiana. The sequence continues at coordinate 556,275,440 of CM031237.1, forward strand.
GCTCAGTTCAGAGCTTTTGTCAAAGATAATCTATTCAAGGAAAGCTCCATCTCTAAGGAAAAGATGAAGGAAATTTGTTCTCTTCAATCGCCATCAAGAAGCAAATAAAGATTATCATACTCACGCCGAGTTTGATAAAGAGATGGAGAAGTGTCTCGGGATTTTGGACTCACCGCAGCCAACACGCGCTCCACGTGGCGTAGACATAGCCGAGGCATCAAGAAATTCAGCAATGGATTCTCAAGACAATGGGTCCCTCCCAAAGAGTGGCCACCCAATTGTCTCCTTCTCCTTTCTTTTCTCTTCTTCCCATTCTTTTCGTATTCCTTGTAATTAGTTAAGGTATTGCAATTGGCGATCCTTAACTATTCTTTAATTAAAAGAAATGGTTACGAAGAGTAATCGACTTCAGTAAGCTATATAATGGCCTTTCCACGCCATTTTGCAAGGAGGAAGAACTTGGATATTTTTTTGAAAGTGTAAATAGATCTTAAAGAAATCAATACAAAAGGGCTTTCCATTCTTTGTCTATCTAATTTTGTTATCTCGTGTTTTCCTTTAATATTGTGGAGATCATTTTGTTCCTAACTCGTTAGTCTCTCTGATTGCATATCTGCTCAGCTTTTGCAAATACAAGTGATCTTGTACAACCAAGAAGGAACTTTGTGTCCTTGATTAATAAATCAAGAAGGTTATTTATGGAACTTTGTGTCTTTAAATTTAATCTCATTCACCAACGCAAATGATCTTGTCTTAAATTTTTGAAGCTTCGCATACACGAAGAATTATTCGCTATCTATAATTCTCGAATGTTGCTATTCGCTCATCTTCTTATTCCCTTTCTCGCCTCCTTGTGTAATTGATGATCCTTGTGGAAAACACTTTCGTAAATCCAAGTTTGACCATAAAACAATGTTCGTACATTTGTAAATAAGTTCATTTTCGAATAAGGGAACCTCTCCCATTAAAGAGGAGGGACTTCTTGTCCCCCGATTGTTGCTCTTCTAAAAGTCCTATTTCGACGACCAACAGTTTTTGGCGACTACTGGGAAAATCGCATTCCAAGACTCGCAATTTTTCGATCATCCTTTGATCTCGCGACCGCTGTTTCACTCGAGGGAGAAGGACCCTCGTATCAAGATTCTCGCCAGCTTTTGAGCAACAGGTTTTCCTTTCCCTTCAAATAGAAGAACTCGCTCGACGAGCACTCCACCTGCTCAAGATAGAAGTCCTACGGGTGGTATTCCTTCGTAACCGCTAGTCCCAATCTACGAGCTTGATCCTAGCTGGTGTTACGCTCCTCCAAGCCGTATTTCCAAGAATGGCGGCACATTGCCATGGGGTCAACGTGTGGGCCCCCGGCCCTTAATCGCCTTTCGCATGAGTTACCTAGAGGTAACCAAAGAACTTCCCCAAATTTAAAGGAGATGGCAAAGTACACCTCGATGAACACACATCGCAGCCTTCATAGTTGCATGTGGAGTCTTGGGAGTTGAACATGAAGACGCCTCAAGCAAGCCGCTCGCTGAGACGTTACAAGATAATGCCGCCGATTGGTTCTATCACCTTCCTACCTGGTGCCATCACCGACGGAATACAATGAGAACTCGGCTCAAAGCCGCTTCAAGCCGGCAGTAAGATGTGCATGCCCCGCTTGCCCAAATTTCTCGTAGATAAAGAAAGATCCATCGTAACCCATGAGAGAATTTTGGCTCGATTCAACAGATCGATCAACAAAATTCCTCGTAAATACTGACTTTGATCAAATTCAAAATGTTTCTTTCTAAATGCTCAAACGCCCAAAGTCGGCTTATGCTCTAAGAAGGGCTAATCTCGGAACGTTAGTTCTGGATCAAGAACTGGCTGTTAGTGTCGAGGATGACTTGATCATGTCAGGGAAGTTGAGAAGAGATCCTCCCAAATCTAAATCTGCTGCTTCTTCCTCTTCCACCTCTGGACCCAATACTGATCCATTAGTCCAGAAACTTGCAAATGATCTAGTAGCTATAAAGAAACAATTGGCTCAGCATGCCCCGTATGCAGATGTTCCAAGAAGAAATTTTCAGCCCAGAAATCGTTTGCCTGCTCCTCACACAAGACTAGCACTTGAAGGACCTCCTGTTAAAGTTCCTGTGAATGCAACCTGTGAAGTTGAAGAGCCAGATGATGATGTGGACGATGAAGCTCGTGAGGAGTTCCTGGAGGAATTTGATGATGAGGCGGAAGAACTTGAGGGATCTCGGGTTAATTTCTTTACCACCGAAGGCACTGATGATGGAGATGACTATGATGAAGTGGTAGCAGATATGAACAGTGAATCATTTGCTGTCATGACTCGAGAATAGACAAGGCAGAAGGAGAAAGTAACACAGCCCATGAAGAAATCTAAGGAGCAGCCAGCAACTATTCCTGTAATTGCCAAAAGAGGATCTCCTATCCCTACCTCATCTGCACCAAAGGTAAGTCCTGTCAATCCTGCTACCAAAATTGCTTCTTCTTTTTCTCCTAAAGTTGATAAGCCTAGAATTCCAAATGATGATGGTCCATCCACCTCTGGATCCTTTGATATTGTTGATCACCTAAAAAGGACCAAGGTTCAAATTTCGTAAGTGAGTAATACTATCAAACCCATCCCAAAGCTTTTGCCAAGATGATCCAATTTGTTAATTCCCATTCCAAGACCACCTCTAAAGGCCTTTTGCCCACTCCTCCTCTCTCGCACCACATCCTAGTCTCAGTAGCCGCCTGCCACCTCGCCCGGTGACAAAATCAAGCCTTTTTATGTAACACTTCTTATAGCCGGCCATAGGCTCAGAATCGTCATAGATTCCTGAGCCTCGATAACGTGATGCCTCGCTAAAGTAGCTCATGCTTTAGGCTTGACCTCACTGCATTTTATGGATCTTGCTACTCCATGGAAAGTAAGGAAGTGCCTTTGGTTGGAAGGATTAAAGATGCACAAGTGGCTTTTGCACGCTTTACCCGAAAAGAAAGTCTTGGCTACCATCCTAGTAAAGTACATTCCTCCTTCTTATGGAATGTTGCTAAGTAGAACTTCAGTAAAGATGTGGGTGGAGAGATTCAAATGGATTGGTCACATGCACTCATACCTGCACAATGGACACATGAAGAAGTGATGCCCGAGAAACAATCGAGTATATTGTGCGTAAAACGGATGATCCTAAGGCACAAATACTCTATGAGGATATGGGCCATGGTAATTACATGATTCTCGTCTCTCGATGAAATCCAACCCTCCAAAGTATCACCCAAAGATCCCAATGGTGTTTGGATTTTAGAATTTGATGGAAGTTGTTCTCACTGGTTCTCGAGCTGGTGTCCCGCTAGTGTCACCCGAAGGATGCCTACACCCTTTTCATTTAAGTTGCAGTTCGAAAACACTAACAATACAAAGAGAGTATGAGGCTCTCATTCTGACCGCAAGTGGCCAAAGAACGAGGTGTAAAAATCTTCTCGCTCGTGGTGATGCAGAGCTGATTGTGAAGCAAGTCAAGCCTTTTTCGTGTAAAAATGGGAGGTCAAGCATTACCTAATCAGGTTTGGGATTCAATTGAATTCCTTGATGCTTTCTCCATCGAGGCAATACCTAGAGAAAAGAACAACAGGCTGATTCACCGGCCGTCTCAGATCACTATCGATTCCCCATCCCGAATTCTCTCAGATAAGTTCACTATGAAATGGTCCACCGCCTAGTGTACCCGACAATACCAATAATCGGCAAGTTTTCAACGATGACCAGCATTTGCTTTCCTTCCCGAACTCAAGGGTAATTTCAACAACCGTATTTTGAGGGAAGTGACAACCTACCTCGTGAGAGTGTGTCCTCTAACCATCCTGTCACCCAAGGAGAAGAAACAGATCAGGAAGGGTGCATTAAACTCAAAGGAAACAAGATTCCCAAAGGTTTGGTGAGTTTGGAGGAGTTGTTTGATAAACATGACAGATATGTGAAATCTAAAGCTTCTACTGGACCTCAGCAATCAGCTGAGTATGATAAGATTGATATAGGGAGTTCTACTGACCCCAAGCTAGTAAATATTGGAAAATGTTGCACAACCGACGAGAGGAGAAAAGCAATTGATCTTCTAAGGAGGTATAAGGATGTTCTTGCTTATTCTTATGAAGATCTAAAAGCCTTCAAGCCAAAAGATATGCAGCATTCTATTCCTCTCAAACCAGGAATTAAGCCTTTCAAGGTAAGAGGCAAGACAATCCAAAAATAGCCGACACCATCTTTCAGAGATCCGTAAGTTGTCAAGGCTAAAATTATTTTTCCCATTCACCATTCGACATGGATCGCAAATATAGTGCCTCGTTAGGAAGAAAATGGTGAGATCCGATCTCGTGTTGATTTCAGAACTCGAATCAAAGCTCGAAAGATAACTACCCTTTGCCTATGATGGATCAAATATTGCAAGCAAAAGAATGTGATCTGAAATGTTATCTATGCTTGATGGATTCTCGGATACAATCGTGTAGAGGTCGACATCTGCAGATCAACACAAGACACCTTCACCACTCCTCGGGGTACCTTTGCCTACAAGAGAATGCCTTTTGGGCTGATTAATGCTGGTGCCACTTTCCAGAGAGCTATGGATCTGGCTTTTGGAAGCTTGAAAGGGAAATGTATTGTCATATACCTGATGACCTCGACAAAGTTGTTTTCAAAGACAAGAGCGGATCACTTCACCACCGGAAACGGTTCTCACGAGATGCCGAGAGCATGGGATTTCTTTAAATCCTAAAATCTGTCTTCTCGTGTTACGTAAGGAAAACTATTAGGCACATCGTCTCCAAGGATGGTATTAAGATTGATCCTGAACGAGTTCAAGCCATCCAGCAAATTCCTCTCCCAACCAATAAAAAGGCGTGCATTCCTTCTTCGGTAAGATCAATTTTTTAAGAAGATTCATCCCCGATTTTGCTGAATTAACTTTGAATATTTCTCAGATGATGAAAGGGAAGCAAACATTTGGTTGGTCTTCTGAAGGAAAGGAATCCTTTGAGGGTATCAAGAAAGCTATTGCTAAAACTCCAGTTTTGGCCTGTCCTGATTTCAGCAAAGATTTCATCATCTATTGCTATGCTACAGATAATACCCTGGCTGCTGTCTTAACCCAAGAAGACTCTGATAAACATGAGCTACCAATTGCCTTCATGAGCTATATCCTGAAGAATCATGAGCTAAAATACACCATGATGGAGAAGCATGCTTTTGCAGTAGTCAAGGTCAGCAAGCCTGCTTTCTATATCCTCAACTCTCACTCTATGGTGCCTGGTTCCGATACAACTGTTAAGTCAATTCTTACACAGCAAGAATTTGGGTCCAAGAGAGGAAACTGGGTGGCTAAAGTCCAGGAGTATGACATTGATATCAAACCGACCAAGCTGGTTCGTGGAAAAGGTCTTTGTGAGCTCATTGCTGAAGGAGCCAAACATGAGTTGCTGGAGGAGAAAGCTGACATTCCTACTGTTCTATTCCTTAGTTCGCCGATGAATGGTATTTCGACATCGCCCATTTTCTCACCTATGGGAATGCCCTCTCATTTAACTACCAAGGAAAAGAGGACTGTTAAATTGAGATCAGCGCAATATGTACTGTGGGAAAATGCCTTGTTCAAGCGTGGTTTAGATGGGAGATTTTCAAGTGTGTGGACAAGGAACAACAGAGAAAGTTGCTCTCGCCTTTTCATGATCGACATGTGGAGGGCACTATTCATCAACAAATACAACCACAAGATACTCCTGGGAGGATATTACTCGGGCCTTCCTTGTTCGTAGATGCATCCAAGTGGGTGGATAAATGCGAGGCTTGTCGACCTTTGTGGGAAGACCTAAATTGGCTCTCTTCGCTCTCAAGCCGCTTGTGATTGAGGAACCATTTCAACAAAGGGGGTCTGACTTCATTGGTGCACTCAACCCTATTTCTAGTGCTGGTCACACTCATGTGCTAACCGCCACCGACTACTTCACCAAATGGGTGGAAGCTATTCCACCAAGAGCACTACTCTCAAGTGGTATGCAACTTCATCAAAGAGAACATCTTGTAAGGTATGGTGTACCTAACAAGATCAGACAGATAATGCTTCAAACTTCTCCTCAACCGAGATAATGGATTTTGCCACGGGTATGGCATCTCTCGGCTCATTCTTCGATTATTATCCCTGTGGAAATGGACAAGGTAATCCACCAACAAAAATCTGGTGACTATCATAAGGAAGTTGGTCAATGAGTCTCAAATAAACCGGCATAAGAAGCTTTATGATGCTCTTTGGGCAGACAGATCACACCTAAAAGAGCCATTGGAATGTCTCCTTTTCAAGTGGTGTATGGAGTAGAAGCTCAATTCGCCAAAGTGACAAGTGGAACCGCCAATTTGCACCGATGAAGGCCATTGAGGATACTAGTTTCAGTGATGCTCGATAAAAGAATCATGTACCCGCACAAACCGAACGAGGACAGATTGAGGTCATTGATAGGATATCTCGCTCACCACAGAAGGTAAAGGTTCTGCTTTGACAAGAAAGCTAGGTTCGAGAGTTCCAAGTTGGAGATACCGTGTGTTATGGGACAAAAGACATGAACCTCGTGGGCAGCCATGGAAAATTTGATTCCCTCGTGGCTCTGACCTTTCAAGATAAGACACTTTCACTGGTAAGAACTCTTTCTATCTTGATTACATGGATGGTTCTCCTCCCACTTCCTTATAGTGGGCAAGATTTGAAGTTGTTCAAGTCATAGGTGACTAGGAGTCCCTTTGTATATTCTCATGATGCTGTTTTTGCTTTTCTCGCTTTGGTGTGTTTTCCTTCTATTGTTGTGTGTGTTGCCCTCTGTATTGGTTTGTTTTTGACTCCTTTGCCCAATGGATAAGGCACTGGTCTGCTTCACCGAGTTTGTCTAAGTTCTTGCCTTGTCTCATTCCGAGAATTTATGCCAAGTCATCCCCAGAAGGAGCCAGCTGTTGTCCACTCAAAATTCCCCGCTCTGATAAGAGTAAAATTTCAAAATTTTGAGTTTAAGTGTTTTTCTCTGAAGTGCCTAAGTCGTGAAATTGAAAAAATCTGTGTTTTGGGTCATTTTGTGTGATTTTCTAGGCCTCGTTGGAACTTTTGTCCCAACTGTCCCAAGTACGAAAGTGCACTCGCTCCCGATCGCCGAAATCCTCAAGTCGCCCCATTTTCGGCCCATCGGAAAGTTTTGTCCCAAGTGTCCCAAAACTTTTTGTGCGAGTTGTTCCAATTTCGGCCGAAACACCCGAACCGCGTACTACGCACTTTCATGTCTCAAATGTCCCAAAGTTAAAAAGTGCGAGCTTTCCAATTTTCTACCGAAACTCCCGTGTCGCTGACTTTGAGCTCCTCGTCCCAAATCGAAAAATGCAAGTGTTTCAATTTCACCCGAACCGCCAAACCGCGTACTCGAAACTTTTTTGTCCCGAATGTCCCAAGTCCAAACGGGCCCACTGCTCCATTTTTCTACGAATCACCCGAACCGCGACTCACGCATTTTTGTCCCAATCGTTCCAAAAGCATTTGTGCATCCTCTCCCTGTTTCACCCGAATCGGCCGAGCCGCATGTTTCGCGCATTCGCGCCTCACATGTCCCAAGCGTACCAAGTGTCATTCACACTTAGTTTTTCCCGCTCACTCCGAGTATGATGCTATTCAAATTGGTGGTTGTGTATTCAATGCGCATTAAATTCATTCCTCTCTCCAAAGCGGCTATATAACGAGCATTTCCTTTGCATTTTTCGATTGCTTCCATGCTATCTTTGCTCGAACCTCGTAATTTGAAAACCCGCGCAAATATCCCCTCCCTTTGCAAATTCCTTCCGAGTCTAGGTCGCAGCTCCGAGACTATCAATATGAAGATCAAGTTTCAGGGACAGGAGCAAATTTCTCCGCTTGAGTCTGCTGTTAGCAATATTGGGGAAAGCGAAGCTCGTCATCTCGACTTCGGTGATTTTTGGGCAAGAATGGCAGATGCAAACCCTACACCAATAGCACAAACGATTCATGATAGCGGTTTGGCTTTTGCCGGTGGTTTCCCAATCTCAGTACAGTGTGCTGATACTGTGCTTTCATGCGGAGCTCACTTCGACCCCGCTTCGAGCGAATTGACAAATGTACATGGGGAACTCATTGCCAAGCCGGACGCCGCCACCATCATGCGCGCCGCTCCGAGGATTCCGAGTTGGACAATGCTATAGTCGCCTCCCCGGATCAAGCATGCACCCTATTCGATCAAGACAAAGCTGACAAATATAAGGCGCGAGTGGCGAAGTCTTGGTCAAGAACCCTAAGAAAGGTGCTTTCGCCTAACCAAAACCCTCTTCCGAGCAGATTTCAATGAGGAATGTCGACTTCATAATCCCGCTGGCTCGGTTATGGGTTTGCCCTCCACCAATGAGTTTCATTTCTGGATGTGCCCGCCATCAAGCATGGTGTGCGAGGGAACACAAAACATCAATCGGGCAGAGATCATCAAGATGAATTTGGCGGAGCAGCTATCCAACGCTCAAAGAAACAAAGAAGTTCTATATGACTTCATACCGATGTATACCCTAAAAAAGATCAAGGCAAGTGGTTTGGTTTCTCCTATATAGATGCACACAAAGATGATCCCAGTTGTATGCCTATTGCCCGCAGCTCACCCCCGAGACCAAAGAATCGGAATTTCGTAAGGGTCAATGATGCTTTCACCATGTACGTGGTCGATTGCTCAAGGTGATACCGCTAGAAGGTTTTCGATGAAGCCATGAACCCGATATCGCAAAGATGGAGCCTATTTCATCCAATTCAGAAATTTTCCTATATCAAAGCTCACGGCTATGAAAGCACTCCTCTACGGCTTCCCATGTTCTCGCAATGATAAAATGGCCTTGATATAGAATATATGCAGCAACTAGACAAGTTGCACGTAACTTGCAGAGACAAGAAGATTTCTCGGCTTGCACTTTCCCATCTCTCCGGGAAACTACACATGCAAAAACAGCTCGGATGCTCGTAACATGTAAAGAGCCCCGTCCCTATCATCGTTTCATTTCTTCAAGCCAAGAACTCGCTTTGACTTGAAGAAGTTTATCAATGTAACATCAAGATAATCTACCATCATAGGGCGTATACGTAAGACTACCGGGCCGATCGTGCAGATGATTTTGAAGCCGAGAAGGCATTTGCAGGGCAGGTTCTCCTCGCATTGATTCAAGAACTCGGTTCTGTACTCAAGTTCCCCAAGGTCTCATGGATGACAATTCTGACCTATACTGTATGAGTATGAAAATGTGATTAAGCACACCCCTCCGGAGGACCTCGGATTGGAACAGAAAGAGAGGGATGATCTCGGCCGAGATTCTTGCTCCTCCAGCCCTAGTCAGACTAAGGTCCGGTTCAAGCAAGAAGATCCGAGAATTCAAGAGGCACTCAGGAGAATCCAGCTCCAAGGATGATTCGACACCAATAAGAGAGGCATCAGTTCCAAGGTCTGAAACACCAATGCAAACCCCTCCTGCCTCATCAACACAAGGACCTGCTGAATCTACTCCCTCTTCATCTACCCAGGTATATAAGAAGAAACTCAAAGAGGTAAAGAAGGAGCCTGCAGAGAATGACCCTCCAAGAAAATAGGCAGAGTTGCCTATAGGGCCAGAGAACATCATTGTTCTCAGTGAAAGTGAAGAAAGTGAGATGCCAACTCCTGCAAATGTTCCTGAAGATCCAGCAGATAAGGACAAGGAGGTCCAGAGCACTGAACTTCTGGGTGCTACTGATTCTTCTACCGCATCGCATTCCTCCAAAGGCTCTACTCACATCTCGGCCTTGAGTCAACAATGCGCATGCACACCGAGTGTCATGAGCTCCCTGTCTCTTGGTCCCCTTGCTTCTCCTGCAGATTCTTCTTCCTCTTTTGCTTGGGTGCAACCTTTGGTCGACAAAAGGAAGAGAAAATCCTCCTCTCAAAGCTTGGGACCAAATTTCGATGCTGTTGCAGCCTTGTTGGGCACCACTCCTTCTCGTGCCAAGAAAGCCAGAACCACTTCCAGAATAGTGTCTGATGCCCAAGGTCAGCAATTCTTGGAGATTGCTAAGCCTACAAAGAGAGACAAATCGAATCGACTTGCCGGCATCCGACTTGAGCTTTCAAGAATCCCTATGGGAGAGTCTACTCCTCGAAGGTGAAATTCACAACCTCCAGAAACAAATACAAGAGTCATTGGAAGGGTAGAGAAAGGGCAGCAAACTATCAACACTTGGAAGAACAAGCCCAGATTCTCACTGTGTTTCATCAAGTCTCTTTATCTAAGGATAAAGTCTTGACCCTACCCCATTGACTACTCTTCCACCTCCCGTAATTCTAAGCCAAGATGAAGTGCAAAGTATCAAAGATATGCACAAGTATTCTCTATGGCAGAGCTATCAAGCCATGGTGGATGACATGCTTGTTGCTGGATTAAACTTCATCGATGAAGCTTTCAAACTCCACGAAAAGGTGAGTAATGTGCAATCAAGCTCTCCTCCACTATCAATACCATGGATAAAGAACTAAAAATCTGGAGCACAGATAGTAGACCTTCACCTTATGGGACAGACAGATGAGAACATCTTATCGCGAATAAGATTTTCGATGATGCTAAGGACAATCTATCAAAATCCCGGGTCTACAAAGCATGGAGTGGAAGATCGAGTTTTGGAGGAAGCTTGGGAGAAATGAAGAACAAATTAGCGTAAGGGAGAAGCTTTCAAGACACCGGCCGTTGCACGCTTTCAAGGATATACATTGTCATCTTCAGATGAAAACTCGTGTTTTCCTGTCCTCGCAAGAAATCAAAGCTCGGGCCCGAGCTTTTGTCAAAGATAATCTATTCAAGGAAAGCTCCATCTCTAAGGAAAAGATGAAGGAAATTTGTTCTCTTCAATCGCCATCAAGAAGCAAATAAAGATTATCATACTCACGCCGAGTTTGATAAAGAGATGGAGAAGTGTCTCGGGATTTTTGGACTCACCGCAGCCAACACGCCGGCTCCACGTGGCGTAGACATAGCCGAGGCATCAAGAAATTCAGCAATGGATTCTCAAGACAAGTGGGTCCCTCCCAAAGAGCCGGCCACCTGTCTCCTTCTCCTTTCTTTTCTCTTCTTCCCATTCTTTTCGTATTTTGTAATTAGTTAAGGTATTGCAATCGCGATCCTTAACTATTCTTTAATTAAAAGAAATGGTTACGAAGAGTAATCGACTTCAGAAGCTATATAATGGCCTTTCCACGCCATTTTGCAAAGGAGGAAGAACTTGGATATTTGCTGAAAGTGTAAATAGATCTTAAAGAAATCAATACAAAAGGGCTTTCCATTCTTTGTCTATCTAATTCTTGTTATCTCTGTGTTTTCCTTTAATATTGTGGAGATCATTTTGTTCCTAACTCGTTAGTCTCTCCGATCGCATACCTGCCTGGGCTTTTGCAAATACAGTGATCTTGTACAACCAAGAAGGAACTTTGTGTCCTTGATTAATAAATCTGAAGAAGGTTATTTATGGAACTTTGTGTCTTTAAATTTAATCTCATTCAGCCAACGCAAATGATCTTGTCTTAAATTCTTTGAAGCTTCGCATACACGAAGAATTATCTCGCTATCTATAATTCTCAATGTTGCTATTCTCGCTCATCTTCTTATTCCCTTCCTCACCCCCCGTGTAATCGATGATCCTCAGGAAAACACTTAAAATCAAGTTTGACCATAAAACAATCCAAGTTCGTTTCGAATAAGGGTTATCACCATCGAACTAACATATTTAATAAGAAACTATAAAGAGGGGCTTGGTACCTTTGCTCACTTCAAGTGAGCGCTCGGCTTAGGTTGGGTCATGTGCCAACGTGCCGGATTATTCACAATGATTCTAAGCTATATCAAAAACATATCCTACAAACATGAATTTCACTAATAAACAAGCCTTAACACAACTTTTTTTTTGTTCCATCCTCATAGAAACCCTCTATAGAAGAGGCTATGATGGGAATATTTTAAGATGTCTCAATCTAGACAAAGCTAATTAGACACTAGTCAAAGTTCATGTAGGAATTTTTGTTCACGCACAAGTAGAATGGTCTTAGCTAAAAGTATATTATGCATGGGTTAGTATTGGCCTACTATGGAATTAGACACATCTTCCTTTTAAAATAAATTTCAAGCATGTCAATGAGATGGTAATCTAATTCATGCACCCTCGAAATCTATCCAATGTATTACTTCACACTGGCATGTTTCCAGATGGGTAGTCAACTTAGTTGGTAGGAGAAAACCCACATCCTCTAACAGCCACACCTTTATCATTATTACCATGGAATATTTCACCAATTTGATAGAGGCCATGCCTCTTACGTAATTCATTGGGTCAAATATTACAAATTTCATTCGTAACCACATTATTTTCCACTTGGGCATCCCTACATCTCTTGTTATAGACAATGGTACATCCTTCAAGAAAAATAATGTTAATGAGCTAGCTAAAAATACCATATCTCCCTAAAATCGGAAACTACTTACTACCTAGAGTGCAATGGCCAATTAGAAGCTTACAATAGAACAATAAAATTAATATTGGAAAGGACCATTAACAAGTATAGTCTTAATTAGCACATGCAACCGTGTCCCGCCCTTTGGGATTATAAAACCTCATTTCATACTCCAACCAGAGTCACTCCATTCTCCCTTGTATATGGATCTGAATTTGTATTACCCATAGTGTTTGATCTCCCTTCCCTCTGTGTGTCACTCCAACACCTGGTGCATGAAGAAGATTACTATCAAGCATGTCTTGTAGAGCTAGAACTCCTAGATGAAAAGCATGTTTGTTCCTTGGATCATTTGAAATTGCATTAGAATTGAATCCAAAGGATCTACAATAAGATAATTAAACCAAGAAATTTTGAGATTGATGACCTTTTTCTTAAAGAGAATCATAAGAATACTATAAAATAACATGAAAAATAAAGAAATTTTCAACCTAGTTTCTTAGGAATCTACATTATTATTTCTAAGTTTGGATCGGAGCATATAAACTATTTGATAAATATGGAAAAGAGATTAAATATTCCATGATTGTGTTTCATTTAAATAATTTATGTTCCTAATCCTTTAATACTACCCCTAGTGTTGGGGCATATAAACATAGCCACTTATTTCATCCCTTCATTTTGGTATGCATCATGCTTCATCCCAACTCATCTTGTGTTGTGTGTTCCTCCTAGTTATGATGTGAGTCTTTTTTCAACACCGGTCATATTCACCCAATTCCATTCTATTCCATCATGTGATATACATTTGTTCCATGATTTACATGGTTTAAGGACACATTTACTTTTTCATTTGCACGAAAAATTCAAAAAAAAAAAAATCCTATAAACTTAAAAGAACAAAAAAATCAAAACATTTCAAAATAGAAAAATCATTTAGAAATTTTTTCACAAAACTCAAAATAAAAATTTCACCACAGTTAGCAATATAGTCATTTGAATATGAACATAATGATTTTTTCTGATCAAACCTCAATGGGAACCGATAAGAGTGTCATGATGGGTAGTTACTCCACTCTTTGATCTAATCCTATCCCTTTGCATATATCATTACTTTGGGGCATTCATGGCTTCTTATTATTCATTATGAAGCACATTAGGGTGATATTTAGATATTGTTGTTAATGCTTGTGTTGTATTTGTTACTATGTGTGTGTAACTTGTTTTCTATTTTCATGCACTTCTTTAACTAATTACATGAAGCAAGATAAATAGGCTTGTTGTTATCTCTATTTTATTCACTTTTATTTTTGAATTTGAGTGTTTTTTCCATGTCATTTTTGACCCATTTTAGCTATCATGTTATTAACTAAGGTCATCATTAGCTTTGGTACAATAACTTTTCTCTGTCTTTTGGATTTTTGTTTCATTCTTCTATATGTGTTGATCAGTTTCTATATTGTGTTGATCAATTGTTTGTATTTAGTTGTTATCTTAGCTCATTTTCCCTTGACTTTTGGGCTTGTTTTCAACTTTTGTCTTCATTTTGTGGACCTATCATAGGTATTTTGTACCCATCTTGACTTATTCATAATCAAGGTGTCTATCAATTATTATGTGTATGGGGTTCGTTTACATTCTTGTTCTTGTTTTGTAATCTTTTTTGTGTATGTTTTTCATCATGGTGTTAATTTTACAAAGTGTAATAGTATAATAGAATTAACACATTCCTAGTCATGAATAAAATCTACCCTATAAACATGTTAGCTAAGAAACATCCATGATACATCATCATACATCCATAATAAAACAAATGACAACCATCATCTACTCTAGTATATCATCATATAATCATCTATCTAACTACATCACAAGGTAATCAAAAATCTCATCATCATATGTCATGTCAAATGTCCATAATATATACATCATGGAATGTCAATCTCAAAACATCATATACATCAAAAAATTTCCATGTACACTATATCCAAAAAGTTTCATATACATATCACATACACATGCCATCAAGGGAATTGATCTACAAAAATGTTCCTTCATCATGAGGCATATACAACATATCATATAAATTATTCAAGGGTGACTCTCTCCCACACTAGGATTGTCTGGTCTATCCTTCTCACCTCTCGGTAGTGGCTTTTACACCGACCTAGCTGATCTAGGACTCTGATATCTATGATATCTTAAGGATCCGATACCCACTCTTGGCTATAATTTGGGGGTCTTTGATCCATTGGAAAACTCGCCTCATATAGGGCTTGGTAATACCCCGTCTCCTATGATATAGCTATTCCATCTCGCATCACCTCACCCAAACCACATGTCTACGCCACGCTTTGTGAAACATCTCTCTCTATCATTAAATATTACACATATCTGGTAGTATGATCCCTCTCTATGGTAATCCTCTGCACCTACCAATTCTACCTATGTAATGAAATTAAGATGGCATGTCACTCTCTGATAACCATGTATCTTTGGGCTTATAAAGATAACTTAGAAGCTGATGGTCCTGGTGATGGTATACGTGTACGTTTCTCCCAGATATCCTCCACTAACTTATCTACCCAGCCATCATCCATACATGTATCTCTATCTCCATCTCCATCTACCTATCCCACTACCTGGATTGGGTGGTCTCGGATGTGACAATGGGGCTGTAATGGACCTTGCACCGGCATATGAACCTATGGAATATGTAATGGTGCCTATCATGACACTCCGAATCGACACAACTAGAATATGCACTAACAACACCTATGATTATATTACCACACTAGCACTCGACACATACACCTATGGTATACCATGTAACACTTGACCTATATAGGCACTCCGTACCTAAATCTATGCATGTGCATGTGCCCGGATCTATCCGTGTTCTTGTTCCTCAACCTTGTCTTGGCTCAATACACCTCTATAGATCCTCTATTACAGGTATGGCCTAGATACAATTGTTATCCTTGTATTTATGGTTTCTAAGGAATAGTTATTTGTATAGGTATAATAGTTGCATACCATATAACATATGCTAGTTTGGTCCCGAGTTCAACAACCTATGTTACATCTCAAATAATCTCTCTCTAAAAATCCTCACTTTAATATGTGGACCAAAGTCCAAAGTCTCATGTGCAACATGCAAGTACTATTGATCACCACCGAGTATATCTTGTATGAAACCAATTTGTCATCCCAAGTTTTCTACTAACCCGGTCTACCCTATACATCTCCATGAAATAGGAGTGGTTTCCAATAATGAAGTGGTTTACCTCTACAACTAATATCTCTATGTCACCAAGATCTCATTTGTATAACTTGTATGGCATATAATTCACCATATGTAGTTGTAAGTCATCAAATCCACGTCTATAGAATGTAATATTGTTCTGGATGATCCCTATGACAAGAACCTACTATCTCCCATCCTAAATGATGAATTCTTGTGTGGATGCCTATCCCACAATATACCAAATGGATGGATAATCCAAATGTGGTCCCATGACTATATCTGTAACAATGTATTCAGGCTCAAGCTCCTTTGTCATTTGTACATAATCAAGTGTAAGTCCCTGTATCGGTGTGTTAAGATACATGATCCCCTAACAAATATGGTTTCCTCCATAAGGTCAGCCACTACACCTATTATTCCCACTAGAAATGGAAACTAGTTTTATCACGTAGTAGGTAGCATCTAATAAGATCGATTAGATAAATAGGTAATTATGTCATGGTCACATCATCCATACACTAGTATAAGTGTATCATCATCCCCTCCCTAGGAATGTTCACCATCTCAAACAACAACCAAATGTTTCCTCTAGTCTTCCCAACATGTCCATCCCACTACACTAATCGGCCATCTATCGGTACTCAAATAATATGATAGACATTCTCTATTGTAACTTTCATATGTCTAGTAGGAAGCCTAAATTCTTGGATCTCACTATGCCATCTCTCAGCTAACATCATCAATAAGTAGTTGTTCAATAAGATATTTGGTAGTTATGTAATGTAGGTAAGCCCCGTCACCTATAAAAAGTGCACTCAGCTCCATCCTCTCTCTATAAAACTCCTCTTAAATGACTACGTAGTCCTTGTTGCTCCCGTACATCTAGGGATAATAATATCTCTGCACATCATCAAAACAATATTATTACATCACATTTCTTCTATTCTAACTTTCAAACATTCTTCTAAAAATTAAATAACTATGCTAGTGCACCCTTTGTTATACTAGCACACTCTTTTATATGTTATCGCATGCAAAACATGCTAACATGTCTAATTTAATGCTAGTGCATTCTTGTTAGTGAACCCACTTTAACGATTATGCCCTTATCATGATGCTAGCACATTCAAAATGTTAGCACATTTCTCACATAATGCTCATGCTCTAATTTGAATGCTAGTGTGTGCAACCACATGCTAATGCATTCTTTGAGCTAAAATAGCACACTCAAGTGCATGCACTAGCATTAAAAATAATTTTTATCCTACACCTAACTAACAATAAATTTGTCAAAAATTAAATTTCTTGAGCTACTCACTGCGGTATCCTCATTTGGTCTTCTCACATACTCTCGAACATGATCTATGTGATTATTCCACTTTGCGATTGATAGGCCATCTCTATCAAAATTTATAGCTCAACTCTCACTCAAATAGAAAAAATAATCTATAAGCACAAACTGGTTATACCTTCCTCACCCTAATTTTTCCTTTTTGGCATTTGTGACAAAAATCATTCCTTTTTCCATTGTTCCTTTGGAAATTTTTCCACAACTTCATCTCTACCCTCTCACGTAATTATTATTCACTCCATCATGATGCCCATCTACTCATAAAGGCATTTTGAACACCTCATTCTAACCCATCGGGGCATTTTAATTATTTCCTCATGATACATATGATATTGCTCACCATATCATGGTCATTTATTCAGTTTTTACACTCTCTATTGAATCCAAAACTACAAAATCTAAAAATTCCAAAAATCAACTAACCACTCAAATATATCAAAATTCATCAAAAACATTCAAATAATAAAAAAATCCTAAAAATTACAAAATTATCAAAAATCCCAACAAAACAACACAATCAATGATGTCAAACAATTAGCTCCTACATTCATGATCATTCCAAACTATCTTACGATTATCACAACAAATGATCTTATCATGTGCATTTTAGCATCCTTGTTTGGGGAAAGACCAATTGATTATTTCCCTTGCATGTATCCTTGCTTGGGTTAATCTCGCCTCTCATTCTCTCCAAATAATTTTCAGCATTTTTTCTTAGGGAAATTATCATTTTCAATCTCAAATCATTTTTCAATGAGATCCAATAAGAGTGTCATGGGGAGTAATTACTACACTCTTTGGTCTAATCCAATCCCTCTACATATATCGTTGCTTAGGGGCATTCAAATCTACTTACTTATCATTATGGAACACATTAGGGGAAAAGTTACTTGTCTTTATTTCAAAGTTGTGTTGTATTGTTATTATTTCTAGACCAATTACATGGATTTCATTATAATATTGTCTCGTTTATAGCCACGACACCTACTTTTATGTTGTATATTGGGTTAATTTTATCTTGTTTAGATTTAGACCAATTATAAGTAGTACGTTAACATCTTGGTTCATTTATAAGTATGGTGCCTACATATACTATGTATATTGGGTTTTTTTTCCTTTTTCACTTTTGTTTGTTGTGTGTGTGTGTGTGTGTGTGTGTGTTTTTACACATAATGGGTTAAACATCATGATTATTTCATAATCATGGTGATAACTCTATTGTGCAACAACAAAATAAGGTTTATCTAACTTTCCATCTTTAAATGAAAGCTCATGCTACGAGAAAAATCCCTTCCATCTTCCTTCTATTCCTGGATCCTTTGCCTTTCCCTTCTCCCTATCAAGTGGTTGTCCATCCGTAGTGACCTCCTAATTAGATATTGAAAAATAAAATAAAAATAAAAAATTAGATAACATGATTGGGAAATCAACTTACCGTTGATTTCTCATCCCTAACTCTAACTAATAATTTAAAACCAAATGTTATAATAATTGTAATGCACCGATAGTAAACACTATTTATTTAAATTTCATTGCAAAGAGTAAAATAATAATTCAATGTTCATTTTACTCCAATTTTAACAAAATATACTCCTTTGAAGTTCTATACTCAGTTCATGAGTCACTTAATGATTAAATTTACTCATAGATACTTTCAAAACATTGTTTCATAATTATCACTTTCTCATTCATTCCTAATATTAATTCATTCATACAAGTCGTTGAATCATTTCTAGTTATAAATCAATTTGTAACTATATTGTTTTGTAGTTTTGTTTACAATAAAATGTGATTCATTCCAAATGTATACAACAACCAACCCTCGTGTTAGAACATAATATACAATACATAATGATTATTACAATATTTTACCATCTTATGGAGTATATCTGAATATGATTACAATAGCAAGCATTTGATACATGCTACCAAAAATTAATTGTAGATCATCCGAAGCTGCATAACCGATATAAGAGGTGAGAGATAGCAACATTGGAAGTTTTGCCTCCAACCACAGACCTAGTAGTCTCCCACACATCCTTGAATATAAGAATAGTGGCCTTTCCCTTCAACGAAGTGAGTAGGTATGGAATTGATGTGGTAAGATAGTGAGTCATCTATGTAATATTAAGTTGTCACCTACCCTCTTGTATTTATGTGACAACAGTGAACGAGAAAAAGATGTATATAATACTCCTAAATAAAAAAATGTTACTATTTTACTTGTTTCCACAAGACTAAAGTAAGGTAGGTACCTCCTACACATTCCTTCCCTAAGTATTTGGGTTGTCTTAACAACATTAGAGTCTATAGAGAATGGAATTACTCTCATCCCATATGCTTTGAGAAATATGAGCACTGCCACTTGGCATGTCATGTTTTCATGTTCACACACCCTCATCAAAGCTAATGTCAACTCATCATCCTGATTTAGCTCACAACACCATTGATCTCCAACATATATGTTCATACATGAAACACATAACATGGTGGTGGAGTTATGTCATACCCACAAGTTTACTTAATGATTATGGTTTACACCAAATTAGATGAAGACTCATGTTTATTTATCTTGTTAAGAGTACAAAGATAATATAATAAGTAGTCAAACACTTTTATAAACAAGCTTAGATTACATATATTGTTTAGTCACAATATAATACAAGGTGTATGATGATAAATCAAAAAATGAGTTCTAAATAGTGGAAAGAGTGAAAGTGTTTTGAGTTTATATAGTAGGAAAAAGACTAATATGAATATTAGATTGATCACGAGTATTTCAATGTACTTATTGTGTGATAAATTAATCATTATATTGGTAGGAGGACTATTTCAATATGGTATGATACCTTTGTTGGCTAAATTATTATGGTTTTTCAATTAATTCTACTATATGATAAACCCTATTATATGATAATTAAATAAAAGGAAAAAATTTAATATTAAAAATTAATGTGACTATAATTAATCACTATATCTTAATTTTTAATATAATAACTCATTACTTTGTATGTTAACTAAAATGAATAATTGAAATTAAATTACTCAATAAAATTATTTTTTATTTAGTCATTAAAGTTATCAAGTTATAAATTAGAGTTTAAGTAAAAATAATAATTCTATGATTATATATCCATAAAATAAACCTTATTAAAATATTTGAAGTCACAATCCAAGCCCATGGTTAGAAGAGCTAATTATGTAAAGTGGATAAAGATTATAAAAATTACACATTAATTCAATCGGTTAAAACTATAGAATACTTAATTGGATTTTCTTAAAATCCATTCTAGAGGTAATATTCCAACAATGTAAATAAGTTAAAACTATATAATAGTTAATTGGTGAATAAATTTACCCCAAATTTTCCATAATTTAGGATTTTCTTAAAATGCATTCTAAGGTAATATTCCAGCAATGTAAATAGGTATAAAAGTATATAATAGTTAATTTGATTGGTAAATAAATTTACCTCTAAATTTTCACAATTTGGGATTTTCTTAAACTACATTATATAAGTAAATAAGTTTAGAACTATATAATAATTAATTGGATTGGGAAATAACTTTACCGTAATTTTCCATAATTTGGAATTTTTTTTAAAATGCATTCTAGAGGTAATATTTAAGCAATGTAAATAAGTTTGTTAAAATAATTGGATTAGTAAATAAATATGCCTAAAGATTCCCTTATTAAATTTGTGGCTGAAAAATAATAAATAGATAGGTTAAACCATATATTATCCTTTTTTTTTTACAAGAGGATTTTCATATTTGGGAATTTCTTAAAATGCACAAAGCAAAGGATTTTAGAGCAACAAATTCATAAGGAGATGGCGATGGAAAAGATTCAACAATATATATATATATATATATATATATATATATATATATATATATATATATATATATATATATATATATATACATACATACATACATACATATATACATACATACATATGTATGTATGTATGTACATATATATATATATATATATATGTATGTATATATATGTATATATGTATCTATATATATATATATATATATATATTATACTAAAGAGATGCCAAGTAATATTTAGATGCTAGTTTGTTTATTGTTTAAAATAGAATAAATAAATAAATCCCTCATCCATTTCTATTTTTGACTTTGAGTTAATTTATAGTAAAAATTAAATTAGAAAAATCAATTTATTTGAGTGTTGGAAAACTACGAAATAAAAGAAACAAGAAGATTCTAAATTTGAACCGAGAGAGATATTATACCGTATACACTCACAAGGAAGAAACACTTTGGAATAAATACAATTATTTAAACAAAAAAGAATATAGAAATAGAGGTGGAAAAGAAATTTATAATTATCTAATTTTTCTATTAGAGGGAGTTCCATGGCTGCCCATACCTTAATTATTTTGATGCTTAAACAAATCTCACACCCTTCTCTCGGTCATCCTCTAACACTCCACTCCTTAGCCAATATAAATTATCCAGCTCCTTAACTATTCAAACCTCTATTTAAATTAAACCGCCCATCCTCCAAAATGTATCAAAAGAGATGGTTGAATATTCCCAATTTTATTTTCGTATATTAAATGGTATGGGAAGACTATCATATTTTTAAATATGATATTAAATGTCATTATTTCCCATTCCTTATTTGGTTGTACTAAATTTATTACAATCCAATGTGTTGAATAATATGAGGGTTCCGAATAGTAGTTGTTATTATTATTATTATTATAGTGTGACAAAGTGACAATTTTAACTTGATTAATGTAATTAACTATTTAATTTTATTCTAAAGAAATTATTTTCTTAAAAATAATAATAGTTTAATTCTTTAGATCTCGGATTATTTTTATTTGATGTTGATATATGGAGTATCATGGTGATTTCATTCACCTACCTATGGGATGAAACTTATATGTGGTCTGGAAAAGTCACTATGATTAACGTAGGGGATACTAGATCCTCACGGTCAACACATTGTGTTTAAATATCCATAGTAGATTATGCAAAAAAATTAAAACCAACTTACCCTTTATTTTTCATTGTTCTCCCTAAAGGTTTGGATACTTCTAATCCTAAGTTTAATGGGATAAGTTTACATTTGTATAGTATCTCATACCATTTCAAGTTCCATATCTATTCACTTATTCCCAATGATACTCTCCCTTTATCACAAGGGTTAATGTCATGTTTACACTCAACACAACACTCAAATAAGAGATTTGTTAGGATTAGAACAATAAATCACATGATACGTAATCAAACACGTATACATATTCATGTTCCTTCTAGATAATTTCAAAAATAAAAGTAACGTAATATATTCATCCCTATTTACTTAAAATATAACATAAAATCATAATCCAAATTGTAATTAGAAGTACAACATATTCATGGTTATAATCACTCTTGTGAAAAGTATCCACATGGAAAAATTACACCAATTATTATAATTAAACAATAATACATCTATTTGAAGATTTAGGATGTGACATCCTTCCCCACTAGAGGAATACATAGTCCCTATGGCTACCAACATAGACACCTAAACTACTCAAATAGATGAGGAAATTTATTATAGACTTCATCTAAGTCCTCCCATGTAGCACTCTCCTCATATTATTGGTCCCATTAGACCTACACTTGGATACTTCTTTATTTTGTAAATGAATCTTGCGAGTCTTAATAACCCAGATGGGATCCACCAGAACAATTCCTAGATCCTGCACCTACAAGGATTTCCAATCAATAACATGAACCATATCAACATGATATTTCTTAAGCAAGGATACATGAAATACATTATGGAGCTTAGCTAGAGATGGTGGTAGAGAAATTTTTTATGCCATTGGATTAACAACTTTTATAATATCAAAGGGTCCTACATAATGTGGGGCAAGTTTATATGCCTTCCCAAACTTGATGGAACTCTTATTGGGTTTTACTCTAAGGAAAACATTTTTTCCTTTTTCAAAGGTTTGGGTGTTCTCTTTTTATCAACATAACTCTTTTTCCTATCTGCAGCCTCAAACAATCTCTTTCTAATTAACCTCACTTGTTATTCCATCTCTTGAAGCATCTTTATCCCTACCACAACTCAATCTTCTTTCTTGTCCCAACTAATATGAGTATGACACTTCCTACCATAAAGTGCCTCAAATGGGGCCATGCCAAGAGTGGATTGGTTGGAGTTATTGTAAGAAAACTCTACTAAAGGTAAGTACTCTTACCACTTATATTTTTGGTCCATACAAGTACATATGAAGCATGTCCGCTAATACTTGATTCACCCTCTCTATTTGACCATCAGTCTCAGGGTGGTATGTTGTTCTAAAATTAACCTTTGTTCTCAAATATTCATGTAAATTTTTTCAAAACCTTGATGGCATGCAAGTTTCATGGTCAGATATTATATTTTCTAGATCTCCATGTAATCTAAATACCGCTTGAACAAATATTCTTACCAATATTGGTGAGTCGTCATTTAAATTTCTAGGAATGAAGTGCACAATTTTTGTGAGTTTGTCAACAACCACCAAGATAACATCATGTTTGTTCTTAGACATTGGAAGTCCTTAAACAAATTCCATACTAATAACTTGTCATTTCTAATCGGGCACATCATGTTGATAAAGTAACCCAACTGGGTGCATTTGTTCTGCCTTGACTTGTTGACACTCTAAACATCTTGTCACAAAATTAGTGACATCTCACTTCAATCCAGGCCACACATACAACTGTTTAATATCAACCATCATTTTTGTCATGCCCGGGTGACCTGAATAGGGAGCACAATGTGTTTCCTCCAATACTATGGTTTATAAACCACCATGGTCAGGAATATAAATTCGACCATTGAATCATAGGAGTCCTTCCCATCAATCGGGTAGCCCTCATATCTATGATCTTGACTATCAATATCAAGGGCAGCCTTGACCTATCTATAAAAATCATTTGACGGTAGTTGATCTAAAATTTTTTGTCTAAATGTGGTCTTCACAGTGGCTATGGAAGCGATATGTCAATGACGACTAAGGGCATCAACCACCCTATTCTATTTTCCCTTGATGTAGTAACAAAAATTCATATTCACTCAAAAATTCTACCAATGTCATTGAGGATCATTTGGATTGGGTTGGGTGAAAATGTATTTAAGACTCAAATGGTCAGTCTTAAGCTTGAATGGCTTCCCAAGTAGGAAATTCCTCCACATCCACAATGCATGAATAATTATAAGCGAGCTCTAAGTCATGGGGTGCATAATTCAATTCTCATTGCTTAATATTTCTAGATTCATAAGCAACCACATGATTATCTTACATCACAACACCCCAAAAACCTTCACCTAATGCATCTGTAATGATTGTAAAACTTCCATTTGGATCAGAATTTTCAGAATGGGTGTCGTTGTCAATTTTTCCTTTAACAATTTGAAATATTTCTCACTTTTTCTATCCATACAAACTCTATGTTTTTCTTTTGTAAGGAGGTGATGGGACTTGCTATCTTCAAGAATCCTTCAAAAAAATTCTGTAATATCTTTCTAATCCCATGAAACTTTGAACTTCGTGTACATTCTTTAGTGGAGGCCAATCCATTATAGCTTGTATCTTGGATGGGTCAACTAGTATACCCTCAACAGATATGATGTGCCCAAGATATTGCACCTGTTGTTGAAGGAACATTTTGACAATTTTCCATAAAGTTTGTGTTCCCTCAATCGTTCTAGTACTAACCTCAAATGCTCAAGATGTTCCTCCTCTATTTTAGAGTATATCAAAATGTCATCAAAGAAGACTAACACAAACTTATCTAGATAATATCTGAAAACATTGTTAATTAGATTCCCGAATGTCACGGGAGAATTCTTAAGCACAATTGAAAGTACGGTGAAATCGTGATGCCCATAATGAGTCCTGAATGTTATATTAGGAATGTCTTACCCTTTGACTCTAAGTTAATGATAACCTGACCTCAAATCAATTTTTGAAAATATTTTTGCTCCTCGTATTTGATCAAAAAGATCATCTATGTGTGGCAAGGGGTACCTATTTTTCACCATAGCTTTGTTTAGCATCATGTAATCAATGCAAATCCTAAGATTTTCATCCTTCTTCTTTACAAAAATTACTGGCACACCCCAAGGAGATACACTAGGACAGATCAATCCCTTAGCTAACAATTCTTGTAATTGGGATTTTAACTCGAACAACTCAATTGTAGTCATTCGGTAAGGTGCTTTAGACTGTGGCTCAAATCCAGGAAGGATGTCAATGGAAAAATAAAATTCTCTATGAGGTGGGAGTCCTGGTAGTTCATCAGGAAAAATATCATGGAACTCTTGGAGAAAAGGATAATCCTCAATGGATGGTTCCTTCTTTTCTTCCATATCTTGGATATGCACTGCATACATGATGCACCCCTTTCTCTTTGCCTTTTTAGTTGCATTGCAGAAATTTTCCTAAGGCTTATTCCTCTTTTGATTCCTTGAATATATACAACCTTACCTTTGTCATCAAGGCATGAAACGGTCTTGGCAAAGAAATTGACCTTTGCACAATGTTGCCACAACCATTTAACCCCAAGAATTACATCATAAGAGCCCAAAGGTGCAACATACAGATTAACTGTAGTCACAAATTCAGGAAGTTATAACTCAGCTTCAAAGAGACATTGCTCTACATGCCTCTTAGCTCATTTTCCATATTGGACTGACTCATGAATTTACCATAAAACTAGAATTTCTAGGTATTTTATTTAAAAAATTAGGGTTACAAAGATTTTAGTTTCTCCGTATCTATCAAAACTGAAATAGGGTAGTCAAACAACTTACCTGATGCCTCAATGGGAGTTACTTGATGGTCTACGTAGTGGTTATCAATTGTTACATGAATTCATTATTAGAATGTTTCTCATTGATTTTGAAGTGGAGACCTATTGTTTTCCCCTATCAACTTTTTAGGACATTGATTAACAATTGAAGCATCCGTCCTTTGGACCCTTCATTCCTATAAATTTATTGTCATTTCCACCTCTTCCATTTTCATTGTTCATGTTCCCATTCCAAATTCCATTACCATTTACATTCTCGTGTTTATGCCCATTACTATTTATGAAATTACCACATATTTTGAATCTCTTCCTTGCACCTACATTCCCATGCTTATTATCCCTCCAATTCTTCTTTCAAAATGGAGTGGAGTTGAAGGGATGTTGAGATTGATTTCCTTTTTCCTTAAAATCCCTTCGTGCTTCAAACAAGGTCTTTTTTTTTTGTTGTTTTAATGCCTTCTCAAATACCTGTTCTATAGTTGAAGGTCCATGAATATCAAATTTTGTAAATTTGGGGCCTTAATCCCAAAATGAATTTTATAATCTTGAATCTTTCATATTTTTGATATTGTGGCACATATTTTAGAAGTCTCATGAACTTTTCCCAATATTCTCTAATTGTCATTCCTCCTTGCTAAAGGTTTTGTAAATAAGAAATATTTCTATCAAAAAAAGTTGGGGCAACCACCTCTTCAAACAAAGAGACAAACAACTCCCAAGTGATGTTCTCAGGAGTGAGATTTCATTCATCCTTTATGTTGTTCCACCATGCAGATGTTTCTCCCGAAAGCTGATAAGCACCCCAAACTACCTTTGTCTCCATAGAAAAAAATTTAAGTTCAAAATATTGTTCCATCTCTATGAGCCACGACTCAGCTCCATCTCCTAGAGAGTCTCCCTTATACTTAGGAGGGTGAATCCTCTTCAAATCCTTAGCCAGTTCAGACTCAAAACGAGCCCTCTTTGGTGGTTCATGTTCTTCATGATTAAGTTCCTCCTCTTCCTCATTGTCTTCTTCTCTCTCATTTTCACTATTAACCCTCTACTCTAAGTGAGTTACACTATCTTTGGTTTCCATAAGCATGGCCAATATTTTGTCTAACTTTTCATGTTCGCCATTTATAGAAACCTAATTTTGGAATATATATCCTCTTCACTGTGTGCATATTTTTTATTTTCATCCTCCTCATTCAATCAAATGCCCATCAAATCCTTGTTGATTAATTAATTAATCATTTAATATTTTACCGTATTAATACCCTCATTTTATTTCCCTAAACCAACTTTCTAATTAGGATGCTTTTATCCTACATATAAATCACCCGATTTTCTAGATTTCATCCCTTCTATTTTTATGCCCTAACCACCTTGGATTCATCCCCAAGTCATCTAATCCGACCAATATGCTTTAAAGCATTTGGCCAGCTCTTTAAAATCAGCAAACCCCACCTTAAATAAAAAATAAAGCCTAAAATGTAAAATTTCCCCGTGATTAGCGGGGACCCACCTAATTGTCACCGACCCTTTAAGTATGTTTGATTTATTTCCATTTCACATGAAATCACTTCACAATAAAGTAACCAAAGAGTAACTAGAGCTTCTTGGTGACTTCTAGAGCCTCCTACAACAATCACAGACATCCCATCCATCATCAAATGTGTTTACATCACGCACACAATCTTCCTTAATGAGATTTATTGATTTTATAGTGCTTTTACAAAGTTTTCTATCATATTATATTTTCTTTCTTGTAGATTAACCTTTTACAGGTCCAAAACAACATCCACCATCACTCAACAACCTTTAGTTTCAGTTGTAGTTCTCGTAGATTTTCATATTCAGCTATTTCTTCTTGGCCTCATCCTAATCCCGATACGGTTTTCACCGATGCCCCTTGTCACCGTTGAATAGGGTTTTGTTTATCCAAAAATATCTAAATCCTCTTTTTATCATCCACCCTATATCCCAACCCTTGGTTCTCCTCTCGCTGATCCTCCTACAAAGAAACTGCAAGTCCTCATCAACCTCCAAATTTCTCTCAAACCTTGTAGCTTTGCATATTTCATCTACATCTCCCGATCTATCCTCCCATGTCATCATCAACTCAGATGTGTACATTCTAGGTCGTTGTTGACCTAGACTAGGTAACACATACTTTGCATGTATTGTCATCTAAATAGCTTTAGACCAATTTTGTTATTTTTCGATTCGGTGATAGCTCTGTTTTTGCATGATTTTTCATTTACATCCTTTTGTCTAACAAACAAGGGCTAGCATCCACCGAGGAAGTTAATGCTTCTCAAGTCCACTTTATCGAGAAGCCCCTTCCCCTATCTATTTAATCAAATCTTGTTCTATTCTTATTTACAAGTTTCACAGCAGCAAAAATTAATCATTCATCACACGTATCAAGTATCAAGCATCGAGGTAACATAAACCCTCTATCCTTCTAAGTTTACTAATTTATTTAGTAGCTAGTGCATTAATTTGATAATGAATGAGAAATTTGGAAAACATTCCTAGAATTCCTAGTGAGACCACCCATTAGGTGGTTTCTTTATTTTATATATCTTTCTTTTTCCTACTTACACCACAGCGTGAGGCATTTCTTTATTTCTTTTTTGGTTCGTGGCTTAGATCACTCATTGTTAAAGAGTGCGGAAAAATAGGAAAAGTGATATCCATTTATTCTTATTTTCCTTAGTTGTTCCTTTTTGCATCATACCTTCCCTTCTTGTATGTCTTCTCATTGATAATAACATTTTTTGGGCTTAAAAATAACCTATTTTTTTGCATCATGCTTGCTCATATAGTTTAAATAGGAGGTTCAATCTTCTACATCGCATGTCTTATCACATACAGCCTAAGACTTTATAAATAAATTAACACATCAAAACATTCCTTTCACCTAGTTCATTGATTGGGATTTGATCATCCAACAGGAAACCATTTTAGACATTTCCTAGCCACAACTTACGAGACCAAGCATAGTTTTCCATCTCCTAGGTCCGTTCACATCAACACTCTTCAAAATTTCGTAATCAAAACATAAAAATGTATTATTTTCTTACTTCCCTTTTTTAAAATGGAACAAAACCATTCCTCAAGTAGTCCTCCATGGCCCCATCCATACCAAAGGTTACTTCTAGGGATTCCTCTAGCCCTATCTATGAATATCTTCATTGTATACCTCATTTCTCTCACCCATATCAATCTATAGACCATGATTCACCCTCATTTCCTTATGCATCATCCCCTTTATCTCCATCACCTTATACTTCATTACCTTATATCTCATCACCTTTATCCTCATCATCTTTAGCCTCATCCCCATGCACCATTCCTGCTTCTACCCCATCTTCTTTGACCTCATTACCTCATGCCCTTCCTGTGTCACCCGACATTATCATACCCACTTCTCTTATGGATATTCCTCATGAGAACCCCATCCATGATTTCCTTCTCCATAGGTATTAGTCAGTAGATCCTACTCCATCTTATGACATCTCTCCTCCTATTTCACCGAGGGATACCTTAGATGAGCCTTTTGTATTAGATCTCCCCATTATTTCCCCATCTTCATCATATCATTATGACCCACTTTATATCCATGCTCTTACATCCCCCTAAACAATCCAATCCCCATCACATGACATTTTTACACAGCAATTTCCTAATCCTCCACCGGATAGTTCATCTTAACCTTCTACGTCACACATATTTAATCCATTCTCAATCAACACCATACATCAAACACCTCTTTCCACATCATTTTTACCCATTTCCTCATCCACTTCCATCCTAGGTATTGCACCCTTGGCCCCTTATAACATCATTCCTATATCTATCACATCTATAGCCACTTTACCTACCTTCCTTAATTCTACAACTTCTCTTATAATCATATCCAGTTCTACTCTTACTACGTCTACATAAGCCTTAGCCATGCCTAGCTCTACATCTGCACCTATCACCACACTTACATTGACATAATTATCACACAATTATTTTCCTATACCTACATCATCTGATACTATATACACCTCGATATCTCTACCACCTATCTCCTCAATTATGACCTCCTCACTTATCTCATCCACACCTAGTGTCTTGACATCTATTATTCCCACATCCACATCTATGTCTATCAAATCTCCTCAACCCACCTATATTCCTCTCAAAACACTTGAAATAAACATGGTTAGCACTCATACCTCTTCCATCCCTACCCATCCACCATCTACACCATCGCACATAGACATTATCAACCGCATGATTCAAACACCCCTCTTTATATCCACACTGCTCTATCATTGATTCCACACCGAACTTACTCTCAAACCATTACACCTGGACCTCATTCCCTCATCCACATCTCTTCCACCCTTTCCTATTATTCCATCCTTATAATCCATACATGTTCTTCTTTCTTTTTTTTCCTAGTCCTACTACATCGACTATATTGACCACATCCCCATTATCCCCTTCTTCTTATACATCATTTGAACAATATTGCAAAGCTCTTCATCTTGCATTTACCATAGGTGACCCTCCTATCTCATACATATAACCAGATGCTCCCACATCTTGCCAATATTTACCCTCCTTAGAATCTTTCATGTAGAAGCTACTTTCACCATTAGTCACCACACCATCACCAGATCCCCTAGTAGAGATTATTTTCATCCCCGCTAAGGGTACTCCTCAAAAATCCAAATCTAAATACCTTGGCATCCTTCCACAGTGGTCCCTTGAGTTTCCTCACAAGAATATTGGCATCCCTCCTATCAAGACCAAATATACATCTTCTATCCCCTCTTCCATAACAACCAATCAACCCATCCAAATATAAATAATCTAATTCTCTCATAGGGCCAGCCCATTCATCAAAAACACCTCTAATTATCCATCCATCCAGGCCTAAATCATCCACCACAACTCCTTCTACGAGACCACCTAAACCCTACTACTCGGTCCATCTTCACCTTCGTCATACATACTTGTTATCCAAGATTCACCCCAGGGTAAATTTTGATAACATGCATTAAATTCTCAAGTCTCGGGCAAGATAGACTGATTCAGGGCAAAAATCATGTTTCTAGGGTCCCCTCGTAATTTTTTCTAACTCCCTTTACAAGAAGAAAAGAGTAAGTTCTGAGAAAAGGTGAAAAATTTGCAAAAAACAAGCTTGGGCCAGGAAAAATCATGAAAAATGGCTAAGTCCTAGTCCTCGCAACAGTCGGGACATGAGGGACATCTGGGCAGAATCGGCCGAAAAGGCCGCAGAGGCGTGCTGATCTGTGGAGCAAAGGAACATTTGGGCCGCGGGATGCGCAAACCGCCCCGGATCAGCCGAAAAGGAGAACTTTCACACTGGGACAGTTGGGACAAAGGGATGTGGAAGACGTGGATAGCCGAGAAAGCCGAGAGCCAATCAGATCATGCCACGTGTCATCGGCAGAAAAGGGACAAGGAAGCCCATTTCGGGCGGATCGGAAGTTTTGTCTCGAGCATAACACCTTTGGGACATCCAGGACAAATGGACGCGGTGGATGCGAAAATCCGGAAGACCCACGAACCAATCAAATCATGACACGTGTCGCTAGGGGAAACGTCTAAAAAGGTTCAAAGGGTGAGGTTTCAAGCGTTGGCCCGAGCCAATAGGAATTGGACACGTGTCCAATGGAACAGGGAAGCGCGGAGCTCGGGAAGGAGTTAGAGAATTTGGCAAAAGTTTTGGCCAAAAAGCTAAAAGTAAAGGAAGACCCCGCGCCCCTGTCCTCCAATCAGAACTTGCCACGTGTCATCCAGGTGGCAGAGCGGGAAAAATTTCAAAACACATTTTCGCCTGTTTTGTGCCCTAAATCTTCAGATCGACATATCTTTCGATCTAGAGCTCATATTTGCATGTTCTTTATATCAACGGAAAGCTTATGAAATTCTCTACATTATTCCGAGGTTAATATTGAATTTTGGTGTGGTATAGAGGGAGAAATTTGAGAAACAGATCTGATGCATGTTCATGGCTAGAAGTGACATTTCAAATGACCAAATTTAACTTGAGAATGGGTCGCATTCTTCGCAATTCAGTCAAAGATGATAGGTTATGGGTTTGTAAGGTCCCCATGCCACTTTAATGCATCTGTGAGCCAAGGAGGAATGGGCTCTCACATTTTTGTACATTTCGTCCCCGGCTCGACCATGCAATGTAAAAGCCGATTTGGCTCATTTTCTAAGGGTGGAACATTTTTGGGCATAAGAACTTCTTCTTTCACCTCTAGCAAGTGATTTTTGAAGAATCGAGACCTCTCCAAAGATCAGAATAGCTTTTTTTTACCTCTCTCGAGGTTGTGATGCGTTGATTTTGACACTGGAAATGATAATGCAATCTTTGTGAATGAGTTTCAGTCCTTTGTTTGTATTATTTGCTTCATTTCATATCCTAAATTATATCTTATCAGTCTGTGTATGTTTTATGTTGCAATCTTTGGTTTGTGTCTATTTGGATGACAAAAATTATTCACCACTCCTTTTGGTGCATCACCATCTTTAGTTAGTTTCAATTTTTTGCACTTCGATCCCTGTCTCCTTACGGTTTAGAGTAGGATTAGATCTCAACCTCTGTAGTTGTGTAAATATAGATCTAAATCGAGGAGTTTCAGGAACCAGCCTCTAAACGGAGATTCCTCTCTCGGCCACAAGTCCCCACACTTGGAGAGAGGTTTCCATGTTGTGCAATCACACTGGATGCTAGAGTGATCAACCTAGAAGCCTGATCTGCATCCAGGGGTGTTGTGAGTCTGCAACAATAGTTTTGGCATGCCGGTGGGAGACTAGAGGTCTCATTTTTATTGTAGTGAGGTTGATGTGCATCTCGCTGCAATTTTCTTGCTTAAAAAGAGCTATTATTTGCATATCCGCGACTCCAAGGGAAGAATCGATTGGTTTTAAGTGCGGGCACGAAAACTCATGAGAAGAATCACCACAAGGTCAAGAGTTGGAGAAGAAGAAGTGTTGTTTGAATACCTTCAATTATCTCCGAGAAGAAGGAAAAGAGGAAGAAGGATTCGAGGAGGTCTCCATCTCCACCAAATAGAACTCTCTCAACTCCTCCACCTAAGTAGGCCCTTCATTCGGTCAACAAGGGTTTTAAGACCAATCGAATGGCTCAAAACAATCCCTACGTCAACTTCACAGTGCAGCCCACTTGCTCTCAATGCACAACATCCAATTCCTATTATAGCCTTGAAGAACATTCCCTACTTCATGGAGAAAATCAGACTACTCCAGGTGATCATGTTAAAGATATTCCTAACCTTTGTGCAATCCATGAAATCAATGAAATGCAAGTGGTCACAAGTTACCGGCATCTTCATTCAAGGGCAAAGCATTGCAATGGTTTAGAATCCTTGGAGCTAGTTCTATCACAAAGCTGGAATCAGCTATGTATTGTACTTCATGAGTAATTTGGAGAAAAGGAGACAACTTGTCTCTTTTGGAGTAGTTGACAACTATCAGAGAGCTCCTAATGAGCTTGGTGACCGATTTCAACTTCAGATTTCAAAAGACTTGGGAGAGGATTCACTGTGGTAGTTAGGCCAATGTCAGAAGGTGCTTTTCTTTACTATCTCAAAGCTTTAAATTCTGATATTTCTATGTTGATTCAGTCCATGGGAGGCATAACTATTCCTATGGCTTATAGCATTGCCATTAGGGCTGAAAATTGTTTGATCCAAGCTAGAAAACTTGCACCTAGACCTCCCATGCCATCTGTTTCCAAGTTTTGAGAGCCCAAACACCAATCAAGCACCTAGTTTGGCTCCTTCTCCCACTCCTAGAAATCAGAGTTCAAATGAAGCTTCCACTTCATCTCCGAGTGCCCCAAATGAGCTTCAAGAGGTCATGAAGCAATTGCAAAACTTAGGCAATGAGCTGGTTACTCTCAAAAGGCAACAAGCCCAAAGTTTTAGACCTTCTTATCAACCCCAAGCTCAGCCTAATAGGCAGCCATACCAACCACAAAGACCACCTAACCTAGCTACAAATACAAATTAGTCAAGGCCTCTTGCCAATAGACCATTTCAGCCCTATAATCCAAATGCCATATCTCGCCTCTAAGGCATTGGTGCCAACACAAAACAACATTGCTCGTCAGAGTATGATTTGTGTTTTCCATGCAATGAGCCTCATAACCAATCCATGTGCTTCAATGGTGCTCTCAATCAAGCACTAATGGTGACAACTACTGGTGTGGAGGGTGAGGGTAGTCAAGGAAATAGTCAACAACAAGAAACATTCCAACAGCAATCAGCCCCAAATGACACCACATTGGTGAACTGGCAAGCAGAAGATTTCTGTGGCATGAATCAAGTAGTTTCTCAAGGTGTTGCAGCCAACACAAGGTCAAAAAGGAGGAATTTGGGTGAAGAACAGCCATTAGCCCCAGCCAATCCACAACCTCCCATGGTTCCACAAGTGGTTGGCAAGCAAAATCCAATTTCAAATGCACAAGGGCAGCCAAGAACAGCTCCTAGACCAACTCAAATACTAGTTGTTGCTGCCCACATGCAAGGAGTGAATGTGTAAACCAAGGGACAAAAGAGATCCTTCATCTCCATTTAGTATCATTGATCAGATGAAGAAGAAAAATGTCAATATATCTATGTGGGAATCCCTATCCATCCCTGGCCAAAGAGATCTCACCGCAAGCTGCCATGAAGGATCAAGCAACTTGAATCAGCAAGTTCAAATGCAAGACAAAGTGCTTACAAATGCTACCCAGCCTGTGGGAAATCATGGAGGACATCAAGGTAAAGTGTTGAAGCCCCCTCCTTTCTATGTTTCATTAATCATTGGAAATCAGCTAGTGCACAATTGCATGATTGATTCTGGAGCAAGTAGTTCTGTCATGCCCAAACAAATAGTTGATCAGCTAGGACTTCAATATGAAACAACATCCAAAGGGGTAGTGTAGCTAGATGGGACAACATAAGTAGCAACAATTGGAGTGATTATAATTTTGAGTCTTACCTTGCATGCATGTCCAAATGTTGTTGTTTTACAAGATGTATCGAGTCATAGACCTTCCACCACTCTTTTCCTTTTCTTGTCAAGGACTTCACGGCCAAGATTGGAGGCTATTTTTCTACTGATTGGTCTCACATGCTGTTCAGAACAAGGTATGGAACTAAGGCTACAATCAGGTCGAACCTATTGCAAATTTCCACATTGAGCCTTACACTCCAAGTCGATTAATGCCAATTGCTCAATATTTGATCAAGAAGATCACGCAAGCACTTATGAGGTCGACACCAAGGTCGGAAGCATCCCGATTTGACTCTTGATGAATGGGCAAGCAAGGTGCATGCTTTTGATCCTTATCAAGAAATAGAAGAATCGAGCTAGGGGTCTATTGCATACACAAAGAAGATCAATCTATTCTAGCATCACCAAGCTAGACCACAAAGATGACAATGAGGTATGGCAGCTGTTTTTGATGGATCAAGGAGTAGGCTAGGTGTAGGAGGTGGAGCTATGCTTGTTTCACCTCAAGGAGTAAAATACTATTCACTTTTTCATATTTCAGTTTGCATGCTCCAATAACACGGTGAGTATGAAGCCTTAATTCATGGACTGTGCCTTTGGGCAATGAAGAAAGGCATCAAGAATTTACAAGTATTCGGTGATAGTGAGTTGATCGTAAACTAAGTCAAGGGCAGCATCTTTGTCAAGAATAATCTACTCAAGTGCTACAAAAATTGGGTGTGGGATCTTATTGAAGATTTTGAAGCTTTTAGCATCAAATCCATCCCAAGAAAAAGGAATGAAGCGTGGACGAGGCTAGTAGCAATGGGGCTGTGTTTGATGTTGTAGAAAGTATCAAAAGTGAGAAATCTCACCTCATATCAAATTGGTTGTGAGACCAGCTGTTCCGGATAACAATACGAGTTGGAAAGTCTTCGAGAATGATCAGAGAAAATTGTTAATTTCCTCCAAGAAGAAGCCGAGTTCTCCACTGGGAATCAAGACAAGCTGCAGCAGCTAGATGATGGTGACCAAGTGGTGCGGTGAGAACTAACAAATTACTAAAAGGCCTCATAACCTTGGAGTCAATCTTCAACCCGAATGATCAGTTCCGGAAGGAGAAAGTGAACATTCAAGTAAAAGGTGAAGATTCAGAGCCTATTTTAGTGGAAGAAGGAAAAACATTGCAAATTGGCAAAGTAAGTACCTCACAAGAGAAATCTGATTTTGTTCAGCTTTGTCAAGAGTTCCCAGATGTCTTTGCTTGGACTTACAAAGATCTAAGAGGTTTCAACCCAAAGTTGGCACAACATACTATTGAGTGGATCCGAATCCAAGCATGTCAAAGGCAAAAGCAAGGCGGTGAATCCCCATATTGAACCTCTCATGAGAAAAGAGTTAAGCAAGCTTATTGAGGCCAGTATCATCTTCCCCATCAAACACTCAAGTTGGGTTGCAAACTTGGTGCCGAAGAAAGAGAAATGGAGAAATAAGATTGTGTGTGGACTTTCGCGATCTAAATAGAGCATCACTCAAAGATCATTATCCACTTCCATCAATGGAACAAATATTGTAGGTTGTAGCTGGTTCAGAAAGGTTTTCATTGCTAGATGGATATTCAGGCTATAATTAGATAATGGTGAAGGAAGAGGACCAGTTCAAGACAACCTTCACTACAAAATGGGGCACATATGCTTACAAGAAGATGCCATTTGGATTTTGTCGAATGCTGAAGCAACATTCCAACGAGCTATGGATATGGCATTCAAAGGCTTGATCAACAAGATAGTCTTTGGTATACCTAGATGATATCACTTGTCTTCTCAAAGAATGTAGAGACCATCTCTTTCACCGAAGGCAGTGTTTCGAGAGGTGTAGAAGGTTGAGTGTCCTTGAATCCTAAGAAGTGCATCTTTCTTGCACATGAAGGAAAGCTCCTCGGCCATATTGTCTCCAAAGAAGGATTAGCAATTGATCCAGAGAGGGTTGAAGCCATAACAGCACTACCATTGCCAAGCCACAAGAAGGCCCTTCAGAGTTTCTTGGGAAGGATAAACTTTGTTCGGAGGTTTGTCCCAAATTTTGCAGCCCTTGTCAAGCCTATCACCAAAATGTTAAAGAAGAGCATGGCTTTCAAGTGGAAAACGAAGGCAGGAGAGTTTTGAAGCAATCAAAGAAGCTATCTCTTAAGGACCAACTCTCATCAACCTAGACTTCTCCAAGGATTTCATCCTCTATGCATTTGGAGATAATGACACTATCTCATGCCATTTTGGTACAGCGAGAACAAGGATAATGATGAGAAGCCAATTGCCTTCTTGTTTGAGCCTAGATGACTATGAGGTGAGGTACTCTTTTATTGAGAATCATGTACTTGCAGTAATCGAAGCTTGAAGAAATTTAAGCATTTAGTCTCAAACAACAAGGTCTAGTTGCTAGTCTCACATGTCTTTGGGGTTAAGGAATTCCTCCTCAACAAGGATTTGAATGAGAAAAGGGCGGGATGGATCACCCGTGTCATGGAGTATGACATTGAGATCAAGATCACCAAGCTGGTAAGAGGGAAAGGACTGTGTGAGCAGCTAGTT
Source organism: Taxus wallichiana var. yunnanensis (assembly GCA_018340775.1). Classification (NCBI taxonomy): domain Eukaryota; kingdom Viridiplantae; phylum Streptophyta; class Pinopsida; order Cupressales; family Taxaceae; genus Taxus; species Taxus wallichiana. Next base: position 556,313,024 of record CM031237.1, read on the forward strand.
TTGGGAAGAAAAAAGAGGTATGCAATGAAGAAGAGGCTGTTTTGACAATCCAGACAGCCATGAGCCAAGTGGCAAGCAAGAAGAAGACAATGCTTCCCCACTCCTTGCTAGACCCAAGGTATTATGCACTTCCTAGGCACGTGCCTATGCCCTCCAGAGATGAACAAGACCCAAAGGAGACACTTATGACTGCAGCAGCTGTCCTATATGCCATTGTTGATGGAGTTTTGTTCAGAAAGATGTGAATGGAGTGCTGCTTGAGATGCATTGGCACAAATCAGATTCAAAGGGTGTTGGAAGAGTTTCATGGTGGACCAGCTGGTGGTCATTTTTCCCCAAGAGTGATAGCTCTAAAAATCATGAAGGTTGGTTATTATTGGCCTAAGATCTTCAGTGATTGCTATGCATGGATCAAGAGGTGTAAGAATTGTGCATTCTTCATAGGAAAAGAGAGACTTGCTTCCCTTCCATTGCATCCAATCTCAGTTGACCAGCCATTCATGCAATGGGGTTTGGACTTCATCGGAGTCATTAATCCCAATTCAAGCCAAGGGCACAAATGGATTTTGACAGCCACAGACTACTTCACCAAATGGACAGAAGCAGTAGCACTCAAAGAGGCAAATGAGTCTAGCATCTTAGACTTTTATGAGGGGATAACAACTAGATTTGGTGTACCTGCTACAATAATCTCTGATAATGCATTGGCATTCATTGGATCTAAGGTGACTGAGTGGGCTGTCAAGAACGGTATCTACCTAAGAACTTCATCAAACTATTACCCCCAAGGTAATGGCTAGGCCGAGTCTACAAACAAGAACTTGTTGAGGATCATTAGGAGGACTCTTGACGAGAATCAGAGGTCTTGGCATACCAAACTGAAATCAGCCTTATGGGCTGATAGGATAACTCCTAAGAGATCCACAGGTAACTCTCCATTCAAACTTGTCCATGGAAGAGAGGCAATCTTGCCCATGTCACTGGAGTTGCTTGACATTGGAACTCATGAAGCAGCTGGAGTTGCTAGAGTTTGAGCCCATGGAGGTGAGGTATGCAGAGTTGATGGAGCTGCAAGAGATCAGAAATCAGGCATCCCAAGCAATGGAAAAGGATCAAGCTTTGATCAAGAAGACCTTTGATAGAAAGGCCAAGGATAGATCTTTTCAAGTTGGAGATCTAGTGTTGAAATGGGATGTGGATAGAGAAAAACCGGAAGGCATTCAAAATTTGATGCCATTTGGAGTGGCCCATACATGGTCATGAAGTGCAAGAACAGCAATGCTTTCCAATTAGCCTCATTGGATGGTGAAGAACTGCAGATTCCAGTCAATGGAATCTATCTCAAGCGTTGCTTCTAGAGGGAAGTTCACTACCTTGTAAATATTAGATTAGATTTTCATTCCTCCAAGTGCTGTGCACATTGTTTTGTTGTAGGTTAGTTTTGTTTTCCTAAGTGCTTTGGCATAGCTTGCTGTCCATGGAGATGTTTTGCAGTCCTTGCTTTCATCAGGTGATATTCCATCTTCCTCCTTACACATTCTAAGTCAGTTGGGGTTGGGGTTCCAAATCGAATATTTGATGACTCCATGCCCTATGGATCGCTTGAGCAACCGGTATCTTCTACCTAGCAGGCGTGTAACCCCATTTGAGTGGCCAAATTGTTATCCAAGATTCATCCCCGTGGTAAATTTTGATAACATGCATTAAATTCTCAAGTCTCGTGCAAGATAGACTCGATTCAGGGGAAAAAATCATGTTTCTAGGGTCCCCTCGTAATTTTTTCTAACTCCCCTGTCCAAGAAGAAAAGAGCAAGTTCTGAGAAAAGGTGAAAAAGTTACAGAAAACAAGCTTGGGCCAGGAAAAATCATGAAAAATGGCTAAGTCCTAATCCTCGCGCAATCGGGACATGAGGGACATCGGGGGTGAATCGGCCGAGAAAAGGCCGCGAGGCAATCTGGGAGCAAAGGAACATTTGGGCGTGAGGACGCGAAGGACGTGAACCACCTGGATCGGCCGAAAAGGAGAACTTTCACCTCTGGGACAAGTTGGGACAAAGGGACGCGGAAGATGTGGAGAAGAGAAAGCGAGAGCCAATCGGATCATGCCACGTGTCATTGGTAGAAAAGGGATGCAAGGAAGCCCATTTTCGGCGGATCGGAAGTTTTGTCCCAAACAAACACTAGGACATCTTGGACAAATGGACGTGGTGGACGCGGGTTTTTGAGACCCATGGACCAATCAAATCATGACACATGTCACTAGGGGAAACGTCCAAAAAGGTTCAAAGGGCGAGGTTTCAAGCGTTGGCCCAAGCTAACAAGGAATTGGACACGTGTCCAATGGAGAACAGGAGCGCGGAGCTCCGAGAAGGAGTTAGAGAATTTGGCAAAAGTTTTGGCCAAAAAGATAAAAGTAAAGGAAAACCCTATGCCTCTTTGTCCTCCAATCAGCACTTTCCACGTGTCATCCAGTGGCAGTAGCTACTGGAAAAATTTCAAAACACATTTTCGCCTGTTTTGTGCCCTAAATCTTCAGATCGACATATCTTTCGATCCAGAGCTCAGATTTGCATGTTCTTTATATCAACGGAAAGCTTATGAAATTATCTACAAGATTCTAGGGTTAATCTTCAATTTTGGTGTGGTCTAGAGAGAGAAATTTGAGAAACAGATCTGACACATGTTCATGGCCAGAAGTGACATTTTAATGACCAAATTTAATGCAGAATGGGTCACATTCTCCTCGAAATTCAGTCAAAGATGACAAAGTTATGGGTTTGTAAGGTCCCCATGCCACTTTAATGCATCTGCAATCAAGGAGGAATGGGCTCTCACCTTTTGTACATTTCGCCCCAGGCTTGACCCATGTAATGTAAAAGCGATTTGGCTCATTTTCTAAGGGTGGAAAAATTTTTGGGCATAAGAACTTCTCTTTCACCTCTAGCAAGTGATTGTTTGAAGAATCGACCTCTCCAAAGATCAGAATAGTTTTTTTACCTCTCGAGGTTGTGATGCGATGATTTTGACACGGAAATGATAATGCAAGCTTTGTGAATGAGTTTCGAGTCCTTTGTTTGTATTATTTACTTCATTTCATATCCTAAATTATATCTTATCAGTATGTGTATGTTTTATGTTGCAATCTCTGGTTTGTGTCTATTTGGATGATGAAATTATTCACCACTCCTTTTGGTACATCACCATCTTTAGTTAGTTTCAATTTTTTTGCACTTCTATCCATGTCTCCTCGCAGTTTAGAGTAGGATTAGGATCTGAACCTCTGTAGTTGTGTAAATATAGATCTAAATTAGAGGATTTTGAGGAACCAGCCTCTAATCTGGAGATTCCTCTCTCAGTTTCACAAGTCCCCACACTTGGAGAGAGGTTTCCATGTTGTGCAATCACACTGGATGCTAGAGTGATCAACCTAGAAGCTCGATCTCGCGTCTGTGGGTAAGCTTTGTGAGTCTGCAACAACAATACCATCCTACAAGCACCTTCACTGGTTCCCATATCGAATCATACGTAGAGGTCCTCAAACATCTACTTCATACTTCTACCATCACGCTTCCACCTATCAAAGCCTTGAACCCGAACCGCCCTCAATCCCTTTATGGTTCAATTCTCATCACAATTGTACTTGTCATCGCACTCAGGCCATGACACCAAGAATTGTAAGGCCCTCCAAACCATTTTCCACGATCTAATTGAGCGAGATTATCTCCTTAAAGATTCCCCTTCTCCATCTATTACTTCATCCATGGCACATCCGATCCCTTTTACCGCATCTCCACCCAATCAGCCTCTTGATGAGGGCTCCCCCTTGTTTATCGATATTGTTTGGCTTGATACACCATCTTCCTGACATCCATATCCTTTGACATCCACTATCTTATCCACATCCCTTTCGTCGGGGGAGCATCTTCCCCTGTTTTCAATCTTTTAGCATCCTTCTTCTCATCTCCATCGATTCATCCTCCCACGCTAGGGGGACTTCTTTCTAGGACTTGTTTGTTCATGGATTAGTTCCTTTCCATATTTAGCATCATCCTATCTCATCTAGCTTAGTTTATCCAATCGTACTTTCATCCCCTCTTCCTATGACCACCTTTGTGGTCATATCTATGTTTCCCTTTAGAATTACCATTGATTTAAACCCATCATTATAACACCTATTTCTTATATATTTATTTAACCCATACTATCTAATCCTGATTTATCTTGTCTCTCTAGGAGGACCATTTGTTCATCTTAAATGCATACCATTTACTTTCCTAATAAGTAGTGTTTGTTCTTTTTTCACTTGGTCATCTCATCCCATATTCCTTACACAATTTTAATGTCAATGACCTCATAAATTTATCTCGAATGTCACTACTCTAGAAAGGATCCAACGCAAAAAAATTCCCGAACTGAATTGGACCATACGGTAAACCGGAAGTAGAACCGCCTAACACATTGTACTTACGACCATTCTATTGTTAGTGAATTTACCAATGTGCTCTTAGTAATATATTTATATCATGTTTCCATCTCAACCCCTTACATATATCATTGTGGTGATTTGGAACCATGTGGTCTTCCATCACTTCCTAGATGTGACCTTAAATATGGGCACCATGGATCTTCCTATAGCATATTCCTTATGGATAGGTTTTACCCTTTTGTTAGAACTCTGTGATCATTACATCCATCACCCTCTTTTCACCTATTAGAACCATGCAAAGGGTCCAGGGGTGTCTCTTGTACATTCTTTATCCCCTCCTAAGTGGTCTACTTGGCTAGTCCTAGCTCTCCCCATGTAAAAATCAAAAATCATGAATGCTCAAATCAAAATCAAAAGTTATCAAAAACATACTGATCCCTTGAAGGACAAGCTTGTTCATGTAGAAAAATAAGTAGCAAAAAAATCATGTAAATCAAAATCAAAGTCAAAATTAAAAAAATAGACCGATCCCTCAGAGGATGGCTATCATTTATTCTTATCATCTATATATATTGTAAAGTAGACCATACCCTCGAAGGATGGCTACTCCTTATGGAATTTGAAGGCTTCCTACATTGATTAGCCTTCCATTTTATCAATATCCCAATGAGATCTTCCCGAATTGATCAGCTTTCTTTTTCCCCTTCCCAGAGCTAGGACATAGTTTATGGAACACCACTTTTGGAGAACCCTCTTTCCTCTGTACAAGTACATCTCAAACCCCTTTTGTCATGTCAACATTAGGTTTATGAGATCATCTCATCCATTGCTTCATTTTGATCTTTGAAATGACTAACTATCATTGGTTATTTGCTAGCATTAGCTTTGGTTGCATGTGCCTTGCGTTTCCTAGATCCCCTCCTTATTTACCTCAAATGCACTTGGAGGCATATTTTCCTCGCATGTTCCCTGTTATAACATAGTTTCATTCACACATATGGGTTTCCACTATTACAAGGAATTATTCATCCTACCCTCATCACATATGTTCCTCATCACATCTCTCTTCATTTCATGTTGTTTATCTATCTAACATCAAATTCATCATTAATCACATCCATTTTCAATTTATTTTTATCACATCTTATCTATATATTATAATCACCATGTTGGTGCTCGATTTGATCTCACCGCTTGTTCTAAAATTTCCCAATCTGCTTGGTTTTTCATATTTTCTATCTCCACGAATGGATACGTATAATTTTTATCTTTACCAAGGTGTTATCAGTAAATCCTTCTCTATGGTGTGGATTGTTCATTGAGCCATGAATTATTTGAAAATTATTTTTCCTTGAAGAAAGATTCAATTCTGGGCACAAATGGTGAAATTCCCCTACATCTTATTGTTCGATGGGTGTGTTTTCCCCGACAAATTATATCTCAGCATCTTCAGCTATGTGGTCTCTTTTGATTAGATGAGGCATGTTGGGTCTATTTTACAACTTGTAAATTTTTGCTATGTTTGCAAAAATATCAATTTGGCCCCATGGCCCCGTTGAGTTCTGATTGGCTAGTTAAATTTTAAAGGCGGAGAAAATTCTCTTTCTTTCCCCGAAGGTGTATACATGTTCATTTTTAATTGGTTGCGGCCCGACAGGTCTTTTGGTGAAATTTTCCACTTTGGTCACATTTGTAAAAAATACCAAATTGGCACCGTGGCCCCGATAGTCTTTGATTGGTTATTCATCAAATATGAAGTGGCACGGAAAAATTCTTACTTTGACCCCGAAGATGGACATGTGGCCATTTTTAAAGTCAAAGCGGAGAGGTGGGTCACCGGATTTTTGAATATTTTTTCCTTTTGTGAAAAGGAGCAAAGTATAAAAATGAAGCATGACTTTGTTGGGGCCCACATCAAAAGTTACAAGTGGGAAGGCGGGTTGAGTGGAGGAAAATTGGAAATTTTTCCTTCTGGTTAAAAAGGGTAAAATTGTGTAAATGAGCCACAACTCCATCAAAGGCCCAGATTAAGCCACGTGTCGAGCTTGTATTTCAAAGGTGGAGGGGTGGGGAAAAATGTTAAAATTGTGCATTTTCTTCAAAATTCATAAAATGTAAAAGGTAACCCCAAACCCACTTTGAATCAAATTTTTCCACGTGGATGGCTCTAATCTAAAGTTGAGAAAGGGAAGAATCAATCGGTTGTTGTGCATTACATCTGATTTTGCAACCATTTTTAATCTAAGACTCCTGTAGAGATGTGAATATGCATTATTTTTCATCATTTTTGATGAAATTCCTTGTTGTTTTTGTCTCAGTAAAGTGATATGAATGAATTTAGAGATTAATTTATGAGTCTAAGGAATGTAAAGGTTGATATTTTGAAGTTAGAGTTGCTCTAGAACTTGCAAAAATGTCAATTACCGAGAAGTTGGATGCAGAACAAATTTGTAGAAGAAAGAATGGGAAAAGATGAAATGATGGAGGTCAGATGCACAAAGGATGAAAATTTGCTCCTAGTTAAAACAATGATGGAGATATTTGCAATAATTCACCTTATTGAACAACTGGCAACTTTTTGTTGCAAACCTGTTAAAGGTCATTTTCTGGAAATCATGATCAAACATGTAACAAAAAAAGGTTCCTCGAATATTCTTTTTTTTGGGGAAAGCTTAGATGTAAATTGAGTGTTATAAAAATCATGCTTTAGTCATGCAAAAGTTCAAGGTTGAATTCTTACAAGAAATTTTGAGAAATCCCATCTTCCTAAGAGACCATCTGAGAAACCTGTTAATCTCTTATGTTTTAGATTTGATCATGTCAATTTGGTTGCAAGTGTACAACCATTGAAAATCTCTGAGATTGTTAAAGAAACCTTCCCCTGCTCATGAATCTAATAAACTTCAATTAATCTAGGTTAATCTTGAGAAAAATTGTGTCTGTTTTATTTTGTAATTTCTACAAATAGTATTTCTTGTTCCTATTTCAATCTTGTGTTAAAATCCCTCCAAATCACACAGGATATCATCCCTACGATAGTTTAGTCACATTTACAATTTCATTACAAGAAGATCATTCATCCTGTAATGAGATAAATAATTTAAAATCACTTTATCATCATTTTTTTGATAAAGATTTTTTTTAATACTTTGAGTGTATCTTAGGCATAAGGAACTAGGGGTATTTAATGTTTAATTGAGTCCTTAGCTCGAGCCTTCGTGTTAAATTCTTGGAGATTGTGTGAAACCGTGTAAATCTGGGCCTCCATTGATGTACACCTTCTCGGTTCAAGGAATATTTTAGCTATTATGAAGTATTCTCGTATTTAGTTTTCCAATTGTTGTGAAGTTTCTCAAAGATCGACAAAATCAAGTTTATCCTACTTAATCTCCCACCAAAATTATTCAAAACAATGAATCCTACCGAACTACCCTCTTTTCCTCGTATGTCCACAAATGAATAAATTCTACTACTAAAATATGCAGAAGCAATCAGGATTCCATAATGTCTTTAGTAACCTTGACCTTGTTTAGAAAATATCACCATTCTTTAGAAGTGACAACTCGTGAGAGTTAAATTTTTGTGCATTGATCATATTTTCTCAAGGTTTCCTTTCAAATTTGTGCAAAGAAGGATATCTTCATTCTCCTTCACCAACAGAGGTTACAAAATGGGTCCTCTCACCCTAGTTGAAAGGAATAACCTAAAGTAATGAGGATAGATCAAATCCTTTTGAAGGTGTTATCCATTTCTCTAACATCTGAGTGACAAAGAGCCAATTGAATCACCTCCACTGGCTAGAAAACGACATACATGATTATTTATGTGTCTCTAGGCTTCTTGTTAAATTTGTGATGTTGCTTAGCTTGCAAAGGAGAATCAATTTGGATACCAACACACCATAATCAAAATTTAAATTTAAAACATGTTACCACATCATACATTCATATCACCATCCATACACATTTCGATTTAAATTAATCCTACATCTTCCTTATCATCATCATCAAATATAAACATGAAGCATATAGTCCTAGTCCTCACATCACACATTTATATCCATACTCACATTTGAATCTAAAATAACCATCTAATCACACATGTATTTCACCATCATCATCAAATATAAACCAAACATGTGTTCCAAAGTAACCATCATTATCATATCTCATCTAAGAAACCATCATCATAAACATCTAATCTAAAATCATCACATCATATAGAATTTAAATCATCACATCATACAATAAACACATGGAAAAACACAACACATAATTATCCATGAATAAAAACCATATTTATGTGTGTGTGTGTGTGTGTCAAAAGAGTATCAATACATCATGGCCCTCTAGGGGGATCCTTTAGAGCCAAAATACTATCAAAATTAGTAAATTGTATGTCTAATACTCTCATACCCTCTCCTCTAGGGGAAGGTATAGCAAGTAAATACCACACACCACCACCTTCCTCCTAGACTCTCTCCTTCTACCTTGATTGAGCTACACTCGTTGTACTCTCGTAATGGCCTAGCCCCATTTTCTGCCTACCTCTGGAGATGCTCCTAGTATCTCAATGTATGAGGTAGCTTATGGATCATAATATCCTCATGATATTTGGCCTTGACGTCCAACACTATATACCTATCCATCCCAATCATACCAAGGGGTGCCTTTTGTCCTAATCCCTACAGCACTATCTAAATACCACTAGCCAACTTGGTCTCTATAATAGTAGCTAGATCTCCAAAGAGATTCCTGTAGGCATCCTATTATCTCGGCAGTAGTGGTCTCTCTCCTAAATCACTCAATCCCTCTCCTAAGTGACCACATCCCGCTACTAAAGAGAAGTGTTTCACTCTACCAGCCTCTGCTCTCTCTCCACCCTCATCTTCTTCTAGCTCATCACGCAAGTTTTCCATCTCTGAATCTCCTTCACCATCATCCCCACCTCCACCAAGAGCCACCTGCTCTACCTACATCTCCTCTACCTCCTATCCTCCATCCTTGGCCACTCAAGTTGCCCATACCATAGTGTACCAATCGGAGTATCCCACTCCTACTCCAACAACATCATCATCATCTCATGGCACCACCCTCCTCTAATAGATTAGCCATGGTGGGACTCATTAGCTACCCATCCAACTCCTCATCCTATACAAAATGGGATCATGTGGCCTTTGTCTCGAACAACCCCAAACCTGCTGTCTCACCCCGTTAAACTACATAACCTTGTTCATCTTAGGCCTCCATCCTTATACCCACCATGTTCATATCATACCCGGTAACTCCACATATGCCCTTGGCCATACAGGGAAATATTGGTACGGTCTCCATCGAACTCCGATCTATATTAATATATGTTATCCATCTCAACATACCAATGGACTCAACGGTCACCTCTGTCTCTAAAGGCTTGGTCAGCCCTCCACCTCAAGAAATCCAACCTCCAATAGAATATAGTCTCCTGCGACCCATAGAAGTATTGGTGGCCTAATCACTTATATGTTCCCATAATCACAGTAGTGTAGTAAGAATCGACATCTAATCCTAACCTCCTACCCACCCTATATCAAGAAAGCTCCTGATAAACCCTGAGATAATAAGGAAATCCTAAATGAAAACATCATTTGGTGGTCAACAATGTAGGCCACTACACTAGTCAACACCCATGGAAACTAAGCTCATCCAAAATATTGACAAGTGTAGCATGACACTATCATCATCCCCATCTAAATAAATGGATGGCGTACCACCCCACCCCCATATCTCTACTCATAGGAAAATTCCCTAGATAAAATCTAATAAGGGGTACATCAACTCTAAATAACTACATCAAACAACCAATCGGTCATCACTAAGTAAGATACTATCTTCTTCCTTGTATCGTAGCCCGAGAATCTAATACACATCCTCCGTTGTAATATTTATCTCCCCATCCTAAACCAAAATACCATTTTGTTGATCCCATCTCTCCACAAGAGAAACCATAATCCCCACATCTTGTGGGATCCTCTGATAATGTCTAAATCCTCCCAATTGAACTACATACTGATGATCCAACCCAACATTTTTCACATCCCCTCTAATCTTCTCATATAGAGTAGGTACTCGATCTATCAAGTATAAGATCTCCTAGCTTACAATCACAAGAGAAAAACACACACATCAGATCCATAATCCAAAAATACATTTATAATTTCTTAATTTTCATCCAAAATCCAATCAGACTTTAAACTATCCAATTTAACCATAGTTGATGTCAACCCAGGTCAGGTCGATGCATTTCTAGTTAAATGAACGAGCCCTAAGGCCCAATCGATGTTGACCAACCGGGTCGTTGAAATCGCCTTGCCATCATCAATTTTTGTAAAAAAATGCTAAAAATTAAATAAAACATTAAATTCAATTAAAAACTAGCGTGAGTTTTGTTATTGACCATCCTCTCCACCCTTCGGCGCGTTTCCTCATAGTTCTAGTAGCCTCCATTTCTTCAATCTCTTTCCTCACTCTATTTTTTCTCATCAAATTTGCACATGAAAATGAGCTTAGTCGGCCAACCTTTGGGCTTATATAGCCCACCAACACCTAGTCATCGTCGACCCCCTTGGGTTTCCATCGATTGGCCTCAGTCATCATCGATTGGCCTTACCATAAACAATTTTGGTCTTTCTCCCCCTTTCTAAAGCATCCCTTTTAGGGCATCATCTCTTGTTGACCTTTAAATCCACATTTATGGTCATATCTATTTTCCCCTTTGGGCATTTTCATACAAAATTTTCAACTATTTCTTCCTTCGGGAATACATATTCTTTAAGTCCACATCCATGGCCATAATCAATCTTCCTTGGGCATATGTAACTCTCTAAGTCCACATTTGTGACCATCTACTTTCCTTAGATCATGTTAATCATATCTATTCCCTAAGTCCACCTTTTGTGGCTATAATCACTCCTCTAATGGACATTTTATGTTATAATCATATCCAATCTACGCACAAAGTCCTCCTTTGAGGTCCTACTCATCTCGAGCATTACATCCATTATATCAATTCCACTCTTGTGGCCATATTCATGTCTCTGTCCTTAGGAATCATTATTTTTCATCAAATTTCATCTTTTTACCATGCTTATCCCCTCCCGATGCATACCTTTTTTTTTTTTTTGACTTTTGGTCATACCTTTTCCCCACTTGGGGCATATTTTACCTTTTATTTTTTTTACCTTTATGGCCATGTTTGGTACCCTTTCCCCACTTGGGGCATATTTTGACTTTTCCTTTTTTATTTTGTGGTCATACTTTCTCCCTTTGGGGCATATTATTCTTATCCATTTTTTCCACCCCTGCAAAATGGATAACTTAGCAAGTCGAGTACTATAATTTGATGAGAAAAGGGAGGATATTCTTCACAAGCTTCTTGTTGGCTCATGTCTAAGCTCAACCGAAGTTGGTATAGCTCACCACCGAATGTTTGATTTGGTGGTCGATTTCATTTGGAAATTGAAAACCCCACAAGTTGGATTCCTACGTTAGACAGCCCAAGGATTAGTCGACAATGATGTGTATGAACAAGGTTGGACAACACAAGGTTAGACGCTTTGGGTTGGATGGGTGGTGTTGTATGGAGAACAAGTTGGTCGACTGGGTTTTTAAGTTGAGATGGATGGTTGAGATGGACGGATGGGTTGGTCGATCATATATTGTGGTAGCGTGGTGAAAATCTCATGGGTGGACATTTCAGTAGTGAACAAATGAGATGGATAGCGCCTAACCCCTTGGGTTGGACATTACAGGTTAGACATCATCCAAACCCCGAGGTTGGATGACATAGGGTTATATGGCCAATCGAGATGATCATGTGGCACATTGTATGGCATGGGGTTGGACGGTTGTCCAACCCAAATCAGTTATATGATTAGATATAGACTTACATCTAACCCCACAAGGTTGGATAGCCCACAATGCAAATATGGTGATCAACAAATTGGGTAGCCACCACAAGATGTACGTCCTAAAATTTAAACGGGCATCCGACCCATAAGGTTGGACGATAATGAGGTTAGATGGCCTACTCACAATTTGTAAGGATCATGGTTAGAAAACCATCTAACCTAGATATAAAGGACGGATTACAAGTCGATCAATTATTTTCTCAAAGGAGGTTGGACAACCAACATGGATGGACATATCACATGACAAGCTAAGGTAGGTGGATGAATGACATCTCAACAACCAAATTTAATGAAGTATGGCACCCAAAACTTTTCGTGAAAGAAAATACCAAATCGTATGTCTCCCCATACATATTTAATGCATCCTAACGGTTGGTGGCACAAATTTTCCTATATATTGTAAAATTTTCCTCATTTTGAGGGGAGACTTTTTTAATGCAAAGGAACTCTGTCACAAAATTGTTCAAGACTTATTGTGAGCTAAAGGCCTCAAATTTGGGCATTTTGTAAATAATTTGTGCCTTGTGTCTATATTCTAATAGAATTTGTATGTTTATAGCAATTAAATTCATATTTTGTGGCTATTTTTTCCCTAGCTTGTATGACATTGCATCTTTTTCCTTCTATTATAATTATAGGTGTATTGTGCATATATCTCTCTCTTTACAAGGTCTATAGTTTATTGTGTTTTATGAATACATGTAATTAAACAATGTTTTAGACTGTGGTGCCCCATCTTCCCCTCCCACTTTATTTACTCCCTATTTTCACTCACTTAGGTTGTCTCACCCTTTCTTGGTGCATCACCTTCCCTTAGAGTAGATTTACTTTTATGCATTCTTCTATCAACGTCTCCTTGGAAATCATTAAGGTATGATTAGTTTAGCTTGCCATTCTCTACACTTTGGAGAATTTAGTGATAGGTTATGAGAAGAATTCATCTTTCTCCAAAGGATTATCCTACTTGTAGTGTATCACACTGTAGGATAATCCCATGTTATGCAAATTACACTGGTTGCCACACATACAAAATCACAAGCAATTAGGGGTTCTGTAATTTTGACATAACAATTACTTCATCACTTGTTTTTTCATTTTTCCTTATTGGCTATTTTTTGTGTCTCGTTGGGCACCATATCATTCATCCATGTTCGTTGTGGACGATAAATTTTTCATTTGATTCCTCTTGTGTGAAGGATTTCACATAATTTTTACATATAGTTGTGCATATTTTCATGCCTTGCCTATGACCCATTGGTCATCCCATCCCGCATCCATACTGTAATGGTCTTCACCCACTCATTGGTCCATGGAATGTTGTTTTCCATCTCCATTGAGACCACAATTATCCCCTACCGATGTGATATTGGAGTCACCTCCATAGTATTTTATCCATATTGCAATCATTTTTTCCTAGGAATCTTTCCTTGATTATGTTTTCATCCATCTTTTCATCACCCACCGCACTTCGTCATCTACCTTTTTCAAACGTGTCATCAATTTTCCCTTGATGTCATCAATCCCCATTTGAGGGGTATCTTATCATCAATCCTTTATCCTCATCCAACCCTTCTTATTTATTTCTCATGACTTGCTAGTGCTAGTCACTCAACAAAAAGGGGGAAAATGTAGACACCTAATTTTGGTATTTATATTCTCTTCGCTTGTATGTACATTTTTATTATCATCTAATAAAATTCCCATCCAATCCTTGTTAATTAATTAACTCACATTAATTAATTAATTTTAATATTTTACATGCCCAACTATCCCATCCACATTGATCCTATTAATTAATTAATTCCTATTAATTAATTAATACCCTCATCCATTTCCCCAACCAACTTTCTAATTAGGATGCTTTTATTCTAAATATAAATCACCGTATTTTTCTAGCTTTCATCCAGTCTATTTTTATGCCTTAATCATTTTGGATTTATCCCCAAGTCATCTAATCTAGCCAATATGCTTTTAAGCATTCAGCTAAGTCTTTAAAAATTATCAAACCCCACCTAAATCAAAAATCAAGCCTAAAAGGGAAAATTTCCCCGTGATCGGCGGTGACCCAGCCTAGTCGTCACCAACCCTTTAATTATGTTTGATTTCTTTCCATTCTACATTCAACACTTGACAATCAAGCAACTAGATAACAATCAAAGCTTCTTGGTGACTCTCATAGCCTCCTATGATAGTCACGGGCATCCCATCTATCATCAAACGTGTTTTTCATCACTCACAATATTTCTTCATGTGATTTCTTTCTTTATATTTATTTTATCAAGTTCTCTAACATATTACATTTACTTTCTTGTAGATTAACATTTTCTAGGTCCATAGCAAGATCCATCCATAACTCAAAGCAACCTTTACTTCCAATCCTAGTGTTTGTAGGTTTCCATATTCATCTATTTCTTCTCGACCTCATCCCAATCCTACTAAAATCATCATCAACCTAATATCCATCAACCAGTGGTTCTATTTATCCAAAACCTATCTTAATACTCTTTTATATCATCCATCATATCTCACAACCCTCGGTTCTCTTCTCGCATATCCTCATACAATAGCTACAAATCCTCATCGACTTCTAGATTTCTCTCGGACCTTATAGGTGCGCATATATCATCTACAACTCTAGATATATCCTCTCAAGTCATCATCGACCTTCCTGTGCACAATTTGGGTCACCATTAACCTGCACTGTAACACCTACTTTGCATTTATTTGCCATCTAAATAGATTTAGACCAATTTCTTTCATTTTTCATATTCATTGATAGATATTTTTCTGCATGTTTTTTCTTTTACATCCTTTTTTCTAACAAATGGGGCTAACATCCACCAAGGAAGTTAACGCTTCTCAAGTCCGCTATATCGGGTAGCCCCAACCCCTATCTCTGCTTAATCAAATCATGTTCCAATCTTATTTGCAGGTTTGGCAGCAGCAAAAATTCATCATTTAGTGTTCGTATCAAGTATCAAGCATTTGAGATAACATAAACCCACTATCTTTATGATTTTACTAATTTCTTAAGTAGTTAGTGCATTAATTTGATAACATATGAAAAATTTGGATGACACCATTATCGAGATAATCATTATTACCATTTTCTAATCCATTTTTCATCCTTGACATTTCATCAACCTTAAACAAAATGCAAGAAACATATCTCATATTTACATGTGATGAATGCCATTAGGCTCGAGTATTGAACCTAGCTCTAAAACCACTATGTAGCGGCCTCCCAATTAGATACCGAAAAATAAAATAAAAAATCTTAATTTTTAGATAACATGATTGGGAAATTGACTTACCATTGATTTCTAATCCCTAACTCTAACTAATTATTTAAACCAAATGTTATAATAATTGTAATGCACCAATAGTAAACACTATTTATTTAAATTGCATTGTTAAGAGTAAAATAAATATTCAATGTTCATTTTACTCAAGTTTCTTATTCTAACAATATATACTTCTTTGAAATTCTATACTCAGTTCATAATTCACTTAATGATTACATTTACTCATTGATATTTTCAAAACATTGTTTCATAATTATCACTATCTAATTCATTGCTACTAGTAATTCATTCATACAAGTTGTTTACTCATTTTTGGTTATAAATCAATTTGTATAACTATGTTTTACAATTGGGTTTACAATAAAAATATGATTCATTCCAATTGTATATAACAACCAACCCTCAAGTTAGAATATAATATACAATACATAGTTATTATTACAATATTCTACTAACTTCTAGAGTATATCTAGATATGAGTACAAGAACAAGAATTCGATACATGGTACCGAAAATCAACTAGAGATCATCTGAAGCTGTATAACCAATACCAAAGGTGAGAGAGAGCATCATTGGAATTCTTTTCCTCCAACCATAGACTGGTAATCTCCCACACATCCCTTGAATACAGGAGGAGTGACCCTACCCTTGAACAAAGTGAGTAGATATGGAATTGATGTGGTAAGAGAGTGAGTCATCTCTGTAATATTAAGTTTTCACCTACCCTTTAGTATCTATGTGACAACAAAGTGAACCATAAAAGGATGTATATAATACTCCTAAATAAAAAAATGTTAATATTAGGAATTTTTCCACAAGACTAAAGGAAGGTAGGTACCTCCTACACATTCCTTCCCTAAGCATTGGGGTTGTCTTAAGAACATAGATTTTATAGACCAAGGAATTTACTCTCATCCCATATGCACTAAGAAAATATGAGCACTGCCACCTAGCATGTCATGTTTTCATGTTCACACACCCTCATCAAAGAAAATGTCAACTCACCATCCTGACTTAGCTTGCAACACCATTGATCTCCAACATATATATTCATACATGAAACACATCACATGGTGGTGGAGTTATGTCATACCCCACAAGTTTCCTATATTGGCTATGGAGAAATTCATGATCCTTTTCCCAGGCTCTAGTATGACATTCAATGACAAGGAAATATAATAATGTCTAATTACTTAATGATTAGGGTTTACACCAAATTAGATGAAGATTCATGTTTATTTATCTTTTAAGAATACAAAGATAATATAATATGTATTCAAACACTTTTAGAAATGAGATTAGGTTACATATATTATTTAGTCACAATATAATACAAGGTGTATGATGATAAATCAACAAAATGAGTTCCTAAATAGTTGAAAGAGTGAAAGTGTTTTGAGTTGATATAGTAAGAAAAAGACTAATAGGAAGATTAGGTTGATTGCAGATTATTTCAACGTACTTATTGTGTGATAAATTAATCATTATATTGGTAGGAGGACTATTTCCAATATGGTATGATACCTTTGTTGGATAAAGTATTACGATTTTTCAATTAATTCCACTATACAATAAACCCTATTAAAATGATAATTAAATAATAGGTAAATTTTTAAAATTAAAAATTTACCTAACTATAAGTAATCACTATACCTTAATTTTTAATATAATAACCCATTAATTTGTATGATAACTAAAATAATAATAATAAATAAATAAAACTAAAATTAATAATTGAAATTAAATTACTCAATAAAAATTTACGTTTTATTTAGTGATTAAAATTATCAAGTTATAAATTAGATTTTAAGTAAAAATAATAATTCTATGATTATATATCCATAAAATAAACCTTATTAAAATATTTGAAGTCACATTCCAAGTTCACGGTGAGAAGAGCTAATTATGTATAAAATTACACATTAATTCATCTAATTATACTCAATGAATGTAAATAAATTTAAAACTATATAATAGTTAATTGGATTGGTAAATAAATATTCACAATTTGAGATTTTCTTAAAATGCATTTTACATGTAATATTCCAAAGCCAATGTAAATAAGTTTTAAATTATATAATTTTTCACAATTTGAATTTTTTTTTTTTTAAATGCATTCTATAAGTAATATTTCAGCAATGTATGTAAATAAGTTGGTTAAAATAATTGGATTGGTAAATAAGAATGCCTAAAGATTCCCATATTAAATTTTTGGCTGAAAATAATAAATAGATAGGTTAAACCATATATTATACTATTCTTTTTTTATTTTTAAAAGAGGATTTTCATATTTAGGCATTGCCTAAAATGCATGCAAAAAGGATTTTAGAAGAACAAATTCATAAGGAGATGGCGATGGAAAATATTCAACCAATTTAAGGGATTTATTTATTTATTCTATTTTAAACAATAAAAAAACCAAGCATCTAAATATTATTGGTATCTCAAGATATTAAAAATTAAAATATATATATAATAGTTAATTAAATTGGTAAATAAATTTGTCTGTGATTTTCCACAATTCGAGATTTTCTTAAAATGCATTCTACACATAATCTTCTAAAGACTGTAAATAAGTTTAAAACTATATAATAGTTAATTGGATTGGTAAATAAATTTACCCCTAATTTTCCACAATTTGGGATTTTCTTAAAATGCATTCTACAGGTTATATTCCAACAATGTAAATAATTTTAAAACTATATAATAGTTAATTAGATTGGTAAATAAATTTACCTCTATATTTTCACAATTTGGGATTTTCTTAAAATGCATTCTTTGGTAATATTCCAAATGTAAATAAGTTTAAAATTATATAATTTTCCACTATTTTGGATTTACATATTACATACATACATACATACATATATATTAATACCACAGAGATACCAATAATATTTAGATGCTAGTTTTTATAGTTTAAAATAGAATGAATACATAAATCCTCATCTATTTCTATTTTTGACTCGAATTAATTTAACATTTAAAATTAAATTTAAAAATCAATTTATTTGATTCTATTTTTGAAAACTATAGAAATAAAAGATACTAGAAGATTCTAAATTCCTAACGCAGAGATATATTATATCGTATACACTCACAAGGAAGAAGCACTAGAATAAATAAAATTATTTAAGCACAAAAAAAAAAAGATATAGAAATAAAGGAGGAAAATAAATTTATAATTATATAATTTTTCTATGAGAGGTATTTCCATGACTGCTCATACCTTAATTATTTTGATGCTTAAGCAAATCTCACACCCTTTCTCTCATTCCTCTTGTAACACTCTGCTCCTTAGGTAATATCAATTCTCTAACACCGATTTTTTAGGTTTGCCTTCTTTTACTCTTCAACCTCTAATTAAATTCAACTAGGCCCATCGTCCAAAATGTATGAAAAGATTTGGTTGAATATTTTCAATTTTATTGTCATATATTAAATGGTATGGGAAGATTGTCATATTTTTAATTATGATATTAAATGTCATTATTGCCCATTTCTTATTTGGTTGCACTAAATTTATTACAATTGAATGTGTTGAATAATATGAGGGTTCTATAATATTATTTATTATTATTATTATTATTATTATTATTATTAGAGAATGAAAAAGTCACAAGTTTAACTTGATTAATGTAATTAAATATTTAATTTTATTTAAAACAAATTATTATCTAAAATATAATAATAGTTTGATTCTTTAGATCTCAGATTATTTTTCTTTGATGTTGATATATGGAGTATCATGGTGATTTCATTCACCTACCTATTGGGATGAAACTTATATTTGGTCGGAAAAGTCCTATGATTAACGCTAGGGACACTAGATCCTAAAGTCAACACATTGTGTTTAAATATTCATAGAAGATTATGCAAACAAACTAAAACCAACTTACCCTTGATTTCTCATCATTCTCCTAAAGTTATGGATATGGCTAATCCTAAGGTTAATAGGATAAGTTCACATTTGTACATTCTCTCATACCATTTTGGGTTCCATATATATTCACTTCTTCCCAATGATATTGTCCTCTGTCACAAAGGTGAATGTCTTGTGTGCAGTCAACACAACACTCAAACAAGAGATGTGTTAGGATTAGAACAATAAATCACATGATATGTAATCAAACACTTGTCCATATTCATGTTCCTTCCAGATAATTTCAAAAATAAAAGTAACGTAATATATTCATCCCTATTCACTTAAAATCTAACATAAAATCATAATCCAAATTGTAATTAGAAGTACAACATATTCATGGTTATAATCACTCTCATGAGAAGTATCCACATGGAAAAAGTACACAAATTATTATAATCAAATAATAAGACATCTACTTGAGGATTCAGGATGTGACACCATCACTTTGTCGTGTCACCCATCTCGCTTGAGGGGAATCCTCTTAGAATTCACACTTGTTGGGGAATCTAAATGCTTCACTAAATTTCTTATCTTCTGCTCACTAATTTACATATGTTTACTATATTTAAAATGATAGTACTTTTCAATAACACTTTAAAGAGGGGAAAATGTAGACTCCCTAAAAATACATACTTATCTCTAGTCTATCCTCAATTATTCATACCCATTTATAATTAATTAATTACATTAATTAATTCATACTTGTTATCCTAAAAAATAGCACCCTCATCTTTTTCATTAATGAACAATCATTTTGTTTGGGTAACATGGGATTGTCTCCAAATTACGGGACATGTTGCTTGAGATAAAGCTCGAGAGAAGGTTCGTTCATCTACATATTCTAATGCTAAACTACTCTTACATCTAGAAATGTAACTATATAATCCTAATATAAGCATTCATAGGGGTCAGGGGGAGATATGTATTAAAGTGGAAATCTAAGGTAAAGGGAGGTGATAACACCAATAAAAGAGGGAAATACACTCTCAAATGAGGGAAAATAGGATGAAAATGAAGGAGGAGAGGGAAGACATGAGTGCCACATTCCATAACAACATTTAAACTTCCATTTTCATGGAGAACAATAAAAATAAAAACCTACAAATGTGTTAAAACATACACATCATGCCTACAATGAATGGAGAGGAAAGAGAATGCAATAAAACATAATTAGAGAAAAGAATTGCCACAATACATGAATTTAATTTTCTTCTAAGCACGGTCCATTATAATGAAGGAATGAGTCACAAACACATTGCAAAGATCCAAATCTGAGGACTACAACTCAAAATCACTTGTTTAACACTTGTGTGATTCTTGGAATTTAGAGAGGGTCCAACCTTTAAAAATGAGCATCATTTTACAATATATAGAAAAAGGGAGAAAAGAGGAGGGAAAAGAGAGGGAAACTTGAATTACCAGCTCCAACCACCAATAACATGCATTAAATCTCTAAAAATTATCATGGGCACACCTTCAAGACCATTTCCTCGTGTCACTTTGCTTATACAAGAAAGATTTGGCACCATATTTCATCAAATCTGGTAGTTAAACTACCAGAACGCATCTAAATTGTTCACATTATTTTCTACCTTTTCCCTACCTAACTCTACCAAATCTTGAATTTCATGTTTCCAAATTGAGGTACATGATAATACCTTTCCAACAAGTTCAATTTTATGAAAAATGGAGTTCAAGAGAGAAATATATTGCCATGTGGATTTTTAAAGCATGGGAGGAATTGAAAGAGTTCTCTACATGGTCGTTAATGGCCACTTTAAATGTTTTTGCAAAGGGGTGGATGAATAGGCCAAGCGGGGCACATGAAGTAGGAGGGAATAGTTTTATGTTTTTTGGGCTCTACTTACCCGCCTCAACCGCCTCATCCAACCTATCCCTTACCCATTATTTTTATGTCAACCCTTTTTGGGTACCATTAGAATTGTGGAACAATTCCTTTGTGTTCGCACAGGCCTGAATTGGTCGATGTTACCAAATCATCCACTCCATCCAAACCTTATCACCTTGGTTGGTTATGTCATCGATCAAAAAATTGTCAACCAAGTGAAATTGTTCCCGCGTGATCAAATTGACCGATCCAACTACAACACTTGCCCCCACCTACCATGTTTTTTCCATCAAATGAGTCACTTATGCGGTGAACACAGAAACATAGGAACACTTCCTTGTGTTCCCAATTTGACCAATTTAGCTAATCGGGAGAATTTTTACCTCATTTCACTCAAAATTAGCTAAGTGTTGAATTTTGGAGCCCATTAGGAGTGAGAGGAATGTTCCCTAACACTAATTATGCCCATACTTGATTAATCTAAACAAGTAAATTTAGAATTAAATTGTAAGTTATAAAAAAATCCCTAGGGGTATTTTAGATAATAGTTTGGTGACTCAATGACACAATTTGTTTGCTAGATAAAATATCAATGGCCTTTAATTAACTGATTGTGCATGGATTTAGACTTAAAATCTCTAAAGTTGGTATAGTATTTGAAAACTTATTTATGTGCCTACATAAGGTACTTCCTTGGACTTAGCATGACCTACTCTACCGAATTGATCATTTGGTCATGAGAGTTTCTCTAATTTGAAGTTTAATGAGAGTGAAAAATTGTCATAGATTTGATTTTCCACCCCATTCCTTAGAAATCCATGAATAGAGTTAAAACAATTCCTCTCAACATCTTAAATACTCATAGGTTGGTCTAAATTTTATCATGTTGCTCTTGTAACTTATATTTTTCACTCTTAACTCTATCTGAAGCATATCTTCTTTAAAGTCCTTCATGAACCATTGTAACAAAACCATGCCATCCATGAGAAAAAAACACTATGTAGATCATTTAGGGAAAGGAAAATGTGCTACTAACAAGACAATGTGGTGAAAAACACTTGGAGGAATTTAAAACTAATCTAACACATACAAGGGAGAGACTTTGATTTAGTATAAATGTTTGAGATAGATCCCATTGACTATGATCAGAGACTCTTCTCCATCCAATTTTGACAATTGGAAAGCATTTTTAACTTGATGTTGGAAATCACATATGAGACACTCCATATTGTATCAAACATTGAGTTCCTTCCTGGTTTATCTCATTTTGCATCCCACTTCAGGAATAAATTTCCTTCTTGGAAATTCTTGGTCATTGTTTTCTTGTCAAAATGATTCTTAATTTGAGCTTGATATTTTTCATTATATGCATTTCTTGCTTTCTCAAATCTTCTAGCTCCATGATATTTTCATATCTAACTTCCATGACCTCAAATTCAAACATTTCTAGCCGGTGTATGAGCTCTAATGTAGGTAATTCAAGAGATATTGGAAACCTTTCTTCTTTGCCATAAATCATCTTATAAGGGGAACTACAAGTTGATCTTTTGGGAGTGAGTATATCATCCCACAAGCCTTGTTTCAATCTTGTGTGTTAGGTTCTTTTATTTTTATCCAAGGTCCTTCTTATGATTCTTAGAATATTCTTGTTGGTTGATTCAACTTGACCATTTCCTTAGGGATAATATTTTGAGGAGGTGCTTAAGTAGATACCATTCTTGATAGCCTAATCAGAGATCTTTGTGCAAGGAATTATGATGCATTAAAAGAAATGATCGTGGAAGGAACACCAAACCCGGTCCACAATGCCTTCAGAAATTTCCAAGATGTTTTCCTCATTTGTTTCCTTTAATTAAATTGCTTATGTCCATTTGGTGAGGTAATCATTGGTTGTTAGGATCTACTTGTGACCCAAACGTTGAATGCAGATTTATTACCCTAATAAATTCCAATCCCAATTACATGAATGGTTGATTCACCGAGATGGGATAAAGGGTTAAATATGTTAATATCTCTTTTCCTACAAAGAAGGCACATTTCATGCATTTCTTAACCTAAGCATGATGATGATTGAAGAGGTTGGGCCAATAGTAACCGTATTTCATGATCTTGAGGGTTTTTTTCCTTGGAGTAAAGTGTCCTCCTACTTATCCATTATGGAATTAAAGAAAGCAGATTCTCAATATGATTTGTTTTAACACATCTCAAGAGGACACCATTAATATATTCTGTAAATAAAATTCCATTAATCAGGAAAAGGGAATGGATTGAAGTCTATAATACCTCCTTTCAAATTTTCTCAATCCTTGAGTACATTGGCCTGTTTGCGAGAAAGTTGACTACATTATAATTCCAAGGAGAAATCAAGACATGAGTTGATTACTCTTGATTGTGTTGAAGCATGAGAATAGATTTTCTATCAGTATCTTGATTTGAGACCATTTTTCACATATCCTTTTTCCTCAAACCAATTTAGTTACCTTGATATCCACATCATATTCCATTACTTCCATTATCCAACCAGCTCTCTTTTCATTCAGATCCTTTTTAAAAGGAATTCCTTCACATCAACATGAGAGACTATGAGGTGAATCTTGTTTTTGGATATCAAATTCTTGAATTTATTCAAGATCCTTATAATAACAAGTGAATTTTTTCAATAAATGTATATATCACCTCATTATCCTAAAAACCTTGGCTAAATAATGTGAAATGATTTTCCAAACCATCTTCATTTGGTTGTACCAACATGGAAGATATTGTATATGTGCCTCAAAGGCATATATTGTGAAATATTTTGAGAAATTTGGATTGATGAGAGTTGGAGCTTGTTTTATCATTTTTTAATGGCCTCAAAAATATTATTCCCTTCCATAGTCCACTTGAAAGGTGTATTCTTCTTCACCATCAATTTCAATGGCTTGACAAAACTAGAAAAGTTCAAGATGAACCAACCGACAAAGTTGATTCTTCCCAAGAAACTTTGGAGTGCTTTATTGTGACTAGGAAATGGAAATGTAAGGATGACACTAACTCTTTCTAGATCAATGGTTAATCCTTCTTTAGAGACAATATGGCCAATGATCTTACCTTCATGAGCTAGGAATATGCACTTTTGGGGGTTGGGAAAGACACCAAACTACATGCATCTCTTGAAAACCTGCCTCAAATGGAGTAGATGGTATTTTGCATCCTTGGAGAATATTTTGATATCATCCATGTATACAAGGACAATGGTGGTGATCGATCCTTTAAATGACATGTTCATGGCCTTTGAAATTTTCTCCTTTTTGGATAAAGCTGAATGGAATTTTCCTCTAGGCATAGGTTCCTCATTTAGTGGTGAAGGTGGCTTTCAACTGATCCTCTTCTTCACCATGATCTTATTGTACCCTGAGTTACCATCTAGAAGAGAAAATTTCCCTAATCATGCTACCATATGTAAGATTTTTTCCTTAAAGAGTATAAGGTAATGATCATTTAAGGATGCCTTATTTAAGTACCTAAAATCAACAGACAACCTGATTTCTCCATTCCTTTTCCACACTAGGACTAGATTAGCTACCCATGATAATTTTTTGATAGGAAATATGATGTTTAACTCAATCATATTTTTCAATTCCTTGTTTTCAGGGGCTCAATATGTCGATGATAAGATTGGAAGTTGAATCTAGTTCAATGGTATGTTGAGCTAAATTAGAATCAAAACCTTTAATATCTTCATAGTTCCATACAAAAATATCAACTAATTTTTGGAAAAATTCTACAAAAGCATATTTTTCTTATGGGTTGCATACTTTACTAATCTTGAGTAATTTATCTTCACCAACTAAGATGGGTTATGAATCTTCACTTTTGCGCCATGTTTTAATTTTCTTTTCTAAAGCGGCCATCAAGGATGAAAATGGATTCCAAGGTCACTAATCCCTTGGGAAATTTATTTGACATGAGTTGGACAATTTTTCTCCCATATTGCTTCTCCATTTTTATGATTTTGTGAAGAGAACTCGGCCTCTTATGTGATAAAATTCACAATATGTCGATCATTCTCAAAAACTTACTAATCGGTGTCATTTTCTAGTATAGCAGGCCTTACTACTACCCTAATATGTGGTTGCACTTTATCTCTCTTAATGTTCTCAACAACATAAAACCTTTATCCAATTGCAACCAGCATACCAGTGCTTCATTACTTTTCCTTGGAATGGAAAGGATACTAAAGACTTCAAAATCTTCCAGAATATCCCCTACCATGTGTTTGTAGGCCTTTAGTAAATCATTTTTGGTTGTGTTTGATCCTCTAGCCTAGTTTACAGTAAGATCACTATCTCCAAAGGTATGCAAATTTTTTTGTTTGTCTTTCTTTCCAATTGCAAGCCATGGATAAGACATTCATATTCTATTGTATTTCTAGAGAAACTAAACTAGAATCTAAAAGAGGAGTAATACTTCATACCTATGGGAGATATAAGTACTACACCTCCTCCTTCTCCTTTTTTTTTCTTGATCCATCAAAAAAAACCAAATGCCACCCTCCTCTCCATCAGTTGGTTTGATAACACTAGGTAGGGGTGAATTCTCCTTGTATAAAAATAAATAACAAGGTCAACTTCCTCAATCTATTGATATGGGTATAAACCATAACATTTATTTCCCCACTCATCAAGTAGTAAATAGGGATGCTCTCAATCTGAGTATCTTCTTCTTGGGTACTTGGAAAATATTTTTATAAAAGATGGTACAATTTACTTTGGTGGGCACTGGGAACATAAGGCTCTATATGATATGCAGTAATAGGTTGAGATTTAATGGTATCCTTAGTTCCATACCTAGTTCTGAAGAGCATATGAGACCAATCAGTTGATATATATCCTCCAATTTTGGCAGTAAAATCTTTGGATAGACATAGAGCAAAAAGTGGAGGTAGATCAATTATGAAAATATCTTGGGAACTAAAAAATTAGGGTATGCATGCAGCGTGAGGCTTAGACCTTTTATATCCCCAAAAATTCCTATTTTTGTTCCATCTATATGTACCACACCCTTAGAGAGATTCATATTTGAGGCCTAGTATGTCTGCATTTTGTTTGGGAATTATAGAACTGTTAGCCCTTGAGTCAATCATGTAATTGTGTACTAAATGATTACCAATGATCAGGGATACATAGAAAGGAGGGGGTTTTATGTTCTTGTTTTTTTAATCCTCCTTTTATTAAGGTGTATTAGAGAGTGCAAAATTGGCTTATTCCTCAGATGACTCACTTGGAATAAAGATATTGGCCATAGCTACTTGCAAGAGATCTCTTTGTCCTGGAATTTCTAGGGATTCCCATATCAATATATTCACATTGGTATTCTTCATCCATTTAATAATTTTAAAGGAAGTGAAATTATCCTTCTATTTTACCCTACTTACAACAACCTTTTCTTTCACTTGAGTCAGTTTGGAAGGTTCTTTAGGCTGAATTTACATTCCTAAAGCCCGACATATGTGGCTTATTTGCCCTTAGAAGATGGGTTTGAATTGTTGTCTCTTTAGAGTGTTGGGGAAAGTTGAAAAGGATCTACATTTTTTTATTTTACCTCTTCCTTAGCTATTATTTTTGATATAGTTCTAATAGCCATACCTTTAGGAAAGGACTGATTTACTCCACAAAAGTCACCCATCTACCAATTCACAAGTTAAATATCACTCAATGGTGTCTCTTGAGTGACTATATGTTGTTGATTTTCCTCTCGAGGGTACTTCTTGAGAGACAGATGCAATTTACACTATTAAATATTGGTTTTAAATGTCATTTGGACAAGTGGCTTGGTTTTGAGGAAGATTACAATGGAAACACCACTCGTAATATTGCACAAGGTTATTTTGAAAAGGAACCAAATATTTAGATGAACTAGCCACATTTGGGTTATACGGTTCAATTGGCCTAAATGAGGGGAACTGATTTTAATTTTGAGGCTAATCCTAGAATGAAGTTTTGTTAGGTTATAAAGGGACTTGTTAGGTTAGTGTGGAGGCTATTAGGGTCTAAAACTTTTGGCTTGTTGCCTCTTAATAGATACCAACTCATTCCCAAATTTTTACAATTGTTTCATTACCTCTTACAACTCATTTGAGGTACTTTAGGAATTAGATGCTTGGTTAGAACTTTTATTTATTAGGGTTGGAACAGGAGCTAATTCAATATCTTGATGAGAAGTGGGTATCTCAATCTCTAGGAATATAGGCATCAAATGCCTATGAGTGAGTTTCCTATCCTAAATAAGGCTATTCTTATCCATAATAACAATGTCATAAACATCGAAAATGTTCTACCCACATAGATTGAATCATGATTGAAATATCACTACTCAAGGGCTTCAGATAATAAATAAATACATATTTGGGTGTAGGTCTTTCCACTTGAGGAATTTATTCCAAAGTCCTCTGAAATTTGATGTTAAAGTTAATCATTTGTTCATTTGGGGCTCTCTCTTGTTGTGGTCAACTACTCTATCAAAGATATGTGATCTGATTTTTCCTTGAAATGATTGCAAAGAGCTATTCCAAGTTCATCCTAGTTGAAAATTGAAGCAAGTATCAAACTCCTATACCATTCAAGGGCTTTTCCTTTGAACAATGAAGCCAAAATTCTAACCGCTACATCATCTTCACTAATAAAATGGACTAAAAAAACATTAACAACATCTTGGATATAGTCAGCTAGGGTAGTATTGTTTTTTCCATTGAAGAAAGGGATACTTTTAAGTGTAGTGACTTGTACATCATGTTGTGCATTGAGGGCCAAAGGAATACCACCATCAAAACTAATAAAGGGCATAATTTATCATGAATGGAACGGGTCTTAAAACTCTAGAGGACAACAAGAAGGGCCTACTAGGAGGAAGAGTAGACAAGACTTTGTTTGTGGTGATGGTGATATTTAAATTGATCAATCACTTCTTCTTCTTAGTGAAAATTTTAAGTATTCAAAAGGCTCTCTAGATGTTATCAATTTTCTTATTTATATTCTTCTCATGAAAATGGGAACTTTTCTATAGGGAACCAATAAATATAGTATTTGGAGTTGTTATATGTGTTGTTGCAAAGCCTCCAAAAGGATGAAATTCACTAATATATGCACCAAAACTTAGTGAAATAATGAGAAAACCTCAAGATGTCCCAATGGGCATGCCGAAATGTTATCCCCAAAAAGAAACACCTGTGATTTTTCATGAATGAGCAATAAGTGTTTTTGGGTAACATGGGATTGTCTCCAAATTGTGGGACTTTCTACTTGAGACAAACCTCCATAGAAGGTTAGTTCCTCTACCTATTCTTATTCTAAACTACTCCTATATTTGGAAATCTAACTATCATATCCAAATCTAAGCATTCATAGGGGTTAGTGAGAGAGATATGTATGAAAGTGGAAATCCTAAGATAAAGGGTGGTGAACACACCAAGAAAAGGGGAAAGACACTCTCAAATGAGGGAAAATTGGAGGAAAATGAAGGAGGAGAGGGAAGACATTAGTTCCACAATCCAAAAAAAAATTAAACTTCCATTTTCATGGAGCACACTAGAAATAAAACCAGACACATCATGACCTGCAATTAATGGATAGGAAAGAGAATGTAATAGAACATAACTAGGGCATAGAATAGCCACAGAAAAAGAATTTAATTTCCTTATATGGATACATAGTCCATTAAAATTAAGGGAGGAGGCACAAACAGATTACATTGAGATATCCAAATATGAGGCCTAAAAAAACACTTATTCATTCCCTAACATTTGTGTGATTCCCTTAACATTTAGAGAGGGTCCAATATTTACAAATGAGCATCATTTATATATATATATATATATATATATATATATATATATATAAAGTGAGAGAAAAAGGAGGCAAAAGAGATGGATACTCAAATTACCAACTCCAACTACAAACAACATGCATTAAATCTCTGAAAATCATGATGGGAACCCCTGTAAGACCATTCCCCACATCACTTTACTTGTAGGAGAAGGAATGGGCACCATACTTCATCAAATCTAGTAGTTGAACTACCTAGAACTACATCTTAGTTTTAGGGACTATTTTCTACCTTTTGTAGACATAAAATCACGCACTTTGGGTAATTATCTAGTTCGATTACATATTTCTATATATATGATTCCTAAGTAAGAAAAGTACTAATTAACCCATGTCTTTGGCCACCTTTATTTTCTTTTTGTTACCACTTTTGGTCTTACACCCTTACTTTCTCAGTCTTCCTTTTTATACTTTGGCATTTATCATCCTAGACACCAGCGCTTACCCAAGACACCAAAGCATTAGGAACTCTCATCCCCTTTGGGCTCCCTAGCCCCTTTGTACTTTACTCACACTTTTGGGTCCTTTCTAGCCATTTGAGAAACTTATGTTTTTGTAGTTGGCATTTTTGTGGTTAATTACAAAGTTCAATCAAAGGAATCATATAAATATAGAGTTATGTGATCATAATAAAGGACCAAGCACTAAGAATTATCTATCACCACCTAAGGTTGCATCCATAAAGACATATAAGAGCTTAATTGAATCCATCTAGCACCATCACAAGGGACACAAGGGTTGGTTATTATGCATACACTTTATAGGACATAAGTTCATTCTATTACATGCACACATCTATTACATTTATTTATATCTACCTTATTTTTCGGCTATCAAGTGTGACTCACATAAGAGACACCTAGGGAATGATTCTACACACACACATAGAATTAAATTAGGTTTAATATGTAATGCAAGCTCAATCTTAAGTTCACCATTGTGACACATCGAGGAAATTCTAACCCTCATTACGTATCTTTTTTTTAGGATTTTATGTTTATTTGATTGTTTTGTAGGTTCATATTTCATCACGGGTTTTCGGTGACCTCGGTGATCTTGGTGCGACCTCAAAGTGACAAAAGGAAACTAAATTAAAACACCTTGAGACACCTCAAGGGAGGTTTTATGATTTTCCATAGACCCATGCGCCCGAAACAAACCTAGGAAACCGCAAGCGCCCTATCCCTCTCCGGCACCCTAGGCCATCCAATCTCTCGAATCTACATTTTTATGGGTCTTTGTGTGATGCTTCTTACATTCTATTCACCTAGTTACCACTCTAACATAGTCCAGGATATCCTTTGTGAATCAACAAAGTCTTCTCACCCTCTCTTTTCACTTAGGTTTTGGTACTTTATTGTTTAGTTTGCTTGAGTATCATTTTTGTACTTAATTGCATATTTATTTACTGCTACAATAGCATCAGATTAGGCTCATATATTTATATTTTAGCTTAATCATTTTGGTGAACCCAACTGATCAAACCCTTTCTTCTAAGTATGTCTTCACCTTATCAAGTCATGACTCAATCATATTATCCCTCTTTCACACCCACTAAAGTTTCTAACATCATTACTATTACTTCTTATTTCATGCAAGTTTGTACTCAACATCCTCCTTGCTTTATTATACCTATGGTTGATCCTTCTATTAATGTAGTAACTACTCACCGCACTTTTCCCCTACGGCTCCACATATTTTTATTCCAAAACCTATCACTTTTGTGGCTCCTTCCGCTACTTATTCTAAGGGCTATGATATCATTGAACAACTTAAGAATACGTCGGTAAAAATATCCCTCTATGACTTATTACGTAGTGTGCCTAATTATTGTCAAACCTTAGAGGCTTCCCTTCATTCTATTCATATAAAAATGATAATTATTTGGTGGCCTTCACACACCTCATTCATTCTCTCAAAAAAATCACATGCTATATCATTTACTAATGACGACATATCGCCACTTGTTAATGACAATCCATGTGCACCTTTTCTTATCACCACTATTATCAACACCACTTATATTAAATGTGTACTTATTGATAATGGATCATTTGTTAACTTATGTGCTCATTTCCTTCTCAAACAATTGGGAATTAACGATAATCTAATTTTTAAGAATTTTACTCTTATTTGGGGATATGATTCAACTACTTGTACATGCCTACAATCAATTTCATTACATATTCAAGTTAGGCTTAATATTGTTCTCATAAACCTATTGGTTTAAATATGTTTCATTTCAATTTAATCTATTACTCAGTAGACCTTGGATTAATGCAATGCAATAAGTTCTATCTATTGTAGACCAATACGTCAAATTATTACACGATGGATACGGACACACTATTACTTGAGATCTTGAAACATTCAAATTATGTCACATAAACCTTGTTGTTGCTATGTGTATTCCTCCTTCACATCCTATTCCATATAATATTATTGATACGTTTGACATTGGTCAATATATCACTTCCTAGTCTTCTTCTCTGCCCCAAGCATTTTGGCTATTTCTACTTATACTACTGCAATCATCTCACCCATGATTTGTTCTACTTAGCACTTTTTCTCTGCTCATTGAGGCTCCTCTCATTCCTACATCCAGTGCACCTCCTACCAATAGCCTCAATGCAACTATACAACATGAAAATGCAAACACAGATGATTGTGATGATGAAGTTGATACCATTAAACTTACTGATGAAATATTGAACAAACTCAATTTCACACCTATTGATATAGATGACACCTATTTCAATGACACTTTCGTGGTTGATGTTCATGGTGAATATAAATTCAAGACCCCTCCTGCTAATGCTATGGCACTTTATCAAGGGTCTATTATACATTGGACACTATTTCACCCTCTCCCCAAAGATTCTGCATATGTGCCACCTCCTTTCACATGCACGCTTTTCATCAACAACTCTTATTGGCATCACATTCTGGTGGATCATACTTACTCCGATACTATTTACAAATATGACAAATTAACTAGGTTTGGGTTGACACTAAATGACATTCTCTCAACGCCTCACTCACCTTATCTTTATATTGGTTATTTTCACATTACAGTCACCTATGATCTTTTAGTGTTCCATTTAGAATTCTTCGTTACACGTACCCCTTATAATTATTAATTAACACTTGGGAAATATTGACTTGATTATATTTGGGTCATGTTATATTCCACTCACACTTTTATTACTTTACCTATGACATTTAGCACTATTACTATTAGTAGTGATTCATCTCCCAGTCATTCTCAAAATCTCACTTATTGGTACACATGGGTGCCCACCACACCTTTCACCGATGAATAATATGTGATGAATGTGTAAACCCTACATCGTAATGGCTCTTTATGCCATCCACCTAATAATATTGCCTATCAATTCTCTAATGTTTGCCATGTCAGCTTGGATCGGACAATGACAATATTCTAGATAGTGGCACTTGATCATGCTCATCACCACATATTTGGGGAGGCATTGCACCCATTTCTCCCCCTCTACTATCAACACACGTTTTATACTCTCATCACATCACACCTAGATCTTTAAACACAACATACACACTCATATCATCATTTCATGATGAGGCACTCGTGTTCTTACATGACTATTGAGGGATATCTTACAATACAAACCTTGTTTCATCTTTGCAGTACATACTTCATCAACATCTCTATCTACTACATAATCACTCATACATACATGAATTTATTATTATCTATCACTATTATCACATACGACACAATTTTTCATTGACTATCACATCTAATATACACTATCAATTATACTTCATCATCTTCACACCTCACATATCTATCTATTCCAAACATCATTTATCAAATAACACACTCATCACCACACACTTGGGGACATCATACTTACTTACCACCCTATTCTAGTTTCATTAGTTATATTCCA
The DNA here is from genome assembly GCA_018340775.1 of Taxus wallichiana var. yunnanensis. NCBI lineage: Eukaryota > Viridiplantae > Streptophyta > Pinopsida > Cupressales > Taxaceae > Taxus > Taxus wallichiana. The sequence goes on from CM031237.1 coordinate 556,346,271, forward strand.
TCTTACACATATCACATCTAGTATTTTACATTCATCATACACATCTCAATACATTTGCATTGTCATTTCCTAACAATGTACTCATGTGCTTTAGTTCACACTTGTGGTTGAGGGCATCCTATACACATTAACCTGAAAATTATACACTATACACACTAGGCATTCTCACACACTTAACCATATCACACATTTTACACTAAACACATTCACCACACATATCTCTAGCATTTCTTAGTCACACTACACATTACACATCTCACACATTGTGCATCATACACTTAGGACATCTTCTCTCACAACATCTTCTACACATTTTACTTCTTATTCACTCTACACATTTTCACTCCATTTATCTTACATCTCCTCCTATATGTTGTGGTCATTACCCTATGACGCACTCTACTTCCATGGTCCATACTCGACTACTAAGGTTATACATATCAAATGGAACTCCTCACACTCATGTGTCTAATCAACTCACTCATTCACTCACACATTTATACTCTACACTTCACAATCACATCTTTCTTGTACACATATTTCAAACCATTTCCTAATGATGCACTCTCATTTATGGTTCATTATTTACTACTGAGGGGGCATATACAAATGAACTTCATTGCATACATACACATCCACTCAGGGGGCACGTGGTTCCTATCATTTACATTGCATTCCATTCTGTCTCATCCACATCATAATGCATATCTTAATTGTATTTACTCTTGCTTACTTATGCATTTACATGTTTATTTTCTTATACATGCTAGATAGATATCTTGTATGTCATTATTTTTATCATACACACATGAATGTTCACTTTTTTTTCTAGTTGTGATCACATACTCTACTGAGATCTATTACACGTAGCATGGAATTTTGGCACAATACCTATTACTAGTCCCATAGAGGCTCCTCGGGGTATCCACTTTCGTACATTATATGTGTTATTATTTCATTTTATTTCAAACACATTACATTATTAGATTATACATGCTTTGACATACTTTTTTATCTTTCTAACATGTTAATGATTTTTTCATGTGTAACATTTGTTATGCAAGACTACCTATTTCCATGGTTATCTATTACATTAATTGTCATTGTTTACTCTTTGTATGATCTTGTTTGTGGGCTTTGACCTTTATCTTGTGTGCACACTTGTCTAATTTTTTCTTCATCAGCCTTTATGTCTTGTGACATCATGAGTGGTGTCACATGTTGAATACCCACTTTTTGTAGTATATGTTGTTTTCTTTCTTGTTTGCATTGTCTTCTTGCGTTTTAGCTTACATATTGTCATCTTAGCATACATTTTGTCTTCTACATGTGTGTTTTTATTTTTTTACTAACACTTATTTCCTATCCATTTTGTTTGTGTATGCCTTAGTTTATACCAATCACATTCCCTCCCCAATCTGGGGCACACTTTTAGCACAATAGTTGGTCCTATTTTGGGTTGCATACTTCTTCAACGATATCACATGCACCCCAAATGAGGGAGTCATCATATGGGTGAATTATTCACCCCATATAGTTTAATACACATCACGATACCGGTACATCACATTTTTCAATTTTGGAAAAGGCTTTGAATAAGACTTAGGCCCTTAACATAGTGATGTATTGCCTAGATGCCAGTAAACATGGGCGAGATCTTGACATTTTCATTATAGCATATTTTTTCAATTTTAACAGGGCTCAGAATCATACTTGGTTCCTCATCTCAGTGATGTCCTTCCTAGATGCCAATATATAGGGGTAAACTACAGTGGTTAGCAGTTCAACATAGTTTATAGAACTCCACACAGTAGCTTTTATAGGGCATACACTCCTTAGCACTTGAATTTCTACACACCATCTGTATTGGTGTTTTAATTCCAAGTAGAATTTAAAGGTAAGAGGATGACACCCGGACTTTCCTCTCTACACTTCTTCTATCATGGTGTGGGATCACCCTAAAAACCAAGATTTTAGAGTGCTCTACAACTTTGGGAACCGGTTAAAGGTTGGAGGATGACACTATACTTTCCTCCCTATACTTCTTCTAACATGGTGTGAGATCACCAAAAAAAATATCCCTTCATCGACATCTAAGGATAATTTCTACACTCTTTTCTTATCATTGATCAAGTGCACATGTTCCTTTTTCACATTTTTAGCATTTTTCTTTACATACTTTTTACACATTTTGATCATATATGTGTGTATTTGACTACTTCTTCATTATTCTCTTTTGCATGTCTATCTGTATGGGAAGTGGTAGTCAACATCATCACAATAACAATAAAAACAACATCGACATTAATAATAGGTACATTGCGACATCTACACATGATTCTCTTCCTGTTGATGCAAAATCACAGCACCCCTGGACGTTGATCAGACTTCTAATTTGATCTTTGAAGCATCCAAGTGCGATTGCACAACATGGAGCTTTTCCCAAGTGTGGGACCTTGCGAAATCAGAAAAGCTCTCCGGATGAAGTCCGGCTCCTATTCCTCTGTTCAAATGCACGAATAAAACGCGAGAGGGTTTACAAAACCTAATCTAGTTTGCCAAGGAGATAGGGAGAAGAAAATGCATAAAAGTAAAACCTAAACTACGAGGTGATGCGAGGAATGTTAAACATTCGTTTTGCAAATTAACACAAACCACATAGATGCAATATAAACACCATGCACATGTAACCAAAGCGCATAGAGAGATCAAAATAACAACAATGAAATACATGAGAGGGTTTAGAATCAATCACAGACATATATATATTGCTCAAGGATCGATACAGTACATTGCAGTGGCCAAGAGGCAAAAAATGGCATTACAATCCATATGGGAGGTTTGAAGGCTCCACAAATTCTCTTGCAAGCAGGAGAGAAGGGAGGGTGCAAAATGAAATGCCCAACCATTTTTTAGAGCCTCTCCCGGCCATTTATACGAGGAAAATGAGGGAGAAGAGAAGAATTCGGAGCTTCCCCAACCACCTCCAAAACTGCACTTAACTTCCACAAACCATGGCGGTAGGTAAAAAACTCAACAACTCGAAACATGGCGAACTGTCCATTTCGCGTCGGGATTTTGTGCCTGTCGGGTTCAGGATTCCCTTGTGCATTTGCATCGGGCTTGGGGGATGGCTCGACATGCTGCTTGATGTTTGCGTTCTCCCGAAACCCACTTCCGCCGTGATTTCCAAGCTTTCCTTTGTGTCGGGGCGGAAGATGAACCTGCATGTGCATCGAGTTCGAAGGGGTGCTCGACATGCTTCCTTTTCATGTTTTCCCGACGTGGTTCCCCAATGCCGAGACCTGATTTCTTTTGCGTTAGGTTTTGGAGACCCCCCGACATATTTCTTTGATGTCGGGTTTTGGAGACCCCCCGACATATTTCTTTGATGTCGGGTTTGGAGACCCCCCGACATGTTCCCTTTGCGTGTTTCTCCACCTTGTCTCTCGAAAACCTGATTTCCCTTTGTGTCGGGTTTTCCAACCCTTGCGACATGTCCCTTTGTCGGGTTTTCCAACCCTTCCGACATGTTTCTCCGCCATGTTTCTCTCGAAACCGAAACCCTGATTTGCTTGTGTTTATCTATATTTACCCGGGGGGTAAATATATACAACAATTTGGCGACTCACGGGGTTACCTGCCTGCTAGGTAGAAGATCAATGGCCTTTTAGTGATCCATTGGGCATGGAGTCATAAGCAATAACCTGAAACCGATCTCGATATCTCGATCCCGAGCGATCGCAACTCCTTCTCCGAGAGCATGCTAAAGCTGTAGAAAACCAACCGGGAGCAACGAAACTGTGCCAAAGCACTTAGGGAAACTGAAAATTGACTACAACAAGACAATGTGCATACGCACTTAGAGGAATTGAAATCTAGGCTAATATTTACAAGGGTAAAAACTTTTCTCTTTTCAGTAGCAATGTTTAAGATAGATTCCATTGACCGGAATCGGGAGTTCTTCTCCGTCCAATGTAGACAATTGGAAGGCATTGCTATTCTTACATCCCGTGACCATGTAGGGGCCACTCCAAATGGCATCAAATTTGGAATGCCTTCCCGGTTTTACCCAGTCTGCATCCCATTTCAGAACTAGGTCCCCTTCCAGAAGGTCCTTGCTCTTGCTTTCTTATCAAACCATCTTTTCACTAAGGCCTGGTCTTTCTCAATTTTTTCAACTGCATGTTCTCTAATTTCTGCCAATTCCATCAACTCTCTGCATACACGGCCTCCATTGGTTGAACTCATCCAACTCCAATTGCTTCATGAACTCCAATGCAGGCAGTTCTAATGATATAGGCAATACTGCCTCTTTTCCATAGACCAACTTGTAAGGGGAATTACCTGTAGACCTCTTTGGTGTTATTCTATCAGCCCATAATGCTGATTTTAGCTTGGTATGCCATGTTCTTTGATTTTCATCTAGAGTCCTCTGATGATCCTTAGCAAATTTTTGTTCGTGGACTCTGCCTGTCCATTACCCTGCGGGTAATAGTTTGAAGAGGTGCTCAAGTAGATTCCATTCTTGACAGCCCATTCTTTGATCCTAGAACCTATGAATGCCAATGCATTATCTGATATGATAGTGGCTGGCACACTGAACCTAGTCACTATTCCTTCATAAAACTCTAGTATATTAGACTCATTTGCCTCTTTGAGCACTACTGCTTCAGTCCACTTGGTGAAGTAGTCCGTTGCCGTGAGAATCCACTTGTGGCCTTGGCTTGAGTTTGGATTGATGACCCCGACGAAGTCCAATCCCCATTGCATAAATGGTTGGTCAATCAAGATTGGGTGCAATGGAAGCACTGCTGGTCTTTCTTTTCCGTGAAGAGTGCACATTTCTTGCACTTTCTTATCCATGTATAGCGATCCTTTGAAAGCTGTGGCCAATAATACCCTACCTTCATTATCTTGAGAGCTGTTACTCGTGGGGCAAAATGTCCTCCAGAATCTTCATCATGAAAATCTCGTAACACCCTCTCAATTTGACCTGTCCCAATGCACCTCAATAGAACTCCATTGATGTCTTTCTTGAACAAAGCACCATCAACAAGCACATATGGAATAGCTTGTAATCTAAAGTATCTCCTCTTTGCTTTGCTCATTTCTGGAGGGCATAGGCCTGTCTGTAGGAAGTGTATCATACTCTGAGTCCAATAAGGAGTAGGCACACCATCATTTTCCTATTCTTGACCATCCTGTAGTACCAAGGTAGTCTCTTTTTCATCACCTGCTTCAACTTGTTGACTCAAGGCTAGCTACTCACATAGTCCCTTTCCATGTACTAGTTTGGTGACCTTGATCTCGATGTCATATTCCATGACATGAGTGATCCATCCTGCACGTTTCTCATTCAGATCCTTGTTTAGAAGGAAGTCCTTGACTCCCGCATGGGGACCAACAATTGGATCTTGTTGCGTGAGACTAGGTGCTTGAATTTCTTTAAACTCCTAATCACTGCAAGGACATGCTTTTCAATGAAAGAGTACCTAGTTTCGTATTCCTCCAAGCCTTGACTGAAGAAAGCAACTGGTTGCTCTAATCCTCCTTTGTTTTGTTATACTAGGATTTCAGAAATTGTGTCTCCACCACCAAAGGCATACAGCACGAAGTCCTTGGAGAAGTCTGGATTGACGAGAGTTGGGGCTTGAGATATAGCCTCTTTTATTACCTCAAAACTTGCCTTTCCTTCAGATGTCCACTTAAATGTTATGCTCTTCTTTAACATCAGCATTATTGGCTTTACGAGAGCTGCAAAGTTTGGAACAAACCTGCGGACAAAATTGATCCTTCCTAAGAAGCTTTGAAGAGCCTTCTTGTGACTTGGCAATGGAAATGCTTGAATTACTTCAACTCTTTCTGGGTCAATCGTCAATCCCTCCTTTGAAACAATATGGCAAAGAAGTTTTCCCTCGTGAGCCAAAAATATGCATTTTTGGGATTCAATGATACCCCAAATCTTCTACATCTCTAAAATACTTGCCTCAAATGAAAGAGGTGATCCACTTTGCATTTTTGAGAATACAGTGATGTCGTCAAGATATATTAGAACCATTTTATTGATCAACCCCTTAAATGCCATATCCATTTCCCTTTGGAAGGTGGCTCCAAAGCATTATATAGTCCAAATGGCATCTTCTTGTAGGCATAGGTCCCCCATTTGGTGGTGAAAGTTGTCTTGAATTGGTCATCTTCTTTCACCATCACTGATTATACCACTGAGTAGCCATCTAGAGAGAGAATCTCTCGAACCGGATACTACTTGCAATATTTGTTCCATTGAAGGGAGTGGGTAATGATCTTTGAGAGATGCCCTGTTGAGGTCTCAGAAGTCCACACATAACCTAATTTCTCTGCTCTTCTTCCTCACCAGAACCAAGTTCGTAACCCAACTTGAGTGCTTGATCGGGAATATAATGCTTGCCTCTATTAGCTTGTTGAGCTTTTTCTTCATTAGAGGCTCAATGTGAGGGTTGGTGGTCTCTCGCTTACGCTTTGATGGGCTTAGCATCGGATCCAATTCTATTGTATGTTGTGCCAACTTGGATTGAATCCTCTCAAGTCTTCATAGCTCAAGCGAAGACATCTGGAAATTCTTGGCAAAGCTGTGTGAAATCTGATTTCTCCTACTCAGTGGCCACTTTACCGATTTGAAGTGTTTTGCCTTCCCCAACTAGGAATTGGCTCTGAATCTTCTCTCTTGACTTGTATGTTAGCCTTTTCCTTATGAAACTGGTCGTTAGGGTTGAAGATAGACTCCAATATTACTAAACCCTTAGGAAGCTTGTTTGTCCGTAGTTGCACCACTTGATCCCCATATTGCTGCTCTAGCCTATCTTGATTTCTAGCTGAGAATTCAGCCTCTTCTTGTAAGAAATTGACGATCTGTTGATCGTTCTCAAACACCTGCCAGCTTGTGTTATTATCTGGAACTGCTGGCCTTACAACCACATGGATGTGTGGCTGCGTTTTTTCTCTTCTGATGTTGTCAACCACATCAAATGTTGCTCCAACTGCTGCGAGCCTATCTGCGGCTTCATTTTTCTTCCTGGGTATGGACACAATGTTGAAAGCTTCGAAATCCTCAATGAGGTCCCATACCCTATTCTTGTAGCTCTTTAGCAAGTCGTTCTTTGTAGCATGTTGCCCCCTAACTTGGTTGATGATTAGCTCGCTATCTCCAAACACCTGCAAGTTCTTTATGCCCTTTTTCCTGGCCCAATGAAGTCCATGAATCAAGGCCTCATATTCAGCTGTGTTGTTTGAACAAGAAAACTGGAAACGAAAAGCTGAATAATACTTGATGTCTTGTGGTGAAATCAACACTGCACCACCTCCAGCACCTTGTCTGCTTCTCGAACCATCGAAGAATAATTTCCAAACTTTGCTTTCATCTCTTCGTTTAGGTTGAATGATGTCGGGAATGGGTGAATTTTCTTCGTGTATATAATACACGCCCAATTCAGATTCTTCAATTTCCTTGTATGGGTCAAATTCATGACTCTTGTTTGCCCATTCATCCAAAGTTAAATCAGGAATTCCCTCGACCTTAGTACCTGCTTCTAGATCACTTGAACACTCCTCCTGATCAAAATCGAGCAATTTTCATTGATAGGACCTGGTACATAAGGCTCAATATGGAAATTGGCAATTGATTTGACGATCTGATTGTTGCTTTAGCTCCATACCTTGTCCTGAAAATCATGTGCGACCAATCTGTAGATAAATATCCACCGATCTTTGCAGTGAAGTCCCTTGATAAACACAACGCAAAGAGTGGCGGGAGGTCAATTACAGACACATCTTGCAGAACTGTAACATTAGGACATGAATGTAGTGTTAGGCTTAACCCCTTGATGACCCCAACTATTCCCACTATCGTTCCATCTAGCTGTACTACTCCTTTCAGCACTGGCTCATACTTCAGACCCAGTTGATCCGCTATTTGCTTCGGCATCACTGAACTACTTGCTCCTGAATCTATCATGCAGTTGTGTACCAAGTGGTTTCCAACAATAAATGAAACATAGAATGGTGGAGGCTTCAAATTTTTTCTTATCTGGCCCCCATCATGTTGCACTGCATTAGTGAGAACTTTCTCATGTCCCTGGTTTGATACATTTGTGGCAGACCAATTAGCCATTGCAGCTTGCAATAAATCTCGTTGCCCTGGGATGGCCAGTGATTCCCACATGGAAATGTTCACATGTGTCTTCTTCATTTGATCGATGATGTTAAAGGGGGATGAATTGTCCTTTTTTGTCCCTTACTTGGTGCAACCTTTTCTGGAGCTTGAACAGGGTGCATGTGTTGCTACAACAGGTACCTTAAGCTGATTTTGCACATTTGGAGCTATGTTTGGTCTGTTGACCCCCTGTTGTGTAAGAGTGGGTTGAGAAACAACTGGATTAGGTGGTTGTCCCTCTACTATGCTTCTCTTCTTTGACCGTGTGTTGGCAGCCACGCCTTGAAAAGGTTTTTGGTTAACTCCACAGAAGTATTCCGTTTGCCAATTTGCCAATGTGGTTTCCGTTGGAGGTCCTTCTTGTTGCGTTTCTTGCTGTTGATTCCCTTCTTGGCTTGGTTCTTGAGGAACACCAATGGTTTGCACCATCAAGGCTGATTCAGTGCACCATTGAAACATCTTTGTGATTGTGAGGTAGATTTGCAAGGGTAAACCCGGTTGTACTCTGTGCCATGTTGTTTTGTGTTGGAACCAAGGCTCTTGAGGATGTCATTGCATTTGGATCATATGATTGAAATGGCCTGGCGGCTTGAGGTTGTCCTTGGTTTTGGTTTTGATTTGTAGCTTTGAGGTGGTGGTGGTCTATTGGTGGTGGGAGTGCTTGTGCTTGAGGTGATATGGTCTAGCACTTTGAGCTTGTTGTCTTTTGATAGTCACTAGCTCATTTCCAAGGTTCTGTAGCTATTTCATGACCTCTTGTAATTCCTTTGAAGTATTTGAAGATGTGGATGCCTCATTATTGCTTTGATTTCTAGGAGTTGGAATGGGATTCAACTCACGGTGCTTGGTGGTTGTAGGATTTCCCATATCACGGATAGAGAGGCATTGGTGGCCTTGGTGCAAGCTTGCCAGCTTGGATCAAATAGTTCTCTGCTCTGATCGCTGTGTCATAGGCCCTGGCAGCGTTGTTCCTCCCATTGATTGGATCATCATGGCTATGTCTAAATTTATAGCCTTTAAGAAATAAAGGAATGCTCCTTCGGCGGTTGGCTTAATAGCTATTGGAATCCTGTCCCATGTCCATTGGAATCTGAAGTTGAAATCTATCATTTGTTCGTTAGGAGCCCTTTTGATTATTGTCAATTGTTCCAATAAAGATAAATTGTCCACCCTCTCCCCGAACTGGTTACAAAGGGCTGAACAAAGTTGGTTCCAATTCGTAATAGACCCTGTTGTTAGGCTCCTAAACCATTGTAAGGCCTTACCTTTGAAAGATGAAGCCAACAACTTGACTGCAACATCCATTTCATTTATTTCGTGGATTGCACATGTATTAGTAATATCCTAGATATGATCAATAGGAGTAGTATGATTTTCTCTGTGAAATAGGGGATATTCTTTAGCGCTGCAACTGGAATTTGATTATGAGCATTTAGGGAAAGTGGACTACTGCCCATGAAATTGACAAAGGGATTCGGTGGTAGATGTGCCATTATGATTGGCACGAGAACCACTGGTTGATGCGAGAAAAGGTCTACCGGGTGGAGGTGTAGACAAAGTCTGTTAGGTGGAGATGGTGATCTTTGTGGTCTTTTTCCTATCCTTCCTCTGCCTGGTGATAGTTCTAAGTTGAAAAATAGCCCTTCTTCTCGAGTATTAGACTGGTTCGAATTCTTCTCATGTGCACAGGTAACTTGTCTTTGCTACACCACTGAACTCTATCCCTTCGGAGTCGCCAGATGTGTTAGATAACAAGCCTCTAAAAGGCTGGATTTTGCCAAGTTACACACCAAACTTGACAGTATTGAAAATATAATTTAAAATTTGAAGGACCCAGAGGAGACAATCTTCAATCCGGAATTCGGCCCTTGTTGTGTAGCTGCGGATCCCTGAAAAGTACAGGTAGAACTCAGGTCATGCAATGCAACTCACAAAACCCGAATTGCCATGGTCGGAACTCGGGACATGCTCGACATCCCTCAAAACCCGAAATGACTGTTGGGTCTGCTTTGATGTTTTGGACCCCGAAAACCTGAAATCACTAAAACCCAAAATTTTGGAAATCAAAATATCAAAAAACTAAAGATACCCTTTTGAAGGTTACCTTCAGATCTACCAACTGTTGAAATTTTGACCTGTTTTGAGCAAGATAAACCCTTGAAAAATGATTTCGGAGTTCGGCCTGGATGGAGCAAAATCTAAAATTTTAAAACTTGCAATTTCTCAGTCGAAAATCATGAAAACTCCTTCAAATCTTCATGGAATGACCTCTTGGTCCCACCGGGCGTGCCAAAACTGTTGGTGCAAAATCACAGCACCCCTGGATGCTGATCAGACTTCTAATTTGATCGTTCGAAGCATCCAGTGCGATTGCACAACATGGAGCTTTTCCCAAGTGTGGGACCTTGCGAAATCGGAAAAGCTCTCCGGATGAAGGCCGGCTCCTATTCCTCTGTTCAGATGCACGAATAAAACACAGAGGGTTTACCAAAACCTAATCTAATTTGCCAAGGAGACAGGGAGAAGAAAATGCATAAAAGTAAAACCTAAACTACGGAGGTGATGCACCGAGGAATGTTAAACATTCGTTTTGCAAATTAACACAAACCACATAGATGCAATACAAACACCATGCACGGGTAACCAAACTACAATGATGAGAGATCAAAATAACAGCAATGAAATACATGAGAGGGTTTAGAATCAATCACGAGACATATATATATCGCTCGAGGATCGATACGGATACATTGCGGTGGCAAGAGGCAAAAAATGGCATTACAATCCATATGGGAGGTTTGAAGGCTCCACAAATTCTCTTGCAAGCTGGAGAGAAGGGAGGGTGCAAAACAGAATTTCCCAAAAACTTTTTAGAGCCTCTCCCGGCCATTTATATGAGGAAAATGAGGGAGAAGAGAAGAATTCAGAGCTTCCCCAACCACTTCCAAAACTACACTTAACTTCCACAAACCATGGCGGTAGGTAAAAACTCAACCACTTGAAACATGGCAAACTGTCCATTTCTGTGTCGGGATTTTGCGCCTGTTAGGTTTGAGATTCCCTTGTGCATTTGCATCGGGCTTGGGGATGGCTCGACATGCTGCTTGATGTTTGCGTTCTCCCGAAACCCGCTTCGCCGTGAATTCCGAGCTTTCCTTTGTGTCGGGGCGGAAGATGAACCTGCATGCGCATCGGGTTCGAAGGGGTGCTCGACATGCTTCTTTTTCATGTTTTCCCGACGTGCTTCCCCGACGCCGAGACCCGATTTCTTTTGCGTCGGGTTTTAGAGACCCCGACATATTTCTTTGATGTCGGGTTTTGGAGACCCCGACATGTCTTCTTTGATGTCGGGTTTTGGAGACCCCGACATATTTCTTTGCGTGTTTCTCCCTTTGCGTGTTTCCTTGTCTCTCGGAAACCCGATTTCCCTTTGTGTCGGGTTTTCCAACCCTTGCGACATGTCCCTCTTGTCGGGTTTTCCAACCCTTCCGACATGTTTCTCCACCATGTTTCTCCACCTCCGAAACCCGATTTGCTTGCGTTTATCTATATTTACCGGGGGGGTAAATATATACAACACTTCCTAAGTTCATTTCATCATCATTTTTTTGGCCTTTCTCCTCCTTAGCATCCACACTTTCATCATCAATCTAAATGGTTATCAAGTATGCATCCCTATCTAATTTTATGTTACTGAGCTTTTCACTCACCAACATAAAATGGGGGAAAATGTAGACACAAAATCACACACTTTGGGTAATTATCTAGTCTTGATTACATACAACTATTCATATAATTTATAAGAAAATTAATAATTAACCCATGTCTTTAGCCACCATTCTTTTTTTATGTTACCACTTTTGGTCTTACACCCTTATTTTCTCAGTCTACCTTTCTATACTTTGGAATTTATCATCTTGGACATTACGCCTAGCTAGGATGTTAGTGTTAGGCACCCTCGTCCCCTCCGGGTGCCCTTGAACTCTTTATAATTTACTAACACTTTTTGGGTCCTTTCTAGTTGTTTGAGAATCTTATCTTTTTGGTAGTTGACATTTTCAGGGTTAATTACAAAATTCAAGAAAAGGAATCATATAAATATAAATTTATGTGATCATAATAAAGGAAAAAGTACTAAGCATTAGTTATCACCACCTAAGGTTGCATCCATCTAGAACCATCACAAGGGACAAAGGATTAGTTAGTATTCATACACTTCATAAGAGGCGATTTTATTCTATTCCTTACACACATCTATTACATTTCTTTACATTTAACTTATTTTCTTGCTATCAAGTGTGACTCACACAAGAGTCACCTAGGCGTGATTCCGCACACACATACATACACATAGAAATACATTTGGTTTGAGATGTAGTGTGATGCTCAATCATAAGTTCACCATTTTTATAGTTAAGGACAATATTGCACCTCATTATGCATCTTTCTTCTTTAGGATTTGATGTTCATTTGAGGGTTTTGCAGATTTTCGGTGACCTCAATGGTCTTGGTGCGACCTCAGAGCAGCCAGAGGTGACTAAAGGAAAACACCTTGTGGCACCTCAGAGGATGTTTTCTAAGCTTTTCCATAGACCTAAGTTCCCAAAAATAGGCCTAGGATTCCCACGGGTGTTCCTATCCCTCTCCGGACACCCCAATCTAGCCAATCTCTCCAGATCTACATTTTCTAGGTCTCGTGTGATGCTTCTACCATTTTTTTCACCTTGTTACCACTTAGACATAGTTCATATTTAACTTTGAATCAGCTAAGGATTCTCACCCTCTCTTTGCACTTAGGGTTTGGTACTTTATTGCTTAGTTTTCTTGAGTATCATTTTTGTACATAATTGCATATTTATTTACTACTACAATAGCATCAAATTAGGCTCATTTATTTACATTTTGGCTTAATCATTTTGGTGGCTGGCTGATCAAACCCTTGCTTTGAGTATTTCTTCACCCAATCAAGCCATGATTCAATTTTCTTATCCCTCTTTCACAACCATTAAAGTTTTTGGCATCATTACTACTTTAGTTGACTCAAGCAAGTTCGTACTTCAAAGCATCCTATTTGATTTATTATGCTTATGGTTGATCCTTATATCAATGTAGTAACTACTCACCATAATTTTCCCTACATCTCCACCCATTTCTATTCCACCACCTATCACTTATGTGGCTCCTCCTACTACTTCTTCTTCTAAGGGATATGATATCATTGAACAACTTAAGAAAATGCCAGCCAAAATCTCCCTCTATGACTTATTGCATAGTGTGCATGATTGTCATCAAACATTAGAGGCTTCCCTTATTTCTATTCATATAGAAAGTTATAATTCTTTGGTGGCCTTCACACACCTCATTCATTCTCTCAAAAAATATGTGCACATGTCATTTACTAACGACAACATATCACCACTTGTTAATGACAATCCATGTGTGCCTTGGTTATCACCACTATTATATGCACCACTTGTATTAAGCGTGTACTTATTGATCATGGATCTGCGGTTAACTTATGTGATCATTCGGTTCTTAAAAAATTAGGCATTAATGATAGTCTAATTTATAAGAATTATATTCTTATTCAGGGATATGATTCAACTACTCACACATGTTTAGGAATAATTACATTACATATTCAAGTTGGGCCTAATATTGTTCTCACATAATGCTTTGTTATAGATGTTCCATTTAAATTTAATCTATTACTCGGAAATGATTATGCTAAAATGTAATATCCTAGCCTAATCTAATGCAAGTCTACAAAGTAAATAAATAATCGGTGAAATACCCAATAAACTAAGCAATAACAATATGAAACCCGATATGCAAAGAGGGTTAGAAGAGACTTAGTTGATTCAAAGATGTCTTAAGACTATGTCACAATGAAGACCGGTTGAATAGGAATGGGAGACCATCACACAAGATCATGAGAAAATGTAGGTCTAAGTGATTTGGCTAGACTAGGGCACTTGGAAAAGAGATTGGCATGGTTGGGACACCCTGGTCTAATACCTAGGTGCCCTATTCTATGTGGGAAGTCTGAAAGCCAATTTCACATAGTATCTAAATTGTGTGAAGCCTTCACTTCTTGTCATGTGTATGTTGCACTTAGATCACTGATGTCACTATAAACCTGTAATAAAGGAATCACCTACAAAACTCCAAAAAAAGCATCAAAACCTTAAAAATAAATATGCATATGAAGGGGTTGGACTATCCTCGGATGCCACAATGGTGGTCTTACAGGTTTATATTTTCACTACATCTCATACCTAATGTATTTTTGTCTGTGTGTGTGGTATTATTCCCTAAGTTACTATTGTGTGAGTTGCACGTGTAGTATCAAGCAAGTAACTAGATATAGAATGTAAAAAATATGTGCATGAAAACAATAGACTCCCCCTATGAATTATGATATAGATGAACCAGCCTTATGTCCCTTGTGATGGATCTAAATGGATGCAAATGGAGCTATAGATTCCTTTGATAGATGCAACCTTGAGTGGTGATAATAGATGCTTAGTGCTTGGTCCTTTATTATGATCACATAACTTACTATTTATATAATTCCTTCACTTAAATTTCATAATCAACCCCAAAATGCATACTACCAAATAGATCAGATTCTCAAATGGAAAGAAAGGACCTAAAGGTGAGAGTAAAGTGTAAAGGGGACAAGGGTGCCCTGAGGGGATAAGGGCACTGACGTTGGCATCTGGATGGGAACTCTAGTCCAAAAAAGGTTAAACTGAAGTATGAAAAGACAAAATGGGTTGACAAAGGTGAAAGATTGAAAGTAGAAACAAAATATGGGAAAATAAATGGGTTAATTAGTACTTTTCTTACGTATGAACCATGCAAATAGTAGTATGTGATCAAGATTAAATAATGACTTAAAGTGCGTAATTATTGTCTACATTTTCCCCCAATTTATGTTTGTGATAAGAATTCTTGGTAACATAAAGTAGATAGAGATGGGTACCTTATATCCATGTATATTAATGTATACAATGTCTTCGAGATACTAGACCAAACATGGAGTGATAAAAATATGGAGCATGGATACTAAAGATATAAAAAGTGTAAAAAGGTGATGAGAGTGAACCTAGGATGAAAGAAGGTGTTTGAATGCCAATGTGAGTGATGTAGCCCTTGTTAATATCAATGTATATGTTGTTTGTTGACTACTTTCTTCCCATATGGACGGACACTCGCAAAAGAGAAGATGATCAAGTATTCAAATACACATGTATATGTATAAAAGTGTGTAAGGAATTATGTAAAAGAAAATGATGAAAATGTGAAAAAGGAACATGTGCACCTAATCCATGATGAGGAAAGAGTGTAGAAAGGATCATGTCGATGAAGTGTGAGTTTTTGGGTAATCTCATGCTACTGTCTGAATAAGTGTAGGTAGGAAAATCCTATTCATCCTCCAACTAGTAACCACTTCCCAAAATTGTAGAGATCTATGTTCTGTCTAGTTTTTTGGGTGATCTCGATGCCTGCAGCAGAAGTAGTGTAGAGAGGAAAGTTTGGTGTTATCCTCTAACTCAGTAACTACTCCCTAGAATAAAATACCACTGTATATGATGTGTACCAACACATGTGCTAAGGACAACCTACCCTATAAAATCCATTGTGTAGAGTTTTGTAGACTGTGTTGAACCCTAGATCACTATGTGATATGCCCCATGGTCTCAGGTAATCCAAGTAAGTTCGTTGTGTCATGGACCCAAGTCTGATTATGAGCCCTAAAATTTGAAAATTATATTAATATTGTGTCATGAATACTTTGTATGGGGTAAATAGTTAACCCAAATGATGCCCCCTCTTTGGGTGCGCATGAGACATTGTTGTAGGAAGATGCGACCCAAAAGAGGACCAAGCTGCTGAAATCGAAATTGTCCCTCGCAGGGGAAGGGAATGTGACTGGTAAAAACCAAAGAACATGTAAACAAGTGGCTAGGAGACAAGTGTTAGTATGAAAAAGCATGTATATAGAAGAAAAGTGTAAGCTACAAAGACAACATGTAAGCAGATAATGTAAACACCCATAAGACAATGTAGACCGTGAAAAGTGGTTCACAAACATGGGACACCATTCACGATGTCGTAAGACAATCAAGGCCAAAAAATTCAAAATAATATAAGTGTGTATATAAGAAAAGATAAATTCTCACAAACCAAGGCATACAATGAAAAGAAAGTACAAACAATGTAAAATACAACCATGGTGGTAAGTAATCCTACAAAACAAATGTTGTAATGTATGAAAGTGGATGCCCGAGGAACTATTGTGGGGACCTGGTACTAGGTATTGTGCCAAGCATCCATGTTATGTGTAATTTACCTATATAATATTTGATCACAAATATAAATCAAGTGAACGTTCATGTGTGTATGATAAATATAATGGCATAAAAGATATCTATCTAGCATGTGTAATAAAGTGAACAAGTACAAGTAAATGTAAGCAAGAATAAATGCAACAAAGATAGGCATTATGTTGTGGATGGATCTAATGGAATGAAAATTTAATGATAGGATCTATGTTCCCCCAAAGTTAATAGATTTGTATTCAATGAGGTTTATTTGTTATTCCTCCTTAGAATCAAAAATGAACCCTAAATGAGAGTGCATCATCAAGAAATGGTCAAACGATATGTTGTGTGTAGCATGTGGTGATTAATGTGTAGTGATGATATACTACATAGAAATGAGGTGTAATAATGTGTGATGATTTACCCTAAAGTGTATATCATAACAAAATAATGGAAGAAGTGATGATTTATCCTAAAGCATATATCACTAAAGGATGCTAGAAGAAGTGATGATGTAGCCTATAGCGTATATCACTAAAGGATGTTAGAAGAAGTGATGATGTATTCTATAGTGTATATCACTAATTTTAATACTAGATCCTACTCTAAATTCCAAGGAGACAGAGATAAAGGATGGAAAAGAAATAAAACTAAGTAAAAGTAGTGATACACTTGAAAAAGGAGTGGTGAACATCTATTTCTAAATTCCAAGGAGAAATTGACATACACCAAAAGTTACAGGTTAAAAATGCACAAAAATCATGCACAAATTGCTAAAAATGTAATGAAGGATCAATATAGGGAAAACAACACAAGAGAGGATTGAAAATTCATTCACAGAGCTTGTATTGTCATTTCCATCTTTAAGATACAATGCATTACAACAAAAGAGGTAGAAAACATGTTGTAGTCCTGAAAGAGGTCTGATATTCCACAAATTCACTTGCTAGGGTGAAGGAGGGAGCCTACAAATTCATAAAAATGTCCAACCCTTTACAAATGAGCCAAATCTGGCTTTTAACAATGAAAACCCGAGCTCAGGAAGGAGAAAACACGGGAAAAGTAAAGGAATCATTCAACCACCAACCAAATCCATCAAAACAGCATGGGTACCCTTAAAAGTTCATTCCCAAGATTTTTGACCATGCTAGAGAAGAATGGAAGCCATACTGCATTAAAAATGGTGGTTGAACATCAGTTCTACTCTTTTCCCCATGCCAGAGGTGTTTTCTCATTTTCTCTCACCAAACTCCATCAAAACACAAAATTGAAGATTCCATCATGTAGAGGACTTCAATATATTTCCAATGACACCAAAATTGAGAAAACTGAGCTCTGGATCGAAAGATATGCCCCTCTGAAGATTTAGGGAAAAACAGGGCAAAAATTGGGTCAGCAAGCCGAAACCCAAAAATTTTCCCTCTTTTTTGAATTTGGGAAAAATTCCCCAAAAATTCCACCCCCACCACTCCGATGCCACATGGCACATTCTTGATTGGACACGGGCTTCACAAAACCATTTTATGCCTTTTTGAATTTTTGGAAAATTTTCCTTTGTTCGCTCTGCACCCCGCCGCTCCGATGCCACGTGGCACTCTCTGATTGGGCGGGCCTTAGCCAGCTTTCTTCCCCCTGTGGGCCCATGGGAAAAAATTCTCCTTTGTGCCCTTTGGAAACACTTTGGAAAAAAATTAAAAGTTCTCCCATGCCCCCGACCTCCGCCGAGACCAAGACACGTGTCATACCATTTGATTACGCGTGGCCTATTCCTTTTACCCTCTCCACGGGGGTGGGAACAATTTCTTTTTTTCCATTTTCCCTTTTGCAACACTTTGGAAAAATTTTCAAATTTCCCATCCCCCCACCCTGACCCGAGACTAGGACATGTGGCATCTTCCATTTTCTTGCGTTGTGGGCCTTGGGCCGGGTTTTCCTTTTTGCCCCTTAACAATTTTGGTGAAAAGCCAAAATTCACTCCGCCACCCCGACTCCCGCCGGCCTTATGGACACGTGGCGGCCTCCTATTGGTTCATGGAGCTTCGGGCCAAAATTTTATTTTTCACCCCCATGACCCCTTTGGAAATTTTCTAACTCACCTCCACCGACCCACCATTCCGCCACCACGTGGCACTTTCTGATTGGTTGTGGACCTTCCTAGGGAAAATTTCCCTCAAAAACTCATCGAGCCATAACTTGCAAAATACAAGGAGTTAGAAGGAAAACTTTACCTTTCTGGAAAGTGAGAAAATTCTCTATCTGATGAAGCCATTTCCAAAAAATTTTGAGTGCTGAAAAGTGAAAAAATTGACTGAGGCACAAGGAAGGAAGAAATGAAAGAGAGTTAGCCAAAAAATAAGCAAGGGGCTTATTTTGGATAACAATTTTGGTGACTCAGAGGGGTCATCTACCTGCTGGATGAAGTTACCAGTTGCCTGAAACAATCCATTGGGCATGGAGTCATCAAATTAACTACTTGGTACTCCCAACTCATTAGAAAATTTCAAGAAGGAAGATTGTGAGAGTAGAACATCACTTGATCTGGAACATGGTCTACAAAAATGCATCCTTGGGACAACAAGCTTGTGCCAAAGCACTTAGGGAAATGTAAAACTAAGCTACAATAGAACAATGTGCACAAGCACTTGGAGGAATGAAAATCTAAGCTAATATGTACAAGGTGGAGAGTTTCCCTTCTAGTAGCAATGCTTTAGATGGATTCCATTAACTAGAATCTGCAGTTCTCCACCATCAATGTAGACAATTGGAAGGCATTGTTGTTCTTACATTTTGTGACCATGTAGGGGCCACTCCAAATGGCATCAAACTTTGAATGCCTTCCTGGATTTTCTCGGTCTGCATCCCATTTCAACACTAAATCTCCAACTTGGAAGGTTCTAGCCTTAGCTTTCTTATCAAAGGTTCTCTTGATCAAGGCTTGGTCCTTCTCCATTGTTTGGGCTACATGCTCTCTGATTTCTTGGAGTTCCATCAATTCTGCATATCTAACCTCCATGGGTTCAAACTCCAACAACTCCAATTGCTTCATGAGTTCCAACATTGGCAACTCAAGTGACATGGGCAAGATTGCCTCTCTTCCATAAACAAGTCTGAATGGAGAGTTACCTGTGGATCTCTTGGGAGTTATCCTATCAGCCCACAAGGCTGATTTCAATTTGGTGTGCCAAGTCCTTTGATTTTCATCAAGAGTCCTCTTGATGATCTTTAATAAGTTCTTGTTGGTAGACTCAGCTTGGCCATTACCTTGAGGGTAATAATTTGATGAAGTGCTCAAGATAAATCCCATTTTTAACAGCCCATTTAGTTACCTTTGATCCTATGAATGCCAAAGCATTATCTGATATTATAGTGGTAGGTATACCAAATCTGGTTATTATCCCCTCATAGAAGTCTAGAATGCTAGATTCATTTGCCTCTTTGAGTGCCACCGCCTCAGTCCATTTGGTGAAGTAGTATGTTCTTTGTTAGAATCCACTTGTGTCCCTGGCTTGAGTTTGGGTTAATGACTCCAATGAAGTCCAAACCCCATTGCATGAATGGCTGGTCAACTGAAATTGGGTGCAATGGAAGGGCTGCTAATCTTTCCTTTCCTGTGAAGAATGCACAATTTTTGCACCTCTTGATCCATGCATAACAATCACCAAACACCTTGGGCCAATAATAGCCAGCCTTCATAATCTTGAGGGCTATCACTCTTGGAGAAAAATGACCCCCAACTGATCCACCATGGAACTCTTCTAACATTCTATTAATTTGGTTTGTCCAATGCATCTCAAGTAACACTCCATTTACATCCTTCTTGAACAAGACACCATCAACAAGTGCATATGGGACACCTGTAATCTGAAGTGTCTTCTCTTGGTTTTGTTCATCTCTGGAGGGCATAGGCCTATTTTGTAGAAGTGCATTATGTCTTGGGTCCAGCAAGGAGTGAGCACACCATCATTCTCTTCTTGAATGCTTCTTGGTTCTTGGTTGTCTTGCAACGCCAAAACAACATCCTTCCCATTGCTTGCTTCCATTGATTTTCTCAAGACCAGCTGCTCACACAATCCCTTTCCTCGGACCAGCTTGGTGACTTTGATCTCAATGTCATACTCCATGACATGAGTAATCCACCCTGCATGTTTTTCATTTAGGTCTTTGTTGAGGAGGAAGTCCTTAACTCCCACATGAGAAACCAGCAGTTGAACCTTGTTGTTTGAAACTAGATGCTTAAATTTCTTCAAGCTCCTAATCACTGCAAGAACATGCTTCTCAATGAAAGAATACCTCACCTCATAGTCCTCCAGGCTTTGGCTAAAGAAGGCAATTGGCTGCTCTGCATTTTCTTTGTTCTGTTGTACTAAAATTGTAGAAATTGTATCATCACCTCCAAATGCATAAAGGATAAAGTCCTTAGAGAAATCTGGGTTAATGAGAGTTGGAGCTTGTGAGATAGCCTCTTTGATTGCCTCAAAACTTGCCTTACCTTTAGTTGTCCATTTGAAAGCCATACTTTTCTTCAACATCATAGTTATTGGCTTGACAAGGGCTGCAAAATCTGGAACAAACCTCGAACAAAATTGATTCTTCCCAAGAAACTTTGAAGGGCCTTCTTATGACTTGGTAATGGTAGTGATTTTATTGCTTCAACCCTCTCTAGATCAATTGCTAATCCCTCTTTGGAAACAATGTGGCCTAGGAGCTTTCCCTCATGAGCTAGGAAAATACATTTCTTGGGATTCAAGGATACCCCAAATCTTCTACATCTTTGGAACACTTGTCTCAAATGAAAGAGATGATCTGCTACACTTTTAGAAAATACAAGTAATATCATCTAGATATATCAGCACTATTTTGTTGATCAATCCCTTGAACGCCATATCCATTTCCCTTTGGAAGGTAGCTCAGCGTTGGACAGCCCAAATGGCATTTTTCTATATGCATAAGTCCCCCATTTGGTGGTGAAGGCTATTTTGAACTGATCATCCTCCTTTACCATGATCTGATTATACCCTGAATAACCATCTAGCAATGAAAACCTCTCAGAGCCAGCAACAACTTGCAAAATTTGTTCCATAGAAGGAAGTGGGTAGTGATCTTTGAGGGATGCTCTATTCAAATCTCTAAAGTCTACACACAATCTGATTTCTCCACTCTTCTTTCTAACTGGAACCAAGTTTTCTACCCAACTAGAATGCTTGATGGGAAATATGATACTTGCCTCTATTAACTTATTCAATTCCCTCTTCATGAGAGGCTCCATGTGTGGATTGACTGGCCTTTTTTTTTCTGATGGGTTTAGCACTTGGATCCAATTCAATTGTGTGTTGAGCTAGCTTGGGATTGAAACCTCTCAAGTCTTCATAGCTCCAAGAAAATATATCCGGGAACTCTTGGAAAAGTTGCATGAACTCATACCTTTCTTGCTTGGTTGCCACTTTACCAATTTGAAGTGATTTTCCTTCTCCCACTGAGATGGGCACTGAATCTTCTCCCTTGACTTGGATGTTTGCTTTCTCTTTCCTAAATTGATCATTAGGATTAAAGATGGACTCCAAGGTGACAAGTCCTTTTGGTAGTTTGTTGGTTCTCAGCTGTACTACTTGATCACCATATTGTTTTCTAACTTTTCCTGATTTTTGGCTGAGAACTCAGCTTCTTCTTGCAAGAAATTGATGATTTTTTGGTCACTCTCAAACACTTGCCAACTTACATTATTTTCTGGCACTGATGGCCTTACAATCACATGAATGCTTGGCTGCACTTTATCTTCCTTGATACTTTCCACAACATCAAAGGCTGCCCCAACTGCTGCAAGTCTATCAATGAGCTTGGTTTTCTTTCCTAGGGATGGAATTGATGCCAAAGCCTTCAAAATCCTCAATGAGGTCCCACACCCTATTCTTATAACACTTGAGCAGGTCATTTTTGGCAGCATGCTGCCCTTTAACTTGATTAACAATCAGCTCACTGTCACCAAAGACTTGTAAGTTTTTGATACCTCTTTTCCTTGACCAATGCAATCCTTGTATCAAAGCTTCATATTCAGCAGTGTTGTTAGAACATGCAAACTGAAATCTAAAAGCTGAATAATACTTAATGCCTTGAGGTGAAACAAGCATAGCTCCCCACCTGCACCTTGTCTACTTCTTGATCCATCAAAAAATAGCTGCCATACCTCATTGTCATCCTTATGGTCTGGCTTGGTGATGCTAGGAATAGGCTGATTTTCTTCATGCATGCAATAAACTCCTAGTTTAGATTCCTCTATTTCCTTGTAGGATCAAAAAGCATGTACCTTGCTTGCCCATTCATCAAGAGTCAAATCTGGGATGCTTCCAACTTTGGTGTCAGCTTCATCTATGCTTGGATAATCCTCTTGATCAAATGTTGAACAGTTGGCATTGATTTGGCTTGGAGTATGAGGCTCAATGTGAAAGTTTGCAATAGGTTCAGACCTGATTGTGGCCTTAGTTCCATATCTGGTTCTAAACAACATGTGTGACCAATCAGCAGATAAGTAGCCTCCAATTCTAGCTATGAAATCCCTTGACAAACATAGGGCAAAAAGTGGTGGTAAATCTATCACTGACACATCTTGCAACACATAGTGACATTGGGGCATGCATGCAAAGTAAGGCTCAAATATTTAATTACTCCCACTATTGTTACTATTGTCCCATCTAGTTACACCACCCCTTTGGATATGACTTCATATTGGAGACCCAGCTGATCAGCTATTTTCTTGGGCATTACAGAACTACTTGCCCCGGAATCAATCATACAATTGTGTACTAGTTTATCCCCAATGATCAATGAAACATAGAATGGAGGGGGTTTCAAGACTTTACCTTGTTATCCTCCATGTTTCCCCTTAGGCTGAGCAACATTTGTGAGTACCTTCTCTTGCATATGAGCTTGTTGATTTGAAATTGACCAATTCTTCATGGCAGCTTGTAGAAGATCCCTTTGGCCTGGGATGGATAGTGATTCCCACATAGATATATTCACATTTGTCTTCTTCATTTGTTCAATGATGCTAAATGGGGATGAAACATCTCTTTTTGCCCCCTAGCCTACACACTCTTTTCTTGTACATGGGCTGCAACAACTGGCATTTGAGCTGGTCTAGAAGGTGGCTTGGGCTGTCCTTGCACATTTGGAACTGCATTTTGCTTGCCAAAGCACTTTGTGGAGTGATGGAAGGTTGTGGATCACCTGGAGCTAATGACTTCCCTTCACCAATATTCCTCTTCTTTGACCTTGTGTTAGCTACTACATTGAGGAAATTTTTGATTCATACCACAAAAATCCTCAGCCTGCCAATTCACAAGTGTAGTCTCATTTGGAGTTGTATTTTGTTGAGATGTTCCTTGTTGTTGGTTTGTTTCTTGGCTCACCTCACCCTCTACGCCAGTTTTGTCACCATCAAGGCTTGGTTCAAAGCACCATTAAAGCACATAGACTAGTTGTGAGGTTCATTGCATGGGAAACACCAATCATACTCTTGAGCTATATTATTTT
Source organism: Taxus wallichiana var. yunnanensis (assembly GCA_018340775.1). NCBI lineage: Eukaryota > Viridiplantae > Streptophyta > Pinopsida > Cupressales > Taxaceae > Taxus > Taxus wallichiana. The sequence continues at coordinate 556,370,319 of CM031237.1, forward strand.
ACACTGGCACTAAGGCTTTAGAGGTAGATGCAACATTGGGGTTATATGGCTGAAATGGTCTATTGGTAGGAGGCCTTACTTGATTTTGATTTGCAGTTGGATTGGGTGGTCTATTAGGCTGATATGGTTGCCTATTAGGCTGAGTTTGAGACTGATAAGAAGGTCTAAAACTTTGGGCTTGCTGCCTCTTGAGTGTAACCAACTCATTGCCTAAATTTTGTAATTGTTTCATGACTTCTTGAAGTTCATTTGAGGCACTAGAGGATGAAGTAGAAGTTTCATTTGAACTCTGATTTCTAGGAGTGGGAATAGGAGCTAAAGTAGGTGCTTGACTAGTGCTTGGGCTTTCCAAGTTTGGATACAAGGGCATGGGAGGCCTAGGAGCCCGACTTACCGGCTTGAATCAAACAATTTTCAGCCCTAATGGCAATGTTATAAGCTACAGGTATATTTGTACCTCCCATGGATTGAATTAACATAGAAATATCAGAATTTAAAGCTTTGAGATAGTATAAGAAAGCACCTTATTTGTTGGCCTTACTGCCACTGGGATTCTATCCCATGTCCTTTGAAATCTGAAGTTGAAGTCTATTAGCTACTCATTGGGAGCTCTCTTGATAGTTGTCAGTTGTTCCAAGTAAAGAGACAAATTATCTCCCTTTTCTCCAAACTGCTCATGGAGAGCTATGCACAACTAGTTCCAATTTTGGATAGAGCCTACCCCAAGGCTCTGAACCATTGCAAGGCTTTCCCTTTGAATGAAGATGCCAACAATTTGACAACAATTTACATCTCAACAATCTCATGGATTGCACAAACATTAGCAATGTCTTTGACATGATCACCAGGAGTGGTCTGATTTTCCCAATAAAGTATGGGATGTTCTTCAATGCTGCAACTGGAACTAGATTTTGTGCATTGAGAGCAAGTGGGGTCTTTGCCAGTGAAGTTGACATAAGGGTTGTGTTGTGCCATTCTGATTGGCTTGAGAACCCTTGTTGATTGGGTGAAAGGTCTACCAGGTGGAGGGTTGATAGAGTTCTGTTTGGTGGAGATGGAGACCTTTGAATCCTTCTTCCTCTCTATCTTCTTCCTGGGGATAACTGTAGATACTCAGACAATCCCTCTTCTCTGGCCCTTGACCTTGTTTGGATCCTTCTCATGAATCTTCAGACTTGGACTGCTAAAACTAGTTGATTTTTCCTCTTTGGAGTCACTAGATGTGCAAATCAGGGCTCTTTCAAGCAAGAAATTACAACAAAAGCACATCAAATTTGTTGCAATGAAGATGAAGACCTCTAAGGTCCCACTGCATGCCAAAACTGTTAGTGCAAATCAAAGCAGCACCCCTGGATGTTTTCTCATATTTCTAGTTTGATAATGGGCATCCAGTGTGATTGCACAACATTGAATCTTTTCCCCAAGTGTGGGACTTGCAAAATTGGGAAAAGAATCTCAGATTAAAGGTTGGTTCCTCAACTCCTCTGATCAGATGTATGCTTGAAATTTGTAGAGGTTTAATACTAGATCCTACTCTAAATTCCAAGGAGACAAGAGATAAAGGATGCAAAAGAAATAAAACTAAGTAAAAGTGGTGATACACCAAAGGAGTGGTGAACATCTATTTCTACAAATTGACACAAGTTACAAAATGCAACAAAAATCATGCACAAATTGCTAAAAATGTAATGAAGGATCAAGTATAGGGAAAACAACACAAGAGAGGATTGAAAATTCATTCACAGAGCTTGTATTGTCATTTCCATCTTTAAAATACAATGCATTACAACAACAAAGAGGTAGAAAACATGTTGCAGTCCTAAAAGAGGTCTGATATTCCACAAATTCACTTTCAGGGTGAAGGAGGGAGCTTGTAGTTCATAAAAATGTCCAACCCTTTACAAATGAGCCAAATCTAGCTTTTAACAATGAAAACCCGAGCTCAGGAAGGAGAAAATGTGGGAAAAGTAAAAGGAATCATTCAACCACTAACCAAATCCATCAAAACAACATGGGTACCCTTAAAAGTTCATTCCCAAGATTTTTGACCATGTTGGAGAAGAATGGAAGCCATACTGCATTAAAAATGGTGGTTGAACATTAGTTCTGCTCTTTTCCCCATGCCAGAGGCTTTTCTCATTTTTTCTCTCACTAAACTCCATCAAAACACAAAATTGAAGATTCCATCATGTAGAGGACTTCAATATATTTCCAATGACACCAAAATCGAGAAAAACTAAGCTTTGGATCGAAAGATATGCCCTTTGAAGATTTAGGGAAAAACAGGGCAAAAATCGGGTGGCGGGCCGAAACCCAAAATTTTCCCTCTTTTTGAATTTGGGAAAAATTCCCCAAAAATATCTTCCCCTGTCACTTCGATGCCATGTGGCACATTTTGATTGGATGCGGGCTTCACAAAACCATTTTACGCCTTTTTGAATTTTTGGAAAATTTTCCTTTGTCACTCCGTGCCTCGCCGCTCCGATGCCACGTGGCACTCTCTGATTGAGGCGTGGGCCTTAGCTAGCTTTCTTCCCCTTGCGGGCCCGTGGGTAAAAATTCTCCTTTACGCCATTAGGAAACACTTTGGCAAAAAATTAAAATTTCTCCCACGCCCCCGACCTCCGCTAAGACCAAGAAATGTGGCATACCCTAATTCACGCGGGCTTGAATCAATCCTTTTCCCTCTACAAGCCCGCGGGAAAAATTTCTTCTTTGCACCCCTTAATATTTTTGTGAAAATCCAAAATTCACTCCACCACCCCAAATCCCACCGGCCTTATGGACATGTGGTGGACTCCTATTGGTTCACGGAGCTTCAGGCCAAAATTTTCTTTTTTGCCCCTAACGACCCCTTTGGAAATTTTTATAACTTCTCTGCTGACCCGCCATTATGCCGCCACGTGGCACTTTCTGATTGGTTGTGGACCTTCCTAGGGAAAATTTCCCTCAAAAACTCCGCCAAGCCATAACTTGCAAAATACAAGGAGTTAGAAGGAAAAATTTACCTTTCTAGAAAGGTGAGAAAAATCTCTATCTAATGAAGCCATTTACAAGAAATTTTGAGTGCCTAAAAAGTGAAAAAAATTGACTGAGGCACATTGAAGGAAGAAATGAAAGAGAGTTAGCTAAAAAATAAGCAAGGGGCTTATTTTATAGAATTCCCTCAACATTCAAGTGTGAACCAAAGCACAAGAGTGTGTCATCAGGGTATTGAGGTGAGAAAAATTCACCTACCAAAGATTAAGCAGTTGTGTAGTGGTGGAATAAACATTAGGACCATGTGACGGTGGTGGAATTTGAAATGTGTCTTGACCATTAGTAGAAGGAGTAGTTTCTTTGACAAAATGAATTGGAAATGGAAGTGGAGTGGGATGGGGAGCAAGCTTGAATGGTGGCATCTTTGGTGGTATTGATGACCTTTGTAGAAGACTTGATAGGAGAATAAGGTTGATTGATTTTGAGAGGTGGTTGCGTACTTTGACTTGGTAATGTTGTAGATGTCTTGAGAGGAGGAGGTGTTATATTGATTTTGAGAGGTAGTTGCTTAGGTGGTGCTTGACTTTCCATAGAATGACCATTAGAAGTGATGGTGTGATGATCATCGGACATAGAAGAATTAAGTTTAAGAACCCATTAATATGTATCATTTTTAGATGGGAATGCAACAAACTATTGTACATTGAATGAGATGAATCTGACGCTTAAGAAGTTGGATTCTTCATTATAAAGCATAGAAATCATTGTCATTATGTCCATTTATTCAATGATAATCGTAATATGGACAACCTTGATATTTTGCTAGCTATTAAGGAGGATAGTAATGTTTAGGTGGTAAATTGATCAATTTATGACTAAGGATCATAGTAAGAATTTCATGTTGCTTAGTATTATGATCAAAGGTGAGAGGTTCTAGTAATGGTATGACTTGAGGATCACTAATATGAGCACATGTAGTAGAGATAGAATTATTATGAGATGTAGAAGGAGAAAAAACATGATCCTGAGAAGTGTCCTTAAGATGTTGGATTTCATAGTCTTAATTTCATCTTGAAATAAATAATGAAGGGATTGAATGGATTTTTAAATAGATTGATTAGATTTAGAACCAAGAGAGTCTTTAAAACGGTGATCAAAAATAGCATTGACTTGAGCAATCAACATGTTGATAGGAAGATACATAGTCTCTAGGGTTTTTTGGAGAGCGTATTTACAAGATGGGTGAATTTGAATCAATTGAAGCAAATAGACTTGAAAGACCTTAGAATCCATGATGGAATAAAAAGAAAGATCTAAGAGTATTCGAATGCGGGTTCACAAAATGATTATGCTAAAATGTAATATCCTAGCCTAATCTAATGCAAGTTTGTAGTAAATAAATAATCAATGAAATACCCAAACAACTAAGAAATAAAAATATGAAACCTTAATGTGAAAATATGGTTGGAAGATCCTTAGCTTATTTTAAGATGTCGTAGGACCGTGTCGTAATGAAGACCAGATGAACAGGAATGGGATATCATCCCATAAAAGCCTGTGAAAATGTAGATCCGAATGATTTGGATGGAGTGGGGCACTTGGAAAATGGATTGGGGTGCTTGAAATGCCTACTATGAAATAGGGGATCACTTATCGTGTAATAATTTCATAAGCCAATTTCACATGAGTCGTTAGATGGTGTAAAGCCATTGTTGCTTGTCACGTGTATGTCGCACTTAGATTGTTGATTTCACTATAAACTTGTAATAAAGGAACCACCTGTAAAACTCCCAAATGAAGCATAAAACCCCTAAAAATAAATATGCATATGAAGGGGGTCGAGACTATCCTCAAATTCCATAATGGTGGTTTTACAATTTTGAGCTTTACACTACATCTTGGACCCAATGTAGTTATGTATGTGTGTGTGTAAAATTATGCTCTAGGTTTCTCTCTACGCAATCGCACATGAAGTAGTAAGTAACTACATGTAGAATGTAAATAATGTGTGCATAGAAATAATATACTCCCCTCCTATGAAGTGTGATGCACATGAACTAGTCTTGTGTCCCTTGTGATGGAGCTATTTGGATGAAAATGGAGTTATAAATGCCTTTGATAGATGTAACCTTAGATGGCGATAATAGGTTTTAGTGCTTGGTCCCTTATTATGATCATATAACTTTATATTTATATGATTCATTCAATTGAATTTCATAATTAACCCCAAAAAGGTCGACTACCAAAAATATAAGATGCTCAAATGACTAGAAAGGACCCAAAAAGTGAGAGTAAAGTGTAAAGAGGACAGGGGTGCCCAGAGGGGACGAGGGTGCCTAGAGTTGGCATCCTGGATGGGAACTCCAGTATAGAAAAGGTAAAATTTAAGTATGAAAATAGTGACTTGGGCCAAAAAGGTGCAAGACTGAAAGTAGCAATAGAAAGAAACAAAATATGGCCAAATACATGGGTTAATTATTACTTTTCATACTTATGAACCATGCAAATAGTATTACGTGATCGAGACTAAATAATGACTCAAAGTGCATGATTTTTTGTCTGCGGGTAGACCTTAGATTCATGCAATGTGATAAATTCCATCTACTATACACTAATGCATAAAATTATTACATGATGGATACGAACACACTACTACTACAGATCTTGAACCATTCAAATTATGTTGCAAAAACCTTGAAATCTGCTATGCTTATTCCTCCTTCACATTCTATTCCATATAGTAATATTGATACATATGACATTGGTTAACCTAGTGCTTCACAGTCTTCTTCCATTGCCCCAAGAATTCTAGATATTTCTACTCATACTACTGCAATCATCTCACCCACAGTATCATATCTACTTAGCACGTATGCTCCTCTCATTGAGGCTCCTCTCACTCCTACATCTATTGCACCTCCTACTAATATCCTCAACATAGTTATATAGCATGATAATGCAAACATAGATGACTCGAGAGGATGAAGTTGATACTATTAAACTTACTGATGAAACATTGGGAAAACTCAATTTCACTCCTATTGATATAGATGACTCCTATTTCAATGAAAATTTTGTGGCTGATGGTCTTGGTGAATACAAATTCAAGACCCCTCCTACTAATTCTATGGTAATTTATCAAGGGTTTTTCCACACTTTGGATGTTATTTCACCCTCTCCCTAGTATTCTACATCTGTGCCACCTCCTTTCACATGCATGTTTTCATCCAATCTTATTGGCATCACATTTCGGTGAATCATACTTTTTTGATACTATTTACACATATGATGGCTTAACTAGGCTTGGGTTGACACTTAATGACATTCTCCCAGTGCCTCACTCACCTCATCTTTATCATGGTTATTTTCACATTACGGCCACCTATGGTCTTCAAGTGTTCCATTTTGTAGTCTTTCTTATAGGTACCCCTCGTATTTCTCCACCGATACTGAGCAATATTATATTGATTATATTGGGGCACGTTAGATTCCACTCACACTTTTATTACTTTCCCTATGTCATTTGGTAGTATTACTATTAGTAGTGATTCATCTCCTAGTCATTCTCAAAATCTCACTCATTGGTATGTATATGGATGCCCATCATCATATTTCACGATGAAGAATATGTGATGATTGTGTACACCTTATGACGTAACAGACTCTTTATAATATCCACCTCATAATGTTACCTATCAAGTCTCCAATGCAGCCCAGTCGGCTTCGATCTAGACAATGATGATCTTCTAGATAGTAGCACTTTATCACACTCATCACCACATATTTGGAGGGAAACACACCTATTTCTCCCCCTCTAACATCAACACACATCCTATACTCTCATCACATCACACCTAGATATTTATACACAACATACACACTCGTATCATCATTTTCTGATGACACACTTGTGTTCTTACAGTTCTTGCATGATTGTTGATGGATATCTTACAATAAGAGCCTCGTTTCATCTTCACATTACATGCTTCATCAACATATATCTATTATATAATCACTCATACATCCATGAATTTATTATTATCTATTGTTATTCTCACATACAACATAATCTTTCGTCAAATATCACATCAATTATACACTATCAATTACACTTCATCATCTTCACACCTCACCTATCTGTCTATTCCAAACATCATTCATTGAATAACACACTCATCACCACACACTTGGGGACATCGTACTTACATCCCTCCTCTTCTAGCATTATTATTTATATTTCATCTTACACACATCGCATCTAGTCTTTTACATTCATCATACACATCTTGATACATTTGTATCATCATTTCCCAATGACGTACTCTTGTGTTATGGTTCACACTTGACTATTGAGGGCATCCTATACACATGAAACTCACACACTATACACTATACACACCATGCATTCTCACACACTTGACCATATCACACATTTTACACTAGACACATTCACCACACATATCTCTAGTATTTCTTAGATACACTTTGCACATTACACATCTCACACATCACACATCATACACTTAGGACGTGTTCTCTCGCAGCATCTTCTACACACTTTTCATCTTATTCACTCTAGTACACATTCACACTCCATTTCTCTTACATCTCCTCCTACATGTTGCAGTCATTACCATATGAAACACTTTACTTCCACAGTCCATACTTGACTACTAAGAGAATACATATCAAATGGACCTCTAACACTCACACGTCTAATCAACTTGATCATTCAATCATGCATTTAGACTCTACACTTTGCAATCACATATTTTTATACACACATTTCAAACCATTTCCCAATGATGCACTCTCGTTTATGGTTCATTCTTGACTGTTAAGGGGGCATAAACAAATTAACCTCATTGCATACATACACATCTACTTGAGGGAACACGACTCACATCATTCACATTGCATTCCATTCCATCTCATCCACATCATATTACATATCTTTGTTGTATTTGTTCTTGCTTACTTATGCTTTAACATGTTCACTTTCTTACACATGCTGATATATATATATATATATATATATATATATATATATATATATATATATTATATGTCATTATTTTTATCATACACACATGCGTGTTCACTTTATTTTTAGTTTTTATCACCGATTATACATATCTATTACACGCAGCATGGATGTTTGGTTCAATACCTATTACAAGTCTCACGAGGCTCCCGGGGCATTAAATTTCATAAACTATAGGTGTTATTGTTTCATTTTATTTCATAGCACATTACATTATCAGATTATACATGCTTTGACATACTTTTTATCTTTATAACATGCTAACATGTGGTTCATGTGCAGGCTTTATTATGCAAGACTATTTTTTTCCATGGTTATTTGTTACATTATTTTTCATTGTTTTCTCTTTCTATATTCTTGTTTACTGTATTTTCCCTTTGGATTTTGTGTACACTTATGCCTTTTAGATTTTTGGCCTTCATTGTCTTGTGACATCATGAGTGGTGTCGCATGTTTGTAACCCTCTTTTTGCGGTCTATATTGTCTTCTTAGGTGTTTACTTTTTTTTGGTGTCTTAGTTTACATATTGTCTGTTTCGCATACATTTTTTTCTTATACATGTGTGTTTTTATTTTCTTGTAATTAAATTTTTTCCTAGCCACTTTTTTTACATGTTCCTTAGTTTCTACCAAGAACATTCCCTCCCCCTACGAGGGTATAGTTTTTTGGCACAATAGTCACTCCTCTTTTGGGCCACATACTCCTTCAACAATGTTGCATTCACAAAAAATGAGGTGGGACATAAAATGGGTGAATCAGCCACCCCATATAATGTTATACATAGTATAGTACCAGTACAACATAGTTTTAAGTTTTGGATAGGGATTAGAATCAAACTTGGGTCCTTAGCATAGTGATGTCCTTCCTAGATTCCAGTAACCAAGGGGTAAACCTTTAGCATTTTTCAATACAACACAATTTTTAGTTTCAATTAGGGTTTAAAATAGGACTTAGGTCCTTAGAAAAATGATTTCCTTCTTGGATTTCAGTAGCCAGGGGTAAATTACACAGTGATTGGTAGTTTAGCACAGTCTACAGAATTCCACATAGCAACTTTCACAGAGCATACAATCCTTAACACTTACATTTGTACACACCATCTGCAGTGGTGTTTTCATTTTCAGGGAGTAGTCAAAGGTTAGAGGATGACACCATAATTTCCTCTCTACACTAATTCTATTGTGGTGTAGGATTTCCCAAAAAACCAACATTTCATAGCACTCTACAACTTTGGGAAGTGGTTAAAGGTTGGAGGATGACACTAGACTTTCCTCCCTATACTTATTTTTTCATGGCGTGAGATCACCAAAAAAATCTCCCTTCATTGACATCTTCAGGATCCTTTCTACACTCTTTTCTCATCATGGATCAAGTGCACATGTTCCTTTTTACTTTTTTCTTTACATACTTTTTACACATTTTGATCATATACATGTGTATTTGACTACTTGTTCATTCTTCTCTTTTGCAGTCCATCTGTATGGGAAGCGATAGTAAACATCATTACAAAAGCAATAACAATGACGATATCAACAATAGGTACATCGCAACATCTACACATGCATTTCCTCCCTAGGTTCATTTCATCATCATTTTTTTTGCACTTTCTCCTCCTTAGCATCCATGCTTCACATTTTTATCACTCCACACTTTGTCTAGTCCCTTAGCACACTTTCATCATCGATCTACATGGTTATTAGGTATGCATCTCTATCTACTTTATGTTACCGAGCTTTTGCTCACCAACATAAAGTGGGGGAAAATGTAGACACAAAATCATGCACTTTAGGTAATTATCTAGTCTTGATTACATACTACTATTCATATGATTCCTAAGTAAGAAAATTACTAATTAACCCATGTCTTTGGCCACCTTTCTTGCTTTTGTTACCACTTTTGGTCTTACACCCTTACTTGCTCATTATTCTTTTTATACTTCATAATTTATCATCCTAAACACCAGCACCCAACTAGGATGCTAGCGCCAAGCGCCCTCATCCCCTCTAGGCACCCCTAACCCCTTTGTACTTTAATCACACTTTTTGGGTCCTTTTTATCCATTTAAACATCTTATATTTTTGGTAGATGTCCTTTTCAAGGTTAATTACAAAATTTAAGAAAAATAATCATATAAATATAAAGTTATGTGATCATAATAAAGGACCATGAACTGAGCATTAGATATCGCCACCTAAGGTTGCATCCATTAAGGTATTAAGAGCTTGCATTTCATCCATCCATCTAGCACCATCACAAGGGACACAAGGGTTGGTTATTCTACATACACTTCATATGAGGGAATTTCATTCTATTCCATGCACACATCTATTACATTTATTTACATCTAGCTTATTTTCTCGCTATCAAGTGTGACTCACACAAGAGCCACCTAGGGCATGATTCTACACACACACACATAGAACTATGTATGGTCTAAGATTTATTACAGTACTAAGTCATAAGTTCACCATTATGACAGCTAAGGAAAGTTTGAACCCTCATTCTACATCTTTATTTTTTAGGATTTGATGTTTATTTGAGGGTTTTACAAGTTCATATTTTATTGTGGGTTTTCTGCGACCTTGGTGATCTTGGTATGACCTTGGAGAGACCAAAGGTGACTAAAGGTAAACACCTTGTAACACCTCAAAGGATGTTTTTTGAGATTTTCCACAAACCCAATTGCCCAGAAACTGGCCTACGGTGCCCGTAGGTGCCCCTGTCCCTCTCCGGGTGTCCCACTCCATCTAATCTCTTTAGATCTATATTTTTCTAGGTCTTTGTATGATGTTTGTGTCATTCTGTTCACCTAGTTACCACTCTGACATAGACCAGATTTCACTACAAAACATCTAAGGCTTCTCACCCTCTCTTTGCACTTAGGGTTTTATTTTATTGCTTAGTTTTCTTGAGTATAATTTTTGTACTTAAGTACATATTTATATATGGCTACAATAGCATCAGATTAGGCTCATATATTACATTTTATGTTAATCACTTTTCCCCACCTAACTCTATCAAATCCTAAATTTCATGATGCTAAGTTGAAGTAAATGATGTAACCTATTTAACAAGATGAATTTTATGAAAAATGGAGTTCAGGAGAGAAAGATATGGCCATGTTTATTTTCAGAGCATGGGAGGAACGTGATAGAGTTCTTTGTGGGTCACCAAAGGCCACTTTAAATGTTTTTTACAAAGGGGCGGATAAATCGGCCAAATGGGTCACATGAGGTAGGAGGGAACAATTAACTATGTTTTTTCAGCCCAGATTACCTACCTCATCCACCTCATCCAACTTATCCCTTTCATGTTGTCACTTATGTCTGCTCATTGCAATACCATTGGAACTGTGAAACAATTCCTTTTTTTCACACATGATCGAATTGACCAATGTGTCTAACTTGTCAGTTCCACCCTCATCCTATCACCTTGTTTAGTTATTGTTGATGATTATCTTTTCACATGAATCATCAAATTCATGGGAATTCTTAGAGATGTGGGACTTGGCCCCTAAGATGACCTCGAGATTTTATAGAAGTTGGCTCTTCTTTGCTTTGTGTTGAGGTGAGGGTTAGAGAGAAACTTAAGAAAACATAAATCCTAACTAAGGCAATGCACCAATGACATTACCAAAAGCACGAGATAGAGACTAGAATAACTAAATAAATTAGTTAAGGAGAATTGATCATGAGTAACCATTTTAGAGGTATTTTGTACTATCAAAGGCTTAAAAGAACATAACCATTTATAAGTTAACAAATTTATGTAAAGATCTAAGGGTGTATAACATGATAGAAACTTAAACATTCATCAAAACAAATAAAAGCATACATAAGAGAATCAAGACCCAGAGTATTATGAACTTCTTTGTGCATAGAACAAGAACTCTTTATTTATAGAGAAAATAGTACATAAGGCCAAGAATGGAACATACTACAATATTTATTTACAATAGAGCATTTCCAAGGCTGATGAACACAAACTACTGAACCTATAAATATTTCTAGGCTTTTCTACTTTATTTTTCTATATATTCATGAATAATGGCACCAAGACCCTCTTTTATATATTTTGTGGCTCACTCTCTAATGCATCTCGCCATCAATATTTCCATTGTCTAGATTTAGTTCCTTACCTACATGATATTTGACCCATGAGGTGAATCTCAACTATTTTTGGGACCGGATTTTATTCAATCCGTAAAACTAAGAGTCCTTTTTCTTCTTTGGTTGGTTATTTGGATAGTGATAGCTTCCTTGAGTGACACGTGGAGGTTGTGCATTAATTTGGGACTGCATTTTGTTTTCTCCTTTTGTAGTTGCACCTAGACGACATATGGATCTTTACAGGGTCCTTTCCTTTCCTTTTGAATTTTTTCTCTTCTCAGGTTATGGTATTGTGCTTGTTCCATGTGGAAGTCTTGTATTGTTTTGAGGCTCCTAACTCTTTGTGCCTTCTCCAATATGTGTTGAAGGGATACGTGGATACCCTCCATGCTCAGCTTGATACATAGTCAAAATTTGAGCCCTGAAAGATCAAAGAAACACTAAAATAAAAAGTTTTTGGGGTGACAAAAATATAACAGAAATGAGAAATCCCTGGAAGATGTAGAAATTATTCTACAATTATGGTGACTCATCAAGGGACTCCATGACAGTTATGGAAGAATATTGAAATCCTTTCTTGTCTAAAAATTTCAAAATGTGGCTTCAAAAGATGCCACTCATTGTTGCTTCAAAGTAGCTTGGTTCCCAACCCATTCTTCCTCTTTTGGGTAGGTCCTTCATTCTAGAGCTTAAAAGGATCTATCTAGCTCGATGACCTCCTTGTGAGAAAAAGTATGAAGATCATGCACCATTACATGTAATCGTAACTCCAGCTTCATAATTGGGTTCAAGATGGCCTCTACTTCATCTACATTAGATTCTTCTTTTAAAGAATTAAAAATAGTCTTATATTTTTCCTTCACCATGAGTAGGTGTTGAATTTGGTCCTTTGAAAGGACTATGGATTCATTTGGAAAAGCATAGGTGAAGCCTAATTACACCAATTCTTACATGCTTTGTTTTCTTTCCCGATCTGAACTAGATTTGAGTTAGGAGATTCAAGAATTTGATGAGTACCTTGTTACAAATCAAAATCGCACTAATCTTAGCTACCACCATCCTGTCTCTTTGTGATACCCATCCATTGTAAGGAAGAGTTAGAAAAATCATATAATTTTTAAAACAATTCTTGTGATTCAGGAACCTTGGAAAAGATGGCACTACTAATGGTGGAGGACCGAGGTCTCCACGTTGGCACACAAGTCCTCTACATCGATATGAATCGAGTTTGGGAAATAGGTCCTTTTTCGTGATGGAAATTCTTTTACAGCGGGAGGTTTATAACCCTTGCACTAATGTGATGATTCCTCCACTATGTGTCTACTATGAAAGCTTTCGAATCAAATCCTTGACCACGTCCTCTCGACGATGTTTGGTATTTTGATTGCGAGACTTCCCTTTTCTACCTCTATGGTACACATTTTCACTTGAAGTGTGTTAACCTTGGATCTTTTTGAATCAATCTCATATTGTAGTGAAGTGGCCTCAGTCTTGGATACTTTCAGTTCAACCTCCAATTTCTTGGCTTATACTAGTAGGAAGCAAGTAAGATATTCCTTTGAAGCCACCTCTTTTAACTCCTTGCGGATTTTCTCTAACTCTTTCCTTTGATTTTAGTGTTGAGGTGAATGATAGTAATTTTTTTCTATCTGAGGCTAGAATCCACCTTCTTCAGCTTATTTTTTACCTTAAGATAATATGTGGTGACCATAGCAGCTGATTCTTTCATCAATTTGACCTTATCCTAAGGCCAAAAATGGGCTAGGTCCACCGTCATAGCATTGATAGTGTAATCATTAGGTTACATCTATTCGGTGGGTTTGGAGCTATTAGGGATCATTTGTGTGATGGTAAGGAGCTCATTTGATGGTTTGATGGTCTTATAATTTCCACATCTACTTCATCACTCCGGTGACATCTCCTTTTTCCTTTACTTCTCCTTACTTTTTCATGGGTCGCCCTGGTGAATCAACCTGATTTAAAAGTCTTTGGGTGAAGGAATGATCCCACCTTCAAATGAGAATCCTAGCTAGAGAAGTATGGGATAATAATGGGTGGCAAGGGTTGGGAGGTCATAATGGTTGAATAAGGGAGCACCAAGATCTTAGGAGAAAAATAGGGAATAGTGGTAGGTGGTGAAGGAAGAAGAGAGGATACATGGGGTGGAAGGGCATGAGTCGATGTGACCAGCAAAGAAACACCCCTCTTGAAGAAATGAAAGATGGAGAAGAAATAAGTGGATGAGTGGGAGGAGGTGAAGAAAATGGAGGAATGGGAGGAGAGGTAGGGATAGATGAAGAATCATGAAGGATGAGACCAATGGTTGTGTATAGATGGACCCTAGGTTAGGTCCAAGCACTAGCCGCTGCTCTTTCGTTTCCAAACCACGAGGGTCTTACGATGTCTACACCATGGTCATATGGCCCGAGGGATCCTGTTGAGGATCTGAGGATGAGATTTTAGTTTTATTTTCTATTGAGAGGGGCTAAGGGTTCCCACCTTATGCTACCTGGTGACAAGGACCTCCTCCTCCCCACTATCCATGTTGGATCTATGTTCAAGATCTCGAAAATTCTTTCCACTGTTCATCAGTGGGCACCTCCTCAAAATTGAGGGTCATTTTCTCAATTTCTTGCCTATACTTCTAATAGGCCTCAATTTTTCCATATTCCAGTCCTTATCCCACATAGATGCCCTCATACTCTTAGCAATAGTTTAATAGGGGTTGTATCTATGTCAAACTAGATGAAAAGACTCCCATTATAGGGTCGGGATATCTTTCAATTCAACAAAAATATCAGGAGTCTCTATTTTAGGAGACCTCTTGGCTTCAAATAATTTTCTCAATTCATGATTGTATGAACCTAAGACTTTATTTCTAGATAGGGTAGTGTCCATCTTCCCATCTAGGTCATACCTCCATCTATCCTTAATCAAGGTGAAGCCATAGTGAGCCATCTTTTGTGTGAGTACATGATCTCGCCTTGTGCTTGATAACAGTGATACCACCTCTATGTCAAGGGAGTTCAAACAATGTTTTCTTCTTATGGTTAGATCGTTATTCTTCATCTAGTATCACCAACTATCCGGCCACCTCTATGATCACCACTCACATCTTGAGCACTTTGGGAGCATGAACGATGCCTCCTTGAATCCATACATTTGTATCATCGAGTGTGTTGCCCCAAAAAATTAATTCCATGGATGTAGGGGTCCTCAAGGATGGCTCAAACTGAATCACTCATTCTATTATTGACTCCTTCTTGATCATGCTCAATTAGAATGTGTGTGCAACAAAGTAGTTTCCAAACTCATAGGTATTTGGGGAATGAGACATCACATGGGTCCATGTGGATATTATTATGATATTTTAAGGGTGAACCTCTACATCCCAAAGTGACATGGGTATATACTAGTTAAAGTATGATTACTGCTAGTACGAATGAGATGGAACAAATAGGAGGAGTACCTGAATGTGGAGTTTATAGAGAAAGAGGCTAGCTGATGGAAAATACCCTCTGTTATGACCTCGGAGAAGTCGAACTGATATGTTTGGTCTTTTCTCACCACTCTCATCTTGAAAAGGGCTCCCATTTTCTATTCATGGACACTTTTGTCCAAGTCTTTACCAAAAATGAAGGTCAACATGGAGGAGGCATCCGAGAATACTACATGAATTATTTCAACGGGATTAGAAAT
The DNA here is from genome assembly GCA_018340775.1 of Taxus wallichiana var. yunnanensis. Taxonomy (NCBI): domain Eukaryota; kingdom Viridiplantae; phylum Streptophyta; class Pinopsida; order Cupressales; family Taxaceae; genus Taxus; species Taxus wallichiana. The sequence continues at coordinate 556,386,150 of CM031237.1, forward strand.
CGACAAATTAGAACTTAAATCCTCTTACCACAATTATTTCTTAAGGAAAGAGGCTTTGTTTTGGCATAAGGACCAGACTTCTTGGAGTTTGGCCATACCATAAAATTTGGCATTTGGTTCATGTGGTAGGGCTAACATTTCCTTGATGGCTTGTTGTGATATCTTCACCTACATGTCTTTTCCATTAATGGTGTTGGTATTGATGTCGAAATAATGCACACACATTTGAAAAAGTTCTAGATATGGGTGCACAAGAGGCACCATAGGCTGGGAAAGTGTCGTGGTCCAAATTCTAGAGCTGAAGGACTCATCATCCCTAAAACTATAGAATTTGGCATGAGAGACATCTCTTAGGGCCTTCGGTTTTTTTGTTTATATGGGGTCATAGACATCATCCACATAGTTGGTGACCAAGGAATCATCCCTACAATGTTTGTTTTTATTAGGATAAATCATCTTTGGGTTATGGGCATGCGGCGGTGCGGGGTATCCAAAGATAAGATTTTGATTGATGGGTCGAGTTGGAAGTTTCCATAATTGTTTGATAGCTATAGGATGATTTTTTTCTTTGCAATAAGTGGCTCAGGTGTTCAAGGAAAGTGATTCTTAACATTCGAGAATGAAAAATATGGTGACTCTCTAACTTGCCTTAAATGTCCTCAATTTTTACGAGTCATGTCCCTCAATGGAAAATTTGTTGAATTACCCCTAGCACTAAATTTCATGCTTCTCAAGATATTTTTCATTAATTCTCCAATCTTTTTAAATAATTATTCCCAAAAATATGTTGGATCATTTACTTTAGGGAACATAGGAAGGTACACTTCCCAAGAGAATTTCAAAAAGAGGCAACGAGAGTCTTTGTAGGAGACACGTGTCCAAAGACACTTTATTGGAAGGGGAAACACCATGAAACAAGCAAAAGACAAAATAAGGGGACTATACATATGATACATATTTACAAAATTCAAAAGACTCAATGGAATGGTTTAAGATGGATCTTGTTTATCGGAATCGCAAAGGGATCTCCTTCCATAGTCTCGAGTTCAAAGGCATTGTGTTGCTTGAATGTAGCGATCTTGAATGGCCCAGTCTAGAGAGGGTCAAACTTCCCATTGTTTCCAGTCTCTTCGACTCTCGCTTAACACTTCAAAACTAAGGTACCAACCCAAAGATCGGGTTCGAAGTTTTCGGTTGAACCAGGTATTCATAGTCTATTGTCAAATAATCATAGATTTGTGGGCTGACTCCCACTTTTCTTGAATTTCTATCAATTCTACAAGTCTCACCTGCATCGCTCCATGCTCTTCTATTTCAATTTTCTTTAATAATTGCAATGTTGGGAGTTCCACCATGATGGGCATCACCGCACTTTTACCATAAACTAATTCATATGGTGAGGTCATTTAGGATATGTTTTGGTGTGATATGGTCAGCCCATAAGGTTGTCTTGACATGTTCATGTCATGATATTTTATGCTCATCCCCCATTATTTTTATAAGTCTTATCATATTCTTGTTGGTAGACTCTACTAGACCATTACCCTGTGGGTAATAGTTAGAAGATGTTTTTAGATAAATTCCATGTCTCATAGAAAATTTAGATACTTTGGCACCTAGAAAATCCTTAGAATTATCTGATATGATTGTGTGTGGGGTTCAAAGCAGCTGGTTATGTCACAAAGAAGTTCCAAGATCATATTCTTAGTAGCTTCTTTCAACAAAACTACATCTATCCATCAAGTGAAATAATCAGTGGGCATTAGAATCCACTTATGACCTACGCTTGACATCGGGTTCACCATTTCGTTGAAGTCTAGGCCCCATTTCATGAATGGTTCCTCCACTAGAATTGGGTTAAAAGGAAATGCATCATTTCTCGTAAAGCCGTGTAGAATTGGCAAATTTTTACCAGCTTACCACCTCATAACAATCAGTGAACATAATAGGCCAAAAGTATCCCGCTTGTGTGTTGACACCAAAATTGGGTCATGCTCCCCTTGGTCCCTCGTCAAATAATCACCTTGAACACACTCACCTAACCATGGCCCCTCACACCCCACACTAATATTAATTTAATTAATTAAATTAAATTAATCCGTGTCCTCAAAATATTTGTTATTTAATTATCCTAATTAAGATAATTCCCATTGCACCACCTCACCTATACACATCACCTAGCCACCTCACCCCAAATCTATTTGTATTATATTACCATAACTAACTAAGACCTACCCAAACCCTAAAAATCAAAGCCTACATTCCTTCTAACCACATTACCGCCCATTAGAAAGGAAGCTTCCATTCTAATCTGTGGAGAAAAACTAACAAGATCCAAGAAATTGAGTGGATCTCCTATTTTAGTATACCTATAAAATCCCACCCTAACCGATGCCGGTCACCCTAAACTACCACTTTGGTCAGCCGGAACCATCATCGGTTACTATTTATTCCCTAAAACAACCTTATTTTGAGGATGGCACATTTCGAGAGCAAGAGACGAGACCGAGTTGCATGCAAGTAGAACCAGCATTCACGCCACACCAAACCGATGACCCGAGATCCGGCCTTCTTCATCTTTGTCCATATCGATAATATACATATACGATGTGTTATGATCGATGGGGGCACTAGTATTAACATCATCTCCTCCATGCATTCACTCAAATGCGCATACCGACAATTGCATGCATAAACATTTTGTCATGTTGTGCTCTTTTAATGATGCTATCACTTCTACACTTGGCACCAACATCCTCCATATTTGAGTGGGCCCCCGTCTGCTTGTTCGAGTTATTTTACATCTTGGAGGGGGAATTTCAATATAACTTATTACTTGGTAGACCCTGGATTCATGTCATGGGTTGTGTTCCTTCCACTTTACACCATTGTGTAAAGTTTGAGCATGAAGGACACACCTATACCATTCCAGTCGACCCATCACCTTTCAAAAATTGTAACATGCTTTACTAACCCAATGATGTGCTTATAACCATTAAGGCATCTACCTATATGACCACTTCCTCTTCACCTAAACCTCCACTCACCAATGTCATCACTACCTCAACCGCACCTAAATCCTCCATCCCTACCACTGCCACAACCTCCACGACTAGCCTGTCGACCTCCCAATCAATGGCTCTACCCCGATCGACCTCTAACACATCATCTATCCAGCTACCCACATATCGACCATCGATCCCTTATAATTTATTTTTCAAACGCGTCACTCTGGGGGAGTATCACATATATAATGTCAACACATTCCTTACTCCACAAGATTATGGAAGCCTTCACCAACACCCTCACTATGATCACCGCATAGGATAGCATCTCCTTTACGATCCTCCCCATCTTCATACCAATCTCACCTATGGGGGACTTGATACTTCCACTCATATACCTAAAGCACCATCACAAACCCATCCCTTTTCTACCGACCTCTAGTCACTCACCAATTACCGCTTCACTCACACCTTCATGTACCGATGTGCATGGAAGGGTTTTTGTTTTGGCTTTTGTGAGCAAGGTCATCACATAGTTATTCCATGTACTACCCATAAACATAATGACTGTAGTGGTATCATATTTTCTGAACTACCTACCAAGAAGGCCCACATTGAATTCATTGAGGACATTGGCCCTTCTCCACCTTCTTCACCGGCTCCACCTTCTTCACCACCTTCACCGATAGAGTCGATGGATCAAGAATCCATTCCTCCTAAAAAAAATTCATAAACACCATTTCTGTGGGGCCTCTGACTTATCAACATGAGGGCGAGGATCCCTCTTCTCTTCCCTTCTTGTATCTTGAAATGATTGATGATGATACACCTTCTAATAATGTCGTTCAATGTTAAGATGATCAATCTATACTCACCTATCTTGGTGTAGAAGACTCATATATTCATCCGTCATTACCATCTGAGATGTAAACCATGTTGAATGAATCGACTATCAAAATCAAAATCTATACTCGAGAATAACCCGCACATTCTCTGATTGGCCAATATTTAGATACTACCCAACAAGAAGCCATCACTTCTTTTCTCAAAAACCATAACCATGCTTTTGCTTGGTTGACATGCCCAGTATTGACCACACCATAGTGGTCCACAATATCATAACCATTCTTGATGCCAAACCCGTAAAACAAAAGCTAAGGAAAATGCACCCTCACATTGCTCTTCTGGTCAAAGAAAAACTTCAACACCTTCTTTCTGTTTCCTTCATCTTACCCATTGATTATCCTCGTTGGATTTCTAACATTGTCCCTATCACTAAGGTGACAGGGGACTTTGCATTTGCATAGATTTATGTGACCTCAACCTAGCTTTCCCAAAAGACAACTTTCCTCTACCCGGTATTGACCAATTGGGTTGACCTCACTAATGGTCACAAGATGTTATCACTCATGGATGGATTCTTAGGTTATAACCAAATATTGCTTGCCCCAGAGGATCAACACAAAACCACATTCATCACCCCTTAGGGGACCTTCTACTATCGAGTCATTCCTTTTGGCCTTAAAAATGTTGGTGCCACATATCAACTAGCTATGACTTACATCTTCCATGACATCATGCACCGTATATTGGAAGATTACGTAGATGATCTCCTGACCAAATCTAAATGCCACTCCCTAAGCACCTCGCCATCCTAAAACCCATCTTTGACCGCCTCATTAAGTATTGTGTTCACCTTCGTCCTAAGAAGTTTGTCTTGAGGTTCTCTTCGGAAAGCTCCGAGATTTATCATTTCCTTACGTGGTATAGAGGTTGACCCAGCTAAAGTCAAGGCCATTCTTGAAATTCCTCCGCTCACTAATCTACAACAACTTTGTAGCCTTTGTAAGGTAATTTTTAGTCTATTCATTGTTTCATTTCACAAATTTCGATCGATGTCAACCATTTCATCTCCTCAAAAAGGATGTCTCCTTTAAATGGGATGATGAATTCCACAAAACTTTTTAGGCCTTGAAATAATACCTTCTCCAACCACCCGTAATTATTCCACCTAAAGATGATCAACCCTTCTACCTATATATATCTGCTACCATTCATTCCTTAGGGGCCATGCTTGTTCATTGTGATGAAAAATATAGAGAGAAGGATGTTTATTACATAATTCGTACTCTTCTAGACTATGAAACCTGATACACCCATGCAAAAAAAATTTCTTAGCCTTAGTTTTTGTTGCCAACAAACTTTGCCATTACCTACTCAACCACAAAACATATGTTGTGACCAACACTAACCCTTACACTTCATGTATGCCAAACCTTACCAAAATCAATGGGCTGCACATTGGCTTATGCTTCTAGCTGACCTCGACCTCAAATTCATCCATCAAAATTCCATCAAGGGCCAAGCTATCACCGACCAATTGGCCGACGCACCTATTTATGGGGATCAACCCTCTAACTTTGAATTTTTAGATGATTCTATTGCTACCCTTTCCTTGGATGAACCTATTTACCAAATGACACTCTTCTTCGATGGTTCCAAGTGTCAGTGTGGGGGTGGGGCTGGTGTTATCCTCATTTTGATTGATGGTGAGCCCATGCCTTTGTCTTTCAAACTCAATTTTGATTGTACAAATAATATTGTTGAATACGAAGCACTCGTATTGGGTCTCCAAGATGCTTATGCCTTAGATGTTAAGTCAATCAACATTTTTGGTGATTCTCAATTGTTCATAAACCAAGTCAATGGTATATACCAGTGTCATAATGAGATACTTCAAAAGTATGAGCATCATGTGGACATTATTTTTACCACCTTTGACCATTTCACCCTTCAAACTGTCCCACGTTCTACCAACAAATTTGAAGATACCATGGCCTACTTTATCTTCTCAAATACTTTCTTCCCCCATTGATTCTAAAATATTTGTCACCGTACAAAGACTCTAATCACCCTCTTATTTACCTTGTGAAGTTTACTCTATCGGAACTCGCCACTCCTGACCCAAGTGACCTTTGGTATAAAATATACTCAAACTATCTTTCCCTCTCCATCTTGCCTCCCGATCTCACTTATAATGGACAACGCACCTTTCTTAAAAGGGTCTCTCATTACATCATCATGGGTGGCCTCTTCTATAAGCACATCTTTGATGGTATTCTCTTACGATGCCTGACGAGTTTTGAAATTCCTTATACCATTAAGGAATTTCATGATGGCATATGTGGAGGTCACTTCAGTGGTCTCGTGGTTGCTAAGCGTATTCTTTTCCTAGGATATTATTGGTGACCCTTAACCATGATTTTTGTAACTACGTTAAGCATTGTGTAAAATTCCAACAACATGCTAATCTTCATCATACACCCATTCATGCCTTACAGGTCTCCCGTGACCTTTGGCCCTTCTCTCAATGGGGTTTGGATCTTGTCAGAGAGATCAATCCCCATTCTTCCCAGCGACATCAATGGATAATCACTGCTACCGAATATTACACCAAATGGGTTAAATCCATACCTCTCATCTCCATGAAAGCTGAGAAAATATGTGAGTTCATCAATCATCACATTATTTATCACTTTGGTGTTCCACATCGCCTCATCACTGATAATGGAAAACAATTCAAAAATAAAACCTTGTGGAAACTTTGCAATGCCTTCGGTATTCAACTAAGTTTCTCATCACCATATTACCCACAAACCAATGGCCAAGCTAAATCCACTAATAAAACCCGAAAAAAATTCTCATGAAAGTGGTTAATGATACTAGGAAGGATTGGTATACGCACATTCCTTCCGCTCTGTGGGCGTACCATAATAGTATTTGCACTTCCACTTGCTGCCACACCTTTTTCTCTTGTCTATGGTATAGAGGTTGTTTTGCCTCTCAAAGTCCATATTCCATCACTTCATATTTCTCTCCATGACATGCTCAATGATGATCACTTTTGCCGGGACTATTTAGCAAAACTTGAGTTATTATACAAACATCGTCTTAATTCTCTTAACCATCTCCAAGTTTACCAAAAATGTATCAAATGTGCCTATGAAAACGTGTCCATGAATGAACCTTCCAAGTTGGTGATCTTGTCTGAAGGAAAATCAACATATAACCGAGAAGAAGAAAAAGTAAACGGGAAAATTTGCTCCTAACTAGATTGGACCATACATCGTGACTCATTCTTATGGATTGGTTGCTTATCATTTATCTTCACTAGATGGTAAACTCGAAACTGAGCCCCTTAATACCTTGCATCTTCAAACTTTCTACTATTGACTTTCAATCCTACCTCACCTTTTGCCTATTTTTATGCTCATCCCTTGAGTGCCATTCACTTCCCTCCTTTCACTATGCCATCCCTAATGATTAAACAAGAATCTTGTGCCTACCCACTACTCTTTAATCCTATCTTAAATATGTGTACCATGGCTATGCACATGGAATGATTCTCATGGATACTTTTCATCTACTTTCGGATGAGATCCCATGGTTGTTTCACCTTGCTTTCGAACAAAGAATATATTTCCTCACCCGAGTCTTACCCATGACTTAAAATCCCTCACATGGTATCTAACTCCTTGATTCAAACTTCCAATAAAAATATGACTCCTTAAAAGGACATCTTTATCTCTACATTGTTGCTATAAATAGATTGTTCCCTTGAAGGATAGCTATGTAAAGCCTACTTAAAAAAGAGAGAGAGAGAGAGAGAGATAATGAAGCTTCCCGCATCGATCAGCTTTGTGAAGACCTCAAGGAGTTAATTTCCTCATCCCATATAGACTTCTGAATCGATCAGTCTATCTCAAATACAAATCAAAATAGAAAACTTTTTCATCATGGACTTGCTCATTGTGATCTTGGATCTCTTTCCAAAAATGCATACTACCTCATACCATATAAACTAACCACTTTTCACCTTCTCACCATTTGCACCTTCATTTCCTACCACCTCAAGGGACCTACTAAAATTGTGACATTTGGTGATCATGTGACTATTCTTCACCTTTAGAATAATCAATCATGTAATGTATTTAGGGTCTTACATTCACCAGCCTATCTAAGGTATGATCCAACCATTATGATCCTCACCAATCAGGTGGCTCTCTTGCCTCCTCTTATCTTTTAAATTCTTCATTACGTATTGATCATCTTATATAGGACTAGATCCTCGACGCTTATCTCTGGGAAATTTTCCTCTTTCACCAAAATCAACTTAATATCACCCATACCTATTTTCCCACAATTCAACCATCCCTAAAATACCTCGACTCAACCATGCCTATAACCTACCAAACCATTTGCATACCTCCTCACATTTTCCCTAGCTTATGGGAGAACTACATCATCCTGATGTCCCCTTTCACCGGGTCTATGTAGGTAGTACTCCAGGGAATGGGGCCCTTAGAGGTTAGCTTGACCACTCCCTACCCTAACCAATTCCCTCTCCCCTTTCCTAGTCACATTCTACCCTAGTTAGTCTCCTTTTTATATCAATAATTGGAAATTAAAAAAAAAAAACAATTGCTTCACATCTTTATCATCATCATTCATACATTCATTCTATCTACCATTTCTTTACCATTATCATACATGTTACTATAAAACATCTCAACGTGACCCATATCATCATTAATTGCACAAATTCATTAATTATAGACTTAACCAATCCCAACTCAATCATACCTAAACCAACCTAAACTTCATCATACCTAAGTCAACCTGACTCAATCCATGCCTAAAACCTAACTCCATCCATGCCTAAACCAACAACCTGACTCAATCCATACCTATGACTGACTCGATCCATGCCTATGACCTAACTCTATCATGCCTACACTACTTAGTTTTCATCACATATACAAATCAAAATAGCAAGTTAAACACAACCATATACACATCATTCCATAATCACCATCATCTCTATAAATCAATCATCTAAACATGTGTATCTATATACATGACTCTCAAATATCTTTGGCATGCATGTAGGTGTATATAACAAAATCTCAAAAACTCTCATGTACATCCTCACTATCTTTGGCATGTAGGCTGGTATATATGTCAAAAATATAATATAAAAAAATACATGGAGCTCAATCATCTCCCCATCTGATATCCAACCATGTTTCATCTATCTCCTCCTCCTCTCCTCTAGCCGGCGTTCGGTGACCTTCCTCCGCCTTACCCTAGTCTAGCCCCTGATGGTCCTACCTCTGGAGCTTGTCTCTGTGGACTAGTGGCCTCACCTTGACCTAGCCCCTTGGCTCACTGGCCCCCTATTCTCTCCACACTATGTGTGAGATATGCTCCTCTCACTCGAGGCCTACTATGCTCTGTGCTCGGCATATGATAAGACATATATCCCCACTACCATTAAATGATCCTGGTAGTATCTCACCTCACCCATGGCGCGTCTCTCAATATAGTAGCGGGTACTATCTTTGGTAGTTCCATTGGCCTTGACCCTACCCTTCTTGTACGTGAATAATGGGACCTTGTCCCTTCCCCTATGGTGGTGTCATTGTCCCTAGAGCATGTGCTTACACGGGCCTAAAGGGTCGCTATCTATGCCTATGTAGTAGCCAACTAGCCCTGCAAACCTATAAGCTATCCCTACACTATGGCCAACTAGCCCCTCACAACTGTCACCTACACTTGTAGGGCATCTACCTATACCCCATCTCCATCTCCACCCTCTCTCTCTCCCCCCGGTGCGGGTACTAGTCCCTATACTCCTTGTTCCTGAAAAGTGGCCACATGTGCCTAGGAGGTCGTAACCTGTGCCTCGACCCCTGTCATATGTCCATGCACTATGCCCAACTAGGTCACTAGGGTAGCCACCTACCCTTGTAGGGCATCTCTCTGCACTGTGATGATAGTAGCCAAATCCAGCTGCCGTGGCCTCGCGATATCGCTCGTAGCTATGTAGCCCACCACTTCTTGTACCCATCTGTCACCCCGGCATCATCTATCTGTCGGTTGACTGGCTACTCCTCCTACCCGGTCAACATTGTAGGTCATGGTGGAGACATAGGCCTCTCCACATCATCTCTCCTATACTTGAGGGAAGGGTGGGGGTATATCCTATGGCAACCCAAATTTGTTATTGACCAAGTCTACATGTATTATCTCATGCTCCCGGCCCACCACCCCTCTATCCACCTATAAATCTGTAGCCCATCCAACTCCGCCACCATCTTCTGTATGAAGGATAGCCTACATATGGCCTCCAAATAATGTCCACACTAGAAAACCCCTCCAATAATCACCTGTAATAGGCTACATCATGTGTCACTCTAGCTACTGGTGCTCTCCCATAACCGCACCCATCACTTGTAGCCCACTCGAACAAAACCTGGCTCGAATGCGTCGGCCTAGGGCATACCAACTGGGTACACACACACAATGTGCTCATATGCCTAGCCATATAACAAGAATGTGCAGCATAAGCTAAACTCCTGTAGTCATCCATAAGCCCACTCCCTATATAGCTATACTAAGAATGCAGGCCCCCATGCAAACCAAGTCCTACTCTCCACCATGTCATGTAGGACCCCCATCAGTGACCATGGGAATCTCCCACCCTTTGTATCGGCAAGTACAAAATAGCTAACTACCTCTATCAAAAGCACTACCAGCCTAATCTCATCAGCGTAGGCTTAATACATCACCTCGTAGCTCATACTGGCACTGTGGAATCCTAACAATGCTAACCCCTCTCCAAACACTGGTAATAGTAACTCCTTGGATGCCTCTAAGGAGATCAAGTACACCTATGTACCTACTATAGGAAGTTGTAGGATCCTGTAAACATCCTCTAAGGTGATCGTGATCTCACCCGTCGGCAAATGGAATGTATTGGTTGTTGAATCCCATCTATCGATGAGGGCAACCATCAAACTCACCTCTCGGACTACATGTTGGTAGCATCTGACACCAATCAGACCCACATCTGTAACATGGATCCACTCCTCACATGTCATCTCCCCCTGTATCTCCATGAGTAAGGGAGGTACTCTATCCCTCATCCGTAGCTGGTCCCTAGCCTGTATACAACCAATCATATCAATCAAACTTGATCACACCTACATGTAACCTTTCTCCCCCTACTCTACACCTTACCCTAACTACCTCAACCTTTCACCTATTTATATGCCCAAATCAACACCACCTATCTACCCATTCCTTGGAACCTCACCTATTTTCATTCCACCTACCTACCCATTCCTCGGACCCTCACCTATTTTCTTTATTTACCCACCTACCCATACCCATAAATTTTTCCCCCTCCCTAACTCTCCTTACCCCTACCTATCTATCCATAACCCATCTATTTTAGCTCTTGAGGGCTGCCTCTCTAGCTTTTTTGACCGGAGTCGGTCATCCTTGATTGACGATGATCCAATCCTAACCGACATTGGTTGTCACATTTGTGACCGATATCGGTCCTTACCCACCGATGCCAACTAAGAGAAAACTAACGTCGGTCACTTCATCATGGAAAAAACCGTGACGCCCTACCCTTTTTCTCCCACACTCCTCCTTTCTACCCATTTTCCCCACCTAAACCTACCCAATACCTATTCCCACTCCTCATTGCCCTAAATCTACCCTCCCTTGTTCCCCTTTTCTCATTAAACCCCCACATTCAAATTTTAATAGTTTCCCCCAAAAAAACCCATTTCCCTCCTACTTGATTTCCCTCCTCCACCTACTCAAAACAAAAAAACAATTAGAATGGGCTCTTACCTCATCACGCTACCATCTACATGGTGGCACCTCGGGCCACTACACAGGTCCACCTAATCCCTCTCCTACCTCTTCCATCACCAATCATCTGCTTTGGCTCAATCAAATCCAATCAATCACCCAATAAAATCACGCCACGCTCGTAGACCCACCTATCCACCAATGATCACTCCTCTGTTCGCCAACTCAACTCTCTATGTCATTTGGTCATTTTCTACCTCTTTATCTCTCTCTTTTATTTTCTCTAATTTGGTAAATGACAAATGATTTTCAAAAACACGGCACTTTTTCTTTTTATAGCCTACCGACTTGACCGGTGATGGTTTTACCTTGATCGACATCGGTCATGTGCCCTAGCCCTCATGTGGTTGGTCCATGGCAATCGGTATTAGTTCATTATAACCATTTTTAGTTATCCTGCTTAGTCTTCTTACTACCCATTACCCTTAATTTTTGGCCTGAATCCTTTTTACCTCACCCACACCTGACTTGGACACTTCACTTTACCCTCTTGACCTCATCATTTCCACCTAACCCCTTCATCATTTGGGGACTCGTTATTTTACCCATACCTCAGCCCTACCCATGTCATGACCTAGTTACTTGGACCTGGAACATTACTAGTGACCTATGACCTCATGTGATTGTTATACCTTGTGACATTGTTACCCGTGTTGTTTGACCTAATGACCTTACCTTGCCTTTTTCCATGACCATTTATCCTGACCTAACCTTTGGTGTACTGGAACATACCTAAACATTCATGCACCTAACCTGTATCATGTTTCCTGACCATATCCTATACCTTGGATACCGGAATCACCTCAACCTTGTTTGGATAAACCTATCGACCTTAGACAATGTAGAGTTTGCATGCTCTTCAACCCGATACCATGTTTGATTAAATGTGTGTGTGCATTTGATCTATTACTACCTTTGACCCTAACCCATTACCTAGATTCAATGATTTGACCTTTTACCCCTTTTACCCTCATTTCCCACCTATCCTCTTCATCACATTCACCTTTTATCAAACCACTCACTGATTCTATATTTTTCCTCTTCAGTTCCTAGTTTGAGGGGGATCACCTTCACCCACACTTGGGGCAACCACATCTTATTTTTGTCAGCATCACTTACCAATACAAGCTACGTAATGAAAAGGGGAAAAATGTAGACACCAAAATTGGGTCACACTACCCTTGGTCCCTCGTCAAATAATCACCTTGGAAACACTCACCTAACCACGGCCCCTCACACCCCACACTAATATTAATTTAATTAATTTAATTAAATTAATCCATGTCCTCACAATATTTTTTATTTAATTATCCTAATTAAGATCATTTCCATAGCACCACCTCACTTATACACCTCACCTAGCCACCTCACCCCAAATATGTTCTTAGTATGTTTCCATAACTAACTAAGACCTACCCAAACCCTAAAAATCAAAGCCTACATTCCCTTTAACCACATTCCCGCCCATTAGAAAGGAAGCTTCCATTCTAATCGTGGAGAAAAACTAACAATATCCAAGAAATCAAGTGGATCTACCCATTTTAGTAAACCTAGAAAATATCACCCTAACCGACGTCGGTCACCCTAAACCACCACCGGTCAGCCCAGAACCATTTTTGGTTACCATTTATTCCCCAAAACAACCTTATTTCAAGGTTCACACATTTATGAGAGTAATAGTTGATACGAGAGCTAAATGCAAGTAGAACCAAAGATTCGCATACATGCATCATCGAACATCCTGACTAACATCGAAGCAATCATAAAGTCACTTTGCATTCATAGGAGCATCCAGGGAAGTGCCATCACCACACTAAATTTCATCCATCTAATCAACTACCATTACCTTCCAGCCATCAAGCTTAGACAACAATAAGTATTTTGTTAACTAGCATTCATCTACTTTCATTTTAGTAGGCTCTGTTACCTTTGTTACTAGTTTCTACTTGCACTCCCATTCTCCCACCACTTATCTTCAGGAAATTTTGATCATTCCTTCACCCAAACCATTAAATTACCCATACCCAACTATTAAACACCTTTGAGTATACCTAAGATCTCCATAGACCTTGTCATTTCCCTCTTCATTTCCATTTAGCCTCAGATCTATCCTTACACCAAGATTTTAATAAGTTTCTATAACCCGATCAGTACTGACGTATGTTGGCTACCCACGACCATTGTCCATCCATCTGAATCGTCATCGGCTACACTAGACCGACATCGAGCTTTTGTGTTTTACCCTCAAACCAAGAACAGAGCCTAAAATCCCCACCAAATACCCAAAATAGCCCAAAACTAGACCCGACCGATACACCGGTACAAGCACGATAGAGACCTTTCCTTGATTCAATCATAGCTTAGCCTGTTGTGAACAAATTTACTTATTGTATTCGAATGAGATACCTAAATCATTTTAACTATAGTAGGATTTCATTTATTGTTAAAATTGAATTGTTTTAGCAATGGATTGACAGCCATCTAGGGAGTATCATACTTCCCGGATCTAGCATACACTGGGCGAGTACCCACGCATATGCTATTTAATCTCTTTTGGTGGTCTTGTTGTTCATTTTAGGTAGTTCTCTTTTTTCAAGTAATATGACTTGGATACTCACCTATTTGCATGAAATGCATTCTATCATATACCCAACCTCTGGGCTTGTTTCCTTGGATATGGAGAACCATCTCAGATTCATCATTGATCGGTGTCATTAGATCTTGGGTGAGATATTGGCACAGACCCTTTCCTCTTACCAATTTTGTAGGCTTTATCTCAACATCATACTCTAAGATCTTGGTGATCTAGTTAGCCCTTTTATTAGTTATTTCTCCTTTTGTGATATATTCCTTAACACTGGAATGTGCCACCAAGATTGTGATCTTACTATTGGTCACAAGATGTCTGAATTTCTTCAGCCCTTTGATAATAACGAAGGCCTATTTTTCCACAAAATTTTACCTTATTTCATATTCATGGAGAGTCTTGGAAAAGAAGGTTATTGGATGTTCTTCTCCCTTTGACTCTCCCTTTTTTGTTAGTATGGATGCCATATTATATTCATTTCCATGTACATACATGATTAAATATTTGTAGAAACATGGATTGTGTAACACTGGAGTAGATGCACGGTGGCCCTTTTATTTCCTCAAAGGATTTTCAACCTTCAGTGGTCCATTTGAAAGTTAGATCCTTCTTCAACATCAGTGTGATTGGGCAGATCATTTTGGCAAAGAATGAAATGAACCTACAAGGAAATTTTATCTTTCTTAAGAAAGATTATACTTGACTTCTTATTGATAGGTAGAGACACCTCTAAAATAGCTCCGATTCTCTCTAGGTCAATTGAGATCCCATCTTTTAAGACCATGTGTCCTAGGATTTTTCCTTACGGTACTCCAAAAAAACATTTCTTTGGATTCAAAAAGATTCCAAATTCTTGACACTTCCTGAATACCACCTCTAGTGCCTCGAAATGATCTTCTCCCCTCTTGGTGAACACTATGAGATCATCTAAGTATATTAGAATTAGCTTGTTGATTAGCTCTCCAAATGCAAAGTATCCATAGCTCTCTGAAAGGTTGACCCAGAATTGGTGAGTCCAAATGGCATATTTGCATACACAAAGGTTCCCCACTTTATTGTGAAGGTGGTTTTATGTTGATCCTCCTCTGTGAGACAAATCTTATTATAACCTAAAATCATCCATAAGAGAAAATCTTTCTGAACCTACCATTTTTGTAGTATTTGCTCCATGGAAGCCAAGGGGTAGTGATCTTTAAGAGATACCTTATTTTGTCTCTATAATCCACATAGAGTTTGATTTTATCGTTCTTCTTTCTTCTAGGTACCAAATTAGACACCCATGTGGAATGTTTAATTAGAAAGATTATTTTAGCTTCTAAGAGCTTCCTAAGCTCCTCAGCCATGAGATATTTTATCTTCGGGTTCATCAACCTCTGCTTTTACGTACATGTTTTGTTCCTTCCTCTAAATAAATGGTATGTTGGATGATATCCTTTTTATAACCATGTAGGTCATCATAAGTCTAGGCCACCACCTTATCATATTTATGGCATAAAGCCACAAGTCTTTCTCTTTCTTGTTGGGTGACTAATTTCCCTACCTTTAACTTCTTTCCATGAGCTACTTTTATCTCAGCATAGTCTTCTTTGACCGCTGTAAAATTACTCCTATCTCTATTAGCATCATTGGAGTCAAAGAGACTCTCTAATGTTATCAACCCTTTTGGAATTTTGTTCGTTTTGAGTTGGATAACTTGATCTCCATATGATTCTTCAATATTTGTTTGGATTTTATCTACAAACTCTTAGATTGAATTAGGAAGAGAAATATCGGTTGGTTACTCTCAAAGAATTTCCAATGGTTTGTATTGTGAGGTATGGACGGGTGAATCATCAGCTTTACTACATCCTTATTTTCTAGTAGATCCTTAGTAGGGTCAAATTGCGATCCGATCTAGGCCATTCTATCCACTTCTATATTTTGGTCCCAAGGGATAACCTTGATGTCAAAGGCCTCAAAGTATTCAATAAGATCCCATACCCTATGTCGGTAGGACCTCATTCTTGGGTTATTTTCTATAGCAGTATTTCTAACTTGAGTCACCACTAACTCAAAGTCTCCAAAGACTCTCAGTTGTTGAATGCCTTCTTTATGTGCCAAGGTAAAATGATGCACTAAGGCTTCATATTCCACTTCATTCTTTGGTGTGGGTGAATTGGAACGGAATTCCTAAAGTATATTTCTTCTACTTGGTGAAGACAAGCATATTCCGGCTCCTGGGCCATTTCTGCTTCTAGCACCGTTGAAGTGTAGAGTCCATATATGTGAATCATTGGTGATATTATTTTTACTTTTACTATCCTCCTTCATGATCTTTGGAATGTTTGGGTTCTCATCAAAAATTACATATATGTCCAACCCAGTGGAATCAAACTTCTGAAGCGGTCACCTGGTGATAGGTCAATCAAATAGTTTTTGCTTTGATTATCACCTTCATCTATATATGACTCCTCTTCTCGGGTGATCATGGCATGTGAGGCTTCAAAACCTGAGGCTACTTGATCTGTTATATGTTCTTCTACGAGGGGCTATGATAGTACCTTCATCTATGATCCATACTTAGTTCATAGAATAATATAAGACCAAGAAAGGGGCATAAAGCCTCCAATTTTTTCTTTGGATTCGCGGGATAAACATAACCCAAAGATTGGTGGAACATCGATTACGACTATATCTCTGGGAGCAGATTACGTTCGGGAAGGAATAGAGTTGTAATGGGAGACCTCTGATAACCCCAATGGTTTGGACTGATTTCCCATCCAGCTACATGACTCCTTTTCTTAGGGGTTCATATTTGATTCCCAAAGCATCTGCTATTGCTTTAGGCATAACCGTAGTGCTTGCACCAGAGTCAATCATGGAGTTATGCAGTAATTTATTACCAATTATAAGAGTCATAAAAAGGGTTGAGGTCTTGGCTTACTTACTTCACCCTTTTGGTTCATTAGTACTAACTTTGTTTGAACTTGAGTTACTTTGAGTTGCTCTTTCCCTTTTTGGTTGTAGTTGGACCGTTATTGGATTTTAGTGCTTCTTACAACAATTATTTTTGCTTCATAATACCCATGATATCCCATAAGGACACTTTGGATGTCACTCTTTTGAGTTGTTGTACTATATTCATTGGCCCAAGTGATTGTGCCTTAGAAGCTTGCTAATATTTTGGTCTTTCAATTGATGGATGAAAAGTACCTTGATTTTGAGCAACCGTCAAAGCTTCTTGTCAAATTATGGGAAGAGGAGTAATAATTTTTGGGGCTCTTTCCTCACCTCATTCTTTCTGTAGGAGTAGGGATCATGGCTTCTATCATCCACCTCTTAGAGTGAGTGTTGTAATCTGATTGCACTGGGTTAGAAGTAGATACTTCATTTGTAAACAAAAACTCTTCTCCTTTGACCCAAGAGAACAATGCATGTTCAAGCATGATTTTTGCCTCTTGTTCTAGGGACATCCCTTGCATTTGTGCAACCAAGGTTACATTTTGAATTCCCAAGGACTAGTAGGAGCGCCATCATGGACCTCATAGCCTTCCATTTCTCTTTGTTCTGCTACCTTTTGTTGTAGATTCCCTTGAGGGAAATATCTTGGCATATGAGGGGTATTGCAAGGAAAACACCAAGCATTGGGATCTTCTACCAAATTTTTCTGTCCTAGAATCATTTCTCTCCCCTTATTAGGTGGGAGTGTTTGGAGTGGTGTCGAGACTGGGAAAATTTGGTTAGATGGTTGTGTTGTTAGTGATCTCTGGGCATTTTGATATTGCGGAGGATAAGTGGGCCTATTCCCTTGGTAGCTTTGATAATTTTGTCTAGGGTATGCATTTTGACTCCTCTTAAGGTTAACTATCTCATTAGAGAAACTCCTAAGAATATTTTTACTTCCTCCATCTCTACAGAAGATGAAGATGATGATGTTGTTTTCATAGAGGCGGTGGCTCCTTGAGAGCATGGATAGCTATATATTGATGTAGGAGTTTGAATAGAGCATGATGTTTTTACCTAAGGAATGGGGCTATCTCTGGATATACTGGAAAGGGGACCTTTAGGGGATTTTACCAACATATATCAAATTATTCTTAGCCTAGACCACAATATCATATGCCTATGGAAAAGAATCTCCTCCCAACACATGAAAAAGATATTTGAGTTTAGAGATTTTAAATAAAATACAATAGCCATACCTACTGGTGGACTAGCTAGAACTGGGATTCTTTACTATGTCTTATGGAATCTAGTATTAAATTCAGTCATAGGCTCTTTATGGAGCTTTCTTGATGTTGATAATTTGTTGTAAGAGTGAATATATATCTCCTTTTTGATGAATCTTCTAACAAAAACATCTCCCAACTGATCCCAAGTACCAATGGAGTTAGGATCCAATGATTTGTACCAGTCAAGGGCTTTTCCCTTAAATGAGGCAGCTAATAACCTTAAGGCAACATCTTTCTCTATGATATAATGTACTATGCATATCTCCACAACATCTTGAAAATGTTCCTTTGTGGTCTTAAAATCTTCACCGTTGAATTTAGGCAGTTCCTTCATCACATTTTCTTGGATGGGATGTCACGGATGTACTTGGTAATATGAACAAACTTCCTTGATTCCATGAGACGAACTATCTCAGAGGAGGAGGTGGTTGATGAGACATTATGATAGGCCTGAGAACTCTAGTGGATTGTAAGAAGGGCCTTCCAGGTGGAGGTGTCGAAAGAGTCCGGTTTGGAGGAAATGGAGATCTCGAATCATCTACCTCTTTATTTCTTCCTAGGGATAGTTCTGAGATATTCAAATGTGCCTTCTTCTTTGGCTCTCGACCTTGTTTGAATCCTTCTCATGAACTAGAGAGGATTAATCCACCAATAATGCTGAGAATATATCCACCATATGTGTTACTACAGAGCCTCCAAAGGCTAGCGATTTCTATGTTACACACCAAAATTAGTAATACTTGAAGTTTCAGCTTTTGATGCTTGTCCCATCAGATGTTCCAAAAAACCTATTGATGATTATCTTTACATATGAATCATTAAATTCATGGGAAATCTTAGAGATTTGGGACTTGGCCCCTAATATGACCTCTATATTTTAAAGAAGTTGGTTGTTCTCTCGCTTCGTGTTGAGGTGAGGATTAGAGATAAAATTAAGAAAACATAAATCCTACCTAAGGTGATGTGCCAAGGAGTTTACCAAAAGCACAAAGATAAAAACTAGAATAACTAAATAAAGCAGTTAAGGAGCATTGAGCATGATTAACCCTTTTAGAGATATTTCATACTATCAAAGGCTAGAAGGAACTGAAACATAACCATTTGCAAATGAATAGATTTATGTAAATATCTAAGGGCATATAGCATGATAGAAACTTAAACATTCATCAAAATGAATAAAATCATACAAAAGAGAATCAAGACCCAGAGTATTGTGAACTTATTTGTGCATAGAACAAGAACTCTTTATTTATAGAGAAAATATTACATAAGGCCAAGAATGGAATAGACTACGGTATTTCCTTACAATAGAGCCTTACTAAGGCTTATGAACACAAACTACTAAACCTAGAAATATTTCAAGGCTTTTTTCTTTCTTTTTATATATATCCTAAACATACGGCACCAAGACCCTATTTTATAGATTTTGTGGTTTACTCTCCAATCCGTCTACCATTAAGATTTCCACCATCTATATTTATTTCTTTACCTGCATAATCTTTGACCCATGAGGTGAATCTAAATTGTTTTCTTTGGGACCTGGGATTGCATTCAATCTACCAACTAGGAGTCATTTTTCTTCTTTGGTTAGCTCTTTGAATGGTGATAGCTTCCTTGAGTGACACATGGAGGCAATGTGCTAATTTGGGACTACCTTTTTCTTTCTCCTTTTGGAGTTACACCTAGATGACACATGGACCTTTATGGGATCCTTTCCATTCCTTTTGACTTTTATGTCTTCTTAGGATATGTTGTTGTACTTATGCCACATGGAAGTAGCATGCTATTTTGAGGCTCCTGGATCTTTGTGCCTTCTCCAATATGTTTTGAAGGGACACATGGATACCCTTTGTGCTCAGCTTCATACTTCAACAAAATGTGAGCCCCAAAATATCAAAGGATTGCCAAAATAAAAAGAGGCGGACAAAATATAATAGAAATGGGAGATCCCTAGAAGATGTAGAAATTATTCTACAATTATAACTATAGAATAATTTCTACAGTTATATCGGTCTATCGGCACACTACCGACCAGTGGAACTATTCCTCGCATGCTCGTATTGAATAATCTAGCTGCAACACTTCCCCGCTTTCCATGTTCCATCCCATCATTTGAGTTTCTTATGTGGTGAACACAAAGAACATAATAATAGTTCCTTGTGTTCCCAATTTGGTTAATTTAGCCAACTAGGATCATTTTCCCTCATTTCACTCAAATTTGGCTAAGTGTTGAATTGTGGGACCCAACATCAAGGAGAGGAATGTTTCCCAACATAGGTTATTCCTATACTTAATCAATATAAACTTCCCAATTTCAAATCAAAGTGCAAGTTATCAAAATATCTCATGGGTATTTTGTATAACAATACTTTGAGTATTTATCCCTTTAAGATTTAATTCAATTAAATCTATCACATTCCTTTAGAATTAATTAAATTAATTATAATCATGCCTAAACTATACTTTATGAACTTTAGCTGATTTAATTAAATATTTATTTGATTAAATAGTTATTTACTCACTCACATCCCCCTAACTAATTAAATTATTTATTTAAATATAAATAAATCTATTTACCTACTCATCCTCCACTTAAACTCCACTTCATTATCCTAGTCACCCCACTCAACTCCACTTCTAGAATCCTACAAAGGTGGTGTAGAAACATGTTTTCGGTACCCTACATTATTTATCCACACTCCTCACATTCACACTCAAAAATTTAAACTTATCTTATTATTCTAAAAAATGCACTCGCCCCCATTAAATCACACTTTACTCGTGGTAAAAATCTATTTCACTCACCTTAAATGACTTAGACACTTAAAATTCATCAAAAACCATTTTAGCCCTAAATTTCTAACCTCCCAACTCCCTCAACACATTCCTAACCATATTCACTCATTCTCATACCCAAATTAACCCTTTTAGAAGTGGTTGAAACCACTTCCAAGTGGGTTTCCCCACTTTTCTGGGTTGCCAATGATTCTAAATAATCATCAATGATTATATAAGGATCATTAAACTTCATGAATAAGGATCCTCTAACATTAATTGAGAAAATATCTAGCTAATTGATGACTTAGAAGACATCACTACGGACATCTTGACACCTATTGTATCCTTATCACATCTAGGAAGCCTCACAAATCCTTTAAAACTCCCATAACACATTTTCTTAGCATTTTGTATCAAAGTTAAGCTTCCGTCACTTACCTTAATATTCATTTTATCAATGAGTAATATTAAAGACCATATTATTCCTTAGATCATCAATTTCATATCAAATTTTTATCTTATCAAAGAATCAACCCTAACGATTCAAATGAATCGCTAGTAACTCCCTCAAATAGCTAACGATCCCCATTGTTTTTGTCATTTTAATCATATTTATCACATTTTCAAAAAAATTATCAAATCAATCTATTTCAAGTTTTTTTCTTGTAGATGACTCTACCATGTCAAAAATATATAATTACAATAATTTGTGACTTTCTTATTGTCTCATAACCTCTAGTTTGGGAATAATTCAAAATTACACATGAACTCAGCCTTTATGCCATCACCTTGACACCAAACTTTGAAGACGTCAAAAATCAAATTGAATTCATACATGAAGAACATGACGTTGTTGAATATGCATGGTTTGATTAATTCATGGAGTTCAAGCTTGTCATAGCCCTCACCTAGGCCACCTATCACACGGAGGCGGGATCTCTCTATTCCTCTAGAAATATAATCTTCCTTTTACAGTCAAATATATTTCTAGCATTATCACTTGATTGTAAAATGATTTAACACCCTTCAAAGAATCCCTTTGGTTTGTGGGATCATCCTTTGCCGAGAAACTCTTCATCTTTTATCTAATTTTTATCTTGTTCAGCTATCTTTGTGTAGGTTTACCTCATTTGCTAGAAGCAAGGGTCCCACACCCATTTTACATATCCACATATTGACATTGTATTGTCCACACATGTATTGTTAAACCTTATTGTCCTTTGAGTTTTTGGTGTTTTGTTACATAATTAACAAACTGAAATCCACCATAAATAGGGGAAACAAAGTTTCACATACAACCACCTCATAGAATAAAAATAGAAATTTACCACCCCTTAATGGATATTCAATCCATTCACACTGATACAACTTCCTTCAATTTTATTTTAAGAATATGCATTCAAACATAATTATGAATCTTTGAACACTCTATGGCCTCTCATATAATTGTATATAACATGCCATATCCTTCACAAACGATCCCTGTAAACTTTTTTGTAAACCTCTGCTAATTTACCATTTGATATGTGCATATTTAAAATCTTTCCTTGTGTCCAAATTTTCTCATATCATTACCATTTCTTCATTTGGATATCAATTTAGAGCATCCATAATAAATTCAACAAGTTTGTTTGTACATCAACAATTTCATCATCGAGGTTGCAAGAGGGGCTTGAGAAAGGTATGATGTTGATTATATGATCATCTTTCACTTATGTTCAAGTTTTTCTTATATACAGATGGTCAAAGGAATGATAGGAATCAAAAATCACACATTCTTACAAAGGAGGAAAAAGACTTTGAATAAATAGATCTTGCAATTCATATTTAGATAATACATTGTTCATCTTAGAAAGATTTTTCTTATAACGCAATACATAATCATTAAAATGTTCATTAGATCCTCGTTTAATTTTAACCATTTTTGTATAAGATATTTTCATTCCAATATTCATATAAAAATGAGCTAGAAATAAATCAAAAATATTAGTAAATGATTTAACATAATGCAAGGGCAAGTCATATAACCATCGAAAAATATAATCATGTAAGCTCCTATGAAATAACTTGGTCAAGAGGGTATCATTACAAACATAGTCTAGGAAAAAATAATGAAAGGATATAAGGTTCTCTTAAGGATCTCCATGTCCATCAAATATAGGAAAATTTGGTGAAACAAAATTGGTTAGGAGTGAATAAAAAGACACTTTGGGTGTAAGAGGAATGTGAAGAAGAAGTGAAGAATTAAGGGATGGAGAGGAAGAAGAAGTAGCATGTTACAATTGATGAATTTTTTCTTGTAAATCATGATAAAGAGACTCTAAAGTATGGGTTCCTGAAGAGGAAATAGGATGAATGTAGGAGATTATAGGAGAATAATAAGGAGCATAAGGGGTAGAAATAGTCATGTGGATGGTGGAAACTCCAATATTGGAGGGACGGGAAGAAAGTGGGATAGAAGGAGTAGTAATAGTTGACGGTGCCAAGGCATGAATAATACTATTATGTGTAGCATTATCACAAGCACACTAGGAAACCAATAGAGCATTGATGATATGTGGAACATGGGTTAGATTATCACATAATGTAGAGTAGAAAGTGGTAAGGGCATCCAATTGGGATGTATCAAAACTGGTATATTCATCATAGGAATGTTCATTTTCATATGATTTCATGTCCTCGAGAGGGATTTGTTTGGAATTTCTAAGAATGTTTTCATTGATGGGGTTAGCCATGGGAGAAGGATGATGCTAAGTGGATGGGGCAAGCTCTATATAGGTTTGGGATCCAAAGTGGCCACTACAAGTAATGGGAATGAAAGGAGAGATCCACAATGGGCATGTAAGAGATTGGGTTCACCAAATGATTTAATAAAATTAAATCTAAGATAAGGACATTGTTGATTAGATAGATAAAATAGTAAATAAGAAATATTAAGAAAATGAAATATAAGCAAGATTGGTAGATAGGGTTTGGAGAATGTCTCAACTTGTATCTATAGGTCGAGAACTGATTTTGGTGGAGGCTGATCTAGAAGGGTAGATTATAAGTTGTGCAAGCTCTATATCGAAGTTGGACAGGACTTCCTAGGAACTAGTATCGATCTAGAATTAGTGTTTATGGAAATACTCAGGATTTGATTCTTTTTGTGTTTCTTAGTATCACTCCTTTTCATTGTAGGTCACGCGTCGTATTCATTGTGTCATACATGTACCTAGAAAATAAATCCTAGCTATCTACACAATACTCAAAACAGACATTAGGTGAATAGAAATATGCATATATTTGAATTGAATTAACCTCAAAGCAATCAACTTAATGTGAATGTCACCGAGTTTTGAACTACATTTCAGACTCTATTTAGTTCTTGTATGTGTGTGATTGGAATAGTTTCCTTGAGCTAGGATACCCTAGTGCTAGTCACACAAGAAGATAATAGACTATAAGTACTTTTTCCGATGAAAATGTATGGGATGGAATCTAGAATGAACTCTCCTATACAATAAAGTATATAATTAAAAAATATAGTCCTTGATGTAACTTAGATATAAAAGATTAGCTCATTATAATAATTTTTTCCTCTTGAAATGCTAATCCCCTAATGAAATAAAATAAGATGTGTGTGTTTGTGTGTGTTTGTGTGTTAATTTTCATCATTAACAAGTGAAAATCTGACCAAGGGTGATAAAATAAGACAAGAAAGAAATAACATTCGAAATATCAGAAAAAAATAGGACAGAGGTGCCTAGAGGAGACAGTGTAGTGTCCGGGCTTTCTGTCCCTAATGGGAGGTCTGTCTTGGGTGCTCAAAAAGGTTAGAAAATCAAATCAAATATGAGTATAATGTTGGATGGTATATAAAAATGTAGGTTTTCAATTAGAAACAAGAAATAAATATGAAAAGAATAGAAGTAATGTTAAATAAAGTGAAAGGGGTGTTAATGACTAGTTCTCTCACTTAGGAATCATACATATAGACTAATTATTTAAAGGCTAGATGTACATAGTAAGTGCATCATTTAGTGACTACAATATGATCCCTTCCATGTGGTTGCACAAGGTAATAAGTGATATCATCTCTTGTTATTTAGGTTAAACTAGGATAAAGGGTTCATTACGGGGAATTCAAGTCCCAAATCTATAACGATATATAACAAAGGGAAAAATAAATAGTTGTAGACATAAATATTGCACATTATACAATATTTAGCTTGAGTCTTATACTAGTATTTATAAGGTTCTCAATTGTACAAAGTACTAATTAATCCCACCTTTTGGACATCTTTTTCTTATCTTGTATTGCATCTTTCTGCATATTTCCCAATACCTATCAGCCCATTTCATGACATTTCGACATTCTATCATAAAATCGGGGTGCCCTAGCCTATACTAGGGCACCCCGAGGTGCCTGGTCCCATTCTAGGTGTCCCATTCTATGTACAACCTCTTCCGATTATTTTTGGGTCACTTCTAACTATTGGTCATCCTTATCTTCTTCTCAGTTGGCCTTATCAAGATTAATTATGAAATTAATATTGAGATCCTTATAAATATAAAGTTATAAGACCATAATGAGTGTCTGGGTCATTGCATCTTATCACTACAATCACCTAATATACGGCTTCATCTATTGCATCACTTGTATCCACATAGTATCATACATTCAATCTAAGATATTTTCATCACACACTACATAGGGGAGGGATTCCATTCTATTCCATGCACACATGCTACTTATATTTCTATAGTTATTATTGCTCATTACTTCACAAAGTATGACTAACACAAGAGCACCTAGTTCACAACACACACACACACACACACACACACACACACACACACACACACACACACACACACACACACACACACACACTAGCGAGTGATTTTATACCATTCTATGAACTCCATGCACAATGGTGTCCATTGGAAATTCTTTGGAGTGGTTATAGACTCGGGGTTATAGTGGGTGGCTCTCTACACTTCTTCATGTAATGACATAGAATCACCAAAAAAACTAGTGCGGTATAGATGTCTCTTCAACAAATTTTAGTAGAAGTAGTTAGAGTTAGAGGACACCTGAGCATTTCCTCCCTAAAATTCTTCACCCGGGGTGGCATGACATCACCCAAAAACTCGTGACACTATAGGATATCCTTATATACCCTTTTTTTTTCGACATGGATCAGGTGCACTGTTCCATTTTTCCATTTACACTTTCTATTCTAGCATACTTTACATTTGTGTACTTTACATAGCATTTTTACATACATACATATTTGACTACTTGATCATTTTCTCTTTGTAGGTCAGTTGTATGAGAAACAAGTAGTCAAATTGGGGGCAACAACAACAACAACATCAAAATGACAACACACCATGACGGTACTCTCCATACAAACCATGTAGGTACACCACACACATATAGTAGCTACACACGCATTCTGCCCTAGGTTCACTCTCATCACTTATATTCACATTTTTCATCTTTAGAATCCACACTCCTCCATATTTTTATTTTATTCATTCCACACTTGAGTTTATTTCATCGATACTTTTTCTTCTACACTCTACAAGGTTATTAGGTACACATCTCTATCTACTTTATGTTATCGAGATATCCACTCACCAACATAAAGTGGGGAAATGTAGACACAAATATTACACATTAGAAAATATTTAGCCAGTCTTATACTACTATTTATAAGGCTCTCAAGTTTATAAAGTAATAATTAATCCCACCTTCCGGCCACCTTTTTCTTATCTTTTATTTTGTCTTTCCCACATATTTCCCGATACATATCAACCCATTTCATGACCTTTCCGACAATATATCCTTAAACTAGGGCACCCTAACCTATAATGGAGCACCCGAGGTGCCCGGTCCCATTCAAGCACCTCATTCTATACACAACCTCTTCCACTTATTATTGGGTCACTTCTAATTGTTGGTCATTCTTATCTTCTTCTCTCGATCGGCCTTATCAAGATTAATTACGAAATCAATCTTGAGAGCCCTATAAATATAAAGTTATCATATGTCATTGCACATTATCACTATTATCACCTCATCTAGGTTTACACCCATTGCATCACTTGCATCCACATAGTTCTATGCATTAAAGCTAGGATATCTACATCACACACTATATAGGGGAGGGATTCCATTCTATTCCATGCACACATATTCCTTAAATTTATATAGCTATTATTTCTCGCTACTTCATAAAGTTTGACAGCATGAGAGCACCCTAGGCACAACACACAAACACACACTAGAACTACATCGGGTTACGTAATGTATTGCATCACTTAGTGATAAGTCCACTAGCTTGGTGGTTGAGGTCATTCGACCCATTCATATGAATATTTTATTTTTCTAGGGTTGGATACTTCTCCTTGCATCATGGATCATTCCACAATACATCCAAAGAATCGGTGTGATAGACAAGAAGCAATCAAAGACACTTAGTGACCATACTAGATTCATATCCTGAGGATATACACTATTCTAAGCACCCAAACTACATACCAGGGCACCCCAAGGTGTCCGAATATACTCCCAGGTTCCTGTGTCATCTCAAATAGCCTAGATCTGCCCTTCACAAGGCCCCTGAGTGTTCATCTACACTGTCGACTTCTAGTTCCATATTTGCGAAAATCTATGATAGTCTCATGTTATCATTTGATTCTATTCCTTACTCTTTTCTTACACATTATGGTTTTATTTTATCTAGAGTAGTTTATTTACATTTATTTCATACTATTTTAGTTTATTTATAGTGTTTTAGTCCTCCTATTTAGATTAACATTAATACCCTAGTTATCCCCCTTAGACCATCTAGGAACACCAAATAATCCTTATTTTTTAATCATTTTGGTGAGCCTTACGTCTCTTTGACCACCTTATAAGAATTTTTCATTCCACCATGATGAATATCTCTATCAATGAATACCTATTCACCCACTTTGATTGGCTTCATCGTGTTCAAACCCTCTTTACTACTACTAACATTTCTCTTGACATACATCTTGAATCCTTGTATCACACATTTTCCAAAGCCTTTTTGAAAATATAGCATTCCAAGGAAAACCTCTCACTGAAATTCACCCTTTTGACAATGACCCACCACTTTACATCATGTCACGCATCTACAATGTTCTTATCAAGCATACTCTTAACGATAATGGCTCGAGCTTAATCATGTCGTATGTCCTTTCTCCATGCCATAGGTTTTTCTGATCATGACATTATCTCTTCATCCATTTCACTTTGAGCTTATGATGATTTTATTCATCTCGTGTCTAGGCCACGTTACCTTACCTTTAATTATAGGTCCGAACACCCTCCCTACTATTTTCTTCATCATTAATTTAATTGTCTCGTATAATTACTTGTTAGGTAGACCATGGCTCCACACCATGCAAGTTGTTGCTTCTAATATCCACCATTATGTCAAATTATTACATGAGCGTGTTGACTATACCATCTTCTCATATCATGATACATTCCAATATTGTGTCCATAACCCTCACACTAGCATTCATATTCCTCGTATTGACACTATCGATGAACCTCGACCTTTGGATGATCAACCACATTTAATGCCACTTGAGGGATATATTTGTTTACAAGATGCAATTTCACCCCCATCACTCATTCTACTACCACTTTGTAATTCCATGTCAACAACCCCCTCCTTCCATGAAAACTATCATCCCATTCTTGCCATTATTTCCCATGCACCCACCCTTCACATGTATACTCTTTATTCGTGACTCATTTTGGGACCATGTTCCATTTCATCCCACCCATAATGAAACCATATGTTCCTCTGCTAGCCTCATTCATCTTGGTTTCACTTTTGAGGACCTTCAACCTTCCACTCATGCTCCACATTTATACTATGGCTCTATCACTATTAGATATTCTTATGGTTTGCGTGTCTTCCATCTCCTCGTCTACTTACCAAGTACACCTTGTTCCATTCCACTCACATTAGGATATTCTTGGCTAACCTACATTGGTAGAACTTTAGACCCTAGTCATACTAACATTTCATTCCCTATGTCATTTGGTCGTGTCCTGTCTGCAAAAGTTCCTTACTTGGATACTCACCTAAATACACTCACTTTGGTATGCCCATGGTTTCCCACATCCCCCTTTCACTGATGAAGAATACGCTCTAGGCATGTATATTCTATGCTTTACCAGTTCATTACATGATCAACCTCACACTATAGCCTACCATGTTGTTAATCTTGAGTCATTTTACTTTGACCCAAAGGATGATGATCTCCTTAACGAGTTCACATAGCCTCTTCTCACACTAATTCTAGGGTAATATCACATGACATATTATTCCCCTCCTCTCTTCACATACTTTTACCCTTTTACATCCTACACTTACTCTCTATCATTTCACATCATCACATATCCACATATCCCTTCATGTCTTATCACACCCTCATTACCCGATGACACACCCTTATGCTTCGGTTCACACTTGACTATTGAGGGATTACCATTACACTTTGAACCCCACACACTACACTACCGGACCTATACATAAACATCCTACATCATCCTATACATACCTCATCTACAAGTCATTTCTACCCCATTTATATCATAGACAATACACTAGTCCTCATTATATGAGTCTAGTATTACATTACATACACACATTCCATATTTACACTAGGTCACATTATCTATGGGTCTAGCTTTACCTATGATTACTACATATTCTTTTACAATTATCCTCACACTTTCTCCATTCTACCGTGCATCTACACATCCTATTCACCTTTTGGTCACCTACACTACATTCTTCTATGTGGTGCACTCACCACCCTATGATGCACTCTAATGCATTGGTCCATACTCAACTGTCAAGGGTTTACCAATCAAATGGACCTTACCTATATGTGATATGTCATCATACCACATTAATTGTACTAGTGAAAATGCTCTAGGATATATTGTCACCCACGCTCCTCATCACATACCATAGTGGTATACACCTTAGGTTAAATTACCACTCTTTTCATCAATTACTCATTATCCTCTTACATCATATCATTATATATTCCATTATCCTATTCTATGTTATCCTATTACAACATCATTTCTCCTACTCATTAATTAGTGGTACATGCTTTAGGCTAAATCACCATCCTCTCCTTATTCATCACATAGTGGTCTACACTTAGTGCTAAAATCACCATTTTCCATTATCCACCTCCTACTTATCTACTCTTCATACGCCCTCATCACCCATTTCTTCATGACATACACTATAGACTACATCATCACCTTATTCTACCATCATTTAGTGATATACACTTAGGGATAAATCATCAATCACCCATTCAACAAGTCATGGTATATGCTTAGGCTATAGGGTCCACAGGCATCTTTCCATATATCTCCTTCCCATGCACTCTTTATGAAGTAATATATGCTTAGAGCTAATCATAACTCCTTTGATCAATAAATTCATGATGTATGCTTTGGCTATGAGGTTCACACACATATTCTCCCCATGTCACATTTCATCACCACTACACATACACATTCATCGCAACGCACGCACTAGACACAACCTACACTACTTGACCATTTCCCGATGATGCACTCTCATTTATGGTTCATTCTTGACTCTGAGAGGGGAAAAAATTAACATCACTGCATACACTTCCATGCACTCATGAAGCACATCACTCCTATCATGCCATCTTAAATTCCATTCCACCCATCCACAACATATTGTATTATCTTGGTAACATTTAAACTTGTTTACTAGTGTTTTTCATTCTCATTACATTACACATGTTAGATTATTATCATATATTTTATTATCATACACACATGCATGTTCACGTATTTATCTAGTGTGATCATAGATACAAGAAATTTACACGCGACATGGATTCTCACCTTCTACCCTTACTATATTGGTCGCTGGGGGCATCCACATTCATCTCATATAGGTTCTATTGTTTCATTTTTTCCTTAGCAACTTTTACTACTTACTTCTACACACTTTGACATATGGGTTTCCATTCTAACATGCTAATAGGTGTTCCATGTGCAAAACTTGATTTGCTATATTACATGTTTCATTGACTACATGTTTATTTTTACTTATCGTATTATTTACCATTGTTTGTGAGATTTTCCCTTTGCTTGTGTGCACACTTGACTATTGTTTGCGGCCATGATGGCCTTGCATTTCTTATGACATCATGAGTGATGTACCATATTTGAAACATAATTTATGTAGTCTCCTTGTTCTCTTTTATGTTTACACTACTATACTTAGTAGTATTTTACACTTATTTACATGCATGTGTTCATACTAACACTTGTATTGGCTATCCATCCTCTTTTATGTGTGATTTGGTATCTACCAAGCCCTTTCCTTTTCCCCCTATAGGGTATATTTATACAAGTTAGAGTGCGGTTGGTCCTCTTTGGGGCCACATTCTCCTTCCAGGGTCATCACATGTGCCCCCAAAGAGGGGGCATCATTAAGGGTTTCTACTAACACATCGTATCTACACCGGTTCACACACACAGTGAGTGATATCAACCTTGATCTAGGAACTCCATACACAACGTCCTTAAGAGGACATGGTGTCCTTCGAGAAATTTTGTGGAGTGGATATAGATGTTTCATTAAGTTGTGTACATATGAGAAAAAAAGATAAGGTAAAGGCGAGGAGGAATACCTATGATTATGTAGACGGTAGAAGGCGCGCATTCTTTATATTATCCAAACTGATCATAGAGAACTCCTTTTTGTCTAGGAAGGACTACCTATAGATTAAAAGGACCACAAAAGAGTATTAAATAGCATATGATAGTGGAATCCCTAGCGTATGATAGATCCAGAAAGTGTGGTGCTTCCTAGAGAGGCTATCAATCCACTATTTAATAACAATTTAATGTGAACAAGAAACTAAAATAAATAGATCTTGTTGTGATGTAATGATTTAGGCTTCTCATACACACAATACACTAGATTCAATGCTAAATAAAAAATGCAACACTAAATCTAATTAGAACTAAGGTTTTTTCAAAGTTAGGAAAGTCTGTCACATGTCAGTAAGGGTCTACGGCTGATTAGTTGAGGTCTCGGGTTGGTTTTGGATGAATGGAAGGATTGTTAGTATGAGAATATAAAATAACATAGAGACTAGTATTGGTTGGGTGACTGATACCGGTATGGGGATGAAACCGACGACAATCAAGGAACTAACGTCGATAGGGGAAATAGGTAGTAAACTATTAAAAATATGTTTTTAGGCTCTCTTTGATTTCGCAGAGGTGAGGGTACTATGATTTGGGTCATAATATTAGTAGAAGACTCATGAATACTAAGAAGGAGGTTAAAAGGGGTGAAGAGGCTTGGGGTGGTTGAATAGTGGGTTAGTGGGAAGAAGGTTATATACAGGTAACAAAAGAAATGAAATACTAAAAGAAGTAATAAATATACAATGGAATAAGCACAAATGATTAAAATCACAATACTTACTTGGTATTTTGCATATCTTGTGAGTGGATATGATTGATGGTTGATCGAGAGAAGAGGTTTTTAGTCTAGTTTTGTGGTAGTACAACATGTTTTCTCTCGTGATTATTCCAATGCTAGAAGGGTATCTCGGTTACTTGTCTTGCACTATGATTGTGTGTTTTTCATCTAGATGCAATAAATCTTAAGGATTCAAGCTTGAATGCAATAAGGCTCCAATAATTGAATGACCAACCTGTGTAAAGAGTTGTAAAATTGTATATAAAGGAACCGATGGCGTTAGGTAATCGGCACCGGATGAGAGTAAACCAAAGGTCGATTAGGTGAAATTATCTTTTTACCAATCATAGGCAAATCTTCCTAGATTTGGCATGCTTTCCAAGTTGGGTCCACTTAGGGAAGTGGATTTCACGTTAGAAAAGGTAGGAAGATCATATAATAAGTCTAGTTAGGTTTAGGAAGAAGTCTTAGTTAGCTAGGTCAAGTGGTGACTCAGTACTCGGGATCGATGACTTAGTGCCGAGAGTGATGACTCGATCATTATGAATTAAATGCCCCTGGAATGGATCCAGGTGATTTTTTCTAATGAGGTAGATGTGTGATGGTTAAATTAACTTAATTAAATTAATTAATAATGTGAGGGTGCTCATTAATTCAATTGTAAGTAATTAAATTAATATGAATGCAGGGTAAGGGGTCATGGTTAGGTGAATATGTTATGTTAATTAATTGAAGATGAATAAGGGAGTGTGACCCCAATTTGGTGTCTACATTTTCCCATTTATCACATAGCTTGCATAGATAAGTGATGCTTGTGATAAAAACATGAGGTTGTTTC
The DNA here is from genome assembly GCA_018340775.1 of Taxus wallichiana var. yunnanensis. Classification (NCBI taxonomy): domain Eukaryota; kingdom Viridiplantae; phylum Streptophyta; class Pinopsida; order Cupressales; family Taxaceae; genus Taxus; species Taxus wallichiana. The sequence continues at coordinate 556,419,839 of CM031237.1, forward strand.
CTCAAGTATGAGTGAAAGGTGGGTTGCCCTAAGTATGGGTGGAGGTGATCCCCCTCAAAACAGGAACCGATGAGGTGATTTATGAAGTTGGTGATTGGTTTGATAAATGGGTAAGTGATGAAAATGATCTTGGTTTGGGTAATAGGTGGAGGCATTCAAATGCATGCACACATATAAAATGTGACAAGGTACTAGGTTGAAGAGCGCGTAAACTCTACATCGTCAAAGGTCGATAAGTTTATCCAAACAAGGTTGATGTGATTTAGGTATCCAAGGAATAGGATACGGTCCTAAAACACAAATATTTTAGCTACATAAATGGGAATTAGGTGTATTCCAAAACACCAAAAGGTTTGGTCGAGATAAACAACACAACATTAGGAAAGGCAAGGTCATTAGGTGATTAGGACGAGTAGCGTTATCACAAGGTATAATGATTAAATGAATTCAAGTGTCAAATGAGCATAGGCGGGGTGGGTAAGAGGTAAGGCTATATGCAATGTCTTGGTAGATGTAACAACATGCACCGAATGACTAAGAAATTAGGTGATAGGTGTTTCACCTTTTTCTTAGATTGTTTCTTTGAAGTGTGGATGAAACAGATAGGGTAACGGGAATAGGAGGAATACCTGTTCAAATTTCAGTTGATGGGTTATTGTGTGCATATGACTTCTGAATCCACAGCTGATCGTGAGAGCTTCTTTTTGGATAGGAGGAACTACCTATAATGAAAACATGACCACCAGAAGAAATTAAACAATATGGGAAGTGAAGCGCCTAGCGTAAGCTAGATCCAGGAAGTATGATACTTCTTAGATGGTGTCAATCCTTTGTTTTAAACAAATTAATGTTGTATACAAAGTAAATCCTATTGTTATTTTGAAATGATTTAGGTATCTCACTTAAAACATAATAAGAAAATATATCTAATCTAACAAGCTAAGCTAGAATAGAATCCAAATGTCAAATGATTGGTTTTGGGTCTCTACAGGTCTAATAAATGTCTCGGGTAAGCCACAGGTGAATGAGGGTGAGGTAAAATTAGGTGGGTAGGTATTTGTTTAAGAGCTGTGTGGGAAAACACAGAGACCGGTGTTGGTCGGGGTGACCAACGGTGGTTAGGTATAATCGGGTGCAATTCATTATGAGATCTAGAAATGTTACATAACAGGGTTTTGGTCTCCTTTGTGATTGCACAAAGGATTTTGGGTTGGTCAGAGATGAGGTATTGGGTGACTGGAGTAGATTTTTGTGAGGTTTTAATGGGTCTATGGAGGTGAAAATGTTGGGGAAGGTCAATAGGGAGCAAGATAAACAATGGGTGGTAAAATAATGACGAAATGAAATAAACTAGAGAAGTATGACGTTATACTTACTTGGATTTCATTCCGGAGGTTTTTGTGTGAAGGATGGAGGTGCTTTGATGATGGGTTTGAAGGCTTCAAGTGATCACCAACTAAATAAAATCTTTCGCATGGTCTGCGCATGCACACTCCTCTTTTCTTGGATAGATCAGATCGTGGCTAGGATGGTTGTGCAGGAGAAGATGCTCAATCTCCTTCCTTGGATATGAGTTTTCACTTTGGAATTGGCTCTTTAAAGATGCGTTATCTATCTAAAATGTTTTCTTGCTTATCAAATTTCTTACTTCCAACTTCCAACTTCCAACCTTGAGAATAAGGTTGTTTTGGGTTAAAAGGGGTAAAGCGGTGGTCTGTCTTAGCTCAAGCAATCAACGGTTAGGGGTAACCGATGTTGATCAAGGCAAGATTTCATAGGTTTACTAAACTATGGAGATCCTCTTGATTTCCTTGGATCTCGTGTCATTATCCCATGGATTAGACTCGGAGCCTCTTATGAGCATGTAAGAATGTGGTTAGAGGGAATGTAGGCATTGATTTTTAGGGTTTTGGTAAGTCTTAGTTAGTTATGGGAACTTCTTGCTAAGAATAGGTATTAGGTTGAGTTAGCTTGGTGAGGTTTCTAAGTGAACTATATGTGTAGATATTATTTAAATAAGATATTTAAATAATAAATATAGTGATGATAAAGCATTAAATTAATATTAGAGGAGTGAAGGGGTTATGGCTAGGTAAATGTAATAAAGGGTGTTTATATGTCGAGGGACAAAAGAGGAGTGTGACCTAATTTTAGTGTCTACATATTTCCCCTTTTTGTTGCGTAGCTTGTATTCATAAGTGATGCTAACAAAAATAAGATGCGGTTGCCCCATGTGAGGGTGAAGGTGATCCCCCTCAACCAGAACCGACGAGGTAGCACCAGTGAAGCGGTGAGTGGTTTGATAAAAGGTAAATGTGAAGAAAAGGCAAGTGTGTATAGGGAAAAAGGAGTGAAAGGTATACTCAGGAAATCTAGGTAATGGGTCGGGGTCAAAGGTAGCAGAAGTCGAAGGCACGCACACGTATAAAGCTGCAAAGACGCTCTTTGGGTTGAAGAGCAGCAAAACTCTACATCATCTAAGGTCAATAGGTTTATCCAAACAAGGTTGAAGTGAATCCGGTATCCAAGGTATAGGATAATATTAGGAAGCACAATGTAGATTAGGTGTAGGAATGTTTAGGTATATTCGGTACACCAAAGGTAGGGTAAGGATAAACAATCACGGCAATAGGCTAGGTAAGGTCATTGGGCCAATCAACACAGGTAATGATGTGTCGTAAGGTATAGCAAACACATGAGGTCAAAGGTCACTAGCGATGGTCCAAGTCCAAATATCTAGGTCATGGCATGGGTAAGGCTGAGGTAGGGGTAAAATAATGAGTCCCCAAAGGAGGACAAATGGAGGTAGTAAATGATGAGGTCAGGAAAGGTAAGGTAATGGGTTGGGTAAAGGTATGGGGTAAAGAGAAAGGTAAAGGGGCAGGTAAAATGGAAAAGTAGGGAAGCAATGTGTAGGTAAGGGTGACAGATGGTGTTCATGGATAGCGACGTTAGTATAGGAAAACCGGTGACGGTTAGGTAGGGCACGAGACTCGATGTTGGTCTAGGAGAACCGACATTGGTTAGGTCGGGTTTGGTATAAAAACAAAAAAATCGTGTGCCGACATTTTCGAGATGATGGCCATGATGAGATAGGCATGTATTTTAAGATACACATTTATTGATTTATATGATGAGATTCATGGAATTTTTGATGTGTTAATATGTTTATGAGATATTGGTTTATGGCTTGTGTTAGATGAGATATAGATTTGTTACTTTGATATGGATGGAAATTAGGTGAGTAAGGCATGATGGAGTCGGGTTGGTTTACGTATGGATCGAGTCGGGTTGGTGTAGGGATGGATTGAGTCAGGTTATAGGCATGGATTGAGTTAGGTTATAGGCATGGATCGAGTTAGGTTTGGTAGGCATGGATTGAGTTAGGTTATAGGCATGGATCAAGTCAGGTTTGTGAGGCATGGATTGAGTCGGGTTATGGGCATGGTTGAGTCAAAGTTAGTTTAAGCATGGATCGAGTCAGGTTGGTTTATGATTCATTATTTTTTACAATGAATGATATTATGGGTCATATGTGAAATGTTGTATAATCTATGCATAGTGATGATAGAGAGGTGGTAGGTGTAATAAATGTATAAAATGGGAAGAAAATTGTTATGTATGTGGCTTAATTTCTAATTTTGTTAGAAAAGGGGAACTAAGTGAAATGTGGGGTAAATGGTGAGTTAGGCATGGTTGATGAATTGTTTAGGGTAGAGAATGACCGAGTTAAGCTCCAATGGCCCCGTGCCCTCGGATTGTTGCCTACATAGTCCCGGAAAAAAGGGACCTCAGGCCGATGTAGTTCTCCCATGAGCTAGGGAAGAATATGAGAATGATTTGGTAGGTTTTTGGGCATGTTGTGGGTTTAGGTTTAATAGGTGTGGGTAGATTATAGGTAAAATGATGTAGGTGAAGGTGATTATGGTGAAAGGGGAGGGCTACCCCAAAGGTAAGTGTCGAGGACCAAGTCCTGTATAAGGTAATCAAAATGTCAACAAAGATGGTTAAAAGATAAGAGGGTGGTGATAAAGCCACATGATTGGGTAGGATCAGACCGAGTAGATCATACCTAGGAGGGAGTGATGAACACAAGACCTAAAAGACATTGCATGATTAACATTTCTATGATGAAATTAGTCACAAGATCACTAAATGTTGAAAGTCCAAGATGTCCCTTAAGGTGATTTAGGAAATGAGAGTGGAAATGGTAAGGTGGGTGAAAGGTAGTTAATTGTATATGTTTGGTGATAGATCTTTTGGGAAAGAGGTGCGAGGTCACAATGGGCAAGTCCATGACTAAAAAGTGTTTTTGTTTTGATAGACTGATCGATGTGGGAAGTATATATGGGATAAATAATATAGTACTCCTTGAGGTCTTTGTGAAGCTGATCGATGCGGGAAGCTTCGGTTTCTATTGGTTTTTTTTTGAAAGCTTCACATAGCTATCCTTTGAGGGAGCTATATTTATAGTAGCAATTTGGTCGAGAGGAAGATGTCCTTTTGAGGGAATCATATTTTTTATTAGAATTTTGACTCAAGGAGTTTGGTCCCATTGGAGGTCTTTGAAATCATGGACAAGACCAAGGTGAAGGATAGGACTCTTGTTCAAAAGGCAAGGTGGAACGACCATGGGATCTCATCTAAAGATAGATGAAAAGTATCCATGAGAATCATGCTATGTGTAGTGCCATGGTACACATATTCAAGAGAAGATAACAAATGACAGGTACTCACAGTATTCTTGTTTAATCATTAGGGTGGTGTATGGAGTGGATAGTGCTCAATCGGACGAGCACGTAAAGAGACAAAGGGTGAGGTAGGACAACGATTCAATAATAGAATGGTCAAAGATGCAATGCATTAAGGGGCTCAGGTTCGGAGTTTACCCTCAAGTGAGGATAAACGATAGGCACCGATCCATAGGTATGAGTTACGATGTATGGTCAAGCCAATTAGCGGTGAATTTTCCCCATTTAATTTTTTCTGCTTTGGTTACATGTTGATTTTCTTTTAAGACAAGGTTTTCGACTTGGAAGGTTCATTCATGAACACATTTTTCATAAGTGTGTTTGATACGTTGTTGGTAAACTTGAAGGTGATCTAGAGCGTTAAGATGATGTTCATCTGATAACTCTAGTTTTGCTAAGCGGTCCTGATGAAATTCATCATCAATAAGCATGTCATGGAGAGAAATACGGAGTGAGGGGATCTAAACTTTGAGAGGCAGAATAACCTCCATACCGTAGACCAACGAAAAGGGTGTGGCTATAGTGGAAGTGCGAATACTAGTGCGCTATGCCCATAGGGCAAAAGGAATGTGCGTATGTCAATCCTTCCTAGTATTTTCAACCACTTTCATGAGAATTTTGTTGAGGGTTTTGTTAGTGGATTCGGCTTGGCCATTGGTTTGTGGGTAATAAGGTGATGAGAAACTAAGCTAAATGTCAAAAGCATAACAAAAGGTTCCCCAAGGGGTACTGAATGCGGTATTGTGTTGATCTTCTGGGACAAGAAAAATTTTGTTATAACCCAAGAAGCCATCCATGAGTATGAGCATTTCGTGCCTAGCAGTGAGGTCAACCAATTGATCAATACCGGGTAAGGGAAATTCATCTTTCGGGAAGGCTAGGTTGAGGTCACGGAAGTCCATGCAAATGCAGAGTCCTCATGTTGCTTTAGTAATAGGAACAATGTTCGAAACCCAATGAGGATGTTTAATGGGTAAGATGAAAAAAACAGAAAGAACGTGTTAAAGTTATTCTTTGATGAGAAGAGCAATGCAAGGGTACATTTTCCTCAGCTTTTGTTTGATAGGTTTGGCATCGGGAATGGTTACGATATTATGGACCACTATGGTGGGGTCAATATCGGGCATGTCTACATAAGACCAAGAAAAAGTGTGGTTATGATCTCAAAGAAAAGAAGTAATGGCTTCCTGCTCAATAGCATCTAAAGATTGTCATATCTTTAGGATGTGTGGGTCGTCCGAGTATGAATGTTGATTTCGATAGTCAATTCATTCAACATGGATTGTGTCTCAGAGGGTAATGACCGATGAATATATGAATCTTCTGCACCAAGGTAGGTGAGTATGGATTCATCATCCTGACATTGAACGATGTTAATGGTAGGTGTGTCATCTTCGATCATCTCAGGATATAGGAATGGGAAGGTGGAAGGGGCCTCGCCTTCACATTGATAAGTCAAAGCCCCCAAGGAAATGGTGTTATGAAAGAAAAAAAAGTTAGGAGGGATAGGTTGAGGATCCATCGACTCCATCATTGAGGGTGGTGATGAAGGTGGAAAAGATTTAGGGTCTTCAATGAGTTCAATGCGGGCATGTTTGGTAGGAGGTTCGGGGAAGCCGATACCACTACGGTCATTATGTTTGCGGGTGGTACATGGAATAATGTATGGTGGCCTTGCTCATAAAATCCAAAACCAAAACCCTTCCACACACAATGGTGTAGGAAGGTGTGGGAAAAACGGTGATTGGTAAGTGATTGGAAGTCAGTGGAAAATGGGTGGGGTTGTGATGGTGGTTCAGGTGTGTAAGTGGTAGTATCAAGTCCCCATAGGTGATACTAGTACGAAGATGAGGAGGACCATAAAGGAGGAATTATCCTATACGGTGATCATAGCGAGGGTGTTGGTGAAGGATTCCATACTTGTGTGGAGTAAGAAATGTGTTGACACTATATAGGTGGTACTCCCCAGTGAGGCATTGAAAAACACCTTCCAAGGGATCAGTGGTTGGTATATAGGTAGCTGGTATGGATGATGTGTTGGAGGTCGATGCGGAGGTGGAGTTAACAGATTGGGAAGTTGATGGGTCAGCCGTGGAGGTTATGGCAGTGGTAGGAATGGAGGAGGTATGTGTGGTAGAAGCGGTGGTCAGACTTGGTAGGTGGAGGTGTAGGTGAAGTGGTATTAGTTACGAAGGTAGATGGCTTGACAAGTATGAGCACATCATTGGGTCAGTAAATCATGTTACATGTTTTGAAAGGTGATGGGTCAGCTGGAATGGTATAAGTGTGTCCTTCATGTTCAAACTTTACACAATGATGCAAAGTGGAAGGAACGCAACCCATGACATGGATCTAAGGTCTACCAAGAAACAAGTTATATTGGAATTCCCCCTCCAAAACATAAAACAATTCAGAGCAGTGCATGGGGCCAACGTGAACATGAAGGATGACAATGCCTAGTGTAGAGGTGATAGCATCATTGAATGAACGCAACATAACTAGATGTTTGTGCATGTAATTGTCAGGTATGCACATTTGAGAAAATACATGGGATGAAATGATGTTAATGCTAACGCCTCCATCAATCATCACACGGCGTACCCATATGTCATCAATGTGGACAGAGATGAAGAGGGCTAGGTCCAAGTCATCATTTTGGTGTGGCACAATCTCCTCCTCTGAGAAGCTAAGGGAGGCCACTTGGTGAACAAGGTGAGGTGAGGATGAAGGTGGTAATTTGGTGAGAGAGGCTACATGATGGGGTGTGATGATGGAGGCTATGGGTGTAGGGTCATTAGGTAAAACCTCAATAGATTGAAGAACCTCCATGAGGGCTTGATAATGGGATTCCGAGGTTTGGATGAGGTCATATAAGGACATTTTGAGGGGAGATTGGTGTAATTGTTTGAGCATGGTGCGATGTGTGATGCCATTAGAAATGGGGTATGTGGGAAGTCTGTGGATAGTTATTTTAGGTATGGGTGTAGATGGTATGTTTGGTATAGGATTGGTTGGTGGGCTCAATTACCTTTTCTTTTCCCTTTTGTGCACGTGTAGTGACATGTATCATGTTTATTTAAGGGAAGTTGGCAAATGGAGAAGAGGGTAGGGTGAGTGGTATAATGACATGATGGGTAAAAACCTACTGGAGGAGAAAAACCTGTGAGGTAAATTTGGGTGCAATGACATTTGGGTGGTGGCGAGGCAAGTTCTCTGATGTGAACCATGTTAATTTAAAATCTTGAGGGTGGCTCTAGGATTTGTGAGGGTGGAGGTTGTGGTTGTTGAGTGGGTAATGTGGGAATGGGTGTTGGTGAAGCAGGGATCCTCGCCAAGAAGGTCATCGTCGTCAAATTTGGTTTCCAATGGAAACAATTGGATAAGGATGGCTTTCAAGGCCTTGTAGTTCTCCACATCATGCCCTAGTACACGATGTTATGCACAAATTTTAGTATCATAAAACCCTTTGGGTTTGGCTTTGAGGGGGGTTGTAAGGTCGATTGGTGGTAATGTGATAATGTGAAGTCTCGAGGAGGTTGGTTAAAATTTTGTCATAGGACCGCTTAGTGGATCACAATGGGAAGTGAATGTGGGTTTAGGTGTAGGTGTGGTTGGTTATCGGGAATTGTTTTTGGAAGAGTAGGAACAAGTCGAGCTATGAGTTTAGGCACCTATGTGGTTTGAGGTATCATCGGAGTTTTTTTGGGGTAGGGGTATAGTAGATGGATGGGTAGGAGGGTGTGGGGTTTTTTTGACTACCTTGTTGTGGGGTAGTGGGGTTTTATTTTTGGGTTGCACCTTCTTGGGTAAAGGTGATGTGGGTGTACAAGGTCTAGAAGGAAAAGTAGATGGAGGAAGAGGAAGAGTTACCCATGGGGATAATGGGGGTGATGTGAAGGTAGATGACACGGGTCATACTTGGGGTGTGAGGGACAATGAATAAAGTGTAGTGGGTAGTGAAGCGATAGCTGAAGGTATTGGAGGTATTAGTGGTAAAGAGACTACAGGTACAGGTATGATTTATGTTGTGTGCCTAGGAAGGTTAGAGTTTTGTGAGGAAGGAATGGGTTGTTGTGTTATTAGTTTATGGATAGGTGAAGGGTGCTTGACCATGTTGGGCAGCTGAGGTCTTAAGGTAGATGGGAAAAGTGTGGGTGTGATTGGTGTAGTCGGGGTATGAGGTCGATGAGTTTGTTTCTTTGGTTTGGGTGTTGGAGTAGGTGTGGTATTGACGTTGGAGGATGTAGCTAAATCCAATTTAATAGGTGGATGAGTAAGGCTGGTGGTCGGGGTGACCCCTAAAGTGGTAATAGGTTTAGTGGAGGTAAATGTTGTGGGTATGGGTTTGGGTTTAGGTATAGGTCAGGTTATGGGTAAGGGTGTGGTGTGAGTGCTAATGGGTATCGTGGAAGGGGTTGTGACAACAGTAGTTATATTTGGTTTGATGGGTGGAAATGTGTTTGGGTAGATAGTGGAGGTGTCATCGAGGGATCTTTGCATCTGTGTTGAGACAGGAAGTAAGAGGTGCCCCCATAATAAAGCCCTATCCACATAATCTAAGTGATGGGACAAACGTGAGAACGCACGTCCGTGCGTGGAGTTGGTGAGGACCTAATGGGAATTCTCATAAAATGTATCTTAGAGATGGGGAATTTGTAACATTCCCATTTTAAGACTTTAGAAAAAGGAAAAAAATTAGTAATGTTCCCTATTCTAAATACGTAATTTAGAACACACATTCCAAAAACAACCATTCTTATAATGAGATAACCATATACAACTATAATGACTTGGTAAATAACCGATCTATTCATGTTTAATATAAGTATTGAATACTTTTTGTATACTACGTATACTTGGTTCTCTTACCCTATTCTAGGTATTGAGTGATTTGTCTAAGGAACCTAACTGAATAGTTGTTACCAATATTCATCTACATCACGATCCTTAGACTAGGTGACATAGGACAATGCAACCAAGCAACTTGTGATACTTTGGCCAAAGATTTCTAACATACTATTCGTATTACTTATTCCTTGACGACATACTTGTCAATCCAGAATACATCCTTCACCCCACTCTATTGTTATCTAGAATGTCCTTTACTAACTTCCATCAAGTCCTCTTGCCAAGGTTTATCCTTAGTTCTTGGTTAACATCGTAGGCTATGATAGAAAGGAGTTCCCAAAGAATTAGGATAGATTGGCATAGTGGGTCAACCTAAATTAACCCCGTGTGCCAAGATACCCGAGTCTTAGAGGGCTACTTGTATCGCAACTACGCTACTAACCGATCCTGAGAGAAACTAAGTTCAAGTCCAAAGTGTGTAGATCTAGATGATCAATGTAGAAGGGTGTTGCCACATGTTAACTATAGTGTTGTATCCTCGAGAAGATCCTAATCTTCTCGAAGGTACAACCCTGCAGTCAGCATGTGCCAACATCCTACAGAATAGCCTCGTCGAGATATACATACCCTTAGGAGATTATTAAAGTTAATTAATTTGGATTCCTAAAGGTAGATTTCAGCAACCCTGCCCAGACTCAAATCCAACTCTCCCTAAGTTCTTTTCCTAATCAGGTTCCATTAACCCTTGCAGAACTTCCTTAAATTTAAGGTTACTTTCGATGTTTGTTAACGTTGGTTGAATAAACAACAACCAAGAAATAAGGACAACAACCCCTTAAGTTTCATTCAATGTGATTTAACTATTCAAGGAAGTGTAACAACCACCGAGGTTGTAACTTAGTAGACTTTATTACATGAAGTCTAATGATTGTATTCATATCTCCCTTTTTCTTACTTTTTAATAAGCAAGGAATATTCTTCCTCTTAAGTTCTAGGGTTTAACACCCCCTTTATGTCACTTACAAAGTTCATAGTTTTTATTGTAAGTTCATCACACGTTACTTTAAAAATATGAGTTGTTTAGATAAGAACATTGATTATCTCGCAACTTATTTAGTTGCTTCATGTTTAGGGATAATACTCTAATTCCCTTTTTCCTACTTATCCAAGAACACTCATTGAAACATATAAATAACATGAAGAACATCAACAGAATAGGATTCCATTTCTTTTGCAAAATTACGAGTTAATTTACAAAATCCATGCAAGTAAATTCTCATTCTACAATTCCTTTTCGAAGCTTATACATTTACAACTTATGCATTATAGACATATTGCATGATAGCAGCCTTCATTAAGAAGATAATAACTTTTCTTTTTCAATACAACTCAAGAACATATCAGAATTCTTCTCAAGAATCAACTTAGATCAGCTAATGAAACATATAAGTTTTTGCCTTCTTTTATCACTTACAAAGTCCATCTACAAAATTGCTAGCATGGGTCAGTTAATGAACTAAGAATGATAAGCACTAATCCCTAAAATGAAGTGCATTTCACTCATTGTTCCAATAAAAACAACCCTCCTTTAATGAACAACAAATAATTCATACTCCCTAAGCATAAGTAATATCAATAAAAGAAGAGCAATACTAAACAGGTTTAGTAAAAAGAAGAACAAAATATAATCTATAATACATGTCCTATAAATTAAAGTATAATTGATTCCATCAATTATCTTTACCAAACAACAAAACATAACATATCATTGTTTCCAATCTACCAAATATAATACAAGTCATATCTTTACTATAAGATACAGAAGTGTTTACAGCATATTCCCTCTTGGATGCTTCAACTAACTTTCAAGTAAAGAAGAAGAGAAAGCATTCCATTTTCCAAAGTACATAACCATCAACAAAGTTGAAATAGTGTATATCATGATTTAAATTGTTCCTTTAGAGTAACTCTACTTTAAAATTTAACAATTTAAGGTACTCATCAAAAATATCCACATGAAAGAAATCCAAGAAGAAGTGATGGATTAACAAATCAACAAAAGCTACAATTTCTTTTGCCAACCTAACTTCAATTTCATTCTACTTCATTTCAATCAAATGGCTAGTACACAAAACTAATAAACATTGATTTCAAAAACTATCTTCCTTTCTAAACCTTCCCATTACAATGCATGAATTCTACTTACCCTTATGAACAATGTAACAATGAAACTCGTACTAAAGTCCATGATTAAAGGTTCACAAAGTATTTTTAAAGGCCTAACATTTCGCACTCAACTAGAAAAGTCTCAAATAAGAAGAAGTCATGTTAACATTGCTCATTCTTAGAACCCTATACAATCAATAGTGAAGTTCCATTAAACCTTGATTATGCCATTAACTTTCCTTTTTAAACTCGAGAGAAAAAGTGAAGTTCAACACAATCGCAATCAATTTTAGATCATAATCAATCTTCCAAGACATAACATACATTTATTAGACCCAACAAGAGGTAAGAATCTAAGTAGTTGCTAACACTCAAGACTTCCCATTAGTTCAGGCAAAGTAGAACCATCTCAACGGTATGCCAATGCATCACTACAAGAACTATAAATTGGGTTTCCAATAAAATACAAGATCAAACATCAAAAATAATATGTACAGTCCAAGACTCATTTACAATTCTGAGCACAATGCAAAGCATAAACGTCATTGAAGGATCAAGACCATTCAAATACATGTAACCAAGTTAGGGTAACAACATGTTCCCTTAATAGTTTATTGAATAATCAAAAGACTATAATACCTGAACCAACACAACATTCTGAGTTTCTATTTCAATTAAAAACACCAAGTATTAAATGGTTTCATACGGTGATGCATCTCATTATCACAAACACAATTACATAATACACCATCACCATAAGACTAGACTGAATGCAATGAAATTGTTTACATATAGTTTGGAGTAAGAAGAAATGCTTCTATTCTCTGTTAGCATCCTTTCAAACCTATTTCCAAACTCAAACGGGATGTAATATGCTTGACAAATCTCAAACCGGATGAATCACAAGTCAGGTTCATAAAGAATCTCCAAAATCCATTAATGTGGTCATAAGAACAAGATTTCACAAGCACCATGCCAAAGATACTTCGAGTTAAAATCTAGTTTACCAAAATAACAAACACAAGTTCCAAATTCAATAATGTTCCAAAATCAATCAAGTTTTTGTAGGATAAAATACAAAACTAAACCATATACGGGTTTTCATGTGCAACAAGTTTCAACACTAAAGAAATAGAAAGGCCACAAAAGAAGTCAAAACCAACAACAATTTCAAACCACTAAAGAATCCAAATAGAGTTACCAGGTTTCATTCACATATGCACATTTCCTTGTGAAAAAGGCAATACAAAACAAGCTTCCAACAAAATCATGTAAAACACAGTTTCAAAACCCCAAAATACAAGTTTTACAAACCCGTAAACTAATTTACCAGATAAAGCATGATTGCACAGAACTCATCAGAGAAAAGTTGTTTTAATGAAAACACTTAGAGGAAAGTAAGATATTTTAACAGTTAGGGCCTATCATGCCTGATAGTGTCACTGTAAAATCAAAGAAGACTCTAGCTGAGCTCGCTTCTTCCCTTCTTCTCCACGAAAGATCAAACAACAAAATACTTCTTCCACAATGCCTCATATACTCTCCACAAAACAAAAAAATAGATTTGAAACCTCCAAAATAGCCATGCAGTGCATTTTAAACTATTGGTTTGAAAAACCAAAGCACATGAAGAGAGAAAATCAGAAAGCATGCAAAATGAAATAGCCAAACAAAAATCCATTTGGCATATGCCTACCATAGTAGATTTCGTGCTCATGAAACAAAGTTCATTAATTGCATTAATTCCATATCTCCCTCCCAATCTCCTTGTCACCTCCTACCAATTCTAGTGAGTTCCAAATCAAAAATAACATGTGTTTAAATTTCTAGTGATACTTCCACCTAGGCCTCCGCCAAACCAAACTAGCCCCATGCAAAATTTGGTAGTCCAGTAGGAATTAATAAACCTTATCATCTTCATAAATGCCTTAGGAACCATCGCCAATGTGCATGCGACCCCTTAGGTTCCCCTTCATGCCAATAACTTAGGATAGATTAATGGCTTAGGTTATATCTTAGGTAGGTTAAAGTTTATACCTTAGGATATAACAATAACAACTAACCCCCAACATAGGTCCTTAGAAATTGGGTTAGATAACTCCACATAGGTAAGTAATCAAAAATACAATAGCTTTTAGAAACTAGGTTAGATCGCTAAATAACCTTATAGTGTTAGGTTCTAGTTTTTATACCTAGCAACCCTTCTAACTCTTTAGTACCAGTTTAGGTTAGAAATAGAATTATATCAAGTAACATAGCTTAGGTAGAAATACTTTCACCTAGCTTAGGATTCCGTAAGTCAATCCTCAATAGGATCCTAGATATCTTTCTCCTGTGCTATGAACAATTGCATTCCCATCTTTATCAACAATGACCTGTCATGGTCGATCTTCAAGGACCCAAGCCAAACAACCTACTGAATGGAAGTGTGTTCACAGAATTCAAAGAACTTGCAACAACAAAGTTCAGTCCAGTGTGTAGATTAACTCATGGAATGTCGATTTTACCATTCATTCAATAGAGCAATTTTAAAACATTCCTTGGACCACTGAAATTGATCCAAGGATGATTCGGATAAAAGACAAGTTTACAACTCTTAAACCAGATTACAAACCACCTACCGAAGTGAAAAATGGATCCAGAGAAGTCATACAAGTCGATCAAAGGATCTTAAGAGAAGTAAAGACTTATCCATATCAAGCATGATTTCTAATAATCAAAAGAACATGTCCATTTAAGGAAAATCACATATCAACACTTGAATGCAAAGGATGAAAATAACAAAGTTAAGGGTGTTACATGCTTCCCTCCTAAAAAGAATCATCTTCCGATAATTACATCCTTTAACAAATTACATCAAGGATAGTCAATTCATTCACTTCTCTTATCTATGTCAAATATTTCAAAACCTTATAGTTTAAGAAATCGGTATTAAATAACTTTTTTATTCAAATCAAGTAAATATCTGCCCAAAAATGGCTTACTTAATGTCATTAAAGGATAAATTCATATAATTTATCAGTCAACAGATCTAATTTTGTTCAAATAGATATGGAAAAGTAGTTTTCATATCCTTCATATTCTCCCAAGTTGCACTCTCCTTGTTAAACTGGTCCCATTGGACCTTACATTGACTTATTTCTCTATTTCTTAAATGCAACTGGCGAGTTTCCAGCACTCAAGTGGGCTTAACCATGATTATTCCCAGGTCTTAGACCTGCAAGGAATTCCAATTTAACACATGTGATAAATCTAAAACATATTTCTTAAGCAAAGAAATATGGAAAACATCATGCATTCGTGACAAAGCAGGTGGTAGTGCTAAACGATAAGCTACAGGGTTGATTATTTCAACTATTTCAAAAGGTCCCACATAACATGGTGATAACTTGGCAGCCTTGCCAAAAGTTATGGAACTCTTTTTCGGTTTAACCCGAAGAAAAACCTTTTCTCCAAGTTCAAATTTCTTGTCAACCCGCTTTAAGTCAGCATAACTCTTTTGCCTATCTGTTGCTTCTTTCAAGCATTCACGAATCATTTTAACTTGTTGTTCCATTTCCGTAAGGATTTCAGGTCCAATTACCTCTCTATCCTCAATGTTATCCCAACTAATAGGGGTTCTGCATTTCCTTCCGTAAAGTGCCTCGAAAGGTGCCATCTTAAGAGAAGCATGATATGTATTATTGTATGCAAATTCAACTAATGGAAGGTACTCTTCCCACTTATACTACTGATCCATACAATACATCCATAACATATCCTCCAAAACTTGATTTACTCTTTTTCATTTTGTCCATCCATGTTTCGGATGATACGCAGAACTGAAATTCAATTTAGTTCCTAGATCTACGTTAAGCATTTGCCAAAACCTTGATGTCATTCTAGGGTCTCTATCAGATATGATTAATTTAGGTACTCCATGTAATATAAAAATTTTGTGTACAAATCTTTTAGCCAAAGTAAGAGAATCATCCTTTAGATTTCCAAATAATAAAATGAGCTACTTTGTTAGTTTTTCAACTACTACAAAATAACATCGTGCTTATTTTTGACATAGTCAATCCTTGTACAAAAACCATGCTTATTATCATTTTTATTGCGATATGCTATGAGGATACAATAAACTAGCTAGATGCATATGTTCCGCTTTTACTCGTTGACATTCAGAACAATGAGTCACAAAATCTATAACATCCTTTTTCATTCCTTTCTAGAAATATTGCTATTTTATATGAAGCATTTTTGTAATGCCACCCCAGAGAAAGGTGAATTGTGGAACTCTGTCAACAATTTCTTTCTCAAATCATTAGGTAAGGGTATGTATACTCTGTTTTCATATCGTAATATTCCCTCATTATCAAATTAAAAACCTTTATACTTTTCATCTTTTGGATCTATAGCAATCACATACTTTACTTGAAAGTAAGAATGATTCCATAGAACTTTTTACTTCATCCTTAAATTGATTTCTTAGTGTTATAAGAAAGAAATGTGCTTCCTACGACTTAGAGTGTCACCACTCTATTCTATTTTCCTTTAATGTAACTTATGTCAAAGTCATATTGAGACAAAAACTCTAACCACCTTCATGCTCTTGCATTGATTTTAAGTAAAAATATACTTTAGTCCAAGATGATGTTTTCAACTCAAATGGGTTTACTGCAAGATAATGCTCCAAACTTGAAATGAACTATGGCAGCAAGCTCTAAATCATGTGGAGCATAATTCAACTCATGTAACTTAATTTTTCTACTTTCATAAGCTATGACATGATCATTTTGTAACAAAATACCTCCAAGACCTTAGATGCATCTGTTACAACCATGAATTCATAGTGTCCATACCTTGTCCTAAAATCCATTTTATGAATGTCCTCTTCCTTAATTCATAATTGATGATATCCAAACCAAAGGTCTATCTTAGAATATATCGATGCTCCACACATCTGATCAAATAGATCATCAATTCTAGGAAGTGGGTATCTATTCTTCATTGTTACTTTGTTTAACATCCGTAATCAATACACAATCTCCGAGGGTTCCATTCTTCTTTTCACAAAAATCACTGGTGCTCCCCAAGGTGAAACACTTGGTCTAATCAAACCCTTAGAAAAAATTTCTTGTAACTGAGCCTTAAGCTCTACTAACTTTATGGTAGTCATTCGATAAGGTGCTTTAGAAATAGGTTTAGTACCTAGTTTGATTTCAATTGTGAAGTCAAACTCCCTTTTGGGTGGTAGTCCAGTAATTCTTCCGGAAACACGTCACCGTAGTTCTGTAACAGTAGATAATGTTTCAAGAAATCACTGTTTTCTTCCACAGATTCAGAAATTTTTACGCATATAAGGTCTGACTCTTATTTTTAGCCTTTTCAAGTTACATAGCTGACAATTTCCTAACTAAATTTCTCGTTTTACACCTTGAATCTCTGATGTTTTCTACGAGATCATCTAAACAACTAATATGTTTTTCAAAATAGTCTACCTTTTCTTTATGCTCTGCTAACCAATTTACACCTATGACTATATCATAAGATCCCAAAGGTGCTACATAGAGATCAACTTCTATGGAAAAGCTAGGTAAGTCAAGGACTGCCTCGAAAAGACACATACTAACCGTATGAAAAGAATTATTACCATAATGTATGAGTCCATGATTTATCCATTTTTCCATCTTTTTTCTTTAAAGTTTTGAAGCAAGTTTACTAGAAATAAAACATTCAAGTAGCTCTGTATCAAAAATAATAGTTACAGGTATACCAAATAACTTACCAGGAACTTCTATAGGTTTAACTTGCTTTTTAGCTTGCTTGTCAACCTACTACAGCATGTATCTTGTGCTGTTGATTACAATCATCCTTCTTCAAAGGGCATTGATTCATGTAATGATCTTTGCCATAGTTATAACAGCCTCCTACCGGTCCCTTTTTGGGCTCAGAATTATTCCCAACCTTGTAGTTATCATTTTGACCTCCATAGGGTTTTCACCCGTTATTTTTATTTCTAGCAAAATTGTTCCGTGCATTTCCAACATGCTTATTCATTGTTTTCTTCTTATTATTATTGGTTGGAAACTTACTTTTGTTACCAAAATTTTTCCATGGTCCTTTCTTAGGTGTAAGAGAAGCTAAAGAAGATTTTGGAACTTTCTTCCATACTTCTTCTTTGTGAGCTAGAAATAGCCTTTAATTTTTGTTCCTACCTTATGGATTTTTCAACAACCCCTTCCATAGTGGTTGGGCTATGAACATCAACCTCTCCCCCAATAATGGGATTCAACCCCATGATGAATTTTGTATCCTGAACTTCTCATCAGTTTGATACTGAGGTACATACTTGAGTAGTTTCATAAACTATTCCCAATACTCAGTTACAGTTAACTTCCCTTGAGCTAAGTTCTGAAATTCAGTCATTTTCTGATCATAATAAAGTTGTGGCAGCCATCGTTGCCTAAAATAACCTTTAAATTGATCCCAAGTGATGTTAGTTTCATCAATGTTTAGCTCAGCCTTCTACTTGTCCCACCATGAAGATGCTTCATGGGAAAGTTGATATGCTCTGTAAATAGCTTTGGTCTCTTTTGAGAAGTTCCTTATTACAAATTACTTATCCATCTCACTGAACCAATTCTCAGCTCCATCACCTAATGTGGTGCCATCAAACTTAGGTAGACTTATCCTTTTTATATCATTAGTGAGTTCAGTAGCCAACCTAGCCTTTTTGTTTTCTGGCTGGTCAGGCACATTAACATTGTTATTATCAACACCCATATTGGGGTTGTCCTCAAGAGGTGGCTGATTGTTATTGCCAGATTCTTCTTCCTCCTCATTACACATCACTTGTTTCTCAACCACAGTCAAGAAATCTCTTGTGTCCAAGAGGGCAATAAGGATCTCATCAAGTTTTTGGGCTATTGCTGCTCCTTCCTCAGGTGGAGCATTGTTCGCAACATTTCCTCTTATTCTAACCATTTTCTGTTACAAGAAAATTAAATTTTTTATCAGATTATGGACATAATAGGTCCAAGAGTTGTAACCTTCAGCTCTGATACCAAGATGTAACATTCCTATTTTAAGACTTTATAAACAAGGGAATTTTTTTAGTAATGTTCCCTATTCTAAATACGTAATTTAGAACACACATTCCAAAACAATCATTCTTATAATAGATAACCATATGCAAAACTGTAATGACTTAGTAAACTAACGATCTATTCATGTTTAATATAAGTATTGAATACTTTTCTATATACTACATATACTTGGTTCTCTTACCCTATTTTGGGTATTGAGTGATATGTAAGGAACCTAATTTGAATAGTTGTTACCAATATTCATCTCGCATCATAATCCTTAGACTAGGTGACATAGGACAATGCAATCCAACAACTTGCGATACTTTGGCCAAAGATTTCAAACATATTATTCGTATTACTTATTCCTTGATGGCATACTCATCAATCTGGAATACATCCTTCACCCCACTCTATTGTTATCTAGAATGTCCTTTACTAACTTCCATAAGTCCTCTTTCCCAAGGTTTATCCCTAGTTCTAGTTAACATCATAGGTTATGATAGGAAGGAGTTCTAAAGACTTAGGATAGATTGCCATCTTGGGTCAACCTAAGTCAACCCAATGTGCCAAGATACCTGAGTCCTAGAGGGCTACTTTGTATCGCAACTACGCTACTACCCAATCCTAGAGAGAAACTAAGTTCAAGTCCAAAGTGTGTAGATCTAAACAATCAATGCATAAGGGTGTTGCCACATGTCAACTATAGTGTTGTATCCTCGAGAAGATCCTAATCTTCTCGAAGGTACAACCTCCTGTAGTCATCATGTCCAAACATCCTATGAATGGAGCCTCGTCAAGATATACATACCCTTATGAGATTATTAAAGTTATTTAATTTGGATTCCTAAAGGTAGATTTTAGAAACCCTGCCCAGACTCAAATCCAACTCTCCCTAAGTTCTTTTCCTAATCAAGTTCCATTAACCCTTGCAGAACTTCCTTAAATTTAAGGTTGCTTTCGATGTTCGTTAACGTTGGCTGAACAAACAACCACCAAGAAATAAGGACAGCAACCCCTTAAGTTTCATTCAATGTGATTTAACTATTCAAGGAAGTGTAACAACCACCGAGGTTATAACTTAGTAGACTTTATTAAATGAAGTCTAATGATTGTATTCATATCTCCCTTTTTGCTTATTTTTTTAATAAGAGAGGAAGAGTCTTCCTCTTAAGTTCTAGGGTTTAACACCCCCTTTATGTCACCTACAAAGTTCATAGTTTTCATTGTAAGTTCATCACACGTTACTTTAAAAATATGAATTGTTTAGATAAGAACATTGATTATCTCTAACTGACTTATTTACTTGCTTCACGTTTAGGGATAATACTCTAATTCCCTTTTCCTACTTATCCAATAACACTCATTGAAACATATAAATAACATGAAGAACATCAACAGAATAGGATTCTATTTCTTTTGCAAAAGTACGAGTAATTTACATAATCCATGCAAGTAAAAATCACATTCTACAATTCCTTTTCGAAGCTTATACATTTACAACTTATGCATTATAGACATACTACATGACAACATCCTTCATTCAAAAGAGAATAACTTTTCTTTTTTAATACAACTTAAGAACAGATCAGAATTCTTCTCAAGAATCAACTTAGATCAGCCAATGAAACATATAAGTTTTTCCTTCTTTTATAACTTACGAAGTCCATCTACAAAAATTGATAGCACGGGTCAGTTCAATGAACTAATCATGATAAGCACTAATCCATAAAACGAAGTGCATTCCACTAATTGTTCCAATAAAAACAACCCTACTTTAATGAACAACAAGTAATTCATACTCCCTAAGCATAAGTAATATCAATAAAAAGAAGAGCAATACTAAACAAGTTTAGCAAAAAAGAAGAACAAAATATAATCTATAATACATGTCCTATAAATTAAAGTATAATTGATTCCATCAATTATCTTTACCAAACAACAAAACATAACATATCATTATTTCCAATCTACCAAATATAATACAACTCATATCTTTACTATAAGATATAGAAGTGTTTACAACATATTCCCTCTTGGATGCTTCAACTAACTTTCAAGTAAAGAAGAAGAGAAAGCATTCCATTTGCCAAAGTACATAACCATCAGCAAAGTTGAAACAGTGTATATCATGATTTAAATTGTTCCTTTAAAGTAACTCTACTTTAAAATTTAACAATTTAAGGTATTCATCAAAACAGATCCAAATGAAAGAAATCCAAGAAGAAGTGATGGATTAACAGTCAACAAAAAGCTACAATTTCTTTTGCCAACCTAACTTCAATTTCATTCTACTTCATTTTAGTCAAATGGCTAGTATACAAAACTAATAAACATTTATTTCAAAAACTATCTTCCTTTCTAAACCTTCCCATTACAATGCATGAATTCTACTTACCCTTATGAACAATGTAACAATGAAACTCATACTCCGTCCATGATCAGTAAAGGTTCACAGAGTATTTTTTAAAGGCCTAACATTCTCCCACTCAACTAGAAAAGTCTCAAATAAGAAGAAGTCATGTTAACATTGCTCATTCTTAGAACCCTATACAATCAACAGTGAAGTTCCATTAAACCTTACCATTAACTTTCCCTTTTTAAACTCTGAGAGAAAACAGTGAAGTTCAAACACAATCGCAATCAAGTTTAGATCGCAATCAATCTTCCAAGACATAACATACATTTATTAGACCCAACAAGAGGTAAGAATCTGAGTAGTTGCTAACACTCATGACTTCAAAAGCATCTAAGTATTAATTATTAGACCCAACCAAAGCAAAGTTGAAATAGTGTATATCATGATTTAAACTATTCCTTTAAAGTAACTCTACTTTAAAATTTAACAATTTAAGGTCTTGATCGAAATAGATCCAAATGAAAGAAATCCAAGAAGAAGTGATGGATTAACGATCAACAACAAGCTACAATTTCTTTTGCCAACCTAACTTAAATTTCATTCCACTTCATTTGATCAAATGGAAAGTATACAAGACTAATAAACACTTATTTTAAAAACTATCTTCCTTTCTAAACCTTCCCATTACAATGCATGAATTATACTTACCCTTAGGAACAATGTAACAATGAAACTCATACACGGTCCACGATCAGTAAAGGTTCACAGAGTATTTTTTAAAGGCCTAACATTCTCCCACTGAACCAAAATAGTCTCAAATAAGAAGAAGTCATGTTAACGTTGCTCATTCTTAGAACCCTATATAATCAACAGTGAAGTTCCATTAAACCTTACCATTAACTTTCCCTTTTAAACTCGAGAGAAAACAGTGAAGTTCAAACATAATCGCAATCAAGTTTAGATCGCAATCAATCTTCCAAGACATAACATACATTTATTAGACCCAACAAGAGGTAAGAATCTGAGTAGTTGCTAACACTCAAGACTTCCCAATAGTTTAGGAAAAGTAGAACCATCTCAATGGTATGCCAACGCATCACTACAAGAACTATAAATTGGGTTTCCAACAAAAGACAAGATCAAACATCAAAAATAATACATACATTCTAGGACTCATTTACAATTCCAAGTGCAATGCAAAGCATAAACATCATTGAAGGATCAAGACCATTCAAATACATGTAACCAAGTTAGGGTAACAACATGTTCCCTCAATAGTTTATAAATAATCAAAATACTATAATACCTGAACCAACACAACGTTCAGGTTTCTATTTCAATTAAAAACACCAAGTATTAAACGGTTTGTACAGTGATGCATCTCAATATCACAAACACAATTACATAATACACCAACACCATAAGACTAGACCGAATGCAATGAAACTGTTTACATATAGTTCAGAGTAAGAATAAATGCTTCCATTCTCCATTGACATCCTTTCAAACCTATTTCCAAACTCAAATGGGATGTAAGATGCTTGACTGAGCTCATACCAGAAGACTCACAAGTCAGGTTCATAAAGAATCTCCAAAAACCATTAATGTGGTCATAAGAACAAGATTTCACAAGCACCATGCCAAAGAGACTTTGAGTTACAGTCTAGTTTACCCAAAATAACAAACACAAGTTCTAAATTCAATATTGTTCCAAAATCAATCAAGTTTTTGTAGGATAAAATATAAAACTAAACCATATTTGGTTTTTCATGTGCATGCAAGTTTCAATAACAGTCCATGTTTTTCACAAGGATAAATACAAAAACCAAACTATATATGGTTTTTCCAATGCATGCAAACTTTGCTACAGTCAAAGTTTCCACAAGGTGATACAAAAACAACAAGCCATATACGAGTTTAATTCCCAGTTAATATAACTATGAAATAACACGTTAACACCATGGATCTAATAATATCTACAATGGTTCCATCCACCAAAACAAGTTTCCAATCAAAAATTTCAAACCAATTTTTGAGTTTCCATAAGAACTAGAGTTACTTACCAACTTGGGTATATGAAACACAACAAGTTTGCAACACTAAACTCAACGAATACAGATAGATCTCTGTAACGATTAAAGGCCACAAAATAAGTCAAAACCAACAACAATTTCAAACCACTGAAGAAGCCAAACAGAGTTACAGGTTTCATTCACATATGCACAGTTCCTTGTGAAAAAGGCAATGCAAAACAAGATTCCAATAGAATCATGTAAAACACAGTTTCAAAACCCCAAAATACAAGTTTTACAAAACCGTAAACTAATTTACCAGATAAATCATGATTGCACATAACTCATCAGAGAAAATTTGTTTTAATGAAAACACTTAGAGGAAAGCAAGAGATTTTAATAGTTAGGGCCTATCATGCCTGATAGTGTCGTTGTAAAATCAAAGAAGACTTCTAGCTGAGCTCGCTTCTTCCCTTCTTCTCCATGAAAGATCAAACAACAAAATACTTCTTCCACAATGCCTCATATACTCTCCATGAAACAAAAATAGATTTGAAACCTCCAAAATAGCCATGCAATGTAGTTTAAACTGCTGGTTCGAAAAACTAGAGCACATGAAGAGAGAAAATCGAAAGCATGCAAAATGAAATAGCCAAACAAAAATCCGTTGGCATGCCTACCAAAGTGGTTTGGGCTCATGAAACAAAGTTCATTAATTGCATTAATTCCATATCTCCCACCCAATCTCCTTGCCACCACCTGCCAAGTTTGGCGAGTTCCAAATCCAAAATAACATGTGTTTCCATTTCTAGTGATACTGCCACCTAGGCCTCCACCAACCAAACTAGCCCCTGCCAAAGTTGGCAGTCCATAGGAATTAATAAACCTTATCATCTTCATAAATGCCTTAGGAACCATTTCAATGTGCATGCAACCCCTTAGGTTCCTCTTCATGCCAATAACTTAAGATAGATTAATTTCTTAGGTTAGATCTTAGGTAGGTTAAAGTTTATACCTTAGGATATAAAAATAACCACTAACCCCCAACATAGGTCCTTAGCAATTAGGTTAGATAACTCCACATAGGTAAGTAATCAAAAATACAATAGCTTTTAGAAACTAGGTTAGATCACTAAATAACCTTGTAGTGTTAGGTTCTAGTTTTTATACCTAGCAACCCTTCTAACTCTTTAGTACCAATTTAGGTTAGAAACAGAATTGTATCAAGTAACATAGCTTAGGTAGGAAATAATTTCACCTATCTTAGGATTCCGTAAGTCAATCCTCAATAGGATCCTGGATATCTTTCTCCTGTGCTATGAATAGCTACATTCCCATCTTTATCAACAATGACCTGTCATGGTCGATCTTCAAGGACCCAAGCCAAACAACCTACTGAATGGAAGTGCATTCACATAGAAGTCAAAGAACTTGCAACAACAAAGTTCAATCCAGCGTGTAGCTTAACTCATGGAATGTTGATTTTACCATTCATTCAACAGAGTAGTTTTAAAACATTCCTTGGATCACTAAAATTGATCCAAGGATGAGTCGAATAAAAGACAAGTTTACAACTCTTAAACCAGATTACAAACCACCTACCAAAAGTGAAAAATGGATTCAGAGAAGTCATACTAGTTTGATCAAAGGATCTTAAGAGTAGAAAAGACTTATCCATATCAAGCATGATTTCCAATAATCAGAAGAACATATCCATATAAGGAAAATCACATATCAACACTTGAATACAAAGGAGGAAAATAACAACAGTTAAGGGTGTTACATAATTGGCCAGCTTCAGCTTCCATGGGTAAGAGAGCTGAAAATAGGTCTATTGGATTTTGGGTAGCCAATGGAGAGTGCTCGCCAAGAGGTAAAGGTATCTCCACTGGGTCTATGATGGGTGGAAGAGATGATGGGAGCTCCTCTATAAGTGGAGGAATGGATAGGTGCTCCTCTGTAGGTGGAGGAGGTGATGGGTGCTCCTTTGTGGGTGGAGGAGGTAATGGGAGCTCCTCTATGGGTGGAGGAGGTATGGTAGGTAAAGGTTCTCTAAGTGGTGAAGCTAGGGGTGAGATGGTCTCAATGTTAGCAGAAGACCCCTCCGTAGGTGATGTAGGAGATGAAAGGTGTTCCTCTATTGGTGAAGGAATGGTGGAGGT
The DNA here is from genome assembly GCA_018340775.1 of Taxus wallichiana var. yunnanensis. Taxonomy (NCBI): domain Eukaryota; kingdom Viridiplantae; phylum Streptophyta; class Pinopsida; order Cupressales; family Taxaceae; genus Taxus; species Taxus wallichiana. Next base: position 556,445,207 of record CM031237.1, read on the forward strand.
TGGTTTAGATGTGGAAGGAGGATTTTGGGCTAGGATTTCCTCTATGGAAGGGATGTGAGGTAATTGAGAGGTGACAAGTACCTCGTTAAATATTACATGAACCTCACGGGTATGGGTATCGTGAGTGGATGTCTCACCGGTTTGATTGGATGAAGGGGCATGATTGGGAAATGGTTTTTGAAGATTTGTAGATTTTGGTTAGGGGTGGCATTGGGATTATCCATAGTTAACTCACCTTTCTCGAGAATTTCTTGGATAATATTCTTGAAAGTGATGTAGTTTCCATCACTATGACCCTTCACTCGGTGATAGTTACAGAAATCATGCTCTTTATACCACGTGGGCATGGGGTGAGCAGGGTCAAAACCAGTGTGTGGTTTTATGGGTGGAAGGGTGATGGCTCCAGCTTTGATAAGATTTTCTAAGACAAAAGAGTAAGGTTCCCTAATTGGGGTATATTTTCACTACTCTTGTCTGAATCGAAAAGCCTGGACAGGTGATAGATTAGATGAGGGTGTATCTTGATTGGATGGATGAGCTGGGCCGGCCTTAAGTACCACTATGTTATGTTAGCCTTTGAATTACCCTTAGCCTTTGGAAGAACAAGAGGTTTCATTTGACTTGAATGCCGAATTCTTATTTCATAATTGGATTTTCTTCTCTTTGATGGCCTGAATCTCTAACTTTCATATCATAGTGAATGCCTCATCGAATGTTTAGAAATTTTAGACCTGCAAGTTTAGGGAGATATGTCTGGTGCAAGCTCATGTGAAGAGCTTGATGAGTTCATTTTGTGGCAGTTGGAAGGTAAGTTGGTTGATCAGGCTACACCAGTGAGTGAAAAAATATATGTGATTCATCCTTATCTTGATGTGTGGAATATAGATCGGTCATGGTAACCTTCTTGGAGATATTGATAGAGAAATGATCCAAGAAATCTTGGGCTACCTGATTGAATGAAAATATAGAGTGTTTTGGTAACCCACTATACCAATCTAATGTAGGTCCAGTGAGGGACATGGGAAAAGTTCTCAAAAGTAAGGCATCATCATGAGCAATCGAGATAACACCCATGTTTGAAGAAGTGCAAATGTTGTTGTGGGTATTTCTTGCTATTGAATCAGGTTGAATTTAGGCATTTCCCAATGCACAGGGTATGAACGGATAGGAATGGATGGGTGATTAGGCCCGTTGCAAATCTCGTCATAGGTGAGAGTGTTGCGAGAGCCGGAAACGGATGCCTCCAGTGTCTGCATCTTTTCCAACATTAATTTAATTAGGTCATTGGTGGGTTGTGATTATTGGATGCCTCCTATAGCGTGAGGAGGTTGGTTTTGGGCATATAATGGGGGTGGCATTCCAAGTGTATGGGGCTGCCATGTAAGGTGGTGGAGAAGAAGGAAATGAAATAGGGGGTACGTACCTAGAATGAATAATAGATGAAACAAGCGGTTGTTGGTAGTATGTATATGGGGGTGGAAGGGTCATGGTAACCCTAGTGGCAATAGGGGCTAATGATTGTGGAATGGAAAGAACCACATTCTGAAATGGGGTAGGAGTCACCGACACTAGAGGTGGGAATGTAGCTATAGGTATGTGTGAGACATTAGGGGTAGATGAGGTTGTGTTTGGGGTAGTCATCGAGGGTATGGTGGATGTAATGGGTGCCACAGAGGTAACAGACGTGGTAGTCATGGCGGGTATAGAACCTAACTATGAAATGACTGGAGGTAAGGTGGATGTGGGAAGCACGGAGCTAGATGGGGCCGATGTGGAAGTGGGTGCAAGATTCAAGGGGATATATATGGGCATGCCATATATCAACTGACCCAAGGTGTCTCAAGTGGACGATTGGGAGAGGTAAAAGCTGCAAGGCGACAGGGGTTCAGTCAAGGAGTCATGCGAACTCCTCATCTCTGGTAGTAATAGTAATAAATTTGGATGGGATCCATGGTTGGTGGTAAAATAGAAGGTGGTGAAGGACTAGGTGGGAGTGATTGCAATGGCGTGGAACACGAGGGTGCTTTCTTGTCTTCGGGTCAGCACCATGTGAACCAGTATTGATCGAGATAGGGCGCTTATCTCGTAAATGATACAGAGAATAGCAAGAACAGGTGAATCTGGTGATAAAAAAATGGATGAAGTAAAAAATGGTGGGTGGAATGTGAAACAGGCTAACCGATGTCGATTATGGAAAACTAACATTGGTCAAGGGTAATCGTTTCCGGTCATTGTAGAAAATGGACAGTGAGTAAATAGCAAGGCAGAAGGTAGAATCTGACAGGTACACCAAATCTAAAGATGTGTCAAATGTCAATGGGAAAAATGACAGTGAGATCTGTGGAAAGTGGAAGAAAGTGAAGTTAAAATGTCCTTTTGAGTAGGTTATCAAAAGGACCTAGAACTGACATTGGTTGGGTATAACCAATGGCGGTTAGAGGTAATCGATGATGGTTACTGTGAAATTGAAACAGTGATGAAAGAAAGTGGTTGTCAATTAAAATCTGATGTAGAATCAGACCTAGAATTCTAGAAATGATGATGATATGGCACAGACATACTCAGGTGAAGTCGGAATACACCAGCTATGATGAGGAGCATGCAAGGATGAACAAAAAAATTAGTGATGAATGTGATCTTTCACCTCAAAACACAAGCCAAGTAAAAACACTAAGAAAATGTGATCCTAGGAGTGCCCTTTCTATTATATTTGTTTAGCTTATGCTATTTAGGGACTGACACATGAATTGTGAAATAGAGTTTTTGGTGAGGATGGCTTCCTACAAAGAAGGAGATCTAAAAGGTGAGGTTTCAGGTATGTTATGTTGGGGATGGGCTTCACTCTGAAGTATGACTCGACAGAGCAGTGAGCTGGGTGCCCAATGTGTTGTGATTGTGTGATCACCTATAGCTTCTTCCAGGTAGGATGTTGTTTAAGAATGTATGTATTTTGAATTTTTGTGTGGTTTGGTAAGACTCAGAGAAAGAGAAAAGGATAGAAGTGTTTTTCTATGATTCATTTGTCAACCATCAACTGGTTATGACTTCCAGTGTATAGGTTGCCCTCAATTAATGTGAGCTAATGCAATAAAACAAAATGCAATGCACTTGTTTTAGACCCAAATGAAAATGTGAAATTGGATGACACAATAGGATGAAGAGGAAGAGGGATGCTCTTTCACTATAATACTGAGAAAACATGAAGAAATGATTCTTTTTAGTTACACCAAAAGAAAGGTTTCCTTTAGAAAGTAGAAAGAAGAGGTGGATTACCAGGGGAAGAAAATTAGTGTGTACACTTTTTAGTAGGAAAAAAACACACTTTTTTTCCTAGGAATGAAAGAAATGCAAGGAACCTCGGATGGGTCCCACCAAGGTGTGCCAAAATGTTTCACCTTTTTCTTAGATTGTTTCTTTGAAGTGTTGTGAAATAGATAGTGTGAGGCATAGGAGGAACACTGTTCAAATGTCAATTGATGGGTTGTTGCACGCGTATGACTTCCAAATCCATAGTTGATCATGAGAGCTTCCTTTTGGCTAGGAGGAACTACCTATAATGAAAACAAGACCACCAAAAGAAATTAAACAATATGGGCAGTGAACTACCTAGCGTAAGCTAGATCCGGGAAGTATGATACTTCCTAGATGGTTGTCAGTCCATTGTTTTAAACAAATTAATGTTGTAAACAAAGTAAATCCTATTGTTATTTTGAAATGATTTAGGTATCTCACTTAAAACACAATAAGAAAATAGATCTAATCTAACAGGCTAAGCTAGAATAGAATCAAAGGTCAAATGATTGGTTCTGGGTCTCTGCAGGTCTGATAAAGGTCTCGGGTAGGTCACAGGTGAATGAGGGTGAGGTGAAATTAGGTGGGTAGGTCTTTGTTTAAGGTTGTGTGGGAAAACACAGAGACCGATGTCGGTCAGGGGTGACCGATGGTGGTTAGGTATAACCGGTGCGATTATTGTGAGATCTGGAAATGTCACAGAACAGGGTTTTGGTCTCCTTTGTGATTACACAAAAGATTTTTTTTGGTCGGGATGAGGTATTGGGTGGCTGGAGTAGGATTTTGTGAGGTTTTAATGGGTATATGGAGGTGAAAATGTTGTAGAAGGTCAATAGGGAGCAAGATAAACAATGGGTGATAAAATAATGATGAAATGAAATAAACCAGAGAAGTATGATGTTATACTTACTTGGATTTCATTCCTGAAGGTCTATGTTTGAAGGATGGAGGTGTTGATGATGGGTTTGAAGGCTGCAAGTGATCACTAAGCGAAGAAAATATTCTGTATGGGCTGCATGCACACTCCTATTTACTTGGATAGATCATATCGTGGTTAGGATAGATGTGCAAGAGAATATGCTCAATCTCCTTCCTTGGATGTGAGTTTTCACTTTGGAATTGGCTCTCTAAAGATGTGTTTCGAGATGTGTTCTTACTCGTCAACTTTCTTACTTCCAAGTTCCAACTTCCAACTTCCGACTCCAACTTCTAACCTTGAGAATAAGGTTGTTTGGGTTAAAAGGGGTAACCGACGGCGGTCCATCTTAACCGGCGACGGTTAGGGGTAATCGATGTCGATCAAGGTGGGATTTCCTAGGTTTACTAAACTAGGGAGATCCTCCTGATTTCCTTGGATCTTGTGTCGTTATCCTGTGGATTAGACTCAGAGCCTCTTGTGAGCATGTGGGAATGTTGTTAGAGGGAATGTAGGCATTGATTTTTAGGGTTTGGGTAAGTCTTAGTTAGTTATGGGAACTGCTGATGCAAAATCAAGCACCCACGGACGTTGATCAGATTTCTAGGTTGATCACTCTAGCATCCAAAGTGTGATTGCACAACATTGAAACCTCTCTCTAAGTGTGGGACTCATAAAAATGAGAAAGGAATCTCCAGAGAAGGTTGGTTCCTCTTCCTAAACTACCTACCACAAGCTATTCCGGTGCGAGTAAGCTAATCTAATCTAATCTAATCTAGGACCATTGCAAGAGAGAGAGAGAGAGAGAGAGAGAGGGAAAAATAGAGCCTACACTAAAACGGTGATACACTAGAGAAGGAAAATGTTGAACATCTATCAAAGCGCCATGGAACAAAGAGAGGTGAGTGATGGGAAGGATGGACAGATGCATCACGAGGCCCGAGGATAGATTTCACACGAGAAAATGTCCCAAAACTCCATGAACACATCTCCGGACTGTAATGAACATTCAAAGTGCAAAATACCTGCAATGAAGAGAGGCAAGAAGAAAACAAGAAAAAATGAGCAAGGATGGACAGATGCATCACAAAACATGTTTTTGTTGCTTCAGAAGTTTGCACAGAACATCATTTCAATAGTAAAAGGGCAAAAAAGCCATTACAGAGCAGGGGAGGAGGTTCGAACTCCATTTTCAACCCTGGAGAAGAAAAGAAGGGAGGGGCGAGCTGAAAAGATGAACCCTAGAAAGAAGCCCCTCCTTACAATTTATAGGAAGAATGAGAGAGGGAGAAGAGAGGAATTCAAAATCTACCCCAACCACCTCCAGATTGCATTTAATTTATCTCATTATGGTGGTAGGTGAGAACCCCAACAAACTCAAAATATGGCGAACTGTATTTTGCATTTTTAAGAACTTGTTCCCACCCAATTAAATATATCTAGTTGTAGTTAGACAGAGGACCTCATAAGCTTTCCGAAAATTCCAACCTTGCGTGAATCCAAGCTCCCAGTCAAAAGTTATGGCCATCGAATATCGCTGTGGTTTGCTTCTGTCAACGCTCGAATGTTGTGTCTCTTGAAGGTGTGCCATAGGTGCATCCGTATTCATGTCGACATACCCTTACGTGTGCAAGGCATGAATTCTGTCATGTCGACATCGTGTCATGCACCATTTCCATGTGCCAAGGCACAACTTTTACCCTGTCGACACCTGTGTCATGTGCCATTTCCGTGCGCCAAGGTGCAACTTTTACACCTGTCGACACTCTGTGTCATGCGCCATTTCCATGTGCCAAGGTGTAACTTTTACCCTGTCGACACTCTGTGTCATGCGCCATTTCCATGTGCCAAGGCACAACTTTTACCCTGTCGACACTTTGTGTCATGCGCCATTTACCTGCGCGCCTTAGCGCATCTATCTTCATGTCGACATCCATTTTCATGCGCCTTTCCATGTGCCAAGGCACAAATTTTACCCTATCGACGCTTCGTGTCATGCGCCCTTTACCTACGCCTTGGTGCATCTATCTTCATGTCGACATCCATTTTCATGTGCCCTTTACCTGCACCTTGGCGCATCTATCTTCATGTCGACATCCATTTTCATGCGCCCTTTACCTGTGCCTTTTGAATGTCAGGGATTTGAGCTTCTTTGATTTCTATATTCTCCTGTTTGTCTATATCGACCGGGGGAGATATTTACAACAAGAACTTCTAAGAATAGGTCTTAGGTTGAGTTAGCTTGGTGAGGTGTCTAAGTGAACTATATGTGTAGATATCATTTAAATAAGATATTTAAATAATAAATATAGTGAGGATAAATCATTTATTTAATTAAATTAATATTAGTGGGGTAAAGGGGGTCGTGGCTAGGTAAATGTAATAAAGGGTGCTTATATGTCGAGAGGAAAAATGGGAGTGTGACCTAATTTTAGTGTCTACAATAGGTAATTAGGTAATTAGTTTGAGTAAAGAAGACTAGGTGTAAAAAGGGGTGAGACAAAAAGGGTTCGGGTAATCAAATGTGATGATAAGTGGTATATTAGGGTCAAACGGGCTAAGCATCTTGGTCAAGGGAACCGATTCGGTCAAGGTAAACCGACCACAGTGCACTAGGGTATGTGACCAATACCTTTCAAGTTAAACTCATATCGGTCAAGTGTATTTGGGATAAAAAAGGTAAAATCTATGTTTTATAAATTCATTTGTGCTTTTTCTATTTGTGGAAAATAATGAGAAGATAGGTGTTTGGTCGTTTGACATAGTGAAATTGATAGAGGTACTATCTAGGCTGAGTTAGATTATTTGTGAGTGGACCCAAGAGATCACGTGGAGCACCGTGATTGGCTGGAGGGATGACAAGTTGATTTAGGCATGGTAGATGTAGGAGAAGGTGTTGGAGGACCTCCAGTTCGGTGACCCGAGGTTCCACCGAGGAGGTGGCACCTATCAAGGTAGGAATCCATCCTCATTGTTTATTTTAATTTAATATTTGAGGTAAAAAGAAGAAAATGGGGTTTGAAATTGAAATTTGAAATTCGGTTTAAAATGAAGGAATTTGGGTAAGGGGAGGATGGAATGTAGACTAAATAGGTAGGAAAATGAATGGGGGTGGGGTTTAAATGGTTTTGGGGTAGAGTATAGCATGTTTTTGAAAAAAATTCAAAGTTGGGAGCGTGGTGGTTTAGCTTTGGGGCCAAACTAGAGAGACCGATGTTGGTCGAAGCGGCCAACATCGGTTAGCATGTCAATGTTCATGGGTAAAATTGGTGACTAGTACCATTTATGGTGACCAGTGCCGATCATTGTGAAAAGTGTTAAAACAAAATTTAATGGGTGGGGAAGGTAAAATGGTAAGGCAAGGGTGAGATAGGTGTAGGTTAGGTAAAAATAGAATATAATAGGGTTGAGGTGAGGCATGATGAAGTAGGTAGGTTATGGGTAATGTGTTGAATGGTAAAAGATGTAGGGTAGAAATGTGAAGTGAGGAACATAGTGAATAAAATAGGTTAGGGAAAATAGGTGAAGTGTGAAGAGTGAAGAGTGTGAACATTGGGTAGCCTATGAAAGGAATAGGTAAGGAGTGGGTTGGGTCGGGTGTGGTGTAATAGAGTACTGATAGAATTGTTTGATTAACATGGTTGAGTGGTGATGCAGGTGAGGTAGCAACTCACTATGTGAGATCGGGTGCCACCATTATTAGTACAGATGTGACCCAATGTCACGGAGGATGAGTGGGACCACATGAGAGATGTGGGACTTGTGGTTGTGTGGTGATACAGGTGTATCATTCAAGATCATAGTATAATGTTTATGCTCATCGATATATGGGACATAGAGACCAATACCTTCCATCTACCCATCGGCAAGATGACTATCATGGTGGACGATGTGTACAAGATTATGCGGTTATCGATTGTGGGAGATCTTGTATATCAGATTTCATCAAATGCAGTAATGGATCGATGGTGGCGTATTTGGTGATGTAGTGGGTGGCGGTATGTATTGTTTATGGAGCCATATACATTGGACATCCGCGAGAGACCCATTTTGCGTGCATGATGATAGTGCCAGTTGGATGTTATGCATTTCCTAACTCAGAGGGCATTCCATTTCCTGAATAGTGATGGAGGTGTTACAAGATATGATTGAGGAGCGGGTTTTTTTATGTGGGTGCGGAAAAATTTTGTTTAGTTATATAGGGATTATTGGGCTTATTAGAGGATGCAGTGTTATGGTATTTTTGTACATATTTATGACATTATTGGGCTTATGATCTCATCATGATTGTGTTCCCACAGGGACTTATTATAGTGGATTGGCATCATTTTCAGATGATATAATGTTACAAGTGATGGTTGGCGATAGGGGTGCATCAACGAGTTGAATATGATGCACGTGATGTGACTTACTATAGATGAGATTTAGAGGGTTTATACGAGATGGATATAATATGGTAACACTATGTTGGTTTTCCTACTTACAAAGGCATGGAACATGAGTTGAAGGGCATATAGGTTATTATATGGATATAGGGGAGACATGCCAATGAGCATGAGATGATTCTAGTGGATAGAGTCGATAGTAGTTCGGACTACGGCGGGATGTGCCTCCACCATTCCCTCAATATCGCAGAGATGATGTGAAGAGACCTTTGTCTCCACCACATCCAACACATCCTACAAGGTAGGATGAGTAGGTGGTAGCAGGAGGATAGATGATGTTAGTTTGATAGATGATTACACATGTTGGTGGGCAGCCCACTTACGGGCGTTCATTGTGACCGAGTCAGACATACTTTTCTATAGTTATAGTTTAGAGAGATGCCTTATAGGGCGAGGTGATTACTTTAGGGTACATTTGACAACGGCAAGCAAGCATAGGTAACCACCCTAAAAGGATAGGTAATAGCATTATAGGGTTAGCTAGTAGCATCCCAAGCATAGGCTCCTACATAGGCACCCACACAAGCTCCCACAGGGGATAGAGCACAGTAGCGATCTTGCTACATGCATAGGTTATAGGTTTACTGGGGTCAATCGGATCCGTAGTGCAAGCACAAGTTGTGACATTACAGGTGCAGATAACCACACAGGTACAAGTATGGGCTCCAGAATAGGGTCTTGTTATATAGGTAGGAGGACATGGGCCATTGGTACATGGGTAAAGGCCATTACTATTAGGGTAGGGTTCATAGGTTAGAGATAGGGTGATGGCACCACCTTAGAAAATATCAATAGCTAGATTCAAGGATGCCCCTGCATGAGGCTCGGTATTATCAAGATCATTTAACCACATCCAGTATTGAGGTTTCATCATACACGAGCATAGCATCCATCGGGAAGCTGACCAAAAGACTCGTAGCACTAGCACTATAGGTAGTCATCGGTCTCATAAACATGATGAGAGGGAGGTGATGAGTGTACGTGCACTGAGACCAGATGAGGGCACAGGGGAGATGATGGTTTGGAGGATAACTTGAGGATGAGAGGATGATACAAGTGAGAGCATAGGTAAGGGCCCTATATATGGGGGGTGATGCAAGATTATAGGTGATATTGCATTTTGATTTTTGATATATATCTTGGCCTACGTGCCAAAGATGCAAGATTATATATGAGAGTTTTAAGACACTCGTATTATTTATATTTTGGATATATATATATATATATATATATATATATATATATATATATTGATACATAGACACTCCCATTATATAGTTGATGATGATTTGGAGTGATTGTGTATTTGGTTTCATTTCCATTGTATTGTTATTTGTGGAAACTATGTGAGTTAGGCATAGTTGATTTAGGTCGTTTCGGCATGTGAGTCTTGGTTGAATGTAGAAGATTTAAGCATGATGGATTCTTGGTTGAATGTATAAGGTTTAGGCATGATGGAGTCCAAATTGGGTAAGTTTTGTTAGGATGGCATTTAGGGTGTGTTAGGTATGATTGGATCTAAAGTGTAGGCATGGTGAGTCAAAAAAATTCAAGTTACTATTTTTATGGAAATTATGTGTTCTTGATATGGTGTGGTTTTAATTTACGAGTAATTGATATTTATAGAAATATATATGGATTTTGTATGATGTGATGGATTGTTTTATCATGGTAAGTATGATGAAATGATGTTAGTTTAGTTTGGTTATATGTTAATTTTTAGGTTAATGTGTAGATGGAAGCTAACTAGGCTATGATGTATGTGTAAAAGGGGGAAATGGGTACGAAAAAGAGTGGCTAAGCTAACCTCTAAGGGCCCCATTACCTCAAAGTGCTACTTACATAGCATTGGTGAAAAGGGTCCTCGGTGATGTAGTTCTCACATACGATAGGGAAGAGTATGATGAGGTAGATGGGTAGATTGGTTGGTTGAGGAATGATTGAGTCTAGGTCATTTAGGTATGGTTGATTCTAGGTCATTTAGGTATGGTTGAGTCTAGCTCATTTAGGTTTGGTTTATTCTAAGTCATTTAGGCATGGTTGAGTGTAGGTGATAATAGAGGAAATCCCAAAAAGTAAGTATCGAAGGTCTAGTCCTGTGTAGCGAGAATCAATAAGTAAGAAAAGAGGTGAATGGTAAAAGAGGTGAAATGCTTTAGAATTTGCAAGGACCATAATGAGCATACCAAAGATGGGATTATGAACTTAAACCTCAAAAGGAAGTGCATGATTTCTTGCTTTAAGGGTGAAAAAAGTTACATGATCACGAAATGTCACATTTGGAGTGTTGGTATCAAGTTTTAATCTCCTTCACAACAGAAACAGCATCATGAACTTACACAAGACACTCAAGGATATATAGATGGTTTGTATGTCATTTATAGCTGGGGATCACACCTATCTACTTGTTCGCATTCAAGATTTGAGGAATTGGATAACACCTTCATAAGGTTTTTGATCTAACCCTCACTATTTTAGGTTGTGCCTATCAACCAAGGCAAGAGAACCTATATTGCAGCCCCTATATGGTAAGGAGATGGAGATGTCCTTGTGTTTTTCATATGATATGGAAGAGGCTTTGTGAAAACATGATCAAGTATCCATTATCCAAACTCAAAGGAGTTGTCACTACTAAATGATGGAAATGTTCTCAAAACAAAGCTAGAGCTGCTAAAGACATGATAAAACCCTGATCAACTTTGTGCATTTTAGTGAAAGGATTGAATTCTTTTGTGGAAACACAATGCAAATGTAGGGGTATTATAGGTAGGATGAGTTAGTTTAAAATGAAATTATGATGAGAGATGTTGGGACAAGAGTAGCTAGAAATCATCACCTTCTTTGGGAAACTTTGCAAATGAATTACAACACCTAAACAAAGCAGAGATGTTTCAATGAATTTGAAGTGCTCTTTCAACCAGTATGTGTGCACACATGGATGCCCAAATCTACACTATTCCATAAAAATTTGATAACCTACCACAAAGGCTTGAAGAAAAATATCAATGAAGCATTTAAAAACCCTTGTTAGATCATGACCTAAGGTACACCCAAAGGTTTATAAACACCCTCAATTTACAAGGAAGGTAAAAATAATTTAAATTTGTTTATCTTCACTCAAATGAATGCTCTTCTGAATGGAAGATTGCAGATGCCTTCAAACCCTCTACAATAAATGAGACCATGTATGACCAATAAAGATCCCAAACACAAGATTGCAACATGAGCATGAAACATAAATTGAAAACATACTGAAATACAAGTGTATGCAAGCTTTGCCAAGAGATAAAACCAGTTAATCCAAGGATTTGATCAAATATATCAGCAAGGGAATGTTATTTAAACAATCTCAAAGCTTTTTGATGGCTTTACAACTGAAACCAACTCAACATGATGAACATTTGATGCAAGCAGAAATCAAAATGGCTCTCAGGTAGTTTCTCCAAAAGAAAATGGACTTCTTCCAGTTTTTCTTTTGAAAATTCTTCTCTTTGTCCAAAATTTTCAACAGCCCCTCTATAAAATGCCTCCAAAATACATCATATACCCTCTTCCATCTTGGATCCTTGCATCCCAAGCAAATAATATGCCAAAGGGATCAAATTTGTTACACAATTCTTATCCATTTCATGAAAATGACATCAAACTGTAAAACAGCTCGCATATTACCAGGGATGCACAAATATTTTAAAATATTACATGAAATCAGATCCTCATCCATCCCAGGGTCATGTTTTTGGCATTCCACCATGCCAGCATGCATTTGCAATCATTTTCTACCTTTTTCCCTCATCATTTTAACTCTGCAACTTTTCATTTTTTACCTTTCACATGTTTACACGGGATGAGAAAAGTATTTGATGAAAAACACTATAGTGCCAAATCATCTCAAATAAATGATGACATTGTGTTTAGAAGGCGAGGGGATGCAGATTCATATAAAATTTCATGTGATTTGGTGCAAAAATGACGATTCCACACTTCTTGGAGCTTCCATGGTGCCCAAAAATGAAATTACAGTGTTGTTGATTAAAATCAACTTTAAAATTCCGCACTCCACGTGTCAGATGAGATCTTGAATATTATCCCTTTTTGTCTTTGGATGGGGTGGGACACGTGTCCAAATACCATTGGACCAGGCCTTTGCCTTCAAAAATTCATTTCAAACCTATTTTGACTTCGGGAAAATTTTGAACATTTTCCCGCATGATGCCCCCAAATGCGCCACGTGTCCTCACGTGGGCCCCCACCAAAACCGCGGGCCAATTTGATGAATTTTTCCAAATTTTTGAGAAAAGGAAAATTTTCTCAAAATTCTCCGCGGGCCCGAACACCCACTCACTCCTCTGCCACGTGGCGGTCTCCCATTCGCTGCAGAGACGACCCATCCAATTTGCCTTCATTCCTCTGCAAGAACAAAATCCCTGGCGGGCTCGTGCTCTCTTTTTTGACATTTGAAAAATGCCACGTGTCACCTTTGGATTAGTTGCGGGGAAAAACCTCCAATTTTTCTTGTCACTCCCCAGCGGATCCATTTTTGACTTTGAGATTTTTGCCCAAAATTTGTAAAATTTTGAAACTTCCCGCCACCCGAACCTCCACCACCTTTTGGACATGTGTTCAAAAATGATTGGCTATGGAGCCAATCCTCATTTTTTCCATTTATACCAAGGGAAAAAATTCACAAAAACTTTCCTCGGCCCCATTAACATTTCTCCTCCCGGACACGTGTCTCCTCCTACTCGTTGCGGGCCTTCGGGAAAAAAATTTAATTTTGGCATTTTGAAGTTAAAACTTCAAAGTCTTTTAAAACTTCCGCCCCCCCGACATGGCCTTTCCTAGACACGTGTCCACTTCTCATTGGGTGCGGGCATATTTTTCAATTTTTTCCCCTAGCAATTTGAAGCCAAAAAACTTCAAATTTTTCCAAGTCCCTGCTTTTTCAGTTCGACCTCCTTGCATACGTGTCACTTTCCTATTCACCACGGGACTTTGGGTAGAAATTTAAACCTTGAGAAATTTGCAAAAATGAAGGCAAAATTTTTAAGTGACCTCCACCACCGCCTAACCCTCCTGGACACGTGTCACCTTCCCATTGGGCATGGGCTCACGGGCCAAATTTTTCCCCGACACCTTGAGCCAAAAACATCAAAATTTTCCCAAGTCCTTCGCCATCCACCTAGCCCTCCTGTGCCACGTGTCATCATGCCATTCACTGTGGGCCTTCAGGAAAAAATTTGATTTTGAGAAATTTTCCAAAATGGAAGAAAATTTCCTAAGTGCAGCCCACCACCTGCCGATCCATCAACCAATCAAATCATGCCACGTAGGCACACCATTGTAACACTACGGGGCGCGTTCAAAAATTTTCCTTTTGCAAAAACTCAAAATGACAAGTTAGCAATGTTTTTCCCACATATCCCGACCAATGAGAGCCTGCCACATCAACATAAACATTGCAATGATAAATTTGATGGGTAGAACATGCCCGTATGCCCGTCAAAATGCAAAAACATAGGGGATGCCTCTGAAATCAAATTTTTCACAAGGAAGGCAGATTTTTCAGTTTTGAATCCAATGAAACATGATTTGATAATGATTTAGGCATGGGGATTAGGATTTTAACAACAAATAACTCGATTTGATCAATTTCAAATTTTTCACTATTAGGGCAAGGAAAAAATAACACAGCCCGTGTAAATGAAAAAATTAGGGCACAATAAAGGGGAAACTTGGATTTTGCTTCAATTTAGGGAAATATGAGGGCACTTTCAATGCATTCAAATGGAAAACATGAATTACAGGCCACCAGATAGAACAAATGAATGTTTTGGAGCAAAAATGGAACATGGAAATTAAGGCAAAATGTGCAAACTCAGAATTTGCACCAACATTGGCTCCTTCTTGGGGATGGGCACTCCCAGTGAGTGCCACAAGATCACAACATAGACCAAGTGCCAAAATCCATTGGGCAAGGAGTCAAAAATGCAGAGCAGCCCAAAAACAAGAATTTTCACCAAAAATAGGCCGAGAAAACCAGACCAAAAATGGTTGCCAAGGACAAAAGGGAAAACCACGAGCCAACAATAACAAAAGACAAAACAAAAACAAGGACTATAAAAAATGTACAACTTGTGCATACCTCACATGGGGATTTAATCCAAGAAATGTTTTAAATGTATGCCATTAATAGGTAACTCCAACAAATCCCCATCCAAATCCTTGCGAAAAAATGTATTTTCTCCAATTCTCATATCAATGGCATAAGGGCCCATCCATAGAGCATCAAAATTTCCATGTTTTCCTTTGTCTTCATGCCTCTTGTCCCACAACAAAACCAGATCTCCAACACTTGAAAGCTCTAGGCATGACCTTCTTATCAAACAACTTCCTCAATTTCTCCCTAAATTTGACATGCCTCGATGATAAGCTCTCCTTTCTTCATCCAACTCAATGATCTGATTGATTCTTGATTTGTATGGGCCATGTTCTTGATCTTCCAACTGCTTTGGGCAAACTTAAAAGTGGATAATTGCAGGTGTAATTACAGCAAAGCCTAAGTTCCATACACCAATTCAAATTGACTTTTACCAATTGCTCTTTTTGGAGTTATTCTATCAACCCATCTGCGATTTTGAATTTCTCTCCCCACTTCTTCTTGTTGATTTCCAAAGTCATTCTAATGATCTTGAGAAAGTTTTGTTACTTGATCCAACTTGTCCATTGCCTTGTGGATTGTAGTTTAAAGAATAAGTCGATTTATCCCATATTCATTGCACATTGCCATTAAAGGCTTGGCTCTAAAACACATGGCATTATCGAGATACAATCTTTATTGAAACCCCAACTCTACATATGATATGATTCAGCAAGAAATCCATTACCACTTGGTGTGTTGCTTTTCTAGATGGAATTGCCTCAACCCATTTTGTAAAATAATCAGTTGCTATAAGGATCCATTTATGACCAGCACTAGAAGGATCTGAAATCTCACCAATGAAATCCATTCCCCATTGTTTGAAAGGAGCTTCAATTGATACAGGCTGCAAAGGAAGGGAGCCTGAAGCTTTCAATCTTCCTGAGAAGCATTGGCAACTATCACATCTTCTAACTAGTTGGTTTGCATCTTTAAAAAGAGTTGGCCACCAATAACCAGCTCTTAAAATCTTATGTGCTATCACTCTCCCAAGCAAAATTTCCTCCACAAACTCCCCCATGGAAATCAGCAATCAACTTGGGAGCTTCATCTTCAGTTATGCATTTCAAGAGGACACCTTCAGGGTTCTTCCAAGCCAGTCCAAGTGCATGTTATGATATATTTCGAGAAGCCACTTGAGGGATCTTTTTATTTTTATTCGAGTGACTAGGACAGCATATGTACTTGAGGTATAAGACCACATCTTTGTACCACTCAGAACTCATCAATTTTTCAAGAATATCTACCCTTTCTTCCTCTAGCTGATTCACTTCTACATTTTGCAAATTACTCTCAGCCATGAGCTTGGCAAGACCCAAACCTCTTACCATCTTTGTTGTTTGGATATCCATATCATACTCTTGTAATTTGTTGACCCATCTACATCTCTTTATTTATATCTCCATGTATGATAAGATGTCTTTAACCATGGTGTGGGGAACATAAGCAATAACTTTTAAACTCAAAATGTAAGGACTAAAATTTTTTGTTGCTTTTACTAATGAAAATGCTTGTTTCTCCATAATTGTATACTTCAATTCAGCTACTTGCAAAGCCTTGCTAAAGAAATAAATAGGCCTCTCAGCTCCATTTTTATCCTTTTGTAACAAAACTGAAGCAATAGTAAATTCAGATGTAAAAGAGAAGATTTGGAAAGGTCTCTTATAGTTTGGAGCTGCCAAAACAGGTGCATGCTTGAGTGCATCCTTTATTCCTTCAAAATCTTGAATGAAAGCCTCTTCCCACTTGATAACTTGATCCTTTTTTAGCATGCTTGTGATTGGGAGAGTTAGCTCAACAAAATTAGAAACAAACCTTCTAATGAAATTGATTTGGCCAAAGAAAGATTGGATACCTTTCTTGGTTCTTGGAATAGGCACCTTGCTGATTGCTTCCACTCTCTCAGGGTCTATCATAACACCTTCTTTGGACACAATATGCCCCAACAACTTGGCCTTTTGCACACCAAAATGAAATTTCTTTGGATTAAGTGAAATGCCATACTCTCTACATCTGATTAGCATCTTCTCTAGGTGTTGCAAATGGTCTGCTCGCTGCCTTGAAAAAATAGTCACATCATCTTGGTAAACTGCAATAAATTCATTGATATAACCAGAAAAGGCAACATCCATTGCCCTTTGAAAAGTAGCACCAGCATTCATCAATCCAAAAGGCATCCTTACAAAAACATAATTCCCCCAAGGAGTAGTGAAGGTTGTCTTAATTCTTTCTGATTCTTTGACAACTACTTGATTGTATCCGGAGAAACCATCCAAAGTAGAAAGCATTTTGACCCTGTTACAATCTGCAACATATTCTCCATGTTTGGAAAAGGATAGTTTTCCTTCATAGATGCTTTTTTTAGATTCCTAAAATCCACACAAATTCTGATATCTCCATTCTTCTTTCTAACTAGGACAAGGTTTGCCACCCAAGATGAGTATCTAGTAGGCTGAATGATGCCACCATATCTCAATTTCTTCAACTCTTCCTACATTTTCATGGAAATTAGTGGGTTAATAGGCCTTTGTTTTTGTCTAAATGGCTTGGTTTTGGCCTCAAGAGGGATCTCATGCTGAAATAAATCTTCTCTATATGCCTTCAGCTCTGAATAAGACTAGGCAAGGCAGTCTTGATACTTCTTTAAAAGTTGGGCATAGGACTATTTTTCCTCTTTGCTGAGATGGCTGCCCAACCAAATCTTCCTTGGTTTGTCCTTGGTTCCCAAGTTGTGCTCTTCCACATCCCTTGAAGCAGACATCTTTCTATTTATGATGCAATCAGCATTGTTAAAATTGGATTCAAGTGCAACAAGACCTTTAGGAATGGTATTTGTTTTCATGTATAATATCCTTGTCAAAAAAGTTTCTCTACCTTCACTCATACATACCATTGGTTCCCAATCAATATTACGAAGCGAGAAAACTCACCTTCGCATTATAAGAATCTCAACACTTGTGCATCATCATCAAAAATCTGCCAATGCTTCACATTATCTGGGACAGCTGGCCTTGTTAGCACTTCAATGTCATATTCACAAAAAGGTGAAACGATGCAATTTTCAAATCTAGAACCAAGGACATCCAACTTATCAGCAGTAGCATTAAGACTTCTATCATGGTAAACAATGTTAAAGGAATCAAACATTTCAATCAAGTCCCAAACAAAGCATGCTTATATTGTTTCATACGTTGATTTTTTGTAGCATACAACTTTCTTACTTGCTTGACAACCATCTCTGAATCTCCTTTAGCAACAATATCCTTTACTCCATACTTCCATGCAATCCTTAATCCCAATAATAATGCCTCATACTCAGCAATGTTGTTAGTGCACTTAAAATTGAGCTTGAAGGAGAAAGGAATCTCTTCCAAGCCCGGGAGAAACTAGCACTATACCAGCACCATTTCCAACTTTGGAGCAAGCTCCATCAAATAGTAATGTCCATGGAGAACCTACCATACCAAGGCACTCTGATTTTTCCATCTTATTCTCTTTTCTATCAGCAAAACCAATGAAATTGTCAACATCCATGTCCAACAAACAACACTTCATAAGAAGCATTGTTGGGATCTTTAATCAAGTATAACATCTTCTTTTCACCATAGAGTTTGACAAGGCTGCCCTTAATGGGAATGGTGGCAAAATACATGTCCATTTGAACACTACCACCAACACTCACAACCCACTTTCTTGACAAAAGCATACCCCATTTGGCAGGGCAGTCAATAATTACAACATCAAGTTTTAAATTCTTACCCGGATAGGCTGCAAGTTGCACTACTAAACCTTTCACACAACCAACAACCGGAACTTCCCTTGAATCCATGGTTTTACACTTTCCATATGCTATTGTCACCTTGATATCCAACTCATTCATAACTTCTAGAGGCATGACATTACATGATGCGGGAATCAAACATGCAGTTGTGAAGAAACCTATCTTTTATGAGAAAAGTTGTGAAGAATGGATCAACATTCAATTGGGAATCAACCAAAGATGTCCCCAAATATACTTCAGGTGCCTCTCCAAGATCTTCCATTGGTGGTGGTGTTTCAAGGCCAGAAATGCTTTGAAGAGGATTCTCAACAACATTTATATTTTTGCTTGGGGTAATCTTTTCTTCTTTCAATCCTAAGTACTTGAATGTTCTCTTCTTATGCTCAGGAATTCTAAGAAATTCAATAATTGGAACACTCACTTTAATTTAGCTCAAAACTAGGGCTATATCATATGGAACATTCTTTGGTAAGACAACATTGGAAGGGAGACAAGAAGGTTCATCAGATGGAGAAGTATTCTTGGTAGCCTGGGCATGAAAAGGACTGATATTTTTGCATGGGAGAGCAGGGTTCTTGGAAATTGTTGCTTTTATAGGATTGTCTTTGGGAATGCTTGTGAGCAAGGGTGTCTTTGGCTTAGCTTGAGGACCAGCTCCTCTAAAAACTTTACTTCTAGTATTGTACTCTTTCTCTTGACCAACCACAGCATTCATTAACAATTGTCTATCTTCCTCCGAAGGAATACCACCATCATACTTCTTGATCATTAAAGCCCTTAGATATTCAAAGTCATTATTAGGGATTTCAAAGGCCTAAACTACATCTACATCATGATTTTGAGGAAGAGAAATAAATGGTGCCCTCTTTATGCACTCCCAAAAGATTGCAACAGTCCTTGCACTTATCACATTTGTTGATGTTGTTACTTGTTGTGAGCCCGAAGATCTGCCCATCATACAAATGTCATCATCCATTTCATTTTCATTATCATCATCAATATCTTTCATTTCCATTTCACATGGAGGATGAGGAAGAAAACATCTATCACACCAATCCATATCAGAAATTTCTTGAACAACAGAAACTCTTATAGTCAGAGCATCAGGCACCACTCTATTTTCACGTGCTTGGGGTTGTCTACTTGCAGATCCAGTGAGGCCCTTTACCTCTATCATCTTGTCTTTGATCACCCCTAGGATGATTGCCAAATATATCATGGTTTTTAGTTCTTTGCTGTCCTTGTGAACTTTTCCCAATACCTTTCTTAGCCCGGGCTAATTTGTAAGAAATTTCTTTGACAACATTTCCTACAAAAGTCTTGACAACATCTTCCAAATCAGCACCCTTGCTAGCTTGAGGCTTCTCAGGGTTTATCACTTCACACCATCCCTCTTAAGTGCTTTACCAACAGCTTTAATATTATTTTCAATTTGAAGTGCCATGGTGAAAGCTTGCCTCAAGTTTGTAGGATTTTTGTCTCTCAAGTAATAGGCTACCTTTTTATCAAATGCATCTGCATATTTGATCAAGCAAGATTCATCACAAGGCCTCAAAATGACAGGCAGCCTTCTCAATGTTTTATTAAATCTTGTATTAAAATCATGAACGGTCTCATTAGGGTTCTTCTTGATGTTCTCAAACTCGGATAGAAGGAACCTTGGATCTGTTTTGTCTCCATATTGTAATCTAAATGCATTACTCATCTCTTCCCATGAGTCAATAGAGTTATCAGGCAGAGCTTTGTACCAATCCCTAGCATCTTCCTCAAGTGTATGAATAAACAACTTAATATACACATCCTCAAATTCTATCTCAAAGTCTTCCATCATGTTAACAAAGAGTTTGAGATGCTGATCTCCAGTAATGGCATTGTTACCTTGGAATTTTGGTAACCTATTTCTCACATCCTATGGGACATCATTTGGATAACCATCCATTCCTCCAAAATTTATAGGATGAAGGTGTTAAAAACAAATGGAGGTCTAGGTTGAGCCATATTTTTGGTGGGATTGATCCTAGAGGTGAAGCAAGATAATGAGGAGTAGTAATGGGTTTGATTGGAATAGATGAATGATCTCTAAAATGACAACCCCGGAGGCTCTCTCTCTCTTGATAAAATTTAGCAAACTTAGAAACCACAGAGCAGATTTAGGAGTAAGTATTTTAAATACAAAAGAAGGTCCCTCCCCTAATGGAGAATGAAAATCAGAAAGAAGATTGTCTAAATCGGACCTACTTGAAGAAGAATTATAATCTTCAATAACAGGTTGCTCTCCTTCAAATTCAACTATGGGGATCTCTTTCCTTGCAACCAAATCACCAACCACTTTCCACACTCTTTTTCCCTCTAGTTCGAGCTTCTTGATTGGTGAGAAGATTCCTTAAGAAGATATCCTTCCCTCCAGTTTGATAGATTTAAACAACAAGTTTCAAATGACATAAATGTGTAAGACAACTGGTATTTCAAGATCTAAAACAACATGGAGTCACCACTAAGGATTTTCACCTTAGTTGTGTAAGAAAGCACTAAAATATTTTGTCAAATGTATGCTATAATTGAAAACTTTGCAAGGATTTACAAATCAGATCTTCTTCTTCTTGATTCAACCAAAAAAATGCATCCAAATCATATAAACTATTGGTAAATGAGAAGAGCAAGCTAAGTTTGAAATCCTTTTTACCCAAAACATGCAGATTTGAAGTATGAAATGATATCTCAAGAATGTAACAGCTCAAATACTTGATCACACAAATGCTCAAACCTTTCAAACACTTCAAAACCACCAAGAAATTGCAAGAAGTCCTCACAACGATGCCACTCTGGTGTTGGTATCTAGTTTTAATCTCCTTCACAACTTGAACAACATCATGAACTTACACAAGACACTCAAGGATAGATAGATGGTTTGTATGTCATTTATAGCTAGGGATCACACATATCTAGTTGTTCACATTCAAGATTTAAGGAAGTGGATAGCACCTTCATAAGGGTTTTGATCTAACCCTCATTATTTTAGGTTGTGCCTATCAACCAAGGCAAGAGAACCTATATTACAGCCCCTATATGGTAAGGAGATGGAGATGTCCTTGTGTTTTAAATAAGATATGGAAGAGGCTTTGTGAAAACATGATCAAGTATCCATTATCCAAACTCAAAGGAGTTGTCACTACTAAATGATGGATATGTTCTAAAAAAAGCTAGAGTTGCTAAAGACATGATAAAACCCTGATCAACTTTGTGCATTTTAGTGAAAGGATTGAATTCTTTTGTGGACACACAATGCAAATGTAGGGGTATTTAGGTAGGATGAGTTAGTTTAAAATGAAATTATGATGAGAGATGTTGGGACAAGAGTAGCTATAAATCATCACCTTCTTTGGGAAACTTTGCAAATGAATTACAACACCTAAACAACAGAGATGTTTCAATGAATTTGAAGTGCTCTTTCAACCAGGATGTGTGCACACATGGATGCCCAAATCTACACTATTCCATACAAAATTTGATAACCTACCACAAATTCTTGAAGAAAAATATCAATGAAGCATTTAGAAACCCTTGTTAGATCATGACCTAAGGTACACCCAAAGGTTTACAAACACCCTCAATTTACAAGGAAGGTAAGATGAATTTAAATCTATTTATCTTCACTCAAATGAATTCTCTTCTGAATGGAAGATTACAGATGCCTTCAAACCCTCTACAAGAAATGAGACCATGTATGACCAATAAATATCCCAAACACAAGATTGCAACATGAGCATGAAACAAAAATTGAAAACATACTGAAATACAAGTGTATGCAAGCTTTGCCAAGAGATAAAACCAGTTAATCCAAGGATTTGATCAAATATATCAGCAAGGGAATGTTATTTAGAAAATATCAAAGCTTTTTGATGGCTTTATAGCTGAAACCAAATTAACATGATGAACATTTGATGCAAGCAAAAATCAAAATGGCTCTCAGGCAGTTTCTCCAAAAGAAAATGGACTTCTTCCAGTTTTCCTTGTGAAAATTCTTCTCTCTTTCTCTAAAATTTTCAACAGCCCCTCTATAAAATGCCTCCAAACTACATCATATACCCTCTACCAGCTTGGATCCTTGCATCCCAAGCAAATAATATGCCAAAGGGATCAAATTTGTTACACAATTCTTATCCATTTCATGAAAATGACATCAAACTATAAAACAGCTCGCATATTGCCAGGGATGCACAAATATTTTAAAATATTACATGAACTCAGATCCTTATCCATCCCAGGGTCATGTTTTTGGCATTCCACCATGCCAACATGCATTTGCAATCATTTTCTACCTTTTTCCCTCATCATTTTAACTCTGCAACTTTTCATTTTTTACCTTTCACATGTTTACAGGATGAGAAAAATATTTCATGAAAAACACTATAGGGCACCAAATCAGCTCAAATAAATGATGCCATTGTGTTTAGAAGGCTGAGGGGATGTAGATTCATATAAAATTTCATGTGATTTGGTGCAAAAATGACGATTCCACACTTCTTGGAGCTTCCATGGCACCAAAAATGAAATTACACAGTTGTCGTTGATTAAAATCAACTTTAAAATTCCACCCTCCACATGTCAGATGAGATCTTGAATATTCTCACTTTTTTCTTTGGATGGGGTGGGACATGTGTCCAAATACCATTAGACTGGGCCTTTGCCTTCAAAAATGCATTTCAAACCTTTTTTGACTTCAGGAAAATTTTGAAAATTTTCCCTGCATGCCCCCTGGACGCGCCACGTGTCCTCACGTGGGCCCCCACCAAAACCATGGGCCAATTTGATGAATTTTGCCACCTTTTTGAGAAAAGGAAAATTTTCTCAAAATTCTCCGTGGCCCGAACACCTGCTCACTCCTCCGCCATGTGGCGATCTCCCATCGCCGCGTGAGCCGACCCATCCAATTTGCCTTCATTCCTCTATGAGCACAAAATCCCGACGGGATCGCGCTCTCTTTTTGACATTTGAAAAATGCCACATGTCACCTTTGGATTAGTTATAGGGGAAAACCTCCAATTTTTCTTGTCGCTCCCCAATGGATCCATTTTTGACTTTGAGATTTTTGCCCAAAATTTGTAAAATTTTGAAACTTCCCCGCCACCCAAACCTCCACCACCTTTTGGACACGTGTTCAAAAATGATTGGTTGTGGAGCCAATCCTCATTTTTTCCTTTTATACCAAGGGAAAAAATTCACAAAAATTTCCTCGGCCCCCATTAACATTTCTCCTCCGGACACGTGTCTCCTTCCTACTGGTTGCGGGCCTTCGGGCAAAAATTTAATTTTGGCATTTTGAAGTTAAAACTTCAAAGTATTTTAAAACTTCCGCCCCCACATGGCCTTTCCTAGACACGTGTCCATTTCTTATTGGGTGTGGGCATATTTTTCAATTTTTTCCCCTAGCAATTTGAAGCCAAAAAACTTCAAATTTTTCCAAGTGCACCTTTTTCAATTCGACCTCCTTGCATACGTGTCACTTTCCTATTTTCCAGGGCACTTCGGGTGGGAAGTCAACCTTGAGAAATTTACAAAAATGAAGGCACAAATTTTAAGTGACCTCCGCCACCTACCGACCCTCATGGACACATGTTGCCTTCCCATTGGGCACGGGCTCGTGGGACAAAATTTTCCCCGATACCTGAGCCAAAAAACATCAAAATTTTCCCAAGTCCTTTACCATCCACCTGGCCCTCCGTGCCATGTGTCATCATGCCATTCGTTGTGGGCCTTTGGGAAAAAAATTGATTTTGAGAAATTTTCCAAAATGGAAGAAAATTTCCTAAGTGTGGCCCGCCAACCGCGATCCATCAACCAATCAAATCATGCCACGTAGGCACACCATTGTAACAACATGAGCCGCATTCAAAAATTTTCCTTTTGTAAAAATTCAAAAATTACAAGTTAGCAATGTTTTTCCCACATATCCCGACCAATGAGAGCCTATCACGTCAGCATAAACATTGCAATGATAAATTTGATGGGTAGAACACACCCGTATGCCCGTCAAAATGCAAAAATGCAGGGGATGCCTCTAAAATCAATTTTTTCACAAGGAAGGCGGATTTTTTCAGTTTTGAATCCAATGAAACATGATTTGACAATGATTTAGGCCTGGGGATTAGGATTTTAGCAACAAATAACTCAGATTCGATCAATTTTGAATTTTTCATGATTAGGGCAAGGGAAAAAATGACACAACTCATGTAAATGAAAAAATTAGGGCACAATAAAGGGGAAACTTGGATTTTGCTTCAATTTAGGGCAATATGAGGGCACTTTCAATGTATTCAACTAGAAAACATGAATTGCAGGCCACCAGATAGAACAAATGAATGTTTTGGAACAAAAATGGAACATGGAAATTAAGGCGAGAATGTGGAAACTCGAATTTGCACCAACATGGGGCATGTCCCTTGAGTAGGTAGAAGGAGAGAAAGGAAGGAAGGTGAGGTGGAGTGGTTTGATTAGCGTAACCTTGTTGTGAGACAACATGCCCCTTCTACAAGGTTCCTAAAACCAAAATAGGCAAGTCCATCATGAAAAAGTTATACTTTTCTTGACTTTTGTATTTTCTTTTTGGTTTTTTTATAGGCGATCAATGTGGTAAGTCTATGTGGGATGAATAGAATGAATACTTGAGGTCTTCGTGAAGTTGATCGATGTGGGAAGCTTCACAATATTTTTTATTTTATTTTTTTAGAAATAGTCTTCTTTTTTATAGACTATGTATAATAGGGCTAGCTTTTTATAGTTGTCCTTCGAGGAGCGATCTATTTATAATAGCAAGATAGAAAAATAGGTGTCCTTTTTGAGGGAGTCATCTATTTATAAGAAGTTTAACTCAAGGAGTGGATTTTGAAAATCTCACATGTTATTTTTGAACTTTTTTGGACTTTTAGGTCATGGACAAGACCATAAAGGAGTATAGGCTTCTTTTATGAAGGTAAAACCATAGCATGCAAAGGTTAACTATGAAAGAGAGGGTTTAAGTGACAAAGCGACCATGAGGTTCCATCTTGAAAATAACAAAAATTATCCACGAGAATCATTCCATGAGTAGATTCGGGGTACTCATATTAAAAACAAGGCTAAAAGGTGACGGATAATCACACAATTCTAGTTTAGTTGTTGGTCCTTAAAATAGGTAAGATGAAAGCAATGGTTACTCAAGGGATGAGTGTGTAATAGATAAAAGGTGATATACTACTTGATTCAACAATAGAATTATCGAATATGCAAGGCATTGAGGGGATCAGGTTTAGGTTTACCTTTGAGAGAAGTTAAACAATAAGCACCTAGTCCATAGGTATGTGTGACAATGTAGGGTCCAAGCTAATTAGGAGCAAACTTACCCCATTTACTTTTCTCAGCTTTGGTTACATGTTGATTTTCCTTCAAGACAAGATCACCGACTTTGAAGGTTCATTCGTGGACATGTTTTTCATAGGCACATTTGATATTTTTATGATAGATTTGAAGGTGATTAAGAGCATTTAAACAACGTTCATCTAGGAGCTCAAGTTGGGTCAAACGATCTTGGTGAAAATCATCATCATTGAGCATGTCTTTAAGTGAGATACAAAGTGATCAAATTTTTACCTCGAGAGGCAAGATAGCCTCTATACAATAGACAAAAGAGAAAGGTGTTGCAGCATTAGAGGTATGAATAATAGTATAATAAGCCCATAAGGAAAAAGGAATGTGTGTGTGTCAATCCTTACTAGTATTGTCGACTACTTTCATTAGATTTTTTTTAAGAGTTTACTTAATCAATTCAGCTTGGCCATTTGTCTGAGGATAATAAGGTAAAGAAAAACTAAGTTGAATGCCAAAGGTGTCATAGAGTTTGCGTAGGATTTTATTTTTGAATTTTTTTTCATTATCAGTGATGAGGTGGTGAGGAACACCAAGATGAAAAAATATGTGATAGTTGATGAATTCAAAAATTTCTAAGCCTTTGTATAAATGAGAGAAGTCTGATTCCACCCATTTAGTGTAATATTTAGTTGTAGTGATAATCTATTGATGATGTTGAGAAGAATGAGGGTTAATCTCTCGACGAGATCCAAACCCCATTGGGAGAAAGGCCAAAGGTCTCTAGTGACCTATAAGGCGTGACTAGGGGTGTGGTGAAGATTAGCGTGTTGTTGAAATTTCACACAATGTTTGACATATTCATAGAAGTCTTCGTTTAGGTTTGGTCAGAGTAGAATCGAGGAAAAGAATGCACTTAGCGATAGCAAGGCAACTGAAATGACCACCACAAATCCCATCATGAACTTCCTTAATGGTGTATGGGATTTCAGAACTTGTAAGGCATCGTAGGAGGATACTGTCAAAGCCATGTTTGTAGAAAAGACCCCCCATGATGACATAGCGAGAGACACTTTTGAGGAAGGTTTGGAGGAAGAATAGAGAGGGAAAGGTATTCAGCAAACTACTTATACCAAATTCCACATGGATCAATTTTAATTATTCCTACAAAGTTAACGTCTCGTAATAAATAAGAGGGTGATTACAACCTTTGTATTGTGACAAAGGTTTTGAGTCGAAGGAGAAGAAATGAAGGCCATGGTATCACGTGAATTTGTTAGTGGAGAGCAAAGTGGTTTGAAGGTCATAATGTTCAATGGTAGACAAAAGTATGTTGACGTGATGTTTATACTTTTGAAGTGTCTCATTACGACCTTTGGTATACACCATTGACTTGGTTCACAACTAGTTGCGAGTCTCTAAAGATATTAATGAATTTAGCATCTAAGGTGATGGTGGTCTAAATATCTATCATGAGTGCTCTGTATTCAACAATGTTATTAGTACAATCAAAATCCAGTTTGAAAGATAAAAGCATAGGCTCACCGTCAAGAAGAATAAGGATGACCCCTGTACCACCCCCATGTTGACATTTAGAACCATTAAAGAATAATTTCATTTGATAAATGGTGTCATCAAGGGAGAGGGTAGTAATGGATTCATCAGGGAAATTGAAGTTAGAAGATTGCTTTAGGAAAGAGGTGCGTCTCGCAAGCTAATCCATAATGGTTTTAACCTTAATAGATTTTTGATTAATGAATTGTAGGTATAGGTATGCAAGGAGCATAATCCAACATGAAGCATGTTTGATTTGATAAGGCTCATCATACATTCAATGTAGGGGGTCAATGTTGGTGACGATAAAAAAATTTGGTTGAGTAGGTAGTGGCGAAGTTTAGTAGTGATAAAGGCTAGGGTTAAGAAAATATTCTCATTGTGATTATATCGAGTCTCATAATCTAAAATCATACAACTTATGTAATAAACCACTTTCTCCCTATGTTTCTCATTGCGATGAGTGAGCATGGCACCCAGGGAATGATCAATGGAAGAAATGTAAAGGTAAAATGGTTGGTCATCCTTAGGTGGAATGAGCACATGTGGTTGAAGGAGGTATTGTTTAAAGGCATAAAAGGCTTTATGGAATTCATCATCCCATTTGAAGGAGACGTCCTTTTTTAGAAGATGATGAGATGGATGTTAGCAATCGGAAAGTTGAGAAATAAAGCGACGAATAGATTGTAACTTTCCTTGCAAACTACAAAGTTGAAAAAGGTTAGTAGGTGGAGGAATCTCAAGAATACAATTGATTTTAGTGGGATTAACTTCAATTCCATGTAAATATATGATGAAAGAAAGGCTCTTTCCCAAGAGAATAGTGAAGACATATTTCCTAGGTTGAATGCTAACGCAAATGATTTGATGAGATGGTTAAAGAAAACCTTAAGGATTGTAAGGTGTTTGGACCAATGTTTGGATTTGGCAAGAAGATCTTCGATATAATCTTCCAATATTCTATGCATGATTTCATGAAATAATTAATTCATATTTCGTTGATATGTGCCTCCGGTGTTTATAATTCCAAAGGGCATGACACAATAGCACATGGTCCCCAAGGGGTGATAAAGGTGGTTTTGTGTTGATCTTCCAGGGGTGATTAATATTTGGTTATAACTCAAGAAACCATCCATGAGTGATATCATCTCATGGCCGGTGGTGAGATCAGCTAGTTGGTCAATACTAGGTAGAGGAAAATCATCTTTGGGGCAAGCCAAGTTAAGGTCACATAAATCCAAGCAAATGTGGAGTCCTCGTGTCACTTTAGTGATAGAAATGATGTTAGATATCCATTGGGGATAATCAATGGGTAAGCGCAAGAAATAGAAAGGAGGCATTCGAGTTCTTTCACAAGAAGTTAAATGCAAGGATGCATTTTTCGCATCTTCTATTTCATGGGTTTGGCATTGGGAATTTTTACGATATTGTGGACCATGATATTGAGGTCAATACCGGGCATGTCATTATAAGACCAAGCAAAGGAGTTGTTATGATCTTGGAGGAAAGAAGTGAAAGCTTCCTATTTAGTAACATCTAAATATTAGCCTATCATTAGAATGTGCGGGTCATCATGAGTGTGAATGTTGATTTTGATGGTCAATTCATTCAACATGGATTACATCTCAGAAGGTAATGACCAATGAATATAATAATCTTCTACACCAAGGTAGGTGAGAATAGACTGATCATCCTGAAATTGAACAACATTGATAGAAGGCATGTCATCATCGATCATGTCAGGATACAAGAATGGAAGAGAAGAGGGAGCCTCACCATCACGCTCATAATTCAAAGGTCCCAGGGAAACGGTGTTCACAAAAAAAAATTACGAGGAATGGATTCTAGATCCATAGACTCCATAGGTGAAGGTGGTGAGGTAGGTGAATGGGGTGGAGAAGTCTTATCATCCTTGATGAGTGAGAATCGTGCCTTCTTGGAAGGTGGTTTAGAAAATCCGATACCATTGTGGTATTTATGCTTACATGTGGTGTAAGGAATGATAGTATGGTAGCCTTGTTCATAGAAGCCAAAGCCAAAGCCCTTCCAAGTGTAGTGATGAAGGAAGGTGTGGGTGAAGCGGTGGTTGGTGAGATAGTAGAGATCGGATGAAAATGGTTAAGTTTGGGAAGGTGGCTCAGGTGAGTAGGTAGAAATATCAAGTCCCCCATACGTTAGGTTGGTGCAAAGGTGGGGAGGACCATAGGGGAAAAAATTTCCTACTCGGTAGTCATAGCGGAGATGTTGGTGAAGGTTACCATACTCTTGAGTAAGGAATGTGTCGATGTTATAAATGCGGTACTCCCCGAGTGAGGCTTTGAAAAACACCTTCTAAGGGATCATTAGTTCCTATGTGGGTATCTAGAATAGATGAATCACGGGATGACTAGGAAGAAGAAGCATAAAATGATTAAGTAGATGGGTTGGGTGATGATAGGCCGGCTACAAAAGTTATAGATGTAGTGGGAATAGAGGATTTGGTTGTGGAATAAGTAGTGGCGGAAGAATAAGTAGTGGTGGGTGGTAGATGCCTTAATTAGTATAAGAACATCACTAGGTCGATAGAGCATGTTGCAGGTTTTGAACGGTGAGGGGTCAGCTAGAATGGTATAGGTATGTCCTTCATGCTCAAATTTGAGGCAGTGGTGTAAGGTTGAAGGAACACAACCCATGACATGGATCCAAGGTTGGTCGAGTAGCATGTTATATTAGAATTCCCCCTCTAAGACATAGAATAATTCAAGAATAGTATGGGGGCCCACGCAAATGTGGAGAATGATGGTACCGAGGGTGGAAATCATAGCGTCATTAAATGAACACAACATAACTAGGTTATTATGCATGTAATTGGTAGGGATGCACATTTTTTTATATGTATGGGAGGAAATGATGTTGATACTGGCACCTCCATCAATCATAACACGTCGAAAACGTATATTATCAACATGGACATAAATGAATAAGGCGGGGTTAGGATCATTAGCTTGGAGAGGTACAATCTCTTCATCAAAAAAACTAACAAAGCAGAGACTTGATGAATGGTAGTGGGGGTAGAAGATGGAGGAAAAGTGGTAAGATTTTCCAGGATGATGAGGAGTGATAATGGAGGCAATGGGTTTTGGGTCAATAGGTAGAACCTCAATAGATTACATGACCTCGATGATGGCACGATGATGAGAATCGAGTTTTGGACGAGGTCATACAAAGACATTTTGAGAGGAGACAGTGTAATTGTTTAATCCTTGTACAATGGGTAACCCCGTTAGAAATGGGATATGCGGGTCCACAGCTGGTGATTTTGGGTGCGGGTGCAGAAGGAATGTTGGGTAAATATGTAGTGGATAAGTTGGTTATCTTCTCTTTTCCTTTTTCCTTTTGAGCTCAAGTGGCAACTTGAACCATATTAATCTGAGGTGACAAATAAGGTTTGTCTTTAAGGTGTAGTGGTAGGAGGGGTAAAAAAGTGGTGAAGGAAAAGAGTCATATGAAAGGAATATGGCATCTTTGGCATTTTGGATGGGTTTTGGCTAGTCCTCTAATGCAAACCATATAGATCACAAATGTTAGAGGAGGGTAAAAGGGTTGTGGCGTTAGAGATGGAGGTTCTTTGAATAGGTATGGGGTGAGGCTTTGTGGTGATAGGTCAAGGTGGAATAGGTTCCTCATCTAAAATATCTCATCATCGTCAAAGTTCTCTTCGAGAGAACATAGTTGGAGAAGAATAGTCTTAAGATCCTTACAATTTTCTACATCATGTCATGGCACATGATGGTAAGTGTAAATTTTGGTATCATCAAACCCTTCTAGTTTAGGTTTGAGTTGGTCGTAAGGTCTAAGCAATGGCAATATGATGACAGAGAGGTTTCAAAAGATTGGCCAAGATGTTGGCATAGCACCCTACCAATGGATCATAATGTGAAGTGAGTGTGGGTTTGTATGGAAGTTTGGGTGACTTCGGTAGGAGAGGTGTCATTGGAGGTGGAATTGGAGGTAGAGTAAGTTTGACCACCTATTTCATAGATAATACGGTTTTGGGTTTGGGTTGCACCTTCTTGGGTAAAGGTGTAGTTGGTGAGCTGGTTGTTAAAGGAAGTGTAGGTTTAACTACCTCTTTAGAAGGTAGTGGGGTTTTGGGCTTAGGTTGCACCTTCTTAGTTAAAGGTGTAGGATTGTGTGATGTAGAAGGGAAGTCGGATAGTGGAAGGGGAAGGGTTAGCTAAGGTGATAATGGAGGTGTGGTGAAGAAAGTGGTAGGAGGAAATCTAGAAGGGACTAGTTAAAGAAAAAGGAATGGCATGGGTAATGATGAGGGTACAAGAAGTGGTGTAGGTATGGGAGGTAGAAAGGATGTGGGTAATTTTGAAGGTGTAGGTATTGTAGGTAATTTGGGTGGAACAAAATATCGTGACGAAGAGGTGGGTTGTTGTGTTTTTGGTTTACCTTTAGTAAGAGGTTGTTTGACCAAGGTTGATGGGTTCAGACCTAGGATATATGGAAGTGGTAAAGGTGACGAGAGGGGCAATGGTGAAGTTGGTGTATGGTGCCTAAGAGGTTAGGTCTTCCTTTTAGGTGTGGGAATAGTATTTGTGACACTTGCGAGGACATGGATAAATCTAGTTTGACAGGGGGATGGACTAGGCTTGATGTTAGCATGACTCCCAATGTGGTAATGGGTCCGGACGTAAAGGAAGGCATGGGTACATGTAGGATTTTAGGCATAGGAAAAATTTTGGTTGATGGTAATGGTTTAGGTGTGGGTGAGGGTGAGGGTGGTGAAGAAGGGGTGACTACTATTTCCATTATGGGGTTGGTTCTCTTAAACACTTTTGGATAGATTGTGGAAGTTTTGGCGGACAACATTTGCATTTGATTTGAAACAAGAAGCCAAAGTCGTCCCCAAAGCATGGAATTGTCAAAATAATCCAATCGATTGGCCAAACGTGAGAATGGAACTAAAGTAGTGGGGGATGATGTTGATTTGGTAGTAATCCTTGTAAAGAACATCTTTGAGATAGGGAAATGGTTGGCTTGGACTCTATGGGTAGAAGAGATGATAATAAATCAACAGGTATTTAAAATCCAATGGGGAATTGTCACCAACGGGGAAGAGTTTCCACTAGTGGGTCCTCTATGGGTAGAAGAGGAGGTAAATTTTATTGTATAGGTTCTTCCTTTGGTAAATAAGAGAGTACGTTGGGATTTTCCATAGGGAGAAGAATGGGTAATGTGGGTTGCTTAACAGGTGGTGACATGAGTGGGATAGATGCGTATGAATATAAGGTAGACTCCTCTGTGGGTAAAGAAGAAGGTAAGTTGGACTCCTTCATGGGTAGAGAAGAAAGTAAGGTAGACTCCTCTATGGGTATGCGAAGTGGATAGAATGGGTACCTCCATGGATGGAGGAGCTCGCGTAATAATTTCCTCAATATATGGGATGGGATAAACCGAGTGGAAGGAGCTGGTATGATATCAAAAATGGCATTGACCTTTCAAAAATTGGTAGCATTAATTGAGGTTTTGTCAACTTGGTTGGGTGATGGGGTGTGATTTGGAAATGGTTTCTTTAAGATGTGGAGGTTTTGTTTTAGAGTGCATTAGGGTTATCCAAGATGAGATCTCCATTATTTAACAATTACCATCACTATGACCTCTAACATGGTGATAATTACAATAATCGTTCTCCTTGTACCATGCAAGTACAAGATGGGAAGGGTCAAAACTAGTATGTGTTTTGATAGGTGGAAGAGTGATTGCTCCATCTTTTAGAATTTTTCCAAAACGGAAGAATAAGGTTTCTCCAATAGGATTATATTTTTGTTGTTCCCACTTGAACTAGAAATTTTTAATAGGAGAAATATTAGAGGAAGGTTTTGATTGGTTAGATGGATGAGAAGGGCTAGATTTTAAAACCACTACATTGGCAAATCCTTTTTCTTTAGAATAATTATTTTTTGGTTTGGACAAATAAGAACAATCTTTGGTTTTGAAAGGAGTGTTTTTGTTATGCAATTATAGCTTCTTCTCCTCAATAGCGTGGATTTCAAGTTTCCAGGTCATTTTGAATGCCTCGTCAAATGTGTGGAATGTTTGGACTTGGATATTTAGTGAGATGTTTCTAGCACAAGCTCAAGTAAACACCTCTCTTAACTCGATTTGAGGCAATTGGAATGTGAGTTGGTTAATCTAGTTATGCCAACGATCGACAAAGTCTACGATAGACTCATCCTCATCTTTGGCGTGTCATGTACAAGTCATTCATTATGACCTTCTTATCAATGTTGATAGAAAAGCGGTCTAGAAAATCCTAAGTTACCTGATTAAATGAAAATATGGGTTTCTTGGGTAGAGTACTATACCAATTTAAAGTGGGTCCCATCAAAGACATTGGGAATTTTCTCAAGAGGAAAGCATCATCGTGAGCAATGAGATAAAACACATGTTTAAAAGACCACAAATGTTGTCAGGGTCTTCTTTGCTATTAAATCGATTGAATTTTCACATTTCCCAATGCGCAGGTATGGACAAATTAGAATGGAAGGGTGAATGGTGTCATTAAAAATCTCATTGTATGTTAGAGAATTATGTGATCCAGAGATAGATGCTTGTAATTTCTGAATATTGTCCATCATCATTTTGATAAGATCATTTATGGGATGTGATGACGGAGCACCCCATATAGTATAAGGGGAGATAAGATGGGTATGATGCGGATGGCACTATAGTATGTGGTAGTGTAAACTACAAAAACTATGATGGAGGAATATAGGATGGGATGGAGGTCACGGGAAAATACCCATGATAATTGGTAGATGAAATAGGTGGTTTTTGATGATAGGTGTAGGTATGTGGTATAGATGTAAAGACTCTCGTGACGATCAGTGGAAGAGACTGCGGGATGGAGAGGAAAATTTTTTGCAAGGGAGTGTGGGCTACCGACACCAAAGTTGGTTGGGATTTAAAAGGTACATGGGGAGCGGATGATATAGGTATGCCTACACTAAGGGTAGTGGATGATGACATGGTAGACATCATAGGGGTGATGGACATCAGGGGTGCGGTAGTTATCGTAGGTGCAACAAATACTGATAATATGGGATCAATCTGAGAAACCACCAGTGATGAGGTAGAAGTGGGTAATTATGTGTTAGCACTGGCTGATGCAGAAGTGGGGGAAATGTGGGGACGAATAGATATAGGCATGTTATATAGGAGTTGTCCAGATGAGTCACAGGTGGATGAGTGAGAGAGGTAATACTACAGTGTGATGGCATTTTTATGAAGGATTCTTGTGAACTCTCATCTTTGGTATGTATGGTAATAGGTGGTTGGGGTCCATAGGTGATGAAATGGAAGGTGGTAATTGGCTAGGTGGGATTGTCTGGTGGTGAGCATGAAACACGAGAGTGTTGGCTTTTCTATGAGTCAAAACCATGTGATTGATAGTATAACTGGTAATCGGAGCTCTGTTGATGATACAGAAACATGGAAATATGGAACAGAATGGATCTTGAAAGTGAAAATTGGTCATTGTTTTGATTGAAAAACAAAAACACAAATAGCAATGTTAGTTTGGTAACCGATTCCGATGATGGAGGGTAGATGATGCCGGTCGATGAACTGATGTTAGTTATTGTGGAAAATTTAAAGATTTGAAAACTTGGCTATAAATGGTGAATATCAGGTGAAACTGGGTTTTGAAGGTGATATCAAAGACCCAGAAATGTAGTGGAGTGACAAAGGAAGTCACAGCAAGTGATGGAAGTGATTTGAACATTGTTTTAGTTAAGTGACCAAAACAGAAAGGAACTGACAAACGGTCGATAAACCAATGTCGGTATGATGAATTAACGAGATGATGGTCACTTGGACCGATCTTGCATCTTGTGAATGAATAAAATATTAAAATATGGAGATGAAAAGGTATGAATGAGATGGATCTGAACTTTGTAGGTGATAAAAAAACATAGAAAAGATGATAAGGTGACAGAACAAGTCACAAAAAGAAGAAATGTAGATTGAATGTTATTTTAATAGAAATGACCAAAAAATCACAAAACCGATGGTAGTCAATCAACCAACATTGGTATGATTATGTAACCAATGGCAGTCCCAGACCGATACCACATTCTTGTGAAATCTGTGAAAAGATGGAAAAAGTGAATTTTGGTTATTTAGATCAAATAAAATACTAACCCAAAAAATTTATTATAAAGAACGATCCTAACATACTCAGAAATAGTCGAAATACACCAACTATGATTGTGGAGTGTGTAGGGAGAGAAAAATGGAGAAATACAAACTTACACCTAAAAACACAAATTAAGTAAAAGCTAACAAACATAAAATCCTATGTTGTAGATTTTATGTTGTGGCTTATGCCATTTAAGACTGACTTGTGAATAGAATAGGATTTTTGGTTAACGAAGGTGCCCTATGGAAACTGAAAACTATGGTTGGTTTTAAGTGAAATTTGGTTTGGTGTCCCCAATATATAATTTGCAGACGTGAGGCCCTACTCTAATATAATTTCTAACCAAAACAATAGCTAGCTCTGTAGCTAATCAAATTATTAGTCATTAGCGGTAAATACCGAGAGAAAATATGTTTAAGTACTGATTTGTTTGTTTTAGTGATTTCGTTTGGGAGTGTGTGCACAAAGTGAAATATGATTCAATTTTTCAACCATCAGTTGGTTATAACTTCCAAAGCATATAGGTTTCCCATAATTTAAATGAGCTAAAATGCGAAAGCACAAATGAGATGTAACGATTTTAGACCCAAATCCACAATGAAATTTGATGGGATCAATGATGAATACGAAAGGTTATGTCTTCCAATAATGCAATACGAGAATAAAAAGAAGCGTTCTTTTAGTCCAAAATACAAGTTTCACTGAGACAAGTAGAAGAGGAAGAATGTTCCAAGGGAGAAAGGTTAATGTGAACTCTTTCAAAAGGAAATAGACACACAATGATTCCCTCATAATGAATAAAGCAAAAGAAACCAAATGGGGTCCCACCAGGCGTGCTAAATTTTTCACCAATAAGTTGTGTACATATGAGAAAAACAAATAAGGTAAAGGTGAGGAGGAATACATGTGATTATGTAGACGGTAGAATGTGCGCGTTATTGATGTTGTCCAAGTTGATTATAGAGAACTCCTTTTTTCGGGAAGGACTACTCGTAGATGCAAAGCAATACCACAAAAAAGAGTTTTAAATAGCATATAACAAATTGGATTGTCTAACATATGCTATATCCATGAAGCATGGTGCTTCCTAGAGAGGCTATCAATTCATTTTTAATAATAATTTAATGTGAATAAGAAAATGAAATAAATAGGTCCTATTTTGATGTAATGATCTAGGGCCTCTCATACACACAATACACTAGATTCAATGCTAGATATAAAATGCAACACTAAATCTAACTAGAACCAAGGTTTTTTCATGTCAATTAGGTCTTTTAGAGGTCTAGTAAAGGTCTATGGATGATTGGTTGAGGTCTAGGTTAGTTTTGGATGAATGGAAGGCTTATTGTTCGAGGATATAAAATGACACGAGAGACCGGTATCATTCGAGTGACCGATACTGCAGTATGGGGATGAAACCGATGGCGATCGTGGCGCGGCGATCGAGGAACTCACGTTGGTAGGGGAAATAGGTATTAAACTATTAAATATAGGTTTTTAGGCTCTTTGTGATTGCCCAGAGGTAGAGGGTAGTGTGGTTTGGGTCATAATATGGCTAAGAAGACTCAAGAATACTAAGAAGGAGGTTAAGAAGGGTGAAGAGGCTTGGGGTGGTTGAATAGTGGGTTGGTCAGAAGAAGGTGATATACAAGTAATGTGAAGAAATGAAATACTAAAAGAAGCAAGAGATCTATAATGAAATTAGCACAAATGATTAAA
This sequence comes from Taxus wallichiana var. yunnanensis, assembly GCA_018340775.1. Taxonomy (NCBI): domain Eukaryota; kingdom Viridiplantae; phylum Streptophyta; class Pinopsida; order Cupressales; family Taxaceae; genus Taxus; species Taxus wallichiana. Next base: position 556,482,641 of record CM031237.1, read on the forward strand.
ATCAAAGTACTTACTTGGAATTTTGTACATCTTGTGAGTGGATATGGTTGATGGTTGATCGGAGAAGAGGTGTTTGAGTCTAGTGCCATGGTACAACTTGTGTGCTCTTATGAGTATTCTAATGCTCTAGAAGGAGAATCGGGTGTTTTTCTTGTAATGTGGATGTATGTGTTTGTCGTTTGGATGTAACAAAGCTTGAAGATTCGAGATTGAATGTAATAAGGCTCCAATAACTGAATGACCAACCCGTGTAAAGAGTTGTAAAATTATATATAAAGGAACCTATGATGGTTAGGTAACTCGCGGCTGAAAATAAATTGGCGTCGATTAGGGTGAAATAGTCCTTTTACCAAAAATAGGAAAATATTCCCAGATTTGGCGTGTTTTCAAAGTTGGGTCCACTTAGGGAAGTGGATTTCACGTTAGAAAAGGTAGGAAGATCATAGAATAAGTCTAGTTAGGTTTAGGAAGAAGTCTTAGTTATCTAGGTCAAGTGGTGACTTAGTACTAGGAGTGATGACTCAGTGTTGAGAGTGATGACTTGGTCATTATGAGTTAAATGCCCCTAGAATGGGTCCAAGGTGAGGTGTCCTAATGAGGTGGATGTGTGAGGGTTAAATTAACTTAATTAAATTAATTAATAATGTGAGGGTGCACATTAATTCAATTGTAAGTAATTAAATTAATATGAGTGTGGGGTAAGGGGTCATGGTTAGGTGAATACGTTACATTAATTAATTGAAGAGGACCAAGGGGAGTGTGACCCAAATATTGTGTTTACAACAAACTCAAGGGTTACAGTGGGTGGCCTCTCTATACTTCTCCATCCAATGGCATAGGATCTCCCAAAAACTAGCGTAGTACGAGATCTCTTCAACAAATTTCAGCAGAAGCAATTAGAGTTGGAGGACACCAAGCATTTCCTCCCTACACTTCTTCAGCTAGGGTGGCATGAGATCACCCAAAAAACTCGTGACACTATAGGATATCCTTCTACACCATTTTTCTCAACATGGATCAGGTGCACATGTTCCATTTTTCCATTTACACTTTCTATTCTAGCGTATTTTACATTTGCATACTTTACATAGCATTTTTACATACATACATATTTAACTACTTGATTATTTTCTCCTTGAAATTACACCATATGAGAAATAAGCACTCAAATTGGAGGAAACAACAATGATGATGAAGAAAATGAAAACACACCATGACGGTACTTTCCATACAAACCATGTAGGTACACCACACACATGTAATAGCTACTACACACATGTTCCACCCTAGGTTTATTCTCATCACTTTTATTCACATTTTTCATCTTTAGAATCCACGCTCCACCATATTTTTCTTTTATTCATTCCACGCTTGAGTCTAGTCTCATTTGGAACGTCTTCTTCTACACTCTACATGGTTATCGATACGTATATCTATCTACTTTATATTTACCGAGATTTCCACTCACCAACATCAAATGGGGAAAATGTAGACAAAATATTACACATTAGAAAATATTTAGCCTAGTCTTATACTACTATTTAGAAGGTTCTCAAGTGTACAAAGTACTAATTAATCCCACCTTTTGGCCACCTTTTTCTTATCTTTTATTTCTTCTTTCCCATGTATTTCTGATACCTATTAGCCCATTTCATGACCTTTCGACATTCTAGCCTAAAATTAGGGTAGCCTGAGGTGCCTTGGTCCCATTTCAGGTGCCTCGGTCTATGCACAACCTCTTCTAATTATTTTGGGTCACTTGTAGCTTTTGGTCATCCTTATCTTCTTCTCGGTTCGGCCTTATTAGTATTAGTTCCAAAATTAAGCTTGAGAGCCCTATAAATATAAATTTATAAGACCATAATGAGTGTCTTAAGTCATTGCATATTATCACTACTATCACCTCATCTAAGGTTGCATCCATAGCATCACTTGCATCCACATAGTTTCATGCATTCAAGATAGGATATCTACATCACACATTGGCACGAGAGCACCTAGGGCACAACAATCACACACACACACCAAAACTACATCATGGTCTATAATGTAGTGCGGCGCAAAGTGATAATTCCTGAGTTTAGTCGACCCATTCATATGCATATTTTATTTTTCTAGGGTTGGATATTCCTCCTTACAGTCATGAGTCATTTCGACCCATTCATATGCACAAATTTTATTTTCTAAAAGAAACACTCGATATACACTCGGTGACCATACATTCATGAGTCATTTCACTATTCCGAGCACCTAGGCTGCAGACCCAGGGCACCTGGGGTTCCCAATACACTCCAGGGAACTGTGTCATATTAGATAGAAACACCCTCGTAGGGCCCTTGAGTGTTATCCGCACTTTCGAGTTCCGGTTCCATACTAGATCTCTTGTTATCCGAGTATTTTCCTTCACTCTTCTCTTACACATTAGGGTTTTATTTTATCACAATAGTTTTTTTAAATTTATTTCATACTAATTTAGTTCATTTATAGTTTTTAGTCCTCTATTTAGATTAAGGGTTCCCCTAGATACCTAGACCATCTAAGAAGAACAAATAATCCTGTGTAATCATTTTAGTGAATAGTCTCTTTCAACCACCTTCTAGGGATTTTTCATTCCTCCATCATGAATATCTCTATCAATGGCCCTACTCACCCAGTGATTTGCTCGCACTTTCGTGTTCAAACCCTCTTTACCACCGACATTTCTACCGCATACATCTAGATTCCTGTATAACACATTTGTAAAGCCTTTCTCAACATATAGTATTTTCCTTCCTCATTCACTCTTTTACACATTAGGGTTTTATTTTATCTACAATAGTTTTTTTAAATTTATTTCATACTACTTTAGTTCATTTATAGTTTTTTAGTCCTCCTATTTAGATTAACATTAATACCCTAGATATCCCCTTTAGACCATCTAAGAACACCAAATAATCCTTATTTTTGTTAATCATTTTAGTGAACCTGACGTCTCTTTCTACCACCTTCTAGGGATTTTTCATTCCTCCATCATGAATATCTCTATCAATGAATACCTACTCACCCACCTTGATTTGCTTCATCGTGTTCAAACCCTCTTTACTACTACTGACATTTCTACGACATACATCTAGATTCCCTGTATAACACATTTGTCAAAGCCTTTTCTCAACATATAGTATTCTGGGGAAATCCTCCCAATGACATTCACCCTTTTAACAATGACCCACCACTTTACATCATGTCCCACATCTACAATGTTGTTGTCAAGTGTACTCTTATCGATAATGGCTCTAAGCTTAATCTATGCCATATATCCTTTCTCCTTGTCATAGGTTTGTCTACTTATGACATTAGCCCTTCTTCCATTTCACTTTGTGCTTATGATGGTTATGTTCTTCCATGTTTATGCCACATTACCTTGCCTTTAACTATAGGTCCGAAGACCCTCCCTCATTTTCTTTTCCATTGATTTCCTTGTCTCATATAATTACTTATTAGGTAGACCATGGCTCCACGCCATGCAAGTTGTTGCTTCTACTATCCACCGTTGCTTCAAATTTTGATATGAGCGTGTTGAGTATATTATCTTCGATATCGTGATCCATTCCAATATTGTGTACATGACCCTCACACTATCATTCTTATTCCTAGTATTGACACTACCAATTAGCCTTGGCCTTTGGATTATCAGCCACATTTACTACCACTTGAGGGAGCTATTTGTTTACTAGATGTAATTCCCCCATCAGCCATTCTTACCACCATAATTCCATATCAGCCACCCCCTCCTTCCATGAACATTACCATCCCATCCTCGCCATTATCACCCATGCACCCACCCTTCACATGTACACTCTTTATTCGTGACTCATTTTGGGACCATGTTCCATTTGATCCCACCCGTAATGAAACCATATGTTCCTTTGCTATCCTCATTCATCTTGGTTTCAATTTTGAGGACCTTCAACCTTCCACTCATGCTCCACATTTATACTATGGCTTTATCACTATTACAGCTGCTTATGGCTTACGTGTCTTCCATCTCCTCATCTACTTACCACGTACACCTTGTTCCTTTCCATTCACATTAGGATATTCTTGGATTACCTACATTGGTAGAACTTTGGACCCTAGTCACACCGACATTTCATTCCCTATGTCATTTGGTCATGTCCTAATCTGCAATAGTTCCTTCCTTGGCTACTCACCTAACTACACTCACTGGTATGCCCATGGTTTCCCACATCCCCCTTTCACTAATGAAGAATACGCTATGGGCATGTATAGTCTATGCCTTACCAACTCATTACATGATCAACCTCACACTATAGCATACCATGTTGCTAATCTTGAGCCATTTGACTTTGAACCAAAGGATGACTATCTCCTCGACAAGTTCACATAGCCTCTTTACAAACTATTTTTGAGGGCATCTCACATGACATACTATTCCCCCTCTCTTCACATACTTCTACCCTTTTACATCCTACACTTCATCTCTATCATTTCTCATCATCACATATCCACATATCCTTTCACGTCTTATCACACCCTCATTACCCAATGCCGTGCCCTAGTACTTTGGTTCACACTAGAATGTTGAGGGGTTACCATTACACTAAACCCCACACACTACACTACCAAACCTATACATGTACATCCTACATCATCCTATACATACCTCATCTACTAGTCATTTCTACCCCATCTATCTCATACACGATAGACTAGTCCTCATTACATGAGTCTATTTTTATATTACGAGACACACATTCCATGTTTATGCTTTAGGTCACATTATCCATGGGTCTAGCTTTACCTCTTACCACTGCATATTTTGTCGACACCTATCCTCACACTTTCTCCATTTTATTGTGCATCTACACATCCCATTCACCATTTGGTCACCTATACTACATTATTCTAAGCATTTCACTCACCACCCTATGACGCACTCTAGTTCCTGGTCCATACTCGACTACCGAGGGTTTACCAATCAAATGGACCTTACCTACATGTGACATGTTATCATACCACATTCATCAGACTAGTGATTGATGCTCTAGGCTATATCGTCACCCACACTCCTCATCACATACCATAGTGGTATACACCTTAGGTTAAATCACCACTCTTAAATTACAACTCTTTTCATCAATTCCTCATTATCCTCTTACATCCTATCATCATATATTCTATTATCTTATTTTAAGTCATCCTATTACATCATCATTTCTCCTACTCATCAATTAGTGGTATACGCTTTAGGCTAAATCACCACCCTCACCTTATTCATCACATAGTGGTATACACTTAGTTCTAAAATCACCACCTTCCTTTATCCACCACCTACTTATCTATGCTTCATATGCCATCATTATCCATTTCATCATGACATACACTATCAATTACATCGTCATCTTCTTATACCATCATGTAGTGATATACACTTAGGGATAAATCATCTCTCACATATTCAACAAGTCGTGGTATACGCTTAGGCTATAGGTTCCATGCATATCTTTCCATATATCTCATTCCCATACACTCCTATAATAATATACACTTAGGGATAAATCATTACTCCTCTGATAAACAAAGTCATGATATACACTTCGACTATAGGGTTCACGCACATATTTTCCCCATGTCACTTTTCATCACTACTACACATATACATTCATCGTAGCAACAGCTAGACACAACCTACGCTACTCGACCATTTCCCCAATGATGTACTCTCATTTACGGTTCATTATTGATTGCTAAGGGGGAAAAATGAACCTCACGTATATACACTTCCATACACTCAAGGGCACATTGTTCCTATCATTCCATCTTGCATTCCATTCCACCCATCCACAAAGCATATTGAATTTTCTTGGTAGTATTTACCCTTTCTTACTAGTGTTTTGCATGATCATTCTATTACACATGTTAGATTACTTTCATATATGTCATTATCATACACACATGTGCATTCATGCCTTTTTCTAGTGTAATCGTAGATACTAGACATTTACACTAAGCATGGATGTTGGCCTTCTACCCTTACTATACTAGTCGTTGGGGGCATCCACATTCATCTCATACATTTTTATTGTTTCATTTTTGTCCTTAGCATATTTTACTACTTGCTTATACACGCTTTGAGATATGGTTTTCTACTCTAACATGCTAGCGGGTGTTCCATGTGTAGCACTTATTTTGTAGGACTATATGTTTCCTTGACTACATGTTGTTTACCATTTTTTGTGGGCTTTTCCCTTTTCTTGTGTGCACACTTGAATTTTGTTTGCATCCATGATGGCCTTACATGTCTTGTGACACCATGAGTGATGTCCCATGTTTTAAACCCACTTTATGCGGTCTCCTTGTTCTCTTGCATGTTTACACTATTGTACTTAGTAGTTTTTCTACATTGTCTTTATCTTTTACACTTATTTACATGCATGTGTTCAGAATAACACTTTTATTGGTTAGCCATCCCATTTTATGTGTGCCTTGGTATCTACCAAGCACTTTACTTTTCCCCTACAGGGAAGAGGTATATAGGTTAGAGTGCGGTTGGTTCTCTTTTAGGGCCGTATTCTCCTTCCGGTGGTCATCACATGTGCCCCCAAAGTTGGGGGTCATCATTGGGGGTTTATATTAACATAGTGTATCCACATCAGTTCACACACAATGAGTGAGTTCAAACCATTCTACAAACTCCATACATAAGTGGCCTTAATAGGACATGGTGTCCTTCAAAAATTCTATGGAGTGGTTACAAGACTCGGGGTTACAGTGGGTGGCCTCTCTACACTTCTCCATCTAGTGGCGTAGGATCTCCCAAAAAACTAGCGTAGTATAGATATCTCTTCAACAAATTTCAGCAGAAGTAGTTAGAGTTAGAGGACACCGAGAATTTCCTCCCTACACTTCTTCATCCAGGGTGGCGTCAAATCACCCAAAAAACTTGTGATACTACAGGATATCCTTTTACACCCTTTTATTGACATGGATCAGGTGCACATGTTCCATTTTTCCATTTAAACTTTCTATTCTAGCGTATTTTACATTTGCGTACTTTACACAACATTTTTACATACATTTTTACATTAAACACTTGATCATTTTCTCCTTGTAGGTCTATCGTATGAGAAACAAGTAGTCAAATTGGGGGAAACAACAACGACAATGACAACAACAACACACCACGATGGTACTTTCCATAATAACCATGTAGGTACACCACACACATGCAACACTTACACATGTGTTACCCTAGGTTCACTCTCATCACTTTTATTCACATTTTTCATCTTTATAATCCATGTTCCTCCACATTTTTCTTTTAGTCATTCCATGCTTAAGTCTAGTCCATTGGCACGTCTTCTTCTACACTCTACATGGTTATCGACTACGCATTTCTATCTACTTAATGTAACCGAGATTTCCACTTACCAACATAAAGTGGGGAAAATGTAGACACAAATATTGCACATTAGACAATGTTTAGCTCGGTCTTATACTATTATTTAGAAGGCTCTCAAGAGTACAAAGTACTAATTAATCCCACCTTTTTCTTTTCTTTTTTTCATCTTTCCCACGTATTTCTCAATACCTATCAACACATTTCATGACATTTTGACATTCTAGCTCTGAAATCGGGGCACCCCAAACTGTCTTGGGGCACCTAGAGGCACCCCTGGTCCCATTATGAGCACCTTGGTCTATGCACAACCTCTTCTTCTTCTTTTTAGGTCACTTCTAGTTTTTGGTCATCCTTATCTTCTTCTTACTTGGCCTTTTTGGGATTAGTTATGAAATTAAGCTTGAGAGCCCTATAAATATAAAGTTATAAGACCATAATGAGGGTCCTAGGTCATTGCATCTTATCACTACTATCACCTCATCTAGGGATGCATCCATTGCATCACTTGCATCCACATAGTGTCATGCATTCAAGCTAGGAGATCTACATCACACATTGCATAGGGGAGGGATTCCATTCTATTCCATGCACACATGCTACTTACATTTATATAGCTACTATTTCTCACTACTTCACAAAGTACAACTGGCATGAGAGCACCTAGGGAACAACACGCACACACATACACACCAGAACTACATCAAGGTTTGTAATTTAGTGCAACACTCGGTGTTAAGTCCACTAGCTTGGCGGTTGAGGTCAGTCCGACCCATTCATATGTATATTTTATTTTTCTAGGGTTGGATACTTCTCTTTTTATCACAGTCATTCCATAGTACATCCGACGAATCCAAGTGTGACAAACAAGAAGCACTCGAGACACCGGGTGACCATACTAGATTCAAATCCCGAGGATTTGCATTTTTGCAAGCACCTAGACTAGACCAGACAGGTGCATCCCAGTACACTCCTAGGCACCTATTTCATCTTAAACAGCTTATATCTACCCTTTGCAAGGCCCCTAAGTGTTCGTCTACACTACCAATTTTCAGTTATAGATCTACAAAAACCTACTATAATCTCTTGTTATTAGTTGAGTCTATTCTTTACTCTTCTCTTACACGTTAAGGTTTCATTTTATCTATAATAGTTTATTTACATTTATTTCATACTTCTTTAGTTCATTTACAGTGTTTTAGTCCTCCTATTTAGATTAACATTAATACCCTAGATATTCCCTTTAGGCCATCTAGGAACACCAAATAATCCTTATTTTTGTTAATCAATACCCATTCTCACATAATTTGGGGTCTTTCTAACCTACTACAACTAAACCATGATAAGTAGCACGATGATACAAAAAAAAAGTATTCTAGTTCCAACAAGTTTAATATTCTATTTATTACACTAGATGTGTGTTTTCGTACTAGAGTCACAACTAAATAATGATCACTAAGTCTTAATGTTTTTGTACACATTGAGTTTGAATAAGATTAACAAGAATTTCAAGAGAGACAAATCTCGAACATGGAAATCATTGGATCAAAACTATAGGAGGGTCACACACATGTGGCCCACCTCACAGAGCTTAAACATAAATTGAGATATGATCTACACATTAGTTATTCAAAATAAGAAGAATATTAAGCTTATTAGGATAAAGATTTACCACAAGTTATTGTTATCTCTCGAAAGTGCACCTCAGTAAAGAGATGGTTGTAGGTGTTCTAATCTTACAAATTTTTATCTCTTTTTGTATATATAATGGAAACACCTCAGGTCTGTGGGTATACCTATTTTGAGGTGAATCTTGATATCAAGGCCAGTTCCTTATTGATGTATCCTAAACTAATTTTTTGGGGTTTGAGGGTAAAAGATGACTGTAAAAGGATTTTAAAACTGAGGTGATACACCAAACTTGTATGAGGTCTTTGACTGAGTACATGCACAACTGATATAGGAATGAATTCTTGGTGCATGAGCCAACAATTTTCTACAGATTATTAAGGGCAAACACTTTGATGTATTGAGGGAAAAATCACAACAATACTACTAAGTTAAACATACACATTAATATCATGCAAAAATTACTAAAATTTTCAATAGGGTAAGATGATTAATCAGGGAATTCAACATTCACAAGATTAATTGAGCATACACAAGACTAAAAATAATTAGAAAGGTAGAAAATACTTCACATTCAGAGGGAAAAACTGGCAGAAACTGCTTAAGCACTCTTGTATCTAAAATTCCTCCTTTCGTGCTTTGCCAAGGCACACAATATATAGAAAAATTGATTCACTCACCCTTCCTAAAAATAAACTAAGGTTGTACTTGCCCATGCATCCTATTTTTATCCTTTATTTAATAAATAAAGGAATAAAATAAAGCAAACTAATACAAAGAGGCATTAATAGCCTTTGATTACATCACAATCAAACTGTAGTTGACTGTTCTATTTTTAAGAAAAGAATGGGTGAATAATTTTCTAATAATAAATCTTGCTTGATGAGCAAGTATCCTCCTAAAGTGATTATGTCTTCTTGTTAATATGTCCTTTTAATGAAGGCATACAAAATTAACTCCCTGTGAGTGAGAAAAATTAATTACATTATTTGTAATACCTTGCAAAAATAATACATCCAAATATCCACTTGATGGGGACTACCTCTAAGCTTAGGTTCGATGTTAACATTCCTTTGTCTTCTAATGGTCACATGGATGACCCAATGTAAATCATATCCAACCCTCCAATAGTGGGGACCACCTTTCACTTCACCATTAGTCTTTATTGGTTTTACCACTCTTGTGGACTTAGCAAATTACCATATTTTTGAAATAAGACAAGTGGCACTTTGTAAAAGGGTCACCATATTACATTCGGCCACCTTTGCTAACATATGGTACATTATAAGGTCTTCCACTTTTTGGTTATCATTGTATTATATAGTGTTGGCTTTTGCATTTGATTTGGAATAATACCATACTTCACCTTTTGAGATATGTTGCATGAACATTGTTTAGTCAATTTTTAAATCATGGTGCTTGGACTATAGTTGGGATCCTTTTTGACATATCAGATGTAATAATTTGTTATAATCATGGGTTTAGCCCCACATGATGATGACTAACCCCTCCATACACTTTTTTGGTGGCATCTTAACTCGGGTTGAGTTTTCTTTGAAATTTGTAATTAATGTTAGGTCTTTGATCTTTGTACTATTTGATTTGGTGTCATCGATTCTGGCCTCGTGGTTATAGTTTCGGCTTCGCATTGAATGTAGTCGGTGGCATATGAAACCTAGGTGGTTTCCTTTGAATTTGGGAATCAATCTAGTGACATTGATTTGGCATGGTTTGATTTATGATCATTAATGCTTCAATCATGGTTGAGTCCTATTGACTCACCTCTCGAGTTTGCATGGTAAAGGGTAACTCGACCCTAATGATCACTTCATTTGGATTTTTGGTTCTACAAGTGAAGCCCGGAAAAAAATTTATTCACGCCATTTTTTTATTACTATCGAGCTCATTTTTCCTACAAAAATGGTTCTCTGTCACTCGCTTCTACTCGCCTGAGTTCTTTGAGGAAGGTAGTTGTGGAGTTTGTCACCATTTCCATGATATTTGAGCTCATCTCTCACTTTGCAGATGGGTATTGCATCTATATTTCTATGATCATTTCTCAATCAAGCTCGGTTCTTGAACTCTCTATAGGGTTTAATGGCCCACCATTTTTTATTATTTTGAAATCTGACCTATTCCGCCATTCTAATTTTGTAGAAGAGTTCATGTGATCTGAGTTTCTTTCTTCATTGTGATCTCTCTATTAGAGCCTTTCTTGGAAGTTCCATGAGCTACCTTCTTTATTCTCCTCAAGGTGGTCACCATCTTTGTGGGTTCAAGCTCAGTTAAACAGATTTGTGAATCCCTTATGCATGTATCTTTTGTCTTTCGCTCTGTTTGAACTCTCTAAGCAAGATTTAGTTAGTTTTCCACCAGTTTTCTTCATCTTCGAGCTCAGATTTTCCTCAAAAAAGGTCTCTGTCCTCTTTCTTGGCTACCATCGTGAAGTCCTTTGAGCTTGGGACTGTGTAACTATCACATTGTTTGATGAGGTAAGGTAAGTCTTGACCTCCTAAGTATCACTGTTGATTTATCACTACTATTTCAGCTTCAAAACACTGATGATCATTTCTTTCCTTTCATTTTCTATGTGATTTCTGAGACAACCTTGGTCTCTAAGCTAAAACTTGTTCTAGGTCCTTCGTTTAGTCCTGATCTGATCATCTCTAGTGGGTTTTCTCACCTCGACCCCAACCGGTAAGCTCTTGCTCAATCCTTGTGCTCATTTTGAAATTTTGAAACCCCGTATGATCTCAAATTTCAATTTCAAAAGCTTAACTTAGATAACCTGGACATGGGTATCTTTCCTTTTGCTTATGAGTTCTTGGATGTGAAACCTTTCTTTTGATTCTATAATCTATTTTTTGAAGATTATAATGTTTCTGGAAATTTTAAAAACCACTTCACATAGTTTCTTTTAGAGCTTTGTACTTCCTTCTATTCAGCCATGTAATCATTGAGTTTGAATCTTGTGTTTCAAGATTTGTAATCTCTGCTTATTTTCAATGCTTAAACTAACTTCTAATGTTTTGAAATGAAGAGATGTGGATCTCTAGTTTTCTATTTCTACAATTTCTCATTTCCAAGTTCATCCTCTTAAGCTAAAACTAGGCTTTACATATTTCATTTCCACTATTTTGTTCATAGCTAGGAGTTCCAGTTTGCATGCTATCTTCTTGTAGTTTTACAACCTCATGTTTTCTTTGAGTAACTGACAGATCTCATTTTTACAATTCCTCTATTCTGGAGCTTTGTTCTAATGTAAAACTTTCTTTTACTTACCCTTCAGAACTGGAAGAGTGGTTACACTTGATAGTTTCCTTCACTTTCCTTTCTCTCCTATGTTTAGCTTAATTTCTCAACTAAAAGGTTCGTTATATCAAGGACACTACAATTCCTTTACTATCATTTTCTAAAGATATTTAAACCTAGTCCTTGAATGTCTTGAATATGACATACCTTTAGTACAGAAGTTTCCTTTTCATTTAGGAAATTATAACTTCATGAATCCAATGCATATTATTCTATTGAAGTGTTGCAAACTTTGTACCTATAAAATCATGCATCTGAATTTGGCTTTGAAGCTATACTATAGCAGTATGTATAATTGATGCTTTATTTCTAAAAAAAAGTACTTAAGGTTGGCTATACTTTACAAATTTATGAGCTTGATTTCCTTGATTCCTCACTATTTGTCCCTCTTGTAACTTTGTTCTGAGTATCCTTCTTCATTATCAGTTGTAAAATGACTTGAAAATTTGATTCTAAAACTAAAAATGTAGAAGTTAATCATTCACTTTGATTTGAGAGACTGGAAAGGACATAGCTAAACATTGAAATTTTGTTGATATGTTGTAGTTTCATTTATTTTCTGCTTAAATATTATATTTGAGCTTCATTACACCTTTAGTATGCATGCTGGAAAATTTAAAATTTCCATTTTACATGGCAAAGCCCTATCAAAAATTTCCCATATTTCCTCTCTCATTCTACTTAAGTTGTAATCTTATCTTTCCAGTTAACTTTAGCCTTCAAATTCTAATTGTTTTGCTTCACCTTTGAGTTATATTCTGAAACATGTAATTCTATTTGCAAGTTTGTTCTTTGTTTCTACTGTAACTTCTTCCATTTCTAGGATACTTGTTGAACTTTGAGTTGTATTCTTCTTGTTATCCAAAATTCACCCCCCAGGGTAACTTTGATAACATGCATCAGATTATTCTAATTCCGAGCAAGTAGATTGATTCAAGGCCCAAAATCATGTTTTTGGGGTCCCCCTCGCCTTTTCTAACTCTCCCATCCAAGAAGGAATCCCAACAGGTTGATAAAATGGAAAAAATACAAAATATGGTTGCAGGATCTGTTTTGAGGCATTTCGGTCCGAAGGGCTTGGGTTGAATCGAGGTTCGTTGTACCAAGCTTGGGGCCGAAAAAATGAAGAAAATCGGCTAAGTCCTAGTCCAGGCGGTCTGTGGGATAGTTGGGACGTCGGGATGCGTGGGATGCGAAAAGCCGAATCGGCCGAAAGAGGGAAAAATTGCCTAAGTCTTGTTTCACGCGGTTTGGGATAGTTGGGCCAAAAATACGCGCAGACGCTGGATTGGCGGTTTTACGCAAGTCAGTCCATTTCGGGCGGTTCGGAGATATGTCCCAGGCGGTTCGGGACAGTTGGGACAAAAGTACACGGAGGACGCGAACCGGCCGATTCGGCCGAAATAGGAGACTTTCATCCGAGACAGTTTGGGACATCCGGGCCAAAAGTACACGTGGGACATGAAAATCGAAAGAGCCGAGAGCGAATGGAATCTTGCCACGTGTCTTCACCGCAAAGAGGGACAAGGAAGCCCGGATTGGCCAAGCGCAGGAGATTTTCGTTCGAGACATCTAGGCCAAAGGTATGCGAGGGACGTGTGGGACGTGAAAAGGTGAGATGGCCGAAAAGAGACAAGGAGGCCCGCGGATGAATCAGAATGTGCCACGTGTCAGAAAGTTGAAAATTTGTTAAGTGTTTGGCACAAGGTAAAAATGCGCCCCTCAGGCCCGAACCAATAAAATAGTGCCACGTGTCCAAGTTTAAGGGCCTAAAAGGAATTTTTAGAGGATGAACCCGCGGATGAATCAGATCCTGACACGTGTCATCCAAGTGGCAGAGCGGGGAAAAATTCAAATATTTTCCCGTCGATCCTTTTGGCCTGCTTTTTGCCCTAAATCTTCGGATCGCCATAACTTTTGATCCAGAGCTCGGATTTCACGTTCTTTATATCAATGGAAAGCTGGAGAAATTCTCTACATGATTTCGGGGTCAATCTTGCATTTTGGTTCAGTTTGGAGAGAGAAAATCAAGAAACGTATCTAGTTCGTGGTGATGGCCAGAAATGACATTTCAACAACCATTTTTAATGCAAAATACAGTTTACCACTTTTGCTGAGGTTCTCACCTACCGCCATAATGAGATGAATTAAATGCAACCTAACAGGTGGTTGGGGTAGATTTGGATTTCCTCTCTCTTCCCTCTCTCATTCTTCCTATAAATTGTAAGGAGGGGCTTCTTTCTAAAAGAGGTTGTTCATCTTTTCAGCTCTGCCCTCCCTTCTTTTCTTCTCCAGGGTTGAAAATGGAGTTCGAACCTCCTCCCCTTCTCGTAATGGAATTTTTGTCATTTACCATTAAAATGATGTTCATGCAAACTTCAAGCAACAAAAATTTGTTTCGTGATGCATCTGTCCATCCTTGCTCGTTCTTTGCTTATCGAAAGTATTTGTGCATGTTTTAATACTCATTACAAGTTTGGAGCTGTGTTCATGGAGTTTTGGGACATTTTCTATGTGAAATATATCCTTGGGCCTGTGATGCATCTGTCCATCCTTCCCATTGCTCACCTCTCCTTGTTCCATGGTAGTTTTGATAGATGTTCAACATTTTCCTTCTCTGGTGTATCACCATTTTAGTGTAGGCTCTGTTTTTCCCTTTTCTCTCTCTCTCTGTCTCCTTGGCATGGTTAGATTAGGATTAGATTAGCTTTCCTGCACTGAAATAGCTTATGGAAGGTAGTTTAGGATTAGGAACCAGCCTTCTCTGGAGATTCCTTTCTCATTTTTGCAAGTCCCACACTTGGAGAAAGGATTCCATGTTGTGCAATCACACTGGATGCTAGTATGATCAAACTAGAAACATGATCAACATCCATGGGTCGTTGTGATTCACTAACAACACTTCCTTCATACCAGCATGTACTTATGACTTATCTGCTTCATGTACTATATGATAGAAATTGAACTATGTAATCTTTATCTTGACTACAACCTGTACCTACACACTTAAGAAAACAATTAGAAAATATTTAGGCTTTTGGCCTCTCTTATGTCCATGGGTTTTCTTTTCTTCTATCTCCTTATTTATGATTGAGTAAATCATGTATACTTCTTACAGAAAAGTAATTCTATTAGTAGTGCCTTTGATCTTCATGTAATTTATATCTCCTGTTGTTAAGAGATTCATCTGCATGAATTAGGATAGTATAGGAATATGGATTAACCTTGAGCTCATAACTAATAGTTTTTTTCTCTTTTCTTCTTTTTAGGTGCAAGTGCCTTCAACAGTGAAGATGAAGAAGGAACAAAGATGGAGATGGAGATGCATCAACCGAAGAAGAAACCCCAAGGCAATGATGGGTTCATTCATACTCCTCTATTTTATCTTTCATGCATATGTACCTCTTATTTTAGTAGTTGTACTTTACTTTTAGTTACATCCCATGGCTTGTGTGGGAACATTTGAAATTTCTTATGAATAAAACATTGAATTCTGAAATTGAGTTGTGTATTTCTTTCGCATTTCAGCTTTTTGTATGGATTGTATGATGAACTAAACAACCCAATAATATAATTGAATGTCTTAATCATGAAGGAAAGAACACTAAAGAATACTTGTAACATCTAGTAATGAACTTTGATTCCTGCAATCTGCAGTTATGATTGCTACTCCAAAACCTAATACTTCATCTATTCTGCAGTTCGATGTCTTCATCAAAATAACACAACTATCCTTCAGGATTTGTGTTCTTTTGTTGAAGATAGTCATGAAATTGTAAACTATGTGATCTGTTACATTTTGTAACAGCACACATAGCTGCAGATTTCATGTAATCATTAATTAATTCAACAATAACAATATTGTCTGAAAGAAACTCCCCTAGCTTAGGTCTACTTCACCAATTTTATCCATCGTAACAAAGTTTTGAGTTGCCCATTTTTGTAAAAGTGCAAAAATTGTCAACATTTCTAGTGATCTGTGGGGAAAGTTGTCTACTAGCTTGTAAACCAATGCTTTCTCTTGTCCATTGGGCATGGAGTCTAAAGCATGTAACTAAAATATGCCTTCTTAAAGGTCCAACCCTTCCAAAATGAACTAAAACGGGAAAGGATCTAGTAAACAGATCACATGCACGAATGCACTTATTGAATTGAAAAACATTGCAATGTGCAGGAACTACACTTATTGAAGGGAAATCCTACTCTAAATAGTCACTGTAATATTTTCAATAATAGTGTTTGAGAAACATACCATTCACAGGAATGGGAATTTCCTCTCCATTTAGCCTTGAAAGCTGAAAAACATTGTGTTCTTTGCAAGCTGAAATCATGTAAGGACCACTCTAGATTGTATCAAATTTTGTGTGTCTTCTGGATTTGCATGATCAACATCCCACTTTAACACAATATCTCCTTCATTGAAGATTCTGAATTTGGATTTCTTATCAAAAGTCTTCTTCATCTATTTCTGATTCTTTTCCATATTTAAATGAGCTTGATCTCTTAGCTCTTGTAATTCCATTAATTCTACATAATGAACCTGCAATGGTTCATTCTCAAGCAGCTCCATTTTATGTAGCAAATCTAATGCGGGTAACTCAACTGAAATAGGAATTCTTGCTTCTCTTCCATAAACAATCTTGTATGGTGAATTTCCAACTGATCTTTTAGGAGTCACTCTATCAGCCCAAAGTCTTGAATTCAACATTATATGTCAATCTCTCTGGTTAGCTTTGAGTGTTCTTTTGATGATTCTTAAAATATTCTTGTTAGTAATTTCAGCTAACCCATTACCTTGTGGGTAATAATTAGATGATGAACTTAAGTAAATTCCATGGTTGATAGCCCAATCTATTACCTTTGCACCAAGAAATGCTAAAGCATTATCTGATATGATAGTTTCGGAACACCAAATCTGCAAACTATACCTTCATAAAAGGATAGTATCAAAGTTTCATTAGCATATTTCAAGGCTATTGCTTCATTCCAATGTGTAAAGTAATCTATAGCAGATCAAAATCCACTTGTTTCCTTGTGACGAAGGTGGTTTTATCATGCCAATAAAGTCAAGACCCCACTACATAAAAGGTTGATCAACTAAAATAGGTTGTAAAGGAAGCAAAGCTAAACATTCTTTTCCAACAAAGAAAGCACATTTTTACACGTTCTAATCCATTTGAAACATTCCTTAAATATGTTGGGCCAATAGTAACTAGCTTTCATAATTTTTAAAGTTGTGGTACGTGCTGAAAAATGACCTCCTGTAGGTCCTTCATGGAATTCTAATAATAATTTCTAAATTTTATGATAGTCAACACATCACAACAAGAATCCATTTATATCCCTTTTGAACAACACACCATCAGTAAAAAAATAGGGTACAACTTGTAATCTAAAATACCTTCATTTTTTCTTGTCCATACCTTCCGGATAGGTGTCATCATGTAGATAGTTAACTAAATCGCTTATCCATCTTGATTCTGAACTTCTTGAGTAAGTTCGGGTTGTTGATTTTTTGGTGAACCATGATGTTTGATTGTTGATATGCAATTTCAGCATGATGTTTTGAAAATTCTAGTTCAGTAACTTGTTGCTTTTCCATATTGGCAATTAGGTGTTCACACAAACCTTTACCTTGAACTGTCTTCACAACTCGGATATCAACATTATACTCCATGACCTTCGTTATCCAGCATGCTCTTTTCTCATTCAATTCTTTATTTAACAAGAAAGATTTCACACTTGGATGACAAACAATAACATGGATTTTATTTTTGAAAGCATGCACTTAAAATTATTCAACCCTATAACTACTGGATGTACTTTTTTTTAAGAAATGTGTACCTTGTTTTGTAATCATGCAAGCTTTATCCAAAGAAAGCAATTGGTTGTTTTATATATTTATCATTAACTTGAGTTAATATAGCTAATATTGTTTCAACTCCTATAAGTGCATACATTGTAAAATCTTTATCAAAATTTAGATTTGCAAGAGTAGGAGCCTGAGAGATGGTTGTTTTGATTGCTTCAAACCCTTCTCTCCCTTCGTTGGTCCAAGAGAATTTTTCTCTTTCTTTAACATAGTTGTCAATGGTTTAACCAATGCTGCAAAATTTGGAACAAATCTTCTAACAAAGTTGATTTTCCCAAGAAAAATTTGTAATGCCTTCTTATGATGAGGAAATGATAGTTGTGATATGGCTTCAATTCTAAAATGATCAATTGCTAAACCTTGCTTAGAAACAATATGACCAAGTAATTTACCTTGATGTACTGAAAAGATAGACTTTTTGGGGTTCAAATATATTCCAAATTACCTACATAACTGAAAATTCTACCTTAGATGTATTAGATTCTCATCTAAATTTTTGAAAATATAGTGACATCATCTAAATAAACAAGGATGCATTTATTTAACAAGCTGTGAAAAGTCATTTCCATTGCACGTTGAAACATTACACCAGCATTTGAAAAGGTGAAAGGCATTCTTTTGAAGCATAAGTACCCCACTTGGTGGTAAAAAAATTTTGTACCTATCCTCTTCTCGACTAAAATTTGATTGTATCACTATAACTATCTAGAAGAGATAGTCTATCTCGAATCAAAAGCTCGTTCTCAAAATCGATCCATATTTGGAAGTGGGTAATGATCTTTTAATGACATTTTACTAAGATCTTTGAAATCCACACATAATTTGATTTCTCCATTCTTTTCCTGACGGGAATAAGATTAGTTACCCAACTTGAATTCTTAACTAGAAAGATAATACCTGATTTGATCAACTTAGATAATTCTTTCCTCATTAGAGGCTCTATTTTGGGATTTACAGGCCTTTTTTTTGCCTAACTGGCTTGGAATTTGGTTGTAATTCAATAGTATGATGTGCCAAAATAGGATCAAACCCTTTCAATTCTTGGTATCTCTAAGTGAAAACATCTTTAAATTCCTTGCCAAAGATTGATAAATGAATGCTTTTCAGCCAAGGAGCATACCTTTCCAAGAAACAAATTTTTCCTTCATCAACTGAGATCTCTTCATAGTTATCAGCATGTGTTGACATCTTAGTTTTGTCTTTCCTTAACTGATCATCAGTGTTGAAGATGTCTTCTAATGTGACCAAGCCTCGAGGTAGTTTATTCGTCTTTAACTAAACAATCTGGTCACCATATAAGTGTTGTAATTTATCTTGATTTACTGCAGAAAACTTAGCCTCTTGCTACAAAAAACTGCAGACTCATTCAACATTTTCAAAACCTACCAATTCAAATCATTATTAGGTATAGAAGGCCTAATAATCAGCTTTATATGAGGCTGAATCTTGTTATTTTTAATCTGTTCCAGCACTTCAAAACTAGCACCAATTGTTGCAAGTCTATTTGCATGCTTATTTTCTGTTCTAGGAATGGACTAGATATTAATAGCTTCAAAATATTCCATTAAGTCTAAAAATATATGTCTGTAAGACTTCATTAATGGATTCTTACAAACATTGAAGTTTCTTACTTGATTAATAACCAACTCAGAATCACCAAAAATTTGTAGCATGTTAATACCTCTTTTTCTGGCCCAAAGTAAGTCATGAATTAACGCTTCGTATTCAGCCACAGTACAAGTGCATGAAAATTGGAGACTCAAAGCTAAAAAATATCTTTCGTTTTTTGGGGAAGTAAGCATCAAACCTACTCCTTGTCCTTTCTTGTTCTTAGCTCCATCAAAATGAAGCTTCCAAATCCCTTTTGCTACATTTTTGTTTTGGAAAGCAACGGAATTGGTGTTTTTTCTTCATACAAACAATACACACCAACGGATGATCTTCAACTTCTTTAAAATAATCATGAGCATGCTCTTCATATGTCTTTTCATCCATAATTAGGTTAGAAACACCATCCAATGTTGAAACATTGTAATGAAATTACTTTTATAATTCGGATCATGAGCGAAATATATCACCAAATAACACAATATTCCGAATAATGATCTCAAAGTATTCAATTAGAATAGCTTCGCCACTTCGAGGGGGCAACCTCCAAACCATACAATAATACTCAAATGCTCCAATGATGATAAACTACTACCTACTAACCTCTATATATACTATTCCTATGCTATGGCCAACACCAAGGCCGACCCACTAATGAAAATATAACATATATGAAAGAGATACATAATGATAAGAAGTTATGATAGCCACAAGTTAGCTATATACATCTAATATAAGATATATGATTAAGGGTGTAGCATGCCCCTCCCCTTTGAAGCAACATTGTCCCCAATGTTGAGAAGATCTGGATGTTGCTACAGGAAATTTGCATCCTCCCAAGTTACGTCTTCATTGTCTATATTTTTCCACTTGATCAAATACTCAGTGATGACCCTTGTCCTCAACCACTTAGTGCATGTTTGAAGGATGCATTCTGGTTCCAGGATGATTCTTCCCTCTTCATCAAGCTCGAGTAACACTGTCTGGGTTGATATTGTCTGTCAATTACCTTCTTTAGGCAAGATACATGGAAGACTGGATGAATTCGAGTAGTCGGAGGAAGTTCCAGTTTGTATGCTACATTGCCAATCTTCTATAACACTTGATAAGGACCATAATACTTAGGTGAAAGCTTGTTATCCTTTTTGTGTTGTTTTAAGGACATTTGCTTATATGGTTGTAAACGCACAAAAACCCAATCACCGACTTCAAAATGTCTTTCACTGCAATGTTGGTCTTCCTACTGCTTCATGTGGTTTTGTGACATGGCCAAATTCTCCCTGAGACTAGAAAGCACCTCTTGTTGGTGTTGAATATGTTCTTCAACTACTCAAACCTTTGGTTGGACTCTCAAAGATGAAGTGATAGATGGTGGATGGTACCCATATAATGCCAAGAAAGGAGACATTTTAGATGAAGTATGAAAGGAGGTGTTATACCACCATTCTACCAATGGTAACCATTGGACCCATCTCGCTTGCTTATCTGATGTAAAACAATGAAGATATCCCTCTAAGCACTTGTTTACCACCTCTATTTTCCCATCAGACTGGGGATGATAAGATGAACTATGAGCTAGTTTTGTGCCCAAGCATGAGAACAAGTCAGTCCAAAAATTACTAGTAAAGATAGGGTCTTGATCACTTACTATAATCTTTGGTGTCCCATGTAGCTTCTGAATTGTATCCATGAAGGTTGTTGCTATTGTACTCACAACAAATGGATGTGATAAAGCACAAAAATGGGAATATTTGGTGATTCTATCCACCACCACCATGATTACATTTTTACCTTCTGATTTAGGCAATCCTGTGATGAAGTCCAAAGACACCTCTTCCCACCTCTGGCTAGGAATAGATAGAGGTTGTAAAAATACCGGGACTTAATTGTTTCGCCCTTATTTTGTGACAAACCATGCATTACGCCACAAACTTTTGGACATCTCCTTTTAGCCCTTCCCGGAAAAATCCTGCTTGATTCGACGATAAGTATTTAAGAAGCGAGAATGACCCCCTCACCGGAGAAGCATGGAGCTCGAGATAGAACCCTATTTTTAAGGATTGAATTCTTGCATAGATATAATCTATCTTTATACCATAAAACATCTCCTTTCCATAAAAAAAAAAATTGACATGTTTGGATCTTGTTGGAGATTCTCGAATGAGATTTTGTGTACCTAGGTCATTTTCCATTCGGACCTTGCATCCTCTCTCCAATCCTCCTGTAATCTGAGATATGGCACACAACAATGCCAGGCAGATTCATCCTTCGAGATAAAGCATCATCAAGAATTACATTCTCTTTCCCTTTCTTGTATATTATCTCAAAATCATACCCCAACATTTTTTAGACCCATTTATGTTGTTCTTCTGATGATAAATGTTGCTCTAAGAATTATTTCAAACTATCATGATCTGTCTTTACTTTGAAATGTCATCCCATTAGATATGGTCTCCATTGTTTCACTGCATGAAGTATTGCTAACATTTCTTTCTAATAAATTGGTTTATAGATATTCTTACCTTTGAATTGGCGGCTCTCGAAGGAAATGGTCACCATTCTTGCATGAGTACTGCCCCCATACCATACCCTGAAGCATCACATTCAACAATGAATGTTTTTGAAAAATATGGGGTGGCTAGAACTGGAGTGGTGCACATGGCCTCCTTCAACTTCTCAAAGGCCATAGTAGCTTTCTCATTCCAATGGAAAGATTCCTTCTTCAATAAAGTTGTGAGTGGTGTTGTGATGCTGCCATAATTCCTTACAAATCTACGATAATAACTTGTAAGCCCCAAAATCCTCGGAGATTTTTTTAGGGTTTTGGGAACCTTCCATTCAAGCATGGCTTTTATCTTGTTAGGATCCACTTTAACACCTTCATAAGAGACAATATGACCAGATATTCAACCTCCTTGACACCACAAGAACACTTATAAGGCTTTGCATAAAGTTGATGTTGTTCAAGAGTTTCCAACACCTTATTTACATGATGCAAGTTTTCCTCCCATGTTTTACTATAGATTAATATATCATCAAAGAACACTAAAACAAACTTTGAAGAAATGGCTTAAAGATGGAATTCATCAAGCTTTAAAATGTAGAGGGTGCATTTGTTAGTCCAAAATGCATTACCAAGAACTCATAGTGTCCTTCATGTGTCCCGAAAAGTTTGTTTTATGAATATCTTCATCCTTGATTCTAATCTGATGATATCCAGAATGAAGATCAAGTTTTGTAAAGTAAACAACACCATGTAACTCATCTAGCAAATCATCAATTACAGGAATAGGAAACTTATCTTTAACTATGTACTTATTAAGTTCCCTATAATCTAGAAACATGTGTTAATTGTCATCTTTTTCCATACCATCACTACAAGAGAAGAGTAAGCACTTTGACTATGACGAATAAGTCCTACTTCTAACATCTCTTGAACTATATTCTCAATCTCACTCTTTTGCATATAGGGGTACCTATAAGGTCTGATGTTGGGTGGTTGACTCCTAGTACTAGATGGATGGCATGGTCATGGTCTCTTTTCGGAGGCAAACCCTTGGGCATTTCTCCAAACACCCCTAAGTGCTCATCTATAATTGCTTGCATATCTACGAGTATAAATGTATTGGAATGATGTGCTTCTAATGAAAATAGTTTTGCTAAAAACCCTTCTGCACCCTTTCTAATCACTTTTGCATCGATGAGAACTCACCATCTGTGGGGACTTTGCTCTTAGTCCTTTTAGTTTAAATATCCTCCCTTCTGACTGAAATTGCATGAAATCTTGGAAATTCATTTCAATGGTTCCCAAGGTGGTAAGCCACTGAACTCCTAACACAATGTCTCCTCCCATGGCAATGGCAAACATATTGCTAGTTAGCAAGTAATCTCCCATGGCAAGATTAATGTTATGGCATTTTCCTAAACAACTAATAGTTTTCCCATCAGCGATCATGACTTGACATTCTGGAGTTGGATAAACAAAGCAATTCAAGTGTACCGCTAACTTATGATTGATGAAATTGTGAGTACTTCTCGAATCAATCAACACTATTACCCTCTATTTTTTAAGAATCCAACTACTTTGAGAGTTTGGGGAGTGCTAATACCAAAAATTACATGGCATGATATTGTTGGTTGGGGATCTCCTAATTCCTCCTCTAGCTCTACCTCTTCATCTTCTTCATGAAGGTCCCTCAATGTAGAACAACTTCTTTTCCACACACTTATGTCCTGGTCTGAATTTGTTGTCACAATTAAAACATAACCCTTTGGCTCTCTTTTCTTCAATTTGTTGAGGTGTCAGTCTCACTAGCCGAGGGAATGATGGTGGAAGGGTGCTACGATCTCTGATATTACTGACAGTTTGTTTCCGACTTGAAAGAAATTTTTCCTCCGAAACCTAATAAGGATTAAACATACGCACCTCAGTCTCAATTTGTTCTTTAAGACCCCCAAGAAATAAGTCATTCAAATTATCTTTAGGAATATTTTCCACCCGTAAGGAAAGGTTTTGGAATTGATGGATGTAATCTTTGACTATTCTTGTTTGTCTGAGCTTTGCTAATTGGATGAAATAATTCTCTAACACACTAGAACTATAGTGCAATTACAACTCTTTGGTGAATATTTTCCATGTAACATTGAGGCCACTCTTTTTCCTTTGAGCACATAACCATTGATACCAAATGAATTGGTCAGGTTCAAGATACAACGATGCCATGGTAACGTTTTATCCCAATGGAATATGATGAAGATTAAAGAAATTCTCCATCTGGTTAATCTAATTGAGTGGATCCTTTCCATCAAACTTACACATTTCCACTTTTAAAATCATTTTACGGGCTTGTAGAGTGTTTTTATTTGGATTGGTCATGTTTACAGATCCACCCTGGCTAGTTTGTTTATTACTTTGACCTAAAGATCCACCATGGTTAATATGAGTATGATTGAGTTGTGGCTCATAAGGAATGATATGATGACCCATGATATTGTAGCTAAATTTTTGAATGAAATCCTCCAATCATTGTCTAATCTTTTCTACATCTTCTTTGCTGGCCACTCTACCTTCGAGGTTTCACAACTCTAACTCAAGATAGTTGACCTTATGGTCACCAAGTAAACCCTAACCCTGAGGACTCGTAGATACCCCTTCTGACTCTAACTCCTCAACTATTATCTCATCCTTATCAGGGGTTTTACCCAGAGTGATGGGATTCTTTTTGCCTCTTGTCGAAGGCCCAGCCATGATGCCCCAAAATGGTAAGATTTAAGGATCAAGGTCGAAATTTAGGGTTTCGGATTTCAATAGGAATTTGACCAAATTTTATAAAACTCAAAGAATGAACTCAAACTAATTTTTAATCTTCTTTCTAGAAATGTAAATAACTTTGAAAATTTCCACAAATTGCACCCTATGTAGCCGAATTATGAAAAAACATAAAACCGCTATAACTTTTGCAAAACAAGTCAAAAATTATTAAAATTTTGAGGGAAGCTTACTTGACTGATTTCGCCACACCACAGAAAATTTTCAAAAAAATCACTATCGATGTTGAGATATGGACAAACCTTCAAAATTAGGGTTTGGTGCAGTTGTTGGCCGAGTTCAAGCTCTAATACCACTTGTAATGAAATTACTTGTATAATTGGATCATGAGCGAAATATAACACCAAATAACATAATATTCCGAATAATGATCTCAATATGCAATTAGAATAGCTTCGCCACTTCGAGGGGTAACCTCTAAAACCATACAATAATACTCAAATGCTCCAATAATGATAAACTACTACCTACTAACCTCTATATATATTATTCCTATGCTATGGCCAACACCAAGGCCGACCCACTAATGAAAATATATAATATATGAAAGAGATACATAATGATAAGAAGTTATGATAGCCACAAGTCATCTATATACATTCAATATAATATATATGATTAAGGACATAGCAAACATGAGATGTATTATCAAAATCAGAATGGTCTAAGGCTACATAATTAGCTAATGCATTAGAAGCGTGAGGCTTAATGTGAAATATGGCCAACAGTTCTGAATTGACAGTAACCTTGGTTCCATAACGTGTAGTGGAAAACAAGAAGGACCAATCTGAAGATAGATAACCTCTTATCTTTGTTGTGAAATCTCTAGATAAGTATATGGCAAAGTAAGGAGGTAAATCTACAACAATAATATCTTGCAGAATGGAAACATTTGGGAAAGCATGTAATGTTACCTCTAGATTTATGATGACACCAACTATATTGGTTACAGTTCCATCAAGTTGTAAAACACTCTTTTCTGTAGGTTCATACTACAGACCCAATTTTTTGCAATTGCTTTTGGCATAACTGTGCTACTTGCATTGTTGTCCACCATACAGTTATGAACAAGATGTTCTCCAATAATCAATGATAAATAAAATGGTGGTGGATTCTTGATGTCATGAGCATTTAAAACTTTATGAACCATCCATTTAACCTATTTGATGTGGTCTTGTTCCATTGTTCCAAGGACCATGTCTGTTTTCTGAACTTCCTTTTTTGTTGTTTTAGAATAAATCTATAGTTTAGCTAGTTCATGAGAAAGTAAATCTTGTTGTCCTGGAATACTTAGAGCATCCCACATTGAGATGTTAACATTATGATTTTTCATTACATCAACAATGTTAAAAGAAGCAACATAGTTTTAGAGATAGATTCTACTATTTTAGCATAGGCTTTAGTGAAAACTAATTCTACTTTAGTTGCTTTTGATATCTGAGGTATAAATAACCTTCTTGGATCAGGTTGTAGTTGTTTTTGCTGCTCTTTACTAGTTGAAACACTTGTTGTTTTTGTGGAACAAGAACAACTCTGTTAGCTGGTTTTGAGCCTGTAGTTGCTGTTTTTTCAGTGAATGATTAGCGAGAACATGTGCCTATTTTGCTATTTTTTACTTTCGTAGCCTTTTCTTGAGCCCTAGTAGTAATTGTAATGAAATCATCCTCACTGAAACTGACTAAGTTTTGTTTAGGTGCCTTCTAAACCTGAGTATCTTGTTGCCCACCCTCCATTTGAGGCATGAACAATGTCTCAGATTGAGGTTGTGCAATAAGACTTATGTTCAAAAAATTATTTGGGCAACTAGAAATTTGAATGAGGTTGATTACAAGGTTGACACCACTCTTTCGTAGCCATATTAACTGGGACTAAAGCATTAGATGAACTAGGAGCCTTTGAGTCAAACTAACTTTGTTGATAAGGTTGCCTATGATTTTGATTTTTTGTAAAGGTCTGCCTATTTTGTTAGTTTTTTCGATAATGCCTATTAGATAGTACAAGTCTATTTTCAATTGAAGTCAGCTTATTTCCCATAGTTTGTAAAGCTTTAAACACGTCATCTGATGGGGCTGCAATAGTAGGTTCTATGATTGTGATAGGTTGTGGAATAGGAGCTAAATCTGCCAAAAAAGGCATTGAAGGCCTTGGTGCTAATTTTCTAGCTTGAATAAGGTTGTTTTCATCTTTTATAGCAATATCATAAGCATCAAAAGAGTTTCACCTCCCATAGACTAAATCATAGTTGAAATATCATTGTTTAATGCTCTGAGATAATAAAGGAAAGCATGGTCAGCTTGAGGCTTAACACTTGGTAGGATTCTTTCCCAAGTTCGGCAAAATGACAATTCGTCATACATCCTCCGTGGTCACAATCAACTCCCCTATAGGCAATCACAAGCACCTTGGCTCTCGATATGCCATCGCTCAATGAAAGACAGCAAGTAATAGGCCATGGTCAAATGTAATAGAAGGCATCCGAGACACATGACCTAGCCCCACTGCCTCGAGAAGTATCGACATGACTCGCCAATCTTGCCGACGCATGCTCCCCTCTAACTCCACTATCTCGGGAGTGGCGCTCCCACGTTTGCAATACTAGCAACCATATTTGTAAAATATAAAATCACTCGTCGATTACTAACATTTCCTCTAAACATCTATCTAGCATTTTAGGTTTAACCAAAAAATCCTAAAATTTCTTCTAAGTGCCATCTTTTTGGCATTTTTCTATCTATCCTCCACTATCTTGGGACACATGCACCCTTTCGGGCATGTGTGCCTTTTTTTGACATGTGCACATGCACGTGTTTGTCTTCTCGGTGCCTACGTAACCTTTTGGGCATGTGCACCACATATTTGGCACTTACGCCATCATTTCTATGCCTACGCTTATGTGGATGTCCCCCATGTGTGTGCCCTTCTTCTAGCGTGTGTGCCATCATTTTTATGTGTGCACCCTCTTTCCAAAGTGTGTGTGTGTATGCACATGTGTAGTGTGTGCACGTGTGCGTGGGTGTGTGTAACTTGTGCTTGTGCTTGCACGCATGTGTTTCACATAATGCATGCGCCCAAAGCGACACTTATGCCCCTACTCGACACCTACACTGTGTGTATGTGCACTGACATGACTTCCTAGCCCTAATTACTAAAACTAGGCATTAATGACTAAAATTAATGAGCAAGGTTTTGATACTCACGAAGGGGCCATCATCCGCATGCCACTGATACCCTCGAACTGCATCTGCTTGCCTCACTCGGTCTAATGCAATCACCATTGTCCTCATCATTATCAGAGCCTCACAGTAAAAAATTCTATAGGGCTCGATTAAAATGAATTGGTCATGATGATTTTACCCCCGGTGGGGTATATTAACCCGTTTTTCACCACCGTGAAGGCCTGGAGGCCCGTTTTGGACCCGTTTTCTTCTTTGTTCACCGTGGAATAATTATTTTTATTAAATAATTATTTTTCTCTTATTTTCCACCATATTGGGGCATTTTTACTATCCAATACCCCTTTCTTCCCCCTAGGGAAATTTTATTGCTCCTAGGTGATTTTTCTTCTTATTCACTCTCATAAATAATTATTTTCAAAAATAATTATTTTGTTAATTTTTCCACTACACAAGGACATTTTTGTCGCTTGTTTCTTCTTTCTTCCACCTAGGGCACTTTTTGTTGCACCTAGGCCCTTCGTTCTATTTCTTCTATTTTCTTCTACTATCCACCACATTTTAGAAAATAGAAAATAAAAACAATATATACATCAAAAATCCAAAAACAGGGAAAAAAATTTCACAAAATCCTAAAAAGTAAAAAACCTACAAAAATGGTAACTTGCTTATTGTGGCTAAAACTTGTGTCTTGTGCATGGTATTTTCTCCATATCCTACTAGTTTTTTTCACATCTTCCCCGATTAATATGACTCATGGATCATGATTCACAACCATTCACAAAGCTAGTTGCTTGCTTCGTCTGTACTCTGGGGCACATTTGTTGCCTAGTGTTGTTTCATTGCACACAACGCTTTTCTTGGACCCTGTGTCCATTGTCTTCTATCTATCTATCACCTTTTTCGATCGTCAATCGTATTCTTTCATCACCCCATCGACACTTAGGGGGCATCTCTCCCTCCTACTAATTTTTCTATCCCTTCAAAATTGTCTTCCATCTACTATCTTTGAAGTGGTGTCACTTATGCCACCCCAAAGAGGGGCAAAAATGTAGACACCCATAATCGATGACATATCATCATATCACTCATATTCCCTCTTATTGTCATTAATTAATTACAATACGCTAATTGATTAAGTCACCTATCCAACTAACATCCTAATTAACGACCTTCGTTAATTATTCACCCCTTCTATCTAGACTAATTAATTATTATTAATTAATTAGCTTTCCCTTCCATTTAACCAATAAATCAATATTTAATTGATTTAATCCCCTTCTAATAGCCTAAATCATACTAATATTCCTCTAATTAGCTTCTATAAGCTTACATCTACCTATTAGTTAATCACCTTTGATTAATTAAAACACCCCCAACTCCCATGACTTGCTAATTATAAATTAAACCCTTCTAAAGTAAGGTTACCTTTTATAAAGCAACCTTATCCATTCCTAATCATGTTTTACCTTTATCCCACATGCAAAGGGATGAAGTGTTTCCTTTATCCATTGGGCTATATAAGGAGCCCTCCTTCTACCTTTATACCTACACCTAAACTCTTGAGAAAGCAAATGCAAAGCATATAGCAAAATAGACTAAGAGCTTGCCTTTTGTTTTCTTGAGAGTTCATCATCTTGAAGAGTTAAGCCTCTTTCCTAAGTGCTTAGGTCATATGGGAGGTGTCAAAAGGGTCTTGTAGCCCAACTTTGACAAGCCCTCATTCCTAGGTTCTTGGAACACTAAGGACAACCATTTTTGATAGCCATGGAGCCTACCTAGGTCCATTTCATTTATTTGTTGTTAGAGAATAGAGGATTTTAGATGTTTTAACATTGTTAGTTTCAAAGTTTTTATTGATGAATGTTTAGCATCTAACCCTTGTTTAATTCTTATCATGATGGTGCTAAGTAGTTTGTTTAACTCTTGCTAATTAAGGCTATTTAGGTGTTAGTCTTTTACTCATATTAGCATTAGTTTAAAAACAACACATGCACACATTTGGCATGCCGGTGGGACCCTAGTCCCATGGCATTTTAGTTTAAGTTTCATTGTTTTGGCTAACTTTTGATATGCACATTTAGTAATTAATGTCCATTTTCTTGGAATTTTTACTAATTTTATATGTGTAAGTTCTTGTTCATAGCCATCATTTTAATGGGTTGTTGCCATTTTTAAACTAACTTGTCAAAATTTGAGATATTGTGAGCTTTCTTGTGTTTTTTGCCATATTTTGGTTGCAGGTGTGGCGTAGGCACATTTTTAGGAGCACAAGCACATTTTTGTGGCGCACACACCTCTCGGTGTGGCAGGTGCACTGTCAAAACCTAGTTCTCTATTTATCGACCCTGGCGCATACGCACTAACCCCGGCACACACACCCTAACCAAGCGCATAGATGCACTAACCCAGGCATAGACGTCATTTCATATTGTACCTTCACTACATTTTAAAACCTGTCAGATCGTGCATACACCCTAACTAGAGCGCACACATTGTTTTAGTGGCGCAGACACATTTTTGGTGGGCGTAGGGCATTCGTCGAAATCGAGCCTATTTTTTAAAAGTGGTGGCACACATTTTTTCGGTGGTGCACATGCTTTTCTAGTAGTGTAAGCATTCTATCTCGAGTTTCACCTATTTTTATTAAAGGTGTGCATACACTCTTTTTGTGGCACACATGCCTCTCTGGTGGCGTAGGTGCATGGTAAGTCCAAAATACACAAAGTAGCGTGCACTTTGTTTTGGTGGCGCACATGCCTCTCGGGTGGTGCAGGTGCACTATAAATTAGAAAAAACATAGAGTGGCGTATACACCCTAACCCACACATAGATGCCAAAATAGGGCGTAGGTGTCCTTTTGTTTTCTTGAAATTAATGTGTTGAGGTGCTAACATTCTTGTAGGTTTTATCTAATCACATACTTGTCTTTGCAGGTTATTTTTACATGTTTTTACTTGATTAGATAAGCTTTTTGCATGTTTACTTATAGGAATAAGATCATGTATGCTCTTCCCTGTCCCTTGGGGTGATCTTGGGAATCATAAATGATTCTTAAGTCCTTTTGATGCTTTGAGGTTGTTAGGAATATTTGAATTGGAATTGGTTAACTTGGCGTAGTTGAATTAAAGTGTTTTTCCATTTGATATCTTTTTGGATTTTGGAAACATCACGTATGCTCTTCTCTTGCATCCTTGGATGATCTAGAGAATCAGAAATGGTGTTTTCTCTTTTGATGGAAAACTACTAAAAATCATCATACAAGACCAAAATGCCATCGCTTGTCAAAGAACGGAGGAATCAAAACAAAGTCAAAAACTACTAATACAGTTGTTATATAGGTTGCCAAAAGGTGTTTTGAGAAAACCACACCTAATTAAACAAGATAAAATGAACAACATATTCAAAACATTGTATTGCAGGTTTTGGAAAAGGGTACGTCCTCTCTCGCTCAACTGGAACATAACCCCTTTGGCATAATGCCTTAAGCTACAACAATGGGGGTGGTTCCAGGAACCCCAAAGTAGTCCACATGCAAGAGGGAACCTTGTGGATGAAATGGGAAGTGCTCCACACTACCTATCTGACTAGTGATTCCTTTGTGAGATAGAGTTACAAGTTGTCCCCTATGACCCTTTTAAGTACACGATGGATGCATTTATTACCCACTTTGTGCTTGAAGGGGAAAATTGAGATACTCCCAAGATAGTTCGGGACTATTTGGGTAAATCATCCCACTCGTGGATAATTTTGTAACACCTAGGATGAGAGAACCACCTAGGAAAATATACTTTGGCCAGGAGCCCACTTTGACCATTCTAAAATAGTGTTGAGTTGTGAACCATATTTTTATTGTGAAACGTGTGACGCGTTACTTTGCTTAGTTTTTACTTGCCTTAGGTGAGGTGAAACTCTGCCGAAGTGAAGCCAACATTTTTCATCCCATTTTGATTTGCTTCCTTCACATTCTTTTGACACTTTGTTGATCAGAAGAAGGGTGACTACCTTTGTGTTACCAATCGATTGTTTCTGCCACTTTTTGTCCATTTATGCCCATCCATGTTTTTGTGGTGGGTAAGTTAAATGTCTAAAGTGCATGGAGACGTATTCATATCATTGGTGGCCATTGTGATCTTGATACCCATGTCAAGATCGTCATTGTAGTTAGGTGTGGTTCATCATCTTGAACTTCCTTAGAAGGGTTAGCTTGTTTGTATCGTATCACTACAATTTTGATATTTACGTCTTGTTTCTTGTAAACTCGACCTAAATATCTATATTGTAAGGTTACACTACACACATTTTAACTATTCCTAGCTATACTTTGAGCTTTTAGTTTGATTCTATTATTACCTTGATTTTGAAGAGTGCTAGGTGTTACCACTTGTGTGTTATATCAATAGCATCTTGATATCAATACCTTACTTTCTCACAAAGTTTGGTTAACATATCTTGGTGATATTGTTGTGTCACTCACGAATTGTAATTGGCACTTTTTGAGATATAGGTCTTAATCGAGTTTGAGCTCACTTTTAGTATATCTTGTTAGGAGGTCACATTGAACTTTTTGTATTTACTTACATTTTGTTCATTCTCTTGAACTTGGCATAAGTGAGAACATCTTGTTAATTATCTTGCGACACTAAACTACTTTTTGAGACGTAGTCTAGGAAGTACTTCATTTGATAGGTTTAGATACCAAACATTTGTGTCACTGGTGATTTATCACTCTATCACATTGGTATTCTCACATTGTTAATTCATTCATATTCTTGACATTTATCTTGCATTTCACTTAGGTGTGGTCACAAAGTTTTGAACACATTTACAACTTACCCTAGTGAAACTATCACAAAACATGGCTCCTAAAACATGATTAGGACTCAAGAAACAAACATACGAGGAACAACAAGTGCAAGCTTGGGAAGCCTCTAACAGACAAGGGTCAAACCCCTTTATTGGACATGATCTAGGGCCTCTGTTTTTCATGGAAAAGAGATAGAAGATATGGTCGATCATAGTGGAAATGAATTAGAATCCCACATGTAGAATTTGATTTTGACCCTACTTTATTAGATGAGTTTCTTTTCAGAAATAAAGATAGAGTGCTAGCATGGGTCATAGAATTAGGGGCCAAATTGCCCACTGAAAATGAAACAATCCCACCTGCGAATAACGCTAATGAGGAAGAATGACCCCTTATCAATATGGAGGATATTTTGATGCATGGACATGCTTCTACCTCCAACGTAGGAAATGATAAAGTGGTGGGACATAGAATACCCTTTATCAAAGTGCCACGTAGAAACAAGACAGGACATGAGAATGGTGAAGAACCTCCACAATACGAGGAAGAGGAGGAACCTTTAGAAGAAGAAACCACAATTCAACAACAGATTAGTAACCTAAGCTGACAATTAGCTTTGCTAACCTCCCATGTATAGAAGGAAGCAAGAAAAAATGTTCAAAATTCAAGGCCTAAGGTTAAGATCAATGAACTCCATAGAGAAAACCAAGAGAAGATGATACGGGGTATCATCGCGTATATATCCCCACTTCTCCCACTAGAGAACAATTTCTCACACAAGAGGTATAGTCTATGAAAGCAACACTCATGAACCTACAAGAGAGAAATATAGGGAGCATTAGAAAGTATCAATACAAAGAATTATGCCCCTATCCTTTTGACAAGACTATGACCCTTCAACCCTTTCCTAAGAAATTTGATATGCCAAAATTTGAAAATATAAAGGGAAGGGAGATCCATGGGATCATGTCAAATATTTCTATATGGCATGTCAAGAGGTGTCTTATAGTGACAATTATCTCATAAGACTTTTTCCAAAAGTCTCGGAGGTCAAGCCTTGGAGTGGTTCACACGTTTACCTCGGGATCAATTTTCACCTAGCCAGAATTGGTAGAAAGGTTTGTGTCACTTCTCATACAACATAGAGAGTGATGTCACCATGGTAGATTTATGTGGTGCCAAACAATGCCCTAATGAGACTTTTTCGCCAACTTCCTCCAATGGTGGAGAGGGATAGCTAGCCGCTTCCCTTGTGCTTTCCCTGAAAAAATAGCTGGTTAGTATTTTCATTCCCAACCTAAACCCGGACATAGCCTTCCACCTCCAAATGCATTGTGTTCACACTTTTGAGGAGGTCATCGAAAAAGGGGTTCAAATAGAGAAATCTCTCATTGCAAAGGAACTCTCAAAACCCAATCTAGAGATAATCAAAATGTTAAACCCATGGAGAAATGAAGGTTTTAACAAAAACAAAAATGTGGTGGGAGATGGGATCACTGATTCCAAACGTGTACAAATGGTCCAAACCAGTCAACCTTTTAAACTGACCAAAGGACCAATTCAACCACCACCAAAGTGAAGAACGTTCACCTCTCTTAATGAACCTTTGTCGGTTATACTAAAACAATTGGATGTGGCCCACATGATGACATATCCTACGACAACCATTTGATGACAATGCTCCAAAACCTTCATGGTACAAGGAGCATGAATATTGTGAAATGCATCATGTCAAGGGGCATAAGACAGAAAAATGTTTGTGACTCCATCATTATATCAAGACCTCATTGACAATGGGGAGATAGAGGTGGACAACCTAGGAAAAACACAAACACCTAACGAGAAAATGGGGATATATAAAGAGCCATTCCCCAATCATGATAAATCAAAAAAGTCAAAGCCGGATCGGGGAGAGTCATCCCAAGGTTATAAAGTAGTGAATTACTTGTACACCAAAAAAGACAACAATCATTATGATTCACTTATTGGATGTATTCACTCTCTCCTATTGACCATGTCAACACCATCCGAATCAAGGAAAGGATATGCCATGGTAACAAGGTGTGCCCACCTTGATGATTTGGAACCTTCTCCATCAACCCCACAAATTGGTAAATATAACCTCTTAGAGAAACTTGAGAAGACGTCTACTAAGATTTTGATCTTAGATCTTCTTAAGATATCTAATGTACACAAAGACATTCTATACCAAACTCTTCAGGGTCGGGAGTGCCATTAGAGGTTGATCCTACACATCTGCAAGCCATGTCAGTGGCAAACATCGTACCAAATGAACATATTGCCTTCAACCATAGGGAGATCCCTACTGAGAATCAACACATAATCTTCCTTTATATATTGAGGTAGTTGTCACCCGTAAGAAGATCAAATGAGTGCTTGTGGATAACGGATCAGGGTTGAACATTTACACACTCAAGTTGGTTAAATAGTTAGGACATATTGAGGTAGATCTTGAGTCAATATCATCACTATCACCACATACGACAATGTGGAAAGGGAGTCAGTGGGCACAATCACGTTGCCCATGGAGGTGGGTCCCACTTGCCATCAAGACAAAGTTTCATGTCTGGACTTGGAACTTCCATATAATATGCTTCTAGGCCGACCATGGATTCATGCCATGCAGGCCATGCCATCGACATTTCATCAGTGCATTAAATTGAAGCATGAGGGACACACCATTACAATACAAGGAGATTCAGAGCCCTTCACTCATTGTAGAGCTCTCAATAGCTTTACACGAAAGGGCACATATGCATGTCCCTCCATCGATATAGTTGTCCCTCTCAATCTGAGGCCATGGAATCCTGGATAGATTTGGATTCTCTCAGTTCTTGTGCCCATGGTGCATCTACATCAACATCTCCTTTTGATTCATGGGAGATGAAAATCCTTGAATATGGCTATGGAGAATATAATGTACAACAAGCCCTCTTGGTTTCAGACCTCTCATTGTCACCCAAGACTAGAGGTCGACCCAACTATCACTTCAGAAGACCTAGAAATGAACACACTATTGGGTCATTCTTACCTGGAGGCTTGTTGGTGAGGAAAAATTGTTAGATCCACCTACAACTTGGGTCCCAGAGGATACTCAGCCATCTGTTATCAAACCCCTAAATATGAGAAATCTAGTAAAATGATGTACTCCATGGGCTCTAAAGGGCCTAGGATGTGGAAGAAATGAACAAGGACAGAGAGAACCAGTGCCTCTTCCGCATTTCAAAATAAAGAAAGATACGGCATTGGGATTCACCCTTATGGAGCACACCCCAATGATCAAGATGCTACTTGTTCTGAATGTGAGGATAGCTCTGACTATCTAGAATGATATGGATTCCCATTGTAGCCAATATGAGGATCTTGCCTCCACAAACCTATTCATGAACAATGTTGTCCTAACCATAACCCCTACGGAACCAACCCTTGACCTTGTTTACCCTTCCCTTGTTGAATGGGACCAACAACATCACATGTCGCTAGATTTATTTGAGAATGATGAAGCTATCGTAGAGTTCATGGGCATTCGGGATATAATTCCCATTGGAGACCACAAGAAGGGTTTCTTTATTGACTTGGATACCTATGCCTACTTCGGTGAGGAGGCTGAGCTTCGTGGTCAAGCAAAACTTAAAGAAAAGTGAGGGAAAAAGTTCCAACGTAAAGCCTGGAAAAAATCAAAGTCCAAGTCACATAGTGAAAACCTCTTTGAGGCATTGGCCAAAAAACAAGTAAAAAAATCAAAGGACAAACAAAGTGACCACGCCAAGGATGAAAATCTTGTGGAGACATCCTTGGATGAAGATCTCAACCTTCCTCCCGATCCTACGTGTATGGAGGACTTATCAAAATTACTAGTTGAAGAAACCATTGATGTGAATATTGGTATAGAAGAAGACCCCAAGATAGTAAAATTGGGAGCATCACTCTCTAGCTAGAGAACAAAAGACATTCACTATGTTGTTGTGAGAGTTTATAGACGTGTTCACATGGTCTTACAAAGACATGCCAGGCTTAGATCCAACTTTGGTCATGCACAACCTAGTTGTGCATGCAGATACTAAGCCTATCAAACAAAAGCTCAGAAAGATGCACCCAAGGGTAGCCTTACTTGGTTAAAGAAGAATTGGAAAGATTTCTTGTGGTAGGATTCATTCGG
The DNA here is from genome assembly GCA_018340775.1 of Taxus wallichiana var. yunnanensis. NCBI lineage: Eukaryota > Viridiplantae > Streptophyta > Pinopsida > Cupressales > Taxaceae > Taxus > Taxus wallichiana. Next base: position 556,519,950 of record CM031237.1, read on the forward strand.
CCTATTGATTATTCTGAATGGATATCCAACATCGTCCCTATCCAGAAAAATCCTGTCGGTATTAGAATTTGCATGGATTTTAGAGACATTAATAAGGCTTTCCCTAAAGATGATTTTCCACTACCAAATATTGACATGATTATCGATTCAACAGTAGGGTATGAGATGCTATCTCTCATGGATGGATTTTTGGGATACAACCAAATCAAGATAGCTGAAGAAGATCAGCACAAAATGGCTTTCACGACTCCTTGGGGTACCTTCTATTATCAGGTGATGCCATTTGGTCTCAAAAATGTAGGAGCTACTTATCAATGGGAAATGATGGTAATTTTTCATGATATGATTCATGATATCATGGAGGACTACGTGGATGACATCCTCGGAAAGTCTAAGACAAGAGAAGATCACCCTATCATTTTGTGGCGTATCTTTGAGCACCTACGAGAGTACAAGGTTAGGTTGAATCCAAAGAAGTGTGTATTTGGTGTGCTATTAGGAAAACTGTTGGGCTTCATTGTATCAAGATGAGGAATTGAGGTAGACCCTGCTAAAGTGTCTACTATTACTGAAATGCCTCCACCTAAGAATATTAAGCAAGCAACGTGTAGCTTATAAGGGAAAATCTAGGCCATTCGCCGCTTCATCTCCCAGCTCTTGCAGATAAGTGCCACTCATTCACCCACTTTCTTAAAAAGGATGTCACCTTCATCTAGGGACTAGAGAGCAACAACAAGCCTTTGCTTTGCTTAAACAATACTTGGCTAATCCGCTTGTCCTCATGCCTCTAACTCTGGAGAACCACTCTTGCTCTATATCTCTACTATGTAATTTTCTATTGGTGTGCGTTACTCACCCAATATGACCTTGGTCATAAGGAAAAAGTAGTGTATTATCTCAGTCGCACTCTCATCGCCTATGAGCTCAACTATCCCCAAATTGAAAAAGCTTGCTTGGTTGTTGTTTTTACTTTTCAAAAAATTTCCATTATCTATTGAATACCAAAACCAAGCTGATATCCAAAGTTGACCCACTCAAGTACTTGTTATCTAAACCTGCCCTCACGGGTAGAATGGCTAATTGGATCATTCTACTAAGTGAGTTTGACATAGAATTTGTGCATCAGAAGTCGGTTAAAGGACAAGTACTCACTGACCAGCTAGAAGAAACACCTTTGCAAGGCACTGAACCTTTGAATCTAGATCTTCCAGATGCCTCCTTGCTCTACATTGAAGAATTTGTCATGTGGAAAGATACATTTTGATGGGTCCTTTACTTTTCATGGTTCAGGTGCAGGGGTAGTCCTTATTACTCCTTCTGGTGACCCTATACCATAGGATTTTCACCTAGGCTTTCCTTGCACAAACAATATTGTTGAGTATGAGGCACTTATCATAGGGATGAAGCTAGCTATCAAGTGGAACATTCATCATGTCAAGGTTGTGGGTGATTCTCAATTAATTATCAAATAGGTTAATGATGAATACAAGGTTAAGGATGACAAGCTCATACCTTACAAAAAGTTGGTAGAAACTCTAAAGGAGTACTTCATGTGCACATTACATTTGAACAAATCCCAAGAGTGTAGAATAGATCGGTAGATGCCATGGTGACAGTGGGTTCTATGCTTTGTATTCCACCAGGGAATAATGACATGTCATTCTTTGTAGAAAATTTTGTGCCACCCGCGTATGACATGCCAAAATCTTGTCTAGCTTGTGATGTTGTTGGTCCTAATTCCCCATGGTACGAACCCATCTTTACCTATCTCAAGGACAACATGTTCCCTCCCGATATCTCCCATTCCAAAAAACAAATCTTGATTCACCAAATAGCCCGTTACACCCTTTTAGGAGGTACACTTTATCATCGTGGCTACGATGGGAATCTATTACGTTGTCTTGATGATGGAGTGATCAAGCGATCAAAGAAGTACATGAAGGGGTGTGTGGAGCACATACAAATGGAATGGTTTTGGCCAAGAAATTGTTAAGAGTAGGCTACTATTGGCCTACCATGGAAACCGATTGTTGTAATTATGTTAGAAAATGTGTACTTTTCCAAAAGTATGGAAACTTCATCCATGCTCCATCGCAACCATTGCAACCTATCACTACCCCATGGCCATTCTCTAAGTGGGGACTTGACTTGATAGGGAAACTTACTCCTACCTCATCTGATGGTCATACCCACATCATCACGACTATGGAATACTTTACAAAGTGGGTGGAGGTTGTCCCTTTAACCTATGTAACAAGAGCTCAAATTTCCAAATTTATCATGAATCATATCATTTGTCGATATGGCATTCCTGCAGCCATCGTTACGGATAATGGGAAGTCATTCAAGAAGAAATTGTAAAAGGTCTTTGTCAATGGTTCCAAATCAGTTAAAATGGTCTACACCATATTACCCCAAGGTAATGGACAAGATGAAGCCACAAATAAGACTTTGGTGAGAATAATGGAGAAGATGGTCAATAAAACAAGTTGTAATTGGCACTTGCAAATCCACCCAGCTCTTTGGGCTTATAGGACCTCCATTCACACTCCTACGGGTGTGACACCATATTCTCTAGTATTTGGGATAGAATCTATCATCCCATTAGAAATTGAACTTCCTTCCTGAGAATCTCTCTTAGGGACTATTTGGATAAAGATGAGGATTACCAGGGTAGCAAGACTAGCTGAATTAGAGCTCCTAGATGAGAAGCGCATTCACGCTCTTAATCACCTTAAAGTGTATCAGAATAGAGTCTCCAAAACTACAACAAGAGAATCATCCCTCGTCAGTTTGAGGTTGGTGATTTAGTCATGAAGGAGAATCCAGTTCAACACAAGAGTGGAACGAGAAAAGAAAGGGAAGTTTGAACCACATTGGTTGGGACCCTACGTTATTGTGGCCAAATACGGCACAGGGGCATACAAACTTGCTCACCCCAATGGTGATGAGCTCCGTGAGCCCATGAACGCCATGCATCTTAAGCGGTTCTATGCTTAAATATGGCAGAAAATCAAAAAAGCAAAAAACTCAAAAACATGGTAAAATGATCAAAAATACAAAAAAATCAAAAAAAAAAAAAAAAAAAATAAAAAAGTCATCCACAAGTGAAAACCATGTAATTATGGCACTTTGGATAGGTCCTTGGGTGAAAACTGGTTTCGACACCTTGGGAGGATTCATTGTTCACAAGCATCTTGCATCTGGAGGGTACTTTTACTTGGCCTAGCCCTAGTTCTGCCTTTGAGATTCCCTGTGAGCCCAATCCTGTCAAGCCTTGATCCGGCTTTGTCTTCTTTTATTCATCTGTGAGGGCATGGTCTTTTGCTATTCCCATCTTATGTTGGGGTCAACCTAATGACTTTACCTTCTTGTTCATAAGCACGTGGCTTCTACCCTTGTATATTCCCCATCTAACACTGGGGGCATCCACGCTTTCTTGGTTACCTGTGCATAACTCTAGAAAACCATTAGAAAACCATAAAAATAATAGAAAATTATTTCTCAAAAACTACAAAAACATTCAAAATATTTGAAACCACAAAAACAATAGAAAATTGTTTCACATACATCAAAACAATCAAAAAAATAGAAAATTGTTGCATGAAAACAAACTTACAAAAACATTTACTTACATTTACTTGCATTGTCTTGTTTCTTGCTTTACTTGTTGCTTGTATAGTTGTTTTTGTATTGGTGCTTTTGTGTTATTGTTTGGGCATACTTTGTTAGGATTCATCTTTTATTTCTTAGATTAGATTTATTCTTGCTTATGCATATTGAGGTGTGTCTTTACATGCTAGTGAATCATGGTGCATTGTTATGTTAATTCATTATGTTCTTTGTTAGCATTTGATTATGGTTATTGCATGTGCATTTTTTTTGTTATCACAACATCACATTACCATCATTATCATCACATCTAAAATCATCTATACATAATATATCAAGAAACATCTAAGTATACATCATACATGAATGCTAAGCTAATCATCACATATTGTATCATCAAATGGGGGTAAGAGGGATCGCAAATATCAAAATCTATCCCCTCGCACCCTTATCATCATATCATCCCATTCACTAAGTATGGCACATCTCATAAACAAAACACATTTGATATATTTTAAAAATCACATCATTTGGAAATAAAAACGCATGTGATACATCAACAAGATCATCGATACATATACGTGTCAAATCAAATCAGAAAGTATCATAAGCACATCTATCTACCCATGGGAAATAATAAACAAATGTCTATCTCATATATAGATATGTCATGTCACAAATGTCCAAGTCATACATGTGTGGTATATCGTATCAAAAATGGTGTATACACAAAGAAGTACATCGTAAAAGCCTTCATCCGAGGCATACAATGAGAATGGTACACGTAGCAAAGGAAGAAAATCCTTCATCGAGGCATGTATCAAAAGCTGCTCTTTATCAAAAAGCGTCATACAAAGGTGATACATCTATAACAAAATCATAGCCTTCATCAAAGGCATGTGTAAAAAATGTTATACCAATACAAAATGAATATACATGGAGCATAATCTACTCATAGCCTTCATAAAGAGGTGTATGTGGATATAAAATAAATCAGGGCTGACTCGAGCCCATTGAAGGTGTGGTTAGCATGTCTCGTGGAGGTCACATGGCATGCGCATCGCCAGCTCTCTCTGGATGTGGCTGCTCCACTGAAGCCTAAGGCCTCTCTGATCTAGTCCCTCTGTGAGGCTGCTGACTAAAAGATGGTGCCGTCACTCAGGAGGCACTACCTCAAAGTACAAAGATCTGTATTATGAGGCCATGCCCTCTGTTGTAGTCAAATCTTTGTATCGGGTGGTCCTTTGTGGTACCATATGTGTGTCGAGTAAGACACTATCTCTGTCATGGCTCGGGCCAGCTTGGCCTAGCCCACTACTCGCTCTTCCCTGAGCCTGTCTCTCTCTAATATCACAAGGTGCGTTTGAGCCTGTGTCTGCTGATGTAAACCTGTAACTGGGCCATCTGAGCGGCCATCTATCAAATCAGCTGGAAAATCACAGCATTATCACCTCATGGGCCAACCTGGGCAAGCCTGATCTCTCTATGATAGTAATGTGACTATCTGGGTCCAAGCTTGATCATGCTCAGTTGTCGCGGTCACACACCAGCCTTGGGCCTCATCTCTCTCTGCTATCACCGTGTCTCTCTCGGATAAATCCTGTTGTAGCTGCTGCTGCAATGTGGCTATTTGTGCCATTGGCTATGCCACCGAGACTGGTCCCTGAGGTGCTCTCGATGAGTGGCCCTACTCAAGGACCTTGACTCTCGGAATCTATGCCGTGTTGTCTTGGGCCCTGTGGGGCACCCTGTTCATCATGTGGAAGGCCATTAAATGGATCCCTATGGATCGGGACCTACTACTCTCTCTACACTCGAACCATGTTAGATCCCTATGGGTGGATGAATTCATCGCCCAGGCCTCCTCTGGGATAGTGAGACACGAGGTAGGATAGTGGCATACCATGCCGCATAATCTTTTCGTCCTCTCTGGGTCCATGCAACTGTCGTGCTAGGTCCCATGCCTATGGGACCACCTATGAGAAGCTCGCCCTAGCTCGGGCCACCGGTATGCGAGGGCCCATAGTATGCCTCTCTAAATCTCTACGGGCATACCAAATATTCGGCTGTGGGACCCCTTGTACTATGCCAAGTGCCATTAGCACTGTCGACTCGATCTGACTCTATAATGTATTTGTATTTGCCGATGATAAAATGCTCTATTGAGCACACACTAAGCTCTGTGGCATCCTCTGGCCACTAGATATGTCTGTAAGGTTGCCATATAATATCTATCTCGGATAGCTCATCAAACTCTCACCTATATCTGAATAGGCTACCTAGGTGGCCTCGTGCATCACCACCTACTGATACCCATGCCATGTAAGATGGATCCTCTAGGTCTCGGAAACAAAAGTGCCCAGAGGGCGTCAATCGCAATATGGTCCATGCGTACCCAAAATTATGCAGTGCATGCTGCGGGAACAGTGTAACAAGTGCCCAGATGTAACTGAGTCTCCTCGCATGAGGTGTTTGGGATCGGAAAAGCCCTCGAGTATGCGTTAACATCCCGCATGCCCCGCTTAGCCCCTGCGTCCTTTTTTCCCCTTTTTCCTCTTTTCTTGGCCTTTTTCCCTTCAATTACAAAACCGCCGCCATGCAGGCCGGCGGTCTCGTGACCGCCGCCTGATCGGGCGGCGATCCTGTAACCACGCCCGCTTCGAGCGGCGGTCTGATGATTTTCCAAAAACGGTAAAATATCTGCGTTTTGACTGGCCCCTTTTTGTTTATGCCTTTTTTTTTAGAGTTCTGTAACCATTTTTATTTTCAAAAAGTTTTGACATAAAATATCTTTGGGTGAATGAAAGCTATAAATAAATGGTTTGTGTTTTGATCTTTGGGTGAAACAAATGGCGATCAAAGGGTCTCATCTTTTGCTCTCATCCTCTCATTTTCATAGTTCAGTCTTTTGTTCTATTTAGAGCCATAGTTTTAATTCTTTGCATGCTTATTTAGCATTGTCCAGCTGTTGGTAAGCCACATATCCAGCTTGTGCAAACAGTGTTGTTGTTTTATCCATTCCATTGGAGTAGAATAGCTTAGGAAGCCATTAAAGTTACAAGTTTTGCTCTTCAAACAGGATAGTTTCAGGTTCTGGTCACTTTATGTTGCATGACTCGCAATAAAATCCTGCTAGGAATTACATAAGCCAAGCTCTGTACTCTTGCGCTATCCCTCTCCTACTCACATTTTTCAGTCTGTATTCTAAGTTGTCCTTGTCCCAATATCTATTTCTGTCGATCTTTAGCATTACATGCTTTTCGGATCACGTGAACACGAAAGAATGAGGAGATCACACTGAGGGGACAAGATCACACACACCATCGGATTCGCCACCATTTCTGTGGAATCCAGGTTCTAGCTTTCAAAGTTCTAGTTAGAATCATATCAAATAGAATAGTTAATTGCTTTATTTCGGTAAAATTTCTATTCTCGATATTGCCAGGGAAGCTGTGAGGATTGATAGTTTCTGAGAAACTATGATTCACTCCTCACTTCTGAGGTAGGATCGAGAATCTTGCAAGTAGATTAGGAAAGTTATTGCATTATTTAGAATAAATCTACAAATCACACAGACAAATAACTACACTCGGTTATCTTGTTTGTTTTAAATTGTTATTTAGTTGTTATTTCTAGATACGTTTAAATAGCTGCTTTCCTTAAACTCTTAAAAGGTTTCTCAGAAAAATAGAGGTTATATATGTTTTAGATTTATTCCACGTAGTTAGAATTTGCTTTGTTACAGTTAGATTTACATTTTATTTTGTATGACAATCACGGGACCTCGGGAGCCCAGGGAATACATATTTGAGCCAATCGTGCCTCAACCAAACCTCGTCACAGCAATAGTTGACATAGACCAAAATCTCAGAATACAAGTATTCAAACAACAAAGATTTACTGGTGATCGGTTCTCGGTTGAGAGGGTTAAATATAGAAGACGACAAGCGCACACGTTTTGGTCAAATCAACCAAACTACTGATTATCCTAGGCAAACATTCACATGATTTGTAGAAGGGTTCGAAAGAGAAAAACCTTTGGTTGTGATCCTTTGGTCCCACGGCCAGGTGCAGGAGACACTCTCACAGACATAGATACTAGTTTAAGGATCCAGGTTGCACGAATGCCTGTGAGATATTATGAGAAAATCACGCAGTTGTTGGTCCTAAACATAGAAGCTGAGAAAGCATATGATTATTGGATACTAGGGATTAGGACTTGATTTCGTATGACCATAGCGAGGACCACAACAACCAAGAGTCTACGGTTGTGATCCCACAGATCCTGACCCAATGAATCCACAAGTCAATCGGATATAAACGCTAGCCTACTACACCTTGGTATTCAGATCCACTCCACTTCCACCCATCATCATCGAATAATTGTCCTTACTAGATATAGCGGCTAACGAAGCTAGAGAATTCTGGACTAGGCCAGAGAATCGTCCGTAGAGTCAATTATATTCCACCATCCACCATATGACCTTATCTGGAGACATACACGAAACTATCCCAGGTCATTTCCCACGTATTCCACAACCCATAGATCGAATCACGTCAAAGCTCGATATTGATTGGAGCCTTCGAGCAATCATCCTTTCCGATCGATCTATCACACCAGTCCAAGTTAGAAGGGCTTTCTTTGCCTTAGATTCACAAATTCCATTAGTGCGTGTCGAAGACATTAGATTGCCTAACTAGTTTTCTGCATCCCATGCATATTCCATCCCCACCGGCTATCTCGGCACGACCTCGAGAGGTCGGGTACGCGGAAGAGTTACTGTAGATTCCCACGCTCGCTTGTCGCTTTTCCGGCGTACAAAATTGGTGAACGACGTGAAGCAAAAAAATTAGTGAAGCTGACGTAAACTTCCTACTTTCTCGTTTGGAGTTATAGTATCACGTGTTCTTTCACAAATCACCTTCGCTCCTTCCCATTATTCTGCGGGTATTCATATACCCCCCGAATATGTCGGGATTCGATGCATATGGCAGACCCCTCTTAGGTCTCGAGGCATACTACGCCCAACAGAATAGGAAATCATCACCCTCACTCTCAGTATGGGGTGACAACTATTCAACTAATCAGTTGTCAACACAAACCCCAAGAAACAGATATAACTCATCTTTTCAAATGGGGGAGTTAGATCAACCCCCTCGAACGCAACAAACAGAGCCTTGAGTTCGAACAATATGAGCGTTTACCGAGGAGAATCTGGTTCGTCTCCTCGAGATCTACTTAGACCACAAATTAGTAGGCAATCGACCCATACCAGTCTTAGATGATGACAGTCAATACGTTATCCTAGGAGTGAAAAACATTCTCGGGGTATGTACCCACCTATAGGAGGTTTACAAATACAACCCGAGATCTCTTTCCAAGAAAATACCTCTATGCCACTGCATATAGGAAATACTCTCGGAGAAACTTGGCAAGATAACGATCAGTTTATAGCAGGATATCACATGCCTATACAACACCAAGGGTATACAACAAACGCCGCTCAGGAAAAGCACCGTGACTTCACCAAATGAAGTCATTTCAACGTTAGTAGAAAAAGTGAGAGGGTTAGAACTTGCTCAAGCAAGTCAAAATTCTCAGTTCATGCAAGTAGGAAGTTCCAATCCTCCATACCACCCTGGCCAAGTAGATCTCCTCACAGGAGTAGGCACGTTAGGCATGCCTCCTCACTATCCACAACAAATGCCAACAAGGCCCATCATCTCTAACACTATTCCTCCCGGTCTAGTATCAAACAATCCATTACTAGACAATACCCCGTCATACTTAAACATGTACTCCAAATCACCACAAGGAGATATGTTCTCCTCTCCCGGCATGTTTTCTCAAACACAGGGACTTCCCTATGCCCCTGCCAATGCATACGCTGCGCCATATCAACAACCCATCCCACCACCACTCCTCGTGACCACCATCAATGGTCGAAACCTATGCGATAGGGACTTATTCAGAATATCTGAAAGAGCCCTTAGACTTCACCATACGAAGCGTCATGCTTCCAAGACCTCTTCCCGATTTACCCAAGTACAAAGGTGAGGGAGATCCAAACGTGCATATCAAAGCTTACGCTACAGCCATACGTGAATTACTCCCTTGGGATGGGGTTGTTGCTAAAATATTCCCCAAAACCTTGGAAGGCATTGCTCTCGACTGGTATTATAGAATACCTGAAGCCTCCATCCATTCATTTAAATAGCTCGTATCAGAATTCATTAAGGCATTCGACATGAACAAACTGTTGAGAACAGGAATCAGGGAATTCTTGCACATCAAACAAGAACACAACGAATCTATCGCCCATTTCATCCAGAGGTGGCGTACAGTTCTTTATTCTTCAGCAAGTGCTCCAAACATGGATCAGATGGAACTATGTGATTTATTCCTTCATTCTCTCAGCAAAGAGGTGAAGGAAGAAGTCCAGAAGTTCCCACTAAGAACTTACGATGAAGTACTTGAGAGCGCTCTTCGAATAGATCAAGCAGCGATAGATAGTGGTCGTAAAACATATGGAGCAAGCGGGAGGTTAATCGCCCCGATCGAGAACACTACAAATTATCCCGCTACCACAAATGTCAATCAAGGACCCAAAATCCTTAACAAAAATCGGGGTGTAACAACGGATGGATAAGTAGCGACCAGCCCAAGAAGGTAAATGTTGTCAATACTCCATCACAAACAAATAACCAAGCGAAACAACAACTTTACCCGACAATCAATACGGTGGATTTTAACCATCCACAACAACAACAACAATGGCGAAATCCTATCTGAGGGCAAGCCAAAACTCATTTGGTTATCAAAACCAAAGCCGAAACAACAAATGCAAAATTTTAATCCTAATAGGCAACGAGTTTGATCAGAATTTTAGGCCCTGATATACACCAAACCAACAAAGCAGAATTACAATCCCAATTCTTATTGTGGTTTCCACAAAAGTCGGGGTCATGATCTTAGACGTGTCGTGACTCTGATAAATTCATGCAACGTTTGCGAGAAGAACAAAGACAGTTCTTCACATATTTGTTTTTGGCAGATCCCGTGTCATCACCACCAAATACGCTCGTAGGGGTAGTTTCCCCTCAGAATGCTCCTCTCAAGATCTTTAACGATCCACTCCCAAATCATGATAGCAATAGGCTGAATCCAACTGGAACAAACAAAAGTGCAATGACAGGAAACAATGATCATGAAGCCTCGACTTCACTAAATCCATCAGTTGCGCCATAGTTAGGAAGTCAACCGAGACCCAAGATAGTCAGTTTGGTAGAATTAGACGTTGAACTACCTATCGAAGCTATAACAAGAACACGAGAATATTTCTCTCAACCAAGCCCAAGTCATCTGCCAGAAACAGATAAGAGTCAACAAATAGTAGAAAAACCCGTAGGTGCCTATGATTTAATTAGTGACCTAACAAAGACCTTCTCGCACATTTCATTCTTGGATTTACTAAAGAACTCTCCTCCTCATAGAGCTGCTCTTTTAGAAGCATTAGGTCTAGGTCATCTAATTAACATCACTCCACCTCCTGAAACACAAGTAAATCACGTAGATTTTGATATCCACCCTCCGGGGCAGCCGGACAAGGATGTCGAATTCATATTGAAATAAGTAAAATGCCCACGAGATCTTTGAGATCGCACGCCGAGGTGATCGCCTTACACTTACAAGTATGGGTTTATAATAACTATGTAAAGCGGGTAATGGTTGTGATGGGGCCGCGATTAACATAGTCCCTTTCTCTTTCCTCAAAAACTAGGATATGGGAAACAAAGCTGTTCCACCACTCGAAATACATTGAGAGGCTATGATAGCCTTAAAGCCACTTCGATAGGAACTATAATACTTGGTCACCTTAGGACCCAAAACAATCCTGACTGAGTTTTATATTATAGATCGGGAAACTAATTATAATATGATACTCGGCCGACCATGGATACACCGAATGAAGGCAATCCCTTCTACTTTATTTCAAGAAGTAAGATTCTTGCATCTAGGAAAGGTATTTGTAGCCAAAGGCGATCCAAAACCTTTCGATTTGCACCTAGCTGATTTAAAGAAAAGACCAGGTGTGCACTCAGAATTTGAACTTCCAACAAACCAACTTAATAAACCCATTGACCCAAAACCAGAGGAGAAGTTGGTACCTATGACGGATCTTGAAACTATCAGCATAGCCAAAACAACCCCAACCCCTAACGATAAAGCTAAAGAAATGGTATCATTAGGGACTACTGCAAAAATCATTGAGTTAATAGAACAAGATTCACCAATGTTCTTACCATTTGATTCGGTAGGCATAGGATATTCCCTAGGTGTTGGTTCCCTTCCAGCAGAGGACCTCTGTATGGTAGAAGTAGAGTGTGCAAAGCCACGGTGAGATGCCCTGACATCTATACTCCCGACTAAGTATTGGACTCTCCATTTTGATGGAGCTAAATGCCATTATGGAGCGGGGGCAGGTATAATTCTTACTTCACCCAGAGGAGAAAGTCCTCCCATTCGCCTTTAAGTTAAACTTTGAATGCACAAACAACGGCGCTGAGTACGAAGCCCTCCTCCTTGGCCTCACCTTAGCCAAAAGAATTGGTGTTGATAACATCAGAGTCTTAGGAGACTCGCAATTAGTGGCAAATCAAGTTTCTGAAGTATATGAAACTAAAGCCGAACACTTGCAGCTTTACAAAAATGTTGTATTAAATTTAAGCAAGGCATTTAACTTCATATCCATTGAAGCAATCCCATGAGAGAAAAATCTTCTCGCCGATTCAATAGCAACTTCAGCATCACGTTTTACTCCAAGCAATGAGTTAGAAGATACCCAGTTCACGGTGTCCATTCGTGATGAACCATTGATAAAAACAATGACAAATCCCCTTTCAAGCGGAAGTGAATCTACCGTCCTAGACTGTATTGATAGTGATGCGGCTACTTTGGATTATTTAAACGCCTATGCAGCACTACATCTCTCCTATCATATGCTAGATTTATCCTTAATTCCACATTCGTCTTCCACTTCGGAAATCCCATGATGGATCTCCCTCACAAATGGAACCTAGCATATACGCAGTAGAAAATGGGGATGATTTGGATTTACCTCCAGCACCACCTGAGTTCGAAGAGGGTAACGCCTCTTTGATCGAAGAAACAATCGATGTCAACATCGGGACAGAAGATGAACCGAGAATATTGAAACTAGGTTCTTCGTTAACCCCAGAAGAAGTAGAAATACATACTCGGATCCTCAAAGAACATCAGAAGGCATTTGCATTTAATTATAAGGAGATGACAGGAGTTGCACCCCACATTGCGGTGCACAACCTCGTCACTAAATCAGATGCAAAGCCAATTAAACAAAAATCAAGACCCATGAAGCCCAAAGTAGCTCTCATGGTAAAGGAGGAGGTAATAAAACTCCTTGGTAGGATTCATCAAGCTGAGTCGACTACTCTCCCGATGGGTATCAACATCGTTCCCGTTCTCGAGAAGAATGGAAAGATACGCATCTGCATAGATTTTCGAGATATCAACAAAGCATGTCCTAAGGACGACTTCCCATTACCATCCATAGATGTTATTGTTGATGCAACAGCTGGTTTTGAACTTTTGTCTCTCATGGATGGATTCTCGGGATCTGATCAAATCAGAATATCGAGCAAGATCAAGCTAAAACCACGTTTATAACTCCTTGGGAACCTATTGCTACGTTGTTATGCCATTCGGTCTCAAAAACGCGGTGCTACGTACCAGCGGGCCATGACATACATATTTCACGATCTAATTCATAAAATCATGGAATCTTACGTAGATGACTTATTGGCTAAAGCCAAGAAGCGTTGTGACCATCCCGAAGTACTCCATGTCATTCTTTCACGTCTAATAGAATACGGAGTCACACTAAACCCAGAGAAATGCGTCTTTGGTGTAACGGGAGGGAAGCTCCTAGGTTATATCATATCGTCACGAGGGATAGATGTTGATTGACCAAAATCGGGCTGTCCTCGAAATGGTTCCACCTTCAGATGAATCTGGAATCAGATCATTTCTCGGAAAAGCTGGGTGCAATCCGAAGATTCATCCCGGACTTAAGCTTCGCCGTTCATCCAATCAACAATTTACTCAAGAAAGACTATAGCATTGATTGGACCAAAGACTATAATGAAGCCTTTGAAGCAGTTAAGCGCTTCCTTTTATCACCACCTACGCTAATGCCACCTAAGTTAGATCACCGTTAATTCTATATTCACGAGCTACGATGTCTCTCGTTGGCTTTGTATGTTGGTGAAGAAGCGATAACAAGAGAGAACGCGTGATTTATTTCATCGGTTGAACGTTGCTCGACTATGAAACATGCTATACAGCGTAGAACGAGAATGCCTTGCCATAGTCTTTGCTACTAAACACCTAAGACATTATATCTTTGAATCAAGAAAGCGAGGTCATGGTAAAAACGGACCATTTACGGACTTTCCTCACACAAGAGGTCATTTGTCAAAAAGGTTGGACATTTTATAACCTTAATGGGAGAATTCGAATTAACATTTGTAAATCGAGAAGTCGGTTAAAGGACAAATCATCGCGGATTGGTTAGGTAATGACCCATTAGACGGAGGTGATTTAGTAGATTTAGACTTTCAGGATGAGTGCGTATACTACATGAAGCCCGACCCTCTATCTCGAGTGTCTTTGGTACACCTTTGATATCATTAATTATATCATGGACCATACGTACCCGAGAAGGAGTTACACATGCAACAAAAAAGAAGCGATTTACGCATAATCGTAGCTAAATACGTCATTATAGAGCAAGTTCTCTATCGAAAAGCATTCGATGGAATGCTCTAAGATGTGTCGACACGAGAAGAATCAAGAAGATTCTCCATGAATCTCATGAGCGGAATATGTGGAGGCCACTTCGGTGGCCATGCCCTTTGCTCGAAAAATACATCGAATGGGCTATTTACGGCCCACTCTAGAACATGACGGAATAGAGTTTGTGCTGAGTGTGTCGTAAGTGCGAGAATTCTCCCATGAGATCCACATGCCAAACACAAGCTCTCTGACCAATCGCTACTCCATGGCCCTTTTCTACATGGGGTCTAGACTTAATAGGGAAATTCTCTCCCTCATCATCACGAGATGGCCATAATTTTATAATCACGGCCCTTTGAATATTTTACCAAATGGGTGGAGGCCATGCCTCTTACTCATGTACACAGTTACTGTGATCGCCAAGTTCATTTTGAACCAAATCATTTGCAGGTACGGTATCCCGCAAATCATTATCTCCGATAATGGAACTTCTTTTAAAAATGAAGAGGTTCGTGAACTATGCAATAAATTTAAGATAAGCCATCATACGGCTTCCTTGTATTATCCCCAAGCCAACGGACAGGCTGAAGCGACAAACAAGACACTGAAAGCCATTCTCCTTAAAACGGTGAAAGAAAACAAATGAGATTGGCATTTGAAGTTATATCCAGCCTTGTGGGCCCACCGAACCTCAATAAGAACACCAGCGGGAGCAACTCCTTTCTCTTTGGTATTTGGGGCGAAGCAGTTCTCCGCTTGAGGTGAAATACCCGAGTCTCCGCATTTCACTACTGAGGATTACGGATGAAGGCGCTTACTGAGAGAAGCACGTCTTTCCCAACTAGAAAGCCTAGATGAAACTAGGTTAGATGTTGAGCAATGGCATAGAGCTTATCTTTGACCGAATGTGCCGGTAGTATAATAAGAAGGTCTATGAGCGCGACATATACGAAGGTGATCTAGTTCTAAGGCTAGACAGCCGGATCGACAAGAAGACCGGTGAAGGAAGGAAATTCCGGCCCAAATGGTTGGGCCCATACCAAGTCATGAAGGACTACGGAAATGGTGCTTACCTCTTATGTACGCTAGAAGGTGAGGAATTTGGTGAAACAGTCAATTCCCTGCACCTCAAGTGATTCTACGCATAAGCAACTAGCACTACTTGTATAATTATCTACATTACATCTTCATATAGATTAAGATCATTTTGTCCACTTGTTTCTTACATAAATTGTGATCAAGGAATCTATTCTCAAAGCAATTCATTACAAACTCATGATGTTGTTGGCATAAAGCTCTTTAATCATACCTCTCCATCTTCATATATCATCGAATCATCTCGGAATCTTTTATCAAATAAAATCAAACATGACAAAGTCTTAACGGTAACCATACCAAGATCTGCAAGTTTATTCTCGCTTTGATTTCTTCTTAGGATAGGTGTCTTGCCTATAGTGCATTTAGAAGCTTATGGTGTCACATGGTATATATATATATATATATATATATATCTCTTTGGAAATAAGCACATACTGACATTTTACTCAAGAAAACAAGTCAACAAGTGATTAAACAAAAATTTTAATTTTACACATTTCCTTGCCCCAACCAACCTTCGGTGATGAGCTTGCGTCTCTTACTAGTGACGTAGGGTTGGGAAAGGATGGAAATGCCCTTACTCACCTATACCTTGCCCACGGTGATAAACCCACGCTTCTTACTAGTAGCATGGGGCAAAGTGTAGGGGGTCCTCTTGACAAAGCAAACGTTAAAGGTCATAAACAAACAATTCAAACTTTGAGTCAAAAACGAATGAATCAGATGTTCAAAATTCCAAAAGAATTAAAATCCTAAAAACCCAGATCTTGTCTACTATGTGGCCATCTACGGGTCTAAGTCTGGATAAACCGCAAAGCAAGTGCATTCTAAACTATGAAGTCATTCGGGTAGAGTAAGCTTGTAGCTTCCAATTTGGTTCGCCAAAGCTTTGTCTATCTTTCATCACTATCATTTCACCACATTTCATAACCTTGCACCCTTCTTAACTCTCGGTGATGAGCCCTCGCATCTTACTAGTTGCGTGGAGTTAGGAATGGGGAAAATTAATCTATTCATCATACTGGTTATATTCATCACTCTGCAAAACAAACATGAGGTATCCAAATTGCTCACAGAAGCTAAGATTCAAAATCACAATATATCTACAATATCATGTATCAGCATCATGAAACACAAAAAGAAATCAAACATTTGCATCATCTATTCTCCATTGCATACATTCTAAAAAGCATATAAACATACATCGTAGTATACACAAGGAAACTGGAAATAGAAAGGAAAACATGAGTGCCAAGCTTTTGATCCAAAAACGAATGCATATATATAAATAATCAATGTTTATATACAATGCCATCATGCTCTAAGCATGGTCAAAATGCTCAAAGAGCCCGTGATATACAAAGAATATATAATACAAAGTACACGAGGGCCAAGAGGCCTCTCAATCCCTACTGCGACCCCTCCGAAGGTGCACGCCCACGCCTAGGACTCCGGCTGCGCGGCGCTCTGAATGTACGGAGGGCTCAGGGTCTCGAGGGGCAGCCGTGGTCTCACCACGAGAATGGCTCCTCATGAGGCGCTCAGCCGTCCTGTAGCCCGCTAACTCTGTGCGGAGGTCGACACCATCGGCCACATGCCAAATGGGAGGCGAAGACATCGGTATGCCTCTGCAGGCTGCTTGAGGGCTCCCAGCATCTACGGATAGCTCTGCGCGGGTCCTATCCATGGGGATCATCAGGGAATCGGTACATACCCTGCGGATCAAATCCCGCCACTCATCAACAGTCTCTGCAAACAAAGGAGAAAAATGAATAGAAACCAAGCAAGAGGCTAAAAGATACAACAATAGCAACTAAGGAGAGCCTACATATAAACATTAAAAGGGAGAAAGGGTAACTTACTCGGATCACCAGGCCTCCAAGATGGGTCGCTGGGACCAGCACCCACCGCCGCGGATGCCTTTGCGGCTGATTGAGGGGCTGCTCTGTGGCGGGAGCAACATGTCGCCCCTGACGGACTCATCCTCTCCACCATGGCCACGAGAGAGTGGCTCCTCACGAAACTAGAGTATCCTCTCTCGCTCTGCTCAGCCCTCTCTGCCTGCATAATGTCCTGAGTGTCATGCCACTCAGGATCACTGTCATCAGTCTCCTCCTCTGACCCTCCCTCTGTGAGCTCCTCAGAGTCGGAGTCAATATCTATGGGGTCATCGCTACTATGAGCAGGACCCGTGCAATCTGAAGCAAAGGTGCCAGGGTGCACCGGCTCTCCCTCTAGCAGCACGAACTATCCTCCTGGCTGCTGATAGGAATGCGGGAGTGATCCTTGTCCCGACCTCGGCCTCTAGGCCCCCTGCGGCCTCGCGATGGTGATCATGTAAAGCCTGGTGCCCTTTGGGGAAGCATACCCGTATATGGAAGACCAAACTGCTGAGGAACCCGGCCGAAAGGATGTACCTCCACTCGTCCCACTCGATCGATAAGCTGCCCTGTGGTGGAGCAGGAGATCAGGGTAAGAGTCTCCTCGCCCCATATGCCGGCCATAAGCGGTACGGTGTCGCCTCCATGTCTGCAGTAGTAAGGGAGGCAACTGGCTGATGAGGTGCTCTAAGCACCGACATGTCCATCCATCTGGCTGCCCTCACAGCCCCAGGATCTGCCACCTCCACACCCCTGCCATAAGGGATAAAATGCTCATACACCCAACTCATGACTAGAGTTGGGTGGCTCAATGACTGTCCTGTAAACGGACCACCCTATATAGATCATGGTAGGTGGTCCCAGAATATCTGCACCCCAGGCGTATATCCGGCCATGCCCCTCTATCTGTGCAATGATGGGGGCCCAGCAATATAACAACGTGTCCCCTCCCTTGTCCCCGATCAATCTCGAGGCAAGGATCCCCATGATGGCCTGTCGAAATACGGGGATAGGCAAAGAAGGAATGGATCGAACTCTCACCCCCTTCTTCGACCCCGTGGAGATGGCTACATCTCCCATATAAGCTGCCCACTGTGTAATCTGTGCCCGTGAGCCTGCTGTCTCTAATGTAAGTCACCTCCCGATGATCGGGACCCCCAGAATGCGGTAGACATCCTCTAATGTGATGGTCCACTCACCACGGACCCCTGGCAGTCGGAAGGTGTTCCGATCTGCATCCCAGTAAGAGAATAAGTCACAAAGGATGTGACTAGATGGTGCAACGTGGGGCACGCGTGATATGCGCAATATGCCGGCTCTCTGTAGTGTGTCCTCCTCGTCCTGTGAGAGGGCATCCAGTACCCCTGAGAGCCAATCACACACTCTCTCTCTCTGCTCCATCTAATGTACTCCTCTCTCACCTGCATACACCCAAAAACACACAAAACAGAGCAAGTTAATATCCGAACAATACCGAGAGAGTCATAAAAACGCGTAGAAATGCAAAAAATACAAGTGCAATCTCAAATATAAGTTCCTTTTGCATTCTGTGCAAAACCGCCGCCCTGAGCAGGGAGGCGGTTTTGTAACCACTACCTTAAAGGCGGCGGTCGTGTAATGCCGCCCTAACAGGAGGCGGCGGTCATGTAACGCCACCACTGGCGGGCGGTGGTCGTGGTCCAAAAAGCCACGCGGGTTTTAATCTAAAAAAGCCTAAAACAAGCAAAAAACGACCATTTAACCTAAAAACGGAGCCTACCCAGTAGGCGCCCCCCCTAGATGGACCTTTTAACACTAGCATTTTCAAAAATGACCCCCCCATTACAACAAATTTAGCATTTCAAATTAAAGGGGAAAAACACAAAATTGAAGAAAACCAACCTGTGATCTAGCGGGGTGGTGTTCGCACGTGGAGGCATGATCACGATCTCGCTGCGGACGTTTTGACTCTACTCACGCAAGAAACCGTCACCGTGGGTCCTAGAGCTCAAAAACAATCAAATCAACTCGCATGCAAATGAATAGGAAAATGGGCCCACTTTCATATATATAGCACTCTATTTCATTTTAAAATATTTTTCACAGGTTTGGAGCGCTGATGGAGGTAAGTTCCTATCCCCGCACGAATGGTACGTTCTCATTCCCTGTTATTCTTAGCGTTTATTTTTCGAACTATTGTATCTATCTGCACTTGAGTTCTCTTTTCATTTTGCAGGTAGCGGGAATTTTGGATGGCGTCATTTCAACACATGGACGTGTAAGGTATAACTTCTAAACTTCCCATTTCGGGACTGCCATACTCGGACCCACCGTTTTATGCCTCTTCATGGCTAAAACGCTTCTCGAGGGGGCAATATGTACGTACCCAAAATTGTAAGGTCTTATCTTGCCGAACAGCGAGTGTAACAAGTGCCCCAATGATGATACAAGTCTCCTCGTAAGGTGTTCGGGATCCGGAAAAGCCCTCGGAGTATGCGTTAACATCCCGCATGCCCCGCTTAACCCCGTGTCCTTTGTTTTCCCCTTTTTCCTCTTTTCTTGGCCTTTTGCTCTTGATTTGGCCACGCCGCCTGGCGGCGGTCTCGGCGGCGGGCGGCGGTCTCTAACTCGCCACCTGCTCGAGGCGGCGGTCCTGCATGTTTTCCAGAAAGCGCTTTGACGCGACTCACGTAAAATATCAACGTTTCACTAGCTTTCCTTGCCGACTTGGGCATGCATTTATGTTTTTGGTCCCCTGGAATAGTGTTTGGCCATTGTTTATGGTTTTTAGAGTTCAGTTTGGTTTTGATCTTTGGGTGAATGAAAGCTATAAATAAATGGTTTGTGCACAAACAAAGGGTCTGATCTTTTGCTCTCATCCTCTCATTTTTCATAGTTCAGTCTTTTGTTTTGTTTAGAGCCATAGTTTTAATTCTTTGCATGCTTATTTAGCATTGTCCAGCTGTTGGTAAGCCACATATCCAGCTTGTGCAAACAGTGTTGTTGTTTTATCCATTCCATTGGAGTAGAATAGCTTAGGAAGCCATTAAAGTTGCAGGTTTTGCTCTTCAAACAGGATAGTTTCAGGTTCTGGTCACTTTATGTTGCATGACTCGCAATAAAATCCCGCTAGGAATTACATAAGCCAAGCTCTGTACTCTTGCGCTATCCCTCTCCTACTCGCATTTTTCAGTCTGCATTCTGAGCTGTCCTTGTCCCAATATCTATTTCTGTCGATGCTAGCATTACACGCTTTTCTGGATCCACGTGAACATGAAAGAACGAGGAGATCACACTGAGGGGACAAGATCACACACACCATCGGATTCGCCACTGTTCTGCGGAATCCAGGTTCTAGCTTTCAAAGTTCTAGTTAGAATCATATCAAATAGAATAGTTAATTGCTTTATTTCGGTAAAATTTCTATTCTCGATATTGCCAGGGAAGCTGTGAGGATTGATAGTTTCTGAGAAACTATGATTCACTCCTCACTTCTGAGGTAGGATCGAGAATCTTGCAAGTAGATTAGGAAAGTTATTGCATTATTTAGAATAAATCTACAAATTACGAGACAAATAACTACACTCGGTTATCTTGTTTGTTTTAAATTGTTATTTAGTTGTTATTTCTAGATACGTTTAAATAAGTTGCTTTCCTTAAACTCTTAAAAGGTTTCTCAGAAAAATAGAGGTTATATATGTTTTAGATTTATTCCACGTAGTTAGAATTTGCTTTGTTACAGTTAGATTTACATTTTATTTTGTATGACAATCACGGGACCTCGGGAGCCCAGGGAATACATATTTGAGCCAATCGTGCCTCAACCAAACCTCGTCACAGCAATAGTTGACATAGATCAAAATCTCAGAATACAAGTATTCCAAACAACAACAGATTTACAACTGATCAGTTCTCAGTTGAGAGGGTTAAATATAGAAGACGACCAAGCACACACGTTTTGGTCAAATCAACCAAACTACAGATTACCCTAGGCAAACATTCACATGACTGTAGAGGGGTTCGAAAGAGAACAAACCTTTGGTTGTGATCCTTTGGTCCCACAGCCAGATGCAGGAGACACTCTCACAGACATAGATACTAGTTTAAGGATCCAGGTTGCACGAACGCCTGTGAGATATTCTGAGAAAATCACGCAGTTGTTGGTCCTAA
Organism: Taxus wallichiana var. yunnanensis; assembly: GCA_018340775.1. Taxonomy (NCBI): domain Eukaryota; kingdom Viridiplantae; phylum Streptophyta; class Pinopsida; order Cupressales; family Taxaceae; genus Taxus; species Taxus wallichiana. The sequence goes on from CM031237.1 coordinate 556,541,523, forward strand.
ACATAGAAGGCGAGAAAAGCATGCGATTCTTGGATACTAGGGATTAGGACTTGATTTCATGACCATAGCAGGACATGCAACAACCAAGAGTCTATGGTTGTGATCCACAAATCCCACGACCTAACGAATCCACAAGTCAATCGAGATATAGATGCTAGCCTACGTGCCTTGGTATTCCAGATCCACTCCACTTCCACCCATCATCATCGAACAATTTTCCTTACTAGATATAGCGGCTAGAGAACGAAGCTAGAGAATTGTATTCACCGGACTAGGCCTTAGGAGAATCGTCCGTAGAGTCAATTGTGATTCACCATCCACCATATGACCTTATCGGGAGACATACACGAAACTATCCCGAGGTCATTTCCACATAGATATTCACCAGAGCTTGATATTGATTGAGCCTTGAAGTCATGATGATCGATCTATCACACCACTCCAAGTTAGAAGGGCTTTGCCTTAGATTCACAAATTCCATTAGTGTGTGTCGAAGACATTAGACTGCCTAACTAGTTTGTCGCATCCCACGCATATTCCATCCCCACCGGTGTCTCGGCATGACCTCGGGAGGTCGGTGCGCGGAAGAGTTCTGTAGATTCCCACGCTCGCTTGTCACTTTTAGCGACGCATGGTCCCATGACCAAATCTATAAAGAAAGAAGCTTGCCCCATGGTCTTCCTTGTGGTATGTAATCAAATGCAAATCCCAGTATAAGTGGGCTAGTATACACTATCCCCAATAGTATCACTCGCCACTAAAAATGTCATGTACCAGTGGTAATAACCCTCTCGGGAATGAAGTCCTTGTCTTATCAGTGAGAAAAACCCACTGATAAGAGACATAATGTAAAGAGGCCCCCGATGCAGTGTGGGGTCAAAAATGCACTCGTGCAGGGCTATGGTCATACCATCATGCGGTATGTCATCTATATCAAAGAGATCACTACATGCTACTCTAATCATCCCTACATCATAGCTATACTCAATCAAGGTGCCTATGATCAGCATGCGGAGAATCCGCCATATGTCCTCTAGGGTCATAGTCATCTCCCCTATAGGCAATCTGAAGCACTGGCTCTCATTATGCCATCGCTCGGCTAGCGTAGTCAGTAGGCCATGGTCCAAAGTGTAATAGAAGGCATCCGAGACATGGGAATTACCCCACCGCCTCAAGAAGTATCGCCATGGCTCGCTGGTCTTTCCGACGCATGCTCCCCTCTAACTCCGCTATCCGGGAGTGGCACTCCGCGTCTACAATACTAGAAATCGTCTCTACAAAATATCAAATCACTCGTCAGTTACTAACATTTCCTCTAAACATCTATCTATCATTTTAGGGTTAACCCAAAAATCCTAAAATTTCTTCTAAGTGTCATCTTTTTGGCATTTTTATGTCTATCCTCTGCTAGCTTGGGACACCTGCGTGCCCTTTTGGGTGTGTGCACCTCATTTTTGGCATGTGCGCATGCGCGCATTTGTCTTCTGGCACATGTGTGCCCTTTTCGGGTGTGTGCACCACATATTTGGCACTTGCACCATAATTTCTATGCCTGCGCTGCGCGCATGTCCCCCCCATGTGTGTGCCCTTCTTCAAGTGTGTGTGCCCTCATTTTTGTGTGTGCACCCCCTTTCGGTGTGTGCATGTGCATGCACATGTGTAGTGTGTGTGCGTGCATGTGGGTGTGTGCAACTTGTGCTGCGCATGCGCGCGTGTGTTTCACAATGCATGCACCCCCAAAGTGACACCTGCGCACCCCCAAGGAGACTCCTGCCCACCCTCGATCGACACCTATGCATGTGCACATGCACACCGATGTGACTTCCTAGCCCTAATTACTATAATTAAGGAATTAATGACAAAAATTAACGAGCAAGGTTTCGATACTCACAAAGGGGTCATCATCTGCATTCCGTTGATACCCTCGAACTGCGTCTTCTCGCCTCACTTAGTCTCATGTAATCACCATTGTCCTCGTCATTATTAGATCCTCACAGTAAAAAATTCTATAGGGCTCGGTTAAAATGAATTGGTCGCGATGATTTTACCCCCTGTGGGGTATATTAACCTATTTTTCACCGCCGTGAAGGCCTGAAGGCCCGTTTCGGACCCGTTTTCTTCTCTATTCACCGTGGAATAATTATTTTTATTAAATAATTATTTTTCTCTTATTTTCCACCATATTGGGGCATTTTTTGTTATCCAATACCCCTTTCTTCCCCCTAGGGATATTTTATTGCTCCTAGGTGATTTTTCTTCTTATTCACTCTCGTAAATAATTATTTTGTTAATTTTTCCACTACACAAGGACATTTTTGTCACTTGTTTCTTCTTTCTTCCACCTAGGGCACTTTTTGTTGCACCTAGGCCCTTCATTCTATTTCTTCTATTTTCTTCTACTGTCCACCGCATTTTAGAAAATAGAAAATAAAAACAATATATATATATCAAAAATCCAAAAATAGGGCAAAATTTTTCACAAAATCCTAAAAAGTAAAAACCTACAAAAATGGTAACTTGCTTATTGTGGCTGAAACTTGTGTCTTGTGCATGGTATTTTCTCCATATCCTACTTGGTTTGTTTCACATCTTCCCCAATTAATATGACTCGTAGATCACCAGATTCACAACCATTCACAAAGCTAGTTGCTTGCTTCGTCTGTACTCTGGGGCACGTTTATTGCCTAGTGTTGTTTCATTGTGCACAATGCTTTTCTTGGACCCTGTGTCCATTGTCATTTCCCCTTGCATGTATCCTTGCTCGAGGCATCATTTTTAACCCTTATTGTCAATCATGAACATGTGGATCTCTTCAACTTGATAACAAAACATTTTTACAACTGTCTTAACCATTATTGGGTTAGATATGTGCGTTCGTACTTGTTTTCCCTGTTAAATGAGCTTGTTTCCTTCTCATATTTCATTACATTATTATGTTTTGCATGGAGTGGGTACTTTCAAAGAATGGACAATTGTTCGTAGTATGGCTTTTCATGTCATTCTACCTTTTCGTATGCTTATATTTTCATAAGGACCGATGATGTAGATCTCTTGGCAATATGATGACATCTAAATTGTTCCAATACATAGTGGCTAGAGGCTAAGATCTTCTCTCCCCTCCTCCATATTTCTTCTACATCACTTTTCTCTCACCCCTAATCTTTTGTCTCACCGGGGCATCTTACCCCTTCCCATTCTTCTATCTATCTCTCACCTTTTTCGATCATTGATCATCTTCTTTCATCACCCCATCGACACTCAAGGGGGCATCTCTCCCTCCTACTAATTTTTCTTCTATCCCTTCAAAATTTTCTTCCATCTACTATCTTTGAAGTGGCGTCACTTACACCACCCCAAAGAGGGGCAAATGTAGACACCCATAATTACGCCCAAGCAATTTAAATACTTAAATTGCACTAATTATCTCCTTTCTCACAAATCGACGACATATCATCAAAAGTGCTCATATTCCCTCTTATTGTCATTAATTAATTACAATACGCTAATTGATTAAGTCACCTACCCAACTAACATCCTAATTAATGACCTTTCGTTGATTATTCACCCCTTTTATCTGGATCGATTAATTATTATTAATTAATTAGCTTCCCCTTCCATTTAACCAATAAATCAATATTTAATTGATTTAATTCCCTTCAAATATCCTAAATCATATGAATATTCCTCTAATTAGCTTCTATAAGCTTACATCTACCTATTAGTTAATCACCTTTGATTAATTAAAACACCCCCAACTCCCATGACTTGCTAATTATAAATTAAACCCTTCTAAAGTAAGGTTACCTTTTATAAAGCAACCTTATCCATTCCTAATCATGTTTTACCTTTATCCCACATAAAAGGGATGAATTGTTTTCTTTATCCATTGGGCTATATAAGGAGCCCTCCTTCTACCTTTATACCTATACCTAAACTTCTTGAGAAAGCAAATACAAAGCTAATAGCAAAATAGACTAAGAGCTTGCCTTTTGTTTTCTTGAGAGTTCATCATCTTGAAGAGTTAAGCCTCTTTCGTAAGTGCTTAGGGCATATGGGACGTGTCAAAAGGGTCAGTAGCCCAACTTTGACTAGCCCTCATTCCTAGGTTCTTAGAATACTCTAAGGACAACCATTTTTGATAGCCATGGAGCCTACCTAGGTCCATTTCATTTATTTGTTGTTAAAGAATAGAGGATTTTAGATGTTTTAACATTGTTAATTTCAATTTTTATCGATGAATGTTTAGCATCTAACCCTTGTTTAATTTTTATCATGATGGTGCTAAATGGCTTGTTTAACTCTTGCTAATTAAGGCTATTTAGGTGTTAGTCTTTTACTCATATTAGCATTAGTTTAAAAACAACACATGCACACATAAATATATGTAACTTGCATGCACATCGATTCATTGTCACACCGGCGTGTAAAAACCGTTATCTCTCGAAAGTGTGCCCTTTAGAGAGATGGTTGCAGGTGTTCTAAGCTTTGCAAATTTTTATCTCTATCTCTTTCGTAGATACAATGGAAACACCTCAGGTCTGTGGGTATACCTATTTTGAGGTGAGTCTCCGGTATCAAGGCCAGTTCCTTATTGATGTATCCTAAACTAATTTTTGGGGTTTGAGGGTAAAAGATGACTGTAAAAGGATTTTAAAACTGAGGTGATACACCAAAATTGTATGAGGTATTTGACTAAGTACATGCACAACTGATATAGGAATGAATTCTTAGTGCACGAGCCAATGGTTTTCTGAAGATTATTAAGGGCAAACACGTTGATGTATTGAGGGAAAAATCACAACAATATTGCTAAGTTAAACATACACATTAATATCATGTAGAAATTACTAAAATTTGCAACAATGTAAGATGATTAATCAGGGAATTCAACATTCACAAGATTAATTGAGCATACACAAGACTGTAAATAATTGGAAAGGTGCAAAAATACTTCACATTCGGATGGCAAAACTAGCGAAAATGCTTCAAGATACTCTTGTATCTAAAATTCCTTCTTGTGTTTTGTCAAGGCACACAATATATAGCAAAATTGATTCACTCACCCTTCCTAAAAATAGACTAAGGTTGTACTCGCCCATGCATCCTATTTTTATCCTTTATTTAACAAATAAAGGAATAAAATAAAGCAAACTAATAAAAAGAGGCATTAATAGCCTTTGATTACATCACAATCAAACTGCATTTGATTGTTCTATTTTTAAGAAAAGAATGGGTGAATAATTTTCTAATAATAAATCTTGCTTGATGAGCAAGTCTCCTCCTAGTGCATGCAGATTTTGTCTTCTTGTTGATATGTCCTTTTGATGAAGGCATACAAAATTAACTCCTGTGAGTGAGAAAAATTAATTACATTATTTGCAATACCTTGCAAAAATAATACATCCAAATATCCACTTGATGGGGACCACCTCTAAGCTCAGGTTCGATGTTGACATTCCTTTGTCTTCTAATGGTCACATGGATGACACACTGTAAATCATCTCCAACCCCTCTAATAGTGGGGACCACCTTTGCACTTCACCATTAGTCTTTATTGGTTTGGCCACTCTTGTGGACTTAGAAAATTACCATGGTTTTGAAATAAGACAAGGGGCACTTTGTAAAAGGGTCACCATATTACATTTGGCCACCTTTGATAACATATGGTACATTATAAGGTCTGCCACTTTTTGGTTATCATTGTATTATATAGTGTTGGCTTTTGCATTTGATTTCGAATAAGACAAGGGTACTTTGTAAAAGGGTCACCATATTACATTTGGCCACCTTTGATAACATATGGTATATTATAAGGTCTGCCACTTTTTGGTTATCATTGTATTATATAGTGTTGGCTTTTGCATTTGATTGGAATAAGACCATACTTCACCTTTTGGGAGATGTTGCATGAACATTGTTTGGTCAATTTTTTAAATCATGGTGCTTGGACTATAGTTGGGATCCTTTTTGACATATCAGATGCAATAATTTGTTTTAATCATGGGGTTGGCCCCCTCATGATGATGACTCACCCCTCCATACGCTTTGTTGGTGGCATCTTAACTCGGGTTGAGTTTTCTTTGAAATTTGTAATCAATCTCAAGTCGTCAATCTGTACTATTTGATCTGGTGTCATCGATTCTGACCTATGGTTAGGGTTTCTAGCTTGCATTGAATGTAGTCGGTGGCATATGGAACCCAGGTGGTTTGCTTCGAATTTGGGAATCAATCTAGTGACATTGATCTGGCACGGTTTGATTTTTGATCGTTGATGCTTCAATCGTGGTTGAGTTCTATTGACTCACCTCTTGAGTTTGCATGGTAAAGGGTAACTCGACCCTAATGATCACTTCATTTGGATTTTTTGGTTCTACGGGTGAAGCCCTGGAAAAATTTTATTGATGCCATTGTTTGATTACTATCGAGCTCATTTTTCCTATAAAAATGGTTCTCTGTCACTCGTTTCTACTCTACCTAAGTTCTTTGAGGAAGGTGGTCGTGGATTTTGTCACCATTTCCGTGATCTTTGAGCTCATCTCTCACTACTAGATGGGTATTGCATCTATATTTCTGTGATCATTTCTCTGTCGAGCTCGGCTCTTGAACTCTCTACAGGGTTTAATGGCCACCATTTTTTATTATTTTGAGTTCTGAGTTATTTCTCCGTTCTGCCTCTATAGAAGAGTTCATGTGATCTGAGTTTCTTTCTTCATTGTGATCTCTCTGTTAGATCCTTTCTTGGAAGTTCTATGAGCTACCTTCTTGATTCTCCTTGAGGTGGTCACCATTTTTGTGGGTTCGAGCTCAGTTAAATGGCTTTGCGAAGCCCTTATGCATGTATCTTTTGTCTTTCACTCTGTTCAAACTCTTTGAGCAATATTCAACCAGTTTTCTACCAATTTTCTTCATCTTTGAGCTCGGATTTTCCTCAAAAAAAAGGTCTTTGTCCTCTTTCTTAGCTGCCATCGCTGAATTCCTTCAAGCTTTGATGTAACTATCACACTGTTTGATGAGGTAAGGTAAGTCTTGACCTCCTAAGTATCACTATTGATTTATCACTACTATTTTGGCTTCAAAAAACTGATGATAGTTTCTTTCCTTGCATTTTCTATGTGATTTATGAGACAACCTTGGTCTCTGAGATAAACCTCATTTTGGGTCCTTTGTTTAGTCCTGATTTGATCATCTCTGGTGGGTTTTCTCACCTCGACCCCAACCGGTAAGCTCTTGCTCAATCCTTGTGCTCATTTTGAAATTTGAAACCCCGTATGATCTCAAATTTCAATTTCAAAAGCTTAACTTGGATAACCCGGACATGGGTATCTTTCCTTTTGCTTATGAGTTCTTGGATGTGAAACCTTTCTTTTGATTCTTGTAATCTATTTTTGAAGATTATAATGTTTTTGAAAACGTTGAAAACCACTTCACACAGTTTCTTTTAGAGCTATGTACTTCCTTCTATTCGGCCATGTAATCACTGAGTTTGAATCTTATGTTTGAGATTTGTAATCTCTGCTTATTTTTAATGCTTAAACTGACTTATAATGTTCTAAAATGAAGAGATGTGGATCTCTGGTTTTCTATTTCTATAATTTCTCATTTCTAGGTTCATCCTCTTAAGCTAAAATTGGGCTTTACATATTTCATTTCCACTATTTTTCTCATAGCTAGGAGTTCGGTTTGCATGCTATCTTCTTGTAGTTCTGCAACCTCATGTTTTCTTTGAGTAACTGACAGATATCATTTTTGTAATTCCTCTATTCTGGAGCTTTGTTCTAATGTTAAACTTTCTTTTACTTACCCTTTAGAACTGGAAGAGTGGTTACACTTGATAGTTGCCTTCACTTTCCTTTCTCTTCTATTTTTAGCTTACTTCCTCAACTAAAAGGTCCATTGTATCAAGGACACTGTAATTCCTTTACTATCAGTTTCTAAAGATATCTAAACTGGTCCTTGAATGTCTTGAATATGACATACCTTTAGTACAGAAGTTTCCTTTTCATTTAGGAAATTATAACTTCATGAATCCAATGCATATTATTCTATTGAAGTGTTGCAAACTTTATTGTACCTGTAAAATCATGCATCTAAATTTGGATTTGAAGCTATATTGTAGTAGTATGTATAATTGATGCTTTATTTCGGAAAAAAAAGTACTTAAGGTTGGTTGTACTTTACAAATTTATGAGCTTGATTTCCTTGATTCCTCATTTTTGGCCCTCCTGTAACTCTGTTATGAGTATCCTTCTTCATTATCAGTTGTAAAATGACTTGAAAATTTGATTTGAAAACTAAAAAATGTAGAAGTTAATCATTCACTTTGATTTGAGAGACTAGAAAGGACATAGCTGAACATTGAAATTTTGTTGATATGTTGTAGTTTCATTTCTTTTCTGCTTAAATATTGTATTTGAGCTTCATTACAACTTTAGTATGCATGCTGGAAAATTTAAAATGTCCATTTTACATGGCAAAGCCCTGTCAAAATTTTCCCATATTTCCTCTCTCATTTTCTTAATTTGTAATCTTATCTTTCCAGTTAACTTCAGCCTTCAAATTTTGATTGTTTTGCTTCACCTTTGAGTTGTATTCTAAAACATGTACTTCTATTTGTAAGTCTCTTCTCTGTTTGGTACTGTAACTTCTTCCATTTCTAGAATAGTTGTTGAACTTTGAGTTGCATTCTTCCTTCATATTGGCATGTACTTATGACTTATCTGCTTCATGTACCATAGGATAGAAGTCATTGAACTATGCAATCTTTATCTATAGTGAGGACTGTAAAACATGATTTATTTCTTCTTGACTGCAACCTATACCTACACACTTAAGAAAATAGTTAGAAAATATTTAGGCTTTTGTCCTCTCTTATGTCCATGGTTTTCTTTTCTTCTCTCTCCTTTTTGAGTGAGTAAATCATGTATACTGCTTACAGAAAAGTACTTCTATCAGTAGTTCCTTTGATCTTCATGTAATTTATATCTCCTGTTGTTAAGAGATTCATCTGCATGAATTAGGATAGTATAGGAATATGGATTAACCCTGAGCTCATAATTGATAGTTTTTTCTCTTTTCTTCTTTTTAGGTGCAAGTGCCTTCAGCAATGAAGATGAAGAAGGAACAAATATGGAGATGGAGATGCATCAACCGAAGAAGAAACCCCAAGGCAATGATGGGTTCATTCATACTCCTCTATTTTCTATTTCATGCATATGTACCTCTTATTTCAGTAGTTGTACTTTACTTTTAGTTACATCCCACGGCTTGTGTGGGAACATTTGAAATTCCTTATGAATAAAACATTGAATCTGAAATTGAGTTGTGTATTTATTTCTACATTTCATCTTTCTGTATGGATTGTGTGATGAACTAAACAACCCAATAATATAATTGAATGTCTTAATCATGAAGAAAAGAACACTAAAGAATACCTATAACATCGGTAATGCACTTTGATTCTTGCAATCTACGGTTATGATTTCTACTCCAAAAACTACCACTTCATCTATCTCTCGAGTTCAATGTCTTCATCAAGATAACACATTTGTCCTTCGGGGCTTTGTGTTATTTTGCTGAAGATAGTTATGAAATTGTAGACTATGTGATTTGTTACATTTTGTAACAAAGCACACATAGATGCAGATTTCATGTAATCATTAATTAATTCAACAATAACAATATTGTCTAAAATAAAATCCCCTAGCTTAGGTCTACTTCACCAATTCTATCCATCGTAACAAAGTTTTGAGTTGCCCATTTTTACACAAGTGCAAAAATTGTCAATAGTTACATCTCCTGAGCCTTTGGTTTCATGAGAGGATTTTTCCATTAGGTCGTTATCAAGAGTGTTTAGATAGTTGAATATTTCATGTTTGAGACTAGGTGCGGTATAATTTTGACTAGAGTTGTAATGATGATACATTTTCGCTATTTGTATTTTTCATAAGTTGTGGTCTCAACAAGTGTTTTGAAATATGTGATAATAGAGTTCTAACACACATCCAAACATTATCCAAATCAACATTATTTATACATGATTCATGTGATCTACTTAGTTCAATCAAGATACAATTTCTATGACATTCATTATTGTTATCACATGCATTATCAAGTAACCAACTATTTCTTAAAACAAGACCATCCAATTGCATTTTTATTACATTCCTAAATCAAAATTTACAATTTCTCTTTCAAAATGAATTTATATAATTTTAAGAAAAATAATTGAAAATAGAATATTTGAGTAATACTAAGAATTTGTGTTTTTGCTTCAACATCTGCTACCTACAATAACATGTGTTAAAAAAATCAGTGTGGGCCTCACTTCCCTATATAGAAATTATATCACATAATTTCATTTTCCAAGTAGAGAGAGAGTTCAATATTTTCATAAACCATTTCTTATTTCCTTTATATTTCTTAGTTCTAGAGAGAAAAGAAAGAAAGAGAGTTCATTATCTTGACACAATATAAATTTATAAAAGAGTTCAAAGGGATAACTTAGTGTTACCAAAACTTTCCATGATGATATATCATCATACTAGGAAAGATATATTTAGTAAAGTGAAACATTGGGTCAATGGATTAACAACATTACAATTAAAATTAGCTAAAATGGTTTTGGAATGACCTCCAAAAAGAACCAAAAATGTATGAAGGTAAAAATATCACTTACAACCTTCTATCCTAGACGGTGAGAATAAAGTGAGGAGTTGAACCAAGTAAAATATCATAAGCAATGCTCTATTTAGAGGCACCATTTTGGAGTGAGTTGTAAAGTTGACAATTTTCACTTAGACAACTGTAAGCCAAAGTGGCTTTGCAATTGGCATGAAAAAATTCTTTCCAAGGAGATAATGTGAAACTAATTATGGTTCAAAAAAAATTCAAAGTAAGAATGAAGAGGTTTGAGGTGGTAGGACACAATTTCTTGATCCATAAGAATATTTCACATGGCCAAATTGATTTCGTAACATCAAAAATTGGGTCGACAAGACTTAGTCACACAATAGCTCAAAGTATTTAAGAAAATCACAAAATGGCATAAAAATGGGTCATTAAGTAAAAAAATTATAAGGATTTTTAACTTTTAATCCATCCTCATATATCATGAGAATGCGAGGAAATTGATGGATATAATCGATAAGTGACACTCATTTTAGAGGTGCCTTTTGGAGGAAATTATCAAAAATCACAAGTTTAAACTTACACCCCATAAGCCAAGGTGGATCTGAAACCCGCATAGAAGAACACCCCCTAAAAATTATGGTGAAACCAATTGTGAGATTCCAATTCCAATGTGTAAATAAACACGTTAGAGTTGGTAGATGGAAATTTCTTGGCTTGTAAGCAATTAAGATAAGGTGATTCCAAATCTGGAGTTATAAATTTAACAAGGTTGTTTTTTAGTATTTAATTTTTCATCTTATAACACTCTTGTGAACTAATTTCCACACTAGAGGTCTATTTCATGTTGTAATCATTAGGCATGACTCCAATTTGGTTGTGTATCCATAAATACATGTTTTCCGTGGTTGGTTTAGTCAAAATAATAAGCATTTATTACACTACTTTTATAAACATAATAATATATCAACAATCAATCATACAACTTACACATCTTAATATTAATGACAAAAATTTCAAATGTAACTGAAATGAAAGAAAGATAAAATCGCTAACAAGAGAGAGATCCATGCTTGAGTACATGAAGGGAGGTAGGAAACATAAGAACTTCCCGAGGGTTATCTTTGCACACCTACAACAATCCACACATAACAACCAACAATTCATGTGTTGACAAACATCCAAAAATTACATCCACAAAACCTCTATAGGTTGAAAATTGCATTTGATGATAAATTTTATAACTTCATATACATAATGTTCAAATGTTAGCATAATTCCCAAAGTGACACTCATGCCAATTTTGTTTATACAACCCTTCCTTACTAACTTGCATCACATCAAAATTAAGCTTGCATTATCATAGTAAGTTCTAGGCACTACAATTTATAGTCAAATAACACCAATTTTATTTGTTGGTGGACTCAATTTCAACCTTGCAACATTTGTGGAGAGGGTCGGTTGGTGGAGTGATGCAGAGGTGGACAAGATTTACCTATAATTGATGAACAAATTGTTTTCATATGTAATAATGGGCCCTCTATCAAGTCATTATTACCTATTTTGCATGAAAAGAGTCAAACATCACCTTTGGTTGGTTTTTCTAACCTTACTCATCTAATTTTTTTCACCTTATTGTGTCAAACATGTTCAAACAATCTCAAAGTCGGGATTAGGAAACATCATATGTTTATCAAAAACTTTATGATTCAAGCCCTTTTTTATCATTTGGAAACAATAATTGTATCTCCTTTACTATCATTTAATACCCCTACATCCGTGAATACTCATCTTTCCCATGTGCACCCTTACAACTCTTCACTTACTTCCATGTTCTTGTCAAATTTCATTTAGTTGTCTTTTTCTCATACAATGAGTTACCTAACTATTCTTGAATATCCTAATTGATTCCTTTATATCTTCCCACTATGTTTATTCACTCTCTTCTCTGATTTTTACTCACTTCTCCAAGTGTGGTAATGAACACCCCTTATTGAACTTTTTCTCAGTCAAATTCCAAACTCCTTATATGCCTGTAACCAACCACTCATAGTTAATATGCATAAAAAAGAGTCACATCCTGCCTTTCCCATCTTTGTCCTTCTTAGTAGAGAGTACAATGAATGATTTGTACCCTATAAGACTTATATAAACAGCTATTTAAAAGTATATATTCAAGCATATCTATATGGACTATATTGTTTACTTGACCCTAAATGAATGATATGACTAATTATATCCTTATTATTTCATAAGTGTGTTTCCCTCCTTATTAACACATGCTTTATAAGACATCATTTCCCATTCCTTATTCACAAAATCTCTATCAAGTCTAACTTAAGTCTCTCTAACTCTTTATATAAAGCACAACTTAAGTTTCAAACTTCCAAGACTTAAAAATACCTTCATCACACCTTCATTCAACTTATTTCATGATCATAAACCTCTACTAAGATTGGAAACACAAGGAAATAAAATTTAAGTCTTATTCACCCTTAACTCTTCTTAAACTATCTTCATGGTGAAACTTGATTTTCCTCAATAACTTTTTTATATTGGTTTCTCAAATAACAAGGGTACTTTCCTAATACCATTAAGTCATTCAATCATGCAAATGGTTTCTTAAGGAAAATGATCATAAGATTTATGTTCTAGCATTATATCCTTATTATTTCACTGTAATAAATGCCCCAATGATGATCTCGAAAGGTGTTCGGGATGTGGAAAGAGCTTTCCGTTAACATCCCACATGCCCCGCTTAGCCCCGTGTCCTTTGTTTTCCCTTTTTCCCTCTTTCCTCGGCCTCACGAACCTTGATTACGAAACATGCTTCCTTTCGCCGCCCTGAACAGGCGGCGGTCTTCACCATTCCTTACAGGCGGGCGGTCTTGTGCGCGTTTTCAGAAACTCTTTTGGCGCGACCGCGTGAAATATCACGTTTCACCGACTTTCCTTGCCGACTTGAGCATGCATTAATGTTTTTGGTCCCTGGAATAGTGTTGTTCCTTTGTTTATTGTTTAGGAGTTCGGTTTGGATTTGATCTTTGGGTGTTTGAATTCTAAATGCATGGTTTGTGCACATGCAAATGGCCCCTCATTCTTGTTTAAAAACTCATCACTTTATGAGTTAGAGTCTTCTAGTTTGCTTAAGTTTGATAGTTTAAATCTTTTACATGCTTAGTTGCATTACTCGGCTATTGGTAAACGAGATCCAACTTTGCAAACAGTATTGTGTTTACGGAGTAGAATAGTTTAGGCAGCCATTAAAATTCTGAGGTTTTGTTCTTCATACTGGACTAGTTTAGTGTTACGGACACTTTTGTTGCATGATTCGCAAGAGACCCATTAAGAATTGAAACTCTTGCTTCTCTCTATATCATTCTATTATGTATGCATTCGAAAGGCTGTCCATTGATCCAAATATCTATTCTTGATGCAAGCATTACACGCTTTTTTTGGATTCACGTGAGCACAAAGAACGAAGAGATCATACCGCGGGGACAAGAACACACAATTACTGCGAAATCTAGGTTCCATAAAGTTTTAGTTAGAACTTATCAAATAAAGTAGTTAATCACTTTATTACGGTTATTTCCATTCTCGATGTTCTTAAGTTGTGGGGATTGATAGTTTCTAAGAAACTATGATTCATTCCTCACTTCTAAGGTAGGATCGAAATCTAAATAGATTAGTTATTTCGTTGTTTAGAATTTCCTCAAATGGCTACATGCAAATTTATTTTGTTTGTTTTCACGTTATTAGTTTAGTTGTCAATTCTAAATGTTTTAGATAGTTGCTTTCTTATAAATTGCCAGAAAATACAAAAAAGGAATTATATATACTAGAAGTGTACTTAGATTTTACTTTATTATAGTTTGTTTCATTCTTTGCTTTTGCATGACAATTCACGGGACCTAGGAGCCCAGGGAATACATTTCGAGCCAGGTGTACTGACCCAATATCATAAGTGGCAAGATTTTCAAAACCAGGATCAAGTCTTCCAAACAAACTTGGATCGAGTCTTGAGAGGGTTAAACGTAGAAGACGACCAAGCACACAATTTTGGTCAAATCAACCAAACTACAAGTTATCTAGAAAACATATGTTCCTATTTGAAAGAGTCTCCTTTAAGTTCCCTCGACTGGAGACCAAGATTATCAAGGTATTCCGAGAAAATCGCACAATCGATTCTAAAAGAGTGAGAAAGCTTACGACTCTTTGGATACTAGGGATTAGAACTTGATCTCACGTATGACCATAACGGGACCGCAACAACCAAGAGTCTACGGTTGTGATCCACAAATCCCACACCTAACGAATCCACAAGTCGGCTTAGATATGAATCGGCCTCACGCACATTATATTTCGGTCTACTCCGATTCCACTATCATCATTGGATTGTCCTTAACAAGTTTACTAATTTTGGACTCGGAGAATCCATGGAATTTCAAACCCTATCGGGAGAAATCGAAAATGTCATTTTCCACACATTCGAATTAGCTCTGATTGGAGCCTTAGCGTGATCGATCTATTACACCAATCAAGGAAAGGGCCTTTTGCCTTAGATTCGCAAATACCATTAGTGCGTGTCGAAGACATTAGACTCCCAACTCTGCATATTCTACCCCCCCCCATTTGTCTCGGCACGACCTCGGGAAGTGTACAGTCACTTGTTGATTCTCAACTTTGTTGCTTTTCAATGCGAGTCTCCTTTAAACCTCCAACCAAGATTATCAATAAAAAAACCAATCCGTACAACCCCAAAATAATTCAAACCTCAAAATATCTTAGAGTAACACATGGATATGTTATGTATCAAGTTTCAACTAATTTCATCCATGGAATTTCAAATTTCAAATGTCATTCATTTTAGTCATAACTTGAACAAATAAGGGTTTAATACCTAAAGATTACCTTTTAAGCTCTTTATGATCCTTCTCTAACTTTCATCCTCTTATAGCAACCACTAGAAATGCACCAAATATTCTCAACAATAAGGTTTTCCTTATTGTTGCTTAAGGAAACCCTATTTTTCTTACACGGTCCATCAAATATTTACTCAAATCCATTTTTATACCATACTTCACCTTTAAAATGAACTCTTATGCCTTTTCATGCATGCGAAAACTCACGACATCAATGAATTCATCATTTCCTCACTTATTTCATCAAACACGCTTAAGAATGCTTTAATAAACTTACCTCCAAATGAAAAAAAAATCCTTCCTATCACCTCAAACCCTAAGAGGGTTCATTCACACATTTGAAAACCTATTTCACACATTTTAAACATATGTACAGTCACTCATTCAAGACAATAATTCTCAACAATTACTAAATCACATCATATTCATAAAGTTCTCAAGTCCTTCATAGAAAATACATTACCAAAGCATTATTACGTATTAAGCACCATTCACGGAGTGAATTCTAATTTAACACACCATTTCAAATTCATTAAATACAAATACATACATGAATCTCATAAAAAAGTTCATGTTATTCATATTTACAAGAATCATCCATCATTTCTCTACAAGAACCTTGTTTTACAAATTTTTCCTTGCCAACATCATAGGTTCTGCCTTATTGAGGCTCTTCACTGTTTCTTGAACCTCTATTATTCTCTCTTATTCTCTTCTTCCCTTTTTCCTATTTGAATATCTCCATGATCATGACCTAAAAATTGAGAGAAAGTAACTAATTTTCCAACCAAACCATGGTGGAGACTAACCACTCACATAGTGACACTTGCTTAAGGGTTGAAAAATACCTTAGATACATCATATATAGTCCTTGAGGATATTTTACAAAATTTCATGACTTCGCTTACAATATTACACCATTTAGACCCTTAGCTTACAAATTTAAATATTCATTTTGGAGGGAAACTCCAAAATACCCACTTAACACTCCTAGAGGGACTTAAGATGACTAAGACGGATTCAAAAACACTTGAAAAGACTCCTAGGACCTACTCCAAACCAAAACTCACTAAAAACCAAGACTTTCTTATGTAGAAGGTTGATGCTCCCGCATCAAGGAGGCACTCCATAATTTGCCTACATATCTGTTTTTGTTATAACAATCACAAAATCCAATAGAAATTTGATTTCTAATTTGCATTATGGATGTTCCAAATCTATTT
This sequence comes from Taxus wallichiana var. yunnanensis, assembly GCA_018340775.1. Lineage (NCBI taxonomy): Eukaryota > Viridiplantae > Streptophyta > Pinopsida > Cupressales > Taxaceae > Taxus > Taxus wallichiana. Next base: position 556,558,297 of record CM031237.1, read on the forward strand.
ATAATGGCATTCATTGGATACTTATGGCACCAAGCATTGCATATTTCTATTGTATTTTGTTAACAGTCTCCATAGTTTTCTCCATTATCCCATTTGTGCAAAATTTGTCACCATGTCAGTCCACAAAACCACATTTCGTTAAGGTATTTAGTCAAATAATTCATGTTCCAAGTGAATGTTTCATCTCTTTTAACATACATATATGTTAGGGTGTTAGTAAAAAAACACATGACAAAATTGTGCCTTCCATTATGCATTGATGGATGTCTATACCTCTTTCAAAGCTCCCATTATGATAATGACTACATAGAGTAGGGGTTGTACCTACAATTTTCATTTTAGTTGAAATTTTTAAAGGCATTTTCAACACCCTCATTCCATACATATCCTGTAATCACCATGCTCTATAAGACCACATTTCTTTGAGACATTATACCGATAATTTACGGTCTTTGCATATGCTTGAAGATAGTTCAAACGCCTAGTGAATTCTCTCATATTTTTCATACATGCCGATCAAGGTTATTTACAACTTCTAAAAAAATCTACTTTCTAAATTGCTTCGATGGTTGTCCGGACTTGTTCAAAATCTCCCACTTGGAATACGGTAGGAGGATGTTGGTAAGGTTGTGGCGTCAACCCTAAAGCGAGAATTATTTGTAATCCATATATAATAAACATATTTTTTCCATTATGTTATATGGATCACAATACCCTACTCTTCCGCTATACCCCAAGCTAATCAAGTATGTTTATAATTTCTATCTACTTCACCAAATCGCTCTCATTCACCCATTTCTTCCACTTATAAAAATAATTATACATATATACTAATATACATACTATTTATTTATAATATAAATACTCATTTATTCTTAACTAATAATTTAATTATACACACACACACACACACACACACACAGAGAGATATATATATTATTTCCCTTTTTATATTTGAGGTCAATTAACTTGTAAACGTAACTCTACACCAAAATACTCAAACATGGGTGCTTAGCAAGGAACTTACAAATTTGACTTTATGAAAGGTCATTCAAGCGGGGTTCAAGCCAAATTGGTATAGATATGTAATTTCACAATGGGGTTGATCTTAGGTCAAATAACTTATAAAACATGCATTCACACCCAAACATGAACCCAAAGTGCTCGTAAGCAAGGTTGGTGAAGAAACAAGTAGAAGGGCACTCCACTTCCTACTTTTTCTTTTTAAGTAATGTTCCTCCTTTACTAAGATTTTAACCTTCGAATACAAATATTTTGGTAAGAGGTTTTGCATGCTCGATTAAAGAAATGTTTTTGATACAATTATGATATATGTTAGAATTAGTTTGAATGTTATAAATTGCAAAATTTTGAAGTCTTTAAAAATATATTATTGATTGGGCATAATTAATATTAAGTATGTATAATTTATTAATTATATTTATACATGTCCTATAATAATAGTTTATATGTTTCCTATAATAATAGATGTAGTAGGTTGCACCACTAGAGGAAAAAAGTCAAACAAATAGGAGAAAAAAATAATCACATAAAAAGAAATAGGAAAGCGGGGAAGCAATCCACCTTGGACCATAAAGGGCCAAGAAAAATTCCAAAGTTTAAATGAAGATCATTACATGGAATATAAGAGGCCTCAACAATGCAATCAAGCAAATAATGTTGAAAGACTTTATTTTGAATCATAAACCTACCATTTTGGTGCTGCAAGAGACTAAAATGGATGTGAATAGTTTCAAAGCCTTAGGAAACAAAGTCTGGAGAAATGTTGAGATTAGTTGTGTTAGTTCTAATGGAGCTTCAGGTGGTATCACTATTTTGTGGAACACTTGATATGGTCAATAGAGGGACCATATTTGAGTCTTCCAATCACCTGGCGATCCTTTTCACATCCCAACAAAGCAATAAACCTAGATCTAATCAAATATTTATGCCCATGTCTCCACAAAAGGTAGAAGACAACTCTGGATTGAGGTAAGTTCTTTTAGAAGTAATTGTAGTAACTTTGAATGGCTCGTTTCAGGTGATTTTAACACCCCTATATTCCCACCTGAAAAGAAAGGGGTAATCAAGATTTTTCTTTAAGCATGGAGAATTTTGTTGATTTTATAGCTCAAAACTCTCTCTTAGATATTGAGTTAAGGGGTATCAAATTCACTTGGAGTAATAGAAGAATGAGAGATAATCTCATTATGGTTAAGCTTGATAGATCTTTAGTCTCTTCTAATTGGTTTATCTCTCAAAATTTTGTCTCTCAACCCTCCTTAAAGTTGGTTATGATCACAATCCCTTGGTTCTTATCCTAGAAAACAAAGGCAAACATGCACCAACTCCTCTTAGGTTCAATAAAATGTGGACTAAACAACAATATTTTTATAACATAGTGTAGTATTGGTGGCAAATGGATAAGTCATGATCATCCATGTTCCTCATTATTCAAAAGCTTTAAAAAAAATTTTAAAATGTCAAGATTTAGAATAAGCTATTTTTTGGAAATATCTTTGTGATTAACTAAAATCTGAATGTTTTAATAATAATCTAAGAAGTACAACAATGGAATAACTGAAATAAATTGTAATCTAAATGCTAGCTAATTTTATTTTATATTTTAAAATGAAATAAATGAAATAGGAGGGAAAGGGTACTAACCTAGAATATAACTTACCTTGCATTAATCAGAGCGATGTTCTAATAGAACTAAATGTAATGACGAACCTCAAAAAATTAAATAAGTGGAAGATCTAGCGATTTGGGATGCCGGAGGAGTACATGAGCACCTTAGGGCACCCTGGTCTATAATATGGGTGCCTTGGTATGTATAATGACTCGAAAACTGAACTTGATAGGGTCATTAAACCTTTGCAATGATTTTCCTTTGATTAGGTTGGTGTCACACTTGGTTCACTGATGTCACTATAGATCTCTGATGAATAATATCCTACAAAATCCCGCATAAAATTATCAAACCCTAAAAAAGAAAGAATCAAATGAATGGGTTGGACTGTCCTTAGTTGCCAAATGGATGGACTTATGACTAAGCGTTGCTCTAAATCTCAGACTTGGTGTAGTTCTATGTGCTTATGTGTGTAATGATGTTCCTAAGGTTCCCTAGCTCCAATGACACCAAAGTAGTGAGCAATAACTAGATGTAAGATGCAAATGGTGGATGGAATAAAATGAATACAACCCTTCCTATGTAGTGTGTGATGCAGAATAGTGCCCAAATGCATTCATTTTCCTTATGTAGATAACTAACCCCTTTAGTAGAATATTTTTCCCTTAAGATAGTGTTGATGTTGTGTTTATATAGGGATCACTTGCTCAAGTTTTGACACTAATGACCCGAAAATATGACTAGTGCCTAGGGTAAAGGGAGAACAAACCATAAAGAAAGACATTGAACTTCTAAATTAAAACTAAGTGTGAATGAGACCAGGGCACCCATAAATGAGGACCAGGGAGAATGGGGTGTACTAATCCCTCCCAATCACTTTGATCAAAGGCTAAAAATGAAAAGCCGAGCAAATAACAACATCTAAGACTCATCAAGAGACAACTAGAACTGTGTAAACAAGTGATGACTATGTAATACACATAATAACAATGACCAACTAGACTGACAACGGGACTAGGGGATAGGTCATTAGTGAATACTTTTCTTAGGAAATATCCATATATAAAATAACATACTTGGCGGTATAATTATAGTAGTAAGTGTGTGATTTTATGAATACATTTTCCCCAACTTTATGTTGGTGAGTGGAAAGCTCACATAGAGATGTGTACCTAAGAGAAATCTGGAGAAACCCATGTTGTAGTAGAACACGTAGATGTGGTAGAAAAAGCATGTTGAATAAACCATATAGCATGTTGAACCATGGATCAACGTGTTGATCCATGCAACGTAGCAGAAATTTAATATCATGGTGAAGTGCACTTGAATGAGAGTGATGATTGTAATGTTGAATGGTTGATGATTACGAATAATGATATGATGGGGTAGGGAGTGATCAATTCCCAACCCAATTGCACATATATGAAAAATTGACCAAAGGATTTAGGTGTCCTGCCACCAGAGGAAGAGTGTAGGGAGAAAGGTGTGTTATTCTCCAACCTGTAACTACATCCTCAAGATCTAGCCACTTTGCAGACAGGACTCAGATCAAACTTTTTGTGGTTTTGGATCCAAAAAATTTATATCAAACAATTGACCCATATAGGAGTGGTATATGAAAGGCACTCTTCCCCCTCCACGGGTGTCACCACAATGTGATGGCTTCCAAGTTAGGTCATTTGGAAGCAAATGCCAAATATAGAATAACTTCCCAAGTTAGGTCATCTGGGAAAGTAATGAATGTAACTCCCAAGTTAGGTCATCTGGGAGCCGCGTGTATTATATTGTATTGATTAAATAGTGTGATTTCGATTGTTAGAGACTTGAACGTGTTGGTGAATTGATTGATTGAATGAATGATTGATTCGATTAGTTACTCATAGAGATATTTTACGCTAGTTTCCCCCATGTTAGGTCATTAAGGGGAATCGATAGATATTGATGAAATATCTTATAGATGAAAATTTTGTTTGTTTCCCCTAGGTTAGGTCATTAGGGGAATAACTAGAAATTTGTGAAGTATCATATAGAGCAAATTTGTGCTTGTTGCCCCCAGGTTAGGTCATTAGGGGGAATCAATGGTGAAATGTCACATAGTGCATTAGTAAGTGTTTGAAAATGTTGAATTAATAGTGTTGATTGATCACATGATGTCGTAAGGGGAATTATAGAATGACCCCAATTGTATGCCCCCTTCGGAAAAAGGGGAAGTGATGATAAGAATGAATGTTAAGTTGAAAGTAAGCACAAGATAGGTAAAGTCTGATAAAGATCATCAAAATGTGTGTAGATTGATTGAAGGACAATGTGAAGGAGAGATAATGCATGTTTCATGTATATGGTACGATGGTAAGAAAAATTCTAAAAAGAGTGTCACATACGGGATGGGAATCAGAGTAAGTACGCTCAAGTTATGACAAAAACCATGTGGTGTGTATTAGTTGAGGTGATAATCTTGAAATAATGACTATAGTAAAGTTTGTGATGTAAAGTAACTATAAGTAAGAAGGTGAAAAGGTGATTAGTCACTTCATTTTTATTTTACGTAATTGTGAGAGTGAGCACTAAGTGAGAAAAGATGTTGCAAGTGAGAGAAGCATGACCTAGCCAATTTGAGATGGTGGCATTGCAGTGGCATTACATATGATGGCGGAGTTGGTAAGTGTAATGTTTTTTCAGAAAATGTGTGTGTAATAGTTGTTTCTATTGAATTTTTACAAAATTGAGATTTTTAATGTTCTCGGTGTTTTAGACCTAGACAAGAGTGATGAAGGCGCTAATGGCCTTTGGGACATAAGTGCCCAAACATGGGCGTTGGTGTCCCGCTCCCTAGGTGCGCCCAATGAATAGAGGGTGCATTTAGTCTAGAATGATGTAAATGTTATTTTGGATGTATATTAATGTTGTAAAACGAGTGTGTTTGGATTTATATAGTGTTCTAATATTGTGTTTGTTGTTGTTTTGTGGTTTGTAGAGGGATATCCACTCAAGGGAGTTCTACGGGGGTCGTCATTTGAGTACTTTGCTTGGATTGGGTTTATCTGACGATGATTGGGAGGTCATGGACCATGCCGGTCTATGGCATATAACACGGATGGGAGATGTGCCCCATAATATGCCTATGTTGACAGTGTTATGCGAGAGATGGAACTCAAATACTTGTACATTCTGGTTTCCTATGAGGGAGATGACTCATTACATTAGAGGATGTGTATCATATATTATGGTTGTTAGTTGTTGGGGAGAGGGTACGTGTCATGGTAGTGGAGAACATGGAGAGGCAGATGAGAGATGCCCGACAGTATTTTGTGGGGACTCGGGTACTTGTCGAGGCCCATATCAGTTTGGATGCCATTTTGAGGTCTGGGGTTCTACGCTTGCGGAAGTTCATAGCATTTGTCATTGCATCATCTATTTTTGTTAAGGGAGGTGGTGTAGGCATCTTATATAAGATGTGATACATATGTCATTGTATTGAGGAGGAGGGTACTAAATATGCATGGGCACGTTGTGTGTTGGCCCACCTATACAAAGACTTGTACAAATTCACCCAGGAGGAACACGGAGGTGGTATAGGAGCTGTAACATTATTACATGTGTGGGCCTATGAACACAGAACAATGTTGAGACCATTAGGAGGTCCTAGAGTAGAGTGGGCTAGACTTGACATATATGCTAGGATGTAGATCAGTGTGTGCAAATGGAAATTGGATACGATACCTATAGATTGCATGGGATATGAGATGGTGATATGGTGGCCATACCAAGACTATGGGGATGGCTAGAGGATGTTATAGAGTTATGGTATATATGGAGGACCTTGTGGTTAGAGTATTGGTTCCCAGGTGTGACCGAGCTATTCCGGGCAAAGAGGGTATCACACTAATTTGGTATGGCTCAGGATGTGCCCCTAGAGTTGTATGTGTGGTTAAGGGAAACTAGAGTACCTAGGAGAGTTTGAGCTAGATCTGGGCTAACAATAGAGCAACTAGTGCCCTTAGGGTTAGATGAGGTAGATCCTGTGATAGATCCGGTAGATATAAATGATGTGGGATGTACAGAGGCATACCGATCATGGAGGGAAACACATAGATAGGTGTCACTATTTCCCATGTTCATGGAGGTGGAGGGAATAGCACATGGAGGAGGGGTAGAGGGGCAAGGAGATGCCCCCGATCCTATAATGGTGGCTATATCTGAGCGTGAGTATCTATAGTTGTGTTTTAGGTTTTGTCACTTTCCTATGTTATGATTATCATTTGTCTAACATATGTTATTTGACTATTTTGTAGGTGACGTGTATTGGTCCTTGATAGTGGACACATTGACGCGGAATGTGCCCGGATGATTCATTGGTGGGTGGAGGGATACTAAAGAGTGTAGATGACATTGTGAATGATAATGACCATTTTTTTGAGCTAGTGATCATAGCAGAGCCACATGCGGTCTTGTCGAGTTAGAGAGATGAGGCCCGTAAGGAGACTTAATAAGCCAGAGAGGTAGTGGGTGGTGGTCCATTAGCACAAGATGTATTTACATGCTATTTTGAGTTGTAATTTCAGTTCAAAAGCATTATACCAAGGTTATGCTATTACTGAGAGGTAGGTTGATAGGTATTGAGGTCTTGATCAGTGATGTAGAGTTAGTGGTGAGGCATCTAGTTCTAGGATTCTCGCAGTACCAGAGAGCGATAAAAATGATGATATTTGAGTTGTATTGTTGTATATTATGTAGGGGCATTTCCCCAATGATGATATGTTTTTGTAACTATGATTGCATTAGATGTGTGTGTGTGTGTGTGTGTGTGTGTGTGTATGTGTGTGTGTGTGTTTGTGTGATGTTAGTGGTATTTGATGATTATATTTGTTATGTATGAATGCTATAATGTGACTTTTGAGATTTGTGAATGATTGTATTGAATGTCGCTCATGATGTGTACTTATTAGTATAGTGTGATTAATGATGTATGATCTTGTGATTGTTGTTGTAATCTATGTAATGTGTTGGATATTGTTTATGGTTGTTGATTGAGATTTTTAGTATAATGATGATAGATAAAAATGTGTAATGTGGTGATGATATAGTGTTGATGATGATATACGATGTATGTGGTGTGGTTGTATAACTAAAATCATGATAAATGATTGATTGATATGTAGTAATACAAGGACTCACATGTTAGTATGGTGACCATGGGGGAATATTAGTGATGCCCCCTAGCATATATATGATGAGGTTCATTTAGTTAAGACCCCTCAACATTCAAGAATGAACCATGTAAATCAAGAGTGCGTCATCAAGAAATGATTGAGTGCACTAGATGAATTGACGAAGCACATGATGAGTGGTTCTTATAGAAAATCCCCAATAGTTGTGTAAGAATTGTAAGAACACAAGTGTATCATCGGGGGTAAGGTGATAGTAATCACCTACCAAAGACTAAGGTGGTGCGAAGTGGTGGAAGCATGTGGGATGGAAGAAGATGAGTATATGAACCAAACTTAATCTCATATAGAGTTTTGATGGGATGGACAAATGTGGAGGTTACAAAGCATGCTCTTTGTGAAGAAATAGCATAATGTGGTGGATGATATGGATGGAGTGGATGTAGTGGATGTGATGGTGCAACTATGGATGGATGCGGTGGAGAGCACGCATGAGTGATAACTTGTGGTGGTACACATATAATAACCTTAGCATTAGATGGAGGAGACAAGTCAACATGGGTAGAAACGTGCTGACGAGGTAGAGGAGAGATGGAACACTCACGTGAGAAATTTCCAAAGGAAATGGTGCCCTTATCCTCTAATTATTGCAATTTATCGTGAAGGGAAAAGTAATCATTGTCCCTATGAAAATTGATGCGATGATAATTACAATAGGGTTGATCATGCTAACATTGTAGACAATGTTGTGGATGATGTTGATTAGAGGGTAAGTAAGACACATAGCACATCATGTGGTCAAGTGTGATGAGATAAGTGTAAGGGTTCACGTGAAAAAGATGGAGTAGATAGAGAAGTAGTCTATCACAGAGGAGGAGAAGAATGATGTTTTTTTGTAATTATAGAGTTATCCCGCTTTACGAGGCAGAGATGGAGATTGTGTAGGACGCTCAACTAATGGAAAAGGAGGAGAACTAGATAATACCACAAAGTAGTAGGAGGAAGTGGAGGATCAATAACATGTGTTGAGAGAAGATCATGTTCTAGGTCAATGACTTTATAGCACAAGAGTATGAATGACTCACATGTATCATATTGTAATCATTTCTTGAGAGCAGGAATGAGACCACGACAAAAGATAAATTGCTTCTCTAGATTGATAGGTTGGAATATTAGTTGATGCATACAAGCATTGAATCGTAAAATGTAATCCTTGATAGGTTCATATGCACCCTGATGTAAAGTAGGTATATGATCATAAGTAGCTCTAGGGCCATTTTTATGATAAAACGATGGAGGAAGGCATCTTCCATATCATAGTAAGTACTAATAGAACCAAATGGAAGATGAGTGTACCATTGTAATGCATCATTAGTAAGACTATGTCGAAAGGCCTTAAGAAATAATCTATCATTAGAATAGGAAGCCATAGCCATGTGGTAATGTTGGAGATGTAGGTGAGGGTCACAGTACCATCAAAGCATGTGAATGTAGGCATGATAAATTCCTTAGGAAATGTGGAGTTATGGATCCTCTTAGGAATAGGGTTGCCATGTAATGAGTTGTTATCAATTGAAGCATAATAAGCCCTACTTTCTAAAGTGAGTGACTGAACTGAGATTGTAATTGACCTATGGCATGCATGAGAGACAAAATGTCTTGTGAGGGAATAACAGAAGATGGAAATAATGTATTAAGCAGTTGTAACTTGCCATTGTGAGTAATCATGGGTACCTCAAGAGAAGATAAAGGAGATTCGATGCTAAAGGCACACTAAGGGTAGGTGTTGGAGGAGGAGATGGAATATCCATAGCAGTAGTAGGACTAACATCAAAAACATCCCTAGGAGGTGGAGCAACCGATGGAGATACCTCGATAGTAGAAGATGAAGTAACATAGATGTAGGTGAAGTGTTAGGAGGAGATGAAATGGTAGGAGTAGAAGAACTAATAGATGGAGGTGCCTCATGCATTATGCTAGATATAACCTTAGGAGAAAGTGGAGTAGGAGATTCAGACTCAGCAAAGTATGAAAAGTAGTAGAATCATGACTATCAATTGGTTCCTCAGAATCAGAAAGTGACTCAGATATAAGTATGTCACTAAGTGGATCATCAACATAGTATGAAGGAGTATGCAAATTAGTATGTGATGGATTAGGAGAAGCAATATCAGAAGTAGGAGAGTCGTGAGATGTAGCCATAGTAGTGGTCTGATGAGGAGGATAATTAGTATGAGAGCTATTGTCAAGACCTAACATGTAATCAATAAGAGAATCATCTATAATTTCCTTAGATAGGTCATGTTGTCGTGTAAATGTGCAACAGGGAAATAGACAATTTCTAAGCATGACAATGATACCCATATACCAAAATTTTCATGGTTTATCATTTTGAGACACCCCTGGATCTTCCCATTCATTCCAAGTGACCTCCTAATTGGTTTTAATTCATTCTCCTAGGTGATTTTAGGAGTTCATTGAAAAATGTAAACTTCGGACAGCTAAGGGAAGGGCTATCACTGGCCTTCCTAGGACTGGAGTGACCCCATGGAGCAGAAAAAAAAAGTTGAACTGGACATGGAGGTGAATCAAAGGCCTAGGAACATCATGGATTTGATTTAGGAATATTCAAGAAGGATCCAGAGAAGTTGGGATAGTTTCACTAAAATCAAGGTTCAGGCCTAGGTAGTGCACATGCCAAAATAGTTGTTGAGCTTCCGAAGGTGATTCCGGGAGCTCCAGATGGAGTTAGGAGCAAAAAAACATCGTCATAAAGGTAATTCCAAGCCCTAAAATATGGTGAAATTATTTTTTTCACAACACTTTGGCGCAATGGGTCTGTAAGTAGTTTTTCTCATGCACAGGTGGAGTACCAGATCAAAAATATACTTTTTTAGGGATCAAATGGAGGAATAAAGACCTAATACCCCCAAAATTGGATTCATAATGCCATTTCTAGTCAAGATAATATAAAATTTCATCAAAAAATTCCATCGAGAGCTCAAGTTATCGTCATTTCAAGTTGCCCTCTTGGAGCGAGTTCGGGAGTTAGTCAAATTTTGGAAGGACATGTGTCAGCTCCAGGAGCTTGGCACAATTTTTGTCCCTCACATCCCTCAAGGTCAGGGAAATCAAGGTTGGAAAAATTTACCTAGCCCCCATAAGCCCTTTGGACCCTCATGCAACCTCCAAGATCGCCAGTTCAGCCCCCAAGTGCTTGCGGGAGCTCAAAGCCTTCACCGTTGGATCGCTGCCACATGTCATCACCTGGTGCACCGTGTAAATTGATGTCCCTCATGTCCCTTTAAGGTGAGGGACATCAGACATGAAAAAATGCACCCAACCCCTAAGGAGACTCCTGGTCACCCATGTGACCTCTTTAAGAGTGAATTTCCAGCCCCAGGTGCTTGTCAAGCCTTCATTCTCAACCGTCAGATCATGCCACGTGTCATCACTTGGCGCGCCGTGCAAAATTATGTCCCTCATGTCCCTTTTAGGTGAGGGACATAAAGGTTGGAAAAATGTTCCTATCCCCTCCATGATGCCTCAAGGTCCCTCATGTGACTAGCTTCCAGCCCCTCAGTGCTTTAAAGCTACATTTTTGGCTTTAATCCCTATCGTCGATCTCCGCCACATGTCAAGATAAGGCACGTTGTGAAAATTGATGTTCCTCACATACATTTAAGGTGCAAGATGTCAAGGAAATGAAAATTTTGCTCTCTTCTTGTTTTTTTTCAAATTTGTAAATATCCATCCGTTCCTAACTTCCAACATCTAACATTCCCATGCACAACTTCCTCTGCAAACTCATCTGTAACTTCCTACCACCATTCCACCATTGTAAAATCTCAAACCATCTCTACCAAATCAATAAAATCCTCTTCCCATGGTGATACATAGGTCTCAGAAGAATATTTCATCAAACTAAGGAGAAGAAATGAAGAACAAAGAAGAAGAACAGTGAAAATCCCCATTGCAAAATCAAATTTTGAAGAAATCTTGCAAATGGATGCACGAATTGACAAACCATTTTTTTTTGTTCATTCCTCTATCAAAAATCATCAAAAACACACTTTCTATTCCTCCTCCCATAGCATAAAACATTCACAACAAAGAAATCCTCTTTCCGGCCCAATGGGGAAAAAGCTTGATTTCCCGTCAAACCAGAAGTCGAATCGAAATGAGATTTCACTAGAAGCACAAGAAGTAAAAACCCATATCAAAAACATGATTTCCATTGTGAACGGAAGGAAAAACTAAACCTACAATTTTCAAGGTTCATTAATGGTTGTCGTGTCCGTATGTTGTCGGGTTAGAAATTTAAAAGTTTAAAATCTCCCAAACTATTGAGCGGGTAGGTCCAATATTTCAGAGGGGCGATATTGGGAAAAAACCCATATCAAAAAATTTCATTCCATATCAATCTAACCTCTAGAATCCCACTTTCTAAAAATACCAAGTCTTCCACATAGGGGACTACTATTTTGGGAAAGTTATCAACAGAAGAACCTGCAAGGTAGACGTTGAACACAAGAGATGCACTACAATTGAAAATTCATCAAAACAAGATTTTTGGTCCAATTTTCACACTTAATAAAAATAGTAAGTGGTCCCATGAGCACCTACCATAAATAGAAAGTTAATCCTAAAGGTGAGAGAAACACATGGAGAAGAGGAAATTAGAGTCACAACATCGAGTTGAGGTTCGAGGGATTTGTTTTTCATACTTACTAAAAATAGTAAGTTGTTTTTTCTAAAGAAATCATGAAGCATAATTGGATAGGACAGAATATGTCAAATCCCTTTTCCTACGAGTATGAGATAGAAGACAATGATGTCTCATAGATGGACCTAAATGGCCTAAGAGCTTGTATGACAGCCAAGGAGAAAGGAAAATTGAGGATCAAGTATTCACGAGTGGATTATTCGCAGCTTCAGGACACCCCATGTCTGTACAAAGCCTTGAGTTGGTCTTGTCTTGATCTCACCACTATGAGCTTGAAACATGAATAATATGAGCCAAAAATGGTACAACAATGGCATTCATCGGTCTTAGAACCATTTCTCTTTCTCTACAAATCCCAACATCACCTAGTAAGATGGTCGTCATCTTAAAGGACAAGGCCTTGTGCGATTGGGAGATGATGGATGCATATGTGCAAGGGGTATTACTTGGTTCATCGTTAAAGACAGAAAGAAATCCCTCAAGGATGCCCAAGAACCTTCCAAGATGTGAATTTTGAGAAGGATATTAGAATACCATAACTCTCCTCGGTAAAGTTATGGGTGAAGCAAGCACAAGAGACTTTCAAGACTAGATGGGCCTTTTCATCTTGACGTGTGTGGATGAAGGAAAGAAAGAGAATTAACTGGGGCGAAGATCATCAATGAAAATCTCCATCTACAATTGCTCTAGGTACCAATGACGAAGAAGTTTCACATGACTTCTTACTTGGTTTATCTCCTCGCTAGCTCAAGATCTTTCAAAGGATTGGCCCTCACACGAAAATATTACTGCCAAAGTACCCGTGTTGAGAAGCTTCATAATTGGTAATGAAGGAAATCCAAAGGCATTTCACTCATGTGAACGATGTGTTCACAATGTATGTGGTTTGAATCTTGGAAGGTGATTTGGAGGCCAGGATGTCACCACAAGCGACATCCCTGATCAAGAATTATGGCTCTTATTTCATCCAATTCTCAACCTTCTCCTACCTATGAGTTATCGGCTTTGACCAAGCCCTACTAAGGTTGCCCAAGTATCTTAGCAATCAAATTTTACTATTCGAGCTCTACAAGCAGATCATTCAAGTGAACAAGCAGGCTTAGGAGCAAGAAGAAGAAGTTGATTTCATTTTCTATCTCTCTCGAGGTATTCATGTACAAGATCTCAAATGACACATCTCATCTAGAGGACTTTTCGCTCATTTGACTTTGCATTCCTACATTCTTGGCCTAATTTCAACATCGAGAAAATCCTTAGTCTTTCTATGTCCCAAAATTGCAACATGAGCCACAATTTGAGGACTATTGGGAAAGTTGTGTTGATGAATTTGAAGTGTGAGAAAAGGACCATATGAGGATGACAATCGATGAAATGAAGAAATTCAAGTTCTCTTGGTATGAAGATATTTTGCAGGATGATGGGATAGAGATGTATGATCCTGAGTATGTGGTAGTCAATATGTCCCCTTTTCCTCCAAAGTCAATTGGTATGTTCGTGAATCAGGGGATATAAAGGAGTGGACTGAGAATGTGGTGAGGAGAACAAGAAATTGGTTTTAGAAGAAGAGAACCATGATCATCCAGTCACGAGGAATTCCTCCAGTCGAAGTAAGATTCCCATTAGTCGTATTTGAAAAATTTAGAGGTGACTTCCAGTTCTAGACACTCTGGAGCAAGTTCGAAAAGAAAAGCCACAAAAATGGAAACCTCCCCTCACAAAAAGTCACCAAAGAAGGCCAGGGCAGAAGAAGACTCATTTGTGTCACTACAAGAGGAAGACTTGATCGCAGAAATGTAGGAAGAAAATATGGTGGCGAAAGCACAAATGGATGAAGAACACATGGTTTAAGACCCATCTTTGAACCACCACAAGAGGTCTTACCTCTTGTTGACACCCATACCTCTCTCATTCAAGATTTTCCTCCTCCTCCAGAGTAGGGAATGGTTGGTACCCCTGTCATTGAGCCTGAATCCGATGAGATGTTCCCTTAGATGTAAAAAATAATTGTCCCTGACACCCGCATTGTGTAACAAGTGGCAGCCCCTGACCTATCAATGATTGTCTCATTGGTTAAAGTAAAAAGATCAAGAAAACTCGCACATACGACCTCACGGTTCGCAATGGGGAAATGAGTAATCAATAAATTGAATTAGCTCTCGGTGAAAAGGTAATCAAGCCTATGGATGAGATGACACTAGCTAACTACGAGATGAACATGATCCAAATGGGACCAGAAACTCATGAGGGGATTTTCACATGTATCAATGATCTTCCGCTTACATGGTGACAAATGAATAAGGAAGTATAAGAAGAATATTGATGAACTAAAGGAATAGATATGAACCTTATCATTCTATGTGCAACATCTAGTTGATCCCAATGCTATGACAATCCCTATTGAGGAAGTTGCACTCATCGCCAGCTTCAATCCAGAGTCCATCAAGAGGACACATGAGTTCAAAATGCGGGGTGAGCGAATAATGAATGGATCAACTCAATTTCGAAAAGGGAAGGAAGTCTTGCTCTAAGAAGTAGTCAAACTCTTCACTTACATGTGTGCGATAGAAAATAGGACATGGCACTTAAAGAAGACTTGAGAAAGAAATTTTTTTAGTGGTGAATATTCGTAATTTGGTGAATATTCCATTTTTGGAAAATTTGAAAAGTCAAATTTTTTTTGGAGTAGTTTAGTGTAACTTTAAAATTTCTAGTATAAACTTTTTTAGGGGTCGACTTCACCTACCATTGAAAACTACTTCTATATAAACCTAGTTAATTCTCATAGTAGTATACTAGTAACTTACTTGAGGTACCATAGGATAGTATTAATTGTAAATTACAAACTTGGAGTAAAGTGTGGATCGAGTCTCTAATGGTTGAAAGCCCATTGTAATAGGGAAGTGTCATGTGAGATGTGAAAAGGAAGATTTCCATTTCCAAGTCCTTCGGTCAACTTAGATATAGTGTTGTTGACGTGCTTAACAAGAAAAGGTGTTGATGTGTGATAAGGGAAGGTTGCAACGGTGGGTGAAAAATGGGTTTTGTTGACAAGTGACAAATGGGGTTGCAGATGGTAAAAATGAAGCATTTTTTTTGGTGGTAGTGCGACAACAAGGTTTATAACGAACCTTGTTGTCGCATGACAAATAAGGTTTTTTTGTTGCATGACAACAAGCCTTATTGCACATCAACGACAACAAGGCTTGTTGTCCCGCAGCGTAAAGGCTTGTTGTTGCACGATAGCAAGGATTTTTGTCGTGTGACAATAAACCTTGTCATTCACCGACACCAAAAAAATGTTGAGTGCTCCCCTTAATAAAATTATAGGCAAAAATTTGACTCTGAAATCCCGAGAAAATTCACCTTTTCGAGCGAAATTGGTTCGAGGTATATTCACTGGGGATTTTCCACCTCCAATTTACCAAAGGCTTCTTAAAATGAACCCCGAGACTTGGGAAAGAAAGGGACTATTGGGAACCTTTGGGTCTAATACTAGATGAAATGAGCAACACTCATCACCAGGAGTTAATCAACATTAAGATTTTTTAAAATCCTTCAGAAGACTTGTCATGTGTATGGGTGAGGGCCTTGGTAATAAGGTTTGAGGAAATCAATCGAGCCATCACAAAACTGGAGGAAAAAGATGAACATGCATATAAGTTGAAGGATAGTATAAATTGAAAAACTCAAAACTTGGAGTACCTATAATGGGCAAGGACATAACTGCGATGAATTGATTGGTCCATTTGAAGAATATATCAAGAAAGAGGTAGGAAACCCATTGTCCTTCACTAAGGGTACCCTCGACTTCCTCTTAGAGATTTGGGCCTCTATTGCACTTATCACAGAGAAACATTCATCATGGTTCGGGAAGTGCAAAGATATCAACAAGTGTGGTTGATGGATGGACAGATACCTTGAGTTGTGTTCGCATTCCTCATGCCGACAAAGTGGAACTTGCAATAGCTCATTTCAACAAGGAGCTTGGAGGGACAGAGGCCTTCTCAGGAGCGCGAGGTGGAAACCAGTTAGGGAGCGAGATCAAATCCACTACAGTGGCTCATTCTTCTGCATAATTCCCCCTCCTTCTCTCTTCTTCTTCCTCTTCTTTCTCTCTCTTTTCTCTCTCCTCACCCAACACTCTCTCTCTCTCTCTTCAATGTTATATTTTTGCGTTGAGGTTTGCACTTTTTAATATAACTTTAAGTGACTTTAGAAACATAATGTAAACTTTAAGTCACCTTGTTTTTATAAAAGGGACTTAAATATTTAAGTGGAATATGAATAGTCTAAAGTCAAATTAAAGTATTTGAAAATTCACTAGGAAGATGAAGAGTTTCCTTCTCTTCTATAAATTGTAACAAGCTCCTCATTTGAACTTCTTCTTAGACTTCTTATATTTTGGAGTTGTTTTTTTTGTGAATTCATGAGAGAGATATCCTTGTGAAGAGAGCAAAGAGATAGAAAATTTCTTCCATTTTCCCTACTCTAAAATGTCTTCCACTTCTATGCTATGTACAATTTCTGCTTGAGCTTCAATAAAGGAAGAAGGAATTTTAGCCTTTTTTACTAAGGATTTTAGTGGTACTTTGTGCTCATTAAATGCCATTTGGTCTTATTATTGTTATGTAGATTTGTTTTCTTCTAAATTCAAGTGCATGTAATGAAATTTCTGGCTGGTGTATGCAAGTCTCGATTTTCTACTTGCAGCATTAGTTTCTCTTTTCTAACTTTCTCACTCCCTTTCCCGCTTTCCTAGAAAATTCCTCCCTTGCAGATATTCTACAAGATTTTACCATAGGGTCAATGGAGTGCCCCTGTTGGATCCTCGACCAAAAGGCCACTAGGATAAAACTCACTTTTTACATCGTGCATGCACATATATGGAAAATGCATCGATTAAGGAGAGGGACTTAGACTCCCAGAGTATTAGCAAGAATTCCATCAATTTTTCCATGAAAATTTTTCTCGCCAATATTTTTTGGCACCCACCGTGGGGTAGATTTAGTAGCATTTGCACTGAATATGAAAAGGTCATAAAAATACAAAAAAATCAAAAATTCACAAAAAAAAAAAAAAATTTTGGAATTTGAATAGCTATTTGAGCCTCATGTTTGCAAACCATGGCTATTTTAGAAATACTCCTATTGAAATACCTGAGCTACTCTTCCACATTTAAGAGGATATTGCTTCAGATTTAGCGAGAGGCTATTTGGCATAATAGGAAAAGTGTCAACCATTACTTCATCACTATGAGAATACTCGACCTTGAAGAAGAAACACATTACCTGAATTTGAAAGACAAAGACAAATTCAAGCACCACAGAGAAGAGCATAAATCTCCAAGCTGGTGGATAGAAGATACACTGACAACAAAGACAAGGAGGACAAACCGATCCTACTTTTGAAGAGCTTCAAAGAAGACAAGAGTTGCTTCGAATTTAGAGGTCTCCTTTTCATCACACAATTGGTCACATTGGGATTCCAAGCATTTTCAATCCATTGGACATTGAGTTCCCATACATCAACGAGAATCTTGAAGATTTCATTGATGTAGAGACCTCGAAGAAGAAGCTAGAGAAAGAGAAGAAAGAGTTGAAGCTGAAATAAGAGCTCAAATTGAAGAAATTGAAAGAGCTCAAGCCAAAGTAGATGCAAAGAACAATAACAGAAGCCACAACCTTAGAGAGGTTGGAAGCTAGAATCTGAAATGGAATGGTGGATCATGATCATGAGGACCGTAGGCCTAATGTACCATGGGGTGGAAACACCGGCCCACTTTCCCTTGCTCAACCACTTCACGAGCTACCAAAAGGCTCAAGAAAAAACTTTCCAAAATTTAGAGGGGATGGTTCTCAACTTCCGAAGAACATGTAGTAGTGTTTATCACACTTGCGGTGTATTGGGCGTTGAGCATGAAGATGTGTTAGTCGGCTCTTTGTGGAGTCACTTCAGAAAAAATGATTCGAATGGTTCTACATGCTACCCCCAAGGTCTATCACTTGCTAGGAAGATATAAGAAGTGCATTCGAACATAGGTTCAAGACCATGGAAGAATTAGGATCTCTTGGTCCAATTGGTGCAAATGAAGAAGGAAATCTCCAAATCAATGAGAGACTTTGTAGCAAAGATATGATAGGTGATAAGAAGAATTCTTGAAGATGTGGTGCCTTCTGAAAATAATTTGAAGAGATTCTTCATCAATGCCTTACCTTTAGAAGTAGGTTTCTTCCTCAGAAGAACCCAACCAAGAACATTGAGGGAAGCTCAAGACTCTGCGATAGAAACCGATGATGATCTAATCTTGTCTAGTAAAGTGAAAGGCCCGAATGGAAAAAAAAGGCTAGAATTCAGGCTTAGTCACCATGGACCCAATGTTCCAAAAATGGAAAATGACTTGGTTTCCTTGAAGAAACAATTATCCCAGATCACAATGTGGAACACTCCAAGGAAGCCAAATCCTCCCAATAGACCAAGGATTTCTCCACCTCCTCGCTTGGATTTCTCTCAAAGCACCACCAATCAATGCCACTTGTGACACCGAAGAACCAGAGGAGGAAGTGGAAATTGAAGAACTGAAGAAGAAGATGTGGGTGATGATGACAACTATCTTGAGGTCGAGGAAGTTGATGGTGATATGCACAATGGCCTAATTGAGTATGTTGATGATGATGATGATGATGATGATGAAGAAGCTCCAAGATTCTCATGTGTAGTTTTCACTCACACATAGTCCAAGAAAGGTGCTCATCCTCAATGGACTAATGAAGGAAAAGAAGAAGGAGGATTCTTTTGCGGAGGTTCCACAAAATAAAATCATCAGCAGAGGATCACCACTACCACCTTTGATGGAGTTGGCTAAAGAAAAACTAGACCCACTAGTTAGCAGGGATCATGCTACCATACTAAGTAAGTCATCTAGTCCTTCTCCCATAGCTCAAAAATTGCTAAAAATAATTCTCCTTCAAATGTTGTTCCAGAAAAAACATCTAAGGTCCCACCAAAACCTACATTCCCATCTCCTTCCAAGCTAGCTATACTATGCCCGTGAAAGAAAATCCAATCCCCAAAGTAGTAAAACCTTCACCATGTAAATCTTCTATCATTCCCAAAACCTTTGCCTTGCCCACCATAACCCCATTTGATTTGTGGAACATGCAAGAAAAACTAAATTCCACTCACAGAAATAGAATACCTACAAATACATCCTACCTAATTTGATAGGTTCATTGATGTAGTCCATGGTGGTAATCCTATAGCCTCGGGTCAAATTCCAAAGGCTTACTCCCCACACCATTCACACCACCTTCTCAAAACATGTTAGCCCTCAGTGCATCCAAAACTAACAAGGTTGAACCTTTCTACCTATCACTCCTCATTAAAGGCTTCCAACTAAATAATTACATCATAGATTCTAGAGCCTCATATAATGTGATGCCCAAAATTTACAAATTCTCTAGGCCTCACCTTGACCCGAGAAAATGGCACTTGTTATTCAATGGAATCCAAACAAGTGTCATTGGTAGGAAGAATCAAAGATGCACAGGTAGCACTAGCTGATTTTCTAGATAAGAAGGTGCTCCTCACCATCCTGGTGGTAGACATTCCAGCATCCTTTGGGATGCTATTGAGCCATAGATTTTACAGAGATTTGGGTGGAGAAATAAAAATGGATTGGTCATCTGCAACTATCCTAGTGAAGGGTGAAATGAAGAAATTATTTCCAGTGAGGAAGATGAAGTACATGGTATGAAAGTTTGATGATCCAAAGGCAAACATTCTATTTCAAGACAATGGGCTAGGAAATTACTTCCTCACATCCGAAAAAGATGAGAACTTGCCACTTCTTATGGAGGAGGAAGAAGACCAAGTTTGGACAATGGAATTTGATGGCAAGTCACTCTAGTGCAAGTTGGGAGTGGGTGTGGTGTTGTACTCTCCTTCTAGCAAGCATACCCATTTTCCTACAAGCTGTAATTTGATAATACAAATAACACTATGTGGAGTATGAAGCTCTCCTCTTGGGCATGAGCGTAGAAAGAAGATATGGGAATCAAGAAGATGAAATGCCAAGGTGATGCGGAGGTGATAGTAAAGCAAGTCCGACAACAATACCAGGTGAAAAACCCAAGACTCCATCATTATAGAAATAAAGTATGGGACTGCATTGAGTATTTTGATGCATTTTCCATCGAGTCTATCCCAAGAGAGAAGAATGAAAAATTTGATTCCCTTGCAGTGTCAACTTCCCTAGTAACACCTCATCCTTCTTTTGGAAAAGATAAAGTAACCATTGAGATGGTGTTCAGGCCTAGTGTACTAGATAATGAAAATCATTGGTAGGTCTTCAATGATGATAATCAGATCTTCTAGCATTCTTGGAACAAAGGGATAATTTCAATAATCTCTTCTTTGAAGGAAGTGAGAATCCACACGAGAAGCGGTATTTGAAGAAGAGAAAGAAGGAATTGAAGGGATTGATGAAGGAGTGATAAAATTGAAAGGAAACAAGATTCCTAAAGGCCTGGTTTCTCTGGAGGACCTCTTGATAAGCATGATAGATTCATTCAAGAAAAAGAAAAGAATATCTTCTTAATGTCCAGCTGATTTTGAGAAGGAGAATATTGGCACTCTAGAACAGCCGAGGATGGTCAATATTAAAAAATTTTGTTCACTGAGGAGAAGAGAAGGTTTGTTTCATTCTCAAGAGATATTCAGATGTCTTGGCCTACTCTTATGATGAGCTCAAATCCTTCCAACCAAAGGAAATGCATCACTTGATCCCCTTGAAGCTGGATGCCAAGCCATTCAGGAAAAAAAAAAGGCCGTATAATCCTAAAATTGTTGGTACCATCAAGGAGGAAGTAATGAAGATGCTCAATGCAAGGATCATCTTTCCCATCCACCACTCGACATGGGTGGCCAATATTGTGCTTGGTGGAAGAAGAATGGTGAAATAAGGATATGTGTAGATTTCCGCAACTTGAACCAGGCATCATTGAAAAGACAACTACCCCCTCCTAGTTATGGATCACATTTTGCAAATGGTCACTGGATCAGAAATTCTCTCTCTACTCGATGGATTCTTAGGGTACAACCAAATCAAGGTGGTAGAGGAAGATCATACCAAGACAACCTTCACAACACCTTGGGGTACTTTTACATACAATAGAATGCCTTTTGGTTTGATCAATGCATGAGCTACGTTCCAAAGGGAAATGGACTTGGAATTCAAATATTTGAAGTATTGCATAGTGATATATCTAGATGATCTCATAGTCTTCTCTAAAAATAGGGGACCATATTCACCATCTGGAATAAGTACTTGCAAAATGTAGAAATCATGGTATATCTTTAAACCCAAAAAGTGCATTTTTGGAGTCAAGAAAGGAAATTTTTGGGGCACATCGTGAACAAACATGGAGCACACATTGATCCTGAGAGAGTATGGGCCATTCAAGCATTGTCTCTTCCTACAAGCAAGAAGGGAGTTCATTCCTTCTTGAAAGGTAAACTTCCTTTGTCACTTTGTCCCAGAATTTTTGAATTGACAAAGCACATCACCACCATGATGAAACCTCAATTAAGCTTCAAGTGGAATAACAAAGGAAAATAATCTTTTGAAGAAATCAAGAAATCCATCACCAAAGCTCCAACCCTCGTGTCTCTGGACTTTCAAAAAGGAATTCATCATGTATTGTTATGCATCAAAACACATGCTCTCCATTATTCTTGTCCAAAAGAATGATGAAGGTGTGGAAGCACCTATTTCTTTCATGAGTTTCCTTTGAAAAAGCATGAGCTAAACTATAGTCAATTGGAGAAACATGCCTATGTAGTGGTCAAAGCTGTAAAAATTTTAGATTCTACATACTCAACTCTCATACGGTGATAATGGTCCCCGATAGTGCAATCAAGTCCATCTTGACACAACAAGATCCTAGAGCTAAAAGAGGAAACTGGGTTGCAAAAATTCAAGAGTATGATTTGGAGATATAGCCTCTCAATTTGGTATGAGGAAATGGCTTGTGTAGGTTGATCGCTGAAGATGAAGCACTCAAGGCTCAACATGGTGAAGACAACTATGCTTTCTCAACTTGTTTTGAAAATAATCACATGTTCTCTTTGTAACCACTATTGATGAGTGGTATGTTGATATTTCCTATTACCTAACTTATGGAGAATGCCCTTCTCATCTTGATTACAAGAAAAGGAGAACACTCAAGTTGAAGGAAACAAAGTTTGTAATCTAGAACCACACTTTATAAGAGAGGTCTTGATGGATGCTTCCTCAAATGTGTAGACAAAGAAAAACAAGAAAAATTGCTTAAAGCATACCATGACCAAGCATGTGGTGGAAATTTCTCAGTGATGGTCACTGCACACAAGATCCTCGAGGAAGGTATTATTGGCCCACCCTCTTTGCAGACACTCAAGAATGGGTTTCCAAATGTGAAGCATGTCAACAATTTTTGGGAGACCACAACTTACAACACTACCTCTCAAGGCTAGTTGTTATTGAAGAACCATTTTAGAAGTGGGGGATAGATTTCATCGGTGTTCTAAATCCTCACTCAAGTGTGAGGCATACCTATGTGCTCACAATGAAAGATTACTTCACAAAGTGGGTGGAGGCCATCCCAGTCAAGCAAGCCAACACTGAAAATGGTATGCAACTTCATCAAGGAGAATATCATAGTATTTTTGGAGTGCCACAAAGATTATAGCGGAAAATGCTACCTATTTCTCTTCAAGGGAGTTGACTGAGTTTTTCTATGGTTACAAAATCTCCTTGTCTCATTCATCAGACTACTATCCACAAGGAAATGGACAAGACCAAATCAAGAAACAAGAACATCATGACCATTTCACAAGCTCATGGATGAAAACCAAAGGAATTAACACAAGAAGTTGTATGATGCATTATGGATGGATAAGATCACTCCCAAGAAGGCAATAGGTATGTCACCATTCCAACTATTGTATGGAGTCAAAGTAGAAATTCCCATCACGGTTGAGATGTCAGCTCTCAAGTTACTCAAGGAATAGAAGATGGAAAGTACAAGGATTCCATTGATAAGAGGATCCTCTTTCTTGAGAAGCTAGAAGAAAATAGACTCGAGTGGTGGACCGTATCAAAGAACACCAATTGAAAGTGAAGAAGATATTTGACAAGAAGGCCAAAGAAAGAGAATTCAAATTTGGAGACCTCATCCTACTATGGGACAAAAGAAGGGAACCAAAAGGAAGCCATGGAAATTTTGATTCATTATGGCTCGGCCCATTCTAGGTTCGTGAAGCTTGGTGAGAATGTTTTTCTACTCTCATATTTGGATGGAATGCCATTGGAATTTCCTCGCAGTGGGAAATACCTTGAAATTGTATCATTAGTGAAAGTGGGTTTCCCCGCCTTATACCATAGGTGATTGTTAGGTGTGTTTCCCTTTTTGTTGTGTGTTTCCCTTTTTTGTGTTGTGTGTTTTTTTTTTTTTTTGTGTGTGTGTGTTTCCTTCTTCATTATCTTTCTCTCTTGTAAATTGTACATGACTCTGTAGGGCCCAATGGATAAGGCATTGGTCAATGGATCATATTGTCTAAAGTTGAGATTATGGATTCTTCATGTCATGTCTTTTCTTGTGCTCATCCATGTCATGTCCCCAAGCTAGAGCCAACTATTGTCATGCAAATGTGCAACAAGGAAATTGACAATTTCAAGCATGACAAATATACCCCATGTTCAAAATTTTTCAAGTTTTACCCTCCAAGACACCCTGAGGTCTGCCCAATCAAGTCCAAGTGACCTTTGATTGATGTTAATTCATCCCCTAGGTGATTTAGAAATTTCATTCATTCCCCCTAGGTGATTTTAGGAGTTCATTTAAAATGCAAGCAAGCTTTAGGTATTGTGGGAAGGGCTATCACTGGCCTTCCTAGGACTAGAGCAACCCCATGGAGTGGAAAAAAAATAAAAACTAGAAAAAGGTGAATAAAAGGCCTAAGAACATCATGGAATTTATTTAGGAATATTTAGGAAGGACTCAAAGAAGTTGGGACAGTTTCACTAAAATCAGGGTTCAGGCCTAGGCAATTGACACATGCCAAAATAATTGTTGAGCTTCAAAGGTGATTTGGGAGCTCTAAGATGGAGTTAGGAAAAAAAAATCATTCGAAAGGTAAATCCAATACCCTCAATATGGTGAAATTATTTTTTTCACAACACTTTAGAGAAATGGGTTTGTAAAGAAGTTTTTATCATGCATAAGTGGAGTACTAGATAAAAATCCAATTTTTCAAGGACCAAATGGAGGAATAAAGACCTAATACTCTAACCATTGGATTTATAATTCCATTTCTAGTCAATATATAAAATTTCATCAAAAAAGTCCATCGGGAGCTCAAGTTATTTCCATTTCAAGTTGCCCTCTTGGAGTGAGTTCGAGAGTTAGTCAAATTTTGGAAGGACACGTGTCAGCTCCAGGAGCCTGGCATAATTTTGTGTCCCTCACATCCCTCAAGGTTAGGAAATCAAGGTCAAAAAATTCACCTAGCCCCCATAAGCCCTCTGGACCCTCATAACCCCTCTAGGATTTGAGTTCAACCCCAGGTGCTTACAAGAGCTCAAAGCCTTCTTCTTGATTGGATCGCTTGCCACATGTCATCTCAGGCGCCATGAAAATTTATGTCCCTCATGTCCCTTTATTTGAGGGACATAAGACTTGAAAAAATGTTCCCAGCCCTAAGGAGACTCCTAGTCACCCATGTGACCTCTTCAAGAGTGAATTTCTAGCCCCAGGTGTGTTTGTGAGCCTTCATTCTCAACCATCACCGTCGGATCCGCCACGTGTCATCACCTGGTGCACCATGTAAAAATGATGTCCCTCATGTCCCTTTGAGGTGAGGGACATAAAGGTTTTAAAAATGCATCTATCCCCTGATGCCTCAAGGTTCCTCATGTGACCGCTTCCAACCCCTTAGTGCTTTAAAGCTATTTTTAGCTTTAATCCCTGCCGTTGGATCTCCGCCACATGTCAAGATGAGGCGTGATGTATGAAAATTGATGTCCCTCACATCCCTTTGAGGTGAGGGACATCAAGGACATGAAAATTCACTCTCTCTCCTTTGAATTTTTCAAATTTTAAAATCCCTCCTGCTTCTAACATCTAACATCTAACATTCCGTGCACAACTTCCTACAAACTCCTCTGCAACTTCCTACCACCACTCCACCATTTTCAAAGCTCAAACCAGATCCACAAAAAAAATAAAATCCTCTTTCCCATGGTGATACATAGGTCTCAAAAGAATATTTCATCAAACTAAGAAGAAGAAACAAAGAACGAAGAAGAAGAACAATGAAAATCTCCATTGCCGCAAAATAAATTTTGAAGAGATCTTGCAAACGGATGCACAAATTGATGAACCATATTTTTTTTCATTCCTCTATCAAAAACCATAAAAACACCTTCATACCCTCCTCCCATGGCATAAAACATTCACAAGTGAAGAAATCCTCTTTCCGGCCCAACGGAGAAAAAAGCTTGATTTCTGTCAAACCTGGAAAGTCGGATCAGAAACGAGATTTCACGGAAGCACAAGAAGTAAAAACCCATATCAAAAAATGTGATTTCCATGCAAATGGAGGAAAAACCAGACCTGTAATTTTTGAGGTCCATTAATGGTTTCATGTGTCTAGAAGTGTCGTTAGGTCATAAATTTAAAAGTTTAAAATCTCCTAAACTATTGAGCGGGTAGGTCCAAGATTTAGAGGGGTGATATTGGGAAAAAACCCATATCGGAAAACTTTGTTCCATATCAATCGACCTCCAGAAGCCCACTTTCTAAAAATAGTAGGTCTTCTGCATAGGGGACTGCTATTTTGGGAAAGTCATCAACAAAAGAACTTGTGAGGGAGATGTTGAACACAGAGAGATGCACTGTAGTTGAAAATTCATTAGAACAGGATTTTTGGTCCAATTTTGACACTTACTAAAAATAGTAAGTGGTCCCATGAGCACCTACCAAAAATAGAAAGTTGATCCTAAAGGTGAGAGGACACGGGGAGAAGAGGAAATTAGAGTTGCAACATCCGAGTTGAGGTTCGAGGGAGTTTTTTTCATACTTACTAAAAATAGTAAGTTACTTTTTCTAAGGAAATCATGAAGCATAAGTGGATGGGACAGAAAATCACACAACCCTTCACCTGTGAGTATGAGATAGAAGATAATGATGTCTCATACATGGACCTCGAATGACCTAAGAGCTGTATGACAACCAAGGAATGAGGAAAAATTGAGGATCAAGTATTCACAAGTGGATTGTTCAGCTGTGGGACACCCATGTCCGTATAAAGCCTTGAGTTGGTCTGGATTCTCTCACCACTATGAGCCCAAAACACAAACAATCCGATGAACAATGGTACATACGATGGTGGTCATCAGTCCTAGAACCATCTCACTCTCTCTACAAATCCGACATCACCTAGTATGGTCGTCATCTCAAAGGACATGGCCTTGCATGATTGGGAGATGATGGATGCATATGTGCAAGGGGTAGCACTTGGTTCATGGTTGAAGACAGAAGAAAGCCCTCAAGGATGCCCAAGAACCTTCCAAGGTGTGAATTTTGAGAAGGATATTCAGATACCATCACTCTCCTTAGTAGAGTTATGGGTGAAGCAAGCACAAGAGACTTTCAAGACTGGATGGGCCTTTTCATCTTGATGGTGATAGAAGGAAAGAAGAGAATTGACTGGGGAAGATCATCAGTGACAATCTCCATCTGCAACTACTCTAGGTACCCATGATGAAGAAGTTTCACATGACTTCTTACTTGGTCTATCTCCTCGCTAGCTCAAGATCTTTCAAAGGATTGGCCCTCATGTAGAACATTACTGCCAAGGTACCTGCATTTGAGAAGCTTCCACAATTGGTAATGGAGGAAATCCATAGGAATTTCACTCACATGAATGATGCATTCACAATGTATGTGGTTCAAAGCTTGGAAGGTGATTTGGAGGCTAGGATGTTCCACAAATGGCATCCCTGATCAAAAAGTATGGCTCTTATTTCATACAATTCTCGACCTTCTCCTACCTATGAGTTGTTGGCTTTGACCAAGCTCGCTAAGGTTTCCCAAGTACCTTAGTGATCAAATTGTATTATTTGAGCTCTACAGGCAGATCATTCAAGTGAATAATAGGCTTAGGAGCAAGAAGAAGAAGTTGATTTCATTTCCTATCTCTCTCGGGGTATTCACGTGCAAAGATCTCAAATGATGCATCTCATCTGGAGGCCACTTTCACTCATTTGACTTTGCATTCCTACATTTCCAGGCCTAATTTTGACATCGAGAAGATCTCTGACTCTTTCTACATCCTAGAATTGCAACATGAGCCACAAGTTGAGGACTATTGGGCAATTGTGATGATGAATTTGAAGTGGGAAAAGGACCATATGAGGATGAAAATCGATGAAATGAAGAAATTCAAGTTCTCTTGGTATGAAGATATTTTCATGATGATGGGACAGAGATGTATGATCCTGAGTACATGTGGAAGTCAAGATGTCCCCTTTGCCTCCAGTCAACTGGTATGTTCGTGAATCAAGGGATATAAAGGAGTGGAATGAGAAGGTGGTGAGGAGAATGAGAAATTGGTTTTAGAAGAAGAGAACCATGATCATCCAGTCATGAGGAATTCCTCCAAGTCAAAAGCAAGCCTCCCATCAGTCATCTTCAAAATTTGTAGAGGTGACTTCCAGTTCTAGACACTCTAGAGAAAGTTTGAAAAGAAAGGCCACATAAATGGAAACCTCCCCTCACAAAAAGTCACCAAAGAAGGCCAAGGGTAGAAGAAGACTCATTTACGTCACTACAAGAGGAAGACTTGATTATAGAAATGTAGGAAGAAAATCCTAGTGGTGAAAGCACAAATGGATGAAGAACACATGGTTCAAGACCCAGTCTTTGAACCACCATAGAGAGGTCTCACCTCTTGTTGACACCCATACCTCTCTCATTCAGGATTTTCTCCTCCTCCAGAATAGGGAATGGTTGATGTACCCCTATCATTGAGCCTAAATCGATGAGATGTTCCCTTGGATGTAAGAAACAATTTCCCCTTGACACCCACACTATGCAACAAGTGACAAGCCCCTGACCTATCAACGATTTTCTCATTGGGTAAAAAAAAAGAAAAGAAATCTCACACATATGGCCTCATGGTTCTATAGTGGGGAAATGGGTAATCAATACATTGAAGTAGCTTGGCCAAAGGTAATAAAGCTAGTGGATGAGATGACACCATGGATGACTATGAGATGAGCATGATCCAACTAGGACCATGGAAACTCATGAAGGGGATTTGCACATGTATCAACAATCTTCCACTCACATGGTGGCAAGGAATAAGGAGTATAAGAAGAAGATTGATGAACTAAAGGAACATGTATGAACTCTTTCATTCTATGTGCAACATCTAGTTGATCCCAATGCCATGACAATCCCCATTGAGGAAGTTACACCCATCAGTAGCTTCAATCAGAGTCCATCAAGAGGACACATGAGTTCACAATGCAGGGGTGAGTGAATAATGAATGGATCAACTCAATTTCTGAAAAAGGGAAGTCAATGCTCCAAGAAGTGGTCAAACTCTTGCTTACATGTGTGCGAGTGTGATGAATGGGACTAGTTTCTTAAGGAAGACAATGCTAGAAAGAAGTGGTCAAACTCTTCACTTACATGTGTGTGAAAAAAAATGAACAAGCAACACTCTAAGGAATACTTGGAGAAAGAAAGGGACTATTGGGAACCTTTGGGTCCAGTAGTAGATGAAATGAGCAAACACTCACTCATCACTGAGTTGATCGATAGGAAGATTTTGAAAATCCTTTAGAAGACTTATCACATGTATGGGTGAGGGCCTTGAAATAAGGTTTGAGGAAATCAATCGAGCCATCACAGAGCTGGAGGAAAAAGAGGAACAAGCATATAAGTTATAGGATAGTATAAATTGAAAACTTAGAAACTTGGAGTACCTACAATGGGCGAGGACACAACTGCTGATGAGTTGATTGGTCCATTTGAAGAATATGTCAAGAAAGAGGTAGGAAATCCATTTTCCTTCACTAAGGGTACCCTTGACTTCCTCTCAAGAGATTTGGGCCTCTATTGCACTTATCGCAGAGAAACATTCATCATGGTTGGGAAGTGCAAAGATATCAACAATGTGGTTGATGGATGGAAAATACCTTGAGTTGCATTCGTATTCCTCATGCCGAAAAAGTGGAACTTGCAACAACTTGTTTCAGCAAGGAGCTTGGAGAGACGGAGGCCTTCTCAGGAGTGCGAGGTGGAAACCAGTTAGGGAGCGAGATCAAATCCACTGCAGTGGCTCATTCTTCTACATAATTCCCCCTCCTCTCTCTCTTCTTCTTCTTCCTCTTCTTTCTCTCTCTTCTCTTCTCTCTCACCCTCTCTCTCTCTCTCTCTCTCTCTCTTCAATGTTATATTTTTGTGTTGAGGTTTTGCACTTTTTAATATAACTTTAAGTGACTTTAGAAACATAATGTAAACTTTAAGTCACCTTGTTTTTATAAAAGGGACTTAAATATTTAAGTGGAATATGAACAATCTAAAGTCAAATTAAAGTATTGAAAAGTCACCGGAAGATGAAGAGTTTCCTTATCTTCTATAAATTGTAGCAAGCACCTCATTTGAGGGTCTTCTTAGACTTCTTAGATTTTGGAGCTATTTTTGTGAATTCATGAGAGAGATATCCTTATGAAGAGAGAAAGAGATAGAAAATTTCTTCCATTTTCCCTACTCTAAAATGTCTTCCACTTCTATGTTATGTATAATTTCTACTTGATCTTCAATAAAGGAAGAAGGAATTTTAGCCTTTTTGACTAAGGAGTTTAGTGGTACTTTGTGCTCATTAAATGCTATTTGGTCTTATTGTTGTATTATGTAGATTTTTTTCTTCTAAATTCAAGTGCATGTAATGAAATTTTGGTTGGTGTATGCAAGTCTCTGATTTTCTACTTATAGCATTAGTTTCTCTTTTCTAACTTTCTCACTCCCTTTCCCACTTTCCTAGAAAATTCCTCCCTTGCAGATATATCTGCAATCTTTTTCCATAGGTTCAGTGGAGTGCCCCTATTGGATCCCATGACTGAAAGACCACCAAGATAAAACTCACTTTTACATCATGCATGCACATACGATAGTTGCACTAGTTAAGTAGAGGGACTTAGACTCCTAGAGCATTGTCAAGAAGTCCATCAATTGTAGTAATCTAAGAAGTACAAGTAATGGAATAACTGATATAAACTACAATATAAATGCTAGCTAATTTTATTTGATATTTTAAAATGAAATAATTGAAATGAATGAAATAGGAAAGGGTACTAACTTGAAATATAACTTACCTCACAGTAATCAGAGTGATGATGTTCTAGAAAAATTGAATGTAATGATGAACCTTAGAAAATTACAGAAGTGGAAGATCTAGCCAGACTGGGACACCTAGAGGAGTACAAGGGCATCTATGGGCACCTTGTCCGGAATATGGGTGCCCGGTGCGTAGAATGAATCAAATCGAACATGATAGGGTCGTTAAACCTTCGCAATGCTTCACCTTTGATCAAGTTGGTGTCACACTTGGTTCATTGATGTCATTGTAGATCTCCAATGAATAATCTCCTACAAAATCGACACACAAACATCAAACCCTAAAAAAGAAAGATGTAAATGAATGGGTTAGACTATCCTCAACTGCCAAATGGATGGACTTATGACTGAGCGTTGCACTACATCTCAGACCTAATGTAGTTCTATGTGTTTGTGTGTGCAATGATGTGCCTAGGGTGCCCTAGCACCAATGATGCCAAAGTAGTGGGAAATAGCTAGATGTAAGATGCAAATGGTGGATGGAATAGAATGAATACAACCCTTCTTATGCAATGTGTGATGTAGAATAGTGCCCAAATGCAGTCCTTTGCCTTATGTAGATAGTTAAACCCTTTAGTAGAATAGTCTACCCTTAAGATAGTGTGTATGTTGTGTTTATATAGGGATCTCTTGCTCAAATTTTGACATTAATGACCTAACATGTTGACTAGTGCCTAGGGGAATGGGAGAAAAAACCATAAAGACCAACCTCAAACTTCTAAATTAAAACTAAGTGTGACCAAGACCATGGCACCTAAAAATGAGGACCATGTAGCCCAGGGTGCCCTAATCCCCTCCCAGTGCCCTAGTCAAAGACTAGAGACGACAACTGAGTAAATAATGACAACTAAGACTCATCAAGAGACGACCAAAATTGTGCACATAAATGACGACTATACAAGACACACAAAACAATGACCAACTAGACTAATGAAAGGACTAGGGGATCATTAGTGAATACTTTTCTTACACAAGATCCATATATAAAACAACATACTTAGCGGTATAATTATAGTAGTAAGTGCATGATTTTGTGACTACACTTTGAGAAAAAGAAAAAGATCACTAATGATTTGGCTATCTTGGAAACCAAAGTGCATGACGTAGGGATGGTCATTAATGACTTCTACAGGGAAAAAGAATTGCTCAGTGAATTACATAATATCATGGCAAGTGAAGAAATACATTGGAGGCAAAAATCAAGGGTTTTTGGCTTAAGGAAGGTGATAAAAACAAAAAGTTCTTCCATATGACCACATTGAAGCATAGAAGTCATAACAAGATTTCCTCGATTCTCAAGTAGTAATGGCGGGAATGCAAAGACAAGGATCTCATTAAAAAGGAAGTTATTGATTTCTACAAAAACTACCGTCTAAAAAGGTTCAAGACAATGAAATATGCACAAACTTATTGCACGATTACATCCCTCTTTCTTTATGAAATTCAAGAAGACTTGAATAATATTCTTACCCCGGTTGTTACAAGCGAACTTACAAAGATTGTTTTCTCCTTCAAAGGAGAAAAGTCTCCTGGAATGGATGGATTTCTAGCTTGTTTTTTCCAAATTTATTAGGAAATCTGTAAAAATGACTTGCTTAAAGCTACTAATGAATTTCTTTACACAGGTAGAATTTTGAAGGAGATAAACAATACTTTCATTGTGTTTATTCCTAAAAAGCTTGGGCTAAAGACTTGTCCCATCAAAGTATTTCAAACACTATTTAAAAAATCTTCATGAAGACTATTGCTTTGAGATTTTAGCCTCTCCTCAAAAGCATCATTTCATGGTAGCAAGGTGGTTTCACGCAGAGTAGACAAATCAAAGATGGTATTGTAGTGGTTCATGAAATAATACATTCCATGAAAAAGAGTAAAAAAGTAGGCATGGCCATCAAATTGGATATGAATAAGGCCTTTGACAGAGTTTCATGGGAATTTTTAGAGAAAGTTCTTGAAAAAAATTGCTTTAATCCATATTTCAAGAAACTTATCAGAGAATGTATTTCGATCCCCATGTTTTATATTCTTCTAAATGGCTCCCCTACTAGGTTTTTCGGAAGCAACATAGGTATTAGGAAAGGGGACCTCATTTCCCTATTCTTTTCATCATTATGGCTAAGAGCCTTAGTAGAGCTATAAGTAGATTCAATAAAGTGGGATTTATTCATGGTTTTAATCCCTCCTCCAAAAAAGTTATCGGTCTCCCACTAAAAATTTGCGGATGACACTATCCTTCTTTCTATAGCGTCTATTCAAGAAGCTAAACAATTCACTTATTTGTTGAACTGTTATGAGGAAGCTTCATGGAACATAATTAATTATGGTAAAATCTTAGTATTTTTTATTAATACCCCTGAAGCTTGATAGCAAAAAAATGCTAAAATACTTGGCTATGGCATTAAGACTCTCCCTTCTACCTATTTGGGGATGCCTATGTTAAAAGGTAGTCTCCCTTTATCTATTTAGAATTCCCTACTTGATAGATTCCAATCTATATTGGTGAGATGGAAAGGTGTTGTTTTATCTAGCGTTGCTAAAACCAATCTGATTAAAAGTACACTCCAAAATCTTCCTATCTATCTTCTTTATCTCTTTAGGATACCCCAAAAGATAGTTGACATGATAGAAAAAATTCAAAAATGTTTTTATGGGCTGGAGTTGAGGAACATAACAAAATACCTTTGGTGGCTTGGGACAAAGTTTGTAAGCCTAAATCCCAAGGGGGTTGGGAATAAAGAACCTCAGACATATGAACTCCACTCTCCTCGCCAAAATGGGTTGGAGACTTCTTAAAGAAGATATCCCTTGGTGCAACATCATTAAAAACAAATATTTGAAAGAGGATTTTATCAAGGACTTCACTAGATCTCGAGGATCTTCCTAATGGATCTCATTTATGGAACTCTTTGGTCAAAAGCAGAGATCTTATATCAAAAGGAATTAGATGGGAATTTGGAAACGGTAATAAAATCAGCTTTTGGGAGGATAAATGGAATTTGGAGCTAAATCAGCAACAAAGAAATAATATGTAAAATCAGATCAATTTGATAAGACTAAAGTATGGGGAGAAAATAAGTGGATACCTCGAAAGCATAAATGGAAAAAATACTTGGAGAAGACTTTCACTTGAAGAAAGAAATGAAATGGAGAGAGATAATTTGAAATTCATTCAAAATAATATTGAATGCATATATATTCCCAACACCAACATTGAAGATGAGATTATCTGGGAGGATTCAAGAGATGGTAGTTATAATGTACTTTCAAGTTATAACAACCAAAATCAAATGATAAACTCACCTATTTGTTGGAAAAAATATGGTTTAAAGAACTTACCCCAAAATCAACTTCTTCTAGTGGCTCACTATTTAGAACAAGATTCTCACAGTGGATAATCTAAGAAAGAAGGGTCATATCCTCATTAACAGGTGCATTCTTTGTAAAGTTGAAGAGGAAACGATAAACCATCTCTTTATTCATTGTAAGTTTGCTTCCACCTTGTGGGGCCTCATCTTGGACAAAATTGGCTTGAAATGGGTTCTCCCTCAAAATGTGAATGAGCTAAAGGCTCAATGGTCATTTCAATATAAGAATGTGTCAGTTATACTCCTATGGAAATTTATCCTCCCCATTTTGTATGAGACATATGGAAAGAAAGGAAAAAAATAATCTTTGAAGGGAAAAGTTTACAGGTTTGCATGGTCTTCAAACACCTGATTCTTTTGATTATTGAAAACTTTAAATCATCCATAATTTTTAACTCCAACAAAGGAAAATTAAATGATTTTGATACCAACTTTCTCAACAAATGGAACCTTCATTTAGATCAAGACTTTAAACATCAAAATGCAAAGCTTACTAGGAGTGAGACTATTTGGATTCCTCCTCAGGAAGGGTGGTTTAAGCTCAATTTTGATGGTGCAGCTAAGGGAAACCCATACAGAGTGGGGGTGGAGGAATTATTAGAAATGATAAGGGGGACCTTATAGCTGCATATGTTGGAAATATGGGGGTTCAAACTAACCACTATGCGGAGGCCTTAACAACATTATGGGGTATCCAATTGGAAAATCAATTGAACATCAAAAATATTTGGGTGGAAGGGGACTCTATGAACATAATAAATTGCCTCCAAAACAAATCCCCTTCAAGTTGGAGTATAACCAAGATCATTAAGGAATCTATTCATTTTTTAAGCTCTCTCCCTAAGGTTGTTATTTCACATACCTTTAGAGAAGGTAATCATGTAGCGGACTTGTGCGCTAATATTGGCATTAATTCTAAGAATCTACATCATTGGATAGGGGAAATTAATACTCCCCTTGAAGTCATAAATGCCTCGAACCATGAAAGACACAACACACATATTTGAAATGATTGCAAATCCTTTAGAGAATATTGATTTATTATGTCACGCTTGGCATTGTCATTTGGGTACTAAACTGCACCAGTTGTGGAAAAAATATAATCTTTTTGGCTACACTGTTAATGGGCATACAAAAGGTAGGGTTCGCAGAGGAATTATCTCGAGGAGATATTTTCCGAGTCGATCCTCCTTCCAACAGAGTCGAAGGAAAATGAGAGGTTATGGGAAATCCTTGGTGCTGACAAGTTTAACTCTTTTCTGGAATGAGTTAGAGGGCATGATCCCCACATCTCCATTGAGTTTTCTCAGGCATAGAAGGACAAAACGATGCAATTCAAAGGGAAGATCCATTTAATTTGAAGGGCCTCCTCTCTCACGTCACTGACATGAGTATGCAGGGTATAATTTTTTTTAAAAACAAATGCAATCGGGTGGAACAAGAAGCCATTTTTGTGGGCGATGGTGAAAAGATAAAACAAGTCCTTGGTGGTATTCTAAGAGCCTCCTTTCCCAATTCATTCTATGAAGTGGCCAAGCTCATAATCGATCTCAGTAAGACCTCGGATTTGGAGATCTACGAATCACACAAATAATGTTGTTCTACTTTCTACTTTGGAAAATGACCATTTTGAGCTTTAGTGACTAATTATCTAGTGCTTAGAACAAAATTGTAGAGAATGCTAACAAAATTCAAACACACAACACAAGAATTTTATCTTGAAACCCCCAATTCAAGGGAAAACCAGTCGAGAAGGGAAAGTACTCTTTATTCCCACTTGTATTGGCCAATTATAAATAATTTACATATTACAATAAGTATAGAGAGAAACAACAATGTAAAATTCCCCTCTAGTTACTTGTTTGCTCTATTTCTTGCACCTTGCTCCTACAAATCTACTCCAACACTGAAAGTCCTTGCTCACTTGCTCTCATACAATTAAATTTTTCTCTTGATCTCTTTGGATCTTCGAATGCCCAAATCCCTTGCTCCTTCATGCATTTATAGCCTTCCCATGTCCTCTCGTGCACTGGAGAATGGGAAGGGACGCAGGAAAGGAAGAGACAAAGACAGTCGGTTCAAATTCGAACCATTCGGGCTCCATTTTTATTTTTCTACCAAAACGACAAGAGGCCGCCACCAGTGTAGACTAACGGTTATAGGACCACCGTCTGTTTAGGTGGCGGTTACAAGACCACCACTTTGAAGGGTGGCGTTCTACAACTACCCTCTCGTGTAGAGCAAAATTTCTATTAAAATGCTAATGTAACCTCCTTTTCTTCATTTTTCTTTATTTTTCCTTCATAGTGTTGATAGATATGATGAAGTGTTGTGTTTTTTTGAATCCTTATGGATCATACCTCCCCTACTTAGGAGGATTTTGGTCCCACAAAAGATTAGTGGGGGAGTGATAGAGGAAACAATTCCCTCTCTTGTTCCTTCAAGTATCACCAACCCGCCTTGGTGTCTTCTCTCCTTGTCCAACTTGCCAAGACTCCTATGGATCTCTAGTTTAATGCTCTAATCACCTCCAAATGAGGTGTCTCCTTCTCTCTTTCTGCTACCCTATTGTTGGGTTCGGTGGATTGGTAGGTAGATATGGTGACCGTATCGTGGAAGTGTACACTTTGCTCCTTGGTTGAGTAGTTCATATGGTTACTTCTTCTCCTCTCGTACTCTTCAAACACTGATCGCCCATATCATCGATGGTTGGCAGAGGGGATTCTAATAGAATCTTGTGCTCTACCTCCTTCCTGGGAGTCTAGAAATCTTTCGCAAAACCGAGTGGTGCTACCCATATTCTTTATCCTTTTGTTAGAAACACCTATGCTTTCTACCCCATCTTGTTTTTCTTTCGTAGAAAGTAAATAGAAATGATTTGCTTGAATTAGTCTTTTTCTTGGTTAGCACTTACCGTAGCATTCTTTGGTTTGTGTTGGTGTGCTCGGATGTTGAAACTAACCCCATCCTTGACCCATCTGTACCGGTTCTCCCTCCTTGTGAACACAACATCCCTGATATACAAGTAAGGACTTCTAAAAACAACATCAAATGCATCAAGTGGAATTACATCAGCCTCTAATACATCAATATATTAGGTATTTATCCCAAAATGAAACTTACACTTCCTTGTAACTTGTATTTATACACCCTTCTTCACCCATCCCAATGGGTATGGATGTGGATGTGTGTAAGTCTCGTGCCAAGCTCGCTCTACAACCACATCGAGAAATTAAATTAGACTTAGAACCATAACCAATCAAAGTGTTTACCTTAGTTTTCTTGATTTGGATGTTGATATGGAATAGCTCACTCATATTTTCTTCTTATTTTCCACTGTACATGTTAGTGGCCGTGCATCCCAGTTGCTCATCTACATCTGAATCATCCTCAATTTCCACCTCCTCTTCTAGTTTCACAACGGCCATGGATTTCTTTGAATCCTTGGTTTTGTGCCTTGGGTGCAATTTCGGATGCAACTTCCAACATGTGGTGTCAGTATGACCATTGATATCATAATTCTTATAGAAATTATTTGGATCTTTACAAGTGTGCAAAACAGTGGCAACCTATTTACTTTTCCATTTACCTTTGCTACGTGTCTTCTCTTGCTCTTTTTCCATTTAATATATTGATGGGTATTTCTTTAGCTCTCGCTTTCCTTGCTTTCTCGTCATCAACGTAGTATGCTTATATACAAGCTTCATTGATATCCTTCGGCTTCATGGAGATTACCTTCCTCTGAAGGTGAGTGTGAAGTCCTCCCAAATACTTGGTTAGAATGTCCTCATCCTCTAAGTCCATATTCAACAACATGGCTTTGTCTTCAAAACTCCGTAGTGTAGTCTCGCACACTTTGACCACTACTTTTCCTAAAGTACTGTCATTTAATCATCATGTGAGTCTTATGACCAATAGGATAGAAGTTAGCTCTCAAGCAATTCTTTAAAACCCTTCCAAGTACTAAAAAGGATGTTTCTTCTTTTCACAAGTGGCTAGATGGGTTTCCCACCAAACCAGATCACGACCTTCCATTTTGAGACGTGAAAAGGTAATCCTTTGTACCTCAGTGACATTATGCACACTAAAATAAAATTCCAACTATTTTATCCATTTATGCAGTAATTCTGCATCTACTTGTCCTTAAAAATTATTTATTTCAACTTTCATTTTGACTTTAAAGGGAGTATGAGTAGATTTTACCTTCTCGCTTACAATTGGAGTCTTTTCTTCATGCTCTTCCATATCATTTGCCTCTTCGGCTCTTTCTTATGCCAAACTTTTCGCCAAAGCTTGAACCACTCGAGTCCATGGAATCTTGCTTAATCAAAGTCGTCTTTTACAGGACACTCGAGAGTTCTTGTTGTTTTCTATGCAATCTATCCATCATGGTCTCTAGCATCTCTACTATACGGACTAAGTTCTCTTCCTCCATTTGAGCTTGAATTCTCTGTTTCCACTTCTTCGTAGAAATATCTAGTTCACAAGGTAAAAATTCTTCACCTTTGGACCTTGTCACTGTCATACAAATCATAAGAACGAATACCAAAGTCCACGGATATTTATCCACTATGATACCAAAATGATCCATAAACCTCACTTTGGAGATCTACGAATCACACAAATAATGTTGTTATACTTTTACTTTGGAAAATGACCATTTTGAGCTTTAGATCGATTATCTAATGCTTAGAAAAAATTGTAGAGAATGCTAACAAAATTCAAACACACAACACAAAATTTTTATCATGGAAACTCCCAATTCGAGGAAAACCATCGGGAAGGGCAATTGCTCTTTCTTCCCACTTGTATTGGCCAATTATAAACAATTTACATATTACAATAAGTATAAAGAGAAACAATAATCTAAACTTCCCCTCTAGTTACTTGCTTGCTCTGTTTCTTACACCTTGCTCCTACAACTCTACTCCAACACTGAAAGTCCTTGCTCACTTGCTCTCATACAATTAAATTTTACTCTTGATCTCTTTGGATCTTCAAATTCCCAAATCTCTTACTCCTTCATGCATTTATAGCCTTCCCATGTCTTCCTGTGCACTAGAGAATGGGAAGGGACATAAGAAAGGAAGATACAAAGATAGTCAATTCAAATTAGAACCGTTCGAGCTCCTTTTTTATTTTTTCGCAAAAATGATGACATTGTCGCTCACAGTGCGAGACTAAGCGGTTACAAGACCATCACCTGAAGGGTGACAGGTTTCGCAACCGCCGTTATGTGTAGAATGATGGTTTTGTTAAAATGCTGACAAAACCTCCTTTTCTTCATTTGTCTTTGTTTTTCCTTCATAGTGTTGATATATTTGATGAAGTGGTGTGTTTTTTAAGATCCCTATGGATCATAATCAAGTACTTGACGATGGAGGGAAGGTTGCACATGATCAACACATACCACTTGGTTCTTCTAAACCACTTCAGAAGGAATATCTTGGTAAGTCTCCCATTTTACATTCTCATGTCTCTTGAATGTTCCATAAAGAGGTTCAAGTGTGGCAAAAGAACCTATCCCCTTCATCAAGTTGTCATCTTGCTCATCTACTTCCACCTCAAATCCAAGCTCCCCAGAGAAACCCCTCCCCTACTCTCCCTTCCACCTCTGAACCCAAATCAAATAAGAGACAAGGGGATGATTCTAAAACCACCGTGTGCTTAGAAGTAACTCAAAGAAGGGAAAATGTATTGAAGGACCAAACACCAAACATGAAGGCATGGAGGGTGATTTGGCTGCTAAGTGCCTCCTTAGTTTGGGTAAGAAGAATAAGAGAGACAACAACGACCTTGGTAATTTTGGGTTGGGTATCAAGAGGATGCCTTAAAAGGGATTAAAAAGATATTAAAGACTTGAAGGGAAACATTAACAACCTTCAAAATGCCAAAGTGGATAAGAAATTCTAGAATGGGATTAATGATAACGGAAAAGTTGAATACAAATGCAATCTCATGGTGGATGGGTTTATCATTCAAATTGGCTTGCTAAAATCCATTGTGAATGATCTCAAGAACAAAGACAACAAGAACAAAGTCAGAGATATTGACAAGAAGAAGGAAATTGAGGAGAGAGACAACCACATCAAGGAACTTATTAAGCTCTCTTCTCAAGTGTTTAATCACAAATGACTTTTGTTCTCTTGTTATCTTTATATTGTTTTCTTTTGCTCCTCATCTCGGTTTGCTTTTGTTTTTGGCTATGGGTCACACCTAAACTCGTAACTTGAGTGGTTTTGGGCTGGTTTTGTGTTGTATGCACCAACTGTTTTTAATATTTGGCTTAGTTTTGTTCCATGGAATGTTATTGGTTATATCTGGATTTTAGATCCTTTGTTGTAACAGGGTAGGGCCCCTGTCAAAACCCTCCTTTTACCAAATATCAAAAAAATAGTTGTGAGTGGTGTTAGAAGATTCTAATATCCGGGAGCAATTAAAAATTAATGACCAACCTTACTTTTATTTATTTCTTGTTTGAGATTTCAAAGTTTCTCATTTTTACTTAAAGAAATTAATCTAAAAATTATAATATTTTAGTTATAAGATTTCAAAATTTCTCCTTTTTAAACAAATCAATATAGAAAAAATAAATAAATAATAATCATGAATATATTGATTCAATAGGAGGCGTTTACTTTGAAGAAGGCATTGCTGGAAAGTGTCAAATTCGGTGGCTTAACTTTAAAGGTTGCCGGATTTTAGATATTTTTCTACAGTCCTAGATATTTACTATTTTAGATATTCATCTCGACTCCACATCCTTTAAATGACATTTTAGACTTGGCAATAACCTTTCTTTGGTGCCCTTGCTTTTGGGAGTGGCCGGCCTGAGACCATCATGAGTGAAATCTATTTCCTTACTTCCCTGACCTGTGTCATGAAGGAGAGCCCAGTAATGGAAACATGGACTAGCCTGTACATGTTTGGATGAGATTCGTTGATCTGCTCTTTGTAATCTGTGACCTGGTCTTTCTTTGCTTTTAAGAGAAGGAAAATAAATTAATGATAGGATGGAAAAACTGTCCTTACCAATTTCGTAGCCTTGCTTCATAAGTCCATCTTGCAGACAATGCAATGGGTGCTCTCCTTACTAAACCTTACTTTGGACGGCTCCTTTAATTTTGTAGAAATTAAAAAACGTAGTAGCACCTGTGCTAGTGTGTGGCACCATATTAATACTTCCATTTTCATCAGTCCAGCTTGGCCGTGTAAGGGGTATTAATGAAATCAATTTTTTGTTTGCTTCCTTGTCTTTTATCGTCTCATAGCACTTTTATTAGAGAAAAATTGTCCTCGGATGAGGTGGTTTTTAATATGTTTTTGATTTGAAGAAGATAATTGTCCAGGTTTGTGATAAATGCGTAGCATCTGTCGGTTGTATACATTTGGCAGGAGAACTAGGATATCTCCAATGGCATGTAGAAGAATCCCGAACTCCTCTGTCAGAGGAAGAGTGCAGGGCAACAATAGATGAATTGTGGCCTAACAGATTTAAGCAAGCCATTATGGAAACACTCTAGCAGAAGATATGACTTAAATCGACAAAAAACATTGCATTGATTTTGTGAAGGACCGAGAGAAATCTGATTCTCAAGCTTGACTACAGAAGACACAACTGCCAACTCTGTGTCGGTCAGTTTGTTGTAGACAGTCTCAAACTCTTTGAAAATCTCACCAATCAGGTCAATCCTTTTCTTGTCAATAAGAATGTAGAGAAAATTTAATGTATAAGGCTGAAACTTGGCATCATTTGTAATGTCTTCGAGAATACCCTTTTTCTTCTCGTCTGGTATGATTGGATTAACAAGGAAATTAAAAAAAACCTTATTGGTTATGTATTGAGAGAGCTTATCGATGTCTCTACTGATAGCATCTAGGGACTTCACAGATTGGGCCAGTTCTGCTAGGGCTGTGGCATATGACCCCGCAATGTCTTGCATAACAATACGAGTTTTGTTTTTGCGAGCCACTTGAGAAACTTTGGAAGGGAAGGCACTATGTGTCTTGAAGAGCCTTGTCCCAAAAAGACCAGATTTTAAGGATATGTGGTAGTTTGATCCGTTAGCCCCTTTCAAAAGGGCTCTCACAGATGGTGCACACTAGACATTCAGGGCCACGGGAGACTGTTTCAATGATTCCATCTAACAAAAAACAGAACCAAATCTTTGGAGATCATGTATCCACCGAGAAATTTTTGTCAGATCGTGTGAAGAAGCAATGTTAATTAAGAGCCAAAGCATTTTCTCTGGAATTCAATTACTTTATGAAGAATCCGATGCAATTCTAAATGAGTTGCAATTTACGCCGGAGAGGATAACAATGTTTAGTTTATTAGAGTTGTAATTTTTCTATTTTAAGTTTGTGTGATGGGGAGAGGACAATATAGTAACTTCCAATAAAAAAACATTGCCTACTATGCCTTGATGGATGTCCGTACGTTGCTATAAACCTCGTATTTTGTTATGGGCCACACGTATGTTGGTATAGGTGAGTTGATCGGGGTGAATATACAGTTGTTTTATTTGATGAAACAATCACAATGTCTCTTGATGATGACCACGTCTTCTGTAAGATACAATTATGATATTCATTTAAAAGATAACATGTTGTATCATTTGGTTGAACACTTGGCGTTTATTTACAAAAGTTCATATTTTGGCATTTAAATGTTCCCAAAGCGTAGACAACAATCCCATTTTGTCAATATCCTTCAATCACTTCATTCCATGAGATGACATATCTCTAGGGAATTTTATGTTTGGTGGGTAGATGAGATTAAGAAACCTGCCAATGATACCCAAGATGTTGTAGTGGAAGAGCATCTCCACGCTTCTTATAAACGAGGCTTCCATCTTTGTGTTCTTATCCATCCGATTCTACTCCCGTTGTACATATTCGTCAGCTTTTGCAACCGCTTGCACCACTCAGGCACAGAGAGTGGTTTCTTGTTTACATTTGCCAGCATACTCCTCGCCTTGTTTCACCATATGCAGCATGTGACAGGGCTCCAACCCAATTAGTTTAAATTTGCCAAAGTACTCCCAACCTGTGCCAAAATATAGAGGAATTTTGTTAGATATAGTTGCAAATGTTTTGATAGACATGTATGCAGAATGTGGAACCTTACATAAAGACATGTGAATTGTTTAGCAAAATGTAACTTATGTTCTTCGCTCAAACATCTATCATAGATCATAGAATATATTTTACATCCAAACCATATTATACACATAAAATTCAAGCCCTCTCCGGCGTAACTTGCAACTCATTTGCAATTGCTGTATATAAGTCTATAATAAGAACCTCCACATTTATATTTAAATATAATTCAACTAGGTAATAAGCGATGTATTGTATAATTAATAAAAATCCATTCAATCAATAAATATTTAATAATAATAATAAAAAAGAATCCATCCCACCAGCGAAGTACTTAAACTTTATATTTAATAAAGAGAGGTGGAGGTGGAGTGAAGATTGAATCATCCACTTGGAATCTTGGAATTTGGGAACAAAGGTAGGTAGGGCCCACTGCCGAGGGTAGTAGTAAAGTACCGTTGAAATATAATATGGGCAACGAACCCCTCCACTTCCTTTTATTTGATTTACCGGCGAACAGATCAGCCGTTACGTGTTGCTTTACGGCGCCGTTAACTCCTGACGTCAACACGTAACGGCAATTGCAATTCATAAGTATCGCTCTACAAAAACCCAACCATTTTGTTTTTCCTCCTGTAAAAATCCCTGGCACTGGCATGCCCTGTGCCTAGAAAAGGCCGC
Organism: Taxus wallichiana var. yunnanensis; assembly: GCA_018340775.1. Lineage (NCBI taxonomy): Eukaryota > Viridiplantae > Streptophyta > Pinopsida > Cupressales > Taxaceae > Taxus > Taxus wallichiana. The sequence continues at coordinate 556,602,414 of CM031237.1, forward strand.
GTCCAATTCCATCGATTTGATCTTGCATTCCTGTGAATGCCTATTGATCGTCGCCCGCTTCGATTCACAGGCGGTATTTTATTTCGATTTTTGAGGCATGGCGGTTTCTACGAGCGTGAACATGGATGGAAATGGAGGTGATGACGGCGGCAGTGTTGCGGCGGTCGCATTTGAAGTCCTAGTGGCGGAATGGAATGCTAATAATAATAGTAATGGCCATGGGTCGCCTCAAAGCGTGCCTAAGAGGTTGAGGCGGCGGCTGATGGAGGCGGCGGAGAATAAGCCCTCCTCCACTCTTCAAGAAATCCAAGCCAAGCTCAAAGAGGCTGACCTCAGGCGCCAGGTTATTACCTCGTTTCATTTTTATTCTCAATTCTTTGTACGGTTTAATTTCTCGAAATTTGTTGTAAAATTCATAAGTTCTGATGTTTTCCTAAATTGACGAGGTTTACTTTTAAAAATTATTCTACTACTGTCATTCACAGTGCTGCTTGACTGTTTTTTCCCTCTTTTGTTCCGCTTTGGTTTTGAATTTCGCAGTATGCCATGGTTTTATCGTTTCTGTTGGGGTTTCGCAGTATGCGAGGGTTTTATCTTGTCCGTATTCTTCCCGTGGCGTTTAATTTAAATAAGTCTGTTCTGGAATTCATGTAGTTTAAATGTTATCCTTAACTGGTATGTCAAGGCTTTTATCCTTCCTGTATTCTTCATGTAGCGTCTAATGTTATCCTAATTTGATACGGTTTTTCTGTCAGAGCAATCTTAGTCCTGTTATGAAAAGGGTTTGCTTTCATGCTTTATTTTTTATTCGCTTCGGTTTCGGGGTTTCGCAGCATGCGAGGAATAACCATTCTGTATTCTTCATACAGCATTAATTTCAGGAAATTCGCTGTCAATTTTTTTTATGATCACCTAAATTGACAAGGGTTGAGTTTTATAATTATCCTAGTTTTGTTATGCGCTTGCTCTTTCATGGTTTTACTTCTTTCATCGCATGCAAGCTTTTCTTTTCCTTTCTTTATTCTTCATTCAACATCATTTTTCAAGAAATTTGTCGTGAAATAAATATACTTTCCTGAATGTAAATTAAATTGATAGGCCTGTTATGGACAGGATCTGCTTTGAAGCTTTCTTTTTTACCTTTGGTTTTGGGGCTTTGGTTTATTTTCAGGAAATTAGTTGTGGAAGTTTATATGTTTTCTTTAAATCTTACTTGAATTATTGTATGCACAAGGTTGCTTTCATTCCATCCCCCACTTTGGTTTCGTGGGTTTTATCTTTTCTATAGTTCTTCATACACCATTTATTTCATGAAAACTGGAAGAGAATTTTGTATCTTTTCCTTAAATTGTTAAATGAATCGTTAAGGTTTATATGTTGGAATTATCTTGGGTGTCCTGTGCACAGGGTTGCTTGCACGTGTTTTTTTTTCTTTGGTTTTGAATTTTTGGACGTGGCAGAGTTTTATCTATCTATCAATGATTAGTTATTTAGTGTGTTCAAATTTGCAGCAATTCCATGAATGGCTGGCAAACAAAGCTCGCTCAAAGCCGAAGAGTCCCACACGTCCAGTCAACCCCGAAGACTTGGCGCAACGCCTTGAAGCCAAGCTCTCTGCTGCTGGGCACAAAAGGTATTATTTTCTTGCTGTTTTAACTCTATTATAAACTTGTTGTTTTAACACTATTGGGTACTTATATTTTGGTTTCTTCTAAGAATTCTAAGGGTTGAGCTTTTTAAACTATTTGATAAATGGATACTCTAGATATTATTTCCCCATCGCAATTGTTCTTTGCCATTCTTATGCTTTTTGACAGGTTTTAGTTTCCTTCTATGCTCTAAGTTTAAACTATGCCTAGGATTGAATTTCTTAGACTAATTGATATACTGGCGCCCCTGTATTTCATACTGGACTTGTTTATTTGAATTTTGAATGTGGATCCTACCTACCTAAGGGGCAAAGCTTGGTCATTATTATTTGTCTTTTTTTTCCAAAACCATTATAAAATGAAGTTTCTGTGAAATAATATTTTATTTTTATTTTTATCATAACAGGCTATTTTGTTGTGCAAATAGTCTTAGAAATTTAGAAAAAATGTTTGAAGAGTATCCTCAAACTGAAAAAACATAGAATTCAATTCAACTATTGGCTAAGATTTTCATCCTTTTAAAAATTGAGAATGTTCTCTGCCTGTCAGCTATATTATTGGTGATAGTTCCTTCCAAAAATTACCTTAAATAAGTGTGCTATTGCATTCTATATATTATTATATATACTAGTTGTATGCATGGCCTGTAACAGCGTTTAAAGTAGGAAGTTAAAATTTTTGTAAGCCTCTTCACATGAAATGACAAGCCAAATAATTGTACTTATGCATTTTATATATTGTTATATATACTATTTGTGTGCATGGCCTATAACAGCGTTCAAAATTGGCAGTTAACAATTTTTTTAAGCCTTCTTCAAATGAAATGACAAGCCTGTTCCACATAGTTAAGTAGGTTAAATATGTCTGCTCTATAATGAGCATTTAAATCAGCAGGCAAGTGCTGATCCCTTATCGTACTTTTGAAACTCAGATTGAAATAAATAAGGTTGCTGTTCTAGTACTTACATCATCTTTGAGAAGGAAGTCATTTTTTTTCTGAATGGTAATTTTTTTGGTTAAGATTTTCAACCTTCTAAAAATATGTGGCTCCTTGAGAATGTTCTCTGCCTGTCAGCAATATTGGTGAAAGTTCTTTTCAAAAATTACGTTAAATAATTGTGCTATTGTGTTTTATATATTTTTATATATACTATTTGTATGCATGGCCCATAACAGCGTTTAAAATAGGAACTTTACAAAATTTTAAGCCTTCTTCACATGAAATGACAAGCCTGTTCCACATAGTTAATTAGTTAAATATGTTTTCTCTATAATGAGCATTTAAATCAACAGGCTAGTGCCGATACCTTATTGTACTTTTGAAACTCAGATTGAAATAAATGATGTTGATGTTCTAGTACTTACATCATCTTTGATGTTCTGAATGGTATTTTTTTGTTGCTGTGGCAGGCTGGAACTGTTGGCGCAGGCACAGATGCGCTTAGCCAAGTCAGATGAGCTTCGACAAGCTGCTAAAACTGAAGTGCAACTGCGTGCTGAAAGGGAGCGTGAGGAGCTGGAATCAAAAGTTGAGTCTCGCGTGCAGCAGGCAGAGACAAATAGGATGGCTCTTCTTGAAGCAGATAAACAACGGAGGGCTGTTGCGCAGGAAAGGATGGCAAATTCCTTTCTGCAGCGGATGTTGCAGGAAGACAAGGATAAAGAGCGCATGGAAACACTTCATGCAACCATCTGTCAGAGAGTTGCAGCTGCAGAGGAGAAACGTTTGGGTCTTTTAGAGGCTGAAAAGACTCGTGCACGTTTATTAGTCATGCAAGCAAGAAAGGTTGCCAATTCTGTCTTTCTTCAAAGAGAGATGGAAATGAGGAAACGAAAGGAGAAGCTGGAAAATCGATTGCAAAGGGTATGCATGTTGAGCATTGGGTTTGCCAATGTTTTTTTCTTATTTTTAACATTCTGGGAGCTCATCGTTTTTATGTAATCACTCAGGCGAAGCGTAAGAGAGCAGAATTTCTAAGGCAGAGAGGAAGATTTGGAGCCTCCACTCATATGAATCACCACAAAATGTACAGGCATGGAGAATGCTTGTCAAGAAAGCTAGCAAGGTTGGTGTCCAACTTTTGAGGGAATTGAGAGCTTCCCTCTAGGAAGCCTGATCGTCCATTTTTATCAATTTCTTAAATGAAGTTTTTGTGTTTTGGTTCACAGGGCCTGGAGGCAGTTCCAGAGGTCAAGACGCACAACCTATACTTTAACACAGGAGTATTCTGCATGTGAAATAAATAATTCTACTGTTAATTCACTTCCTTTTGAGCAGCTCGCATCCCGGATACAGTCATCTTCCACATTGCAGTCAGTGACAGCACTTTTAGCTCGTATTGAGAGATGGTTCATGGTGTCTCATCATAGTCAGTCTAACATTGCAAACATAGACCATTTACTAAAACGGATTTCACTAGGAAGTAAGAGAACATCCTTGAATGGTAATAGGGCTACAAAAAGAATGCTCCTCAAGGGTCTGTTAAAGCAACAAGTAGAGGTCAAAATGAAAAAGCTGAAGAAAAGGAACGATTAAGGTATCCTGCACGCATCTTTCTTTGTGCATATATGATTTTGGGACATCCCGAAGCTGTCTTTAGTGGCAGAGGAGAGCAGGAAATTGCACTTGCAGAAGCAGCTGCTAGGCTTGTTCCAGAATTTGAATCCTTGATCCATATTATTCTGGACGGGCCTTCATGTAGTCCTCCTTCAAGACCAACTGCAAACACACATTCAAGAACTCAGACATTAAGTTCACAACGGCCATTCGCAACTCAGCTAGCCGCATTTGATGCTGCATGGTGCTCTTACTTATATCAATTTGTGGCCTGGAAAGTTAAGGATGCACAATCTCTGGAAGAGGATCTAATTAGAGTGACTTGCCAGCTTGAACTTTCAATGCTGCAGAAGTGCAAGATAACATCAGAAGGTGACGAGTGTAATGTCAGCCATGACATAAAGGCCATCCGCAGACAGGTCTAGATTACTTTTTCTCTTACATGTGTAGAATACATTTATATGGAAGCGTGTGCATATTAATTCTTTTTCATCTCTCAAGGCCAGTAAATAAGTATGTGCTAGTAAAGAAAACTTAAAAGTGTTGGTGATGAAAAATACTAGTACTAGTATTACAATAAAAGTACATGTGTTAAGACCAGGATGTCATGATGATGACGATGAATGCTTTTGACGTACATTAAAACAAATTGGTCTTGATGATCTAATAAAGAATGTAGGCAATGCATATTGAATCCTTTCTGCAATGTGTGTGTTCTTTAGCTGTTTATTGTTGTCAACAACCATTGAAATCATTAGGAGGTGCCTTCAGAATACACGGAATTGTGCCTATTGAAGCAACTTTGCAATTTCTGGACTCTTCCCTACTGAAGTGCCTTCATAATCCATAGGCTCTTCCCAAACGGAATGCCTACGAAAAATATAACAATTTAGAAACATTTCAAGATAATAACTAATTAAACAGTCGAGAAATGAGACCAAACTGTGGGAGACAAATTTTCAACACCTGAGCTTGTGGAAAATATAAAATTTGGACTGCCAAAACCTTGTTTACTTGTGAAGATGGTTGGTTTGATGGCCATTGAGATTCAAGATAAAATCACAGATTCTTTTTTCCTAAGGTGTTTTCAGGAGTGTCCGTGTGAGTCGATTCTAAGTTCTGCAATCATCACTTTCTTCTTGAAGCTGGCAACTTAACTTGACAAATGTTCAAGCTTGGGATTGATATCTTTATAATAAGATTGCTCTCATTTATTTTGATATTTCATCCTTTCCTATAGGTTTCAAACACTTCCTTTTAAAATTTAATTTGTATTTGATGTCTTTCCTCATCTTCAACTTTTACGGTATTGGTTATAATGGATACAGGTGATATCCCTTTGATAGTGCATGCACAGAAAGACGAGGGAATTTGGAATTGCTTTGTTCTAGCCCTAGCCTATAATTGACGATCAACATGCCTATGTGCTTGTAAGAAACCACCAGCCACTGACATCAATTCACCTTAGTAATTTATAAAATGTGATGTGGTCATTTGCCATAGATGTGGATATCGGCTGACAAATGCTTCTTGAGATAATCTTTTCTGCATTCCAAAGATAGTTATGCTGACAGGTGTTCTACAGTGGCAGCCAGGGGGTGGTGGTGGGCTGTAATGTCTGTGAGTGTGCTCACTTTTAATTTCAACGTTAAATTTGATGCCATCACTAAGAAGTTTTTCCTTTTTTCTTGGAGAATTCAATTGAAAAATCGTAATATCTTGGCCATATGGTGGAGTTTGGAGCCCATTTTTGTGCCAAATTAAATTTTGTCAAGCCCAATACATTAGTGTAGTTAGATTGATGCCATTTGTTACCATTCAATGGGAAATTTGTGAAGAAGATAATGAAGTTATTAATAATTGTGGTATGCTAAAAATCCAAGATAAGGACCTTGAGATTGACATCTCTCTTTCACATATATCATATTTGTACTAAATATATCTGTATTAGTTATTTGTACCTATTACTAGTTAATTGCACCCATAACTAGTTAACTGTACAATTTAAGATATCTTTAACAACATAGAGCACTAATTGAGATATCTCTTATCTGTTCATTTTCAGATCAAATTCTTACTATGCATTAAATTTTACAGGTTCTTGAAGATCAACAACTTCTGCGAGACAGGATTCTTCGTCTGACTGGGAGTTCTGGAATGGCAAGAATGGGTGCGGCACTATTGGATGTACGAGCTAAATTTATGGAAGCAAAGGAGAATGGGTCTCCCCTACTATATCCTTTTTCCCCTGCATCATTTACACCATCATTGACTTCCCGGATGCTCAAAAGGGGGTTAATGGAAAACCGAATGTTGCTCGGACACTATTTAAGAGCAGCCCTGAATCAGAAGAGTCTTCCAACACTCGGCCTAAATCCAGCACTAGATTGGGAGATGCACTTGAGCAGAAATTGTCCAATGATAACGAGATTTTGGTTAATGATATTCTTCATGACAGAGATAGAACATTTGCTGATACTCTTTGTGGAGTTAAGAAGTCTTCTGATGAAATCCAGGTGAGAATATTGAAAATCTGTGGAGACATAATACTCTGTCTTGTTTTGTATAGGTGAAACATATAATCAAGTCCATGTACGTATTGGCTCTCCAGGTGCAGATTAAATCAACAATGGAGAATGCTTTTTGGGATTGTGTTGAAGAGTCTCTTACCAGGAACCCCCCTGATTATGCTTGGGTTTCTAAACTAGTGAAAGAAGTGAGGGATGGGCTTCTTTCCTTAGTTCCTGAAAGCTGGAAACAAGAAATTCTTGAAAGCATTGATGTTGATCTCTTTTCTCAGGTACTATTTCTTTAGAAGCAATTATCATCTTCTGCTGTTCAGCTACTGGTAATGGTTATCTGTGAAATATATTGATGTTGACTCTAGAATTATTGTCTTGATCTTCATTCAGATATTGGAGTCCGGAAGCCAAGACATTGAGTATCTCAGCAAGCTTTTGGAATATTCATTGGGTGTTGTGTTGAAACTAGCTATTCCAGCAAATGACAATGAATCCAAAACAATATCCGAACAATTATTTCATGAACTATCTGAGATGGTAGTTGGCATGGATGATAAAACAAACTGCTCCTTTGCACGCACATTGGTGAAGGGTCTTCGCTTTATTCTAGAACAAATTCAGGTAGTTCTTGTCCTCGTATGCCTAACCTCTGTAATGATGTAGGGAAGTGTGCATATTATTTATTTCTTACAAATCCACAATGCGGGGATACTATTAGTGAAGAGAATTTCCTTTTGTAATACTTTTAATTATATTACATTTTTAATTTGATGCTATGAATTTCTGTCAATCCTACAATTAGGAAGTGCTATTACATGGACCTTTGACAATGATGGTCAATGACTAAAACGAACTAATGCAAATCCTTAGCATTGTTGGTCTTCTTTGAGCCTCGTTTGTGTGTACAGTACATTGACCACAGTGGGTAATGAGAAATAACAATGTAATGCAAAACCTTGACATTGTTGTTTTCTTCTTTGGGCCTAGTTTGTGTGAATAGTTACAGAAAAAATACAGACAGTAACACAGGCATGCAAATAAAAATATTCCTATACTTGTTTGCACACACAGTGTATGAACACACTCATTAATCGACAGAGGGAGATGTATGTGCATTGTATTATTTACTGGACATGTGAAGCATTGTATCTGTAATGCCCTGTCAGATGTTCCCCTGTTCCTGGCATGACGACCTTGTTTCTAAGCCTGGGAGACTGGTGTGCGTGTGCTCTCGTTGACCGTTGTTGACCTTGTCCAGGTCGCAGTGAAGATTTTTCACCTTCCCTCTCCTTCTTGCCTTTCGAGTCATTGTCGACACCCCAACTATGGACCTCGTAGCGTCATGGATGACTATCCGGTTAAAGGAAAAATTGGTTCTCGGCTCTTCGAGTTTGTCGGGTCGTCGACATTAATAGGATTAATAATTATTATCATTGTTTAGCCGTAAAATCATAAAAATAATGTTATAATAATATTATAATTTATAATGTCGAGGTGCGATTATTATTATTATTATTATTAATAAAATTGTGTTGTTATTATGAATAGGGCGATCATCATTAATTGTGCTCATCAATATTTTACCTCGTTCAGGGTTTGTATTCCTATTTAGTTAAAACAAACAAACAAAAAAATATAGATAAATAAATTTAAAAGAAATTAAAAATAAAATCAAAAAAGCCGTGATATTCTTCTTAGGGCGGATTAGGGCAAAATTGGGTTTTCTTCCATCGTTTTGGTTGTGTAGAGAGAGAGAGTGCAGCTGCCGCCGCCATGGGGGAAACTCCAGTCTGTTCTGCGCAAATGCCTGAAAGAAAGGTGGTTTGCAGTTCTTTTTACTCAAATCAATGCTCTTTGGGCGTTTTCTTGTTTTCTTTCAAGGAGATGCCTTGCCAAATGTCATCCCATGGATTTGCCATGTTTTCCTTTTGCGGCCTGTGCCAGCATCCTCTCAGTCTGCGTCAAAAACGAGTTCTGGGACCCGTGTGGACAGCTGCCAAGAACATGAACTGGAGAGGCGTTTTTGTCAGATGTTGTAGTTGCTACTGCCCTGGTAGACATGTTTGCGCAAAACAGACGTGTAGGAGGCTGTAAACTGTTTGATAGAATGCCCCAAATAGATGCGGGCTCATGGAATGCCACGAGGGCAGGATATGCACAAATGCGTTTGTTGAAAGGCCTTTGAAACTTCCAAGCAAATGTATTTAGTGCCCAGTTTGGCACGTATGCAAAATGTGAAGGCATACACAACTCAGGCGAACTGTTTGACAAAATACCTGAAAGATATGTGGCCTCCTGGGCGGCAATGATAGCAGGTATGCAAAAAATGGGTCTGTTAAAAAGATGTTGAACTGTTTGTTTTAATGCCTCAAAGAAATGTTGTCTCATGGAATGCCATGATGGCAGCATATGCACAAAATGGATGTGTAGCAAAGGGACTGTGATTTGTTTGGCAGAATGCCTCAAAAGATGTGGTCTTCTGGAACATACCCTGACCATGTAAGCTTCATTTTTGTTTACTTAGCATTTAGCCAGGCAGGTTCAGTGCATGAGGGTTGTAAATACTTCGATGGCATGAGTGCCTCTTGTAGAATCATGCCTAGAATTAATCTTAATGTTTGCTGTTTTTTTGATGAGCACATGAGAATGTGCAAAAATGTGGAGGCATGCTTAAGGCATGTGAAGTGTACGACTAAATGTCTTCGAAAATCATGGTCTAAGGGTTGCAAGTTTTGAGGCCATGCACAAAAGGAGGAAGATCTCATCCTATCCAAACTACAACAATAAGAAACCATTTGATCATGCTCAGCAAGTGGTGGCTTGGATCCAGAAGGTAGGAGAAATGTGATCAGAATAGCGGAATGGTTTTCAAGTATGTAGTTACTGATTTTATTGATAGACATGTGTGTTAAATGGTGGAGCTGAGGACGCTCGTGGTCTGGTTGACGAAGTGCCAAGCAAGAGACTGAACCCAAGCCTGCGGCTTCGACCGACTTCATTCTCCAGGCATGGTTCTTCTTTCCTTACCTCTCATAATTCTCGTGTTTTAGTTCTCTTTTGCAACTAAATAGAATATTAAGTTATTAGATTTTTAATACAGTTAAATGTCTCTTCAACTCATTGCAAAACAATAAAGTGTCGTGTCGCAACTCTCGAAGCCATTATAACTCGCCTACTTTAAACCATGAACTATCACCCTCGCTTCGAGATGATCTAGAAAACTCTTACCCTTTTGATCGCTCCAATATCGTTTTATCGACTGACAAATTTGACTCTCCATTGATTAAGTTGACCTTCTTCCTGCTTAAAATAGTTAAATTTTGCATTTTTCGGAGACTCACTAAGTACCCTTTCGCAACTCTGGAAACGAGATGTGAAGTTTCATTCGCGTACCTTGGTATACGAGGAGTTGCCTTGATTTTTGGTTTGACCGAAATGATCATATGACATCCTTTTGACGCTCTTATAGGAGCCCTGTTACACCGGTTTACAACAGTAGAGAGTTGTTAAAACTAGAAAGTTGGCTTTCGTTTGGGACCACCAATTGAAACCCGGAAAGAGAAATCACGTTCCGTCTTCGCAAACCTCTAGCGTTTATACTAGACAAATGCATGGAACATTCAGCATAGGAAAGAGCACCTTTCGGGATAGTTTGGCGAAGCCATTTTTGTAAAGGCCTCAGTCGCGGTTTGTGAGTCAAATGGTCCAATTTCGTCTTGTCGCTCCAAAAACTTGTCATTTGTTTGAACATGGTTTTCTAGTTCTCAGTCCGTTGACTCGATGAATTCTCTTTATATAGGGGAACTAGTAGGAGATGTCTCGTTGTGTGCTTCTCCATCAAACGTCAGTTATGGATGCGGTTTTCTAGGCACTCGAGCTAACTTTTGTCATTTTACAACTGGGTGAACTACGACCAGTGGCCCCGGAAAACTAGCCGCCAAACGCAAACCGTGCGCTCTTTTTCAATTCCGTCAGTTGTAATGAACTCTTGGTATATCTGGGGACACGTAGAAAGTTAATCGTGTGCGTGCTCATCGGAAGATAACTTTTGGAAGCAGTTTCTTAGCCTCCGAGCCGTTTTGTACGTTTTGTAGCTAGTGAGAAAATGTAAAAGTAGAAAGTTGCGGACCCTCGTAGGGTTACCAAATCACCCTGGAAACTTTTAACACACGTAAATAACTGTTTAAAAACACTATAATGAAACTTGTGTGTATTAGAACTTTTGACAAAACGATGTTTTCTCTCTCTCTTCTCTCTCTCTCTCTCTCTCATGGGTTTATAAAATGAAGAAAAATAAAATGCAATGAATACATGTTTCTAGACTTTTTTATTTCGATTGCAAATTGTAATTATTGTCAGATGTAAATGGGAAACTGAAAAATGATAATTATGATTGATTAGGGTGGATGCCATGCCAGCGATTTATCGCTGATATCTTGCTCACGTGGGTTTTGCAGGATGGAAGAATAACGACAAAAACGTTGTGTAATTTAATTATTATTATTGTAATTTTTATAGGTCATTGTAAAATGAATAACTGTCTAATGTAGTCTCTTGTTACAGAAAAGTTATATTTGAAATTTGTTAATATGCATGAGATGCTAGTTTTAGGGATAACTTAGGAAATGTGCCTCTAATCACCAGTTCAATTTGATTTTTAGTTGTGTATGGAAAAAGAAAAAAGGTTTGATTTATATATAGTAAATTGAAATTGAAGTTAATATATTGTAGTATTTTCTTAGTATTCAATAAACGATTAAATTAATTTACTGGGTTATCTTCTTACCTTGCAAACATAATAAAGAGTTATAATGGGAACACTCAACCTTAATAAAATATTCGTGCATAGCTTTCCTGCATGTGTGATTCCTTTTTACCATATAAGAAATTTTAAACCGTAGGACGACCTTAAACTTTGCACTCGATGAGACCTCCTAGGTTAGGTAAATAAAACCCTAGTTGGAGTTTACCGTCATAGTCTTTATGTCTAGCGACATTGTCGTGAACCCATATTTAGGAATGTCATGGTCCAACCTACCCAGAGTATGTGGTTTCCTTCTAGATTTGGTAATCGCGAGAAGAATGTCCTCTCTTCAGGTCCGACACCAGTGAGTGTTGAAGACCGCCTTAGAAGTCACCTTATGAGTCATTGTTCGAAGGAACGATTCAGCGGTGCTACCTTGGTTTCTATCAAAATAACATCTTGGTATTTTCTTGAACGTGGTTCATGTATAGTTACAATTCTTCCGGTCATGTACCCCTTCAAGATGTTAGTCAAATACTTATGTAACTCCTGATTTCAAAACAATGCTAAGAATGAGATCTTGGTGCGATGTAAAAGCATATTATATAAATGCTGCACACGAGATTGGAGATTAGGATTAAGGTCAATCTTGGAGTCCTTATAACTTAATTAAACTTTATCATGCGTTGCAAAGAATATAAGTTACCTTGGTGCGACCAAACTTTGAGAAAACAAAAGATATATATATATATATATATATATATATATATATATATATATATATATCTTATAGGAATTCAATAAGTTTTCAAATTATAATAACAATGGTAGGGAAATAAATATAGTGTGAATCGAGAAATATTTTTGGTGAAAAGCTGCCTGTATCTAAATCTCCGTCAAATCCTTTTATTGCGTTTTGGACATCAAGTCACTTTCGCTTGAGTTGTAAGGGTAAAACTGTAGACATCAAATAAACGTTGGAGAAGAATATTTTTACATAATAATAAGATAATTAAGTACTTTGTATGCAATTTGATTTATGCCAAATATGTATGTCAGTTATGGAAATTTATATAAAGTATAAGAAGCCAACTTGAGAAGGTCGAATTGTATTTTCAACCGCGGAACAAACTTAAGAAAATGTAGGTGGACAAACGAGAAAATTTATCCTTGCTCATAATGTCCTTGGAATGTTAACTTTAACCAAAAATACATTTAAGGAAATGATGTGTTGTGGGTTTGCCGTTCCTGAAGCCATGTTCTTGTGGTTGGGTCTTTACTAGTAACCTTCCATTGGGAAAAGTGTAGCGTCAACATGCCTATGTCGTTTTCGTGTCTATGTGAGTCGATGATTTTTGTGATTGTCGTATGCGAGTCGAGTTCTGTACTTGAAGCCCATGTTGTGTTGTGTGTAGTGAGCAATGTAAGTAAAAAAATAAAAAAAATAAAATTATCCTGGTATTTTACTGTTGTATTTGGGTGTGTAAAATGAGGGGCACTACAGTATCATTTACTGGACATGTGAAGTACTTGTTGTTTGTCTGTGTACAGCGCAGTGTGTACCCGTGGGATTATTTTTTAACTATAGATTTTGAGATGGCATCTTTACTTTCATGATTTTCTTAACTGTGTTATTTGCATGTTACCTAGGTGCTAAAGAAAGTCATAAGTGCTGCACGAATTAGATCTTTGGAGCCCTTGGTCCAGGGTTTGGCAGGTGTGAGATACTTGCAAGAAGCATTCACCACTCGCTATGGCCCTTGCTTGGGAGCAACAAGGATGCTACCTCAAACTGTTCAATGGCTTACATCTGTGCAGCAAACTGTGCAGCAGCAAAGAATTGATTATGTAGCCGCATTAACAGCTTTTAGAAATAGCCAACCCAGTTTGCAAAGTACAGATGCTTCGGGCTTGCCTTTAGTGACATCTCTTCGAACAGGCGGTCGAATAAACTTTGGCAAAGAGTTGACATCTAGTGCTAGCTTTGCATTGCCTGTACATACAGGTTTTTTTCTGAACCACTTTTTGACTGACATTTCCTCATTTAGCATAGAGATAACTGTAAATGACATGTTTAGTTTGTATGAATTCTGTTCATTTTAGTTTCTGCGAATTTTGTTCAATTTTATTTATTTTTATTTTAGGTTCTTCAGATGGGATGGTACAAGAGATCCAATGGAACTCAGAAGAAACATTAGTAAGGCTAGGGTTATTGCAATTGGCAAGCAAACCTAATGCCTTAGATGACGAGACAATGCCTGAAACACTAAAATTGAATATTGGAAGGTTGCACAAAGCGCAAAATGATTTTCAGCATATAATTGTTATTGCAACCAGGTTAGTGAATTGTTGAAGTCTTTTGTGATGGTTTTGTTCTGCAAATTCAATTGCCAGGAAATGTTTCTCATTTACTATGCTTTAAATATGCAGCATGTTGTTAGTGAGACAGACTCTTGTTGGAGAGGGAGTACCAGCTACAGAGCTTGATAGTGCTCTTCACTATGCAAATAAACAATTGAATAACATTCTTGGTAGTCCTGAAGTTACTGTTCATCACATTGGGCGGTTGTTATCTCAGCTTTGTATGCCTTCTGGGGAAAAGGATGAATCTAACCAAGAACTGATGACAAGGATTTTGAGCAGGAGTCTAAGTGTGGATGATGTTGTTTTTGTAAAGGTTTCATCTGCAATACTTTCAGGTCTTCGAGCAATGCTTCTTAGTGGGAAGGGTTTTGAAGGGCGTTTGCTTGCAGAGCTGGCTCTTAAGCGAGTTGGTGCATCTGCTCTTACTGACCGGCTCTCAGGGGTAGCTGACACCCTTGATGTCATGTCTGCTGTAACCTGTCAGGTCCATGGTCCATGGTATTCGTGTATAGCTGGGGAGATGTGAAGAAGATTGATAATCTATTTTTCTCTGTACAGATCATAAAATTTCATAATTCTGTTTAATGATTTTGTAAGTAAATATGTGATCACAGATGGATTTATTAGGATGTGAAACTGGCATACGAAGGACAAGTATCCTTAAATGTATAAACTTACCCACTGATGGAATGTTGTTTGGGCATGGCTCTTGTACATTCAAGTTTATAATTGTCTATTGCCCAGACAATGTATATTGAATTCGGCAGATGTTGTTTTGCTCAGACTATTTATATTCAATACTGCATATGTTGTATTGGAGATGTGTCTATAATCTAGTCTTTTCATGTTGCAAAGATGTTACTATTTTGGCATGAATTTAAATTTTCTGTAAACAATTATTTTTGCCATTTTGATTCAATTTCTCACCTCAAATGAGAAGTGTATTGATGTTTGTCCTTTCATTTTCTTACTCCTGATCAGCTTCAACTTGCAGCAATTGAATAATGCAGGGAGCATATATTTTAATATAAGTCTGCATAAATCTAGGAGCTTGTATTGTGTTGTTTGTTCTTACTGCGGGAAGAAACTTATGTTCTTGCACCTAGTGTTGCTGCTTGGTGTGGAAATGATAAATTACATCAAAGCCAAGTGATGCTTGTGTCAAATATGGATGTGTGGAGTTTGTTTACATATTGATGATTATAATAGGGGATGTGAATGGTTATGATGAGATGATATATAGCTTGTTTTGCCGGTCAAGTCTCAATTGCAAATGTTTGTCTTGAACTTGACCTTTCGCACTAAACAATCACGTGTCCAGGATTATGGGTTTAGTTCCATATTTTGGCCTGACTTCTCTTGATGTTTACTGTTTACGTGGGCTTCCTTTAGTGGCATGTGTTACGCAGGCAAGTTTATATGCTGCTTGGATCATATGGTGGGTTCTTTTCATGCACCCACAAATGTGTTTGCATGATCAATTGATTCAGGGTGTAATTGAGATACAATGGGGTGATATAGCTAATTTTCAGATGTGTTTTGTACGTTAATAATTTTTTAAAATTTGCTTTTGTTGTCGACTATTATTGACAGATTGTCGAAGTGAAGCTCTAGGAATTCTATTCCCTTTCCACTATCCTTTGTTGGTCTTCAAGTCTTCAATTTCAACAATGTCCCAAGAAGGAGATATTACATAAACCCATTCTCTCTTCTCATGGGTTTGAGGATTGAGTTTGAAGATGGGTCCTAAGATGTTTGTTGTCTATTTTGTAACCCCTTGGCATGCCTTGGGCTATAAGGAGGGTTCTCTAAGTTAGTTAAATGTGCACATAGGTTAATTGTTTTTATTATTTAATTAAAAATAATAAAGTGCACATAGTCTTAGTTTATTAAATATTATATTATAATGAGAGTTTATGTTTTCCCTCAAAAAGGAAAAAGGTCGGTCATTGGATGTTGCACACCTTAATTCTATAAAAGGTCGCATTTTTTTTAGTGGGATATGTTGATTGAACTTTTGAATTTACTCCATGCTTGGAGAAATGAGATGTATGCCCATGGGATGTATACGATAGCTCTTGCATTGTGCTCTCTCATTGTAAGCTTCATTTGGATCCATTGTTGAAGATATTGAAGACTCCATTGTTCTCTTCATTGTGTTCTTTTGTGTTGAGTGTGTTTATGCATGGTTTCTCCATTCTAGCATTGGCGACTTGCTCTAGGGTGTTGGCACAATTATTTGAAGGATAAATCTGCATGTTGGTGAAGGGTTTGGGGTACTTTTGTGTCTATTGTCACTGCTGCAATTTATTAGGGCCAAAGCGACTTGGATTGGGGTTTATTCTATCATGTTTTGAGATCATTTGTGCTAGATCTATAATTTGTTGTGTTTAATTAATTATTTCAGAGCAAGGGCTGATGTTTTGAAGTGTTTTGGAAGGGTAGAAAGAGTTGGAATTTATTTATATAATTTATTCTAACCCTAACGACTTGGTTTCAGATTTTAGGGGTTGTTTTGAGGGGGTTTTAATGTTCAGAAAATTCAGATCTATAGTGCATTAGAAAACTCTTAATTTCTAGTTTATTATGCACTTTATTTCATGCAAAAATATGGAGTATTGAATGAGTTATGAATTTTAGAAGATTTCAATTGTTTGCAAGCTATGTGGTTATTAATTAATATTTATTTCAGATCTGCACTTTTGGGGTCAGTTTAATATTGGATTTGGTTGTAGAAATTAGGAGGAATAATGAGTAGATGATCGAGATGATCATAAGATACTAGTTATATTGAAAATGATCTCGTAAAAAGTCCCCCACTAAAATAGTTTTAGGTAATTTATTTATATAGTGATCAATCCTTGAATTGGAACCTTTTGGTGTGTAATTGATTTAATTTTAAAATTAAAAAAGTAAAAGGCCAATTTAAAAAGATTTGCCTTTCACAAATTTGAGTAAACATGGAAGATAAGAACATTGGACTATGGTGGAATTGTTGACAGATTTTGCCTTAGATGGGTAAATATGTCGAAAACACAATGATGAGCCTTGTTGTTAACTCAACATTTTATTTAGTTGATGTCATTATAACTAGGGAAGTGTCCAAAGGCAATATGCAATAAAATCCTTTGTGAAATTAACAATTGTTTGATAGTATTCCTTTGTTTGGGGGGTCTCCTAATTCTAAGTATCAAATATGAAATTTAAGCTAAACTGTAATAAATATTGCACCAACCATTTGAAATGAATTAAATTACTTAACTTACGTAATTAAACACTCACAATGCTTGACAGAATTGAAATGTCCGGAATTCAAAACTCACAGTATTCAAAAGAAAAACACGTTTAATGAAATAAGATTGAAGAGTTGAAAGTCAAAGAACAAAAAATTCGGAATGAAATTTCACATGACTTAAAACAATTAAAATTGCTAAAGGAAATGAGTGCAAAGAAATCACTACTTACTATATGAATTAAATTACTATAGATTAACTAGCATGAGAGAATGAGTGAATAGTGATAAAATTATACAGGAAGCAAAATGATAAATGCACAGATGAAAATGTAGAGATCAACACAAACTGACTGATATAGTAAATACCAAAAGTTCTAGGTCTCGGGGTGAGTGGGCCCTTGCTCTCCCATTGATCAGAGCGACAATTGTACTCTAATTCACCAAGGCAACACTTTTATTGATTTCAAAAGTTATGGATCATGTAGCAAAATTACAATAGTACTGTTTTTCTAACTCTTAACACAGTCAGTGAGGGCGCAACTTCCTCAACTAACGCCTGCAAAGCTACTAGAAAAATCCTTATTTAGATAGCCCGTATAGAGTTCCCAAATTACCTCCATATTTCAGGATGAAATAATGGAGAGGATTAAGGAAACCAATTGATTTTAAAAAAAATACAACAAAAGCGAATTACATGATCTATTCTAAAATTGGTGTTTCCTTATTCTAGTGTCTTTGTTATGTATTGGATATGTGTTCTAGGATGGAAAAATCCCACATTTTATGGTTTGTTGTCATTAGTGGCAAGATTTTGAAGTTGTCGCTTGGATCCTAAAGCCAAAGGTCGACTTGAAGCATTCCAAAGAGACTCGAAACATTCCAAAGAGACTTTGAAGCATTTTGAGGAAACTCCAAAGCGAGTTGAGGCACTTGAAGTGAGATGAGACACTCTGAAGCTTGACAATATTTAGACTTTCGAGCCCAAAACTCTGCATCCTAGACAAAATCATTCTTTCCTCAATCTATACACACAAAACTAGATATTTTTAATGATTTTTAGTTAGAATTCTATGTTGGAACAAGTTTACACACTAATCTAGCAAAATGCATACAATCTCTACTTTAAATTAAGAAAAAGTTATAAAATGTATTCAAATTCAAACAAGGGGAAATATAAATGATGTCATCATTCATCCAATTAATGGGCACATCATTCTTCCCCACACTTGTTTGCAATTTATCTTGCAAATCATTTTCTGAAGTCTAGATCAAAGATCTTGTCCTCCAAATATTTGCTTAAATAAAAATACTTTGATGAAGTTCCTACGCTTTTTTTTTCCTTGAGACACAATCCTCATTTTCTTCAACCTTTTTATCCATTTCTCAATTTCTTAAGTGTTTTTGTACCCGATTCCCTGTCATGAAGGCATGAGGCAAAGAATAAGTGGTGGCCGAACCTCATCCCAACCCACTTGTGTCCTTGAGTCCGACAAATGCCTCGAGATCATATTTGCAATTGCCATTTCTCTCCTCATTGACCATATAAGATTTGTGGGAGAGAGTACCTCTCTCCTTTTCAAAGGAATGTTTAGAGTATCCCATCTCTTTTCATAGGCTATCATTGCTTTTGCAAATTCTGTTTGTGGAGAAATTTTTGAACACTTGCAATGCTTTGTTTTAGTTGCTCAATATGATGTTCCTGAATTTTAGGCTGATAAGCCAGAGCCCTGAATGTTTTTAGTTGTCCAGTCAATTTGGGATATTGAGCTCTCATGCATAGACCTTTTGTTTTCACCTTCTTAAAGTACTCATTGGTCCTTTGATCCCATTCTATTTGATTTTGTATGGTAGAAGAGAAATCTCTCAATTGGGACTCTCCCACATAGAGATTAATCAGAAAGTCGACATGTGACCTAACAGAAGATTACATAGGTGGAATTCACACATGAGATTCTGATGGTCAAGGGAACTTTTGGTAAATGCCTCCAAGAAGTCGATTTCATTTTTTAACTCAAAGGGAAAATCACATGCTATTCTTGATAACTGCCATCTATAAAATTCTTCTTGCGGGAAGGTAGTGTATGTTGAGGAAGGTCTTCTCGCAAGCAAGCAATTTTTCTCCTATTCCACAAGCGATCAGTAAGACATCTTTGGATTTTTCCTTTTCTTTTTGTATTTCTTTTCTCTTTTCTTTCTTCTTCCAAATGATTTTTTAATTTTTCATTTTGAAAATTTATTTTCTCAAAATTATTATAGATCATATCCCAAACATTTTTAACTTTCTCAATACTTAAGGAAGTCTGAACTTCTTGATTAACTTTTATTTTAGTGCTAGAAAGAACTATTTTTTTCTTTGCATTGTAGCTTAAGTTCTTTTATTTGGACTTGTAAAGAAGAAATGAGGGTTTCTTTTGTTTGTCTGATTGCTTTCAAGAAATCTAATTCCACCTGTTGCGGTTTGATAATTTCTTCTTGTCAGAGAGGAGTGCTTGTTGGATTTTCTCTTCCTCTAGGTTTTGACTTCTTTGAAACATGGGACATAGGTTCTTCTTCTATCATAGGAGTTTTACCTTTTTATTTTTATTTATTGGAAGAAGAGGGTTGTGCCATTGATTCAGTGACTCTTTGTTCAACAAAATCTTGGATTTCTTCAAGTCTTGTTTGTTCTTGTTCTCTAGAATATTCTGTGGCCAAATTTATATTACCCAAAATCTCTACAACCTCCTCAAGGTCTTTATCTTCTTGAAGAATTAATATCCTCTTCCTTCTTGGAGGAACAACAAAAGATTCTTCTCCCAACCTTCTTAGTCTTCTTGTTCTCTTGGAAATTGGCCCAAATGACTGGTGGCAAGCCTCGACTATGTTGAGCTATGCACCTCAGATTTTTCTTCATGTTAGTGTAGACACCTAAAATTTGCTTACGCAATTTAATGCTAAAGTGGTACCAATTATCCTTTATCTCACCATTTCCGTTATAATTAGTGATGTCTACTAATTAATGAATGTTTCTCTCCATTTTGGTCAATTAATGACACTTCGTTATTTAACTAGCCTCTATCGCATTTCGGATGTCAATTAATGATACTTCGTTAATTATAATCCTCTTCCGAGCAAACACTTAGCTATTATTAGCTAATTAAGCCTTTTAACATGCATTTAATCAATAAACCCTCTTATTGGCTAAATCCTACTTTCAAATGCTTCCAATCTTATCAAATTCCTCCTCAATCACCTCCAAATAGCCTAAAAAGCTTATTCTAGCCTATTAATTAATCCTAATTGATTAATTAAAGCACCCTCAACTCCCATGAGTTGCTAACTCACTAGTTAAATCATCTAATCATGGTTAATTAGCCTAGAGTTACTTTATCATTTGTCCCACATTCATTGTGATTCAAGCTTTCCCCAAATAGAAAGCTATAAAAAGGACCAAGCTCCTACCTTCACACCTTACACCATACTTTGAATAGTATCTCATATAAAACATATGACAAGAGCTTTCTCCATTAATTTGGCATAACTAATTTGCATCAATTCTACCATTGTTGAGTAGTAGAAGAAGATCCAAGCTTGGCCTTGTAGCCATTATTTGGTGAGATCTTCTCCCTCTCTTTGGAGAACAACAACATCTAATTTGATTTCTCATAGATCTAATTAGGTCCATTTTAATTAGCAATCATTAACTTAGTAAGAATGCTTATAGATTAGATGAGTAATTTCATGTAATTTTCATTATGCATTCTCATAAGCTATGATCATGATGGTTCTAGTATAAATTTGTAGCTTAGCTTTAGACTACTTGGTGTTAGTCTAGGTTAAATAGCTTTTCTTAAAGTTTATGTAGTTCACGGTTGGGTTAGGCGTGGAGTTGTTTAAACTGATTTGGGTGCAACAAGGAAGAGAGATAATATTTCTTTTCTCTCTGGAAGTTTATCCATCTTTTGCATTACATTGTTCCATAACTTTTTACGCTTCTTCTCTATGATGGAATGTTGGCATATAAACTGATTGAGGCCTTGGTGCCTAATTGTTCCTCTCTTCTCTTTATGTCTTCTAGTTGTATTTTGGATGTTGTCATACAAAAATTTAGGTAGGTTCATTCGATGCCTTGGCTTGCGTAAACCCTGTCTCAAATGAATAAAAATATGCATTGTGTCACAACATAGGATATTGTATTCACCATCACTGGTAAAATACTTAACTATCTAGAATGCAACTTTTACGTATGGTTCGGGAAGTGTGTCTCTCTTAATACCTTTTACAATTTTTAACATGTTTAGGGCCAATTTAGGTTCAAGGTTTCCTTCCCCATGGAAAATTTGACTTAGGTCCTTGTAAGTGGGCCTCACTGCAATTCTCTTTCCCTCACAAGGGATTCCAATTATTTGACTTATAATTTAATTGTTAATGGAAATATTACAGCCACTTACCTTTGAAGAGCTTACTTTGAAATTTGTAAGGAATTATTCGACTATTGCCTCTTTGTAACCTTGGATTTTTTTTTTATAAATTCCAACCATCCCGATTTTTCAAACAATGCTGCCACCTTTGAATCTTGCAATAAGAGAGAAACAAACTCTGGGTCTGAATACTTCTTTTGTCCCATCCTCATAGTCCAAAGCATGGGTTTCTGGGGACACTCTGAAGAAATGGTTTTGAGACCATTTTGAAGCAAAGGTGACCAAGAACAATATGAAACAATGATTTCTAGGAACAATATGGAGTGAAAGTTGCTAAGGATGGTCTAAAACAAGGGTTTCGAGTTGTCTTCATGCTAATTTTGGAATTGTATATTGAGTCGAGAGAGAGAGAGGAATTAATTCATAGCATGTAAGTCTTTATTAATTGTGAGGTTGACTTATGTTGCATGTGAGATTTTTCATTTCATCAACTCTTCCACACATGTGAAGACTCTTTTCCCATTGAATGTAATAATTTGAAGTGAGGGATGTTTAAAAATCTTTATGACCCTTGATTTTGAAAATATTCCCCACTTATTTGAATAATCATAACATCTACAACTTTTTAATAATTATAGACATAGAGAGTATATCACTTTACCTTTAATAGTGGCATAGCTGATTTTGTTCCCTCCATGTGTCCTATAAAAAATCATATTTAGTTAGTGTCTAACAATCAAGAAATCACACCTTATTGGTTTTGATTGCATGCTTTGGTGGGAAAGCCACCATTTTTGGTATTCATCTTCCCTTTTAAAAATTATTTATTATTTATTATATGTATTTTTATTTTTTTGAATAGAAGAACCACCATTTCTAGTTTTTAATTATTCTCTTTTTATTGGACTTATTTTTTTCAAATATTTGCCACGAGGGAAGAACTAGGTTCTTCCTCATAGTTGAATTATCCTCTTGATTGGAATTGCTATAAAAATTCTCGTTATCCAATGGTTTATGGTAGATATTCAATATATGTCTATTGACCAATAGTGTTTTGGTGTTCCCATCTATGGGAAGCAGTTGAGTTGATCCATTGTCAAATAATTTTTGAATCTCATATGGGCCTAGCCATCTAGTTCTAAATTTTACTAGAAAATCCTGGTATCTAGAATCAAACAATAAGGCCCAATATCCCTCTTGAAGCTTCCTTCTTTTGATGTAAATATCACACCATTTTCTTTTCGAAATTGCAACAACTCATTCATATGCTTCGCCTCCATTCTCATCTCATCCAATCCATTAAATTTAAGTATTATCTATTGTTGAACTTCATCTAACTCTATTCTAATATGAATGGTTGTTCTCAATGTCCGTAATTTAAACTCAAAGTGGGAAATATAATATTTTTTTCATACATATGTTCATATGGAGAAAACCCAGTGGTAGTTTTCCAAGTGATGTTGTATGCCCAAACTACCTCTGGTAATTTATTTACCCAGTCTTTCATGTTAGTAGCAATTGTTTTGGTTAAGATCTTTTCCAATTCTCTATTGATTACTTCCACCTGTCCATTATCTTGAGGGTGGTAAGGAGACGATTTTCTATGGTTGATTTAATAAATATCCATAAAATCTTTGATCATATTTGACATAAACTGGGTTCCTTGATCTGAAAAATATTTCTTGGTGCTCCAAATTTGTGCATGATCTGGTAATATAGGAAGTTTGCTATTGCTTTTCTTTAGCTTGGGGTAAAGCCCGCACTTCAACCCATTTGGTTACATAATCTATGAAAACTACAATACATTCTTTTCTTTGTGAAGATGAGTTTATGGGTCCAACGAAATATAAACCCCATTGATCAAAAGGTTCAAGAACCAATTGAGGTTGGAGAGACATTTCACTAGACAAAGTGGGGTTTCCCATCCTCTAACATGCATCGCAATGCCAAACATATTTCTTCACACTTTTGTGAAGAGAAGACCAATAATATCCAACCGCAAGAATTTTATGAACAATTCTTTTTGTTGAATAATGCCCCCTACAGTTCATCATGATAGGATCTAATGATATCATACACTTCATCTTCTCTAACACACCTGTGTAACACCAAGTCAAATCCACATTTAAATAAAATACCATCTACCCATTTAAAAGTGACACTCTCTTTGATTAATCATTTCCTTTGTTTACTAGTGAATTTTTTAGGAAATTTTCTTGTTGCCAAATAGTTTGCAATATCAGCAAACCATGGTGAATTTATAGATATGAAAAACAAGCTGTTCATCGGGAAATTTTCATCAATAGGGTCCTCCTCTCCGGGTGTCTCTAACCTTGATGATAAATCAACAACCAAGTTATATTTTCCTAGATTATCGATAATGGTAATATCAAATTCTTGTAAAAGGAGTAACCACCTAATGACCTTACCTCCTACTCATTGTTTTGTTCATTAAGTACCTGATAACTGCATGGTCAATATACACAAATGTCTTATACCCTGTAATATAATGATTTTTTTATTAATGGCATAAACAACAACTAAAAATTCTTTTTCAGTAGTAGTGTATTTATTTTATGTGGGAGTGATATTTTTCTAATATAATAAATAACATACATCTCACTATGTTCATCCTTTTTTCCCAATAATGCCCCTATAATAGTGTTAGAAGCATCAATATGAATGTGGAAGAGATCTTTCCAATTAGCCCTTTTAACACTAAGGCTGAAGTTAATTTTTCTTTGATTAGTTCAAAGGATTCTTGACATTTCTCATCCCAAATGAACTCACAATATTTCACTAGCAAAGAAAACATAAGAGCAAAAATTTTACTATAATCGTTGATGAAGGGTCTATAATACCTGCATGTCCAAGAAAGCTTCTAATATTTGTTTGATTTTTGGGTACAGGCAGATTAGAGATTACTTCAATTTTCTTTTGATCTACTTTTATACCTTGGGATGAAATATGATGCCCAAGGACTATCCCTTCATCCATCATCATAAAACACTTCTCATTACTCAAAGATAAGTTGTGTTGTTCAAAATTATTAATACTTTGTCTAAGTTAGCCAAAGCTTCTTCAAAAGAGTTCCCATACAACGTAAAACCATCCATTTATAATTCTACAAAGTCATTAATTAAATACGAAAATATGGGCAATATAAATCTTTAAAAAGTAGCTTTGCGCATTACATAAACCAAAGGTTAACACTCTATATGAAAATGTTCGCTAACGTCAAGTGAATGTCATTTTATCTTGATCTTCTGCAACCAATCTTACCTAATTATAACCATGAACCCATCCAGAAAAGAAAAGAATTTCTTTCCTGTTAGATTATCTAGGACTTGGTCAATAAATTGTAAGGGGAAATAGTTTCTTAATGTGGCTTTATTAAGTTCTCTATAGTCAACAAAAATTCTCCACTTTCCATTTTTCTTAGGTACTATTACAAGTGGTGAGACCCATTGACTATATGATATGGGGTAAATAAATCCAACTTGTAATAACTTTTCAATTTCAGTTTTAACCATGTCTCTTAGTGTTGGGTTTATCCTTCTTTGTGCTTGTCTAACTGGTCTAACATTGCTTGTGTAGATGTGATGAGTAGAGTTGTTAGGATGAATTCCTTTCATATCACTGTACTCCCAGGAAAAAACTTTAGTATGGTTTCTCAATATATTAAAAAGTTTGGCCTCCTCATCATTAGCTAGCCAACTATTAATATTAACTTCTTTTCCTAGATAAAGGGAAATTTGTTTTGTTCCTAGATAGACTGAATTGACAATTTTAACAATGAATTTAATGGACATTCATGAGGTAAAAACCTATGGAATGCGGTCATGTCCTCAAAAGTAGGATTTCCTTGTGGAATTAGAATTGTTAAAGGACAAATGAAACTTTTGTAGAAATATTTTGATCCAAATATTTCCATCTCGAACATATGATTGAAAAGGGAAAAGACCACACCTTTCATCGGATAATATGATCTCAACAGTTTCATTTAATGATCTAGAATTTGAGTAAGAGGGTTTTGTAGCAAAGCTAATATAATCTAAAGCAACACTGGGAGACTCGAAGCATTCTTGGGAGACTCAGAAGAAACTGGGGAGACTTCAAAGCATTGTTAGCCATCTCAATATTCGTTTCGATTCCTCCTCAATTTCTCGCAACGTGATTTTTAAGCTGCAATCATAGCCAAAGAAGAAAAAATATAATTAGTTAACTCGAATAATCAATCTAAATGTAATATTTAACATTTATAGATGGTTGTCTTTGGTGGAAATAAGGAAATTTGTTTTGCATACTGCTCTCTATTTGATATGGTCATGTCTTAAGATCGTAGTCTATTAAAGTTGCAACATTAGCTACCCATGTCCTTCCTAAAATGACGGGGTATCACCATATTTTGTTTTTAGGTTGAAGGATCATCAAATTTGCAAGGTATTCCCATGATTCCACCATTACCATAACATATTTTATCACCCACTTCGGTATAGCTATAAATTGATGCGCCATTTGTAAAATGGTAGCAGTGGGTTGAAGTCTAGTCAAAGGTAATTATTTTAAAGTATATATTGTCATGACATTAATATCTTCTCCTTGGTCAATTAATATGTTTATATATTTGTTTTCCCAATTGTTATGGTGATAACTAGACTTCGAGGGTCACCGTATTTAGGTAAAAATAACTTCCCTAAAAACATGTCAACAAGTTTTCCATCCACCGTTATGGTCTTAGGATATTGTTTTTTTCTCCTTGGGGTTTTGATACAAATATTTTTGATCAACCTATTTACTTTTGGAATGTATTTAATGGCTTGTAACAATGGTATCTCAATGTTCAATTTCTTTATTTCCATGAGAAAATCATATTCTTTGTTAATAATTTCCTTGATTCTCTTAGGAAAAGGAGCTGGTGGAGAGACTATGGGTTGCTTCGTGATGTTTATTTTTTTCTCCTCATAATATTTTTCTTTCCCCTTATCAAGTGTTGATTTCTCATTGGGTATTTCGTAATGTTAAGCGGTGGTTTATCCACAATATCTCATGACCTCATCTAGATATCCTTATAATCAATGACATTTACACCCATATATTCTTGTTCATCTCTAAAGATAGTATCTCTTTGCCTATTCTTTGGATTAACCATAGGTTGTGCAAGTATATAATGTTAGAATACTAGTTCTATTGATTGAGGTTGAACAACAAGGGGTGATATTAATGTTTTTTGTGAATCATACTATTTTGGGGTGTAAATATTCTTTGTTGTGGATAACCAGTGGGATGATTAGGATAGTGTGTCCATTATGGATTAGTCCATGGCTGATGATAAGGTTGGGACATCCATGGTTGAGGTGTCCAAAATTGAGATTGATTATGCATCCATGGCTGGGATTTCTATTCAGATGGAGCCCATGGAATTGGTGCTCTAGTTGGAGGATACATATTTGAAGCCCATGACATCATCCATGGATTAAGACTTTTCTTGACATGAATTGTGGTGGTGTTTGATAAGGTTGATTTCTTTTCTCTGTACAAAATTAAGGTCTTCTAAGGGTGTTTGTTTGAAATTTTTGAGGGTTTTTATAAACCAAAATCCTTAGTAGCTTGATCCTTATCACATATCCCAAAGATTTCAATTTTATCTAGGGGACAATCTCTGAGAGCATGTTTTTTCCTACATCTTGGACAATACATCGTTAGTGGTTCGGTTCTAGATTTAAATTTTACCTAGATTCCATCTAGAGTAGTGTTTAAGTGTACAAGAATATCTGTCTTGAATTTGGATATTTCTTCCATTAATTGTTTTACATTAGGATTGGTTTTTAGCTATTCTTTTCCTAGGGTCTCCCTAGTTCTAGAGTAACTTCTACAGACTTGTTCAATCTGATGGAAAGTTAGATGATTCACATCTCCTCCTCCCATCAGATTCAAAGATTCCCTTGACTCTTCATCTAATCCTTTTAAGAAAATGGTTTTAGTTAAATCTTCATTCAAATGATGACCACATTTTCTATGAAGAAAGAGGAATCTATCTAGGCAATCTTCCAGATTTTTTTCTTCGTTTTGCTTAACCTAAAAAAAATCTTCTTTCTTTTCTCTTCCCCTACAATAATTCTACTATTTATCCAAAATTTTTCCTTCCATTTCTATCTAAGAGTGGATGGATTTGGGTGGAAAACTCATCAACCATCTCATGGCTGAATCCTTATATGTAGAAGGAAAAAGTTTCAACTTTTGGTTATTAGTTTTGAAATCATATGCTTGAAAAATTAGTTTGAACTCAAAGAGGAATTGATCTGGATCTTCAAATGCTATGCCTCAAAATGTAGGTGACAAAAATGGGCATATGTTTTTCATGGGAGTATCGTCTTCCTCATCAATTACAATAGGATAAGTAAATGTCCTTTGAGGTACAATAACTTCTGCATTATGACGATTATGCCCAACTCTTGGTTGTTCTTTTTTCGTTCTTTCCCAATTTATTTTATCCAAGATTTTCCTCTCAGGTGAATAATATGGTGTGGGTGGAAGGCTACTAACTCGAGTTTGATAGCTCATATTAACTAGATATTTATATATTTCTTTTACCGGGTAGACTATTTTAGTATTTGTCAATTGAATGATTCTTATTGACACTATTATCCTTGGCAACATCTCCAAAAATGACGAACCTCATTATTAACTCAACATTTTATCAGCTTAGTTGATTTCATTACAACCAGTGGCAAAGTGTCCAAAGGTAATATGCAATAAGATCCTTTTTAAATTAAAAGCTGTTTTATAGTATTCTTTTGTTTGGGGTTCTCTAATTCTAAGTATCAAATATGAAATTTAAGCTAAAGCGTAATAAAGATTGCACAAACCATTCAAAATGAATTAAATTACTTAACTTATATAATTAAACACTCACAATGCTTGATAGGAATTGAAATTATTGGAATTAAAAACTCACAAAGTATTCAAGATAAAAACACGCTTCTTGAAATAAGATTGAATGTTTGAAAATCAAAGAACATAAAGCTTCTAGAATGAAATTTCACACAACTTAAAAAAATTAAAATTACTAAAGGAAATGAATTTAAAAATCATTAGTTAATATATGAATTAAATTACTATAGATTAAATAACATGAGAGAATGAGTAAATAGTGATAAAATTATATAGGAAGCAAATAGATAGATATGTAGATGAAAATGTAGAAATCAACACAAACTAGTTGATATAGAAAATACCAAAAGTTTCGGGTCTCGAGGTATGTTAGCTCTTGCTCTCCCATTGATTAGAAGGAAAGTTGTACTCTAATTTACCAAAGAAACAATTTTATTGATTTCAAAAGTTATGGATCATGTAGACAAATTTACAATAGTACTATTTTTATAATTCTTATCATAGTCGGTGAGGGCGGATTATATTATCCATATTCCTCAACCGATGCCTACAAAGCTACTAGAAAAACCCTTATTTAGATATTCGGTATAAATTTCCCAAATCACCTCCATATTTCTGGATGAAATAATGGAGAGGATTAAGAAACTGATTTATTTAAAGATTTAATTCCAACAAAAATGAATTACATGATCTATTCTAAAATTGGCATTTCTTTATTTTTGTGTGTCTTTATTCTGCATTGGATGCGTGTTCCGGATGGAAAAATCCCACATTTTATGGTTTGTTTTCATTAGCTAGAAAGATTTTGAAGTTGTCACTCGGATCTTGAAGCCAAAGGCTAGACTCAAGCATTCAAAAGAGACTCTAAATCATTACGAGGAAACTACGAAGCGAGATGGGACACATCAAAGCTTGACAATATTTAGGCTTTCAAGCCCAAAACTCTGCATCCTAGAAAAAAAGCGTTCTTTCCTCAACTTGTACAAACAAATATGGATGTTTTTTTAATAATTTTTTAGTTAGAACTCTATGGCGGAACAAATTTACACACTACTCCAGAAAAATGCATATAATTTCTAATTTAAATTAAGAAAAAGTTATAAAATGTATTCAAATTCAAACAAGGGGAAATATAAATAATGTCATCATTCATCCAATTAATGGGCTCATCACACAACAAAATGAGAAATAATGAAATCTATGTAGTCATTTATTTACCCTTAATACCCTTTTCTAACCCCAAGTGCACCGGTGATCACCTAGTGGGCATTGGGCACTCACTCGAGGCACACGTGGGTGCTTGAGCCCCTCATTTATGTGAGCTTTGTGAGAAGGTTTTGCCATTAATGGAGGATTATTTGTAGAAATAGAATCAAATTTACTTGAAAAGGTAGAAGATGCAACTAATGATCTACACATTAATGCATCACATAAGATAAATAACACTATAAGAAGCATAATAAACCAGATCCAAGCCATGATAGTGATATAAAACGAGGGTTTACACCCCTAATAAAGATATACATAACAAACATATATATATAAATATTGATTTCAAAGAGTTCAGTAGCCACCTTACGATCAAAAGGGTCATCTTAGACCATATATATTAAATGACAGAGACTTGTCTCTTGCAAACCTTCCTGATATGAGATCCTAACTATACCTTTTCCCATTTTATCCCTTGTTACAGATCCTAGTACCCATACATATGCTTATGACATCCCTTACAACCCTCTAACACTAAGTTCTATAAACCCTAACATTATTGCAACACTTCATTACTCTATGTATTTCTTCCTAAGTGTCATGTCTATCTCTTGTCTCTCCTCTTCATCTATATATCTCCCCATCTATGTGTCTCTGGCCAAGAATTTCTTTATATAAGATCAACACCCACCGCCATGCCTTCTCTCCTGAGTAGATCGCGTGCCAAGTGTCGATGTGGTCCTCTATTGGTGAATGCTTATCCATTTACAAACCCTCTACTCTTTGTAATGATGTCTTCTAGGAATATTCTCTACGGGGAATATCCTTTTCTTGACCTCCTAGGTTCTAGGCTGGCACCTTATCCACTCATCGTGCCTAGTTGGGTCCTCACATTTTTCCTCAAGTGACTCTAGAAAGCCAAAAATGGCTAAGTACTTTAAATCCATGTTCCGCCTCTCGCACGTGCCCTAGTTTCACTTAAACCCTTCTTAAACCCCTTTGTCCGGCGTGATTTCCCTTGAGTGTCCTTCTTCTCATTTTTCCTGCGCCCGTGTGCCTCTTGGTACTTAGCCAATATTTAGGGTCCAATAATCTAGAAGGTGGAAATTCCTAAAAAACATATTGAAAAGAAGAATGAAGATGAGGGAGTGTTTATGAATGGACATGGAAGAAACAAGGACCAAGAGAAGGTATACATTTATTTGTTTAAATTTTAAACCAAAACTAGGTAAAACCAAACACTAATTAAAAACATGTTCATTTGTTTTCCGTAAGACAACATCATCCATACAATCAACAAGTTTTGTTACACAATCTTATGTAAGTTAACACTTCCCTTTTTTACTACCTTTTTTACTAAGTGTTAACAAACTCAAATATCTAATTTGAGGTCAATCTATAGACATAAGGTTGGAGAAGTGGATTCTTTCCACCCTCCCAATTCTTAACCGATGAACCAGGATGATATAACCCCCATGGCTGCCCTCTAGACAACATTAATTAAACCCAAATATCTAATTGGAAAGTTACCATCAAAAAGAGGAGGAACAAATGCTCTCCTTTGGATTAGGGGTGGATATAAGAATAATTTTCCTAGGATAATGGGTTCAATGTCCAACAATATGATTGTCACAACCTCAAAATAAAGCATAAGTTAAAGATTTCACAAGATTTTCATAGGCAAGGGAAAATAAGGTGTCTTGGACTTAAGCTTGGTATAAGGAAGTTTCTTATTACAAAAGTAACAATTTAATTTTATAATAATATTAAAAAGTTACTTTTGAAAAGGGTATACATTATCTTATTTACGAATCAAACCAATTCTAGAACATCATGTATAGAAAATTTTAAAGGAAACTCACTAAATGAAAAACATGCTTTCAATGCTTCAATACAATTTAGGAAAGTCTTTTCAAGATTTAAAAGATATAATTTTTACATTGACTTGAAACTAGGCTATTCATCTATGCACACTTATACTTATCAAATTCTATTAAATAATAACTTTCATTGCTCCCTTTAGATATAAATATACAATTTACTAGTACACTTATAAATATAGACTATCATGGATTTCATTTATTTTTATTCTTCACCCTTAGCAACATGTAACCTACAATATTAAGGATCAACATATATATTGGCATGGACTTCACTCTAATAAGAAACAATTATATATAAACATTCTATTTTTGGAGGATAAAGGGAGAGATAAAGTAGTGAATCTTTACACAAGTTTTGTAATAGTTTAAATATTTATGGTTAGAGAGAGTTTCTTTCACACAAGCATAATTTCCGTCTAAAAGGGAGAGTTTGAAATGGGAAAAAATCATAGCATCCACAGTCAAATATTGAGTATTGTGCCATCATAACCACTCCAAAATGTTCATAGAAAATAATTTTATATTATAAGACATGATTGAGACCAAACACACCAAGTCGACGTAACTCATTTTGATGAAAAATTACCATATGAACACAAAGGATAACCAAATGTACTAGGATTTAAAAAGGTTCTAAAGAAATTCTAACACTATTGACATACTAACAAAAACCCCACATGTCCAATGGAAATTCTTGATGAAGGTTGAATTGTGGATTGAAAAGTGAATTTACGTAATGTGAATATTAGGTTTATTCTAACTAAAACATTAAACAATTTTGTAATTATGTGATAAAATCATATTACAATAAATTACAAAAAACATCCAAATTCTAAATCATTTTCGGGTAAATACAGTAAATTTCACTAACATAGATGATTGGACAAAAGATGTAAAAATTAGGGTTAGAGAGGATTGCATTTATTTCAGATTAAAATTCAATGAAACTATTATAAGAAAGTGCGGGGAGGGTGTGTACATTATCATCAAGTTGTCATGAAAATTTGGGAGTGTAATTATGCAAGTAAGATGAAATTACCTATCTTAGAAAAAGCCACTGGACAAGCTGTCTTGTTTGGATGGTTTGTCCTCTATGTCTTTGACATGGATATTTCTTATGAAACCAAATTCCTCTATCTGCTACTTTTTTTTTTGTGAATCGAATGTTGCGATTGCAATTATCCAACTAAATAAGGCTTATTTCTTCTTCCTCTTTTCTTGGGGACATAAAAAGGGGTTAACAATTTTGGGTTATGTGGCAACCACTAGACCTATGTAGTAATAATCCAAAGAGATATCAAACCCTCATTGTTCCCCACCTAATGTATGTGTTTAAGATGTATATGATAGTGTGTTTAGCAATAAATACCTAATATGACCTCTCACACTTGACAATGATATTTGGTGTGTGAGATGTAGCTTTGGAAACAGATTCATGGTACCTTTGTGATATGTGTGTAGACTTAAAGTTGGCATAATATGCCGAGAGATGAATTGAACAATTGGTTACTTTTTGTGATCTCTTAGGAGACCCAAAGATGTTAGGTTCGAATCCCTTAGAACATGTTAAGTGAATGTGTTTATATAGATGATTGTTACTACAATGTTTCCTACTGAAATGACACATGAATGACTAGGGTAACTTGTGGATTTGAAAATGTGACCTTTAAGGTTTTTAGGACGAAGTCGTTGGCTTAGGAAAAAGTTGACCTAGTGAATTTTCCTTGTCATGGCCTACATCGTCTAGGAATAATGTACAATGTAAATTACCCATTGGAGATGGTGTCCAAATGTCGAAGATGTGTTGTATATTATGAGAATGTTTTTGATTGGTTAATGCTAAATAATAATTGTGACCTAGAGGTCGGGAGTGCTAGTTGAGCAAGGGGTGTGTAAGAAGAATTTAATTAGTTGCCTGATGAGTTATGTGGTGAGATAAATGATAATGATTAAATATCAAATGCCGATAGGTCCAAATTTATGAATCTACATTTCTCCCATTTAATATAGTAATTAAAAACTACTTGATTAAAATAAAAAAGGTATACAAACCTCTAATAAGGAAAAAAATGTGTGATAATAGACTTTGTTAACTCCCTTATCCTTTGTGTGCTTACTTACTGTACATGTATACCCATTTTCCATGTGCAAAAACATATATTAAATTCAAATCAAGATGTCAATAAAAATTCAATGAATAACATAAATTGAAAAGTAATTACATAAAACATGTACAAATATTTTTCCCTAGTGGTAAATGTGAGGGAAGAATAAATAGTAAATTGAAAATTCAATAAATGTATACACCTATTTCCCCCTAGTGTTGTATGTTGATGAAGACTTAATTGAACATATATAAGACAATAACAATTCAGCATGTTATGTGAAACTTGTAAATCATACACAACAATTGGGCATGCTTTGAGTGAAATTTGTAAACCATCCGTAAAAATTAGGAATTTTGAGTGAAGCCACATGTAACCATCCGTAATGATTGGTCCTAATGAGTGAAACCATGTGTAAATACCACGTAGATTTTGTGATGTAATAGTCATATAGTTTTTGTGATGTAATAAGCTGTGTGCATGCTATCATTTGGTGCCATATGAAACATTGTATTTTAAATCTACATGAATGTGTTAGAAAACCCCATAATATGCCTCCCTTTTGAGATAAGGGATGTTGCAAAGGATAACTTATTTTAAAAGTGTTAGTCATGCAAAATCATAGTAACAATGTGATCAATGATATAAAACAAAATTGGTATAACAACTAACACTAAGAAATGCATATATTCCATAAGATAACACATTTGTTAGCATAATTAATGTGTAACATTTGTGAGATAAAACAATGTGATATATAACAATGTGTATGATCATATGAGTAAATGTGTCATAATAGTTGTGAAATATTTAGAAAATCAAACACAAAAATTGTGTATATGTTGTAAGAAAATAGTAGTGTAAGCTCAATAATGTGTATGTATCATCTAAAGAGTGAAACATATCATGAAAGTGTTATAACAAGATTAATTAAAATAGTATAGTAGTGATAAGATGCATAACGTGATAACACCATATGAATCAATGCCTAATGGATCCATAATGACCTAAAATGTGACATGACACAATATGAGATGAAATGCCCATCATTAAGTGTCATGAATGATAATACTTGACATACTTGACTAGTGTTAGATGTTTGTTTGTGTGTTCAAGAACAATAATGCAACAAGAAGTGATAGTAAGAAAATGTGTAACAAGCAAATGATAAGCATCATGTAGTTAGCAATGATAAACATCATGTAGTAGGCAATAAAATGAACAACCAATGTGCATAGAGTAATGTGTTTCAAATAATATCATAATAATGCAATCTAGCAAAAATGTGCATGGAGAAAAGTGTAAAAACAACATCATGATCATGTAATCTAGAAAACAATGTGCTTGGAAAAATGTGTAAGGAGAAATATCATAATCATGTAATCTAAAAATCATTGTGTGTAGAGAAATGTGTAAGAAACAACTAAATGCCAAAGAAATGATCTAAATCATAGTGTTTAATCATATAAACTGTTATAAGAAATGATCTATTAGTCAATATGCTGAAAACCCATGTTTTAGTTCTATTGATGCTAATCAACCAATCATAGGGCCTATATATAGAGATGCAAACAAGCTATGTGTGAAGCAAGTATGTGAATAATCCATGTGTGTCAATCAATGTATACAAAATGTATTGCGTAGCATAAAAATGTGTTTCATAAGCTAAGTATGTCATAATAACGTGTACCTAATGTAATAACTCAAGAAAGTAGTAATATGTCATAAGATGTGTGATCCTATCAAATATGTATCAAGTAATGTGTCATAGGATGTTTGTTCTATTTGAATACTATAACAAGTAATGTATCATACGAAGTAGGTGGGGTGGTATGCTCCCAATATAGGTGAGCAAAAATAAATAAATAATGGAAATCACACATAGACATCCATGTAGATGAGAAATATATTATAGACAATACAAGTGTACCAAACAAAAAAACACAAGGCACACAAGTGTATATGGAAAATACAATATAAAATATACAAGAAAAAACAAACAAAATAAATAACAGACAGTTGTGCTTCATAACCTAAGTATGTTGTAACAAAGTGTACCTAACGGTAATAACTCAAGTAAGTAGTAATATGTCATAAGATGTGTGATCCTATCAAAGATGTATTAAGTAATATGTCATACAATGATTTTTTCTGTTTTAATACTATAACAAGTAATGTATCATAAGAATTAGGTGGGGTGACATGCTCCCAATATAGGTGAGCAAAAAAAAAAATGGAAATCACACATAGACATCCATGTAGATGAGAAATATATTATAAATAATACAATTGTACCAAACAAACACGACATAAAGCATGTAAGTTTATATAGGAAAAACAATATACAACATACAAGAAAGAACATACATAACAAATAACATACAATTGCAAAAATCGGTTAGAGAATACAATATCACAACTCAAATAAGTGACTAAAGAAAGTAAGGAAAAAATTATCATATAGAAATCACACAATTACATGGAAAAATCAATGTCAAATAATGTTATACATGGGTCAATGGAATATAACATGGATATTCACGAAGTTGTCAAGGCAAACAATGTCACACAATAATCAAAGCATAAAACAAAATCATATAGAGCAATCAAAGCAATCAATGTCCTAAAGAAGTCAAGGAAGATAACACACAAGTGTAGGAATAGTCAAATCATACCTGTTGTCTAAAATAACCCTAGGCTATTTTAATAACTTATCATTTAATTCTTGGACTTAGGCATGTTAAACAAGATAAAATTTGGAAAAATTGATTAGTAAAGGGAAAAATCATGTTTTGGGTCAAGTTTCAGTGGTTCAAGGCATTCCTTTCCTCCTTGCAAATCCATTTAGGCCAGCACTTAGTAAAACATGGGGTCAAGTAAGGAATAATCAATCACATCGCAATTTCATGGAACAAAGGAAAATTTTCATTGTTCTCTTTATTCCCCACTTCTCCACATTCACCACATAGAACATGAAAGAGTTGATGGGGTGAATCATCATTGGGGCAAGTTAGATAGTTGGTGGAGTGGTTAAGTCTCGCCGTATTGGGCATTGCCCCCTTAGGCATATACAAAACTTGGCCCCGCAAGCACAAGTGTAATTTTTTCCCCCTTCCCTCATTCCTTTGATCACCCAATTTTCCACCTAAGGGAACAAAATGATTAAAGAGGTTTGTCACAAACCGCATGGAACTTTTTCTTGTTCCTCCCTAGCTCTAAAAATATGCATGGCCATAACTTCTTCCCGTAACTCAAAATTTCACAAACTTGGTCTTGTTGGAAAGGTATCATCAAACAATTCACTTTGACATCAAGAAATTCAGAAATTGGTGGAGTCTAGGTGGTGACAAATGCCAAAACAGTCCCAATAATAAAAGTGTAGTTCCAAGTCAACTACCAAAATTAATGGTGAATGGTTCCCATACCTTCTCCTATAAGCAATATGATGTGGGGAATGGTTTTGACAGGGAACCCATGCCTATTTTAAGATATTTAATGCATGTTGTTGGTGGTTAAAGCTAGAAATATGAGTTTCCCTCTCTTTTCCCTCCTCTCCCTCTCCCCCTCTCTTTCCCATTTTTTATATATTGGCAAGTTGTGCACATTTATAAAGGTTGGACCCTCTCAGAATATAGGTGCACCATGTTAAAGTGATTGTATAAGTATTTGTGAGTTTTAGGCCTCAAATTTGGGATCTACAAAGTGTTTTGTGCCTTCTTCTACTCCATTGTAATGGTTTGTGCATACTTTAAGTAATAAAATTTGGTTTTGTGGTTGTTTCTCTACCCTGACTTGGTTTTATTTGTAATATTACCTCTCTATTGTTGTTGTGGTGTGTTGTGCATGCCTTTTATCCTTTATAGGTTCCAAATTTTTTATGCATTGTGTGAAAAGGAAAGATTAAATGTTGTTTTGGTCTATGACATAACTGTTTTCCCTCTCCTCCTTCATCTTATTCCTATTTTCCCTCATTGAGATTTTATTTCCCCCTTTTCTTGGTACTACCACCTTTTCTTAGCTTAGGATTTACCTTCTATGCATATATCTTTCTAACCCTGTCTCTAAATGCTTAGATTAGGATTAGATAGTTGTATTTTCAGCTGTAGGAGTAAATTAGGATTAGGAATATGTTAAGGAACCAAAATTCTATGGAGGCTTGTCTTACTTACAAGGTCCCACGCTTAGAGACATTCCCATGTTACCCAAAAGTAATCATGATCTTCCATGACCAATCAAATGGTGCTAATTTTTTGTGATAATAGTTTTGGAATGCCGATGAGACAATTTAACTTCACTTCACCAAGTTTTATGTGTGTTTGGTGATATAAAACCTTTAGAGGCTTCAAATCGGTATATCGGCAACTCCACTATTTCAAAAAACCCATTTTCTCATTTAGCAAACCATATTTCCATCATTTTAGTTCTCTTTTCCATGAAGTTTTGTAATCATGACTTCATTTCCTCACTAGAATCCTCATTTACAATAACAGTACCATTCAAATCCACCTCCATACCTTCAAAATACTCCTCTAGATCAATATTATGAGCCTTATCATGAGGAATATGCATATCAATTAGACCTTGCTGATATTTATGGTTATCCTATTAACCATGGTGCTTTCCAAGAACAAGGAAATGATGATTGTGAAGGTAATTTCATGCTTGATGCTGATCTTATGATGTAGTTTAGAGACATGAAGGAAACCTTGCTTCAGGAGAGGAGGTATATGACCGTTGGACCCCATTCATTGTGAGTAGTGTTGTCATTGATGTCAAGTGGTGTTGATGAAAAAAAGGGTTGATTGGTGAAGTGAAGAATTCAGGGACATGCAGGTTGTTTAGTAGTGTCTTTTAGGATAGTTTCTATTTCCTGATGATATGTGACAGGTGGTATAGGTCAAGGAAAGGTCATTTGAGCATAGGAAGCAGGACAAAAAATAGTGTCTACAACATGTGTGAGTAAAAAAGGCTCAGTTTAGCTCCTGCAGTCAAAATTCAAAAGTGCACAGAAAGTGGCTTTGAGAACAGGACAATATTTTATAATGTAAATGATATTGGTTAGAGATTAAAAGGAAAAATATGGCTAACCAACATGAGAATGTGTATAAGGGTGTCTTTTAGTGCTCCATGTATAATTTCATCATATTTGAAATGAGGTTTTGAGTTATTTAAGTTTTTCTAAAGCGCCTTCTTGAATTTTTTTTTGAGGCTCTTGGATTATTAGCACTAAATAAAAAATGAGGGCTTATTAAAATAAATCATAGAATAAATTTTAATATTATACTCTAAGACAAAGATAATTTAAAAAGTTTCAGATCTATTGGACTTGATTCAAAGAAGTTATGAGTGTTTTTAGACAAGATTTTTCTCTCCCGGACCGAGTTTCTTGAAGGGATAGGCATCAAATGCTTCATTTGACCTCCAAATGGATTTGGATTGTTGTAAAATCTCTTCATAGGTGTATTTGACTCCTAATTCAATAGGATGATACATTAACTCTTTATGTCAATTTTCTCAAGTACAAAGCTGTTCATGACTTGCAAAAATTGATCATATTGGCACAAATTGAAGAATCCAAAATGTTCCATCTGCTGTAGAAAGTGATGTGTATTGTGCACCTATAATTTATGAATTTATAAAGGTTACATCCATGATTTATTAGTGTGTGATATGTCTTCTCTCCTCCTAACTACCAAAAGAGTCTCAAGCTAAGTCCACCACATATCTTATAGAGAAAGTGTGTAGATAAACATGTTTCTATAAACAAGAAGTGAGTGCAAACCTTTCATTCAACCCTCGGACATCTTGTTTCTTCTCTTTATAGCTTTGGTGAATTTGTCTTCTAAGCTAAAATATTATAAAATCTAAACTACTAAGTTTTCTCACTAAGGAGCTTGCAAGATAGGGTGGTCTTAGCAAATCATTCTTCTCAATCAAGTGAAAACAATCATCTGATGATACTATATTAAATGCATCATAAAGTTATCATCTTGAAAGTTTTAGGACAATTGAAGTGATAGTGGTCTCAAGTACCTCATATGACTAAGTCGGTGTACCTAATGTCAAATTGTGAAAATGTCCTTTAGATGGATGTCATACCCCGAGAAGTACAAGTAAATTATTGAAATGTGAATGCTTCTTGAGTATTGAGATATGGTATGGAACACTTCATTAGATTCCTAAATGTATTTAGGGTACATGTTTTTGAATTTAAAATTAAACTCTTGTTTGAAAAACAAATACAATCACAATAATCATGACAATGTGAGTGCAAAACAGGTTGTTGGGAGTAATTTCAAAGGTTTTAGATTATTGTTATGAATTGGAAATGTGTAGGCCATTTTTTTAATGTCATAAAAAGTTGATTTTTCAAGTCTCATCGATAAATTGGTAAGAATTTCATTTATAAAGGCTCTCGGGCCATTACAATCTATAAAACCCTAAAATTAGGGTTTAAAAGAAATAACCCATTGAATCTCATAAATTAGCCAATGAATTCTCATGATTTTTTGATGAAATATATATGGAAGAGATAAAAAGCTTCTACAAAAATAAATTTGAGTTTTCATTTAGTATGTTGAGAGAATAACTTGACATAAAGCGTGGATGACGTGCACAATCATGTTTACTAGTTTTTGAGCTTCTTGTTTTATCTATAAATGATCTTCTTCGATATTAGGGGTATAATTAATGGATGGTTAAGTTCCTCGGGGTTTTAACAAGCTTCCAGGATCAATGCTCTATTTTAGAGGAATGATTCAAATAGAATGCAATTTTTTTCTTTTATTCCCTAATCAAACTATTAAAATGGTGACTTGGACTGCTTCAATACAAATAGGGGTCTAGTCAATGAGTTCCTAAATGAAATATTGTTCAAAAATGTGTAGAAGATAACATAAATGTGTTTCAAGCTCTACAAAATTAATGCAACCTCTAGTAAGTTTAACATCAAACTATGCAAGATTCCTTAGACTTAGGTTCAAGTTGTCTCTCTGCTAAAATTTTACTCTATGAAATGGTTGCAAGAGAAAGTTTATGTGATTTGATACAAGGGATATGAGATGAATGAGCTCTAATAACTCATGTATTTTATGTTTAAAGTGATACATATGTTTGAGATGATTGTCCTTATGTCCTCCATCTACCACAAGAACAAGGATCTCCTAGCAGTTATAATTTCAAGACCTATTAAGTGGAAGCCAAATGATTAGAAATCAAACGACGAGTAAGTGCTTGAAAAATTGAAACCATTATTCTATGAAATCTTGAAATGGAATGTGAAGGGATAGATTTACTTCTTGTATTATTCATTAAATGAAATATCTTTTGATTTTACAATTAAAGGTGAAAGGTTAGAGGCAAAGGGTGAATATCGAAGAGGGAAGACCAAAAGTTTTGAAGGAAAATTTGGAAAGTTTGCAGATGGAGACAAAAGTGTAATTGACTAGTTTATATGATAATGAGAAGAAATAGACTTATGAGATGATGTAGGACACCGAGTTCAGTACAAAAAGGGTGATGAAGATAAAATAGTGAAAAATGTGTTGTTAAGCTGATATGAATGTATTAGGACTGAAGTATGTGCAATTAACTAAAGACAAGTTACTAGAAGAGGGTGACAGAGACCTATACGAGTAATGAGAAGATGTATGAGAGAATTGAGTTGCTAATGAGGATGAACCTATGTTAGGGGCATATATATGTTTTCTTGACTATGTAGAAGATGTAAAACTAGAGAATAAGGTGAATTGTGATTTGTTGAATGAAGATCCAATAAGGGATTATGATTTGTTGATGAAGCAACAAGGAACTAAATGATCACATTGTATAGTGTCATTGTACTTTTCCTAAGTGGGTTCTTAGGTCATATGAGTAGGTTCTTCATGCAAGTTGTAACTTGCTGAACTAGCTGAGTGGGTTCTTGGTTGCATTCCAGTGGGTACTTGAAGGATCTTTAAGTATGTGCTTCATTGGTTATGTGAATGCTCAACCAAATTGGAAATCATTATATGGTAGGAATTTTTGTTGGTAATAAAATACCTTAATTTCAAGTGGGTTTTATCCCTCTATGGGTTTCCCACTATAATTTTGGTGTCTTGAGTATTTGTCTTCTTGTATGTATCTTAAGTTGCTCATGGTTTGATTTTTGTTTCTAGTCAAGAAGTTTTAAAGGTTGTAAAATTGATCTGCACTAATTTACCCCCTCTCAGTGCTTGTGATATCCAAAACAACATCATGATGGATAAATTACCTATTTTAGGAACCCTATCCATGGGGTAGACCCCTTCTAAGTTGGTTCAACCGTTAATAGAAACTATAGGTATTTTCTAAAACTCTAAATATAATGGTTGAATCTTTAAACATATTGTTGTAGGTGGTTAAAAAAGGAAATATGATATATATAGTAATGAGGAATCCTATCAACGGGTAATCCTTCACCACCACCAAACAAATTTTCTATTCCTTCTTTCTAGTTTGCACCTACTTAACCAAAATATCATGTACTGGCTTTCTAAAGAAACCTCCTACTACCCCTTCTTCTCCATAACAATTTATTTTTTCATATCCTCCATCATTCGAACCATTATAGGATAATCCTAAACATTTATCCTTCTCTCAATTTTGGGCCCTAATTCTTATGTGCCTGAGCCTCATGTAGAATTATACTCAAATCATGAAGAGTTGTAGACCAACCAACAACCTAGATGGCTAATCAGTTAGTTATCCCATTTCTGAGACTTTAAAAAGAATAAGTTAAACATTTGTTGGCAAGTGGTAATATTATTCATTCTTTTGGGAAAGAATATGCATGAGCATCCTTATATAGGTACTCCATGGAAGAGTCAAACATGGAAGATCAAATGTAAAGCTTGAAATATTGGAGCTCAAATTTTGACTCCAAACAAATCCCACAACTAGTCAAACCTACAACAGGGGATGAATGTATTGTGCATGTTGGTACACTATTCTTAAATGTTTTCGATATATTAAAACTTGAAAAACCAGATTTGGAGGAAGAGAAATCAAGTTTAGAGGGAAATAATAAAGAAGAACCTATTGCCCTACTAGTCTTCGTGAGGAGTAAGATGATGAGTTTTTAATTTCAAAATTTATACTTGAGTAAGAGGTAGAGAATGAGGACCCCACCTCTAAATCAGCCTTGGAAGATCATGAAGAATATATTTTAAAGGAAAAAAATCAGACCAATTGATTCAATTAAGCTTCATGATGCATTCAAAGTTGAGTTTGAGTTTCCAAAATTTTTGTTTGGGGAAGCTAATGACAACATAATTTCTAAATCAGGCATGAAGGAAACCATCACAGAGGAGGTTGAGCTATTTAAAAGGTTAAAAATAAACATATCAGTTTGCAAACATCTAAGGGAATGATAAAATTTCTCCTTATAGCTTCATTCATGGGGTTACATGCAAAGAAGGTGGGTAAGCCACAAGGATCAAAAAATCAGTCACAAGAGTTGCATGGACAATTATATAATTAGCTGATTTCTAATCACAATCGAGTTTCCATAGGTCATGCTCAATATAGAGCATGAGAATGAACTTCAATATGCCAAAGGTCAGCTGTAATGCCTCCAAAATCTAAGTGCAAATCAGAATGAGGAGGCATTATTTGTTTATTTAGCTGGTATTTTTAGAAAAGAGATGGATAATTGGTTGTAAGATAATTTTCCACTCTCATTACTGAGACCATGTTTATTTTCAAACTGATCACATGGTTCATTTTTGTAAGGAAGGGAAGTTATTTCTCCAAACCAATTTCTGGTTTTTTTTAGCTTCCCTTGTCTTTAGTTAGAGTAGGGTAGATTAGGTTTGTTTATTACAAAACAAGTGCTTTTGCACACTTTGCATTTTCCATTTGGAACATGTATGATTTTCATGTTTGTACATAGTTTTTGTGGGCCTTTATTGTTGTTACACAATCTAATTTAGAGTGGTTTATGGAGGAATACTAAGAAGATATGTTTCAGATAGAGTTGGAAAGTGAAAAGGATGAATTACAAGAAGCAACATAACATAGTTCAAAGCCAACTTGCAAGTATATAAATCTTGAGGGAGACACTTTGCTAAAAATTTTATTCATGGATTCTCAAGAAAATGTGGTGAAAATAATTTTCAAGAAAGTTTTCCACTCTCATTAAAATTCAATTTAGAGAATCCCTCATGATGGAAACAATCAATTTAGGTAGAATAGGTCAATCCCGAGTCCAAGTTGTTCTTATGTAGATTCAAGGGTACATTTTTAAAGTTTTAGATCAATTTAAAGTTTTTAGGCTGAATCCATGCCCAATGGATTGTTTAAAGCTATTGATCTCTTATCTAGCAAGTAGATTATCACTGTGAGTCACCAAAAAGTTGTCCAAAATAATTTCCCGGGATATTTTGACAACTTATCATTTCATTCGTGGACTCAAGCATATCAAACAAAGTAAAATTTGGAAAAATTCATTAGTAAAGGGAAAATAAATTTTTGGGGCAAGTTCTAGTGGTTTAGAGTATTCCTTTTCTCCTTGCAAATCCATTCAAGAAAACACTTAGTAAAAATGGGGTTAAATGGGGAAGAATAAGAAAAATTGACCTTTTATGGAATAGAGGGGAAAATTTCATTTTTCCTTCCATTCCCCGCTTCTTTGCATTCAATTCATAGAACATAAAAAATTTGATGGGGTGAAGTGTTGGCTAAGTTAGGTTAGACAATTGGCCGAGTAGTTAAGTCATCTACATCGAGACACCATGGGAACGGTGGGGACCATTCCCACATTCATTTAGTTCTCTACCCATCTATT
Organism: Taxus wallichiana var. yunnanensis; assembly: GCA_018340775.1. Lineage (NCBI taxonomy): Eukaryota > Viridiplantae > Streptophyta > Pinopsida > Cupressales > Taxaceae > Taxus > Taxus wallichiana. The sequence goes on from CM031237.1 coordinate 556,646,780, forward strand.
AACCCCACATTCACCACCCCCTTAAGCATGCAAAAAACTTGCCCCCCCCGTGAGCACAAGTGAAATATTTCTTCCCTTCTCCCATTCCTATGATCACCTGCTTCACCACCAAAGGGAACAAAACAATTAAAGCGGTATGTCACAACTTGCAGGGAACTCTGTCATGTTCCTACCAAGCTCTATAAATCTGCATGACCATAACTTCTTCCCTATAACTCCAAATTTCACAAAATTGGTCTTGTTAGAAAGGTATCAATGATAAATTCACTTTGGAAACAATAAATTCAGAAATTGGTGGAGTTTAGGTGGTGAAAAAGGTAAAAAATTCCCAATAATAAAAGTGTAGTTCTAGGTAGCTCAACTACTAGAATTAATGGTGAATGGTGTCAATACCTTCTCTTGTAAGAAATATGACAAGGGGGAATGGTTTTGACAAGGCTCTCATCCCTATTTTAAGATATTTAATGCATGTTGTTAGTGGTTATACCTAGAAATTTGAGGTTCCCTCTTTTTTCCCTCCTCCTCCTCCTCTCTCTCTGTCTCCTCTATTTTATATATATTGGAAATTTGTGCACATTTGTAAAGGTTGGAACATCTTAGAGTATATGTGTACCATGTCAAAGTGATTACTGAAGTATTTGTGAGTTGTAGGCCTAAAATTTTGGATCTACAAAATATTTTGTGCCTTCTTCTATTCCATTGTAATGGTTTGTGTACACTTCAAACATTAAATTTGGTTTTTGGTTGTTTCCTACCCTAACTTGGTTTTATTTGAAATATTACCTTTATAATACTATTTTGGTGTGTTGTGCATGCCTTTTCTCCTTTGCAAGTTCTAGACTTGTTGTGCATTGTATGAAAATAGAAGATTAAATGTTGTTTTATATGTGGCATAGTTGTTTTCCCTCTCACCCTTCATATTCTTTGTATTTTCCATTATTGAGAGTTCATTTAATCCTTTTCGTGGTGATATCACCTTTTAGTAGCTTGGGATTTCCCTTCCACACATATTAATTTATAACCATGGTCCTTGTGAATTCCTATATTGGAATTCTGAAGTTGTATTTTCATCTATAAGAGTAACTTAGCATTAGGAATGGGTAGAGGAACCAACCTTCTTTGGAGGTTTTCATCACTTACAAGGTCCCACACTTAGAGAAATTCCCATGTTACCCAGAAGTATTGATGATCTTCCATGAACAATGAGAGGGTGCTACTTTTTGGTGATAAAAATATCATGCAATGAAGAAATCAATGATGAAAGAAAGCCATATAATACAAACAATAAATGTCATGTAATAAATCAATCATGTAAGAAAGTAGTTGAGTATGAGAAATCGATCATGTAATCCAATAGTGTAGTGTAAGAAAACAAGGATAGTCAAAACATGAGCCCATGAATAATATCATTAAAATAGTAAAAATAATAGAGAAAGTAAACATGACTCATAGTTGAATTTGTGTAAAAGAAATAAATGTGACCATTCGGTAAAATACGGGCATACCATGTGTTAAGTAGTAAAGTAATATAATTCAAACAATGGAATAGTGTAGATAGATGTGATCATGATAAAATTAGGTGTATAGATTCCTTTGGTGTAGATACACCCCAATGTGGTATGCAACCCTTATGATAAAAGGTTTAAAGATCATGTAAGGTGTGTAAGATGTGATCGATGTAAACTTTATGTGTAAGATGCCTCCTAGTGTGGATACACCCATAAGGTGGTAATGTGTCTAATGTCCATGGGTTTAACCACCCAATGTGTTCTGTGAAGCATGGGTGCTAAGGTAGTGTAGAGTTCTAAATTTGAATGATTAAAAGGATCAAAGCTAAGAAAGTATCAATCATGTCGCATGTAGGTCATGATTTATTATTTTTGAGATGTAGTATTATTTTTGCATTTTTGTAATAAGATGCATGGAATGTACATGTGATACTAATCACCCTAGGGCAAAGTGGTTAGAAATAACACAAATGTGAGTTGTGCTCTTGGGTAATAATATTCCCTTAGCAATTGTTGTTGTAAATCAGCAAGCACCCTCGGATGTTGATCGGGCTTCTAGTTTGATCATCCTAAGCATCCAAAGTGTGATTGCACAACATTGAATCCTTTCCCCAAGTTCTTTGAAATCTGAAGTTAAAATCAGTCAGCTACTCATTTGGAGCTCTCTTGATGGTTGTCAGCTGCTCCAAAAGGGACAAGTTGTATCCTTTCTCTCCAAACTGCTCATGGAGAGCTATGCATAGCTGGTTCCAATTTTGAATAGAACCTGAGGCAAGACTCCTGAACCATTGCAAAGCTTTCCCTTTGAATGAAGATGCCAACAATTTGACAGCAACTTGCATCTCATTGATCTCATGGATTGCAAAAATGTTAGCAATGTCCTTGACATGATCACTAGGAGTAGTCGATTTTCTCCAGTGAAGTATGGAATGTTCTTCAATGCTGCAACTGGAATTGGATTTTGTGCATTGAGAGAAAGTGGGCTGCTGCCAGTGAAATTGACATAAGGGTTGTTTTGTGCCATTCTGATGGGCCTTAGAACCCTTGTTGATTGAATGAAAGGCCTTCCAGGTGGAGGAGTTGAGAGAGTTCTGTTTGGTGGAGATGGAGACCTTTGAATTCTCCTCCCTCTTTTCCTTCTTCTTGGAGATAACTGCATATATTCAAACAACACCTCTTCTTCTCTAGCTCTTGACCTTGTAGTGATTCTTCTCATGAGTTTTCAGGCCTGAACTGCTAAAACCAGCTGATTCTTCCTCCTTGGAGTCGCCAGATGTGCAACTTATAGCTCTTTAAAGCAAGAAACTTGCAACAAATGCACATCAATTTTGTTGTAATGAAGATGAAGACTTCTAAGGTCCCACCGGGCGTGCCAAAACTATTGTTGTAAATCAGCAGCACCCCTAGATGTTGATTAGGCTTCTAGTTTGATCATCCTAAGCATCCAGTGTGATTGCACAACATTGAATCCTTTCCCCAAGTGTGGGACTTGTAGAATGGGAAAGGAATCTCTAGATTAGAGGTTGGTTCCTCAACTCCTCTGATCAGATATATCACTTGCACAATTGCAGAGGTTTAAATCTTCTAATTCTACTCTAAATTCCAAAGGGACAAGGATAGAGAATGCAAAAAGGAACTAAAACTAATGCTAATAGGTGATGCACCAAAGGAGTGGTGAGCATTTTTACTTCTGAAATTTGACACAATTTATAAAATGCAACAAAGAACCTCATGCACAAACTGATAACTATAATGAAGAATCAGAAATTAGCCAAACAACACAAGCAGAGGATAAAAACTAATCACAGGGCCTGTATTGTTATTTTAACATCAAAATCACTTGCATTACAACACCTGAGAGGAAAAATAAAGTTGCAGTTCTTAGAAAAGGTCTGTTATTCCACCAAAATCACTTTCAAGGTGAGAAAGGGGACCTGCAATACACAAAATGTTCAACCCTTTGAAAATGAGCCAAAACTGGCTTTTTACAAAGGTCGAGGGATGAGCCCCAGAGAGAGAAATGCGGGAAAAAGTGGAAGGGGTTCAACCATTGACCAAAACACATTCAAAATAGCATGGACATCCTTATAGACCCATTTCGTGACATTTTCAACCATGCTGGGAGAGAATGCGAGCCATTCTTCATTAAAAATGGTGGTTGAAACGTCATTTCTGTCCATGACCACGTGCCAGAGGAATTTTTCAATTTTATCTCTCCAAAATTCATCAAAATTAAAAAATAACCCTAGATTCATGTAGATAAATTCACCAGCTTTCCATTGATATAAAGAACACAAAAAACCGAGCTCTAGATCGAAAGATATGGCGATTTGAAGTTTTAGGTCAAAACAGGGCCAAATCGGGTCGACGGGCAAAAATTTGAATTTTTTGCCTTTTTGGTCATTTGGGAAAATTTCCCAAAAATCCCCATGCTCTACCTTTACAGGTGCCATGTGTCATGTTTTGATAGGTGTGGGCCCATCCTATTCTCTTTTTTTTCACTTTGCACTTTGGAAAATTTTCCAAAACTTCCCATGCGGCCGATGAGCTTGGGACATGTGGCAAGCGCTGATTGGACATGGGCCCATCCTTCCTGAATTTTCCATGGGTTGCTTTGATAATTTTCAACCTGGACACATGTCAAAACCCCATTGGGTGTGGGTTTGACCTTCCAAAATTTCCTTGCGGGCTTGACCTGAGTTTTTGGCACCACCTGGACACGTGGCGGCATCCCATTGGTCCGCATTTAGGGGGTGGGCTTTTCCTGTAAAATTTCCTTTGTTTTCTCCTTGGGAAAATTTCCCAAATTCTCCTTCACTCCGCCACTCTAGGACATGTGGTGACATATAATTAGTCGCGGGCTCCCCGCAAGCATTTTAACTTTTGTGCAAACACATGGGAAAAATCCCAATTTCTCCTCGCTCCGCCACTTTGACTCCCGAGGACACGTGGCGAAAACCTGATTTGCCGGTGGGCGCGGTGGGCGAAACTCCTTTCTTTGAAATTTGGCAAAACACTTTTCCCAAAAACCCAACTTCTCCTCCACCCTCCGAAACTTTGATTACATAAGACACGTGGCATGTCCTTATTGGGCGCGGGCCCTTCCTTCAAAATTTTCCATGTGCCAACACTTAGCCAATTTTTCCAATTTTCCCCCTGGACACGTGTCAACATTTGATTCATCGACGGTCTTGTGGAAAAATCTTCCTCTTGAAATTTTTTCTAAAACACTTGGTAAAAAACCAAGTTCTCCTCCGACCCCGCCGCTTCCTGGACACGTGGCGGCATCCCATTGGCTACGGGCCTTAGAAGGGAAAATTTCCCACAAAAACTCCAGTCGAGCCATAACTTCAAAAATACATGGAGTTAGGAGGAAAAATTTACCTTTCTGGAAGGTGAGAAAGAGCTCTATCCAATGGTGCCATTTCCAGAAGGTTTTGAGTGCCTAAAAAGCAAAAATTATGACTGAGGCACAAGAGAAGGAAGGATGAAAGGAGTTAGCCACAAAATGAGCAGGGGGTACATTTTGGATAACAACAATCAAATTAGATGTTTGAGAATGTGTTGCATCATCAGGAAGTGATGGGGTCATGGGTAAATTGTTCCCTCAACAATCACATTAGACTAGTAAAAAATATGTTGCATTGGTATGTAACACCCAAGTTAAGAACTAGGGGAGAAGATGCAAAATAATTGATAAAAGCATTATAACATGTGTGCATGCATTAAGTCCAATATAAAAGTGATGGTGCTCAAATTATGAGTGATCATAGATAATTTATCCTAAAAAAGTATTCTATAGTAATTTTTTTTGGATCAAATTAGTACTCTCTTGGTCCATTTGGTGTGAAATTAAGATTAGCTAAAAAAACTATCAATTTCATTTGGTATGTATTCCTCATCATTAGAGTCATAATAATGGCCATTATTATGAATAACATGAATATGATTCTCATATATCTTTACTAGGTGTGTAATCATATGTGTGAAGAGAATCTAGTGAGTGTGGTGCTTCATCCATTTGTATTGGTTTGGATTGCTCTATTTGAATTTGTTCTTATTTCTCTATCTTAATAGGAAAAACTTTCTCAACTATGGTAGCTAATACTTGCTCTTTGTAAACTTGCTCAATTGTAATAGGAATTACTTTATTTGATTTCTCTTTCTTAGGGATAATGGAAAATAGTTTCTTTGTTAATATATTATATGTAGTATTATGAACTACTTGTTTTTATATAGTTGTGATTGTCAAATATTCCTCTTGGACATGAGGAGGTATTTTGTTTATGTACTTTTGACAATGTGGATTTCACATTTTCTTATGAACTTACTTATGCCATCGTGGTGACTCATAATTTTTACATTGATCTATCTCTCTTTCAGGTGCTTATGAGTGAGATATTGGATATGATCATGTAAATTCCAACACAAGTTTATGTGATTTCCATAAATGTGATGATAGGCGCAAAATGATATTCCTTGATTCCATATCAAGTGATGTTGTAGCTTATATCCCATGCTAGGTAGTGAAATGAACCTATTATAAAACAACCTGTATAAGAGAGTGGTAGGTGTATTGGTATCATGGTGTATAGTAGGATCATGATCATGCCTTTTCTTAAGTGAATATTTCTCTTGATAAAAAGTTGAATGGATTATGGTTGTTGATATACATGTATAATGTTACACTCTTAGTCCTATAACTTATATTGGATATGTAATGTCGAATTATGGTCTACATAATATCTCTTCTTTTCATATGTTATTCACTTATGTTTTAATATATTTAGTAGGTTGGCCTTGGTGTTGGCCATATCATAGGATTTTAATATATAGGTGGTAGGGAGGAGTAGTTGATTATCATATTGAACATTTGTGTCTTATTGTATGGTTTTGAGGTTTCCCCCTCGAAGTGACTAAGCTATTCTAATTTCATATTGAGATCATTTATTTGCAATCTTGTGTTCTTTGGTGTTTTATTGCTGTTAATAATTAGGTTTATACAAGTAATTTCATTACAAGTGGTATGAGCTTGATCTTGGTCAACACCGCATCAAACCCTAACCGTGAAGGTTTGGCTATATATAAAAAATGGTAGCAAAGTTTTCATTTTTTTTTCATGTGGAGAAATAAGTCAAATAAGCTCCTCTCCAAATTTCAAGCATTTTTGACTTGTTTGCAAAATTTATAGCGGTTTTATGTTTTTTCATAATTTGACCACCAAGGTTGTAATTTTTGGGATTTTTCTTAGTTTTTACATTTTGAAATCTTTCCAAAAATGAGCCAGGGTTTATTCTTTATGATTTCCTCTATTTTTCCAATAAAATTATGAAACCCCAAACCCTAATTTTTTCCCCTAGTTTGTCTACCTCGATTCCCAAAACCTACATCATAACTGGTAGATACTATCGAGTCCAAGGGAAAGGTCAAGAAATTCTAGTGATGACCCAAAATTAGAAGAGATACGGATTTAGAATATTTTGGTTTAGAAGTATATGAGATAGTCATCCAACTTCAAGAAAGGGTAAATAATATGGTAAGGATGACCTAAATAATGAGCTTCTTCATCTTAAAGGTAGCCGTGAACTTTAAATGGATTTTAAGTCAATGAAGACAAAGTTGTTGCTCACTCTCTTAAACAAAAATCCCAATTCCATTTATATGGGTTCCTTTAACAATACTCACACAGTCTAAGTCACTTCAATCAAGGAGTATCTTTTACACATTTAGGTGGATCTACTCACCAATGGTGGGGCATTATTCCAAAAGTGGAAAGGCATAAATTTAATGGAAAGGATCCACTTGATTTATCCTATAATTCACTAAAAATAACCCAAGACACGCTGTCACATCACTCATTTGACCGAGCGGTCCTAAAATGTGCAAGGGCATTTGTTCCCTCTTTAGAGTTGCTTCTCTAGAATGTTAGCATGATTGTATATGCATATATTCAATTTCATAACAAATAGTAAAGAATCCAAAATGCATAAAACATATATTATTATAAACCATTGGAAAGATGGACTAAACAATGACTAAAATAAGAATTACCATACAAGAACCATGTTTAGTCATATCCAACACCAATATCCATCCAATATAATCTATTATATTAAGTGCTGTAAAACATAAAAGCTTCATACATCATAGTAATGTCATCATGAGTCATGCACATGAACAAAAACAACAACATAACTCTTCAACTAAACAATATCAATAGGCTATTTAAACCATTAAAATCAATACATATATATAGGGGTGGGAACTTTCCCTTCACCACCTATGCACCTTCCAAAAATAGGCTACATGCTAATAATAGCCATGCACCTTTATAAGATAATACAAAAGCATGTAATTTCTAATAATAGATCTTCTAAAGTTAACTCTAAGTATAGATCCTATTATTATAACAAAACCTTGCATGGTGCTTGATCTGTTGCTAAGTCCCAAAATAGCCTTGAGTAAACTACAAGTCTTCATATCTTTACATGCTCCACACTCTACATCCAAAAATAGCCTCGATCTGTAAAGTGGCTAAGTCCTATTTTCAATTGTTCCTAGGCACACTCATATTCTGCTATACTTCTGCGTGTCTCTGTGTACCCTGTGTTTGTGCACCCAAACCTCCCGTGCTTTCAACATTGAGATATATTCCATCTTCTCAACATTACCCCACACTAAATTCATTTCTTCCCCTTGAAATGGGTAATGCCCACTTATCACTCTAAGAATAAAGAATAAATGAATAAAAATTACTAGATAAAAAATAATGAAGTATCACTCAGCGCTGTGTTCCTCTACTGACATAATCAATTCTAGATACTCACTTTTAACCCTTGCCTCTAACACCTACCAATCACTTAACGCTTTTCTGTCTTATCGGGATGTCTGTCACTATGGATTCCAATTCATCTTGATTCATTTTCTCTCTCTCATTCTATAGAACCCTAACAACATTAGCCATGCTTGACATCATCCCCTCCATGAAATCCATCTTCTACACAATAAGCTTCCCAAATTTTTTTATTCTCTCCTTATGTGGTTCTTGGGCTACTGTAAGGGCTTTGCACTTTTATTCTACTAGAGCAAGCCTATCCACGTGCTTGAGTGTCTCATTCTTCATTACCTTTAGGACCTCATTATCTTCTTCAAGAGTCCTTGTTCTAATTATTGCATCTGGCACCGTGCACATGTTTAGAGCTTGATTATCCTTTTAAGCTCATCCTTCAAGGCTTGAAACAAAGACTCATAACTTGCAATATTTCTAGAAATTTTGCACTTACCCCTTGCTACCTCCTCTGTAGGATATTTTGGTTCGGGAATATGCACATGCTCTTCATTTATGAATAGTTTCACCAACGTTCGTATGTAGTGCATTATGAAAGGAAATTTCTCTGGAACTTGAGATTCCAGATGTGGCCTTACCTTAAGAATATCATCTCCAATCTCCTCACCATACTGATCAAATCCTATGTCTTTGCCTTGGCCCTTTCCTTCTCTGTTATTAGGTGCTTTATCTCTGCATCCTTATCCTTGTTGTCATCCATCAATGCCCTAATGGTTTCCACTTTATCAATGTTCCTGCATGTAACCTATGTAGATACCAATTGCTATCGAGGAATTACTCACCTGTTCGTCCGACATAACAATAGGATTAACATTCACATGTCAGACATGGGGCACTTTATTCATCCTGTGTGACACACATGATTATTCATACATGTCAAAATCAGGCTCATCCATATGAGTCTGCATTGGCCATGATAATCGCTTTGAGTGCACACATTTTCCATCTCTCGTGTCCATCGCTTACTAACCATATAAATCTGTAGGTTCCACAGTAGTTTGAAACCATGCGTGAATAATATTTCTTTTATCATCAACATACCCATAGTAGGAGTCTCATAGTCCTCATCCCCTTCTAAGTTTATTTGTTCTTTTTCCCATCGGAATTTAGGCACTTAAATCCGAGTTGGTCCTTCACTTTCTTGTGTAGTATGGGGCACGCCAGAAGGTTCACCATTCTCTACTTCTATTTTTCTCCCCTTCATCCCTTCCTCATCATTCATCATTTCCTCATCTTGAGGCTCTTCTTTATCCTCAGGCTACACTAGATTACGGTGTGCTTTCCTCCGATTCATCATCCTCTCTATCCTTAAGATTTAGCTTGCACCTTTTCTTCTTCTCAGGATCTTCCTTTTGAGGTGAAATCCTAGGTGACCTCCTTAAGGGTTGTGATGACCGAGCACCCTGAACCCTTGTTCTTTCGAAAACCCTTTTAAACTAGGGATCCTTAATAGTTTGTTTTGCATCTATTTCTAATGCGCTTGTTTCCAATACATATTATTCTTGGTGTAGTGGAGGGGTTTCGCATGCTCACTTTCCTTCTCACCAGTGGGGTGCCTTTGACCCCTGTGCTCTAAAACACAAATTACTTCCTACCCTTCTTCCTCTTCTTATTCTTCAAACAAGGGTGAGGCTAGTCCCTCATCTTCCAAGGTGCCTACTATATGCTTCCCCTTGGGTGGGCCTGGAAGTCTGAACTCATTTTCCACATACACCCCCTTCTCCAACCTGGGCTTCAACTGAATGTAGATAAGGTCTCCCCCTTCTCTCCAACTTCCAAAATCATTTCCTTCATGCTAATGTTATTAGAAAGTAAGCACTCAATGTATGTGGACTTACCAAGATAGACATAAGTCTTTCTAAGAGTGTGGTAGTCACATCTACCTTGTTTGTGTTGAAGATCAAATGATGTGTGTCGAAAACCTATGTACAAAATCTTGGAAAAATCACTTGTGAAAGCATAAGGAGCTTACACCATGGGCTCCATTTTCCTTCCTTCATCCCAAAATTCGCAATACAAAAGTGCTGATATATACTACGAACTATACTTGGTTTCCTAATACCATAGGAAGTTCCTTTGGTATTCTCCACTCTTCTTCAAATGCAACACACAAGCGCTCATACCACATCTCCACTCTCTTCTTAAAGGGGCCACTCATGGACCCATCACAAGTGTATTTTTCAAATCTCTCTGCAAGAGATTTATTCTCCTTGGGGTATTGCCAAACCTTGTCCTTAGGCCCATTGGGCACCCCTATTTCTACAAAAATAAGAGATAGAAAATTACACAAAACTTATCTTATCGCCACCATGTGCTTCTTCAACAATGGTTTCAACAATAAACGGTAAAAGACTATAGAATACACCTTTAGACATTTTCTTTGCTATGTGCATCCATAATGTGTTCACCTGTGACCACCGATCCTAGTCATTAAGCTTGGTGAGGAGGTGCACTACCACCTGAACTACAGGATATTTTTGTAACTTTTCTATATCCATTCCATACCCTCCTTTAAGGTAGCCTAACTCCTTCCTTGTTTTCAAAATACCCTCTTTGTCTGACAAGTCACTGCTCACTTCAACTCTCGAGCTCCTAAGTCCTGTCAAGCTCCCAATAAAGGGTGCAATGAGCCTCATACGTTGCCTGAAAAAGTAGAAAAAATCCTCGTGGAATCTGATCATCAGCCACTCGTATAGTTTCTCTAGTTTTCCAAAGTATGGAAGTTCATATAGTTGTAAAGCTCCCACCCTTGTCAATAGCTTCTCACCCATGTCATTGTACATGACCATATCATCTACTGTCCTTTTATTTGTCTTTTCACCAAGTAAATTTTCCATTTCTTCCTTGTTATTTGAAGTCTTGTGATTGTAGTCACTCACCTTGCACCGACAAACATGTGAGTCCCAATCATGACCCATGAAAACTTCTTCTAGGTATTACATTTTAGAAAAATTACTCTCGGGGCATCCTCGATCTCAATCTCAACTTCCTTCTACTTCTTCCTCATGGTAGCTGCTCCAAATGCCTTCTTTAGTGCCATAATGACTATAAAGGCGAGATATTTTACTTTCCTTAAGCCTTGTAACTTACTTTGTGTGCCCTAGCTCAAAACCACATGCCCTAGCTTAATCCAAACCCTAGCTCTTGATTTCTTCTCCCACATGCCTTTGCTTCACTCAAACTCTTCTCCAAAAGGAGCACAAGTCAATCCTGTGCATAAATATGATAACAACACTTGGTTCATAGCTCTCTCACACTTCACCACCGTCTTGTTATCTCGCTCGTAAACAACTCGCTTAAATGTTCTCAAATGCAAAGGTAAAAATGGCCTCACAACCCTTCCTTATATAGATTTTAAATTTTTTTACCACATTTATTTCTCTCCACCTACCACCATTCCCAACATTAATTCATCATGTGCCAATTTTTCCATGCTGCTCATCTCTACACCATAGTCATAACCTTCTAGTGTGCCTCTAATTTTTGGACACAGAACTCCATTTACACACTTTATGCACCGAAGTACCTCACCTCGGTGCCTCTCATTAAGTAGTTTCCCCTACTGCAACCTACCTTGCATTATATTATGCGTCTATTTTTCCATCTGTGGTCTTTAGTTAGGAGAAAATGTTTTTCTTTCTCTTTTTCTAATCGCACCTTTTCTTCGAGAACACGAACAAACTGTTCTTTATGCATACCCATCTTTAGATTATCAATGAAACTATATTCAACTTGGAAATAATTCTGTATATAAACCACCCCACAATAAGGGTATGCGCGGTCCTTTGTGCATGAAAACACTTAGATAGTAATCAACTTCTAGCATGCAAGCGCGTTTATTACAAAAATACTAAACTAAATTAACAAAGCATAAGCAACGATGAAGGAAACACATATAAAGGAAATGCATTAAGGGAAACCTAATCTAAGTGGAAATACTTCCTTATTACAAACACCAAGAAGAATTATTTATAGTAGGGATTCAACCTACTCCCATTGAAGTAACCAGGCAACCATGTTCCATCCAACACCTCTAACTGGAAAGTTCCTGAGTCAAGTATATAAGTGATAACATACGATCCTAGCCAATGCACCTTAAGCTTTCCAGGGTGGCATAAAAATTTGAATCATACAGAAGTACCATTTTACCAACCTCAAGCTTCTTATCCTTAATGTGCCTGTCAAGTCATGCCTTCTACCTAATTTTTTATTTTTTTAACTCCATCTTGCTATGACACACCTTTCATTTAACTACATCAATTTGTCAATACATTCTTCCAATTTCGCTTATCATGCCAAACTCTCTGCGCGCATGCAATACACAAAGAAGGTAACATGAATTCCATAGGGAGAACTACCTCTACGCCAAAAACTAACTGAAAGGGTGTTACTTTATTCAAATTTTTATAGGTTGTCCTATATGCCCAAAGTACCGTAGAAACCTTGTCATTCTAGTCTATCCTTCCAACATCACAAATTTTGGTCATGGTATGGTTCAATATCTTATTAAAGGCCTTAATAGTGCCATTTTATTAAGGATGATAAGGGGTTTTCCTATGGTGTGCAACCATAAATTCATCAAATAATATCCTGATAGTATCATTAAGGAAATGAGTATCCCTATCACTTGTTAAACTTAAAGGGCATCCATACCTGCTAATAATATTTTACCATAGAAACCTTGCTCTTTGTATTACTATGAAATACTATGAAATCCTTTTGTAGGTACCACTTATTCCCACTTTTAAAGATAATATGTACAAGTTATAATATAGCATGATCCTATCCTATGCGTGGATAGGAGATAGGACCCACAAATTTGATTTCCCACTTCTCAAAAGGATCTGCACTAGTAATAGGCCTCAAAGGCATTTCATCTCAATGCCCAAGCTTTCTAAGGTGTTGAAAATGGTCACATGCCTTACAATATGCTTTGCAATCCTTGTATAATGTTTCCCACCATAGACCAACTAGTAGGATCTTACACACAATGTCATCCCATACATAGTTTCCATTTGCAATATTGCCATGAGCCTCTACCGTAATTGCTTTGAATTCATGCTCAAGTACACACCGGTGCAAAAATTCATCACGACCTAAATTTTATAAGTCTCCATTGATCAACATGTAAGGTGAAGCGTGAATAACAAGTTGTTTCTTCTCTAAGTCATCTATTCCCTCATGTGCTACACACCATGCGTAAAAAAGAAAACAATATCCTCCAAGTCCTATGGCACATGATTGGGCCTAAAATTGTGCATCCGGCATTGTTTCTCAATGCTCTGTGCATCCTCTCCTGATTGAATCCTTGATAAATGCTTTGGACCAGAATTTCTCTTCCCGGGCATAACCACCACCATAAAATTGAACTCCTGAAACAATAGAACCCAATGGAATATGCACCCCTGCAAAATGAGATTGTTCACTAAGTACTTCAATGCTATGTGGTTTGTATAAAAGATGAAAGGTTTAGCTAGCAAATAATGTCAAAAATTATGGAGTGCGTGGATCATAGACAAGGCCTCATGCTCTATCATTGTATAATTTTGTTCTACTGGAGTTAACTTTCTCGCTAGCACAACAAATAGAATGATCGACAATACCTTATATAGGTTGAGGAGTACCATGCCAATGGCCATGCAAGAGGCATCTACATGAATGTGAAAAGTCTTGGACAATGAAGGAATGCAAAAATAGGCGTTGTAGTAAGGCTTTCCTTCTATGTGTCAAACACACACTCCTGTGCCTCACCCCAATAGAACCTTTCTTTTACCTTGAGTAATTCTTCTAAGGGCTTAATAATCTTGGCATATCCCTTAATAAATTTCTGTAATAACCCATGTGCCCCAAGTATCTACACACCTCGCTCTGGCTAGTAGGCTCTTCTAAGCCCAAAATGACAACTACCTTAGTAGGATCCACTAGCAATCCCTCTTTACAGATGATGTGTCCTATAAAAATTCCAAAGGATGTGGAAAATATACACTTCTTAATGTTCAAAGATATGCTCAACTATATACATCTCTCAAACATTAGGCTAAAATTATCACGGTGATCCTTCAAGAGCCCATAGAATGTCAAATCATCCTAGGGAAACTGCAAGAACTTGTGAATAAAATCATGGAATGCTTGTACCACTATGTGTGAAAATACAACAGGCACATTATTTAATCCAAAGGGCATAACTATGTATGAAAAAAATTCTCACTGTGGTGAAAGTTGTCTTCTATTGATCCTCTCTAGCTATCCTTACCTGATGATATCCAGAGAATCCATTAGTGAAGGAGTATATTTTGTGCCTTGAAACACCTTCCAAGATTTCCTCAGTAAATGGTGTGGGAAAAGGATCAATCACACATGCAACATTAAAATACTCTTAATCCATGCAAATTCTAATTCTACCATCTTTCTTGATGCATACCACCATAGGGCTCACCCATTAAGACTCCTCGATGGGCAAATGATCCCAAAAATTAACATTTTGTCAATTTCTTCTTTTACCTTGACGTGTAAGTTCAGATTCATCCTGTAAGGTCTCTTCCGAACTAGGCACACACCTTATTTTAGCTTTATCTTCATCTCTCCCAATGATTCATATATGCCTTTCAACTCATGATAGCCTCTAGGGAACAAATCCTAAAATTCATGCAACAACTCAATGATTTTAGCAACTTCAAAGTTAGACCAATAATCTCTAATAATGGCTTCCTTAGGTTCAACATCTATTCCAATGTTCACTTTCTTGGTCTTCATAGGGTCATGGTAGGAACGCGTCTTCTCATCTGCATTGTCCAAGACATCACATGTACCCTTTGTATGCTCAATTTCTAGGTCCTCTACATCTTCGTCATCAACCATATAGATGATCTTACCCTTTTCTCTTTCTAGGAGGCACACCCAAGTTGTTCAACATTTGTTTCTTCTTCTTCAAAACATGCCACAAAGTCGAATCATGAACAACTCCTAAAGTAATTCTTCAGCCTTTGTACTATCCCCCTTAGTTAAGAACTTCATAACCTATAACGCCTCATTCACCAAAGGTTTAGTAGAAAAATAGTCAAAGGTCTGAATCATACATGTAGTAGGTTCTTTCCAATTTCCAGTCTTCCTATTTCAACTCTGCATAGATATACCATGCATGCACATAACCTCGCAAGGTGAAATAAAGCTTATGCACCCACAAAAAAGGTGGTAACACTTCCTTCCCTTCTTTCTAGAGTCTCTCACACTATTGAATAGGATCATTACCATAAAAGACATAGATCTTAGTAGGCACATTTCTCTTCAAAACCTAGTAGATAAAGCAATAATCACTTCTCTCCACTCCAAAAGATTATCGCTGCAAACCATCCACCAGTGCACTTTCATCCCGCGCAGAGTATACACTAACATGTTCCTTCTTTCCACCTAGCATTCCCACTAAAATTCCATAGCAAGAAAGAATACTTTTGGATTATCTTCACTGTGTACTTTAGTACATGAGTGCTGCCCAAATTCACGATCTTGTGTGCTTACTAACACGTGAAGCTACACTTTATACTTTACACCCAACCATTTCATAAGTTTCGTGTTCCAAGTTGTCACATGCAACAATCTTAGTATTTCTCATGGATTGTGCATCATTCCATTGGATAACTCATTTTCATGGCTCAAGAACTTCTAGATCTCAAATGGTGAACACAAAATTTTTGTTCAAGTCATCTTCACTTAAGGGCTCTATGTAGGTGTAAATTTCCCATCCGTTAAAGGGATAATGATGTGTTCTTCCTTATTCTCAAGGCTGATATACCCATTATTAAAACATAGATCAACGTTGTTTATATATCACCAAGGGTACCCAAGTAATTCGGGAAAATTGTCTTCTTACGAAATCGCTAAGACCTTAAAGTCCCTAGTGAACTTGGACACCTATATATTAATGGATGTATCTTTTAAAAAATCTAATGGGTGTTTCCTTAGTCCAATTTTCCATGAACAACACATTGGAAGATGATTATAAGGGAGGTCTTCCCATCTAAACCCACATATCAAAAGTAAGCACATTCACTTCCACACATGTGTCAATCAAGATGTTACTCAAAATCCAACCATCAATAGCAACATTTAGAGTAATCTCCTTTTCATATTCTAGAATTTCGGAGGAAGATTAACATGCAAAAGTGTCTCTCATGCTCGGCCTAAAGTCTGCAAAGAGTGTTTCCCTTCAAAAATTTCCCTAATAAAGGAATAATGTTATCTTGTCATTGAATTTTGTAAACCTCCTTCAAATCATCAACATCTATCTAATGAAGCTCAACTACTTTCTTTTGTTTTAATTTCCACGAATGTTCCTTCAAACACTTTGTATCTCACCCTATAAATTCTAACTTACCTCTATGGTTTCTTGATAAACCTATTTTTGATGCATAGGGTTTGGATAATTTGCATAAATGACTTCTTCTTTACTAATGGTAGGATTCTATTACAAAGCTTCCCTCAGTGTGCACAACCTCATTGCATGTAGTAATCTTCACATGCCCCAACTCAGGATCTGGTGCTAACTTCGAAATTCATTGGTCTTCCATGGTGCCTCGTAATCTAACCATTCCCATGCCTTTGTTTTCCTTATTATGTTTATTTCTTAAGTGTGCATAAAAAAATATAGGCATTCTTCATAACTATGATTCTTTCTACAAAAATAACACACAATATTATGTGGACATTCATGCTTGTATTGATCATAAAATCCACATGTATAACAAGTCCCATGAGGGAAATCACTCCTTCCTCCCCGTGACCGAGTCCTCGAATCCTCTATGTAATCTCGACCTATACCATGACCTCCATCAAAATGCTCCTCATTGTGATCATAGTCATGATGCACGCCTTATCCTTATTATTTGCAACACCAGTCTATCATATGCCAATATCAATGACATCATAGATATGATCAATCAACCTACAATCTTCACTATCATGAGTCGAGGACTTACAAATCTTACACTAACTTGACACATTATTCCTTATAGTGCTTTTTGTAATAATGGGCACTACCTTGAAATGTAGTCCAAGTCATATATCTCACAATCCAACAACAAGGAACACATAGATTTCCAAGGGTAACTATCCTTAGTATGCCCCTCCACTTCACAATATATACACCAAATTCCACTGCGTGTCTCATGCATTGAATTAGCGAGATATTTTCTCCAACCATTTTTCCATTTACAGTAATATGAGCTTCCAATAATGGTTTCACTCCTATGTCTATACTTCCTACCGCCTCTATGCACAGAGATGCTTCAAGTGCATCACGTGGATTTGTATAAGTCTTATGTGAAAGTTCTCTTCTAAAAGGCATGATCAATCCTCAAATGAACCATTGTGCATGCTAGCTACATGGATGTCATAAGATAACTTAGACATAAGAGTCTTGAACCAAGCATCATATTCCGAAAACTTTCAGTAGTGCCCCGCTTAATGTCTTTGAGTGCACTTATTCTCTTCTACTCGAACTCAAGGATATAAAATTCCTTTAAGAAAGCATCTCACAACGTTGTATAGTCCACACAAGTCTGATCAAGATCAAACTTTCTATACCAGCTATGCATGCGTCCCTATAACGTAGTTGTAAAATGAATTCCCTTGTGCTCGGAGTTGTAATACCCTTTACATGCCACAATATATCACATATATACATGTATTATGCTGCATATTCAATACCTATATACTCCAGAAGATGGAGAGACATATCCATATAAATTTTCTGAGGTTGGTGTGGACCTTGCCCACTAGATCTAGAGCCTCCTGTATTTCTTCCACCTCAAAATCCACTAGATCCTCCAATACCTGAGTCACCTGATCCTCCCGATCTTCCCGATCCACCCTCTTGTAGTAGGAAAAGGAAAAAGGATACAATTCCCCATGTTTCGACGGTTGTGATAAATTGAACGCCCATAGTTTGTGAAGTTGAACTACTTCCAGATGTGATGCCAAGGTTTTGTGTGCTTATGTTCTAAGTCGATGATGTGCTAGAAAATATACCTCCAACAGGTCCCCCAAATAAATTAGATGACGATTATGCCATAGATGAATAAGATCCCTGATTAACTCCTAAACTTGACTATAAATTAACTCTATCTACTGCAACTCTACTTCTCACACTCGCTCCTGATTACCGACTATCATAGAAACTAGAAAAACAAGCCCAAGGGCTAGGTCTCTAGGTAGATTCAGATGTACACTTGCGGCCCATTTCATCTCTACCGGTGCGCTCTCATATAAGGCTGAAGAGGGTTCTATACCATGATTTCCCAAGTGGGGGAGATCTAGATGCTCTGGCTCCATGTCTTCTACGTGAGCTCCAAATACTTCATGAGCCATCTCTCTCCACAATGCCATCCATTATGCAACTTCATGATGCTTATTTAAATCCCTCTCGCACGCCTCATTGAACTTAAGCCACATTTTCTCCCTTATTCGTTTTTGCCGATAAGTCTTCCACCCTAACCAAACCTACTCCTACCTCCACACATGGTTGGGTTTAGTTATCCATCGAATTCTCTTTCAAGTATAGGGTTTTAATTAGGATCTTGATCGCTAGTGGAATACCACAAAAATATGATCCTCTTGGTTCATGCAAAAAACTGAAACTCAACAACCTACATGCAAGAGTAAGTCAAAACTATGTATTCAAGAGTATAGCTATTTAAAACACCATGGAGCGAAACATCCACAGAGCGTGTCTAAATCATATCTACATCATACAAGGACTGGAATTCTTCTGCATCCAAACAAGCGTGTGGAATCTCTAAATCCTCTTAGAAGCATAATAAATACGCCACTTATACAAATCTATGGGAAATATAACAAAGAACATCTCATACGATGCGTCATACATATTCTGCTCAACCCACACACGCATGTATTAAAATCAGGTCCAATCTTCGAGTTTACAAGCATACTCTTCTTCTAGATCTTCTAACCACTCCTCAATCTTTGGTTAATGTCAATTGATATGTATTCATCACACAACATCATGAAAAACAACTGAGAAAGAGGTCCTGGCAACGGAACCAATGATGTAGCCTAGAATTCACTACAAATAACCCGAGGTGCACTGATACATCACTCATCCTCTATTGAATGCTCACCCAAAATGCACCAAGACCACCAAGTATCTCTTTAGAGTTGCTTGTCCAGAATGTTAACTTGATTGCATATGTATATATTCTAGATTTCATAATATGAGATAGTAAATAATCGACAATGCATAAACCAGATCTAGTTCTAAACCATATGGAAGATTGACTAAAAATGAATGTAATAAGATTTACCATACAAGAACCATGTTTGTCATATCCAACACCAATATCCAACCAATATGATCCATTATATTAAGTGACTGTAAAACACAAAAGCTTCATACATCATAGTAATGTCATCATGAGTCATGCACATGAACAAAACCAACAACATAACTCTACAATCAAACAATATCAACGGTCTCTCTAAACCATGAAAATTAATACATATATATAGGGGTGGGGACTTTCCCTTCACCTCCTATGCACCTTTAAAAATAGCCTACATGTTAATAATAGCCATGTGCCTTTACAAGAGAATACAAAAACATGCAAGTGCTAATAATAGATCTTCTAAAGTTAACTCTAAGTATAGATCCTATTTTTAGAAAAACCCTACATGGTGCTTGATCTACTACTAAGTCCCAAAATAGCCTCAATTAAATTGCAAGTCTTCATATCTTTGTGTGCTCCGCACTCTACGTCCAAAAATAGCTTCGATTTGTAAAGTGGCTAAGTCCTATTTTCAACTGTTCCTGGGTGTGCCCATATTTTACTATACTTCCACGTGCTCATGTGCACCCTATGTCCATGCACCCAAACCTCCCATGCTTTCAAACTTGAGCTATATTCCATCTTCTCAACACTTTGCTCAACCTTTGATTACCCAAATGAAGAATTTATTTGATCTCTATAAGATCCCATCAGGAAAAAAGATGACCATGGCATCCTTATATCTAGAACCTAAAAAATTTGTCTGGTATCATTGGTTATGTGCTCAAATGTAGAAGAATGGTCTAAGTTTCAAATGGAATTTTTTAATGAAGAGATTTAATTACACTATAGTTCTAGCGTGTTAGAGAATTACTTCAACCAATTAGAAAAGTTAAGAAAAATAAGATTTGTAAAGGAGTATGTCCATCAATTCCAACATATTTCCTTATATGTAGAGTATATTATAGAAGAGTATCTGAATGACCTATTTCTTGGGATCTTAAGAACCACATTGAGCATGAGGTGTGCATGTTTAATCCACTCAAGGTCTTTGATTCTATTATCATGACACGTAGGGAAGAGGAAAAATTTATTTCTAGCAAAAGGTAGTCCTTCACTAACATAAAATATCATAGCACCTTGCCTCCATCATACCCTTGGCTAGTTCGGATGACACCTCAAAAAATTGAAGAAAAAAGAGAAAAAGGGTTATATTTTAACTATGACAACAAATATGGACCAAATCATAAATGTGCTGAGAAATTTTTTTCTACATTGAAGGGACTGATGATGAGGAAGAATAGGAGGAGACATCAAGCGAGGAAGTGGAAAAATTAGAGGAAGAATATGAAGATCCCCAACCTACTATCTCATGCCATGATCTATTAGGTATTAGTACTCCACAAACCCTTTAGGTCATGGGTTATCTTAAGAAGCAGAAGGTGACAATATTGATTGATTCAGGGAGCACACATAATTTCATCAATCATAAGTCAGTGTAGCAAGGCTAAATTGTTTCATCTACCTAGCACTTGTATTTCAAGTAATGATCACAGATGGTGGAGCAATCCAATGTTTAAGTAATTTCCATAAAATCAGACTTATGATGGGTGAATACACATTAAAATCTATGATGCTTGCTATTCCCATGGATAAAGATGATATTATTTAGGTGTTCGAGTGGTTCACAAATTTGGGGTACCATAGAGCTAAATTTATAGGAATTATTCATGTGCTTTCATTACGAGGGTAAATAGTTTGAAATTCCTAGACTATTGGGAAAAAATCCTCTGGTGGTTAGTTATCACCAAATTCAAAAGATTCTTAAAAGGGGGCTGAAGGTTTTGTAGCATGATTGTTCTCCATGGAAGTTCAACCACCAACAATGGTAGTGCATCATGATATTCAGAAGGTTATTGATCAACATGCAGTTGTCTTTAAGGATCCTAAATGATTGCCTTGTGAAAGAGATCATGATCATGCCATTTAGTTAATTCTAGGAAGCCAACCCCATAACATCAAACCTTATAGATACCCATATGTGCAAAAGAGTGAGATCGAGAATATGGTGGAGGAAATGTTAGAAATGGGTATTATTCGTCACAGTCAAAGTGCTTATTCTACTCTAGTGGTGATGGTGTGTTGTAAGGATGGAAGATGGTGCATGTGTCCGGAACTACAAAGAACTCAATAAGTAGACTATCAAAGATAATTTTTTTATTCCTTTCATTGATGCTTTATTAGATGAGTTGCATTGTGTAATTTATTTTACAAAACTAGATGTACGTTCTAGGTATCACAAAATAGAGTAAAGAAAGAAGATATTCATAAGACAAACTTTAGAACTCATTAAGGGAATTATGAATTCCTAGTGATGAATTTTGGTCATACTAATATACCATCCACATTTCAAAGTTTGATGAATTCAGTATTTAGACCATTCCTACGGAAGTTTGTCTTGGTATTTTTTGATGATATCCTCATCTACAAAAAATCCTAGGAGGAACATTTACATCATGTCAATACAATATTAGAAGCCTTAGAGAAATATTAAATATATGCTAAGCCTTCAATGTTTTCTTTTGGGGTACAAGAATTGGAATACTTGGGCCATATTGTATCTCATGAAGGTGTTAAGAAACACTCATAAGATCCGAACATGGTGGAATGGGAAGTACCAAGAACCCTCAATCATTTACAAGGTTTCTTAGGTCTCATAGGGTACTATCACAGATTTGTAGAAAACTATGGCAGTATAGAAACACCACTTACAAAATTATTGAAGAAAAACTCCTTTCATTGGAATGAGGAAGCTTTGAGGGAATTTGAAAAATTAAAGGTTACAATGTTCACCACTCTAGTATTGGTAACTCTATATTTCTCCAAGACCTTCATAGTTGAATGTGATGCTTTAAGAAATGGGATTGGAGTAGTACTCATGCAAGAAAGACATCCCATAAAATTTGAGAGCTAGAAACTAAAAGGAAAGAATTTGTTGAAGCCCACTTATGAGAAGGAAATGATGGAAATATTACATGTAGTCAAATAATGGAGACCATACTTGATGGGGAGACACTTCAAGGTAAAAAATGATCATGATAGTTAAAAATACTTTTAGAGTAATGAATATCTTTAGAAGAGCAATAAAAATGGGTCACAAAGATGTTGGGTTATGAATTTGAGATTATTTATAAGAAAGGGAAGGAAAATGTGGTCATTGATTATCTACCTAGGAGGGATGCATTGTTTTGTATACTAAAGGTAGATTGGGTAGATCAAGCAAGGGAAGAATGATAAAAATATGTAATAACCCATACTCTCATTTAGAATCTCTAGAAATATCCAACCATATCAAAATAATTTATATGGAAGGGGGATACCTTGTGGTACAAATCTAGGTTATATTTGTGTAAGAACTCGCACTTAAAAACCATGTTATTTCAAAGCTCCATTCTTCTCCACTAGGTGGCCATTATGGGTTCTTGAAAAATTATCATAGAATTAAGCATGATTTATTTTAGGAGGGGTTGAAAGGAGATGTTAAAATTTATTTGGGAGAGTGTTTGGTGTGTCAACGTAATAAGGGCTAGACCATTAAGATACCAGGTATCCTCCAACCTTTTTCTATTCCTAACAAGAGATGGGAAGAGGTATCGATGGATTTCATAACAATATTTCCTAAATCAGAAGGGAAAAGTGTCATCATGGTCATGGTGGAAATACTTACCAAGTATGCTCATTTTTGTGTAATGACTCATCCTTTCACTAGTACAATTTCCATCTCATTTACGGACATAGTTCAAAAGCTCTATGACACGCTCAAAATTATAGTAAGTGATCATGATCCAATATTTACAAGAAATTTTGGACTGATTTATTCTCTTGTTTGGGTACCCATCTGGCCCAGAGTTCATCTTATCATACTCAATCAGATGGGAAAAATGATGTGGTAAATAAATTTTTGGAGGGATATCTTTAATGTTTTACTTAAGATACACAAGAACATAGGTGCAATGGTTTCCACTTGCAGAATGGTGGCATAATAGTTCATTTCATACCTCCTCCAAAATGTCTCCATTTTTAGCACTTTACAGTACCATCCTCCATCACTCATCTCTAGATTGAAGTTAAAATTAAAGGTGAGAGAAATTGAGGATCACATTCAACACCAACATGAGGAACTCTATAGTTTTAGAGAGAATTTGGAAAGAGCACAAAACTACATGAAGCAACAAGCTGATCAACATTGTAGTGAGTGACACTTTGAAGAGGGTGACTTTGTTTTTGTACAGTTACAGCCATATAATCATTTATCATTAAAACAATAGAAGAAGGATAATAACATTGCTCCTAAATACTATTGTCCTTACCAAGTGTTGCTGAAAATTAGTAGTGTGACATATAAAATGGAGCTCCCTCTAGGAAGTAATATACATCCATTCTTCCATGTTTCTTGCTTGAAGAAAGTTATTGGGAAACACATTTCCACCCAATTAGTGCTTCTTGAACTGGATGAGGAAGGAAGAATCATATTGGAACCTGAAGGTATTCTTCAGATACACACCAAAATATTGAGGACTAGAGTCATTACCAAGTACCTAATCAAGTAGAAGAATATGAATATTGAGGATGCATCATGGGAGGATGAAGCATTTTTTCAGCAATATCTGTGGCTTCCCAACATTGGGGACAATGTTTCTTTGAAGGGGATGGGCATGTTACACCCTTAGTCCTATAGCTTATATTGGATATGTAATGATGACTTGTGGCCTACATAATCTCTCTTCTTGTCATATGTTATTAATTTATGCTTTCATATGTTTAGTAGGTCAACCTTGGTGTTGGCCATAACATAGGATTGGTATATATAAGTGGTAGAGAGGAGTAGTTGATCATCATATTGAGAATTTGAGTCTTATTGTATGGTTTAGAGGTTGACCCCTCAAAGTGGCTAAGCTATTCTACTTGCATATTGAGATCATTTATCTGCAATCTTGTGTTCTTTGGTGTTATATTGCTGCTGATAATTAGATTTATACAAGTAATTTCATTACATAGAAGAAAATGTATCTGAGGTATGGCTCCTTTTATCATGTATTCATGCATGAGACAAGTCCTCAAGGATCTTGGACATAAAGGCCTAACAATATTAGGATGTCTCCAAAAAAATCCTTTTCATAAGCTATTAGTTTTTATAAAAATTGAACAATACACTCAATTGATTATGCAATGATGTGGGAAAAATAGTTACCAAACCTTGAAAAACCAATTTATTTTTCTCCTTATCACTTGGATTGAACATGTATTGGTGTCTTAATAATGTAAAAGTGATAAAAATAAGCATAGATAGACTTGTTAGGGTGTTGGTTGGATTCCTAAAAAATCTCAAAAAGCAATATGATTGGTACTATCTGATTGAAAATGTAAGATAAATAAGATACATGATTTGAATAACTATCAATGTATCTACTAGGTAGATTACGAAACCATACTAAGGTAACACTAACAAGACTATGAAAAAAATCCTTAAGCAAGAATTAATCATTGTGAATTTAATTGTAGACATATAATAAAATGGTCAATGTGTTGAGAAGGTTCCTCTTTTATTACAAAAATTGGGAATACACAATCTAGATGTGAACATAAATTTGTAAATGCTTCACATGATTGGTTGGTTAGTAATACAATTATTGTGAACTCAACTAGTAAATGATTTATATGATAAACATAAGCTCTTGAATTAATTTAATGATTGTCCTATAACTTACATTAGAGATTGTAGTTGTATTGGAATAGTAACAACTTTAGAAGATGAACTTCCTAATGTGTATTAAACCAATACCCCCTTAAGTAAAACTTAGGAGGCTACAAAAATTTGAGACTAAATTTTGATATATGGGTTTGACAACAAGCATGATGAGGAACCCATGAATAATATGATAAAAAAGGAAAGAGAACACATAATACATGTAGAAACCCTAAAATATCATATCACGTAGTCTAAACCTTTGAAATAATTGCGTACTTACATCATAATACATTACAACCATTTTCAACCACTTTTTTGATATATTCCTCCATTTTATGACCTTTTATGGCATATTACGACATTGTCCCACAACTTTCCTAATCGTTCTTGTCACTCAAAAATAGTCTTGAATTATTAAATATTCATACTATGGACATTATTACATTCATATCCCATTCTTACAATTAATTAATTAATCATATCACTCTTATTATTCATCCCCTATCCCATTAGATAATTTAATATCAAAATAAGTAAATGAACCCTACATATATCCATTTCCCTCTCACCTTGTATTCATTTTCTCTTCATTAGTTTCCATGTCAAGTTAACAAGTAAAAAACAGATCAATTAAATATTAAATCATTAAATATATTCAAAAGGACAAGTTTATAATAAATCAAATCACGCATTTGAGTTAGCTAAACATACCCCATAGAGCATGAAATTCCAAAATTAAATAAAATATCTCCAAGATAAAACTCACATCACTTTTTTGGGTAAATAAAATAAAATACATGGGATTGATATTTCAATTCAAAAACTAAAAATATTCAAGAGGCATGCCACCTTTTACAAATTAATGAAAACTCATTCAATAAAGCTCCAAACAAAAGTTCAACTCCTCAATTAAATTGGAAACTCACCTAAACAATCCAATCATGCTTTAGTTAGCTTCTGATCATACAAGTTAATCACACAAATAAAAAGGATTTGGATTCTCTTCCCTCATCTATAAATAATTACTCATTCCTCTCCAATTATCATATTTGGAATATTTGAAATTTACATTGTTATTGTGTTAGATTATCATTTAATCTCACATGTCGTTAATTGTCTAATTGATAATGAATTAACAATCAAATAATTCATTCAACTGATTTTCTCATATTTGAAATCTACTTCCATTCAAAACATCTTTGGAGCATCCACAAAAAAATGATCAAGAGATTCAACAAGCTCAGTGCTTCATTACAAGCTTTAGAAGTATCATTCGAGGTTGCAAGGAGATATGAAGAAGGATCAAGTTTGCAATTTATTATTTGTTTTCTTCTATTGTGTAGTATTTATCTATATACATTTCTAGCACACACAGGGTACAAAACCACATATTTTTATTTCTTCATTTTTTCTTTGAAATTAACTTGGTTTTTGTGTTTTTGCTATTTAGAAATCACTAAGCAGTTTTCAAGGATTTTCATTGAGTAAATTGCAAATTTTAAAAAAACTAGTCATTTTGGCTGTGATTTATGTTTTTTACATCTATAGGTAAAGTGCATCTCTTCCCCCTTCCATGTGTTATCATAGCACACAAATTGCATTTCCATTCACATACCCGCATCAACATGGACACATTTCTATTTATGCTATCTTTGTGCGGTAGTATTTTTCATTTATAGTTTCTTTGTTTTGAATATTTATGCTACCATGGTATGATCTACACTACTATTTCCTACATTACCATGTTCCTATCTATTCTACCATGAAATAAGGGGATATACGTTTGTGTTAACTATACTTGCACATGCATTTAAAATATTAACTTTTTGTTTCCCTTAATGCGCTAGTGTCATATTTGAAGTGTGTCTTTGTTAATTTTAGTTGTATCTTCATTAATTTCAAGTGCATTTACATTAGTATCAGATGTGTTAGTGTTCTATTTTTTAGTTTTAATTTCTTATTTCAAATTTTTAACATTTTCATTAACATTTTTTTGTCATTTTCTGTCCATTTCTAAATTTGATCTGCATTTAAAAAAAAAGAACTAGATTGTTAAGTTTTTTTCATCTCCTTTTGTTTCTATTCAGATCAAACACCTCGTATGCTCTTTTATCGCACTCTCAAGCGATCTTGAGAATAAACAACCACTCTATTTTGTTGTAATTTTGTTCTAACATTATATTTTTAGGATAACTACTAATCTTTCCTATATAGGACCGCTTTGCTTATGAGGATATTCATCTTCCCAAAATCAAGCAACAAAATACTAATACCTTATATGCAAGTTTCCTTAGTCAAATAAAAATCAAACCTTGCTAAATAAAATTAAAAAACATTGTCATTGCAGGTTTGGATAAGGGTAAATACCCATCTACATAACTGTGGGAAGTACTTGGGAATAATCCCTAAAAATCATTATGAGGAGTACTATAGGAACCCTAAAGTAGCTGGAACATTGAGAGGACCAACCAACATAAAGGGTAGCACACCATCTCAATTGAGTAGTTTTACCGTGAGGAAAATCAAATGTTGTCTATGGTAATGACCCCATTCTGATTGATTGAGGGGTAAAGTTCGTAACCAATTTTTTTTGGTATGTGTACTTGTTTAGACATGAATTGGTGAGTGAATATCTCGAATCCCTAGGAATACTAACAAACCAGATCAAACAAATCACTTATTTCTCAAGTTGTTATAATTAAAAAAGTTTGTGTTCCACCTATTATATCAATAAAATCCAATGTAATCCAAAAAAATAAGATAAAATAACATCCCTCGGATACTCATCCTCCTCTAAATCAAGATAAGTTTTTTCCTAATCCAATAAAAGTTTTATCAATCAACATCATCCTATTAAAATCAAAAAAACCATCAAAGTCTTTTAATCAAAACCATTCTCTCCAAATATCAACATATCCAATCTCAATCCAATTCTTATATTGTGGATACCCATGTATAAATATAATAAGAATACGGTCTCACTAAAAGGCTTATATTTCAGATACATATATCTAAATTTAAGAAAATAAATCAAATCTGAATTCACGTCAAAGCAATCTTTTTGAATCAGATTAATCAATATCACATATCAACTCTTACTTCAGGTTTTTACCATTTTTAGTAAAAAATGGTGAAAACTCAAATGAAAATCTATAACATCTTGAAATCTAGGAAAAATCATTTTTGACAAAGATAGTTCTGAAAAAGAGGAAGAAGTTAGATGACCTTAGATTTCAGAAGAATAAAAAAACAAATAGATGAACTTTTAAGACAAAATAAAAATTCATTTCTTCTTCATCTCCTAGAAATGGGAGATAAATTATCTTTTGATTTTGGTAATGAGAAAATAAAACATCTCATTGATAAATCTGAAACTAGAAAAAACAAACAAAAATCTAGTGCTTCAACAAATACATCAAATGAAGCCTTACTAGCCAAAATTTAAGAAATGACTAGTGAAATTGCTAGTATGGCATCTAAAGTTTCCAAAAGAAATGAAGAAAAGGCCCAACCTAATCATGAAATATAAAAAGTGGACATTCCTCTCACAAACTCCCCATTCACTCAAGAATGTATAAACATTAAATAAATGATAATGGGGATGCAAAAGAAAACAAAAAAATTCAATTTTTAAGAACTTTTCCCTATCCATTTGACAAAGAAATGTTATACATACCATTTCCTCAATCCTTTGAAACCCCTAAATTTGACAATTATAAATAAAAACATGACCCAAGAGAACATATTAAAGAATTTTCATGACATTCCACAAGATAGCCTACAACAACATTTATCTATTGCATATTTTATCAAAATTTTTAGGAAGAAATTCTTTAGATTGGATTTTACACCTCACAAAAGGCTATATCAAAACTCTCGTTGACTTATTACAGAATTTTGATAAACATTTATCCTTTAATCTAATTTAAATTCTTATTATGATGGACCTTTGTAACACCAAGAAAAGGAATAACAAAACATTCACATCATTTCTTCAACGATGGAGAGGAATCACAAGATGATTTCCTTGTTCCATACCCGAAAAACAATTGGTGAGAATTTTCATTCCAAATCTTAATCTGAAATTATCATTCCAAATGCAAATGCATTGCCTAACAAATTTTAAGAATTCATGGAAAAGGAGCACAAATTGAAAGGGATCTCATTTCTAAAGGTCTAATCAAAAATCCTTCAAAAGATCAATCCAATAAGGACAATCAATAACAACATGAAAAATAAAATTTTTTAATCGAAACCAAAATTTTGTGAATGATGGGGTCATCGATACTTTCCATGTTCAAAATGTGCAAAATAAACCATAATAAAACAAAAAAATAAAAAATCAACCAATAATAATATCTAGCAAAGAAACTACTCCACATGAAGTCAAACAAAGAAAATTCACACCTCTCAGAGAAAGTATTTCTAGTGTCCTTCTCCAATTAGTAAGTGCTAATATGGAAACCTATCCAATTATAAGACCCTTTGAAGAAGGGAAACCAAAACCTATGTGGTATAAATAATTAGAATATTGTGAGTACCACCGTATAAAATGTCATTCTACTGATCATTTTATAAGACTCCATCATTAAATTCAAGATTTAATTAATCACAAAGATATTAAAAAAGATAACAAATCAAATACCAATACACCAAATGAGAAGCTAAAGGTGTTTAAGGACCCATTTCCAAAACATGATACAAATGACAAAGCTAAAGACAAGGGTCAATCCTCTAACAATGTTGAGTTCAATTTCATTATTTCATTCATCAATCAAATACCTAACTCTGTGGCCACCATAAAAATTAATAATCCTACTTATGTGGTGATAACACGATAAAAAAGGTTTGGGTATCTGCAGCCAATCAGCCTTCCTCATCAACTATACCTACAATTCCTAATCCCCAACCTATCGATGATTCAAATGCCTCTCATGCTAAGTCTTCCTCCCAGTTATATGATATTTTCAAACAACTGGAGAATAGGCCTATAAAAATATCCCTCATGGACTTTCTCAAGTGATAACCTATGATTCAATACATCCTTACTCATGCATTTTAGGATGTAAATGTTCCTAAGGATATCAATAAATAATTTCAAGCCTTAATTAAGTAAAATCATATAAGTGTGTCCCACTTGATGGCCAAAAATATTTTAAAATTTGACTTGTAAATAAATTTTTAAAAATACTATAAAATATTTCATAATTCAGGTAAATTATGGATGCCCTGTGCCTTGGTATATTTAAGCTCTAAAAAATGTGTTTGATAATTTTATATGCGTTCGATCATGTTTTAGTTTCAGGACATATTTTTATGAAGGTACAAAAAGTGCAAAAACATGGGACATAGTTAGATGCTTTGACCCAATTACAAATATATTACATAGTATTCTAATACTTTAATTTGGTCCTCATGACCTTTTGAATCCAAAATTCAAAATAACAACTTGTTATATATCGAAGCATCCATAACCCATCACAAAATCAAAAGGGTGCTTATAGATAATGGATCCACTTTGAATGTTTTCTCCATGAAAATTTCAAGATGCCTTGTTCATAATCAATAAAGTATAGGAACTAAGTGGTTATGACAATAGTGAAAGATAATCCTCGGGAACCATCACATTATCCATAAAGATTGGACCTCAAACATTTGATACATTTTTTCATGTTGTAGATGTTGAAACCTCCTATAAAATTCTCCTCATTCATCCATGGATTCATGCTATGAAAGATGTACCTTCCACCTTCCATTAATGTATAAAGTTCCCTTATGAAGGTAAAGAGTTTACCCTACTCACTGATACTAAACCATTTAAATATTGTAAGCTCCTAGAGGGGAGGTATAAGATTACAAATTATTTCCATTATGTGGATAGATCTACATCTTCTTGCATCATTAATTTCATAGTTAAAAACCACATTGATCCGTAGGTCCTTTTGAAACTTTAACCTTTGACATCAAATTCTCCACCCGAGCTTAAGATCATTGATAAAGGTATTGGCGAATATGAATTCTAAAATACATGTCATATTTTAAAATTACATTTATATTTCGAAGCTATGGTAAGCCCAATGATCACCATATAAAAGAAGATCCCATTTACAATCTTGGTACAACTCATTGGAAATGGATTGGATATCTTGAAGTATACTGGCTCTTGGTTGTATAAATATTGGCTAGCTACATGCTTCGAATCCCATAACTCACGTAAATAAATAAAATGATGATAAAAATGCAGTGGAATGGTAAAGGGCTTAGAAAAAATGAACAAGGTTGTATTGATCTTGTCATGTATAGATAAAATATATATTGGCATGGCCTAGGTTTCAAAACCTTTGAAATAATGCCTATAATATTTGATGTATCAACTAGTGGTGAGGATAATGACTTAGACATTGAGACAAGTTCCACACATAGCCTCTTTGATGACTTAGCTAACACTATTTTATTCAAATACCTTTCCATCCATACCGTTGAATTTAACATAATACATCCTCGTCTCATAAGTCAGGATAAAAAAATCACATATCTATGGATCTTTTTCAAAATGATGAAGTCATCAAAGAGTTCCTTGAGACTCGATACCCTATAACCATTTCCAATCATAATAAGGGATTCAATATTTGACCTACACGCAAATAATTATTTTTGGTGAATAAATCGAGTACCCCAATACACAAAAACATGAAAATAAAAAGAGGAAAAATGAAAATAAAATCTCCCATAGTGAAAACCTCATTGAGGCACTATCTAAAAAGAAAAAAAAGAAAAAAAGAGAAAAAATATAAAAATAAAAAGGATGTATCTCCTAGTGAAAACCTTTATTAAACACTCGCAAGAGGGAATATCCTTCGATCAAATAGAGGATCAACATAAACCTACAACATCTTAAAAAAATACACATAAAAATGCTAGTAGAGGACACCATTAACATTACCATTTGTACAAATGAGCATCATAAGCTCTTAAAACTAGGTGCAGTAAGTTTAACATAACAAAAAATAGAAGTATTTACAAATATACTTCTTTAATTTAAATATGTATTTGCATGGACATACAAGGATATGCCAGGGTTGGATCCTTCCCTTGTGGTACACCATCTTGTGGTTTTTCCATAAGCCAAACCAATCAAGTAAAAATTCAAAAAATGCATCCATAATTTGCATTACTCATTAAGGAAGAGCTTCAAAAACTCTTACAAGTGGGTTTTATCATATTAATTGACTATTTGGAGTGGATATAAAATATTGTACCGATTCTTTAAAAAACCCCATGTATTTGAATATGTATAGACTTTCGTGATATTAATAAATCATGTCTAAGAGATGACTTCCCGTTACCAAATATTGACATGATAGTTGATTCTACGACATGACATGAAATGATCTCCTTAATGGGTGGTTTTTTTGGTTAAGATAAAATACAAATTTTTGAAAAGGATCAACCCAAAATAATATTCACTACACCGTGGGACACATTTTGTTATAAGGTAATGCCTTTTGGCCTTAAAAATGCGTAGGTGCCACTCATCAAAGAGCCATGACAACCATCTTCCATGACATGCTACATGAAATTATTGAATATTATGTAAATGATATATTGGTAAAATAAAAAATAAGATTCAATCATCTAATAATTTTAAGACACATCTTTGAAAGCTTGTGTGAATACAAGGTTAGAATCAACGCAAATAAATGTGTGCTTGGTGTGACTTCAAAAAAATTCATGGGGTTCATCATTTCACAGAGTGGTATTTAATTTGACCTAAAAGGTAAAATTAATAATGGAAATGCATCCTCCTGTTGGTCTGAAAATCTGTCGTTTGGGTAGATCTATGGATAAACGAGCCAACAGTGTGCAGGGCATAGCCCCTCTTTGAGTCAGCAAAGCGAAACTGGTTTATTGCTATTCTACCAGCAGGAATCTATGCAAGTCTCACAAATTCTACCTTCGGGGGTTTGGGATCTCATCCCAGTAGGGGTGTTTCCGACTGCGAAAAGAAAGGAAAGGAAGAGGGGATGAAGAAAGAGCAGGTCCGAAGGAAGAAAAGAAATGAATTCCAAAGCAGAAAGGTCAGAAGGTTTATGTTTTGGGATTGGTAGTAAACAGAGCCAAACCTACTTGCATAAACGAGCAAAGCAATACTGATGATGAATAAATGACAATAAAATAGAAGCAGATTTAACAGAATAAACACATAGATCAGACATAAGAAAGATCTAATGCACATAACACACGTATTCAACACAAAGTCTAAATATTGTATTAATAATCCTTCTGTTACAAAAAGCTCAAAGTCTTTTCTCCTTACTCCTATTTTTCATCTGAAAGATATTCACCCATCATGCCCAATACAACAAGTATTGGGGTATTTATAGAAGAAGGAGAGAAAAGAAGGCAAAAAGGAGCCAACCACTTATTTACTTATTTACAAAATATCTAAAAGTCATGTTGACTTTTGACAACTTGATGGATGACATCATCCCATGGTGTAACATGGACGATGTCATCATTTGTGCCAACATACTTTAGATATTCCCAAAAAGAAAACCGAAGAAGAGAGAGAGAAGAAGAAGAAGAAGAAGCTACTCGTCGTCGTCATCTTGCGGCCGAAAGGGGGTGGATTGCTTTTGTTGTTGCTCAGGTGACGAGATATGGAATTGAGAGCGGTATTCCATAAACTTGTTGATCATGGGCCCTAGTTGATCCTGGGAAGGATCCTTGTGCCGCTCACTGATCACCTCACAAGTCTCCCGCTCATCTATGAGTTTCTCGGGGAGTTTGGAATAGTCTTTTTCCGCTTCAATGAGTAACCCAATGAAGTCCCGACAGGCCAGCAGGTTGTTGATAGACTCTGCGTCAAAAGTGACCTCTGGCCCCATCCCTTGAGAAACGATCTCCTTGAAGATCTGGATGGTTTCATCAGCTTTTCTTAAAGTGAAGGAAGGAGTAAGCAACCCTGGCGACATGTTGAGAACGATCCGTTCCATTTGGTGCATCGCGTCCAGGGCTTCTTCCTTCACCTTGTCGATCTTTTCT
Source organism: Taxus wallichiana var. yunnanensis (assembly GCA_018340775.1). Classification (NCBI taxonomy): domain Eukaryota; kingdom Viridiplantae; phylum Streptophyta; class Pinopsida; order Cupressales; family Taxaceae; genus Taxus; species Taxus wallichiana. The sequence goes on from CM031237.1 coordinate 556,681,205, forward strand.
AGGACAAATTCCAGCTGATCCACCCGGTAATCCAGAGTGGACGTGACTTTGTTGAGGGCCCTGGGATGGCCGAAGACGCCGAACTTGACCAGATCTTCGACTGAACAGTCAAACATTTGTTGAAAGGTCTCGTGCTGCAGTCTAGCATGTTCCAGCTCTTCGATATGGGTCCCGCTAACGCTTGGAGCTCTTTATTCGCCTTGTTGATGTTCAAATACAAGTCAGAGAACTTGGCGATTACTTTTTCGCTGTCTTTGAGGATCTGGCTCCTCCAAGCGGAAACGGCCATACCCTGCTCACCGATCTTTGCATATTCATTAATTTTCTCCTGGCTCAGAAGCTCAGGAGTCTCGGCGGCAGTTGTGGGAGGTGCACTACCCATCTTCTGTAAGGCTTGGAGTAGATATTTATTTTCTCTTTCAATTGCCTTTTCTCCTCTTTTGTTTCCTGAAGCTTCTTGCAGAGGGCGTCAACTGCAGAAAGGGCCTCCCCTGAAGGCTTTCAGAAGACGTCCCCATTGTGACTTGGGTCACAGTATAATCTGTCGGAGACAGATCCTTTTTCTCCTTGAGAGGATTGGGGTACGCGATCTCCATTACCCTCTCTCCCGAAGCACTTTGAGAGAAGCGTGTGACGGGCTTCTGCTTCTTTTCCCCTTAGATGGGATTACAGAAAAGTCCATCGGAGCGATGGGAACTTTCCTTTTTTGCTGACTTAACTGCTGGGAGATCCAGGCTGGACTTATGGGAGAAGGGCCGAAAGCGAAAAGGGGCAGCTGCGGTAGAAGAAGAAGGGAAAACGTAGAGACACGTGGCGGCGGCATGGAGAGAAGACCCAAAGAAGTGCCACGGGAGGAAGGGAATCTGTGCTGAGGAAGACATAGGAAGGGAAGGGAGCTCAGAGATGAGGGAAGAAATGGAGGGGGAAAGATCTGTGAGGGAAGAGAAGATAGAAGAAGAGGTGGGGGAACAATAGAAGAAGGGGAGAGGACATGACCAAAGGGATGGTCACTTGAGTCACTCGAGGAGGGGAAGGAAGAGAAGAAGAAGGGACAGAAGGGACCTCGAGTGCTGTAGCGGTGCCGACATCCTGAGTGGATGGGCCTACTAGAACATCCTCTTCTGCTTCTTTCTCTGGCGTAACCAAAGTTATGACCTGTTCGGGTGCGGCGGAAGGAGGACTTGCTGGAGCTTCTTCCTGAGTGGTGCTGGATTCACCCTCTATGCCTTTGCCCTTGCCTTTAGGCTGTTGTTTGGATGAGGAGGTGCGTTACCCAATGGGGAGGTTGTGAAATCAACCCCGAGGTAGATTAACCCGTTCATTTGGCACCAATGCTCTGTTCTGCGCAGAGTCTCCTTGACCCTCTCCTCAATCGTCTGAGGTGCCTTAGTTCTATCAATGGCTGGAAAAGGCCAATTGTCCCCATCTGTGTTAGTATATACTTGGTCTACTTCATCCTCCGTAGTTTGGAAGCCTTTGGGGACAATTGCTACCCCGTATTGGATGATTTCTGCCAAGGCTAAGCGAGAATGGTCCTTTCTCCTGAGCTCAACCTCATGAATGACGTCGATGTAGATGTCCTCGATCTGAGGGATGTGGATTGGATCTAGCTTAGCCCTTGGCAGACAACTTCTTGGGTCAAAGGTAGGCCTGGCCGGGAAATCATGTTTCAAATTAAGCAGCTCCAGCTCTGCGAACATGTCCTTTGCCTTGTGATGGGTAAGGCATGTATATCTGCCCACTGTGAGGGGGAAAGGAGTTCCACCCTTCTTTCTTTTGAGGCACTTCTCATGATAGGTGATCAGCTGCCTTGACAGCTCTAGCAGAATCAGCTTGGGTCCAGCATACCTCGGCAGTCTAGTTGGCTCTCCCAAGAAGTTGGCTGCCCTTAGATAGGTGAACGTGGGAAATTGGGTGAACAGGGCCCCCCATTTCTCAGTGGCTGCCACTATGCTCTTGGTCGTGTGACCGTAAGTCATATTTGGCCTCAACAGGCAGATGATGTGGTAGAAAAACACATCGTTGATCTTTGTGAATTGAGGGATGCTATTCTCCAGCCTCAACTCTGGGTAGTATTCATATATTTTGACCTGAGGCCAAACCCCACTCCGCATCAGGCCTGGGTAGTCTCTTTCTGATGCTGCATAGCGTAAACAACATAGGAATTCATGTAGAATCTCCCTGTTGTATTGAATTGTTGAAGCTGCTCGGAGATTGTGCTGCTTATTATCTCTCCCCAGCAAAAGCGCTGATCGGGCACATTCTTGTTCATGGTCTCTAAGTACCGCAACATCCATTTATGGAAAAAGTGGGCGTCAGGAAGCCCAAACACTCTGCTCAGGAATGTGATAGTGTCGCTGAGCTCTTCGAAAAATCACTGCGGTGAATAACTTGTGGCCAACGGGTCACCACCTTTTTATTTTTCAAATAGACCTCGTTCATCAGCTGCATGCACTGATCTTCGTTGTCGTCCCAGGCCTTAATACAATCCTCTCGGCTGATGGCCACAAAGTGCCGATGATGAGGAATGCCGAGTATTATTTCAAAGTGGCGGGCAGTGAGGTTAATGACGACCTCGCCCTTGTCATTTACGACACACCTTGTGTCCTTGTTGTAGCACCGGGCAACCACCATCATGAATTCATTGTTGACGGTGCTGACTGGGATTCCTCCAGCGAAGTGTAGGGCACTGCCCATTAGTTTTTCCATCCATGGACTTCTTGTTACCTTCTGAGTTCTGACCCAGAATTCCTCCATATCAATGTGACCCAACTCTGAGTCTCTGATGTCTAGGTCGCATTCGGCCTGGGAGTCAGGCATTCTGACCCTCTGATATTTATATTTCATCTCTTCTTCTGTAAGTTTGGCCTTGCCTTTGGATTTGGTAGGTCTCTTGCTTGATGTAGACATATGTTCTTCTGAGCTTAATTGCTGATCTGCATGAAGAAGAAGCGAGACCCAACGCAAAAAGGTTGTATTAGTCATTTGATCTTCCATTGAAGTGTTAACAGAAGAAAGAGTTAGTGATTTTGAGGCTCAGGGCGTAGGGTGCATGAAAGTTGCAACTTACAGGGCTAAATAGGTAAGGCGCACAGGAAAAAGGTGTTGCAAGGGTTAAATCAGCGCCAAAGGCGCATGGCGCATAGATACTGCAGGTGTATTTTTGTAAAGGGCGCATGGAGATTTGGTGTTACATAGGGACAGGATGCGCCAAAGGTGCATGTATTTTTCATGTTGCGTGGAAAATTGGTGTGCCAAAGGCGCATGTATTTTCATGTAACATGAATGTTTCGTCTTGCGAAGGTAACTTGGGCGCGGCGCACGGAGGGTGCATGACATGAATGTTTCGTAATGAAGAATGCCTGGCGCCTTTGATAGTTTTATACTTTACGCATATGAAAGGGGTGTTACATGGATGCTGGGTGCACCAAAGGGTGCAAGAATCTTTTGTGTTGCATCCAAATTTGATGCGCTTAAGGGGGCGCACGGGAAGCGGTTGCAGCATGCGAGAGAAATGCGCCATGAGGGCGCATCTTTTTATGATGTAACAGAGGTGACAGATGCGCCAAAGGCGCAACTGTTTTTGATGTTGCATAGCAAGTTTATGCGCCACAGGTGAAAATGGTTTTTAGGTCTGTTCTTTCTCTCAGAGGGGTTTCCACATATGGTTTTAGCTTCTCTTTTCTTTTTTGCAGGGTCATTTTTGTAATGAAACGGCTTAAACAAAAGCGGTTCAAACCATGAATTCAGAACAGCTTCCTCTACCAGCAGATCTGGAAAGAGGGGGAGGAATATGTGGAAAGACAGCAGGGGGGAGCTAGTTCAATATTTCATTCTTTCCAATCCAAAACCAGACCAACAAGCAAACAAAGAACAAAACCGCAAAACACGAAAGAGATAAGAACCTCTTACCCGGATAAATAGCGAAGAACGTGCAAACGGGTCCACTACGTGTTTGAAAACGACAGGGCAGGTGCGCTGACAGGCTCAGAGAAAATAAATCACGTGTTTTGCATTGGTGATAGTGACACTACTGAGACGCGCCTATATATATAGGTGAGTCAGCAATAAATGCACCACCAAATTTTGTAAAGGGCGCATGGAATGTATTGTCGACATAAGGAAGCATGCGCCCTTTGGCACACCAAAGTGTCTGACAACACAGAGTTATATGTGCCTTTGGCGCACCGGAAGGGGTGTCGACACAAGATTATGTGCGCCTTTGGCGCACCGAAAAGTGGCGCAACAAAAGGGTTGCTAACACGAAGGCGCATGCACCACGGCGCACGCAGGAAAGACTCAACATATCAAGGCGCACCAAAAGGTCTGTTGACACGAAGAACCATGCGCCAAAGGATTTAAAGGGGTGCACCAAAAGTTGATGTTACATAGTAATTCCATGCGCCCAGCCAAAAGACCAAAAATGACTAAGTTCGGAAAACCAGATTTCCCGGAAAAGGGATTTTGCAACGTTCCGAACGCAAGGGATCCCTGACGAGGGATCGGAACAAAATTTTCGGTATGGTTATCGGTAAAATTGCCCTTGTCAATTTTACGGGATAACACCTCCACAAAATATTAGATAGTTATGAGGTCTTCAAAGAAAAATACAATTCATAAGATGATTCATATAACAACTAACAGACAAGTTCCATCACTTTAATAAATTAATAAAAAGGATGCACGGTTCAAGTGGAATCAAGAATGTCAAGTTCTTTCTCTAAGATAAAATAATATCTATCAAATCCTTTGGTGCTCATGCCACATGTTCTAGAAAAATGAATACTTCCTATACATCTACCACACAATATGTGATAGAAGCATTATTATCCCAACACAATGATCAAGGACAAGAACAAGTTGTTTATTATCAGTAGGACTTTAATTGATCACGAACTCAAATATTCCCAAGTTGAGAAAGTATGATTAGTTGTCACTTTCACACTTCATAAGCTACATTATTATTTTCTCGAATCATACAAATAAGCTTATCATGAAAGTAGATCCACTCAAGTATCTACTATCCAAACCTGTTCTAACCGGAAGAATGTCTAGTTGGGTTATTTTACTCAAGTGAATTTGACATAGAATTTTTCAATCAAAAAGCCATCAAGGGACAATCCATTTCCAATCAGCTTGTTGTACCACCTCTACTAGGTTCAAAACCTCTTCAATTTGAATTTCCAGATGAAGAACTCTTGTATCTTGATGCAATTCCCTCTTGGAATCTATTTTTGATGGATCTTGTAATATCCCAGATTAAAAGCGATAATTATACTACTCATTCCGGATGGTGATGTTATTCCAAAACATTTCCGCATTGGCTTCCCTTGTACCAACAACATATCTGAATATGAAACTCTTGTAGTTGGTTTGAAGTTTTCTATTTCATTGAATCGGAAGGAATTAACAATTGACATTTATTCTCTTTGGTCATCAATCAAGTCAATGGTGAATATCAAGTAAAAGATGACAAATTGATCCCCTACAAGCTCATGGTTTATAGCCTAAAATGTTACTTTCAACTTATCACATTTGAACAAGTTCCTCACATCTAAAACAAGTCAGCATATGCCATGGAAACTATCAAATCTCTTCTTGAGTTCGGTCCAAATCAAACACACAATGAGTTTCTCGTAGAACATATTTGATTTTGGCTTACAATTTTCCTAAGTCCACCATGATGTGAAATAGTTATTCTTGATAACCCTTGGTATCATGATATTTAAACCTTCATCTAGGATAAAAATTTCCTGAAAATATGAATTATTGAAACAAAATAGCCCTAACTCAATGTGCTTCACACTACTTTATTATTGCCAACACCCTATATCAAAGAGGCTATAATGGAACTCTCATAATATGTATCAATCAAGATGAGTAAACCAAACTTTAGTCAAGGTATATGTTGGTATATGTGGTATACACATAAATAGTATAGTTTTAGCTAAAAATATTTTATGAGTGAGTTATTATTGGCCAACTATGGAGTCTGATTCTTACAAATTTGTCAAAAAATGTTTAGCATGCCAAAAACATGGTAATATCATTCATGCACCTTCAAAATCTCTTCAACCAATCACGAAAACTTGTCATTCTCTTGATGGGGGATTGACCTTATAGGAAAAATCAAATCCAATTCCTCTAATGATTATACATTTATAATCATTGTAACCAAATATTTTACCAAATGGTTAGAGTCCATACCTCTCACTTCTATTTTTGGTACTAATATTTCCAAATATATATTTAACTATCTAATTTTTCATTTTGGATTCCCTTTCTCCAATGTTATAAATAACAATGTAGCCTTCAAAAATAAAACTATTAAAGAGCTATCCAAACACTTTCACATGAATCTAAAATGGTCCACTCCATATATTTAAAGCATAATGGCCAAGTAAAAAAATCCAACAAAATTCTCAAATCCATATTGGAAAATACTATTGAAAAACATGGTTGTAATCGGCATACACAAATCTATCTTGCCCTATGGGCCTATCGCATATATAACTATACTTCAAGATAAGAGATACACCCTTTTCAATTATATATAACATTGAATCAGATTACCCATAGATGTCAAGCTCCCATCACTCTATATATCCCTAAAATATTTGATTAGTGAAGTTGAACACAAACATGCTCATCTTATAGAACCTCACCTCCTAAATGAGAAGAAGATTAATTCCTTGGATAGTTTGAATGTGTATCGAATTGACTTTGTCAAAGCTACAAGAAAATATAAAACCAAGACACTTTGAAATTGGAAACCTTATACTAAAAGAAAATCAGAAAAACACAACAAAATATCGGGAAAAGCAAGGAAAATTTGAACCTAATTGGTTAGGTCCTTATATTATCACTACAAAATATGGATCTGGCACATACAAGTTATCCACTAAATATGACCAAGAGCTTAAAGAGCCCATGAATGCGGTTCATCTGAAGATATTCTATTTTGAAACATCCATGAGTACCCCTTGTGTTGGGGCATTTTTGGCAAAACCACCTTCCCATTCCTTCACCCTATTCCTCTTCTTAATGTTTCATCCCAAAAAAGTTTTCATTGATTTTTCCTTATAGTTAGGACATTTACCGTTTATTTAATATCGATTTTCACTCACATCAATTTCCATTCATCCCTTGGTATTATAGAGCTCGACATTCTTAAGAGTGCTTGGATGGGTCCTCGATCACCTACAATTTCTACAACAATAAAAATAAAAAAACGTTCAAAAATCAAAATCTAAAGGAATTCAAAATAAAAATACAAAAACATTCAAAAATTTAAAATCCAAAAACATTCAAAACTAAAAATCCAAAAACATTCAAAAATAAAAAATGCAAAAACATTAAAAAATGTGCGAAAACATTCAAAAGCGTGTGAAAACATGTTAAAAATCCCAACAACATCAACATAAATCAACAAAATAAACAAAAGTAAACTTTTAAATATTATCTTAGTGATCGTTCCAAATATCCTACGACTAAAAAAAAATAATATTACCCCTTACATGCATCCTTTCTTGGGACAAATTCCACTCAAACCCTCATGTATATCCTTGCTTGGGGAAATATCAACTCTCATTTTCTTCCTTGCATGCATCCTTACTTGGAATAAATGACCCATAATATTAGATTAATTTTTAATCTAGATCCAACAAGAGTATCACTTGACCCCACTCTTCAAGTCTGATCTTACCCCTTACATGTATCCTTGCTTGGGGAAAATTAATTCAATCAATCATCATTGTGGAACACATTAGGGGTATAGTTAATTGTCTTTATTTCAAGTTATGTTACATTGTTATTATCCTTTATCTTAAATTTTTTACAAGTATCTTGTTATCATCTTGGTTTATTTATAGCCATGATGCATACTTTTATTGTGTATATTAGGTTTTCTTTACTTTTTGTCTTTTGATTTTTATTTTTGACCAATTATAAGTATTTTTGTTAACATCTTAGCTCATTTATTGCCTTGGTGCATACATCTATGGTGTATATTAGGTTTGTTTTAATTTTTACCTTTTGTGTGTGTGCATGCATGGGTGTTTACACAATAATGAGTTACTCATCATGGTTCTTCAATAATCATGGTGCTAACTATCTTTGTGGTTTCTCTAATTATCAATATCTGAATGGAAGCTCAGGTTATGAGAAAAATCAATATCATCATCCATATCATATCTACCATACCATTTTACCATGCATAATGACAATCAAATAAACATCCATCCATGAATAAATTACAATGTGCAATATAAACCATCATCATCTATATACATCAATAAAATGTCCATGTATAATGTCAAAAATAATGTCATATAATGAAGCACACATCATAATGCCACAATCGACACATATATAAAAAGAATATGCCTTTAGCATGAGGGGTATAAAAATATACATATACATAATACATAAATTTATCCCTAACTCTCTCCTAATCTTGGACTACCTAGTCTATAATATATCCTTGGTGGCAGAATCGAGAGAGATATAACGATCTAGATAGACCATGTGATCTAGCTGACCCCCTTGATCTCGACACTATCCTATGAATGTATCTTTGGAGTTCTCTAGCTCTCTGGAACAACCACCTTAAATATATATCTATAATACCCCACATCATGTGTGGGGTATGACTAGATCATTGTAACAAGTCTCCCATCCCACTGGCCTCTGCTATGCATCGTGCCATGTATCTATCCACTATCACATGTTGCATTTGTATTGATGACTGATCCATCTTAGATGTCCTTTAATGTAACCAACTCTACAATCTATGGATATAATAAGAGAGGAATTTCTTTATTACATGGATCTTTCTCTCTATCCCCACATAACATGTAACTCTTCTACCGATGGTCCTAGAGGTGTAATTCTAGAACATAAACCCACATACCAAGTATCTCCTCTATCTCTCCACCATCATCTTCAACACCATCTCTATCTTTCCACCTATCATCTCCATCTCCATCTCCATCTCTCTTCTTCCCATACTCGGTAGGCTTGGTGGTGAATCCTATACCTATACACCATGTGTATGTATGTCTGTGCACCCTATCCATGTATGTTATGTACATCTTATGCATGTACATGTAAATCCTTTCTTTGAAATATCCCTCTCCCATCTCTCCACCGTAGTATACCCCTCGTTGATTATGCTATACTTGTTGCTATAATTATTTGTGTGATTATCACACATAGATGTGTTATACCTATGTACCACGATGCATAATCCAATAATACACCGGGATCCATGATTTATTCTTGTGCATCCTATACCTCAAGTAATACTCCTCCAAAATTGGACCTTTCTATGCTCACCCTTGATGCGTGGCCAAAAATATATGGTCTCTGCACTACCCATGCGTCGTTGATCTCCCCTAGAATGTCCTAAATGGATCCAAGATGCCACATGACCCTCGTTCGGTATATTGTTCAATAATGTATGAATGACTACCAATAATATAGTACTCAATCTCAACTATCCCTATCTCTACACCATCTCTTGGCCATAAATATTGTTTGTATGGCCTCCATGTAATTATCCACAAATGTAGATCATCCATCCCTCATATATAGAATCCTAAATATCCTCGGTGACCCCTGTGAGAACTATCCACTATATATCATCCAAAACTAATGGATCCTTTGGCTATCTATCTATAAGTACACCTATTAGCCTACCTATAGTGGTATGGTCCCACACCCAAATCTGTAATAATGTCACTAAGCCCAAGTTCCTTTAACTCCTATATACAACCATATGCATGTCTTTTTATAGATGTACTAATATACATGTACCGAATGCAAACACTATCACTTTATCCATCAACTCCACTACCACACTAATCAAACCAAGATAAAAATTCCTCTGTCTTATAAGGAAGAAAGTAGCTGCTAATATGAGACATTAAGTATACCGAAGACATGCTAACATGTCATACTCTATGCACTCTGTAAGGAGCACTACCATACCCTATCTATGAATATCCTCAACCCCAAATAGTTGCTATAGCTATATTCAGATATGTGTTGCACTCTTCTCCCATTGAATTAACCAACCACCTGAATCAACACCCTCATAATATAGTATACATCCTGTAATGTCACCAACATATTCTTGGTAGGTAATTTGAATGTACGTGACTCCTTTGTGTTATTTCTCCACTAACAAAGTCAACAACAAGTTGTTAAAAAAATAAGCACTGATAGGGGAGGGGTGAATCAATGCTTCTTAAAATTTTGAAACCAATTTCAAATCTTAACAAACCATTCAATATTAATCAACCTTAATCATGTGCAAAAACCCATAAAAACACAATAAAACAACAAGAAACCACACATAAACACCATGATTAATGTGGGAAACCCTTAAAGGGAGAAAAACCAATTGAAATCAATGCACTACTTGGACAATTGTCCCATAAGAGATTACAAGGATTTCAAATTTTCTAAGAACCCACTCAACTTGAAGCACCCACTCCAAAATTTATCCAAGCACCCACTTGACCTTTAACAAGCTCCTACTTGCATGGAAGCAAAAACTCCCAAGAATTCAATCAAGCATCCACTCAACCTTTTGTAAGCTCCAACCTACAAGGAAGCTCCAAATCCCTATTTTTCTAAGAAAAAAATTAGAATTTTTACAAGGTTTTGATCACTTTCATTTGGTTGTCTAACATAACAAGTTGTGATCACTTATTCAACTCATATTCTCTCTCTTACACACCTCCTGATTCACCTCTTGTCTCCTCTTCTCAATTTTATATAAATACATTCTTCAAGGACTCTTCCATACACACATTTTTTCCCTCATTCACACATGCATGGAATATCTTTCCTCCACTCTTTAGTAGTCTTCATGTCACACACACTTGATCACATACAAAGGGATTATTCTCAATTTTTCATCAGATCCTACACTCTCTCAATTAGGAATCAAAAAGCTAATTTTATTGGACACATAGAAATAATTATATTTTAGGGTTACATACTTTATAACCTATTCATTTCCACTTCCAAAATACTTCATATTTTTACCTCTTAAACTCATAACAAAGGTATTATATGACATCATCCAAAAATTGCCACAATAAAATCATTACATCTACATACATGTCGATTCAATATCATAAATTTGATGAGGTTTTCATGACACCTATGAAATCTAAGAGGACTTGTAAAATATTACTCAACTCCTTTCACAACTAAAACCACTAAAAATATTCTTTTCAGTTTCACATGCCAAATTTGTAACTTCCATTTTCAGTTTTGTCTTATTTCCAACATGGGAATATTTGTCTTCTAGAAAATTTAACTCATGCCAAGTGTTATGAAGTGTAATTTAAAGTTACAAGGCTATTATCATATCCTTCTAATGCCTTGATGAGATCCATAACTCACCATTTCAGTCCGACATTTCCATTAGAGCTCATATGCTCAACTAGTGCACAACTTTCAAAAACCAATCTTCTTTTGGATGCATGAATTCACTCTATCCTTAAAATAATGCAATAGAGACATGTATGAGAGGTCTTTAGGATGTCCAAAACATCATGAAATGATTGGTGTGCTTCAAGTCAGGGCTTAAGCCTTCATTTTCACTCAGCTTCTCATCTTGAAAATCATTATCATGGAAGCTCAAAAAACCAGTCTCAAGAAATATACACCAACACAAATTTATGACTTTAAATAACTTCTTACTATTTGGAGAATATTTTTAGGGATATCTTCTTCACCTTAATAAACTTAGAGCACCTCAAAACCTTCCTTCTCTCTATGAAATACTAATTTGGACAAGGTCCCAAATGAGTTGTAGAACTAAATATCAGTCATCACAAACCGAGTTTTGAATTCATTAAAACACTTGTTCTTGGATCCTATCATACCTATATAGAAATATATTGACCTTTTGAATATTTTCATTTTACTAGAAAGCTTCATTTAAAATATTTTAGCATGAGAATTCTTGCATTTCTAAGATATATCGAGTGCATTTTAGACCATAAAACAAGTCTTGTCTTTGATGGATTCTACGACTTAATTTTTTTATAATGAAAACTTAATGCTTGGAACACATCACCAAAGTCCTATAATTCAACTTCAAGCACTCACATTGAGGGGTTATGGGGAGAAAATATCATTTACAACTATATTTCTTAGACCTACTTGGCAGGATTCAAAAATGCACTCTGCACCATTGTAATTTGGACTAGAATTTACGTCACCATATCAAGATATGGGATCAAACATGTTGTATTATACATATTTAAACTATCCATGCTTATATTTTTACTCAAAACTATGCATTTTCATCATTATCCCTTCAAGATAACTTGACTAGTTTTTCCTTGTTATGTCTTTAAGTAGTAGGTCACCTTGGTTGACTTGTTTCACACATATTTTACATAGAACCCCCAAAATATCTTCATGAGTATCTAGGGCATATTATAGTATTGTTTAAACATTAGATTTTTCATCTTGATCTTAATGTACATGAATCAACCATCTAATTCCTTTAAAATAGAGGTATTTGAGCACCTTATCGGTTGACCTAGAGAGTGAATGTGTAGTCATTTTTATGCCCTTAGAATAATAGTCTAATCCCATGCATGCCAGGCTATCACCTAGTGGGCATTGGGCACTCACCTGAGGCATGCATGGGCACTCCTTTATGTGAGTCTTGTAAGAATACATCATCTATGACAGATACTTAAGTGCAAAAAAATGGAAAATAACCGGGCATCATTCGAGAGAACTTAGGATGAGTTATCATATCAATGCTTACATTCGGAAAAAAATAGAAGTATCAAACATCATATAGAAATGATTCATAACACAAAGTAAATGCATTAGAATTATGCTCATAAACACATATATGCTTTAGAATAGAACCTTCCATTCATATTATTGAGTTTAGTAACCACATTACATTCGCTTAGGGCCATAACAGACCAACATAATAGTGTAGAACAAGTTCATGCATCGAAACTAAACTATGTCCTTCACATTATAAGGATAAACATAGGCCCATCCCTCTAAATATGCCATCAATCCTATATTCCTCTAATCCCAACACATAAAATCCTCCATAGTATTTCGTAGGGCTTTTCCTCTCTTCCCCACACTACTCCCTCTTAGACTCTCCTTTCTACTATCTGTGCACCTCTATATATAGATTTTTTCCTTCACCACCATGCCTTCGTATTAACATGATCAATTGCCAAGTGTCCAAGTTGTCCTCTAATAGATAATGCCTCCTTTGATCCAAGCTCTCCACTCTTTGCAATGATTTCCTTCTAGATCCTTCCATCGCATGCATGGAATATTACATTCTTGATCCTACGATTTGCCAACACCTTATCCACTCCATATTTTAGATGGGTCATGCTTTCCTCATGTGCTATCTAGAACTCCAAATATGGATAATTCCTAACACCGTCTTATCTTATGCGCGCGCACCGTGTGTTCTACTAAACCCTGTTAGAACCCTTCCTTGTTTGCCTTCAACCCGCATTCCCTTATTCAAATAGGTACCATGCACCCATGCACCTTCTTGTACTTAGGCAATATTATGGGACCCAAAATCACCCCACACTACGCCTGTTCTCCATCCTTGGAAACACTTATCTTCAAAGAATAAAGAATGGTAGGCTTAGAATATGGGAAAAAGAATGAAGGAATGAAGAATTGGGAGAAAGAATGAAAGAATGGGGAGAATGAATGAGAAAAATGCTTATTTTTGAAGGAGGAGAGGGAAATCCTTCCCTATTTCTACCTCAAGCTTTTCCCAAGCATTAACCTCGTTTTATGCACGCTGACAGACGTATCTGTATAAGGCACTCACCTCCTCAAAAATTAATTCCTCCCCTTTGGCACTCATTGTCTCAACAATACTTTCTAATTATTTTCCCAAGTCCTCAAATGCATCCATCCTGTGGGTGATCTAGGTACAACTCCTTTAGTTGGCTTTTGATTGAGCCTCGCAAGGTCTCGATAGCTTCTGAATTCTTTTCTACCTCAACTAGGATTTTATCTCTTTCTGCCATGTTCCCCTTATTATTTTCTTGAAACTCCTTGAGTTCTATTTCATGTGTGGTGACCAAGATTCTTGCCACTCTATCTCTATCAATGCAGGTTATCATATGCGGCTTCTATAACTGCGTGGTGGATTTTATTTCGAAAGGAGTTTAGTATATTGAGAAAAATCTCAACAACCTTCATCTTCTCCTCCTTTTCTTGGCGCGCTAATGCGTATTCTGTAGACTCTAAGGCATGTGTCTAAATTTCCATCGTGAGGATGCATGTCAAATCCTCTAGAAACTGCAAGGTTGATTCATATTTTTCTCGGTGATGATAAGTCGGGGTGCTTTAAAACAATAGAACCCATAATCATTTCAATATTCTTATGCAACTCACACATGCTTACCTTCTCCTCATTTATCTCACACCTTAACTACGCGTTGATAAGCTCTTCTTACTTCAAGTCCTTGCTCTTCTCAAGCAATATCCTTCTTCTCCTTCTCCAATTCCTCCTTTAGGAATCTCACCCTATCATTCCTTCTAAAACAAGTATGGCCTCAATCTCAATCGAAAGTTTTTTGAGTGCTTTACATACCTATTCATCTAATAATTCTTGAGCTTTTACCAAGGGATTTACTTCTTTTGCTTATGACACCTTTATCGGCACTCTCTGAATTACTTCAAACTCAGGTTCATCTACGTGGGACTCAAATTCCCAAGATAGAATCTTCCTGGTTCAAGGATATGCGCCTTCTTCATCAAACGAAGACATATCCAAGACTTTCTCCGTTGGTACGGTGCTTTGGAAGATCATGTGTTACACCTTGCTAAGATCATTAATGTATCCCATTCCTTGTTCTTGTGCCACCACTACACCCTTCCCACCTATTTACGTAACTTTTAGGAAGCTTACCGCCAAATTGGGGTTCCCACCCATGCTGCCATATTATTTCCCAACACTTTCTTCTTCCATCTCCTTCAAAATTTCATCCGTGCTTCACTCCAACTCCTACTCCACCAAATCCTTAATGATTCTTGCCACTTCTCTCTCTGCGGCTTTCTCCACTTTTTCCTTGGTGAGGCTTGGGATTCCTTGGTTTTTGGTGCTTATCTCTTCACTCATGCCCTTTCCTTGATCCTCTACTTCCTCCTCGTCATTCTTGTCTTCATATTTCTTGTTATACATCTTTTCACCTTCCTCCTCCTCCAAGTTGTGTATATCATACACAGGATGGTCTTCATCTCCTTTAGGCTCTTTGTCATCCTTGTCACCAATGTAGGCATCTAAGATTTCTGTCTCCTTCGAGTCTACCTCTTTTGCGACCTTCTACTTCTTCCTAACTACTGATTCCAGTATAGGAGATTCTTCCTTCTCCTATCCTTAATATGTGACCTCTTATTTGGTGATTCTTCATGTGTGAGGGACTCTTCATGCTCTAGTGCCTCTTCTTTTAGGGTCTTTTCCTTAATTGGGGACTTATTTTTATGTGCGTAAGTGATAGGTTTATAATTGCTTCAGTGTGCTCAATGATTGTGCGGTTTACAAACTTGGTGCCTTCTTCTTCTACACCTCTTCTCTTTCCATTTTATTCCATGTGACCTTTTTCTAACCTCGTGTGGGGTATTCTAGAATGGATGCATCACTCTCTAGATAGGCCCCTTTCTCACACTTAGGCCTTATGTGCATATATACCCTTATTGTAACCCTTCCGCGATCGGTAACGTTTTGGCTTCAACATTTTTACTTCATGGGATATATTTTCCACGTATGCACACTTATTAGGGTAGACAAGATTTTGATATAGCTCGTGGTGGTCTTGTTCCACCTCACTAAGGTAGAACCTTAGCTTTTTGGCCTCCTTGAACAATTGACCATTTCTTGGAAGTATTGCGCAGTGAAGAAGAAGGGAAGCTTGCACCATGGGCTCTTAGTCCCATTTGTCAAAGTAAACCCGCCAATGTAGAAATGTTGGCAAACTGCGAACTCTACGTCTCCATCCATGAGCATAGGAAATAGCTCTAAGATCCTCCACTCTACCCCAAATGTGTCACACATTTGTTTATAGCACTTCTCTAGGCACACTTTGTGAGTAACTGTCATGGTTTCACAAGTATAGTTATCAAACCTTTTCGTGGGTGAGGAGTTCTCTTCTAGATACTTCCAAAATTTTTTTTCTAGCCCATCTGATGCTCCAATCTCTGGGAAGATGATGGTGAGGAGGACATTGCCAAATAATATCTTCTCTCCTTCCGGCACGTTACTTATAATTTCATCTGCAATAAAGGTAGTTAAGTTATAGATGGTCCTTTTGATATTTTCGCATACATTCAACCATGCCTTGTTCATTGAAATCAATCTTTCTTGATCATTAAGCTTGGTGACCAAGCACGTGGCCATTCTAATAATAGGGTCTGGAATTTTTGTGATGTCAAAGTACTGCAAACCTTTTTTGTAGTCATAAGTCATATTCTTGTTTCCTTGATAGCCTCCTTATAGCTCAAATCGTCATCTATGGATTCCCTTCACAATTGAGGCCGGTGAACTTGGATATCACCTACGGTGTTATGTGCATATTACGGCCCGCAAAGTAGAAATGGTCTTCGTGCATGTGTGATATCAACCATTGATAAATCTGCTCAGCCTTGCCAAAGTAAGGAAACTCATACAGTTGCAATAGCCCTACCTTTTCCAACTTTACTTTCACCTCGTCACTATAAATTGGCATTCCATTTAGTGTCCTCTTGTTAGTTGGATGAACCAGCTCCAATGCCATTTCTTTCTCTATAGTGCTTGTGTGATGGTTGTAATTGCTCATGGTCATCTGTCTTAAGTGTGATACCCACTTGTTTCCTAACAACACTCCATTTGGGTATTGCATTTCTGCATACCATTCCTCATTAGATCTCATGATGGTAGTAGTTTGTTTTCCTTTTCCCTTGCCCTTCTATTTCTTTGGTGAAACGATCACCTTCTTTGGTGCCATTCTTTCTATCAGTTTAAAATTTAAAACTCCTTTCTCTACTCTACTACTCTGCTCAATCTCAAAACTCAACTCCTGGAAGAAATCCTTCTATCTCCGTGCCCTAGTTGCCAAACCCTAACTAGGAAAATCCTTCCAAAAGACGGTGCACTTCAAACAAAATTTTCTCATGCCCGTGTACTCCTTCCTCTTGGTTTGCAGATCCACTCTAGTCACACACTTAGATTTCTAGGATTCTTCTTCCTTCGCATAAATCTCTTTGGATTCCCTAGTTTGCAAGAGCGCTTCAACTTCGTAATAGCAAGGTAAAATAATGACTTGCCCAACCTTATTTTTATAGTTTTTGCTTCCCTCCAACAATAAATGCTATACCACATACCAACATACTTAACATTAAATGTGTATTTTCCACTAAGCCGTATTTAAGCACCCTTACCTACACACCCAATCCTATGTGAAAAACCTTCTACAATCTTCTGGTGTGCAAAAATCCAATTTGATCGAAGACTCTTACACATGCGTCTATAGTGCCAAAGGCACTTATTTTATCCTTTACCTAATTTTTCCCTCACCTACCTCATGTTGTTCTGCACTCTTCATCCTTCATACGTGGTCTTTATTACAACCTTCTTGACACCATAATTCATTATCCACCATTTCCCCATGCGCTTTCTCAATCTTACACGCTTCCTTCCACTGGTCCACTCAACTTGTATTACTAGCCTATAATTTTATTTGCATTACTCCACCTCACACTAAAATATATGCACGGTCCTATGTGCATGCACAACCTTAGAAAATAATGTGGTTACTAGCGCATAAGGCACAAAATGAAACAAAAATAAAAGAACAAGCAACGAGAAATGGAAACACAAGAAAAGAAAAAACATAAAAAAAATTATAAGCTAACTGGAAATACTACCTTATTTACAAACACAAAGAAGACTTATTTATAGTAGGGTTTTAGCCTACTTCCATTGAAATAACTTGGTAATCGCATCCCATCTAGCACTTATAACTAGAATATGCCTAAATCAAGGATGCACAGAGATGGTGTAAGGTCCTAACCAATGGAATTTCAACTTCCCAGGATGGCACATATACTTGGAATCATACAACAAAACCATCGCGCTAGCCTAAAATTACTTGTTCTTAATATAACGATCATGCCATGCCTTTTGTCTTTTTTTTCTGTCTTCTGACTCCATCTAGCAAGTGATCACCTTTCATCTATCTACATCAACTTATCAATCCTTTCTTCCAGCACTTGTTCATCATCCAACCCTCCTACACATGCTATACGTAGCGATGGTAACATGAATTCTACCGGTAGAAAACAACCTCTGCACCAAACACCAATTAAAATGGTGTGGATTTATTCAACCTCTTGTAGGTTATCCTATATTCCCATAGAATGATTAATACCTTGTCATCCTAATCTTGTCTTCCAACGTCATAGATCTTAGTCAACGTGTGACTTAGTATTATTTTAAATGCCTCAATAGTTCCATTCACTTGAGGGTGATAAGGGGTAGTCTTGTGATGGGCCACCATAAATTTTTCTAACGAGAATCTGATTTGTTTCATTGAGGAAATGTGTACCTCTATCACTTGTTAAGCTTAAAGAAGAACCATACCTGCTGATTATGTTCTCCCATAAAAATATAGATTGTTATCGCATGAGGCAATCCTTCGTAGGTGCTGCCTTTTCCCATCGTGTCAAGTAATCAGTGAAAGTAATGATATACCATGAAACAATCCTTTACATGGCTGGAAAAATTGGCCCTACAAATTTGCTTGCCCATTTTTAAACGGTTCCACGTTGGCTATTGGTGGTCGTAAGGGAATTTCATCCCTCTTTCTAGGCTTGCCAAGGTGCTGGAAATGGTCACATGCCTTGGAAAAGTCAATACAATCCTAGTAGATGGTTTCCCACCAAATCCTTGCTAGTAGGATCTTCCAGTGCGGTAGCATTTCACGAATAGTGTCCTCCTGCAATCACACCATGTACTTCCTTCATAATTTCCATGTGCTCATGTTCTAATATACATCGGCACAAAACCTCATCATGTCCCAACTTATAAAGATTTCCACTAATCAACATGTAGGGTACGGTGCATATTGCTAATCGCTTCTCTTCTTGAGCCTTCATCCCTTCGACACCACATCTATTTTCAAGAATACTATTATAGTCTCTAAGTATGAGGGTGTGTACCATAACCTAAATTTTTCACGTTTGACATGGTATCCTTTATGCTTTACACCCTCCCTTGAGTTAATCCTTGATAGGTGGCTAGGTCCTGAATTCATCTTTCCTCATTTTACAACCACCATAAACTCAAACTCTTGGAATAATAGGACCCAACAACATATGCATCCATACAAAATGGACTTGTTCACGAAGTAATTCAATGCCATGTGGTCCATATAGAATATAAAAGGCATTACCAACAGTCTTTGTATGAACTTATGCAACACATAGATAATTGATAGTTCCTCACGCTCAATATTTTTGTAATTCTACTTTTCTGGTGTCAAATTTCTAATAGTAAAACACAAGGTATGATCAAAAATACCCTCACCAGGTTGTGCTAGTACTACTCCCATAGTTTTCCCTGAGGCATCAACATACACGTGGAAAGGCTTATCCCAAGAAGGTAAATGTAGTATGGATGCCGTGACAAGCCTATCCTTCAAAGTGTCTAATGCCTTCTCTGCGCCTCTCCCCAATGAAAGGAACTCTTGTGTTTTAGCAATTCTTATAAGGGTGCAACAATCTTGGAATATCCCTCAATGAATTTAATGTAGTACCTTGTATGCCCAAGGAATCCACACACACTTGCTTTGACTTATAGGCTCCCCTAATCCCATAATAGCTACAACTTTGGTGGGATCCACTAGTAAGCCTTCTTTGCATATAATATGTCCTAATAGGGTTCCAAATGGAGTAACAAAGACACATTTATTAATGTTGAGGGATATCCTTAATTTTTGAAATCTCTCAAACACCAACCTCAAATTGTCACAATGGTCTTTTACAAATCCATACATAGTCAATCATCTAGGTAAACTTGAAGAAATTTATGGATGAATTCATGAAATACTTGTACCACGATGCACGAGAACACAATAGGCACATTCTTCAATCCAAAAGGCATAACCATGTAGGAAAAATTCCCCATTCATTGGCGAAATTTCTATTTCTTTGGTCTTCCTTTGCAATCCTGACTTGGTGATACCATGAGAACCCATCCATGAAAGAGTAGACTTCACACCTAGCTAATCACTCCAAAATTTCTTCATTAAAGGGGTTTGGAAAAGGATTGATGACACATACTATATTTAGGTCCCTATAGTCCACATAGATCCCTATCCTCCCATCCATCTTGATATTGATGACCATTGGGCTTATCCATTCCGATTCCTCCATAGCCTCAATGATTCCCGATGCTATCATATTGTCTATTTCTTCCTTGACCCATACGCACAAATTTAGATTCATTTGATAAGGTCTCTTCCGAATCAGCACGCACCTTCCTTCAATTTGATATTCATCTCCCCCAAGGAATGGTGGACACCTTTGAGTTCATGGTACCCATGAGGGAATAAATCCTGGAACTCGTGTAACACATCAATGACCTTTGAAACTTCTTTTTTTGACCAATAGTCCCCAATGATAGCTTCCTTAGGTTTTGTATTTTTCCCAATGTTAACCTTATTTTTTTCAATGGCTCATGGTAGGCACATTCTCACTCATCAGCACTATCTATGACTTCACACATACCTTCAGAATGGTTAACATCAAAATTTACATCTCTTCGTTGTCTACTACATAGACCATTTTTCCTTTTTCCTCTTCCATAAACATGAACTCAAGTTATACTTCCTCCGATTCTTCTTCATTGATGCACACCTCAAAATAAGGCTCACCCAACAACTCCATTAGCCTATCTTTTTCCATAACACTATCTCTTATCATAAGGTGCTTGATTACTTGCAACACCTTATCCATTGATGGCTTCATACTTCGAGACTTGAAATCTTGAATGAGATCAGATTCCAACTCCTACCAATTACCTATTTGATGACACATCTCTGAATGAATATAACATGTGTGTGCACAACCTTGTAAGGTGGAATACAACTTATGCACCCATAATGAAGGCGAAATGCTTCTGCATTTCCCACCCATGACTTCTCACATGCTTGGACATGAAATGAGGTGGTCTCTTTACCATGGTAATCTTGTATGAAAATGGGTGCATTGCTCTAGAGAACCTTACAAAAATGTGATTCTTACCTCACACCATTCTAGGAGGCTCTCCTGATGTGTAGCCCACTAGCACACTGTAGTTTTAAGTAGGTTATAATTGAGCATTCCCCTTCTCTTGTCCTCATTATTCCACTGAGCCTCCATTTCTCACAAGAAAATTTTAGGGTATGCTCCTCCAGAGTAACTTGATAACTTCTCCTCCTAGGCACTTGAATGAATGCACCTTTATTACCCTTGTTACAGATCCTCTCAACTGTCACCCAATCAACTCATAAGTCCAATGCATCCAATTGTCACATGCCATTTTAGTTGTATCAATTAAAGACCGATCATCTTCAAACTAGATAACTCCTTGTGGGATGAATTACTTTCAGATCTCTCGATGGAGCACACATAGATTCACAAGGAATTCCTCTCCTAAGGGCTCAATATAAGGTGCTAACTTCCCATCTGTTAAAGGGATAGTCATCCTTTATTCCTTTTTCTCAAAACTGATATACCCCTTGTTAAACCGTAGATCAAAATTGTTCTTATAAGACCAAGGGCACCTAATTAATCTTTGTGAAATTATCCACCTTGGTGAGTGCCAAGAATTCAAAGTCCCTAATGAACTTAGCCCCTTGAATAGTGATAACCACATCCTTCAAGACTCCAATGGGCATTACCTTTGTATTGTTTTCCATATACAACACATTCAAAGATGGTTGTAATGCTCATATTCCCATTTGATGCCAGGAATCCAAGGTAAGAACATTGACCTGCTCCGTGTCGATGAGGATATTGCTTAGAAGCCACCCATCAACAAATGCATTCAATGTAATCTCCTTATCATAGTCAAGGCTATGAGGAGGAAGGTTTGCATGCAAAACCTACCTTTCACACTCTGCTTCGGCACATGGTACCTTCTCCCTCAGCCATTCTCCTAGAAAGGGAATAATATTCTCTTGCCTTAACATCCTACATACTTCCTTGACTTCATCCAAGTCCTCCTTTGGAGCCTCGACATTCTTCCTTTGCTCCAACTAATTTGATTAATCCTTTAGACATTAGATCTCCCCTTGTAAACTTCTAATCATGTTCATATATCTTGATAAACCTCTTTATGATGATCGGGGTCAGATACTTTCCCTGTACCACTTCCTCTCTTAAAAATAGTGTCCTTTATCTTGGCATCTCCTTGGCGCATGCGGCCTCGTCACATTGTCACCAATACAGTTCTATTTCTAACTCACGTGCCACTCTTGGCATCCACTTTGTGAATCGACCTTCTTGATGCTTACCATCCCAATGCCTTTATCTTTCCAAGATACTACTTGGTTCATATGCTCATAAAGCTCAAAACTCTTCATATTTATGTTTCATTCCACACCACGAGCATTGTAATAGATCAAGACACTCACGCTTATAATTCTTTTTAGATCCACAATTATAATAGGTTCCTCATGGGAATTCACTTCTTCCTTCACCGCGATTCAGCTGCGACCATGAAATCCTCCATGAAAAACCTCTTCCATGTGCTCCTCCATTTACAAACCCTTCATAGAGATGATCATCATCCTTGGAATTACTTGCAAGACTAGTCTGGCACACACCAAGATTAATAACATCATGAATCTAGTCAATCATTCTATAATCCTTGGTATCATGGGTCATAGAGGTACATATCTTACAATAGCAAGAAACATTCTTGCAGATTGCACACTGTAGTAGAGGACACCTACTTGCATCATGATCCCCATGGAAAATATCACAGTCTTACTGCCATGGTGCATACCGAATTTCGGGGAAACTATCCTTTGCATTCCCTTCCACTTCACAGTATGTACACCAAAGCCCACTATGAACCTCATGTGCTGATTTTGTAGACAACTTCTCCAACTACTTGGCCATTGCAGCAATTTGAGCCTCCAGAAAGGGGATAACACTAGTATCAATGCTCCCAATAGCCTTAGTGTGTAGGGAAACTTCCAATGCCTTGTGTGGGTTTGTGAAAGTCTTGTGTGATAGATCCCTTCTAAATGGTGTTATCAATCCTCCAATAAACCATTGAGCATGTTGAGAAGGGTGAATGTCATAGGATAGTTTTAACAAGAGAGTTTTGAACCACATGTCATACTCGTGCACACTCTCTACTATTCCTTGCTAGATCTCCTTCAGAGGAACTGATGCTCTTCTGCTCAAATTTTGGGATATGGAATTTTGTTATGAAGACATTATTTAATGCATTATATTCTACCACCGTTTGATGGGGGTCATACTTTCGGTACCAACTATACACGTGTCCTTGCAATGTTGTTACAAATTGACTTGCCTTCTCTACGAGGTAGTAATTACTTTCACGCGCCATAGCTCACACTTGTGCACATGCTCGTAGCATCTTCAATACCCATGTAGTCCGGTAAGTGTAAAGACTTCTCAAAAATACTTATGGAGTGGCCGAGGCGCTTGTTCTCCCGATCCGAGCCTTGGTTCCCTCGATGTTTCCTCCTCCACCAGATCTACTAGATCCACTAGGTCCTATTCCTCCTGACCCACTAGACCCTCCAGATCCGCTAGGTCCACTAGGTCCTCTCGCACCCAACAAATGGCCTAAAGTTATCACACCTAGTGTTCCCAATGTGCCATTGAACTGTGTGCTGATGGTTTGTGATATTGTTCCACTCGCTAGTTGTGTGTCCGTGCCACTTCCAAACACGATACCTAAAGCTTTGTATTTGATCCTTGTCCAAAAATTCCTCCAAAGACTAGAATGGTTTGCACATAACCATGGATGTTCGAATGAGAAATTATATCTCTTGGGTGCAGATCGGTTACTCCCACCAATACCAACTAGGTTAACAATACTTATCCCTTGATCTGGAAAACCAAGCACTAGGGGTTGGTCATTAGGTGGGTTCAGATGCATACCGATGGCTCTCCTTTATCCATGTAATGAACTCTCATCATAAGCTAAAGGGGCTTCTCTCTGCGCTTTCCAAGATGGGGTAGCATAGAATGCTCAAGTTTCATGTCCTCTACGTGAACCTCAACTCCTTCCCGTAACATTTTCCTCCATAGATCCATTACACTTGCAACCTCACATTGTCTAGTCATCTCCCTTTCACAAGCTTCACTATACTTAAGTCGTCTCTCCTCCCTTCCCTTTTTAGCCAAAATGTCCACCATCTTCCTCCACCCTAGCTTCCTCACCCCACACTTAGAGAAGCTTAGCTAGCCATGGGAAATACCTATAAACTTAGGGTAATGACCAAGATCTTCATATCCAAAGGAATAACACATAATAATGATCCTCTACGCTCCCTCGAAACTCAAACTCAAGCAAATTTGGGAAAAATACGTAGAAATGGCATATTCAAGAGTATAATTGGTCAACACTCCTTTCCACTAGTGATCAAAAACACATGTCCAAGTCAGATTTACATCCTATAGCCTCTAATAATCATCTTGGGTCCATATACGTGATTTGTAATACCAACTTGATCTAGATGCATATGCTTTGAAATCCATTCATATATTTTCTTGGAAAACAACGGAAGAATGTCTCGTAGAACTCATGGTACAGTTCTCTTCTACCCATCTAGGTGCATCGAACTCGGGTCCAATTTGAATCTTAAGGAAAAATTGTCCTCCATGCTCTTGAACCATGTTTTAACACTTTCCAAGGTCAGAAATTTTGTCATCATGCATCACAGTTCCAAGGTGTATGCCATTTCTCAAAACAAATTTGAAAAGAGGTCCGACAACGGAACCAATATGTAGTCATTTTTACACCCTTAGAACAACATTCTAATCCCATAAGCGCCGACATATCACCTAGTGGGCACTTTGGGTGCTCATCGAGGAATGCGCAAGGGGCACCGAGCCCCTCCTTTATATGAGTCTTGTGAGAATACATCATCTATGATAGATACTTAAGTGCAAAAGAATGGAAAAGAACCATGCATCATTCATATATCTTAGGATGAGTTATCATATCAATGCATCCATTCATATAGCAAAATAGGAGTATAAAACAACATATAGAAATGATTCATAACACAAAGGAAATGCATTAGAATTATTCTCATGAACACATATATGCTTTAGAACAAAACCTTCCATTCATATTAATGAGTTCAGTAACCACATTACATTCCCTTAGGGCCATAACAAACCAACATAATAGTGCAGAGAAAGGTCATGCATCAGAAACTAAACTATGTCCTTCATATTACAAGGATAAACACAGACCCATCCCTCTAAATATGCCATCACTCCTATATTTCCTCTAATCCCAACCCATAGAATCCTCCATAGTATTTCTGCAGGATTCGTCTCTCTTCCTCCACACTACTCCCTCTCGGACTCTCCTTTCTACTCTCCGTAACCCTCTATATATAGCTTTTTTCCTTCATCTCCATGCCTTCTGTGGTAACATATCAGCTACCAAGTGTCCAAGTGGTCCTCCAATGGAGCATGCCTCCTTTGATATGAGATCTCCACTCTTTGCAATGATGTCCTTTTAGATCCTTCCATTACATACATGGAATATTCCATTCTTGATCCTACTGACTACCGAACACTTGGCACCTTATCCACTCTGCATGCTAGACAGGTCACACTTTCCTTGTGTGTTATCTGGAACTCCAAATATGGCTAAGTCCCAACACCATCTTGTCTTACGTGCACACCATGTGTTCTGATAAACCCTTCTAGAACCCTTCCTTGCACGCCTTCAACCCACACACCCTTATTCAAATAGGTCCCACATGCGCACGTGTCTTCTTGTACTTAGAATATAATTTGGGGCCCAAAATCTGCATGAAATATGAAGTAGAAGGAGTCTTATAAAATCCCAAATAATCACATCAGATTTTTAACATTAATTTAATGACCAAAAAATTCAATTCTTCTCCATCGCTCTGAAGGTAGGGTTTTAGGATTTTTTGGAGCCTCATTAGCTTCTTAAATTTCATTCATAAAGTATAGGCCATCATTCTGACTCATTCTTCTTAAAAAAATCTATAAAATAAAATCCCCAATACTGATGAAGAGATTGGACCACCATGTAGAATTTTAACATTTAAATGATGAACTCAAACTCAACCCTTGAGCTTGAAATGGTTATTTCAAGATCTTGTTGGCACAAAAATTTATTTTTCTTACATGTCCTTTGGAATATTGACCTAAATTTTTTTCCACAACATTAGGAAAACCTCATTCACATGTCACAAGATGTATTTGAGTCTGAAATTTCTTGAAACTCATCCACCACCATGGTTTTTGCATGCATATCTAGATTGTTCTCAAGAATAGGCTTTTAAAATACCTAAAACATGCCTTTACCAGCCAAGTCTTGAACTTTGAAACCTTCTAAATCATCTCAACACCATCATCATGCATAATTTATGCTTGTAATTCTCTACCTCAGCTTACTTTACTCCATACTCCATGCCATGCTTGTACTAGGTCTCTGAATTAGGCCTAGTTGAACGTGTTTCACCTCATAATCCATGAACTTTTCCTATTTTAATTTTTGTTCCTACCTTAACATAACTTATTCATACTTTCCATGCCTTGACCATACTTACCATCTACCTCATACCTTCACTCCATTATTCCAAGTCATTTTTCTCACTAGGCCTAAGGATTAGACCACTTGGACCAAACAAGTCTCACTATTTCCACTCATGTAGTCATTCTACCACCTAATTGACCATGTCATCATCATACCAATAATCCTATGGACCTCATCCACATTTTTAATTAATTTTTATTCAATTTTTCATCAATGAAAACACTACACACTCACATGCCAACAATCTCCCCTTTTTCATTGATGGAAAACCTCCTGGTTCTTCTCCCCCTTTTACATCAATAAAAAGTACATACCTATATTTCATGGTATTCATTTTCATCAACTTATTTATAACCCTTCTTGGTTGGAAACATCAACCAAACTCTTTATTCAATCTCATACCCTTGTTTCTATTTCCTTGCTATGTTTTTGGCCTCATCATGCATTGATATCACTTTGTAGCTCCCTTGGATGATTACTATTCACATGTAAAAAATCACTCTAAGCATAAACTATCTAAAAAAATCATTATTACATCCTTCTTCACCTACCTCAGCTGAAAATTTCATCAATAAATCTTATCTCGATCACACATTTGTTGCTAGCAAATTTATGACCTAGATCCTGAACCAACCTTTCAAAGATAATTAATTTAAATTTTCTTCTCCAAAAAAAAATTATGTAGTTCATGAAACTACACCTTATAGCTCTCCCTAAGGTTATAAATTCCTCCTCTATATATTTAAGAAAAAATGAGCCTTCATACTTGGCCTATGTGCCATGGAGAAGGGTCAATAATATATACCCTTGTCCTGAAATGATTTTTCAGTGATTATAGATTTATTTACTTGATATAGTGATTTTCATGGTCACAACATTTGATCCCCTTTCAATGTTCTTGCCAACATTACTAACTCTTCCTGTCTACTCTCTTTAACACCTAGAAATATTGAGCAAGGATCACTCTCAGTTCTCTCTTCTTCATGATGTCTTAACAAACCTAGAGCTCTACTTTTTAAATCTCTAACAACCAATTGTACCTTGAGATAGTACATTATACAATCAAAATAGTCTTGTAACCTTCTCAAAATTTCAAGAATCACCTCCTAGGAGTAATAATCAAACTATCTCCTTCAAACTCTCAAAGTTTTGCACAAATTCATCATGAATCTTCACACAAGTTGTAGAAATCCACCCATATATTTTTAACATAGTGGCAACATCATTAAAGATCTCAAAAGGACATACCTTGCACTTGAATGATTTTGCATAGGATTCGTTGATATTTATTATGATTAAAATATTCTCTCTATACTTGTGTAGTCTTGCAATTCATCTTGACTTCCCATATACCTGCCCAAGCCCACGGTAGCCATGTATAGTCTTGTAATAATGTATACAAACCGAACGATTCATCTTTTTAACCTTGACAATTCCGATATTCCTACACTATTATTCATACATCCTTCATACATCCTTCATGGAGGTTAAATAACCTTGATCCATATTATACGCCTAATGTAATGATAATCAACCATTAAATTTATTGGTAATAAGTAAATTAATAAATTCTTGCACTTACCAATTTCGTCCTTGTAGACTTCATCAATGAATTTGGTTAAAAACTAACTAGTTTTGGTCTTTTAACATTAATTGCTCAATCTAATCATAATTCCTATTTCATAAAATCAAATTAATGAAATACCAACTATAAACATGATGCAAGGTAATCAAAATTTCAAATTCTCTCTCAATTTCAACAAAAGCTGTCTTCTAGTGTTTTCTAAGGCTTTTCTCTGGCGAGTTAGTGATTAGAAGAAACCACAAGATTTCAAGACAAAAAACACACTTCTAAGCACCCTTTATTATCTCTAAGGTGTGGGTCAATTTTTGGTTTCAACTCCAAGTCTAAACCTCTTTTCTAGCATGTTCTTTTCATACTCCTAACTTACTCCTTCTAGCCCTATTCCAGGGGTTTTATACCTTAAATTTGGTTAAAATGACTCAAATTTCAAACAAATGACCATTCAAGATACCCATTGGGCCCCCTTCTCTATGAAAAAATTGACAATAGCTTCCTTTAAAAATTTCCTTCAACCACACTATTCTAGTGTCAAATTATGTCTCTAGTGCACTGAGTCCTAGCTTAGTAAGAAGACTGCCATCAATAAATGATAACCTAAACCTTAGTGATGCAGCCTAGAATTCACCAGTAAAATCCCAGGCATGCATTGACACATCACTTAGCCTAGACTGAGCACTCACCCGAAGTGCACAAAGGTACCAGGCCCCTCTTTAGGGTTGCTTATGTGCAGGAGGTTAGCATGATGAATACTTAATACATTCATATCCATAATTAATATAACATTCTACGAGCATATCCAGATCTAGATCTTAAAGAATCATGAATCACGTGATAAACATAGCAAAATCATTTATGCAGTAATAAACTAAAACCATGATTAACACCTTGATTCAGCCAATAACCTCCATTATATTAAATGTAGTAATACACAGAAGCTTCCTTACAATAACAGTAGTATACACTTATGTGCGTAACAAAACTTGATAGCATAACTTCATACTAACTCTTCTCTCACACTCTCATACTTATATCTATCTCTATATATATCATACTACATAGACAAATACATATTTATAAGGGTGGGGTATTTCCCTTCAATGCTTATATAATCCCAAAATAGGTCACATGCTATTATTAGCCATGCGCCGTTACAATAATAGCCACACATGCAAGTGTACTAACAATAGACTTCTTCTAGTTAACTGTCAGTAGTAAATCTATTCTCATCTTGTACCCATGCAAAGTGCTTCATAGCTGATCCTCCAAAATAACCAATGCGTGTCGCGCAAGTCTTTAACTGGTTTGTGTGTTCGACATGCTATCTCCAAAAATAGCTCATACACATGAAAATGGCTAAGTCCCAAATCTATCTCTCTTCTTCATGTGCGATTCTTTCCTGACCCTTCCGCACCTTTGAACACGCTCTATTCTTCCACGTAAACCTTCTGTATGTTTTTCACTAAGTGCCATATTTTGATTGACCAACATTACCCCACACTAATTGCATTGCCACCCCGACAATTTTTGTCTCTAAAGTGAGTCAAAGAATATGAATAGAAGAATAGAAAGAATTTTTATGAATAAAAGAATGATTTTGCCCATAAAGCATCTTCGCTTCAACGAGAAAAATAAATTCTTGATATTCTTCTTTTATTCTTGCCTCTAAAGTCTACCAATCATTGATTGTGGCCTCCACATTTTACGTGATATCTACTGCAATTGACTCTAGATCATCTTTTGCAATTTCTTCTTTCTCATTCTGCAATACTAAAACAATGCTGGACATTGCAGTCATTCTTCCTTCTAATAACTCCATCTTTTGCACGATGAGTTTCCCAAGCTCATCTAGCCTTTCCTTATGTGGTTCTTGTGGTGCTGTAAGGGCCTTGCACTTCTTCTAGAAAAGCGCTAATTTTTCTACACGGTATAAGGTCTCATTCTTCATGGATTTTAGGACTTCATTGTCTTCCATAATGGTCTTGGTTCTTATAACAACTTCTGGGGCTGTACAAATATTCAATGCTTGATTTGCTTTCTTTAGCTCCTCTTGCAAGCTTTGGAGAAATGCCTCATATGATGCAATATTCCTCATCACTTCCTATCTGGATCCTTTCGTGTTGGCATGCTTATAGGTCCATCTTCAAGCACCAAGTCCACCAAGGTACGTACATAATGCATCATTGAAGGAAACATTTTTGGTACCTTGGGTTCCAAGTGTGGTATCGCCTTCAGGAAAAAGTCTCTAATTTCCTATGACATACTTATAAATGCACTATTCTTCTTTTACTCCAAGTCCTTTTATTTCTTTAGGCACACTATTTCTTCTCTTAGTGCCCTAATTGTTGCAGCCTTATCCACATTTTGTAGTGCCACCTCTCTGTTGGGAATTTTACCAAAGCATTATTCACTTGTTCATCGACATAATGGTAGGCTTTACTATTATGTGTTTGTCTGAGGTGTCTTCTTCAACCTCCTTGATACACATGACTATTCACATACATCGAAATCTGGTCTATCCATCTGCGCATGTATAGACCATGAAAGCTGATTCCTTGTGCGCATGGTTGTCATATCTTCATCCATCAGCTCCCACCCATACAACTCCTTTGGTGTCACTGTAATTTGAAAATGGGCGTGGGAAATTTTACCTATGTTCTTAGCGCAGCCCATGACCAATGCAACATATTCTCCACTTTTTCTTTTTGATCTTGGCCCCTTAGAAACTTGAGAGTCAAGATTTGGAGCTTACTTTGCTATGCCTTGAGTAGTCTCTTGCGCTATTTTATCTTCCTCATTTTCTCACTCTTCTCCATCCTTCATTTCTTCATCCTTTGGCTCTTCCACATTCTTTGGAGGTGTAGGTGATTTGGGTGTGCTTTCCTTAGAATCTTCCTTCTCCACATCTAGCTTCAAATTTCTCCTTCTCTTCTCAATTGTCTCCTTCTATGGAGAGATTCGAGGTGATCTACGCACTGATTGTGGAGTAGCACCTTGGGTTATTGTTCTTATGAATACCCTTTTGAAATGGCACTCTCCTTGTACTAAATCCAAGTCCTCATCATCTCCCTCTTGTGGCTAGGGTGGAGTAGTCACGTGCTTAGCTTCTACCCTATCACTAGACTCGCCTCTGCCTCTATTCTCCAAACCACCACTATCTTCATGATCCTCTTCTTCATCATCTACTTCTATTATCTTTGTGGGCTTAGGTGCTGGAACATTTTACATTGTATGCTTACATTTTTGTGGCTCTGGGAGTGTAAAAGTATTCTCCACATACTTATTGTTCTCTAGATTAGGCTTGAGTTGAAGGTACATAAGCGCTAATCCAACGTCTCCAACAACCAAGCTTACTGGCTTCATGCTTATTATATCTGAGATAAGCCTCTCAATATAGGAAGTCCATCATGGATATACATATGTCTTTCTCAGAGTATGGTAGTCACAATATACCTTGTCTACATTGAAGCTTAGGTGGTGCACATATGAAAATTGGTGAATTGATGCTTGGAAATATCATCTTTGTGAAGGCATATGGTAATTTACACCATGGGATCCAAGCCCCATCTTTTATGATGAACCATACGATGCAAAAGTGTTGGTATACCATGAACTACACTTCCTTCCCTACTACCAAAGGTAAGCTGCAGGTATGCACCATTATTCTTTGAATCTTTGTCTGAGCCTATCATACCACTTCTCTGCCCTCTACTTGAATGGTCCGCTCATTGATCCTTCACACAAGTACTTGCCAAATATTTCCGCAAGTGACTTGTTCTCCATAGGGTATTCCCAAATTTTCTCCTTTGGCCCATCGGGCACCCCGATTTCCATAAACACTAGAGATAATAGAACAACCCCAAAACTAATTTTCTCTCTTGTGTGTGCTTCTTCAATGATAGTTTCCACAATGTAATTGGAGATGTTGTAAGTCACTCCTTGTGACATATTCTTTGCAATGTGTAGCCAAATTGTGTTTACTTGTGACCATCTTTCTTAGTCTTTCAACTTTGTTACCAAGTGTACAACTACTTGTATGATTGGGTACTTCTTTAGTTTATCAATTTCCATCTTTGTCAGTGAGACCCTTGGTATACCCCAACTCCTTCCTTGTCTCCAAGATTTCATCCTTATCAGTTAAATCACTGTTTAGATCTACCCCTATGCCTTTCAACCCTATTACTATTGAGATCAACGTGGTTGTGATCCCTTACCTGCGTCTTGCAAAGTAGAAGAAATCTTCATGTACCCTGCTCATCAACCACTGGTACAAGGGTTCATATTTACCAAAGTAGGGGAGCTCATACAACTGGTAAACTCTAATTTTCTTCAACAACTTATCCCCAACATTTTCATACACTGATATGTCTTATGTTGTGTGCTTATTTGTCTTTGTGTTTAATAACGCATCCAACTCCTCCTTATTTTTAGGTGTACGATGGTTGTAATCACTAATCTTGCTCTTCTGGATGTGGGAATCCCATTCCTGACCCACAATCACACCCTCAAGATATTGCTTTGCTAGTGTAAATTCACAACACCCCCTGGATGTTTTCTCAGATTGAATACCGGTTCTACTCTTTTCCCATGCCAAAGGTGTTTTTCTCATTTTTCTCTTACTAAAATCCACCAAAAAACAAAATTGAAGATTCTATCATGTAGAGGACTTCAATAGCTTTCCAATGACACCAAAATCAAGAAAAACTGAGCTCTGGATCAAAAGATATGCCCCTCTGAAGATTTAGGGAAAAAATGGGGCAAAAATCGGGTCGATGGGCGAAACCTAAAATTTTTCCCCCTTTTTTGAATTTGGGAAAAAATCCCCAAAAAGCTCCACACCCCACCACTCCACTACCACATGGCACATTCCCATTGGTCCGTGGGTTCAAATGGCCATTTTACGCTTTTTTGAATTTTGGAAAAATTCCAAAATTCCTTTGCGCCCTATCGCCGGGACACGTGTCATCCTCCTATTCGCTGCAGGCACGCGCTCCAAATTTTTCCTTTGACGCTGCTGACCACTTTGGAAAAATTTCCAAATTCTCCCCATGCCCTTGACCTCTACCGAGAATAGGACACATGTCATCCTCCTATTCACTCCGCATGGGGGTTGCCAAAATTTCCATTTCCTCCTTGGTGGGCTTGTGGGCCAATTTTTCCTTTTCTCCCTTTGTTATTTTGGAAGAAAGTTAAAATTTACTCTACCCCTCTGACTACCACCACCCTCATGGACATGTGGCACATTCTTATTTGACGCAGGGCTTATGGGCTAAAATTTTCTTTGCGCCATTTTTGGAAAATTTTCCAACTTACCCCCGCCGGTCTGACCTCCGCCACCACATGGTGCCTTCCTATTGGTTTGTGGGTTCAAACCATTTCTTTCCCTCCATGGGCCCATGGGAAAATTTTTTCCTTTGCACCCTCGCCCACTTTTTGGTGAATTTTCCAACTTACCTCCACTGACCCACCATTCCGCCACCACGTGGCACATTCCTATTGGTTGCGGGCCTTCCAAGGAAAATTTCCTTCAAAAACTCCGTGAGCCATAACTTGCAAAATATGAGGAGTTAGAAGGAAAATTTTACCTTTATGGAAAGGTGAGAAAATTATCTCTCTAATGAAGCCATTTCCAAATAATTTTCAATTCCTAAAAAGTGGAAAAATTCAACTGAGGCACAAAGAAGGAAGGAATGAAAGAAAGTTAGTCAAAAATAAGCAAGGGGATTTTTTGGATAACAATTTTGGTGACTCAGAGGGGTCATCTGCCTATTGGATGAAGTGACCAGCTGCCTAAAGCAATCCATTGGGAAATGGAGTCATCAACTTAACTGCTTGGTACTCTCAACTCATTAGAAAATTTCTAGGAAGAAGATTGTGAGAGTAGAACATCACTTGATCTGGAGCATGGCCTGCAAAGATGCATCCTTGGGACAACAAGCTTGTGCCAAAGCACTTAGGGAAATGTGAAACTAAGCTACAAAAAAACAATGTGCACAAGCACTTGGAGGAATGAAAATCTAAGCTAATATGTACAAGGTGAGGAGTTTCCTTCTAGTAGCAATGCTTTAGATGGATTCCATTAACTAGAATCTGTAGTTCTTCACCATCCAATGTAGACAATTGGAAGGCATTATTGTTCTTACATTTTGTGACCATGTAGGGGCCACTCCAAATGGCATCAAAATTTGAATGCCTTCCTATCTTTTCTCGGTCTGCATCCCATTTCAACACTAAATCTCCAACTTGGAAGGTTCTAGCCTTAGCTTTCCTATAAAAGGTTCTCTTGATCAAGGCTTGGTCCTTCTCCATTGTTTGGGATGCATGCTCTTTGATTTCTAGGAGTTCCATCAATTCTGCATATCTAACCTCCATGGTTTCAAACTCCAACAATTCCAATTGCTTCATGAGTTCCAACGTTGGCAACTCAAGTGACATAGGAAAGATTGCCTCTCTTCCATAAACAAGTCTGAATGGAGAGTTACCGGTGGATCTCTTGGGAGTTATCCTATCAACCCATAAGGTTGATTTAAGTTTAGTGTGCCAAGTCCTTCGATTTTCATCAAGATTCCTTTTGATGATCCTTAATAGGTTCTTGTTGGTAGACTCAGCTTGGCCATTACCTTGAGGGTAATAATTTGATGAAGTGCTCAGATAGATCCCATTCTTAATAGCCCATTCAATTACCTTTGATCCTATGAATTCCAATGCATTATCTGATATTATAGTGGTAGGTATACCAAATTTGGTTACTATCCCCTCATAGAAGTCTAGAATTCTAGATTCATTTACCTCTTTGAGTGCCACCGCCTCAGTCCATTTGGTGAAGTAGTCTATTACTGTTAGAATCCACTTGTGTCCTTGGATTGAGTTTGGGTTAATGAATCCAATGAAGTCCAAACCCCATTGCATGAATGGATATTCAACTAAAATTGGGTGTAATGGAAGGGCTGCTAATCTTTCCTTGCCTATGAAGAATGTACAATTTTTGCACCTCTTGATCCATGCATAACAATCACTAAACACCTTGGGCCACTAATAGCTAGCCTTCATAATCTTGAGGGATATCACTCTTGGAGCAAAATTAACCCCAAATGATCCACCATGGAACTCTTCTAACATTCTATTAATTTGATTTTTCCCAATGCATCTCATCAGCACTCCATTTATATCCTTTTTAACAAGACACCATCAACAAGTGCATATGGGATAACCTGCAATCTGAAGTGTCTTCTCTTGGTTTCATTCATTTTGGAGGGCATAGGCCTATTTTTAAGAAGTGCATTATGTCTTGGGTCTAGCAAGGAGTGAGCATACCACCATTCTCTTCTTGGACACCTCTTTTTTCTTGGTTGTCTTGCAATGCCAAAACAACATCCTTCCCATTGCTTGCTTCCATTGATTTCTCAAGACCAGTTGCTCATATAATCCCTTTCCTTGGACCAGATTGGTGACATTGATCTCAATGTCATACTCCATGACATGAGTAATCCACCCTGCATGTTTTTCATTTAGGTCTTTGTTGAGGAGGAAGTCCTTAACTCCCACATGAGAAACCAATAGTTGAACCTTGTTGTTTGAAACTAGATGCTTAAATTTCTTCAAGCTCCTAATCACTATAAGAACATGATTCTCAATGAAGGAATACCTCACCTCATAGTCCTCTAAGCTTTGGATAAAGAAGGCAATTGATTGCTATGCATTTTTTTTTCTTCTGTACTAAAATTGCAGAAATTGTATCATCACCGCCAAATGCATAAAGGATAAAATCCTTAGAGAAATCTAGGTTAATGAGAGTTGGAGCTTGTGAGATATCCTCTTTGATTGCCTCAAAACTTGCCTTACCTTCAACTATCCATTTGAAAGCCATACTTTTCTTCAACATCATAGTTATTGGCTTGACAAGGGCTGCAAAATTTGGAACAAACCTTCAAACAAAATTGATTCTTCCCAAGAAACTTTGAAGGGCCTTCTTGTGACTTGGTAATGGAAGTGATTTTATTTCTTCAACCCTCTCTAGATAAATTGCTAATCCCTCTTTGGAAATAATGTGGCCTAGGATCTTTCCTTCATGAGCTAGGAAAATACATTTTTTGGGATTCAAGGATACCCCAAATCTTCTACATCTTTGGAACACTTGTCTCAAATGAAAGAGATGATCT
Organism: Taxus wallichiana var. yunnanensis; assembly: GCA_018340775.1. Taxonomy (NCBI): domain Eukaryota; kingdom Viridiplantae; phylum Streptophyta; class Pinopsida; order Cupressales; family Taxaceae; genus Taxus; species Taxus wallichiana. The sequence continues at coordinate 556,717,794 of CM031237.1, forward strand.
GCTGCACTTTTAGAAAATACAGTAATATCATCTAGGTATATCAACACTATTTTGTTGATCAATCCCTTGAATGCCATATCCATTTCCCTTTGGAAGGTAGCTCTAGCGTTAGACAACCCAAATGGCATTTTCCTATATGCATAGGTTCCCCATTTGGTGGTGAAGGCTGTTTTGAACTGATCATCCTCCTTTACCATGATCTGATTATACCTTGAATAACCATCTAGAAATGAAAACCTCTCAGAGCCAATAACAACTTGCAAAATCTACTCCATAGAAGGAAGTGGGTAATGATCCTTGAGGAATGCTCTATTCAAATCTCTAAAGTCTACACACAATCTGATTTATCCACTCTTCTTTCTAACTAGAACCAAGTTTACAACCCAACTTGAATGCTTGATGGGAAATATGATACTTGCCTCTATTAACTTATTCAATTCCTTCTTCATGAGAGGCTCCATGTGTGGATTGAACGGTCTTTGTTTTTACCTAATGGGTTTAGCACTTGGATCTAATTCAATTGTGTGTTGAGCTAGCTTGGGATTGAAACCCTCAAGTATTCATAGCTCCAAGAAAATATATCTGGGAACTCTTGGCAAAGTTTCATGAACTCATACCTTTCTTGCTTGGTTGTCACTTTACCAATTTGAAGTGATTTTCCTTCTCCCACTAAGATGGGCACTGAATCTTCTCCCTTAACTTGGATGTTTGCTTTCTCCTTCCTAAATTGATCATTAGGATTAAAGATGGAATCCAAAGTGACAAGTACTTTTGGAAGTTTGTTGGTTCTCAACTGTACCACTTGATCACCATATTGCTGTTCTAACTTTTCTTGATTTTTGGTTGAGAACTCAACTTCTTATTACAAGAAATTGATGATTTGTTGGTCACTTTCAAACACTTACCAACTCACATTACTGTCTGGCATTAATGGCCTTACAATCACATGAATGTTTGGCTACACTTTATCTTCCTTGATACTCTCCACAACATCAAAGGCTGCTCCAACTACTGTAAGCCTATCAAGCAGCTTGGTTTTCTTTCCTAGGGATGGAGTTGATGCCAAAGCCTTCAAAATCCTCAATGAGGTCCCACACCCTATTCTTATAACTCTTGAGTAGGTCATTTTTGCAGCATGTTTTCATTTAACTTGATTAACAATCAGCTCACTATCACCAAAGACTTGTAAGTTTTTGATACCTCTCTTTCTTGACCAATGCAATCGTGTATCAAAGTTTCATATTCAATAGTGTTGTTAGAACATGCAAACTAAAATCTAAAAGCTGAATAATACTTAATGCCTTGAGGTGAAAGAAGCATAGCTCCCCTACACCTTGTCTACTTCTTGATCCATCAAAGAACAACTGCCATACCTCATTGTCATCTTTATGGTCTGGCTTGGTGATGCTAGGAATAGGCTGATTTTCTTCATGTATGTAATAAAATCCTAGTTCAGATTCCTCTATTTCCTTGTAGGGATCAAAATCATGTACCTTTCTTTCCCATTCATCAAGAGTCAAATCTGGGATGCTTCCAACTTTGGTGTCAGCTTCATCGGTGCTGGATAATCCTCTTGATCAAATTCTGAATAGTTGGCATTTATTGGGCTTGGAGTATGAGGCTCAATGTGAAATTTTGCAATAGGTTTGAACCTAAATATGGCCTTAGTTCCATATCTGGTCCAAAACAACATGTGTGACCAATCAACAAATAAATAGCCTCCAATTCTAGCTGTGAAATCCCTTAACAAACATAGGGAAAAAAGCGGTGGTAAATCTATCATTGATACATCTTGCAAAACAATGACATTGGGGCATGCATGCAAAGTGAGGCTCAAATCCTTAATTAACCCTACTGTCCCATCCAATTGCACCACCCCTTTTGATATGACTTCATATTGGAGGCCCAACTGATAAGTTATTTGCTTGGGAATCACAGAACTACTTGCCCTAGAATCAATCATATAATTGTGTACTAGTTTATCCCCAATGATCAATGAAACATAGAATGGAGGGGGATTCAAAACTTTACCTTGTTGTCCTCCAAGCTTCCCCTCAGGCTGAGCAAAATTTGTGAGTACCTTCTCTTGCATATGAGCTTGCTGATTTGAAGTTGACCAATTCTTCATGGCAGCTTGTAGTAGATCCCTTTGGCCTGGGATGGATAGTGATTCCCACATAGATATATTCACATTTGTCTTCTTCATTTGTTCAATGATGTTAAATGGGGATGAAACATATATTTTCTGCCCCTTAGCTTGCACATTCTTTTCTTATACATGGGCTACAACAGCTGGCATTTGAGCTGGTCTAGAAGGTGGCTTGGGCTGTCCTTGCACATTTGGAACTACATTTTTCTTACCAACACTTTGTGGAGTGATGGAAGGTTGTGGATCACCTAGAGCTAATGACTTCCCTTCACCAATATTCCTCTTCTTTGACCGTGTGTTAGCTGCTACATTATGAGAAATTGTTTGATTCATACCACAAAAATCTTCAGCCTACCAATTCACAAGTGTAGTCTCATTTGGAGTTGTATTTTGCTAAGATGTTCCTTGTTGTTGGTTTATTTATTGACTCACCTCACTCTCTACGCCAATTTCTATCACCATAAAATCTTGGTTCAAAGCACCATTGAAGCACATAAACTGGTTGTGAGGTTCATTACATGGGAAACACCAATCATACTCTTGAGCTATATTATTTTACATTGGCACTAAGGCTTTAGAGGTAGATGCAACATTGGGGTTATAGGGAAAAAATGGTCTATAAGCAGGAGGCCTTACTTGATTTTGATTTGCGGTTGGATTAGGTGGCCTATTAGGTTGATTTTGAGACCGATAAGAAGGTCTAAATTTTTGTCTTGCTTTGCCTCTTGAGTGTAACCAGCTCATTGCCTAAATTTTGTAATTGTTTCATGAATTCTTGAAGTTCATTTGAGGCACTAGAGGATGAAGTAGAAGTTTCATTTGAAATTTGATTTCTAGAACTGGGAATAGGAGCTAAAGTAGGTGCTTGACTAGTGCTTGGAATTTCCAAGTTTGGATATAAGGGCATGGGAGGCCTAGGTGCTAGTTTACTAGCTTGGATCAAACAATTCTCAGCCCTAATGGTGATGCTATAAGCTGCAGGTATATTTACACCTCCCATGGATTGGATTAACATAGAAATATCAGAATTTAAAGCTTTGAGATAGTATAAGAAAACACCTTCAGTTGTTGGCCTTACTGTCACTGGGATTCTATCCCATGTCCTTTGAAATATGAAATTGAAGTCTGTTAGCTGCTCATTGGGAGCTCTCTTGATAGTTGTCAGTTGTTCTAATAGAGACAAATTATCTCCCTTTTCTCCAAACTGATCATGGAGAGCTATGCACAACTGGTTCTAATTTTGGATAGAGCCTACCCCAAGACTCCTGAACCATTACAAGGCTTTCCCTTTGAATGAAGATGCCAAAAATTTGACAACAATTTGCATCTCAACAATCTCATGGATTGCACAAACATTAGCAATGTCTTTGACATGATCACCAGGAGTGGTCTGATTTTCCCCAGTAAAGTATGGGATGTTCTTCAATGCTATAACTAGAACTGGGTTTTGTGCATTGAGAGCAAGTGGGCTGCTGCTAGTGAAGTTGACATAAGGGTTGTGTTGTGCCATTCTGATTGGCCTGAGAACCCTTGTTGATTGGGTGAAAGGTCTACCAGGTGGAGGAGTTGATAGAGTTCTGTTTGGTGGAGATGGAGACCTTTGAATTCTTCTTCCCCTCTCTCTTCTTCCTAGGGATAACTGTAGATACTTAGACAATCCCTCTTCTCTAGCCCTTGACCTTGTTTGGATCCTTCTCATGAATCTTCAGACTTGGACTGTTGAAACTAGTTGATTTTATCTCTTTGGAGTTGCCAGATGTGTAAATCAGGGCTCTTTTTAAGCAAGGAACTTACAAAAATGCACATCAACTTTGTTGTAATGAAGATGAAGACCTCTAAGGTCCCACCGGGCATGCCAAAACTGTTAGTGCAAATTCACAACACCCTTGGATGTTTTCTCAGATTTCTAGTTTGATAATGGGCATCCAGTGTGATTGCACAACATGGAATCTTTTCCCCAAGTGTGGGACTTGCAAAAATGGGAAAAAAATTCTCCGGATTAAAGGCTAGTTCCTCTACTCCTTTGATTAGATGTATGCATGAAATTTTCAGAGGTTTAACTCAAATCCTACTCTAATTCTACTAAGGAGACAAGGATAGAAGAGAGAAAAGAAGATAAAACTAAACTAACAAGGTGATACACCAAAGGAGTGGTGAACATCTATTTTTGTAGATTGACACAGATTATAAAATGCAACACAAATCATGCAAAAATTACTAAAATTGTAATGAAGGATCAGGATAGAGCAAACAACACAAGAAAGGATTGAAAATTCATTCACATAGCTTGCATTGTCATTTCCATTTTTAAATACAGTGCATTACAATAGAAAGGAGTTAGAAAACATGTTGTAGTCTTAAAAAAGGTCGATATTCCACAAATCCACTTACAGGGGTGAAGGACATGGCTGCAGAACATAAAAATGTCCAACCCTTTATCAAAGAGCCAAAATGGGCTTTTAACAATGAAAATTGAGTTCATGAAGGAGAAACACGGGAAAATTGAAAATGAATGATTAAAACACTGATAAGATCCATCAAAATAGAATGGGTACCCTTAAAAGTTCATTCCCCAAGATTTTTGACCATCTTTGGAGAAGAATGGAAGCCATACTGCATTAAAAATGGTGGTTGAATGTCGGTTCTGCTCTTTTCCCCATGCCAAAAGTGTTTTATTAATTTTTCTCTTACTAAACTCCACCAATTTTTTTTAAATATTCCATGATGTAGAGGACTTCAATAGCTTTCCAATGACACCAAAATCAAGAAAACCTAAGCTCTGGATTAAAAGATATGCCCCTCTGAAGATTTAGGGAAAAACTGGGTAAAATCGTCGGCGGGCCGAAACCTAAAATTTTCCCCTATTTTGAATTTGGGAAAAATTCCCCAAAAAGTTCCACACCTTGCTACTCTGTTGCCATGTGGTGCATTCCCATTGGTCTGTGGGTTCAAATGGCCATTTTACACTTTTTTGAATTTTGGAAAAAATCCAAAATTCCTCGTGCCCCATCGCTCCGGGACACGTGTCATCCTCCTATTTTTACGGGCACGCGCTCCAAATTTTTCCTTTGATTTTGCCAACCACTTTGGAAAAATTTCAAAATTCTCCCCATACCCCACCTCTACCGAGAATAGGACACGTGTCATCCTCCTATTTGCTCTGGGGGCTGCCAATTTCCATTTTCTTCTTGGCGGGCTCGGGCCATAATTTTTCATTTTCGCCCTTTGCTATTTTGGTAAAAAGCCAAAATTTACTCCACCCCTCGACTCCCACCACCCTCATGGACATGTGGCACATTCTTCTTCGACATTTGGCTTACGGGACAAAATTTTCTTTGCGCCATTTTTGGAAATTTTTCCAACTTACCCCCACCGGTCCTGCCTCCGCCGCCACGTGGCGCCTTCCTATTGGTTTATGGGTTTAAACCATTTCTTTCCCTCTGCTTGGCCCCATAGGAAAAAAATTTTTCTTTGCACCCCGCCCACTTTTTAATGAATTTTCCAACTTACCTCTATTGACCCACCATTCCGTTGCCACGTGGCACATTCCTATTGGTTGTGGGCCTTCCCAGGGAAAGTTTCCCTCAAAAACTCCGCCAAGCCATAACTTGCAAAATACGAGGAGTTAGAAGGAAAAGTTTACCTTTCTAGAAAGGTGAGAAAATTCTCTATCTAATGAAGCCATTTACAGATGATTTTGAGTGCCTGAAAAGTGGAAAAATTTGAATGAGGCACAAAGAAGGAAGGAATGAAAGAAAGTCAAAAATAAACAAGGGGCTTATTTTGGATAACAATGCATTTATGAGAAATTACTCTTAGGAGTCATTTTAACCTCTACTTCCACTTTCTTCTTCCCCTTAGCTCCTGTAGTAGGTTCTTTCTTTGGTGCCATCTATAACCTGCAATCTTCTAACTTCAAATACTCACCTTCTATCTCCTGTAATGTGTAAACCCAAACCCTAGCTTGATTCAACATGCCCTAGTTGAAATTACGTGCCCTAGCTCTTTTGCAATGCCTTGCTTTGCTCAAACCCTTCACAACTGGGGATGCAAGCTTCCTTTACACACAAATCTACTTGTCATTTCTCGATTCACACTCTTCGTACCTGAATACTCTTCTCGCAGTCCGGTCGCACTTGGATCTTTCAAATTATTGTGTTTATAATGGTAAAAATAAACTCGCATCCTATATTTTTATAGATTTTCAAAAACTTAGTGTATTTATTACTCCTTCACCTACTAAAAATCCTCATTAATTGATCCATTTTTTCCATTTTCCATAAGTACATATTCATTCCCCAATCATAACTTTCTAGCGTGCCCTCCTACTTTCTAAAATAGACTTCTCTTGGTGTGCTTCCATGCGCTCGAGTACCTCATCACTATGCCTTCCACTAGTATTATTCATAGCCTCTACTTACCTCATGTTATATTGTTCCATCATTTATCTCCATCTATGGTCATCTTTTCTAGAAGAAATCTTTTTTTTTCCAATTCTCCAACTTGAATAGCATCCGTAGTAGTTTGTTCCTTTCATGTGTACTTATTTTTCAATAGTCATGTACCTAGATATCAATAACCACCCCACACTAAGGGTATGTGTAGTCCTCTATGCATATAAATGCTTCAAATAGTAATTAGCTTTTGGTGCGTAAACGTGCTTATTACAAAAAAATACAAACTAAATTAACAAAGTATAACGATGAAGAAGGAAATAATTAAGGAAATACAGAATTGAAAACCTAATCTAAATGGCAACACTACCTTATTACAAACACCAAGAAGACTTATTTATAGTAGGGCTTCAACCTACTCCCGTTGAAGTACCCGGGTAACAATGTTCCATCAAGCGCCTCTAATTGGCAAGCGCCTATTTCAAGTATGTGAGTGATAACATATGACCCCAACCAATGTACTTTGAGTTTTCCTAGATGGCGCAAAAACTTAGAATCATAAAGGAGCACCATCTATCCAATTGTGAAATTTTTATCCTTGATGTTCCTATCATGCCATGCTTTTTGCCTAGCCTTTTCTTGTTTTTGACTCCAACATGCTATTGCTCATCGCTCATCTAGCTTAATTAACTTTTCAATCCATTCTTCTAATGCTTTCTCATCAGCTAGACCTCCAACGTGCATGCAATACGCAAAGATGGTAACGTGAATTCTATAGGAAAAAATACTTTCGCTCCAAACACTAAATGAAATGATATGGCTTTGTTCAACCTTTTCTATGTTATATGATATTCCCAAAGTAATCGCAAATACTTTATCATCCCAATCCTTTCTTCCAACATCACAAATTTATGTCAATGTCTAACTCTAAATTTTGTTGAAAGCCTCAACAATCCCATTGGCTTGAGGATGATATTGTGTAATATTATGGTGTGCAATCATGAATTAATTCAATAAAATTATGATTGTATCATTTAGAAAGTGTGTGCCCTATCACCTTTGGTCAAACTTAAAGGGCATCCATACCTCATAATAATATTTTCCCATAGAAACTGACATTCTTTGTAGCATTGCTATACAATCCTTGTAGGTGTTGCTTCTACCCACCTTGTCGGATAATCTGTGCAAGTTATGATATAATGCTATCTAGTCTGTGTGGGGCCGGTGAAATAGGACCAAAAAAATGTATAGCCCATTTGTATAGGTCACCGCTAATTAACATATAAGGTGCCACATGTATAACAAGTTGTTTCTTCTCTAAGGATTTCATTCCTTACGGTGCCATGTTTGTTCATAGAAAGAAATCAATGTCCTCTAATTTCGATGGTGTGCATTGTAACCGGTATAAGCGTGTATTGGGAATGGTATCTTCAATTTCCTATGCTTCTTCTCCTGATTGTATTTTGGATAAATGGTCTCATCTAGAATCACTTTTCCTGGTTTGACCATAAGCTGTGAAATCAAATTCTTAAAATAAGAGTACCCATCTCGCATATATGCCCTTGTAAAATGAGCTTATATACAAAATACTTCAATTCCATGTGATCGTATAAAATATAAATGGTGTACCTAGCAGAACTATCGAATTTATGTAGCACATAGATCATTCACAAAGCTTCACACTCTGTAGTTGTGTAATTCTTCTTTCACAGAGTCACTTTCTACTACGAAAACATATAGGATGATCTACAATACCTTCTCAGGATGAGACAATACCACACCAATGGCCATGCGAAGGCATCCACATGTACATGAAATGGTTGGTCCCACAAAATAAAATGAAAAATAGGCGAGGTAGTAAGTTTCTCCTTTAATGTCTCGAATGCACATTCGCGGTTCCCCCGTAGAACATACATTTTCCTTTCAGTAACTCCTCCAAAGGTGTAGAAACCTTGGCATATCCTTTAATAAACTTCTTGTAATACCCTGTATGACCCAAAAATTTGTGCACCTCACTCGATTGGTAGGATATTTTAGGCCGATAATGATCGCAACCTTATTTGGATAAACCAACAAACCTTCCTTGTAGATTATGTGTCCTAATAGTATCCCAAATGGTGTAGAAAATATGCATTTCTTGATGTTCAAAGAGATACTCATTTGTCTACATCTTTCAAACATTATGCACACATTATCACAATGATATTTAACTAATCCATACACCGTCCAATAATCCAAATAAAATTGCAAGAAGTTGTGAATAAAGTCCTTGAATGCCGAACAACTATGCGTCAAAATACAACAGGCATTTTTTTGAACAAAAGGCATCACAATATAGGTGAAGCTACCCCATTCGATAGTAAAAGTATTTTTTTCCTGATCCTCCTGGGTAATTCTAACCTAATGATACCCAGAGAACCCATCTATAAACTAATAGATTTCATACCCTACAACGCCTTCTAGTATTTCCTTAATGAATGGCGTTGGAAAGGAATTAGTCACACATGCAAAGCATTCAGCTCTCACTTGTAGTTCACACTGCAGATCCTAATCTAACCATCCTTCTTGATACTGATCACCATTGGACTAACCCATTATGACTTGTCTAGGGGCTTGATGATTCTAGACTTAAAATTTTTATTAATCTCTTCTTTGACCTTTTCATACAAGTTGGGGTTCATCTTGTAGGGTCTCTTTCTAATTGGGCATGCACCCTCTTTAAGATTTATCCACATCTCCCTAATGATTCATGAATGCCTTTAAGCTCATGGTACCCCAAGGGAATAAATCCGATAATCCCACAAGTAACTCTAATTTTTGCCACTTGAGTCGACCAATAGTATCCTATTATGGCCTCCTTAGGTTTAGTATCGATCCAATATTCACTTTCTTTTTCTTCATAGGTTCATGATAGATGTGCATGGTCTTATCTACATTGTCCAACACCTCACGCCTACCTGTTGAATGGTTCATATCCAGATTTTCTACTTCTTCATCATCCACTAAGAAGACCATTTTTATTTTTTCTTTCTCAAGGTAATCATGATGAAGTAGTGTGGCATCAACCTCTCTTTTTCTTCAAAAAGATGTTCTCTTGAATCTGCTTCATCTAATAAATCTTGAATGATTTCTTCCTTCTTGGTACTATCCCCATAGTTAAGAATTTTATAACCTTTAATGCTTCTTCTACGGAGGCTTGGAAGAGAAGAAGTCAAATGTATGGGTCATTCTTGCAACTAAATGCTTCCAATTTCCAGTCTCTCTATGGAGTTCCGCATATACATACTAAGCACATGTGTAGCCATGTAAAGTGGAATAAAAATTGTGCACCTAGAGCGAAGGTTATAAAGCTTCCTACCCCTCTTTTCAGAGTCTCTCAAACTGTTGAACGTGGTTCTAAATAGGTTGATTACCATGATAAGTGCAGATTTGAGTAGGTGCATTACTCTGAATAACCTAGTGGTAAGAGCAATCCTAATTTCATTCCATCCTACAAGATTATCCTTGTGGACTAGCCACCAGTCTTGCTATTATCCCACGTAGTGTATATGCTAGCATATTTCTTCTTTCCATGGCGCGTAGAAAAAACATAGGGTATCCTTCTCCGGTGTAACAAGGTATTGAGTTTCTACCTATTCTCTTGATATAACGTGGTTTTCACCCTACCAACTCATAAGTGCTATGAGCCCAATTATCAAAAACAACACTTTTAGTATCGCTTATAGACTATGCATCCTCCCACTGAAGGATTCCTTCTTTACATGGCTCAAGCACCTTTGGATCTTGGATGACACATACATAAATCCTATTCATGTCTTCTTCACTCAAGGGCTGGGATAATAACTCTTTCCTCCTTGTTTTCAAAGATGATATAACCCTTATTGAACTAAAGGTTAGCATTATTTTCATAGCACCAAGTATGCCCCAATAGAGCTGAGAAACTATCTCATTCTCGCTAGCGCTAAAACCTCGAAATCTCTAGTGAACTTGGCTCCTTGTATGGTAATGGATTCATATTTTAAAAATCCAATGGGAGTGGCCTTAGTCCAGTTAGCCATGAACAATACATTAGAGGATTTCTACAATGGAGGTCTCCCCATTTGTACCCATGCATCTAAGGTAAGAACATTGACTTCCATGCTTTTATCAATCAATATATTACTCAATAGCCACCCATCCACAACAACATTTAGAGTTATTTCCTTGTCATAATCTAGGCTATGAGGGGGAAGATTTGCATGCAGGATCTTCCACCCAATCTCAATACTTGTGTGTAGAGTGTTTCCTTTTAACCAATTCCCTAATAGTGGAATGATATTCTCTTGACACAACATCTTGCACACTTATTTCAAATCATCCATATCAGTTTGGACCGCCTTTGATGCTTTCTTTTGCTCTATCTTCCATGATTTCTCCTTTAAATACTGTATTTCACCATGAACGTTCCTATCTACCTCCATGCTTTCCTTTTAAACCTCCTTTTGATGGGTAGGATTTGGGTACCGTGCATGTAGAACCTCCTCCTTAGTGATGGTATAATTTTACTACAATGCCTCTTTGGTGTGCACTACTTCAACATGGGTCGTGATCTTTACCTGCAATGCCTCAGATTCTAGTTCTAACTTTGGCATCCACTTATTTTCCACAGTGTATTGTATCCTTACCATCCACCGTGCCTTTGTTTTTTCTTTTTTATGTTGCTTGATAATATTCTCATACAAGTCTAGGCACTCCTCATAGCTATGATTCTTTCCATAGAAAGAACATGTAATATTCTGAGGACATTCACACCTGTAGTGGTCAGGAGATCCACATGTGTAACACATTTAGTGATGGAACTCACTCCTTCCACCACTACGGCCTCGACCTCCATATCCTCCTCGAAACCCTCGACCTCTACCATGACCTCCTTCAAAACGCCCTTCATTTTGATCATAGTGTGCTTGATTGTGATCCCAATCCTGATGCTCATTCTTACCTTTAGAGTTATCTAAAACTCCTGTCTATTGTAAAATGATGTCTATAGCATCATGGATCGACCAATCGGTCGACAGTCGTCTATGTCATGAGTTGTGGACCTACATATTTTACAAGAAAGCATGAAGCATTCTTCCTTATCACGCATTGTAGTAATGAGTAACAACTAACATCATGGTTTAGATGGCATATATAATAGTCCAATAGTAATTCACACACTAATATGTGGGGAAAACAATCCTTTGTGTGGCCTTTCACTTTTCAATCTATGCACCAAATCCCCGTGCGCATATTATGTGCTGAATTTTCTGATAGTTTCTCCAACTGCTTTTTCATAGCTATGATTTGTGCTTCTAAAAATGGGCTCACCCCAATGTCTATAATTATAACTACCTCAACGCGTAAAGCTACTTCCAATTCTTCATGTGTATAAGTGTATGTCTTATGTGATAGTTCCCTTCTAAAAGGTGTTATTAGGCCTCCAACAAACCATTGCATATATGGCTTGCATGAATATCACAAGAAATATGGATAATAGTGTTTTGAAATGAGCATCATATTCTCTCGAAACTCTCAAGAGTGACTTTCTTAATATTCTTAAGTGCACTTATACTCTTTTGATCAAACTCAAGGATGTGAAAATCTTTAAGGAAAGAATATTTTAAGGATGCATAGTGTATGTAAGTTTGATCGAGGTCAAACTTTCTATACCAATTGTGTGCGCGCCCTTGTAACGTAGTAACAAATTGAATCGCCCTATGCTCAGAAGTCATGATTTATTTTGCATGCCACAATATTTCACACATGTGTACATGTTCAGCAACATCTTTTATGCCCCTATACTATGGAAGATGAAGAGACATCTCCATGTAAATATTTTGGGGTTAGGCGGATGCACCGCCCACCCAATCCGTAACCTCATATGTTTTCTCTACCTCTAGAACCACCAGATCCACCGGAACTAGAGCCACCTATACCTCTTGATCCTAAACCCTTAGTTATATTTGGACCAGAAGATGTAATTCCCTATGTCCTAATAGTAGTACTAAACTACACCCCTACAATCTACAAAGTATTACTACTCCCAGAAGAGAGTCCAAATGTCTACGCGCTTGAATTTTGCACAGATTATACACCTAAAAAGGTACTCCCACATAACACCAAATCCATTTGTGCTATCATTATTTTTATTTTATGTGACTCACTCCTACTCTCCTATGGATTAAATTATCTTGTTGATTGTTTGTTGTACTAGATATTGGAAAACCAAGTGCAAGGGAAAGGTTGCCAGGTGGATTCAAATACATGCTTGCAGCCTAGGTTGTCTCTATTGGTGTGCTTCTATGTGAGGCCAAGGAGGGTTCCATGTCATGCTTTCCCAGATGGGGGAGTTTGTGATGCTTGGGTTCTCCATATTTTTCATGAATTTCAAACCCTTCCCGAACTATCTCTCTCCACAACGCCATTCACTCTACAACATCCCACTACTTCTCTATATCTCCTCTTACGTGCCTCATTATAATTAAGAAACATTTCCTCTCTTTTTATTTCTATCACTAGATCTACCATATTTCACCAAACCTACTCCCGCCCCACGCGTGGTTGGGTTTAGTTAGCCATTAGTTTGCTCTCCAAGTTTAGGGTTACCATCAAAATTTTGATCACTAGTGGAATGCCTGTGTAGGTAAGCTCCCCTGGGACATTGTAAGAACTTGAATTCAGCTACCTCTAGGCATGAATAAGTGGAAATTGAGTACTCCAAGATATAGCTATTCAAAACACCATGGAACCACGTATTCATAGCGCGAGTCCAAATTAGATCAACATCATAAAGGGTCTGAAATTCTTCTTACGTCCGAGGAAAAGTGTGCGATAAATCCAATTCTATTTTGATGCATAAGCAACCAGCCACTCGTACAATTATATCGTAAAGATAATGAAGAATCTCTGGTATAAATAGTCATACAAATTCTGCTCCACCCACATGCGTTTGTTAAACTCAGATCCAATGCTGAACCGTCATGTGTATTCTTCTTCTAGGACATGTATCCACTCATCAACACTTTCTAGGGTCAACTGATATGTATTCATCGTGAACCATCCTAAAAACAACTAAAAAAGATGTCCCGACAATGGAACTAATGATGCAGCCTAGAATTCACCAGTAAAAGCCCAGGCACGCTGACACATCACTCATCCTAGACTGAGCGCTCACCCGAAGCACGTAAAGGTACCAGACCCCTCTTTAGGGTTGTTGTTGTAGGAGGTTAACATGATGAAGACTTAATACATTCAGATCCATAATTAATATAACATTCTACAGAGCATATCCAGATCTAGATCTTAAAGAATCATGAATCACGTGATAAACATAGCAAAATCATTTATGTAGTAATAAACTAAAACCATGATTAACACCTTGATTCAACCAATAACCTCCATTATATTAAATGCAGTAATACAGAAGCTTCCTTACAATAATAGTAGTATACACTTATGCACATAACAAAACTTGACAACATAACTTCATACTAACTCTGCTCTCACACTCTCATACTTATATCTATCTCTGTATATATCATACTACATAGACCAATACATATTTATAAGGGTGGGGAATTTCCCTTCACCGCTTATCTAATCCCAAAATAGGTCACATGCTATTATTAGCCATGTGCCATTACAATAATAGCCACACATGCAAGTGCACTAACAATAGAATTCTTCTAGTTAACTGTTAGTAGTAAATCTATTCTTAGCCTATACCCATGCAAAGTGCTTTGTAGTCGATCCTCTAAAAATAGCCAATGCATGTCACACAAGTCTTTAACTGGTTTGTGTGTTTGGCATGCTATCTCCAAAAATAGCTTGTACATGTGAAAATGGCTAAGTCCAACTCTATCTCTCTTCTTCACATGTGATTCTTTCCTGACCCTTCCATGCCTTTGAATACACTTTGTTCTTCCATGTGAACCTTTTGTATGTTTTTTTCTAAGTGCCATATTTTGACTCGACCAACACATGTCTTGCAATAATTACTCTTTAATTTGTTTAATTTTCCTATGTATGTGTTTTCTACAATTTTGTTAACTCTATAAACAAGTGTGATGTCTTGAACGATGTTAAATTTTCAAACCCTAAGAGGGTTTAGTATTGTGAATCGAGAAAGAGATATTTTTCAATAAAAAGACTAAAACTCAACTCATCATCATCTGCAATGTCACCCCGATGTCTATTTATTCTTTCTACATGTAATAAATTTAATAGTGAGGATCCTCCTTGTCATACAACTATGAAATGATTAAATTTCTAACTACTCTCGCTCACGAAAAAAAGGGTTTTGAGTTTCTTCACAATATTCTCAAATGAAATAACGACTTATTATTATTTGTTAAGGGATATGAGGATTGATTACGGTCTAGACTATATGATCACACATCTATAAGTCATGAAGTGTGAGTATTTCTTATAAATATTTTCCCAAATTTCCATTTTAGACCCAATTGTGCTCAAATCTCACTCTATTACAAGAGTTCTACCAAAATCTCATGTGAGTCAATCACAATGCACCACCAAAACATTTTGAATTAATGAAACCTAGGAATTATCATCTCACCACCCTTTTAGATATCTCCTACTATGTGATTCAAGGTTATGAACATACACACATTTTATTTAATCAAGTTCTATCCATAGATTTGAAATCTATTATACAACTATTACAAACAATTTCTCTCTAACGTTGAATGAACCACACCACCAAGGCCACAAAAGGTGATTAAAAACTCTCTTTAAACTCAAATTTCCCTTCTATAACTAGGTTAACCCTTTAGCCACTTCTTCTTCATCAGAACTTGATGTACTTTTATGGAATCAAGATCATATATATCTCCTTGAGAAGACTCATAATTTTCATTGATCCCCTAGGTGAATTTAATTATTCTTCATGATGGACTATACCTTTGATAATCTATGAAGAATATAGTTAACTCAGATCTTCAGTACCTTACTATCATTTGATTAGTATAATACTTTTGAAACTTACTTCACGGATATTTCCTTCTTGAGGACTACTAAAAATTATGTACATTGAGAATTATACACACTCATAATAGCTAGGACCAACAAATAAGACTCAACCATATTCAAGTGCATATTTTGGTGACCTTGTTTAATCCTTTCGTGATTCGGTGATTTGAAGACTTGGGTAGACATCATCATAAAATACTATTATAGACTTGATAAGCTAATCAAGAACAACTTATACAAGGACATGGACTCAAGACACTTTTCCATAACTTTACATTCTCTTGAAGACTTCTCATATCTATATAAAAACTAAGAATGACGACTCTTTTGATCAAATCAGTCATGACCTTTAAGTGAGTAGTATAACGTAGACACACTTGAGACTCATATTTGGCAACATATACCTAGTTATTAAAAATACACACTTCTCTTTTCTTGGACATTCAAGTAAGAACTTTGAACACCTTATTCAAACTTAATCATGCATAAAGGCTTGATGAGAGGGGCTAAACATACATACATTAGAAGATTTACATGTTTAAAATTTGAAAATAATTTGAGCAGCTGAAAATAATAGTGCACTTCAAGGACACACCATGCTTCATCCTGATGAAAAGTACCTTCTAGAAGCATAGAGAAGGAATATCATGCTTGTTTGATCATTAGAACAGTATATAATCATCAAAGGAGCTTGATGACTCTATCCTTTCTCTTTTTTCCTTTGAGATCTTCTCACTCTTCTTGGATATCCTTTCAGATGTGATAATTTCATCTCCTATGTCTTCATCTTTTGATTGAATTCCTAAAAACATACCTTATTCATTTTCACTGTCTAGGTTACGGTTAAAGGTTCTTCATGACTTGTCTTATTCTTTCCTTTTTCCTTCTAAACCTTATCAACACTTTATGATATATTGCTTGAGCTGCTCTCTCCTATGAATATCTCTTACTTATTATCCTTTCTACCATTATTATTTCTTGTGAATATATCAGAGATTGTTGACTTGGAATCACTCTTAGGATTGGTTTTCACTTTGTATACCTTTTTTCCTTTCCTTTTAAATACATGAAGATTGCTACTATATCAAGAATGTTCCTTTAGCTGAAAATTCTTTGTAAAATTCCTAAGTTCATGAGAATTGTAACATACAACATAGTTATTTCTTCTAGATTGATGTGAATCATCAACCTTATGATCATGAAACTTCCTAGAAAAATGTTCAAATTTGTTCTAATTTTAACACACTACTACATTCTTACCTCTAGATCCTTCATTTTTCCAAACTTGACAAGATGGTTCATATAAATAGTACTTGATAGTGTGTCCTTTTTCTTGAGAATTGAAACAAGTGATATTACTTGAACACTCATATATATAATCTCTCCATGGATGGTAATATTTTACTTTCTTCCAAAACTCCTTAGCTCTATGCTAGAAACCATTATAATTAAAGCAATAACCATTGCAATATATTTCATACCTTGAAGCATTAGGTTTCTGACTGAGTTATACCTTCTTGGATTTGTATCCTTGGCCTTATTCATTTTTTTATCTTCTTGGACCAACATTTACATATTCACACTTATTCATAGGATCTCCTTTTAATTCTAGTCATGTCTTATCACTTGCTTTGCTCTTTGACTATCTAGGATTCCATATAGAACTTCAAATCTCTTCTCCAACTTTCCATACATCTTCAACTTGTTGTTTGCTTCTTCTAGGTCATATTTTAAGATTATCAATTCTTATTCATATCTCATGCAAGTATCTTCTTTGTCCTTAAGGGATTTTGTTACTCTATCAACTTGAGATTTCAACTCTGTGTTGGATTAGAGGCTTTCTTATTCTTTGGCTTTGAGAGATATTGAGATAAGTTCTAATCATGATTTAAGTTCTTTGAGTCCATATTAATGTTCTATATCCTTATTACTCCACCTTCCCTTAAGAATATTGGTTTTATATTCATACTCTTTCACCATTAGCTTCAATTTATGGTTCTTTATTCTTTTTTTCTTCAATTTGTCAAGGGAACTAAACAATTCTACTTCAAGGTTAACTTCAGCATTATCCTCATATGAGATTTCATATTCATGAATATACTTATCTTTAGAGATACTTCTATAGATTATCTCCATAGCCATCCTTGTGCTTTAATAGATTCTCCTTCAAGTGTTAAAATTTCTCCAAGAGGACTGATCTAATACGAATGTTTGGAAACACAAACAATGAGAGAGGAGGGGGTGAATCAACACTTCTTAAACTTTTGAAACCAATTTAAAATATCAACAAACCATTCAATATTAATCACCCTTAATCATGTGTAAACAAAAACATTCAAACATGAGCAAAAAATAAACAACCACACATGAACACCATGATTCATGCGAGAAACCCTTAAAGGGAGAAAAATACACTAAAATAAATTCACTACTTGAACAATTTTCCCATAAGACATTACAAGGATTTAAATTTTTTTGAGAACCCACTCTACATGAAGAACCCACTCCATAATTTAGCCAAGAACCCACTTGACTCTTAGCAAGCTCCTACTTGCATGGAAGGAACAACTCCCAAGAATTCAATCACGCATCTAATCAACCTCCTATAAGCTCCAACTTGTAAGGAAGGTCCAACTCCCTATTTTTCTAAGCAACAATTTAAGATTTTTTCAAGTTTTTGATTACTTTCATTTGGTTTTCTAACACAAAAAGTTGTGATCACTTACTCACTTAATAGTATCTCTCTTACATACCTCATGATTCAACTCTTGTCTCCTCTTCTCAATCTAATATAAGTAAAATATTCAAGGCCTCTTTCATGCACAATTTTTTCACTCACTCACACATGCATGGAATTAATTTTATTCACTCTTAATTAGGTCCTTCTTCTACTCATAATTCGGTCTTCATGTCACACACACTTGATCACATACACAAGGATTATTCTCACTTTTTAATCAAATCCTACACTCTCGTAATTAGGCATAAAAAGCTAATTTTACTACACACATAGACATAATTATATTTTAGGGTTACATAATTTAGAACCTATTAATATCCAATTGAAAAATACTTCATATTTTTATCTCTTAAACTTGTACCAAAGGTCTTGTATGACATTATCCAAAAATACCATAATAACATCATTACATCTACATACATGCAAGTTACAAGATCAAAACTTTCATGAGATTTTTATGACACATATGACACCTAAGAGGACCTGGAAAATATTCCTCAACTCGTTTCACAACTAAAACCATTGAAAAATATTATTTTTTCAGTTTGACATGTTGACTTTGTAATTGTCATTTTTCGTTTTATCGTATTAATAACATGGGAATATATGTCTTCTAGAAAGCGTAACTCATTCCAAGTGTTATGGAGTGTAAGATAATGTTACAAGGGTACTCTCATATCCTTATAAGGCATTGATGAGCTCCATAACTTTCCATTTTACTCTGAAGACTACATTAGAGCTCATATGCTCAACTAGGTGTATAACCTTCAAAATCCAGTCTTCTTTTGCATGCATGCATTCACTCTATCCTTAAAACCATGAAATAGAAACATGTATGAGAGGTATTCAGGATGTCCATAACATCATAAAATTATTGGTGTGATTTAGGTCAGGGCTTAATCCTTCATTTTCACTCTTCTTCTTACCTTGAAAATCACAATCATGACAACTCTAAAACCAGTCTATAGAATGCTCCACCAACACCGTAGTCTTATTTTCCCACTCAAAACAATAGGAACACCGCACTTCATCCAAAAAAATATGAATTCTCATTTGAAGTGCGTAAAGGTATCAAGTCCCTATTTCTTACTATCTTACCCAGGTGCTAGCATGAATATTCTTAATAACCCCAATCAAAGTATATATCTCATCATAATAACCAAATCTAAATTTGGAAACACACATAATAAGGAAAACATATAGATGACATAAGGATTAATACCATATTCACCATACAATAAACATAAATAGAGACACCAATAATCCATATCCATCCATAATGTTCCATTATATTAATTCATGACAAACCAATAGCTGAATACACCATGAGTATCATTACAAAGTCATGTGCACATACATACTAAAGCAACATAACTTAGTTACAATCCAGATCTTAGTCCCTCAAAATAGTGAATATATATATATATATATATATATATATATGGGTGGGGACTTTCCATTCACCACCCATGCACTCTAAAAATAGGTCACATGTTCAAAATAGTCATGCGCTGTTTACAAAGATAACTAAAGAAGAATGAAAGCTTCACCTAATTATAGATTATCTATAATTAACTCAAGTTCCAATCCTATTATTAGATCTACCACTACATGTCTCTTGATCTTCCAATTTCTCCAAAAATATCCTTTTCCTTCATTGAGAAGTATTCTTGTTCTTATCCTTCCGTGCTCTATATTCCATCCTATTTTTAACTTGTGTATGTCAAAAATGGATAAGTCTTGATATTTTTCCTTCTCGAAGGTGTGAAAACTCAAGGAACAAATCATTCAACCTTCGTGCTTATCCATGCACCTCTTATTCCACGCCTCTACCATATGCGTCTTTGATACATAGGTAATATTTTACCGGGAAAAATTACCCTACACTAATGTTATTGCCACCTCGGTAATGGATACTCATACCTTATCTCTCTAAAGAATAAAGAAAAATGAAGTAAATAGTGATTATACAAAAATGAAAGGATGTAAGAATACTTCAAAAAACTAGGAACTATTCTTGTGTAGAAAAAAAAAACTTAGGGTACTCGTTCTTAATGTCCACTTCTAACTAATTGTAATCACTGAGTCCCTTCTTCACATTAGCAGGAATTTTGCTAAGCACATCATCCATCGTCATATTGTCTCCCTTATGATTTAGTAATCTAAGAACATTTTCCAAACTTGAAGTCATGTCGTCCATCATGTCCATTCTTTGTGTTATTAGTTTCCCAAGTTATTTTATTTTCTCTTTGTGAGGATAAAATGTTGCTATGAGAATATCGTGCTTCTCTGCTAGCAATGTCAGTCTCTCCTCATGTCCCAAAGTCTCATTTTTCTTTATGACAGGACCTCATTCTCTTTAACTAATGTCCTTGTTTTAATTATTGGCTCTGGATCTTCACAAATATTCAACACCAATTCTTCCTTCTTTAATTATTCCTTAATGGTTTGCAGTGGGGCATCATATTAAACTATCTTACCCGCTATTTTCTTCTTTACTCTATCTTTTTCAACTGCAACCTCATTCTTTCTCTATGTAGCTTTTTCTTTTGTACTTGGGCCACACGCGTAAGTTCCCTCTTCCAAAAAAAGTTCACTAAGGTCCTTAAATAATGCGGGGTCAATGGAAATTTTACACTTACATGTTTCTCAAATTGTGGTTGTGCCTTTATAATTTCCTCTCCAATCTCCTTGGCCATCTCAAGGCAAGTCTCCACTCTATTTTATCCTCTCTCTTTTGATTTATTCAATCCCTTTAGTTACTTTTCCTTTTCCTTTTTTGTTCTCTCCAGCAAAGTTCTCAAGGTAGAGACGCCTTATCAACATTCCGATTGCATGACCTCGTAGCTATCTTCGTTAATGCATTGCTCACCTGCTCATCAGAGAACTCGTGGGCTTGATTGTCACATGTTTAGAATGTAGAGCCTTCTTCATTCATCTTGTGGCACATTATTCCTCACACAAATCAAAATCAAACTCATCCATTTGAGTCTACATATTCTAGGAAAATTATTTCCTTGTGTACATGTTTTCCATCTCTGGGTCCATTAGCTCCCATCCATATAATTATTTCGGGCAAGAGTGCTCTAGAACCTTACATGAATAATATTAGTAGGGTAATTGATGTACCCTTACTTAGGTGTTTGTACCATTTCCTCCTAATTATTCACACTATCATGCTCATCTGTATGCTCCTGTGCTCCAACACCTTCTTTATTCTCTTCTCCAACTCCAATGTCAGGGCCACTAGTTACCTACTCAATACTATCTACTTTCTTTGTATCTCCTCCATCATAGATTTCTTCATCATGCTCCTGTAAAATCATGTTGTGGATGTCTATATCAAAATGTGGTTTCGATTCGATCCCTTCATATTATCGAACATAAATGCTAGGTGTGGAGACATCCTGTCACGTAGACTTGTCTCTGACAACCCATCCTCATCACTATCTTTCACGGGAACATACTTACACTTTATTATCCTCTCTTCTTCAACCTTATTCACAAGTGTTATGTGTGGTGACCTCCTCACAGGGTGTGAAGTACTAGTGCCCACATCTCGTATATTTATGCCCCTACATAGTTTTCTTCTACCATGATCTAGCGTAGTATTATCTTCTTTCACTTCTTCTTCTCTCTCTAGGACATTTTGTAAGTCTTTTTCCTATCTTGGGGGTGTATCATCAAGTCTTCTCTTTGCACCCATAGTATGTTTTTTCTTCGAGAGGACTTGGGAGTGAAAATTCCTCACCAACGATGTAATTTCTATCCTTATACCTCAACCTCGATATACATACATGTGCACGGGCTCTATCTCCCACAACCATGACCTTTGGAGTTATATCTATATTATCAAACTCCATTGTCTCTACATATGATTCCTTGTTAGGGTAAACATATGTCTTGCATTGAGAATGTGAATGTCTTCTTCTACCTTGTGAGTGTCAAAGTGTAACTTACACAAGTTATGTAACTGTTCATTAAATATTTGAAATTAAAAAGAGTAAACGCAAAAGGTAACTTACACCAAGGGATTTTCTCACTCGTATTCATGTAAAAGTTCCCAAAAAATAAGTATTGATATGCCATGAAATATTCCTGACCCTCCAAAATGTTGGGGAGTTATATAGGGATGCACCATTCCCCCTTAAATACATCATGCATTCTTCTATACCACTTCTCTATGTACTTCTTATATGTCCTTGTTATAGTGCCTTGGCATGTGAAGCTCACAAAATTATTTGTAGGAGACTTATTTTACAAAGGGTACACCCACATATTGTCCTTTGGTCCATCGAGCATACCAATTTAATAAAATACAATGAGGAGCAAGATAACACCCCAAGTTATCTTCTCACCTTTGTCAGCCTAGATGCACACTTATTCCACTATGCCTTCTGCAACGTAGCTCACGATGTTATAATACGTCTTTTTACCATTTTGTGTGCTATATACAACCATCACTTGTTTACCTCCTTCCATCTCTCTGAAGTGTCCAAATTACAACTAACCAATCATGCATCTACCCTTGTAGCTTGGTATTCTATGTTTGTGACATTAAAAGCCCAACCTCCTTTGTGATACTTAAATGTAGTGGCTGTCACCTCTACTCCATCATCATCAAGAAGGTCGCCAACAATCTCCTCACTAGAGTCACAAAACCGTAACCTTCCCGATAATTTTTTCATAATTCTTAATCTCCTTCCCGCAAAATAGAAATAATATTCATGTATGCATGATACGATCTACTAGTATAGATGATCATGATTTCCAAAGAATGAAAACTCAAAAATTACATAACCCCAACACTTTCCAATAGATTGTAAATGCTATTTTTGTACACCCTCTGTTTGTCTGCGGTTCACTTGTTCATCTTCAACACCATAACTTCCTTTATATCCTTCTAGTTATTCTCTTTTTGATGATTGAAGTTACTAATTTTACATTTTTACACTATGACATCCATGATATCCCTTCGATAACCTCTTTTGGGTATTGTATTTATTCTAACCACTCATGTGGTGCTTCCTTGGTCACCTTCTCAACAACCGAGCTCTCTTTGGTTACATTACTCTTAGTAAGAAAATTTTTATCTAAAAATTGCAAATGTTTCAACGCCTTACCCTTGACCCTTCAATTTCCTCTATTCCTTTAAGATATTTATGCCCTCATGTTCTCTATCTACAAATTTTATCTCCATGGTGCATGGTTGTAATATCTTCTCATCTATCCTTCTCTAAATAAAGTACTTAGATTTTAATTATTCTTATCAAGACTAGAATCTCCTCTCCTTAATATGAGACCCTCTCTATATGAGGCATAAAACTAATACTCAAGCTTTAAATTGGAGTTATTGACTCTCAAGATCCATACACACAGAATGGATATTCAAGTAATAGATTATTCCATATAATTACTACAAATCAAGCATTACTATGCTCTTTTTACCACACATACCCAAAGGAGGATTCAAGAGGGAATAATTAAATCAATAAATAACATACAGAGACACTGCAAAACTCACTTTTCTTATTTATTGGTTCACATAAAGTACACAATATTCTTCTTCTAATTCTTCCCGTACTCACATCTCTATACCACCCACCTACGAGACACACTAATACAATATAACCAAGAAAAGAATTAATTATTTTTGTACCTATACACAAATTGGAAGATTACACTCCACCTCTATTAATTAATTCCCCAATTCTAGAACAAATTGAATAATCCCAAATTTCACTCACAAAATACAAAGATAATAATTTCTTGAAATCTATTTTTTCGCACCTAATGATGACAAGAACTGCATACTTTATTTGGATAATTTAATTCTAACTAACTTTTCACTGAAATTATAGTAGTTAAAAAATTACATTTAAAAATATTTATTTAACTCTCCCTTATGGAATAAAACTACCGTGATTCTCAACTCTTTGTGATGCTCCCTGCATCACTCCGCCAAACCATAACAATGTGAATATTTCATTCTACACACACACAATTCACTCAAAACTTCTTCCACGTGGATCTCTTGTACTACCATGTATTGAGATCACCTAGTTCACCATTCAAATGATTTCTCTTTGCACTTCGTACTTCATCACACTTATTGGCTTGAAAAAACAAAGGATACAAGGTAAAAAAATAACATTACAATATTCTTCTATTATAGATCCATTAAAACCCTCCACCTTAATTGATCCTCAACCACTATCGTACGTGAAATTAGCTCCTCCCTTTTGATCTTCCATGTGTCACATAATATTCTTCCATGCTTCCATTCATAACCCTCTAGCATGCCCACTACTTCTTGGGCATGAGTCTCCTTTCACAAAACTTCTTACACTAAAGTAAAAACAAATGCACCTTATGCTAAGTAGTTTCTCATGTTGTTGCCTACCTCACATTAAAATTGCGCACGTCCATCCATCTATGCATGGTCTTCAATATGAGAAAATTTATTTTAAGTACCTCAACTTTGAGAACTGTACTCTTTTTCAATGTACACCAATATGTATCAAGGCACCAATCACTTATTCTTTCCAATCCACCCCACACTAAAAGTATGCACAGTCCTCTACACATGAATTCAATAGATAGTAATCAAATATAGGTGTGCAAGTGTGCTTATTATAACAAAACACTAAACTAAATTGAAAAATCATAACGAAGATGAAAAGAAACACATGAAATGATAATGCATTAAAAGGAGATCTAATCTAAGAGGAAATACTACCTTATTACAAACACCAAGAAGAATTATTTATAGTAGGGCTTTAACCTACTCCCATTAAAGTAACCGAGCAATAAAGTGCCATCTAGTGCCTGTAATTGGCAAGTGCCTAATTCAATTATCTTCGTTACTACAAATGGTCCCAACCAATGAAATTTAAACTTCCCTAGGTGGCATGAAAAATTTGAATCATACAAAAGAATTATCTTTCCAATATCAAATTACTTATTTTGAATATGTCTATCATGTCATGCGTTTTGTCTAAATTTTTCCTCCTTCTGGCTCAATTAGGCAATATCATGGCACTCATCCAACTGCATTAGTTTTCTATGCACTCTTCAATAGATTTCTCATCATCCAATCCTCATGTGCACACAATACGTAGGGATGGTAACATGAACTCCACAAGAAATACAACCTCTGCACCAAACACCAACTGAAAGGGTGTGGCCTTGTTCAATCATTTATAAGTTGTTATGTATGTCCCTAGTATTTCCTTCTAACATCACAAATTTTTGTTAGTGTTTTTCCCATAATCTTATTGAATGTTTCAACAATGCTATTGCCCTGTGGATGATAGGGTGTTATCTTTTGGTGCACCACCATAAATTCAAAAAAATAATTTTTATGGTCTCATTAAGAAAATGAGTGCCCCTATCACTTATCAAGATTAAAGCACATCCATACTTGCTAATAATGTTATCCCATAGAAATATCACTCACTGTAGCTTCCATGAAATACTTTGTAGGTTCCACTTCTACCCACCTTATCGAGATAGTCTGTATAAGTTATAATGTAGCATGTGCAAGTCCTATGCGTGGGTGGGGAAATAGGACCTACAAAGTCTATCACCCATTTATGAAAAGTTTCAACACTTGCAATAGGCCTCAAAGGTATATTATGTGTGGTTCATGGCTTCCTAAGGAATTGGGAATGATCACAAGCCTTGACATATTCATTGACATCCTTATATAAAGTTTCCCACCATAATCCAGCCATCAGAATAATATAGTGCGTAATGGAATCTCCTACATATTGACCTCCAACAATTCCACTATGAGATTCTTCCATAATCCCTTCATGCTCATGCTTTAGAACACACCAGTGTAAAACTTCATCACAACCTAGCTTGTATAAATCTCCACCTATCAACTAGTAAGGTTCCATGCATATTACAAGTCATTTCTTATCTAAGGTCTTAATTACCTCAAAGGTGCCTATCTTGTGCCCAAAAATACTGTAATATCTTCCAACTTGATGGGAGCGTGATTTAATATAAGTAGCTATAAATACAACATTGTGTCCTTAATACTCTACACATCCTCACCAGAATTGATTCTTGATAAATGATTAGGACTTGAGTTGATTTTTCTTGGTTTCACAATCACTGTAAATGAAACTCTTGAAATAGTAGTATCCACCTATAAATGCACCCTTATAAAATAGGCTTGTTGACCAAATACTTAAGTTCCATATGATATGTGAAGAAGATAAATGGTGTCACCAATAAGTATTTTCTGAACTTGTGCAACACGTAAATCATGGATAAAGCTTCATGCTCAGTAGTTATATAATTCTGTTTAGCTAGTGTCAACTTCCTACTTGAGAAAAATAGGGTGGTCTATAATTCCTTCTCCTAGTTTTGCTAACACGACACTAATTTCCATCCCAAAAGCATCCACATGAACATGGAATGGTTTATTCAAAAAGTGCAAAATAGGTGTTTTGGTTAGCCTTTCCTTCAGTGTTTCAAATGCCTACTATTGCACCTCACCCCAATAGAATTTTCCTTTCACCTTCAAAAATTCCTCCGGAGGTGCGAAAATATTTGCATAACCCTTAATGAATTTCTTGTAATACCATGTATGGCCAAGAAATCCACATAATTCACTTTTATTATTAGGTTATTCCAATCTCAAGATCACAACGACCTTAGATGGGTCTACCAACAACCCTTACAAATAATATGCCCCAAGAAAAGTGCTAAAAAGTGTTACAAATATACATTTCATAATATTTAGGAGATGCTTAACCACCCACACCTTTCAAACATAAGCCTCAGATTATCGCAGTAATTTTTAACTAAACCATACAAAGTGTCTAATCATCTAGATGTACCTATAAAAATTATGAATAAAGTCCTGAAATACTTACACAATAATGCATGAAAAGATTGCAGGCTCATCCTTAAACACGGAGGGTATAATCTGTATGCAAAACTTCCCATTCGGTGGTGAAAGTTGTCTTTTCTTGATATTCTTTAGCAATAGGCACCTAATGATAACCGAGAGAATCCATCGGTGAAGGAGTAAATCTCACACCATGCAATGTCCTCCAAGATATACTCGGTAAAAGGTGTGGGGAAAGGGTCTATGAAAAAATAAGCATTGAACTCTCTTTAGTCCACACATATCCTTATCCTATCATCTTTATTTATGCTTATTACCATTGAGTTAACTCATTATGACTCCTCAATGGGATCAATGATTCTAGATTTCAAAATATTATCAATTTATTCCTTTACTTTGATGTGCATGATTAGGATTCATCCTATAAAGATTCTTCCTAACTCGGTTCTCACCTTCTTTTAATTTGATCCCGATCTCACCCAAAGAGGGTGCAATCCTTTTAACTCATGATAGCCTTGTGGAAATAAGTCCTAGAATTCGTGCAACAAATCAATAATATTTTCCACCTCCTACTTAGACCAATAATCACCAATAATCACTTCCTTAGGTTCTACATCTGTCCCAATGTTAACCTTATTTATTTTCATAGGATCATGATACACGCACACCTTCTCATCTGTATGTCTATAACCTCACGTATACCTTTAGTGTGGATAACATCCAAACTATTATCCTCATCATCATCATTTATTATGCACACCGGTTTACTCATTTCCTTTTTCCCTAGGCATGAACCATTTCTTCTTCTTTCATCTCTTCAAGGTCAAGGTGCACCTCTAAATCTATCTCACCAAACATATCTAATAGAAGTTCCTCAGCCTTTGTGCTATCTCCCAATGTAAGAACTTCATAATCTGTAGTGCTTCATTGATCGAAGGTTTAGTAGAAAAGTAATCAAAAGTTTGGATCATACCTGAGGTCATCTCCTACCAATTAACTATTTCCCGTGTCAATTTTACATGGACATACCATGTGCATGCACAACCGCTTAGGGTGGCGTAGAACTTATGTACCCAAAGTGATGGTGGCAAGGCCTCCTACCCCTTCGTCCAAAGTCTCTCACATTCCCATATGTGGTGCAAAGTAGGGGACTTCCCATGGAATTTTCATATTTGAGAAGGTATATTTCTCCTTAGAAACATTGTGGTAAAGGTGATTATCACCTCTCGCCATTCTAATAGGTTGTATCTATGTGTAATCGACTAACGTGATGCTTTCCCACACAAAGTATAAACCAACATATTTCTTTTTCACCCTCATCCTTCCACTAGGATTCCATGGTGTGCAAAAATACATCAGGGTTACCTTCACGAGTGTACTGAGGTACCTTGTTATGACTCACGCACCGAATGACATGCATGTCACGATCATGCAAGTAAGAGTGTTATTAACCTCTCACCCAACCACTTCATACATTCCATGCGCCTAGTTGTCACAAGAAATACTTGTGGTATCACTAATTGAATGAGAATCATCCCATTATATCACTCCTTCCTTAGATGGCTCAGTCACCTTAGGGTCTTTATGTATGCACATATATCTTGTTCAAGTATTCTTTACTCAAAGGAAAAACATATGGGGAAACCTTTGTATTTTTCAATGGTATAATTACACACTCTTCTTTATTCTTAAAACTAATATACCCCTTGTTGAAGTGTAAATTTGCATTATTCGCATAACACCAGGGGCACCCAAAGTAATTTGGGAAACTATCTTCCTACGCGAGCTCCAATACTTCAAATT
Source organism: Taxus wallichiana var. yunnanensis (assembly GCA_018340775.1). Classification (NCBI taxonomy): domain Eukaryota; kingdom Viridiplantae; phylum Streptophyta; class Pinopsida; order Cupressales; family Taxaceae; genus Taxus; species Taxus wallichiana. Next base: position 556,746,752 of record CM031237.1, read on the forward strand.
CCCTAGTAAACTTGATTCCCTGAATCATAATAGTTACATATTTTAATACCCCAATAGGATTATCCCTAGTTCTATTTTCCATATATAACACATTCAAAGAAGGATACAATGGTGGTCTTCCCATATGATTCCAAGCATCTAATGTGAGTACATTAACTTCTACACCTATATTTATCAGAATGTTGCTCAGAAGCCATCCATCAATAATGAGGTTCAATGTAATCTCCTTATCATACTCATGATTATGGGGAAGCAAATTTCCATGAAGTATTTTCCTCTCGTGCTTGTTACCTGCGCGTGGTACCTTTTCTCTCAACCATTCTCCTAACAAAGGATTATGTTCTCTGGCATAACATTCTATAGACTTCCTTCAGATCATCAACATCCTTATATGGGTGTTCAACCTTGTTTTCTCATTCCATCGTGCCCACCTGTTCCTTTAAGCCCGAATTTCTCCTTGAAAATTATTGATAACGTCCATAGTCTCCAGGTAAAATTCTTTATGATTTTCAACATGAAGGTACTTGGAATTAAAAACTTCTTGCTTTGTTATATTCAGCTTATACTTTAAAAGTTTGTGAGTGCACATAGCCTTAAAGTGTGTGGTAACTAACATTGGTTGTAATTCAGAATTAAGCCCAACCTTCAACATCCATTGATCTCCATCCGAGCATTGTATCTTAATCATAACTGCTCCCTTGTCTTATTTGTGCTGCTTACTCATATGCTTATACAAGTCAGGACATTATTCAAATTTGTGTTGTTTTCCACACCATGAAGAAACCAAATTTTTAGGACATTCACGTTGATAATGATCAAGAGATCCAAAATTAAAACAAGTTCCTCTAGGAAATCCTCCTCTTTCACCGCCGCGACCTCGACCTCTATATCCTTCATGGAAGCCTCCTTTCTAGTTATACCCATTATTGTGCCCTTCATTATGCTGTTCACACTACTCCTTGGATCCACTTTCTACACTAGTATGGTGCACACTTATCTATATAGCCTCATGAATATCATCAATTAGTTTATAGTTAACAAAGTATAATGATTATTAGTTTTACAAATTTTACAATACATATATACATTCTTCTGGATCGTGCACTACAAAAGAAGACATCTACTTACATCATGGTCTAGATGAAAATATCATAATCCAACAACATGACATGCACTAACTTGCAAGGAAAACTATCCTTGGTATTACCTTCAACCTTGAAATATGTACACCATATCCCTTTATGTGTTTCATGAGCTAAATTAGTAGAGATATTTTCCAATGTTTCTCCATTACTACAATTTGTGTTTCTAAAAATGAACTTACTCCAGTGTTTACACTCCTAACTACCCCAACACATAGAGCTACCTCCAAAGCATCACAAAGATCTACAAAGGTCTTATGAGATAATGACCTTTTGAATGGAGTCAATGACCCCCAACAAACTACTATGCATGTTGACTAAGATGTATGTCATAAAAAAACTTTGATAACAAAGTTTTAAAACATGCGTCATACTCTCGAACACTTTCTGATAATCCCTTCTTAATGTCCTTAAGCATGCTGATACTATTTTGTTCAAACTCGGGGATATGGAACTCATCAAAAAACAAATAACACAAAACATCATAATCCACCAAAGTGTGGTGCGGGTCGTACTTTCTATATCAGTTATGCACGTGCCATTGAAGAGTAGTATAAAATTAGCTCACCTTCTTATCTAGGGTGGTGATTCCATTAGCTTGCCATATCAACTCACACTTATTAATATGCTCTTTAACATCCTCAATAACTCTATATTTTGATAAGTGGAGGGAAATATCATAATAAGACTACTAAGGTTGATGTGGGGTTGCTTTAGGGATGTGGGCCCTATCCTCCAGATCTTGAAATAGAACCACCACCAATATTTCCCCCACCACCAGAACCACCTGATTCACTTGATCTTGACCCTCCTAATCCACCCGATCTTCTAGTAATTAGTGCTAGACTAGTGGATGTACTTCATTGCATCTAAAAAATAGTAAAAATTTGAACTCCCATAGTCTTTGAAGTTGTAGTACTTCTAGATGTGTTCCTAATGTTTTGCACACCCACACTCTGTCATGATGGTGAACCAAAAATATTCATCCAATTGGGCCTCCAAATAACAAATATTCTATCACCTATGATGCCATAAATGTATGAGTTGTCTAATGTACTTCTGTATTTAAACAGAAATGATATCTACATGAAGCCACTTGAATACCTACACTCAAATGTTTATCAATAGTTACTTATGGGACTCAAACACCAAGCACAAGGGCTAGGTAATTAGGTGGGATCAGATGCGCACCTGCGGTCCTTAGTCTTTCCTCATTAGATGGGATCTCATCGAATCTAGAGGGGATTCTCTACTATGATTTCCTAATTAGGGAGAGACGATGCTATTACTCCATGTATTCCATGTGAGCTTGAATCCTTTTCAAGACATCATCCTCAACAACTCTACAAAATCCTCAATATCCCGCTACTTTTCCAATTCCCTCTCCCATAGTTCATTATACATAAGCCTCATTTATTTCATCCATTACCGCCACTAGTTACACCATATATCACTACACTTGTTCCTTCCCTTTTATGTGGTGGTATGTTTAGCTAGCCATAGGTAGGTGCTCTAAAATTAGTACCACCATCAAGATCTTAATTGAAAAAGGGATAACACAAATGTAAGATCCTATGGGATCATGAAAAAATTCAAACTCAATAAATTCCAGACAAGAATACGTAGACACAACATACTCCAAAGTATAACTATGCACAACACCAGCCCACCAATGATCTACAACACACATCCAAGGTTCATTTACATCAAACAAAGCATGGTACTCTTCATGCATCCAAATCATTGGCCTGTAACTCCATATTTTCTTGATGCATACAATGACAACCACTCATACAAATATATTAGAAAGAAATAAAATAACGTCTCATAAAGCTCATGATAAAGATGTTCTTCAACCCACATGTGCATATTGAAATCAGGTCTAGAACCATATCTTCACGCAAATTGATCTTGTCCAAAATTACCCAATCTTCAATGGCTGCAAGAGTCAACCGATACGCCATCATCATGCAAAATCATGGTAAACAATTTTGAAAAGAGGCCCCGATAATGGAACCACAATGTATTTTTTATTTTCCAACTCAAAACCCTAGGTGTTGTGGCACTTCATCAGATGAATCGAATGCTCACTCAAAACACACAAAGGTACTGAGGTCCCTATTTGTTAGTGTCTTACGGGGTCCTAACATGGATATTCATAATAACCTCAATAAAAGTACATAACTCATCATAATAACCAAATATCAATTTGGAAATACATGTATTAAGGAAAACATATAGATCACATAAGGATTAATACTAGATTCATCATATAATAACCATGAATAGAGACATCAACAATAAATATCCACCACAATGATCCATTACATTAATTCATGACAAACAAACAACTGAATACACAATGAGTATCATTACAAAGTCATGCGCATAAACATACAAACAACATAAATTTGTTATAATCCAAATCTCGGTCCCACAAAACAATGTAAATCAATACATATATATATATATATATATATATATATATATATATATATATATATATATATATATATATAGGGGGACATTCCCTTCACCACCCATGGAATCTCAAAATAGGCCACATAATAAAAATATCCATACAATGTTTATAAAGATAACTAAATAATTATGCAAGCTTTGCCTAATAATAGATTATCTATAATTAATTTTAGATCCAATCCTATTATTATCTCTACCAATGCATATCTCTTGATCTTCCACTTGCTCCAAAAATAGCCTTTTCCTTCATTGAGAAGTTTTCTTGTTATTATCCTTATGTGCTCTGCACTCCATCCTATTTTTGCCCTGTATGTAAAAAATGGATAATTCATAATCTTTGACTTCTCATGTGTGAGAACCTCGGGGCGTAAATCTTTCAACCTTATGCACTTATCCATGTTTCCTTCTTCTACGCCACTATCATATGCACCTTTAATACATAGGTAATATTTTACCGGGACAAATTTTTTTTTTTATGACTTTCAAAACTTCTTTCTTCTTGGATAATGTTGTTAGGTATATTTTCCTCACCTTCACAATCTTGGAGCACCTAAAACACCTTCATTATCTCCATGTAAGACATATTTGGAAAAGGTCTCAAAGGAATTTGCAGACCTAAAACGTTAGTCCTAGAAAATGAGTTGTAAATTTATTCAACCACCTATTCATGGTTACTATCATACATTTCTTGAAATATATTAACATTGTAAAATTTTTCATCTCACCTAAAAGATTAATTTTAAATATTTTAGCATGATAATGCTTGCATTTATGAGATAGCACTGATTGGGTTATAGAAAAAAACTACTATTTTATTTGATGGCTTATACCTCTTAAAATCACATTTTCATGAAAAATAATGCTTGGAACACATCACCATGGTCCTATAATTAAAATTCAAGCACTCACATATAAGGGTTATGAGGAAAAAATCTCATTTACACCTCCATTTCTCGGACCTGCTTGTCGGGCTTAATAGAGGTAGTTTGCACCATTATAACTTGGACTTGATATTACTTCACCATATAAAGATATGGGATAAAACATGTTGTATTAGACCTATTTAAACTATACATGCTTATATTTTTCTTCAATACCATGCATTTTCATCATTATCCCTTTAAGCCAACTTGACTAGTTTTTCCTTGTTAGGTCTTTAAACAATAGGTCACCTTTGCTAACTTTGTTTCACTAATATTTGCATAGAACCCACATAAATATATCCATGAGATTCTAGGGAAGATACAAATATTGATTCCACATAAGGGTGCCTTTTGAGAACCCCCATCCAAAAATTATTATAGAATGAGTGGCGAATCTCCAAAATGGACTTTCAAAACAATGACGAATATTTAAAAAATGTTTTTGGCAAAGGTAATTTGGCAAGGTGCAATTTTCGTGGGTTTCACATAGTTAGATGTGTGTTAGAAAATGTTTATCTATAGTTAAATGATAAATTTAGACATCCATATTTTTTAGAGTAGATGGACTAGCTTGGATATTTGTCTCTCCCTTTTAGACATAAACGTTTGGATGTCGACTCTCCCTTGTTAGGCGGACGGGGTTGGAAGGTCATCTATCTTAGAATAGGTTGGACATCGAGTCTATTATATATTAGACAAATTTTTGGATGGCCATCCCTTCTCTACTAGACGTATAACATTGGATGACCATCTATTCTTTATTCCATAGGCTAGGTTGGATGGTTATCTCTTCTATATTAGACAGACGTCTCTATAACAAGGAAATTCATTTAATAGAGAAGAGATGACCATATATTCAAGAATAGACAACCGTATCTCCTAGGAATAGAAAATTATGGAAATTTTCAACTGGCCCCTATCTCTAGACACATGTTGCCTCGAAACTCTGCTCTAATCATTTATCACTACGTGTCTTATCTGTGAACTCTAGCTCTACAAGGTTCATTTCTTTAGTTATTTCCATAAAAATTTTATAAAAGAAGAAAAAAATCCTCACAATTGTATTGATGTTCAATAAAATAATTTACAATAGTGGAGGTTGTAATATTTATAGATATTTCACAGCTAAGTACAAACAAATAAGTTGCATTAGTGTAAAAAAATTATATAGGAAACAATACATACAAATAGTATGTTGTAACTATACAACAATAAACACATATGTATAATAAAAAATAAGAATGGTTATAAAAACATAACCAAATACTATAATCTACCTAGTTAACATAAGAACAACTAAACTACCTCAGTAATAACTAAGGTATAATGCATGATTACTACAGTAAACTATGTTTACCTAACATTCCCCCATTAATTTTTGCAATGCCTCAAGGGATGAGGAGAGGAAATATACGAATAAATTGAAATTTTCATGTGCAAGTGACTTTTTGTATATATCTTCTTATTGTTCGGCTCTGGAAAAAATTGAAGCTATATGTTGTGTTTCAAAACATGCTCATGTATGAAATGAACACATACCTTGATGTGTTTAGTTCTCTCTCATGAAACACTGGATTTCAAGCAAGTTTGAGAACACCTTCATCATCAACATACAAGGTGGTAGTTTTTTTTATGGTATTTCAAGTCCTTCTATTATGCGGCATAGCCATATCACTTCATATACAACTCCACCTACAACATGATATTCAAATTCTATAGATGATCAAGAAAAAAATTTATTTCTTGTTTCCCATGATATTAGTACAGATCCCAAAAAGAATAAAAATATAGAAGTGGATTTCTTGTCATCAATATTACTGTATGACCTAAATTTTAATATCCATTCAAGAAGAATTGATAATTATTTTTGTACTCTAGACCAAGATCCACTTTGTACCCTTGAGATATCTCAATATTTGCCTTTTTGTTTTCCAATAACAAACTATGGGTTCCTACATGAACATGGAAAGATAGCTCACTTTGCAAATTTGATGTATTTTCTAGTATATGTTAGCTAAATAAGACTCGTAATCAGCTGTCAATAAAGAGTTATGTTTACCCGAGAGGAGATGGATCTAAATAAGATAAGCGTAGTCTCGTCTCCATAGGTGTAGCAATAGGTGTGTAATCCATCAGTCTTAATTTATCAAGCGTTGTCTTGGTATAATTTAGTTGATAAAAAATATGTGATTATCCTTATGGCATACTTCTAATCCAAAACAATAGTGCATGAGCCGAGATCTACATGTCAAATGATCGATTAAGATCTTTCTTCATTGCATCAATCATTTTCATTTGTGCTTCCGGTGATGACTAAATCATCGAAATAAACAATAACTATCAAAATATCTCCTCCTTGCATTTTGAGATATATATTTGGATCATATGGATTTTTGATGAATCCATGATGAACGATATGCTACTCAATTTTGATGAACCAAGCCGGGTTGCCTATTTAAGGCCTTACAAATATTTCGAGTTCGCATACCTTTATTTCTTTACCAAGTATGAAATTTTTTTTAGGTTGAGTCATGTAGACTTCTTCCTATAAATATCTGTTTAGAAAGGCACTTTTCATGTCCATCTGATGGATTTTCCAACCAAAATGAGTAGCTAGAGAAAATATCATCTTGATCATTTTTATCTTAGCCATGGGAGGAAATGTATTCTCATAGTTTATGCCTTGATTTTTACATAACCCTTTGATACTAGTATTTATTTGTACTTGTCTATGGCACTATTTGCTTTGTCCTTTGTTTTGAATATCTATATGTAAACAAAGGTATTCTTTCATAGTGGAATATCAACAAGCTTCCAAGTGTTGTTTTTCATCACTAACTGATACTCAACATTCATGGAATATTTTAAAGATTTCAACTATAGGGATTCTTTGGATGAGTAGAGGGATCAATAGATTTAACAAATTTACTCATCAAAGCCAAGTGTACCTCTTCTCATGATTTATTGAGAGTCCATGGTCCAGTGGTGGATGTATCTAGTGGAGCATCCAATTTTGCATCTCGAATAATGTTTGTATACCACTTGGGCATACATTGTCTCTTGTTCCCATGGGTTGTGGTCTGTCGATTATCACCATCATCCCCATCATCACTCTCATCATCAGCTAGAAGATCATATTTTTTTCACAACAGTGAAATATATACATCAGTGTGAGTATGGGGGAGTCTCGATTCCTTCTTCTTGAATAACTTAACATCTCTACTAGTGTATACTTTTCTAGTCTTTAGATCCATCAATATGTATCCAAGAGCTTTTTCACTATAGTCAATGAAGATGAGTTTTTGATATTTCATATCCAACTTCTTTCTATTTTTCTTAGGTATGTGCATACTAGATTTGCAAGAGAATACGCAAGGTCAATAGATGGTTTCCATTTCAGCCATGCTTTATGTGGTGTTACTCCATCAAGAGAAATTGTGGGCACTCTGTTTAGAAAATATATACTTATGTCTTCACTACTTCTACAAAAATGTCCTCACTAGTGTAGAATCATAGATCATAAAACACACCATCTCCATGATATTATGATTTCTTCCTTCAACAATACTATTTTTCTATGGTGTGTGGAGGAGGTATCATTGTTGATGAATCCCATGAAATTTAAGTTAGGATTTGAAATCATTACTTGGTGAACTCCCCCTCGATATGAGTAGAGATCTGATATGATGACCAATATCATTTTCTACAATAAATTTGAACTCTTTTCAGTTCTCAAAAGATTCACTTTTCTTATGAAGAAAAATTATCCACATTTTACGTAAATAATCACCAACACATAACATTAAATACTAAAATCTAGAATGAATAAGTTACATCCAACCATAAAGATAAATATGAACCAAATCAATCTTACATGGAACTCAATAAGTACTTTTCTAGAATGAATCTCTATGTTTTTTACTTGCTAGGTAGTTAGGACACTTAGTTGTATCCTTCTAGAGAGATAACAAGCCTCTAACCATGTTGTACCGATGAAGTGTTTAGAGATATTTGAAACTGATGTGACCGAGTCTCCGATGCCACAATTGTGTAGAGGAATAATTCTTAGCCACAAGTGCCTGATCATCTTGTTTCACCGTTTTCTTTACGTTTTCGAATGAGGAAACAAATAAGAGTTATGGGCTAGGAGGAATACCTATTAAATAGGTTAGTTGATGGTTGTTGTGTGTGTTCTGACTACTTGACCTAATGTCGATTGTGAGAGATTCCTTTTGGTTAGGAGGAACTACTTGTAATAGAAAACAAGACCACAAAAGAGAAGTTAAATGATATATGATAGTGGACTACCTAGCGTATGCTAGTTACGAGAAGTGTGATACTTCCTAGATGGCAATCAATCCTTTGTTTAAAAAAATTAATGCAAGAAATAAATAAATAATTATTATAGTTGATATGACTTAGGTATTTTATTCAAGCACAATAAGCAAATCTAACATAATAGGCTAGGCTATAGTCAGATCTAAAGGGTAGGTAGGTCTCATGGTACTAGGACTAGTCAAGGTCAGGTTTTGGGTTGTTTAGGTCACTTGATAGTAGGTTATGTGGTTTTGTTATTGGTAAAGGTATGAAACACAGAGACTGATGTCGGTCTTGTATGACCGATGATAGTTACTGTGGGTTTTCAATAACTCAATAGTTCATGATTTAGGGATTTGTCTGAGACTGACCCAAAGATGGTGAGGGTGGGTGTAGGTCTGGAGAGGTGTTGGAAATACTCAGAGATGTCTAACAGTCAGGTATGGGTGATTTTATGGTGTGGGTGAAGGAATGATCAAAATTTTATGGAGATAAATGGTGGGGAAGTGAGAGTTCAAGTAAAAATTAATAACAGAGGTATCAGAGCCTAGTAGAACAAAAATAGAAGAATGCTGGTTAACAAAATACTTATTGTGATGCAGGTTTGATGGCTAGATAGAGGTGATGGTTGATTGAAGGAATGGTGTTTGGTGCCATGGCCATGCTTATCAGAATGCTACCGTGGGTGAAATGCTTCTAGATCTGTCTGGATGATGGTTCGGATGCCTAGATGCACGAAAAGACCTTAGATCTACTTGCATGCAGCTCCTCTTCTCTTCTTCTTAATCTCAGAATGTGCTAACCTCTCAAACAAGGTTTATAAGGTGAATAAAATGGTAACCGACCACAGTTCCATCTTTATCGGCGTTGGTTTAGGCCGAATGGCGTCGGTTAAGGTAGGATTCCCTAGGTTTACTAAAATGGGTAGATCTTTCTAATTTCTTGGGCCAAGTTGGTTTGTTTTTGTGGATCAGAATGGAAGCTTCCCTTCTAATGAGCGGGAATGTGGTTAGAGAAATCTTAGGCATTTATTTTAAGGTTAGACCAAATCTTAGTTCATTAAGGCAAGTAAGACTTAGTTATTGTTAGTTATGGAAACATGCCAAGAATAGGTCTAGGGTGAGGTGGTTGGATGAGGTGTCTAGGTGAGGTGGAAATTAGGTCAATTAAGGTAATAAAATAATGGATATTGTGAGGATGGGTATTTAATCTAATTAAAATAATTAAATTAATTATTAATATGGGGTGAAAGGGGGCCATGGTTAGGTTCCCATGTTTAAGTTGGTTATCCGATCAAGGGCTAAGGGGAATGTAACCAAATTTAGGTGTCTAAATTTTCCCCTTTTTTCATGTAGCTTGTATTGGTAAGCGATGTTAGAAAAAATAAGAAACGGGTGCCCCATGTGTGGTGAAGGTGATCCCCTCAAACAAGGAATTGGTGAGGTGGAAGACGGAAGTGGTGAGTGGTTTGATAAAAGGTGGATGTGGGAAAATATGGGAAAGGGTAGAGGTCAAAAATAGGAAAACAGGTAAATGGGCAGGTCAAAGGTAATGGAAGTCAAAACACGCACACATTATAAAATGTGACACGGATCCAGGTTGAAGAGCTTGCAAACTCTACATCATCTAAGGTCGATAGGTTTATCGAACAAGGTTGAAGTGATTCCGGTATCCAAGGAATAGGATATGGTGCGGAAACACAACATCGTCAGTGTAGGAATGTTTAGGTATGTTCTAGTACACCAAAGGTTAGATCAGGATAAACAACATAGTAATAGGCAAGGTAAGGTCATTAGGTTAAACAACATGGGTAACGGTGTCGCAAGGTATAACAAGCACATGAATTCATAGGTCACTAACAATGTTCCGAGTCCAGGTAGCTAGGTCACAGCACGGGTAGGGCTAAGGTACGTGTAAAATAACAAGTCCCTAAATGTAATTATGGACAAGTAGAGGTAATGTGGGCTTACAGGTAAGTGGAAAAAAGTGTGGGGAAGGGCCACGGGGTGGTGGGAAAGATAATTGTGGGAAAAAATGGGTAAAAGGTATTGAAAGGAGGATGGAAAGAGACCGATGTTGGTTAAGTAATGACCGAAGTTGGTTGACTAGGGCACACCATGACCGATGTTGGTTAGGTCAATGTGGGTATATAAAAATGAAAAATCCATAGAATGTGATGTATTGGCCCTTTGAGAGGAAAGTATGTGGACTTTTGTGCCTTATCGAGATGAGGTGGAGAGATGAGGTTGGAGAGAGGAGAGCCAGGTAGATGGGTTCACGAGATTAATTAGAGAGAGGTGATTGGTAGAGCGGTTGGAGGTTGATTTGGACATGGAGGAGGTAGGAGAGGGTGAGGGTGGACCACCAACATAGTGGCTAGACGTGCCACTATGGAGGTGACGTCGAGACGAGGTAAGATCAAATCCATTTATTGTTATTTGATATAGGAAGAAGGAAATGTAGAGGGGTAGAGGTAGGGAGGTTAAAATAATTGAAATTTGTGGTTAAATGAATGAAAGAGGGGGTGGGAAAGGTCAGAGGTAGGGGAAAGAGGGTTGGGAGGGACTTAAGTGAGGTGTGGGTAGGTTCATAGGGAAAATGGGAAAGAAATTAGGTAAAGGAAATTTGGGTTTTGGGTGTAAAGGTGGGTGAGTAGTGGTGATGCTAGTCAAGGTATGGCTAATGTTGGTCTATGTATACCTGAAATTAGTCGAGATATGAGGGAATGATGCTAGTTATAATGGATCAGTGAAGGTCGGGAGTAACAGTGCGAGTTATGGTGAAAGGGATATAGGTCTAGGAAGGGTAAGGGGAAAGGTTAGGTAAAGTGGGTCAAATAGATAGTGGGGAGGGGTTAGTAAGAAGGGAGGGTTAAGGTCAATGTTGGGTAAAATCAAGCTTGAATAATGGTTGTGTTTTGTTGAATGCAGGCTAGAGAGCGGCTATAGATGAGATACCAAGTACCGCCCCTATTACTATTGGTATGATCGAGTGTCACCGCTAATGAGTAGAGTCACGTGATGGACGTTGGCTTGATAAGAGTAAGATGTTATAGGCACATAGTCCGGGAGTTGAGTTTGATGGTCGCCCTCATCGATAGATGAGATGTAATGACCAATACCTTCCATCTACCGATGGGTGAGATCACAGTCACCCTAGAGGATGTGTATAGGATCCTGTAGTTACCGATAGTGGGGACACAGGTGTATTCAATATCCTCAGAGGCATCTGAGGAGTTGATGTTGACCGTGTTTGGTGAGGGATTGGAAAATATGAGGTTCCATAGCATGAGTCTAAGCTATGGGGAGATGTATGTAGCCCATACTGAGGAGATGAGGCTAGTTGTTCTTATTATTTAGGCATTGTGTTGTTTTACATTGCCACATGTAGAGTGTGGGAGATTCCCATGGGCGTTGATGGGGTCCTCCATGAAATGATGGAGGAGAGGATCCATTTTTCTTAGGCACTAGCATACTTGGTGCAGTTTGTAAAGGAGTTATGGGCATATAGGAGATTGCGGCGGTTCAGCCTATGCTGCACCTTTCTTCTCCACTATTGGGCATATGAGCACATTGTATGTGTGAGGCCACTAGGTATGCCCTGACGACTGATACATTTGATGCTAGCTTGGTTCAAGTGGGTTACGAGCACCGGGTGTCGAGTCTTTAGAGAGCGCAGAGTGTTGGTGCTACACATGATGTAGCCTATTATAGGTACATATTGGAGGGCCTATCTGGAGTAGACATTATTTATAGGCCATATGTGGGCTTCCCCCTCATGAACATGGCCGTGAAGTTAGACAAGCTACAACTAGTTCAATGGATAGCAAGGCATCATGTGGGAGAGCATGAGATGATACCCATAGATAGGGTTAGATGGAAATTTGAGCTACTGTAGGATTCACCACCTCCTTTCCCATAATATAAGAGGGATGACGTGGAGAGACCTATGTCTCCACCGTGACCTACTATCTTGACCGAGGTAAGAGGAGCCACCGGTGGACTGGTAGATTGATGATGCCAATTATACGAGATAGATACCAACAATGCTAGGAAGTGTAGTTGTGAGAGCACCACCCAAGCTCGGGCAGCCAAATGTGGTGACCCTCACAGTCTAGAGGACACTTTACGAGGATAGGTGGCATGATTACATGCCCGAGTTATAGAGTCTATAGGGATAGATGACGAGGTCACGGGAAGATGTGGCCACATTATAGGTGCAAGTTATGTCCCTTGGAGCCCAAATCAAAGGTTTACAAGGGAAGGCACTGCGCAGGGTTGAGCGAGAGATGGGGGATGGTAGCCACCCTACGGGCGTAGGTCACGGGGTTCAGGGCCAGTTGGCCATTGCTCATGCACAAGATTGTGGCCTTATAGGCTCATATTATAGCACATGCATTAGCACGGGCATAATAAAGGCTTAGGGATAGGATCCCATGTGCAGTGCAGGTAGGCACAGAGGCCACTATTGGTAAGTCCAAGCACACAGGTCACGATGAGATCCATGGTGCCTCCTCAGATAGTTCCCATGGCGAGATTCAGGGATGCCCTTGGTGAGGTGAGGTATTATCAGGATCACTTGGTGGCTGCTAGGATAGATGTCCCATCATATGCTAAGTACAGAGCACAATAGGCCTTGAGTGAGAGGACTAGATCCCGTACTCATAGTTTGGAGAGCACAGGGGTCGACAAGCCCATAAGAAGAAGCATGGTGAGGCCATCAGTGTATGGAGGCTAGCTCTAGGTGAGGGGCCATCGGTGGTTGGACTGAGGCCCACATAAGGGGTGAGATGGTTGTTGGTCACCCTATAGGAGCAGCAGAGGAGTCAGGAAAGACAGACTCTGAGATTCGATGGGTAGATGATTGATATCGTCATTTGGATAGCATTTTTTAATTATTTGTGATATAGACTGACCTATGTGCCGATTTTTTTGTATATGATACCGGCCTACATGCCGATGATTTTGAGACATTTGTATTTGATATATTGTATATGAGAGGTATTTGTATTGATTTGTGTACCCGACTATATATGTATAGACATTCAGATGTGGATGATATATATTAAGATGATGATGTTTATGGGATGATTCATATGATTGTGTATAATTTTTTATTATGGAATTGTGTATGTGATGGAAACTAGGTAAGTAGGCATGGATCAAGTCGAGGTTTTTTAGGCATGGATGGAGTTAGGTTGTTTTAGGCATGGTGGAGTTAGGTCGGTTTAGGCATGGATTGATTCAGGTCAGTTGTAGGCATGGATTGAGTTAGGTCGGTTTAGGCATGGATTGAGTCATGTTATAGGCATGGATTGAGTCAGGTTATATGCATGGATTGAGTCAAGGTTTAGGCATGGATTGAGTTAAGGTTTAGGGTTATGAGGTTGAGCTAGGTTATAGGCATGGATTGAGTCAAAGGTTATAGGCATGGATTGAGTCAAGGTTTAGGTATGGATTGAGTCAAGGTTTAGGGTTATGAGGTAAGCTCCAAGTGATTGGTAACAAAGGAAACAAATGGTGATGTAAATGTATGTGATTGTGGAAATTTCCAAATATTTGTTAGTTATAGAAATGTGAAATAATAAAGTGGTGAATGTGATGATGATGTGTGGAAAAATGTTGAGTAGTTAGGTTTGTTAATGGATGTGGGTGTGGTTTTGGTATAAATAGGAAACCAAGGTAGAATGCGAATAGGAAAATGAGGGGGAAATTGGTTAGGGTAAAGAGTGCTAACCTTCAAGGGCCCCATGCCCTCAAAGTGTTGCCTACATAGTCCCGGTGAAAAGGGACCTCAGGCCGATGTAGTTCTCCCATAAGCTAGGGAAGATTATGATGAAGTAGAAGAATGGGTTGGTAAGTGTTAGGCATTGTTGAATGTAGGTCATAGGCATGGTTGAGTTTAGGTCATTTTGGGCATGGGTGAGTATGGTGAAAGAGGAATTCCTAGAATGTAGGTGTCGATGGTTTGGTCCTATATAGGGGAATCAATAAGTAAGAAAAAAAGGTGAAGGGTAAGAGGAGACAAAAGTTCCACCTTATTGAGAAGGATCAATATGATTCTAGCATACCAAGGATTGGCTTATGAACGTAAGACCCTAAAGGCATTGCATACTTGACTGTTCTAAGGGTGAAGAAAGTCACATGATCATGAAATGTTGCATTTGTGGCAAGTCCCTTGAGGAGGTAGAGAATTTAGAGAGAAAAAGGTGGTGAGGTGAAAAGTGGGGAATGGTTTAGCTTAACTTGAGGTGTGAGACAACATGCCTTGGAATATTTTTAGTAGGAATAGAGACCCAAGATCAAAATAGGCTTTGTAAGTCCATGAGGGAGAACTCTATTTATAGTAGCAAGATAGAAAGATTAGATGTCCTTTTTTTTTGAGGAGTCATCTTTTTGCTAGAAGTTTGACTCAAGGAGTTTGAGATTGAAAATCCTGTATATTACTTTTGAATTGTTTTTGGACTTTTAGGTCATGGAAAAGACTATAGAGAAGTATAGGCTTCTTTTATGAAGACAAAACCATAGCACACAAGGGTTAGCTATGAAAGAAAGGTTTTAAGTGGTGAACAACCATGGGATTCCATCCTGAAAAGGAAGAAAAGTATCCATGAGAATCATGCCATGAGTAGAGCCATGGTACTCATATTAAAGATAAGGTTGAAAAGGTGATGGATAATCACATGATTCTTGTTTAGTCGCTGATGTTTAAAATAGGTTAATGGAAGGTGAATGGTGCTCAAGGGACAAGCATTTTTAATAGACAAAAGGTGATATAGGACTTGATTCAACAATAGAATGGTCAAAGATGTAAGGCATTAAGGGGCTCAAGTTAGGTTTACCTTCAAGTGAAGACAAATGATAAGCACCTAATCCATAGGTATGAGTAATGATATATGGTCCAAGCCAATTAGGAGAAAATTTTCCCCGTTTACTTTTCTCTTCTTTAGTTACATGTTGATTTTACTTCAGGATGAGGTCGCTGACCTGAAAATTTTGTTCGTGAACACATTTTTCATAGGCACGTTTGATACATTTTTGGTATATTTGGAGATGGTCAAGAGCATTGAGACGACGTTCATCTAATAACTCAAGTTACACCAAACGATCTTGGTGAAATTCATCGTCATTGAACATGTCTTGTAGTGAGATGCAGAGAGATGGAATCTGGACTTCAAGAGGTAAGATAGCCTTAGTACCATAGACTAGAGAAAAGGGGGTGGCAGCAATTGAAGTGTGAATACTAGTGCGATAAGCCCACAAGGTGAAAGGAATGTGTGTATGCCAATCTTTTCCAGTATCATTGACTACTTTCATAAGAATTTTGTTTAAGGTTTTATTGGTTGATTTGGCTTAACCATTGGTTTGTGGGTAATAAGGTGACAAAAACTAAGTTGGATGCCAAAAGTGTCACATAGTTTACGTAGGGTTTTGTTTTTGAATTTTTTTCCATTATCAGTGATGAGGCGGTGAGGAACACTAAAATGAAAAATGATGTGATGGTTGATGAATTCACATATTTTCTCAGCTTTTGTAGAAATGAGAGGAATGGCCTCTACCCATTTAGTGTAATATTGGTAGTGGTTATGATCCATTGGTGGCGTTGTGAAGAATGGGGGTTGATCTCACCGAAAAGATCCAAACCCCATTGAGAGAAAGGCCAAAGGTCTCGTGTGAGATGTAAGGCATGACTAGATGTGTGGTGGAGATTAGCATGATCATAACATTTCATGCAATGTTTAATGTAATCACAATAGTCGTGGTTTAGGTTTGTCCAATAATAGGCTAGGCGAAGGATGCGTTTTGTGACAGTTAAACCACTAAAGTGACCTCCACAAATTCCATCATGGAATTCCTTAATGGTATAGGGAATTTCAGAAATTGTAAGGTATCATAAGAAAATGTCATTTAAGCCTCACTTGTAAAGAAGACCTCCCGTTATGACATAACATGAGACACTTTTAAGAAAGGAATGTTGTCCATTACGAGTGAGATCAGTGGGTAGAAGTGAAAGGGAAAGATAGTCTACATATTGCTTATACCAAAGGTCACATGGGTCAGGGGAAATGACTCCGACGGAGTAGACCTCACGAGGTAAATAAGAGGGTGATTATAGCCTTTGTATTGTGACAAAGATTTTAGGTCAGCGGGCGAAGCAGGTATTTGAGAGGCCAAGCATGACATGGTATCCAAAAATTTATTGGTAGAATGTGGGGTGGTTTGAAGTGCATAACGGTCAAAGGTGGTGAAAAGTGTGTCTATGTGATACTTACACTTTTTAAGGATCTGATTATGACAACTAGTATAGACCATTCACTTGGTTTATGACCAATTGAGAATCACCAACGATATTGATTGTCTTAACATCTAAGGCATATGTAGCATGGAGACCCAATACGAGTGCTTTGTATTCTATAATATTGTTTGTACAATCAAAATCAAGTTTGAAAGACAAAGGCATAGGTTCACCCTCAAGGGGAATGAGGCCAACACAATCCCCACCCCCATGCTGAAACTTAGAGCCATCGAAGAAGAGTGTCATTTGGTAAGCGGGTTTGTCTAGGGAAAGGGTAGCTATAGACTCATTTGGGAAATTGAAGTTAGATGGTTGATCCTGGATATAGGTGTGTCAACCAGTTGGTCAGAAATTTCTTGGCCCTTGATGAAATTTTGATGAATGAATTCAAGGTCGAGGTCGGCAAGAAGAATAAGCCAATGAGTGACACGTTGATGTTGATAGGGTTTGGCATATATATAGTGCAGTGGGTTAGTATTAGTAATGAAAAAGGTTTTTTGATTGAGTAGGTAATGACATAGCTTAGTGGCGATGAAAATTAAGGCTAAGCATATTTTTTTGGTGTGGGTATATCTAGTTTCATA
This sequence comes from Taxus wallichiana var. yunnanensis, assembly GCA_018340775.1. NCBI lineage: Eukaryota > Viridiplantae > Streptophyta > Pinopsida > Cupressales > Taxaceae > Taxus > Taxus wallichiana. Next base: position 556,764,494 of record CM031237.1, read on the forward strand.
GTCAAGAAGGGTGTGGCTTATGTAATAAACTACTTTCTCTCTGTGTTGCTCATCGCGATGAGCGAGCATGACACCTAAAGAATGGTCAATGGTGGAAATATATAGGTAAAAGGGCTGGTCATCCTTAGGAGGAATGAGAACTAGGGGTTGAAGGAGGTATTTTTTTAAGGCTTCAAAGGCTTTATGGCATTCATCATCCCATTTTAAGGACACATCTTTCTTGAGAAGATGATGAAATGGTTGACAGTGGTCAGAAAGTTGTGAGATAAAATGACGAATGGATTACAACTTTCCTTATAGGCTTCAAAGTTGATGGAGATTAGTGGGTGGAGGAATTTCCAGAATGGCCTTGAATTTAGCAAGATTGAATTCTATGACACACAAAGAAATGATGAAACCTAGGAGTTTTCTGGAAAGTACCACAAAGACGCACTTCTTTGGTTGAAGACGCACACAATACTTGATGAGTCGGTCAAAGATGACTTTAAGGATGGATAAGTGTTCAATTCGATGTTTATATTTGGTGAGAAGATCATCTACGTAATATTCTAGTATGTGATGCATGATGTCATGGAAGATGTAAGTCATGGCTCATTAATATATAGCACCAATGGTTTTGAGGTCAAATGGCATGAATTGATAGAAGAAGGTCCCCCGAGGGATGATGAGGGTAGTCTTGTGTTGATCATTTGGAGCTAATAATATTTTATTATAGCCCCAAAAACCATCCATTAGTGATAGCATTTCGCCCAACGGTGAGATCAACTAGTTGGTCAATGCCCGGTAGTGGGAAATCATCTTTGGGATAGGTGAGGTTGAGGTCACAGAAGTCTATGCAAATGTGGAGTCCCCCTATCACCTTTGTGACGAGAATGATGTTAGAAATCCATTGAGGATAATCAATGGGTAGAATGAAGGAAACCAAGAGAAGGCGTTGAAGCTCTTCTTTGACTAGGAGAGCAATGCGAGAATGTATTTTTTACAGCTTTTGTGTTGTGGGTTTGGCATCAAGAATGGTTACGATATTGTGGACCATGATTTTTGGGTAAATCTGGGCATATTGGCATAGGAACAAGAAAATGCGTTGCTATGATCCCGAAGGAAAGAGGTGAAGACTTCATGTTGATAGCGTCAAAGGATTGGTTGATCTTTAGAATTTGTGGGTCATCATGAGTGTTAATGTTGATTTCGATAGTCGATTCATTTAACATGGTTTGTCTCTCAAAGAGTAACAAGCTGATGAATATAAGAGTCTTCGCACCAAGGTAGTTGAGAATGAACTCATCATCCCGACATTGAATGATGTTAATATAAGGCGTATCATTATCAATCATGTCAGGATACAGGAATGGGAGAGAAGAGGGAGCTTTGCCATCATGTTGATAGGTTAGTGGTCCTAAGGAAATGGTGTTTACGAATTTTTTTAGGAGGAATAGATTCAGGATCTATGGACTCTGTGGGTGAAGATGGTAATGTGGGTGAATGAGATGGGGAATATTTCCTATCCTGGATGAGGTCGACGCGAACCTTCTTGGAAGGTGGTGTGTCAAAACCAATGCCACTATGGTCATTGTGTTTATGAGAGGTAAAAGAAATGATAGTATGGTGACCATGTTCGTAAAAGTTGAAACCAAATCCTTTCCACATGCACCAATGGAGGAAAGTGTGAGTGAAGCGGCAGTTAGTGAGGGAGTGTAGGCTAGATGAAAATGGTTGGGTTTATAGGTGGTAATATCTAGTCCTCCATATGTCATATTAGTGTGAAGGTGGGGAGGGCCATAAGAAAAACTTCACCGATGTGGATATCATTCTTTGGGGTATTGGCATAGGTTCCCATGCTCTTGTGGGGTGAATAAGGTGTTGATATTGTATAGGCGGTATTCCCCTGGAGTGAGGCATTGAAAAACACCATCTAAGGGATCAATAGTCGGTATGTGGGTATCAGAGATAGATGGATTGGTAGATGATGGGGAAACAGGTGCATCGGGTGCAATAATGGAAGACACAATTAGTCTTATGAAAAATCATTCATGCACTATGAAACAGATACCAAGAAACTCATTGTCCCAAGATAATACAGACATAACAAGCAAACCAACTTTGTAAATGGAGGTAGATCAAAATGAATCGTAACTCGTTGTGCGAGAACAAGTGAGAACCTAAGAATGATTTTTTGTAGGAATAATTTTGATGTTTGAGGACAATGCATTTGATACAGGCTTTAGTTGTGTGCATGCCATTTACCCATTTTTGACAAAAATTAAATTTTACAATTTTTTGGATTTTTGATGATTTTTACCAATTTTTTGGGTGTTTTTTAATTTTGGAATTTTAAAAATTTCCAGAAATAAAATGATCAAGAAGAATTAAAATATCATGGGACATCGCCATATAATGGTGGTAAGAAACAATATGTCCCATGTAGTAGAAAGGTTCGCTGGGAAGTAAAAAAATGCCCTGAGTGTAGCAAAAATGGGTGAAAATGATTATTTATTAAAAATAATCATTGCGACAAGTACTAGAAGAATTTGGAAGAATCATGATGGTTCCATAATGCTCATATTCTACATATTATCATATATATGTTTGGTATAGAGGACATAACTTCGGGGCATAACAGTTGATATATATATATATATGTATATATATATATATATATATATATATATATGTTTTGTTGATTGCTTTGACTTGCATGGAGTCTTGGTTATCTTGATGGCTCTTATCAATGACATCTTACTTCTTGACAAGACTAGTGCATTCTTTTCTCTTGGTCTAATTAGATTTATTCATGGTCTCATCAGTGGAGATGTTTATTGTTGGGGGTAGTGTCTACTAGCCCACTTGTATTTAGATCTACATTTGATAACATACCTTGGTTAGAAGACCTTGGGTCCAATGACACTATTACGAGATATGGTCCTAGGATCATATTGCCATAGGATTCCCATTAGGAGTGTTGTGGGTTAGGGATCAAGATGAGCCATCTATTATGGGTTATGTATCAGTTGGTGATGATATTCGCAGCCACACTGAAGACACAACATATTACAAGAAAGATCTTGATGATATACAACTCCGCATGGTTACATGGTGCCCATAGAGGTTGTATCGGTGGCTCTGACGATGCGAAGATCTCAACATGGTAGAGGTTGAAAATTTTATCATTGATATCTAGGACTACATCATTGAGTGGTATAGGTTGGATAGATTCTAGTACTAGTTGGGCCACATCCAGGGGATTCCTAGAGATGATATGTCGTAGGGTGTAAATCAAGAGAGACCTTTGAAATTAGCCCACAGATCAAACCATGATGAGCTCGTGATAGTTTCTTACAAGTGGTTCCATAATCTTGGGTTCCATGGCCATGGATTTTGGATCTGGGAAGACTAGAGACTATGTAGCATGGTATGAAACTCTTGTTACCATGAATCCTTACTATACCACAAACATCCATACATGAAGAGATCACAACAACATCATAGGGCCTACAAGGCCAAGCTCTTAGAGAAAAAGCATAGGTAGGGGCACGGGTAGATCCACGGGAAAGGGGTCAAGTCAGATTGGGGGTAGATATATAGGTATAGATGCCTACAAAACAATAGGTACAACTAAATGGTCCTCGTGTATAGTATCATGTACAATAGGTTTTCCCAGTACACGGGGTTCACGGGGACAAGTTCCATTATAATAGGTTCTATTACAAGTTGCCTTTATCACCTCCACATGCACCAAGTCCACCACAAATCCCTCCGGGGATAGATGAGATAGAGGAGATGGAGATGGATATGGATATGGTCGGGATGGATGGGTGTTTCCACCACACGGTGTAGTGGGGAGGATGAAGGACACACTTTAAGTTACCATAGGAATCTCTGCAAGGTAGGCTACACAAAGTGCGGGTGATTGAGCTACCTTGATGAAATAGTTACAACAGATGAAAAAACAATGGAATTATGTTACTATGGAGAGGGATCAGCTAGCTACTAAGAGACTATAGTTACAAGTTGAGTTGTCTAGTGTGAGAGAAGAACGCGACGTGATTTAGTAGTAGGGGCAACATTTGGAATCTAGGACATAGTTTTACACAAGTGTGTTACCATCACTAGTGAGGCCACATATTACAAGATGATATACCATGGGGTCATTAAAGTGGATTAGAGGCCTATGGATTTCGATCGGATTACTTGGTAGCGAGTCGAGATCAAGATGCCATCACAACCTATTAGATGAGTATAAAAATCTTCTTCTCATCATGGAGGATCGGGGTAGCAGAGTGAAACACCACCTTCAAGACCATCTTAGTAGATTCCTCCACCTTTTTCTAGGCCATATAGTCCAGGGGTAGGTGATATTCGTGGTTGACTCTTTATTACATTGGATGTATAATTTTTATATATGCCTCATGATGAAGGAACATTTTTTGTACGGATGTACTTATATATTATTTTTGATTATGCCTCATGATGAAGGAACAATTTAGATCCATGCCCATAATGGCATGTTATATCTGATGTATATCGAGAAACATTATTTTATACATGGAAATTTGTTTTATATGATATATGATGATGATGAAATTTGTTTACTTATCACATTTTGTGTTATGAGATAACATGTTTAGTTCACAAATTTTTATTTTGGTCTATGTTTGAGGGGGATATAAGGTGATCCCTCTTTATGTCTGTTGGTGATATCATATGATGTTATCTTAGCATACTTGTTTGATTTCATGTTGTATGATTATGTAGCTTAGAATTTATTGATATATGATGTATAGATGTGATGATAGATGATATGATGATGAGATGACATTGAAATGTAAAAGCAAAGAACCAACACAAGTTAATTAAATCTAATCAAAGAAACACAACTATATACAAGTATGCAAGATAAAATGAACTTAATACAATTAGCGAGCAAGTGAGCTAGAGTACATTGGAGGAGGAGCCTATGAAAGATGGCAGAGACGAGTGTCGGGACTAATGACGGATGGGTGGTAGATTTTGGCCTATTTGTTTTTGTTTATGGTATTTCTTCTATTGTATCCTGTACCTCAAAGATTTTTATAAAAAAATATGTACTTTCTTTGAGGTGCTCTTGCCTCACCCTTTGATGGGATTTTTGACTAGGTCAAGTTATTTTTTCCTTTTAGGATCCCTTAGTTTTTTTGGGGCTAATGTATAGCCGAATCTTGTTAGTTTTACCGTTATATACTATGGATTTTTTGGTCCCCCCAAAACCAAATAGTTAACTAATATTAAAAAAACTTAATGTAATTCACAACAAAGTAAAGTAACACTCAATCTAAGGAAGTAAATGAATCTAATTTATGGCACACAACACGAAGAATTAATGTAATGAAAACTATGTATAATCAAACAACTAAAGTAAGAAAACCACTACTTTATTTTTGTGGGACAATTTTGAAATGTTTTATGTTGTTTTTGGTAGTATCTCGTGACAATGTTATATTGTTTTTGAGTATTCTATGAAACATATTTTGAATGTTTTGATTTTTCCAACTAAACATATGTGGATGTTTTGGGATTTTCAAAAGAGTTATACACAAATTTTTGTGTTTTTATAAAAAAATTCGAAGCTATGTGCAAGGAAACGTATAAGTGTGGATGCCCCTAGTGATAGATGGGATATACAAGGGCAAAATGCCATGCGTATGTGAAAGAATTGAAGATGTAAATTTCCCCAGTTTGGGGTGGGAATATACAAAGGAAAACTCTTTGCACATAAAATTTGGATCATCGGATCAAAGCCAAGAGGGATAGGCTCAAAAGTATCTTAAACATAGGCGAAGAGTAACTTAGGGTAAAGCCATCATAATCCTAGATTTTGAGATGCTTGTGAAAAATGAACCCTCCAATTGTGTCGTAAATCGGTTTTCTCCAAAGGACTTGTCCAAAGTGCCACAAGTGTGTAGTTTTTACAATTGGATCCATTGGTTTCTCTTTCCTTTTTAATTTTTATACTTTTTTTTTGTTAATTTTTCTAATTTTTGAGAACCCCATACTTAAGCATAGAACCACTTGGTATGCATGGCATTTATGGGTTCCTTAAGTTCATCACCATCTAAGTGAGAAAGCTTGTATACACCTAAACCATATTTAACGACTAAAACATATGGCCCTAACCAGTTTTCTCGAACTTTCCTTTCTTTATAGGGTCATTGGTGGTGTTGAATTGATTTTCATTCATCACGAGGTATACTACCTAAAATTGGCAAGGAAGAATTATTTTGTTATAACTTTGACACACTCAATTTTGATACACTTTGAGGTGATCAAGGGCATGAAGTATCTTCTTATCCACTACCTCCAGATCAACTAACGAAGCTGCTCTATAATTCTCCTCTTTATCTAGGTACTCTCTCAATTCTATACACAAAGAGGGGAGCTTGATCTCAAGAGGTAAAATGGATTCATCGAATACTAGGGAATATGGAGTTACACCAGTAGGGGTGTGGATGGATGTTCTCTATGCCTAAAGGGATAGGTGAATCTATAGATTCCGATTGCAACTAGTTTTTCTCACCTTATTCTCAATAATACGAGATAAGGGTTTTATTTGTGGCTATAGCCTATCCATTACCTTGAGGGTAATATGGCTTGAGTAATTGATACTTATTTGAAAGAATTGACATAATGCCTTCATAATTTTATTTTTCAAGGATTTTTCATTTTCTGTGATAAGGGTAGAAGGGATGCCATAACGGAAAAGTATATTGTTCATTATAAAATTAGATATCTACACACCTATGATATAGGTGAGAGGAAAAGCCTCTACCCACTTTGTAAATTACTTAGTGGTAGTGATAATGAACATATGGTTGTCAGAGGATTTTGGGGTAATCTTTCCAATGAGATTGATCCCCCACTTTGAAAAAGTCCATGGTGTTGTAATAGGTTACAAGGATTACGCTACGAATGAATAAAATTTCCATATTTCTATAACAACAAACACTTCTTTTCATGCTTGCAAAAATCATTTTCCATGGTAGGCCAATAATAGCCTACTCTTAGTATATTTTTATCCAAGATGATCCCATTCATATATTCCCCAAATATACCTTTGTGAATGTCCTTAATTGTTAAGATGGATTCATCAAAATTAAGACAATGTAACATATTCCCGTCATACCCTATATGATAAAGAGTTCCCCAAAATAAGGTGTAGTAGGCTATTAGATAAGGTTTCTTTTATTAGAATGGGAAATGTCTGGAGGGAAGGTTCCATCATGAAGGTAATTGAAAATATCAAGGTACCATGGTGAATGGGGACCAACAACTTCACATATCAGACAAGACTCTAGCATGTCATACGTTGGCATTAGTAAGTGATCCACAAAGAAGGGTATATCATTATATCTAGGTGGGATGTGTAATAAAGAACCCATCATAGCCATAAAATCTTCCTTTTGATTCTTCCCTCTAGGAATCTATTCAAATGTGATTTGTAAAAAGAACTCTTTTAATGTATCAACCATTTTTATAAGGAATGATTTTTTCATCCTTAACTTTATACTCATTTGTAACATGTTTGATAATCAGCATAAAATCTCTTTTCTTATTGAGCTACATGATATCCCAAAGTATAGCTATTTTCAGTCCTACAATGAGAGCTTCATATTCTACTATGTTATTTGTGCATGGGAATCCTATTTTGAAAGCTTGTGGGATCAAGTCCCCTAAAGGATTTATAATAAAAATCTTACTCTTGAACCATGGAATGTGAAGGATCCATTAAAAGACATTTTCCATGTTATGGATTCCTTGAGATACATCAGTGAAGCAGCTGGAATTTTTAGACTCAATGGTTCAATACCCAATAAAGGTGCTTCAAATAATTGATCTGACAGTACATGCCCCTTGATTGAATTCTGATGGGAGTATTCTATATCAAATTTGCTAAGTAAGATGATCCAATTGGCCATATTTCTTGTAAGTGATGGATTTTATAATATATACTTCTTGGGTCCACCTTTGATATAAGATTTACTTTATTGTTGAGAAAATAATGATGTAACTTTTTAAAGGTAAAAACTATATCCAAGTAAGCCTTCTTGATATATAGGTAATTGAGCTCATAAGCAATCAATGTTTGGCTTAGATAATATAAAAAAAATTCCTTTTGTTCCCTATCATATTGGGCCAAGAGTTCCCCAATTGTAAATTTTGTGGTAGTAGTATACAACAATAGTGGTTCACCCTGATAGGTGACATTAGAACAAGGTGTTTTGATAGATATTATTTAAGCAACACAAATGCTTGGTGTTGTTCTGGAACCCATAGAAATTTTATATTGTTCTTGAGAAGATGAATAAATGAATGAAACTTATTTGTGATATGGGAAATGAATCTCTTGATTTCTCAAAATTTCCCCTATAAGCTATGTAGTTGTTTTAAGTTTGTAGGAGAAGGAATCTCGTGATACCCGAGACCTTACCTAGGTCTACTTTGATTCCCCTTTGTTATACAATAAAACCCAGTAACTCCCTAATATTATCCAAAGGACACATTTATTTGGATTTAGACAGACCTTGTAGTCCCTTAGAAACTAAAAGATGCGTAGCATAACACGGATGGATGGTCTTCTCTCATTATGGACTTTCCCAAGATGTCAACTACATAATCTTACTTTATGTCATTGATTATATCATGAAAGATGAATGTCATAGCCCACTAATAAGTTGTGCCTCCATTATTGAGGCCAAAGGGCTTGATTTAGTAACATAACAAGAGGGTTGTGAAAGTTGTCTTATGTTGATCCTCCTCCGTAATCTTAATCTGGTTATAACTTGAAAATCTATCCATGAATGATAGCATTTCATAACCAACAAGTGGAATTTATAATCATGTCTATATTGGGTAGAGCAAAGTTATCCTTAGGAAACTATTTATTTATGTCTCTTAAATTTATACAAATTCTCGATACCTACGGGATTTTTTTACGTGCAGTGTACAACATTTGAAATCCAATTTGAGTAATCAATATGCCGAATGAAGACTATTGCCAATATTTTTCTAGCCACTCTTTCAAAGAACAAGGTAACACGAGGATGCATTTTCTGAGGATACTTTGCATATGGGTGCACAACAATATTATGCACCACTAATGTAGGATTAATTATTGACATGTCTACATAGGACCAAGTAAAGATGTCTGAGAATTCACAAAAAGTGAGGCAAATGCATTTTTTTCTTAAGCCAAGAGTGAAGCTCCCAACTTAACCATCCTAGGTAATTCTTTTGTTCTGATGTTGACCTCAATAGTCTCCTCGACAAGAATCTTAGACTCTTCTTCCATGTATGTAGGATCAAGGGGAGATTGAGATATATTTCTAAGGGTGTCTCAATGATATTTCCAACCTCAGATTAGTCAATTTATTTTTTCTTTAATTTTTCCTTTTGTTTGTCGAACAATGCCTCAAAAAGGTTTTCACTGTAAGACTTGGAATTTTTATTTTTACAAGGCTTCTCTGTGGAACTTTTCCCTCACTTTTTACTTTATTTTGATGACCCGAAATATGCACATGCATTAAGGTTAATGAAGAATAATTTTTTTATGATCACCTATTGGGATGTCATATCGAATACCTATTAAATGATAAGTAGCCTCATTATTGGAAAATAAGTCAATCAAGTACATGTTGTTGGTCCCAATTCACCAAGGAAGGATAAACAAGGTTTAATTTAGGAATGGGGATAGGTAAGGCAGGGGATATGGTCAATATATCTGTATGGAAAAATAGATTGGTGGAGGAAAGGTCTTCATAAAGACTACACCGGGAATATGTTTCACTTTCGTAACCTAACTTACTATCTTCACATTTAGAGGTAGTGGCATCGCTTTACATAGGTTAAATAGATCCATATGGTCAAATGTCAATGCCATACTTGCATGTTTTTCTGCGGGGTTCTATAAGAGGTTCTGTTATCCAAAATTCACCCCCAGGGTAATTTTGATAACATGCATCAGATTATTCAGTCTCGAACAAGTAGATTGATTCAAGGCCCAAAATCATGAAAATCGGCTAAGTCCTAGTCCAGGCGGTCCTTGGGACAGTTGGGACGTCGGGGCTCAAACCGGCCGAAAGGCCGCCAGGCGATCCATGAAGTAGTTAGAACATCTAGGCCAAAAGTACGCGTGGGCACATGAAAAATCGAATCGGCCAAAAGAGGAAAAAATTGCCTAAGTCTTTGTTTCGCACAGTTGGGACATCTGGGACAAAAGTACGCGAAGGACGTGGATCGGCGGTTTGGCGCAAGTCAGTCCATTTCGGGGTGGTTCAGAGAATTTTGTCCTAGGTAGTCGGGACAGTTGGGACAAGAGTACGCGGAGGACGTGAACCGGCTGGTTTGGCCAAAACAGAGGACTTTCGTTTGGGACATCCGGGCCAAAAATGCACGCGCGGGGGAAAAGGCGAAGAGCCGAAAGAGCGAGCGAATGGGATCTTGCCACGTGTCTTCACGTCAAAGAGGGACAAGGAAGCCCGAATCGGGTGGTTCGGAGATATTTGTCCCAGGCAGTTTGGGACATCTGGGCCAAAGGTACGTGAAGGACGTGGGGAGCCGAAAGAGCCACCAACGAATCAGAACGTGCCACGTGTCAAAATTTTGAAAAGTTGCTAAGTGCGCCCCTCAGGCCCGAACCAATAAAATAGTGCCACGTGTCCAAGTTTAAGGGCCCGAAAGGAATTTTCAGAGGATGAACCCGTAGATGAATCAGAGCTTCGACACGTGTCATCCAAGTGGCAGTGCGTGGGAAAAATTCAAATATTTTCCCGCCGACCCGTTTTTCCTGTTTTTGCCCTAAATCTTCAGATCGCCATATCTTTCGATCCAGAGCTCAGATTTTCACGTTCTTTATATCAATGGAAAGCTGGTGAAATTATCTACATGATTCCAAGGTAAATCTTGCATTTTGGTTCAGTTTGGAGAGAGAAAATCAAGAAACTTCTATGACGCGTGGTAATGGCCAAGGCTAACATTTCAACAACGGCTTTAATCAAAAGAGATAGTTCGCCGCTCTTGCCAGGGTTCTCACCCACCACCATAATGAGATAAAATAAATGCGACCTAGAAGTGGTTGGGGTAGATCTGACTTTCCTCTCTCTTCCCTCTCTCATTCTTCCTATATATTGTAAAGAGGGGCTTCTTTCTAAAGGTCGAACATTTCCTGTTTTGCTCCTCCCTTCTTCGACTTTAATCACGTGATTGTGGAGTTCGAACCTCCCATTTGAAACTATAATGCAACTCTGCCTCTTGGAATTTTGTAGTGTATTGTATCAATCTTTGGAGCAAGTAATGCATGTCTGTGGATGATTCTCAACCCTCTCTATGTTCATTTGCATCCTCTGGTCTTTCACTGCAAATTTTGTTATATGTGCATGATCTTGCATCACATTTGAATGGTCTGTGTTTATTGGCAAGATAGGTGTTCTTCATTCCTCGGTGCATCACCTCTATTAGCTTAGGTTTATTTTTACGCATCTTCTTACCCTGTCTCCTTGGCAAGATTAGATTAGGTTTTGAGTAAACCCTCTACATTTTTGTGTGCATCTGAACAGAGGAATAGGAACCAGCCTTCTCTGGAGATTCCTTTCTCATTTTTGCAAGTCCCACACTTGGAGAAAGGATTCAATGTTATGCAATCACACTGGATGCTGAACATCAACTTAGAAACCTGATTTGCATCCAGGGGTGCTGTGATTTTGCACTAACAGTTTTGGCATGCCGGTGGGACACTAGAGGTCTCATTTTTATTGCAGCAAAGTTGATGTGCATCTGCTGTAATTTTCTTGCTTGAAAAGAGCTATTATTTGCATATCTGGTGACTCCAAGGGAAAGAATCAACTGGTTTCAGCAGTGCAGGAATGAAAACTCATGAGAAGAGTCACCACAAGGTCAAGAGTTGGAGAAGAAGAAGTGTTGTTTGAATACCTGCAATTATCTCCAAGAAGAAGGAAAAGAGGAAGAAGGATTCAAAGGTCTCCATCTCCACCAAACAGAACTCTCTCAACTCCTCCACCTGGTAGGCCTTTCATTCAGTCAATAAGGGTTTTAAGACCAATTAGAATGGCACAAAACAACCCCTATGTCAACTTCACAGGAAGCAGCCCACTTGCCCTCAATGCACAACATCCAATTCCTATTGCAGCCTTGAAGAACATTCCATACTTCACTAGAGAAAATCAGACTACTCCAGGTGATCATGTTAAAGATATTGCTAACCTTTGTGCAATCCATGAAATCAATGAGATGCGCAGTGGGTCATCAAGATTCTTGGCATCTTCATTCAAGGGTAAAGCATTGCAATGGTTTAGGAGCCTTGGAGCTGGTTCTATCACAAATTGGAATCAATTTGTGTATAGCACTTCATGAAATTTGGAGAAAAGGGAGACAACTTGTCTCTTTTGGAGCGGTGACAACCATCAAGAGAACTCCCGATGAGCAGTGACCGATTTCAACTTGATTTCAAAGACTTGGGAGAGAATTCCAGTGGCAGTCAGGCCAACAACAAGAAGGTGATTTTCTCTACTATCTCAAAGCTCTAAATTCTGATATTTCTATGTTGATTCAGTCCATGGGAGGCATAACTATCCCTATGGCTTATAGCATTTCCATTAGGGCTGAAAATTGTTTGATCAGTGGCAAACTTGCCCCTAGACCTCCCATGCCATTGTTTCCAAGTTTAGAGAGTCAAACACCAATCAAGCACCTAATTTGGCTCCTTCTCCCACTCCTAGAAATTAGAGTTCAAATGAAGCTTCCACTTCATCTCCAAGTGCCCCAAATGAGCTTCAAGAAGTCATGAAGCAATTGCAAAACCTAGGCAATGAGCTGGTTACTCAAGAGGCAAGCAAGCCCAAGGTTTTAGACCTTCTTATCAACCCCAAGCTCAGCCTAAAGGTAGCCATACCAACCACAAAGGCCACCTAATCCGAGTTGCAAATATGAATCAAATAAGGCCTCTGTTGCCAATAGACCATTTCAACCCTATAATCCAAATGCCATATCGCCTCTAAGGCATTGGTGCCAACACAAAACAACATTGCCCAGAGTACGATTGGTGTTTTCCATGCAATGAGCCTCATAATCAATCCATGTGCTTCAATGGTGCTTTGACTCAAGCATTAATGGTGACAACTATTGGTGTGGAGGGTGAGAGTAGTCAAGAAAACAACCAACAACAAGAAACATTCCAACAGCAATCAGCCCCAAATGACACCACATTGGTAAATTGGCAAGCAGAGGATTTTTGTGGCATGAACCAGGTAGTTTCTCAAGGTGTTGCAGCCAACACAAGGTCAAAAAGGAGGAATTTGGGTGAAGAACAACCATTAGCCCCAACCAATCCATAACCTTCCATGGCTCCACAAATGATTGGCAAGCAAAATCCAATTTCAAATGCACAAGGGCAGCCAAGAACAGCTCCTAGACCAACTCAAATACCAGTTATTGCTGCCCACGTGCAAGGAGTGAATGTACAAGCAAAGGGACAACAAAAGGATACTTCATCCCCATTCAACATCATTGATCAGATGAAGAAGACAAATGTTAATATATCAATGTGGGAATCCCTATCTATCCCAGGCCAAAGAGATCTGCTACAAGCTGCCATGAAGGACTGGTCAACTTCAAATCAACAGGTCCAAAGGCAAGAGAAGGTACTTACAAATGCTGCCCAGCCTGAGGGAAATCATGGAGGACAACAAGGTAAAATGTTGAAACCCCCTCCTTTCTATGTTTCATTGATCATTGGAAATCAGCTAGTGCACAATTGCATGATAGACTCCGGGGCAAGTAGCTCGGTAATGCCTAAACAAATAGCTGATCAGCTAGGGCTCCAGTATGAAACCATATCCAAAGGGGTAGTGCAGCTAGATGGGACAATAGTAACAATAGTTGGGGTGATTAGAAACTTGAGTCTTACCTTGCATGCATGTCCAAATGTTGTTGTTTTACAAGATGTATCAGTCATAGACCTTCCACCACTCTTTGCCCTTTGCTTGTCAAGGGACTTCACAGCCAAGATTGGAGGATATTTGTCTGCTGATTGGTCACACATGTTGTTCAGAATGAGGTATGGAACTAAGGCTACAATCAGGTCTGAACCTATTGCAAACTTCCACATTGAGCCTTACACTCCAAGTTAGATCAACGCCAATTGTTCAGCATTTGATCAAGAAGACCACCCAAGCACTGATGAGGCTGACACCAAGGTTGGAAGCATCCCAGATCTAACTCTTGATGAATGGGCAAACAAGATACATGCATTTGATCCTTATCAAGAAGTGGAAGAATCGAGCTAGGGTCTATTGCATACACGAAGAAAATCAGCCTATTCCTAGCATCATCACCAAGCCAAACCAAAAGATGACAATGAGGTATGGCAGATTTGTTTTTAATGGATCAAGGAGTAGACAAGGTGCGGGAGGTGGAGCTATGCTTGTTTCACCTCAAGGAATAAAGTACTATTCAGCTTTTAGATTTCAGTTTGCATGCTCCAATAACACTGCTGAATATGAAGCCTTGGTGCAAGGGATGCATTGGGCAATAAAGAGAGGAATAAAGAACTTGCAAGTCTTTGGTGATAGTGAATTGATTGTAAATCAGGTCAAGGGACAACATGCTACCAAAATGATCTTCTCAAGTGCTACAAGAACAGGGTGTGGGACCTCATGGAAGATTTTGAGGGTTTTGGCATCAAATCCATTCCTAGGAAAGAGAATCAAGCTGCTGACAGGCTTGCAGCAGTAGGGGCAGCCTTTGACATTGTGGAAAGCATTCAACAAGACAAGGTACAACCAAACATCCATGTGATTGTGAGGCCTTCAGTGCGGATAACAATGTCAGTTGGCAAGTGTTTGAAAATGACCAGCAAATCATCCATTTCTTGCAAGAAGAAGCTGAGTTCTCAGCCAAGAATCAAGAAAGATTGGAACAACAGTATGGTGACCAAGTGGTACAGCTGAGAACTAACAAGCTGCCCAAGGGACTTATCACTTTGGAGTCCATTTTTAATCCCTAATGATCAGTTTAGAAAGGAGAAAGCAAACATTCAGGTCAAGAGAGAGGATTCAGTATCCATCTTGGTAGAAGAGAACAAACCATTGCAAATTGGAAGGATGACAACTGAACAAGAAAGGTATGAGTTCATACAGCTGTGTCAAGAGTTCCCTGACGTGTTTTCTTGGAGCTATGAAGACTTGAAAGGTTTCAATCCCAACTTAGCTCAGCATACCATCGAATTGGATCCAAATACTAAGCCTGTCAGGCAGAAACAAAGACTAGTCAATCCACACATGGAGCCTCTCATGAGGAAAGAATTGGACAAGCTGATTGAGTCAAGGATCATATTCCCAATCAAGCATTCTAGTTGGGTTGCCAACTTAGTTCCAGTCAGAAAGAAGAGTGGAGAGATCAGATTGTGTGTTGACTTCAGAGACTTGAATAGAGCCTCTCTCAAGGACCATTACCCACTCCCTTCCATGGAGAAAATCTTGCAAGTTGTGGCTGGCTCAGAGGTTTCACTACTTGATGGCTACTCAGGCTACAATCAGATTATGGTGAAGGAAGAAGACCAGTTCAAGATAGCCTTCACAACCAAATGGGGAAATTTTGCATACAGGAAAATGCCATTTGGGCTGTCCAACGCTAGTGCTACCTTCCAAAGGGCAATGGACATGGCATTCAAAGGTTTGATTAACAACATGGTGCTGATTTACCTTGATGATATCACTATTTTTTCCAAAAATGCAGCAGACCACCTCTCTCATTTGAGACAAGTCTTCACGAGGTGCAGGAGATTTGGAGTGTCTTTGAATCCTAAGAAGTGTATCTTTCTTGCACATGAAGGAAAGCTCCTTGGCCATATTGTCTCTAAAGAAGGATTAGCAATTGATCCAGAGAGGGTTGAAGCCATAAGAGCACTACCATTTCCAAGCCACAAGAAAGCCCTTCAGAGTTTCTTGGGAAGGATAAAATTTGTTTGGAGGTTTGTCCCAGATTTTGCAGCCCTTGTCAAGCCCATCACCAAAATGTTAAAGAAGAGCATGGCTTTCAAGTGGACAGCAGAAGGCAAGGAGAGTTTTGAAGCAATCAAAGAAGCCATCTCTCAAGCACCAACTCTCATCAACCCCGGACTTCTCAAGGATTTCATCCTCTATGCATTTGGAGGTAATGACACTATTTCTGCCATTTTGGTACAGCAGAACAAGGATAATGATGAGCAGCCAATTGCCTTCTTCAGCCGGAGCCTAGATGACTATGAGGTGAGGTACTCTTTTATTGAGAAGCATGTACTTAGTAATCAGAAGCTTGAAGAAATTCAAGCATTTAGTCTCAAACAACAAGGTCCAGTTGCTGGTCTCACATGCGTTGGGGTTAAGGACTTCCTCCTCAACAAGGATTTGAATGAGAAAAGGGCAGGTTGGATCACCCATGTCATGGAGTATGACATTGAGATCAAGATCACCAAGCTGGTAAGAGGGAAAGGATTGTGTGAGCAGCTGGTTTTGGGGAAGCAAAAAGAAGTATGCAATGAAGAAGAGGCTATTTTGATAGTCCAGGACAGCCATGAGCCAAGTGGCAATCAAGAAGAAGACAATGCTGCCCCCACTCCTTGCTGGACCCAAGGTATTATACACTTCCTAGGCACAGGCCTATGCCCTCCGGAGATGAACAAGACCCAAAGGAGACACTTCAGATTGCAGGTTGTCCCGTATGCCATTGTTGATGGAGTTTTGTTCAAGAAAGATGTGAATGGAGTGCTGTTGAGATGCATTAGCACAAATCAGATTCAAAGGGTGTTGGAAGAGTTCCATGGTGGACCAGCTGGTGGTCATTTTGCACCAAGAGTGACAACTCTAAAAATCATGAAGGCTGGTTATTATTGGCCTAAAATCTTCAGTGATTGCTATGCATGGATCAAGAGGTGTAAGAATTGTGCATTCTTCACAGGAAAAGAGAGACTTGCTGCCCTTCCATTACATCCAATCTCAGTTGACCAGCCATTCATGCAATGGGGTTTGGACTTCATTGGAGTCATTAATCCCAATTCAAGCCAAGGGCACAAATGGATTTTGACAGCCACGGACTACTTCACCAGATGGACAGAAGCAGTAGCACTCAAAGAGGCAAATGAGTCTAGCATCTTAGACTTTTATGAGGGGATAACAACCAGATTTGGTGTACCTGCTACAATAATCTTTGATAATGCATTGGCATTCATTGGATCTAAGGTGACTGAGTGGGCTGTCAAGAATGGGATCTACCTAAGCACTTCATCAAACTATTACCCTCAAGGTAATGGCTAGGGAAGAGTCTACAAGCAAGAACTTGTTGAGGATCATTAGGAGGACTCTTGATGAGAATCAGAGGTCTTGGCATACCAAACTGAAATCAGCCTTGTGGGCTGATAGGATAACTCCCAAGAGATCCACAGGTAACTCTCCATTCAGGCTTGTCTATGGAAGAGAAGCAATCTTGCCCATGTCACTTGAGTTGCCAACATTGGAACTCATGAAGCATTTGGAGTTGCTAGAGTTTGAGCCCATGGAGGTGAGGTATGTAGAGTTGATGGAGCTGCAAGAGATCAGAAATCAGGCATCCCAAGCAATGGAAAAGGATCAAGCTTTGATCAAGAAGACCTTTGATAGGAAGGCCAAGGATAGATCCTTCCGAGTTGGAGATCTAGTGTTGAAATGGGATGTGGATAGAGCAAAACCGGGAAGGCATTCAAAATTTGATGCCATTTGGAGTGGCCCATACATGGTCACGAAGTGCAAGAACATCAATGCTTTCCAATTGGACTCATTGGATGGTGAAGAATTGCAAATTCCAGTCAATAGAATCTATCTCAAGTGTTGCTTCTAGAGGGAAATTTACCACCTTGTAAATATTAGATTAGATTTTCATTCCTCCAAGTGCATATGCACATTGTCTTATGTAGTTAGGTTTCAATTTCCCTAAGTGCTTTGGCATGGGTTTTGTTTCTCCTAGGTTGGATTTCTATAGTTTAGCGTGCTCTCGGAGAAGGAGTTGTGGTATCAAGCTCGGGATCAGATATAGGTTGGTTTCAGGTTATTGCTTATGACTCCATGCCCAATGGATTGTTAAAAGGCCACTGATCTTCATCCAGCAGGTAGATGACCCCGCTGAGTCACCAAATTGTTATCCAAAATTCACCCCCCAGGGTAATTTTGATAACATGCATCAGATTATTTAGTCCTGAACAAGTAGATTGATTCAAGACCCAAAAATCATGAAAATCGGCTAAGTCCTAGTCCAGGCGGTCCTTAGGATAGTTGAGACGTCGAGGCACGAACCGGCGAAAAAGCCGCGCTAAGATCCCATGCAGCGGTTAGAACATCGGGCCAAAAGTATGCATGGGGCGTGAAAAGTTGAATCGGCCGAAAGAGGGAAAAAATTGCCTAAGTCTTTGTTTCACACAGTTGGGACATCCAGGACAAAAGTACGCGAAGGACGTGGATCGGCGTTTTGGCGCAAGTCAGTCCATTTCGGGCGGTTCAGAGAATTTTGTCCCGGTGTAGTCAGGATCGGTTGGGACAAGAGTACGTGGAGGACGTGAACCGGCTGGTTTGGTTGAAACAGAGGACTTTCGTTTGGGACATCCGGGCCAAAAGTACGCGCGGGACGCGAAAAGCCGAAGGAGCCGAGAGCGAATGGGATCTTGCCACGTGTCTTCACGTCAAAGAGGGACAAGGAAGCCCGAATCGGGAAGTTTGGAGATATTTTTCCCAGACGGTTTGGGACATCTAAATCAAAGGTACGTGAAGGACACGGGAGCCGAAAAGGCTGCCAATGAATCAGAACGTGCCACGTGTCAAAATTTTGAAAAGTTGCTAAGTGCGCCCCTCAGGCCCGAACCAATAAAATAGTGCCACGTGTCCAAGTTTAAGGGCCCAAAAGGAACTTTCAGAGGATGAACCCACGGATGAATCGAGAGCGACATGTGTCATCAGTGGCGAGCGTGGGAAAAATTCAAATATTTTCCCGAGCCCGACCCATTTTTGCCCTAAATCTTGGATCGCCATATCTTTCGATCAGAGCTCGGATTTTCATGTTCATTATATCAATGGAAAGCTGGTGAAATTATCTACACGATTCCAGGGTCAATATTGCATTTTGGTTCAGTTTGGAGAGAGAAAATCAAGAAACGTCTCTAGCACGTGGTAATGGCTAGAACTGACGTTTCAACAACCAGCTTTAATGCAAAAGACAGTTCGCCGCTCTTGCCAGGGTTCTCACCCACCGCCATAATGAGATAAATTAAATGTGACCTAGAAGTGGTTGGGGTAGATCTGAATTTCCTCTCTCTTCCCTCTCTCATTCTTCCTATATATTGTAAAGAGGGGCTTCTTTCTAAAGGTTGAACATCCCTATTTTGCTCCTCCCTTCTTCTGACTTCTAATCACGCGATTATGGAGTTGAACCTCCCATTTGAAACTATAATGTGAATCTTCCTCTTGGAATTTTGTAGTGTATTGTATCAATCTTTGGAGCAAGTAATGCATGTATGTGGATGATTCTCAACCCTCTCTATGTTCATTTGCATCCTCCTGGTCTTTCACTACAAATTTGTTTATCTGTGCATGATCTTACATCACATTTGAATGGTCTGTGTTTATTGGAAAGATAGGTGTTCTTCATTCCTCGGTGCATCACCTCTGTTAGCTTAGGTTTATTTTTACGCATCTTCTTACCCTGTCTCCTTGGAAAGATTAGATTAGGTTTTGAGTAAACCCTCTGCATTTTCGTGGGCATCTGAATAGAGGAATAGGAACCAACCTTCTCTAGAGATTCCTTTCTCATTTTTGCAAGTCCCATGCTTGGAGAAAGGATTCAATGTTATGCAATCACACTAGATGTCTGAACATCAACTTAGAAACCTGATTTGCATCCGGGGTCTTTGTGATTTTGCACTAACAGTTCCCACACTCCTTGTTCATGTGTACCATAGCCATACCCTTTGTAGCCCATGGTGTACATCATTTTGTTTAGAATTGCATATTTAGGAGCCATCTCATCCATGGGAGGTAGTATCATAGAGTTACATAACAGATTTACATTGGATAGAAAACCACCATGAGTGAAATATTCAAAGGGGAAATTATCTCTAGGACATTGATATTTATGGAAAGACCCACCTCACATTTTTATGATAGGGGAAGGTTTAAAACCAGAAGGTCTTGTTGGATATCATACTCCCCAAAAATAGTTGAAAGGGTCTTCATCTCCCATGTACCAAAGGGAGAAAATGACATTGAAGCACCATTATCATTAGGGGTCAAGGCATCTAGATTAACTTGCGAGGCAAGAGAATCAAGTTGAGTTTGAACAACCATATATGTGAAAGGGAAATCAAAAAATTTGGGAAGTAACCCGATATTTCTCTATAATGAGCAAAAGGTTGAGAATCCCCTGGACTAGTTACAATTTTCCCTTCATGCTTTAGAAACTGGTGATACGTAGAAGGCACGACCTACACGTCATGAATCCATGGGTGGCCGAGAATTATGTTATAAGGAATCTCCAAGTATATAACATGGAAGTTTGTATCGTGAGTAGTAGGCCCTATTCCCAGTGATAATGTTATCATGTGGGCCAACTACTAGTCTTCATTGTCATACGCATTGATGGTGATGAACTTTATTTCCAGATATGTTTTAGTACGACCCAATTATTGAACTAGTGTCAAGGTACAAATTTATAGGCTTGATGTGCCGTCCAAAAACACCCATTTAATTTTATTATGATTGACAATAACCTCAATGTGCAAGGTAAAATTGTGTGAAGGATCTTCATTAGGAATTTCCTGTTGACTAAAGGTTATATGTTGCATTGGAGAAATTTGTTCAACCATTTCTTGGAAGTAGGTAGGGTCTATATCAACTGATACTACCCAACCTTGTAATGTCTTACAAAGTATTTCATTGTGTATATTAGAGATCTTAAGAATATCTAAGATCGAGATCTTACCGGTATTATTATCAAGTTTCTCCAAGACATCATAGTGACTATCCTAAGGGGTAGATGGAGGAGGTTTTGAACTAACAACACAATCACGTCACTTTACCACGATGTACTATTTTACTTTGAATTTTATTATTTTTATATTCTCAATGAATGGGTTTACACAACCAATTACAACATCGTAAGAATTGTTATTTTTTCCACACAGTTTATATGTTTATAAAATAGCCAATACCTTTATTTTGGGACGTTTATCCTTGATCTAAATTTTCCTTTCCTTTGTTATGTTTAGGGAAAGGTTATTTATAAATTCCCAAGTCAGCATTGGAAGAATTGTTAGTGCCCAATGAATCCATTTCCATGTCACCATTTTCAATTAGGTCCTTAATATAATGCTTGATTTTAGCCACTTATCGGTTTTGTGACCCTTAACAAAATCAAAGCTACAATAATAATTTTCTTTGAACAAGGATGGTTTAGGTGCATCTTCGGGATAAGGGATTTCTTACGGGTACTTAGCCATGTTAACCGCTACTAATTGTTTAAGTATCTATGACATTGAGTCGATAGAGGAGTAAATGTATAACGCTTGAAATCAAGGGCCGAGAGGTCCCTTAACTAGTTTGAGGAGCACGAGTTTGAACCACCTACACCCATTTAAAATTTGTAATTCTTTCACCTATGACATATTTATTCTTGTTTGGAATGATTTTTTTGTTAGGATTTTGATCCCGATTACGTTTTGAATTGCGGTTGTCTTACTGCAATAAGAGTTTTAAAGTCCCTTTAGTTAAAAAAACTATTTTTCTAATTTTCAATATTGTTCTATAACCTCATCAAATATATTACCACAATGCATTTGTAAGTAGAATGAAATATCAGGTTGTAAGTTAGGTATGCGAAGATGATGACTAGTTGTTTATCCAATATTGAGCAAGGCGGGTTCTTAGCTAACCCTCACCATATTTATAAAAAGCTAGCAAAGTTCTCATTATTGTGTTGTTTTGTGTTGCATAATTCAGTCATATTAACATCATTTTCCATGTTAGAGGATAAATGGTGTACAAAGCTTTCTGTTGATTGTGGCCATGTAGAGATGGATCCTTTTGGTATATGTAAGAACCATTTGAGTGCTTTACCCCCGAACTCTTTGGGAAAAGGCGTATAAGATAATTGTCACTAAATGTGACCTCTTGGAAATATATGAAGAAGTCTTTTCCATGATCCGTGGATCATACCTTCCCTTATATTTTTCAAATTTTGGACAATAAAAGTGTCGAAGGAAAGGGACTTGTAAAATAGCCCTATCGAAAGGATATAGAAACAACTCTTCAAATTGATATTTATTATTATGTCCTAAATTACCTTCATGTAAGTAAATAAGGGTGTTCTTCATAGATAAGAACTCTTGATTAAATATTTGGGCTTGTGTCAATGGGTTAGGCCTATACAAGCTATTAAGCTTAGTTGTTTCTTCACATTTTTCGTCGGTATATAACTCTTTATAACCCTTTTTAGATAATTCTTGTTTAGGAGTTTTGGTATAAGACTCACAATACAATGCTTTTGGTTTGTTATGCCTAGGAGTATTGGTATAAAACTTTGAATATGAATCTCTAGGTTTTTCCTATCGGGAACCTTAGTTGATTCTTTAACAATGTGCGAAGCGGAGTTACGAATTGGCAAGAAAGGGCTTGGATTTTTCTTCTAAAGTCACTTCTTGAGTTGGTATATCTTTACGAGTTTCATGAGAGGGAGGTTGTTCATGATCGAAACACTCTTCATGATACTCACAATGTATTTTGATAATGGGGATGTAATATCCACCATCATTTTAAGAAGGTCCTTCCTCATTCCTTGGGCCAAAAGTAGAAGTGTCATCTAGGTTTAAGATTTCATCAACACTATGCAGAGGATGCTCTACTTCTTCTCCTTGAACCATGTTGAAAAGAAGAGAGGGATAAACCATAGATGTCAACTTAGACCCTAACTCTACGATGTGGATAAGATCCTCATTTCTATTTTGGAACAAGAAATTGTCAACTTGAGTAGGAATAAACTCAAATTCCACTCAAGGATAATTCTGCTCACCACCACTATGATCAACCATAACACTATCTTCTAAAAGTGTATTTACCTTGTCATTTGTAAAGTTGTTTGACCATATTTTTGATGCACCCATTCTTGTCATAGAAGGAATAATGGGAAAGGTTGATTAAAATGGATCCTAGGTAAAACCAAGTAGCGTAATGATGCGAAAGTCATAAAAAATATTGTCAAAAAAGAATGGTAACAAGTTAAAAGGTGATATGCACCAATGACACCAATGAATAAAGAATGAAACCCTAACTAAAGTACGTGTAGCAACAAGTATCTAGGACAAAACGATCAAGTATAAGACTATGAATTAATCACATGAATAGTTACTCCATATGTTTTTCAAGTATAATTTTAGTGCAAATAGTGACAACACAATATCACTACTTTGGTACAATTTAAAATAAACAAGACATAAATACTAAGAAGGTGTTGACATAATCTCCCAAAAAGGTATACTAAAACTAGTTTTAAACAAACAAAGTCCAAGCCTTGAAAATGGAGGCTACAAATGCAAGCAACACAATAACACTATTTAGACACGTTAAACAAGATTTATGGAAAAATTATGATCTAAATATCAAATTAATGTTACCACAATGCAAACAGAGTAATGACACTTTTCAAAACTCAAGGAAATGTTAGGATCAAAACTAAATCTAATTATAGCAAGAAGTTATTATTTATGTGAGTAAAATAACAATACAACTTAGAAACTTAGATCAAGTTTCACAAAGGAAATAAGACGTAAGTATAAAAGCTATATTGATATGATACGAGTAGCATAAAAACTCAAAGGAATTCAATGATGAGATAACCTAACTACAATGAAGTCTCGATATGGGTATCAAGATGATGGCTACCAAGATACAAAGACGTACCAACACACTTTCAACACTTACTATCATAGTCATAATAAGGAAGGATGTGAGGGTGTAAAAGTGGTGGACACAATATTTGATAGCACTACATATGTATGTTCTCTTTTTCCCAAACTAGGTAATGAGACAACAAAGGAGTAGACCAAAAGGTGATGAAAAATACATGGCATAACTTTGGTGAGTTTCAATTTGTCTTAAGACAAGTGAAAAAATAGGAAAAAGTAATACTTTGTAAATTTTGTGATGAAATAACACACAATTTAAACTTTAACGGACTATCCCCTTGTTTGAAATAACAATGTTTTGACTCAAAAAACGTTTTCACATTGTGAGAGCTCTTTGGAACATGATGGATACAATTTAGTTGGTTGTAAGCCACAAGATTCCTATTATTTCACTCTCTAGGTGTCATAAACTATCTCTACAGGCACGATTTTCTAAGTAATTTCTTGACTAAATCAAGGAGTATCCCGGATTTACTTTACCCCCTTCGATGAAATGAGTAATAAATTGCATCTAGTTGTATCTCAATGGGGTCACGTGAAGATATTTTTGATGCTAATATCAAAAGGCATACTAGTCGATCAGAAATGGAGAACTTCTTGTTTTTTCACCATTTCTCTTAAGGTGTGAACTACTTTACAGATTCTTAGGGTAATCCTCATAATGATTTTTATGTCTTATTCCAAGATAACTCCCCCAATTTAAATCGCTTACGAGCCATAGCTCTTAACCAAAACATGTAAATATATTTTGTTGAATAATGTCATGTGTTTTTATCTTTTGGATTAAGAAATGAGGTTTAGAACACCATTGACAACCTGCAACACATGTGTAGTTAGATTATTTTAGATCCCGAATCTTTGATAATCGTTATGTCACGTGCACAAATTTTTTTGTAATTTCTAATAGAAAGTGAACCAAAGTTGCTTTTGATTCTCAAGATCATCCAAGGATGTAAGAGAAGAGCATACACAATGATTTGATTCAACTAGATAAATGTAAAGGAAAACTTTAAATCAAATGAAATTTAAACAAAGCTTGATGATTTGTTCATTCCCTTAAGCCAAAAATGAAAGATTAAGTTTCCAATTTAACCAAAATGTTAGAAAATGAAAACTAAAAGTTGCTTTTGATTCTCAAGATCACCCTAAGGTGCAAGAGAAGAGCATACACAAACTTCTATCCTAACTTGCATAAAGCATGGAAACAAAATAATTCATCAAAACTTAAGTAAATTTGTTAGAAATCTGATAAAAAATGTTAAAACCTACAGAAAATAGTTAAGAAAACCTGTAAAAAACATAAACACATAAAATTAAAATTTTAAACCTTGAATTTAGTGCCAAATTTCAATAGATCATGGTAGCATTCCCCTTTAGAGAGTAGTGTGGCCCTTTGAACACTAGCGCATCCACGACAACACTAACACAAAATTTAACACAATAGCGAACCTCTAACAAAAACAAAGGAAAAGAATAGACAATGCAACACCAACATGTCGAGAGAAACACTAGCATGGTTCTTATAACACTAGCGCAAGCCTTGTAACACAAGTGCATGAACTTCGATAGGAGCGCGAGTAGAATAACATCGGTGTGGGTTTCCTATAAATGATCAAAACAGGAGATTTTTGACAAAAATTGTCAAAAAGCTTTAAAATTTGTTAATTTTGTCCAAATTTTGACAAGATGATAAGATATTTGCATATAATAAATGAAAAAATTGTAGAAGATAACACAACACAAGATATATGGGGGGCCAAGATGCCCTAATATGCAATATATTCAGAATAATACCCTTAAGGTAGGGCAACACCATATAATACTCCTTAAGGAGTAACTTCACAATCTCCCAAGATGCGAATCCACTTCGAGGGGGACACCTCCAATATACCGCTACCAAGTAGAAGACTCAACTCATACATACATCACCCCTCATAATGACACCCACATCCTTTAAATAGGATGGGTAACACCTAATCCCAATGTAGGCCGAATCATTACCCAATATAACTAATTCCTGTGTGAGCCCATATAACTAACTAAGGGGATGTGTGCCACATGTCAGCATCTCCATCAACCCATATACATTATAATATTATATCCCATTTGAACCCATACATATAATTAAGGGGATGTGTGCCACATTTCGGCATCTCCATCAACCCATATACATTATTATAATCCAAAGGTGCATAGCATTGCCTCCCTCTTTCACATGTTTCATCCTGAAACATAAGAAGAAGCCATATAATGAGTGTGCTTTAAATTATTACACACTTTTCACCATGCTTAATCATCTAACCACCCATATGAAATCCTAGTGGGTGATTTTTCTCCAAACCGATTCCATATTCCATTGTGCTCATCGATTCCATCATGGTCCATATGTGTTCCTCCTCGGTAGTAATGCATATCCATAATTATTATTCCCATGATTCCATTTCATATAATTATTATTCCATTGATTCCATGTATAGCCAAAATTATTACTCCTCCAATTCCCTGTATATCCATATAGATTTCTACCCTTGTGTCCTAGTATGTCTCCATGATTTTTTCCTCTCATGATCATGTGGTTGTATATATGGTGTAGTGTTAGTATGCTCCACTTTATCAATCTTTTCCTCCAATTTATTTTCCTCTTCCAACTTGTTTGCTATTTCTTTTTCTCTTGAGTAGAGAAACTATTTTTACTTTTTCATCATGTTCTTAATCCTCTCCTTCTTATGCATCCTTATTTCCTTCTTCACCATCTTAAAATTCATCTTCATGATCCAATTTTACATTAATTTTTTCCTTGCTAAGTGTGATATCTTGCAATGTAATTTTTTTCTCTTGTACCATAATTTCATGAATTTATTTTACACATTAAAATTAGTTGTTCCCAATGTCTCTAACCAAGGCTATCAAAGAGCAATATCCATACCATCCATATCTAATTGAGAAAACCAAATATGTGTAGGGCCACTAATCCAAAACTTGAAGAACCAAATATCGATGGTTCGGAGAATTTATCCCTAAATTTGTTCCACCATTTTCTAGCATCAATCCTACTATCTCCAAAAAAAAGTTACCATCCCCATGATCCACAAAACTAGGGATTTTGGAATAAACCATTTTTATCAAAATTTACTCTAACCCTTTTGGCTGAAGGTCGGCCAAAAATCATAAATCACATAACACAAACCCCAATTTAATTTTTGAGAGATTTATGAAAATGTAAGAAATTCAAGAAAATTCCTACAATTGCGGCCTGTGGAGTAAAATATTGAAAAACAATAAAATTGCAATAACTCTTACAAAATAGATCCAAAAATTCTGAAATTTTTACCATAGATTTTTGAAGTGGATTTACAATGCTGGTAAAAATTTGGAAAATTATTTCCAAAAATGTAGCACTGTAAATCAAATTTAGGTGAATCCCAAAAAATGCAATAACTTCCACAAAACACCTCTAAAACATTTTAACTTTGGATTGTATATTTTGAAAACCCTTTTGCAACGGTGATAAAAATTTGAGAAAAAATTCACAGTCGATTTCAAAATATAGTCGAAACCTTAGAATTAGGGTTTCAACCCTAAAACAAACAAACACATATTTTGCAAAATAGCTCCAAAAAATATGAAATATGGACGAAAGAGCACTTGAATTATGTATCCACTCCCCACAAACAATATCTAAAAAATTCTAAGTCCATCTCCAGATATAAACAAATCACCAACATTAGGGTTTCATCCCACAAATTGCCCGGATCGCTGCTCTGATACCACTTGATAAGATATTTGCATATAATAAATGAATAATTTGTAGAAGATAATGCAACACAAGAGATATGGGGGCCAAGATGCCCTAATAGGCAATATATTGAGAATAATACCCTTACACTAGGGAAACACCATATAGTTCTCCTTAAGGAAGGAGTAACTCCACAATCTCCCAAGATGGGAATCCACTTCGAGGGGGACACCTCTAATATACCTCTACCAAGTAGAAGACTCAACTCATACATACATCACCCCTCATAATGATGTTCACATCCTTTAAATAGGATGGGTCACACATAATCCCAATGTAGGTGACTCATTACCAAATATAACTAATTCCTATGTGAGCCCATATAACTAACTAAGGGGATGCGTGCCACATGTCGGCATCTCCATCAACCCATATACATTATAATATTATATCCCATGTGAACCCATACATATAACTAAGGGGATGTGTGCCACATTCAGCATCTCCATCAACCCATATACATTATAATATCATATCCAAAGTACATAGCACAACACCTCACTTCCTTTGATCCCTGCAAAGAGCACACAAAAAAATTAATCCTAACTAGAATAGTTAGGAAACCTCATATTTATCTAAAAATGCAAAAGAGGGTTAGTAAATTAAAAATTGAAACTAGTATAAATAGCTTGGAAATGAATGCAAGGGACAATGGAGTAAGTCCCACCGGCCATGCCAAATGTGATCATGCGAAAATTTTGCAATAGCTAACTAAAAATACTAACACCTAGTAGTCTAGAGCTAAGATCATAGCCTATGAGAATGCATAATGAAAATTACATGAAATTACTCATCTAATCTATAATCATTCTTACTAATTTAAATAATTGCTAATTAACATGAACCTAATTAGATATATAAGAAATCAAATTATGTTGTTGTTCTCCAAAGAGAGGGAGAAGATCTCATCAAAGAATGGCTACAAGGCCAAGGTTGGATCTTCCTCTACTAATCAACAATGGTAGAATTGATGCAAAGTAGATATGCCAAATTAATGGAGAAAGCTCTTGATCATATTTTTTATATGAGATACTATTCAAAGTATGGTGTAAAGTATGAAGGTAGGAGCTTAGTCTTTTTAGCTTTCTATTTAGGGAAAGCTTGAATCTCAATGAATGTGGGACAAATTATAAAGTAACTCTAGGCAAGTTAACCATGATTGGATTTTTAACTAGTGAGTTACAACTTATGGGAGTTGGAGTCACTTTAATTTATCAATTAGGATTGATTAATAGGCTAGAATAAGCTTTTTAGGCTTTTGGAGGTGATTTAGGAGGAATTTGATATAATTGGAATCGTTTGAAAGTGGGATTTAGCCAAAAAAGGTTTATTGATTTAATGCATGTTAAAAATGCTTAATTAACTAATAATAGTTAATTAATTGTTTCGAGGAGGATTATAACTAACGAAGTGTCATTAATTGGCATCCAGAATGTGAAAGAAGCTAGTTAATTAAGGAAGTGTCATTAATTGACCAAAATAGAGAGAAACATTAGTTAATTAGTGGAAATCACTAATTATAAAAAAAATGATAAGATAGAGGATATTCATTACCACTTTAACATTAAAAATTTAGAAGCAAATTTTAGGTGTCCGCAATATATTACGATCAAATGGTATAAGAAAAGCTACCCACTAACTAAGTAGTGGATTAAACAATACATAATTAAAATACTAATTTATAATATTAAAATAAAACATAGGTGGCTCTAATGTCAATGATTCCCACTTATTTTCTTTTGTATCCTTTAGGATTCCCTCAAATTAAGTAACTTACCATTCCTTAAGTGCTCTTAAAAACCCAACGCAATACACATAGAGTGACTCATCCTATATGGCCTTTCAAACCTGTCATTTTCCTTGCATAATAATACAAGAACTTTAGTTGATACCTAAAGACATTAACCATGCATAAACCCAGTTAACATTGTAAATTTAGAAGTAATTGGATAGTTGCATCGAGTTCGGAAGTCGAGCTCTTCTTTACTAGCATGGTTATGTACTCTCAAAATGTATTAAATCATCCTTGCACATGGAAATAAATTTGTCCCTTAATATATCCACATTTTTCTATATTCAAATTGATTGATTTGGATCTATATCTATATTTTAACCCGCTTAAATTGTATCTAAGAGAAAACTACTTCCCTACCTCGAGTCAATGACTATAAGGAAAGATCATTTTTACGTATCCTTAAAATATTCTTGATAATCCTATTACCGACTTGTTTGTTTATCTCGACATTGATATCTCACTTGGTTACATTCTAGAAAATACCAATGCAACCATGGTAGAACTTTTGGGGCATGTCATTGTGGATAAATCCATTGACCTTGATGTCAACATATTGTCCTTAGATATGTAGTGAGGGCAAGATAGTCATGAAAATTTTCCTTGAATTAAGTAATGGTATCAATATATAACATTTATTTGCATATTGTTTTGAACCACTTATGATTCCTAAATATATATTTGAAGACCATTTTAACAATACACTAGACTTTAGAGATTAAGTTATACATTAAAAAACACACCTTGAGCTAGATACAATTTGTCCATTTAGTTTGATTGTAAAGATGTTTTTCATAAAAGGAGGCCACAACACCTAGTTAACATACTATAGTATTAATTAGGTAGTTTTAATAAATAACATAGATATGAAAATTGGATTATTTTTATAAATATTTTAAAAATATATGTAAATTAAATTAAACCTTTGCGAATTAGATTATATTTCATAAAGTTTAAGTAAAATATGCTTTATAAATTTAAAAATGTTTAGGGGATATATAATATAGATTGGGTTTTATTTTAATAACACATCATGTTATATGCCCCGATTATAGGTTAGGGTTTAAAACTATAGGAAATATATGTTTTTATATCCGTAGTTATGAACCATATAAAAGTTAAATAAAAGGGGGCCAACCAAGACATACGAATTTTATTTTTTCGAATAACAATGGTGAAATACAAAATTACCACATCATGCATACTAAAACACCGGGGGACAAGGGTAATTTTAAACCAATAGGTAAAAGTGATTTCCTATAATTGTGGAATTTTATCTCCTTGTGTTCATTGAAACCAACCCGGGTTTTGATCTTCTAGAAATTAAATCTTACTGCACACTTTAGAAAATTTAGGATATTAATAAAATAATTTAAATCAAGTTACCCTTACCTTTTACTTACGGGTTCCAAGTACACCCAAGAGGATTTTATGTACGGTAAAGGACTTTGGATTACTTTGAAATTTATTTTTTCTTGTGTACAAAAAACATGTAATATATGTCCCGAGGGAAGGAGAGGGTATTTAAAATATAATTTCTAACCACCCACATAACCAACCAACCCAACCGACACATCTAATAGGTTAATTAATTAACAAACATTAGAAATTTCTCTGGTACCATGTTAGGACGAGGAGTTATTAATTAACCATATTAATAAATATTTGCACCAAACATCAATGTGAATATGAAATATATAAAATTAAATAGTAGTGACATAGAACACATAAGTTATGTGGAAAACCCCCGAGGGGTAAAAACCATAGAAAAAGTGAGATATTCCATTAATGATAAATAATTTACTGATCCAAAGTAAATCTCCTTCCCTCACTTATCTCCAAACCATTCACCCTAGGTGAAGATGATCCACGACCATATTTAAATAAACCCACGGGTTATGAACATATCAAGTGACGGGGCATGATTAAATCATACCCTAATTTAATATAAATTAGTTACTATATAACCAATTAACATATAAATTTTATATTAAATAATTAAGAATATAACCTATTCTAAATTATTTAATTATAAACTAAATTTTATAGGCACTTAATATTACGTTCTAACATATTTTTCATTTTTCCATTTATGAGATCTTACTATACACCCATATTTTTGATTTTTTTAAATATATATCTTCTCGTAGTGTTTTTCATTAGTGTCTAATTTAAGTTTCATTGCATGATCTTTCCCTTGTTTCCAAGTACATATTTTACATTGACATTGAGTTGGAATATCCTTACCATTTTTGGCTCCATAGGTTGATAAAAGGATACTTAGCTTCTCATTTGAAGCTAAAAGACCTTTCTATTGTCCAATTATTCATCTTTCTTCTCATAGATTTTTTTATTCCTTTCTTCAACTTGAGCCTTTTGGTTTTACGTAAGTATGTTCTCATGAAGAATATATTTATCGTCATGTCTCCTTTTCTAGAAAAGACATTGGATTAGAAACTTCCTCCGAGGTTAGTGTAAGATGAGAATTTGATGAGTCTTCCCTAGTTTGATGCCATTAATGGAAGGAACATTTTCATCAATAGGATCATCTCAAAAAATATTAGTTTCTGAATGTGTTTGAGAAATTTCTGCATTTAAAAGTGTTTGAAATATAGTATTAATTATTTATATCATTAATACAACTAAATAAACAAGAGTACAAAGAGTAAAGACACAAGACTCAAAGAAACTTATAGTATGGAAAATATATTAATAAAATTATATAAATTAGTAGATAGTACATACCTATATTTTTTTAGATCATGACACCAATTGTGTTTTTTGTGAGTGGACAAAATAGCCAAATAATGTCTTGTTACTCTTTTTTGAACTGGTATAAATATTCTTACCCTATTTTTTAGAATCCATGGATATGTCGTAGATATTGACTTTAGAAAAATTCACTGATTGCTATAGGTATTCATAGTGGAGGGTTGGAATATAGTCACATGGAAGGGGTATGATGGTCGATGGCTAGGACGGGATAGGGGTAAGATGAATAGGGATGGGATGGGTTAGAGTTCGACGGATTGGGGTTGGATGCGGAGGGGTGGCGAGAGGTAATAGGTTGGATGGATTGAGGTTGGAGGAACATGTTGGATGGAAAATTTAGATGCGAGAGGTTAGATGACACCGTTGAGCGAGAGAGGTTAGATGACAACAACAAGATGTTGGATGGCTTAGGTTGGATGATAGAAATATTGAAGCGGGACAACGGTTGTAGATTGTAAAATAGGTTGAATGGCCACTTATGTCATAATGTATATGTATTATACATGATGATATGTATAATATTATACCTTGATGAATATGAGTAGATTTTGATTCGAAATGTTGGCGAAATACATGCATAAGTTCATTTTAAAGTGTAAATAGTAGGTGAACTAACCCATACAAGTGAGCTATTAGCTGAAATTTTTGGAAAATTGGATCACAACCGACTACTAAAAATTTTCCATTTCTAATTTCTAAAATCCCTAATATTCATGAGTTTATGAAAATTCTCCACTAAACATTTCCCTGTTCCACATTAGGGTTTTAATCTGGACCTTGATGTACATGACTGTACCATAAAATTCCTTCAAAATAAAGGTATTTGAGCACCTTACCAGTTATCCTGGAGAGTGAGACCACCACAAAAATGAAGTAGGATGAGTCTTCTACAAGCCCAAATACACACATTAACTTGCAACATTTATTTCATGACCAAAAACTTCAATTATCCTCTACCACTTTGAAGGTAGGGTTTTAGGAGGGTTTCAAATCTCTTTAGCTTCATACACTTCATTCATAAAGTATAGATCATCATTATGACTCATTATTGTTGCAAAATTATCTAAAATAAATGACCAGACACTTATGAAGATCTTGGAACACCATGTAAAATTTTAATTTTCCAATGAGTAACTCAAATTTAACCCTCGAGCTAGAAATGGTTATTTCAAGAGCTTTTTGGGACCAAAAGTCATTTTTCTTACATGTCCTTTGGAATTTTGACCTGAATATTTTTCCAAAGCACTAGGAAAACCTCCTTCACAAGTACTAATACTTTTTTTTATTTCTCACTTTCTTGAAACTCATCCACCACCATGATTTCTACATGTATATATAGCTTGTTCTCAAGAATAGGCTTCCAAAATACCTCAAATATGAATCAACCAATAAATTATTTACCTATGGCACATAATATATACACCATCATCATGAATAATCCATTCTTGCACCTTTGTTATGCCTTATCTTGATTTTCTCTATACTTCATGCTATGCTTGTACTAGGTCTTTGAATTAGGCCTAGTTGAGCCTGTTTCACCTCATAATCCATGAACCTATCATATTTTCATCATGTTCCTAACTTAACTTACCTTATTCATGATTTCCAGGCCTAGACCATGCTTCACCATTTTCTTCATTCCTTCAATCCATCATTCCAAGTCATCTTGCTAACTAGGCCACCTAGACCAAGGAAAAATCATCATTTCCACTCATGTCATCATGTTACCACATGATTGACCATTTCATGATCATACCAATAATCCTATAGACATAATCCACCTTTGTAACTATTGGGTATTCACCTTTTTCATCAATGAAAACACTACACACTCACATGCCAATAATAGTGGTAGAGTCGAAGTCCATCATCCATGCTATATATGACAAGTTTATGCCTCAGATGTGCCCATAGTCCTCTCTTCTCTAATGTCTTCATCCATATCTCAAATGATCACAACCATCCATGTTTTTCCCACATGTCAAGGGAGTATAATATCTCTTACACATGTCACAAAATTACATTAGTCCTTTATAATTCATTTTTATTCTCATTTTAACTTATACATTTAACCTAATCCTTAAAATTTATGCTACCGAACCTTCATTATACTAGCACCCCAAAATTAATGCTAGCATACTTTGTTTTCATGCAAACACATTATTTCCTACTCTAATGTACTCAATGATAAAATTTGTACTTGCACGCTAGCATACTCAAACCCACGCTAGTGCATCCAATAATCTAATTCATGTAATTACACACTAATGTACATACTTTAACATGAGTGCATGTAATCCTATGCTAGAGAACCTTGTGGGTTACACTAGCACATCTAATTTCTTGCACTAACATTACTTTTACATTTTCTTCCATGTCTCACGAATCATAAATATACCTCATAAATTCATTTTTCATGTACTTACCAAACAATCATCATCAGGAGCCCACCCAAACTCTTAGATACAATCCACATGATGAACACGAGGTAGATATCATGAAATTTCTACCATAATCTTGAGCTCAAAAATCTCTTAGGGGCATAAAAAATATAATAACAAAAAATGACTAATCAGGTTTTAAAACCCCCCACCCTTCTATTTAACCCCTTATTCAAAACCCTTGTTTCTCTATCTCAACCCTAATTTTGGCCTTGGTGCTTTCCCACTCATTTTAAAGCCCCTTTCTTCCCATGTTCTTCACAGATCTCTCTCTCTCTTCCTATCATGAATATGTCCACTAGTTTTTACATCACCCACCCACTCAAGGAGCACTCCTTGGTACCATGTTTAACTCATTGGGGCATCCCAATTCTTCAAAGGGGAAAATTATTCAGTCCACCACACTTATTTATCATTTTTTCACTAATATACACACACCTAATATATTTAACGTGTTATTACTTCATAATAACACTTTAAAGAAGGGAAAACATAGACACCCTAAGATATCATATTACACATTCTAAACCTATGAAAACATCCTATAGTTACTTCACTCGACTAATTTAAAAAAAATTCCAACATTTTATGAACTTTAATGGAATTTTACGACATTGTCTCACATATTTCCTAATCATTCCCATCACTCACACATAGTCTTGAATTATTAAATATTCACACTATTGAATTTGTTACATTCATATCCCATTCCTAGGATTAATTAAATAATCATATCACTCTTATTATTCATTCCCTATCCCATTATCTCATTTAATATAAAAATAATTAAATAAACCCTACATATATGCATTTCACCTCACCTCTTATCCACTTTCACTTCATTATTTGACATCTCAAGTTAACTAGAGAAAAAAATTGATTAAAGATTAAAATCATTAAATATATGCAAGAGGGAAAGTTTAGAATAAATCAAATCATGCATTTGAGTTAACTAAACATATCCCATAAATAATGGCATTCCAAAATTAAATCAAACCTCTCTAAGATAAAACTCACTTTAGTTTTTGGGTGAATAAAACAAAGTACATGGAATTAATATTTTAATGCAAAAGATAAAAATATTCAAGATGCATGGCACCTTTTATAAATGAATGAAAACTCATTCAATCAATCTCAAAACAACAATTCAACTCCTCAATAAAATTGGAAACTCAACTAAACAATCCAATCATGCTTTAGTTATCTTTAGATCAGACAAGTTAATCACACAAGCCAATGATTTGGGATTATCTTACCTCATCTATAAATAATCACTTGTTCCTCTTCATTTATAATATTTGGAAGCTTTAAACCTTTCATTATTATTGTGCTAGATTATCATTCAATCTCACACACGGTTATACTTTCGGATTGATCACAAATCAACAATCAAAATAGCCACTCAATTAATTTTCTCATAGCCAAAATCTACTTCCATTTGGAACATCTTTGGAGCATCTAAGAAAATTTGATCAAGGGATTCAATAATCTCATTTCTTCATTCAAACTTTCAATAATATCATATGAGGTTATAAGGAGATATAGAGAAGGATGAGGTTTACAATTTATTTTTTGTTTTCTTATATTTTGTAGTATTTCTCTTGTATACATTGATATCTTCTTAATACTATACATATGTATTTAAGAAAAGGCTATGGAATGTTGCTTATTATTGGACCAAATACATGACCCGAAACAAGATTGAAACAATATCTAGATGTAGATTTGTGATCATCAATATTGAATTCCGATTATAGTCAATATAGGCTACCAAATGTATAGAATAACCTAGTACATAATGAATTCCATGTGTATAAGTTCCTTTGATGTAGCAGATAATTCACTTTGGATATTTTCAATGAATATCATGGATTTATTTCATGAAGTGATAAATTTATCCAATGATAAAAGAGATATCAAAAAGATAATGAGTCAAGTAAATGAAGATACCAACTAGTTTTTGGTATAAATTAGAGTCAACCAGGGATGTATATCTCTTGATTGTGAATTTTAATTCAAAAAATAATGGTGTAGGCATATGTTTATAATAAGACCTATTAAAGCGCTCTAAGAGATCTAAGGCATACTTGGGTTGTGAAAGAAATATCCTATGTTTTGAGCGAGTGATATCTAAATGAAGGAAGTAGTGTAGAATAATTATATCCCAATTTCAAATGCATGTTATAGATAATAATTCACATGTAAAAGAAGTGAATATGAGATATCTATGAGGATTATATCATCTAAATATAGAATAATAATGATAATATCATCATGATGTAAAAAAATGTAGAGCGATGAATTTGGAAAGGAAATGAGAAAATATTGATGAGAGAAGTCCATATTATCATACCATACCCAAGGGGCATTCTTAAGGCCTTAAAGAGATAATTTTCAACTGACATATAAGTGATTCAACCCTAAATAAATAAACACACCTTGGTTGAATGTGTTCTTATTTATTCATAGGATTAAGGGTTAACAATAGCTAGTATATTTAGATTAATTAATAAAAATTTATGCCTAAATTAGAATATACTATTATTAACAATTTTCAACATAAAATATAGAAAGTGGGAAAACTTAGCTCATTACAAATTCATGACTTTAAATTGGCACTTTTGTATGAGTGTGTATGCTGAAAGTAATTTACCTATGAATCGAGAGTGCAAACTAAGTACCCTGAATAAAACCATTGGGTTTGTATGAAACCATCAGATGGCCTTATCACTAATAAATAGTTTCTTATGGTGATAAGATGACATATACAAATTTATGTGTCCTTGTAAATGAATGCGGAATTCTTCATTTTGAAACTCTAGGTGTCACATGTGTAAAACCCTTTGTATGATTAGGTAAAATTTTAATCCATACACCACATATGTTTGTAATAATATGAAGAGGCCTCAAACATCGTGTATTTTTCCACCTAGCATATGATATCTTTAATGATGTAAATAGTTTCAAAAATTTGATCATTTGATACTATAATAATGGCTTGGCATGTTGTAATTATAACCTTTATGAAAATTTACACAAAAATTAATAAGTTCCTATGTGGGGACATTTGTGTGTGGTAATCAATTGTGACTAATTTTATATTATATTACTCCCTATTGAGGAGGCATGGTTTTTGGTTCTCACTATTACGAATTTGATAGTTATTATGATTTGATCATATGGGAATTATGGATCACTATATTATGATCTTAATTACATACATATGTACTTGAATTTGGTAATAATATTATTTCAATTATTCAGAGGAAATCTATGAGAATTACTTGTTTGATATTGATAGAGAATTATATTTATGATTATGATATTTTATTCTGATGATTATTATTATTTGAGTTTCATTTATCATGTCATGATGACACCCATTTATTTCATAGGTGAATGATCAATGATATTAAAATAATCTAAGAAATAAACCACTAGAATAGGTATCACACATAGGATTCCATGTCTACAATAGGAAATTATTATCATCTCTCTCTCTCTCTCTCTCTCTCTCTCTTTATGTGATTTATCTCTGTCACGGTTATATTGTGTTAATATAAC
The DNA here is from genome assembly GCA_018340775.1 of Taxus wallichiana var. yunnanensis. Lineage (NCBI taxonomy): Eukaryota > Viridiplantae > Streptophyta > Pinopsida > Cupressales > Taxaceae > Taxus > Taxus wallichiana. Next base: position 556,802,857 of record CM031237.1, read on the forward strand.
AATGTGTGGTGTTTATATTTCATGATGTGATTTGTGCAATATCGTATTCTTGTTTTTCATAAAACTAAAGTGAGATTTCCTATCCTTTATATTTGGAACAAGGTGGTTACAAGAATTAGGGGAATTAACATAAATTTAATATAGGTAAAGTGCAGAAAGGAAAAGGTTGAAAGGTGTACAAAATTTGATTTCTAATATAATATGGAAATGTTCTCAATCACCATGTTGGTGTTTGTTTTGAGATCACACCGTATTTTTAAATATTTCTTCAAAAAATGTATTTTCATGCTTACCAAGGTCTATAACACATGAAAATCTTCATACCTTTAAAAATAAATCAATGTTGAAATAGGAAAGATATTGAATCTATGTATAGATTTGTCATGATAAATATGAGTATATATGCCCAGATTTTTCCATGAAAATGTCCCTATGAAATTTTATAATGAAGCGATGTAAAAAACCCTACAAAATACTCTATGTGTCATTCAGTTTGAGTTCTTGTGAAAATTGCATTTTATTTCTTGATGCTTGAGAACACATGACAAGTTTTGGTTTGCTTCGCCGTATCGGGCCATGCTTGAATATTTTAGAATCGTATAAGGGTGAAATGTGAAAAATAATACCTAATACCCAATAGAATATTCCAAGGAATATTTCGAGAGAATAATAAAAGTGCAAGCATAACCCTGCTCCTCAAAAGGAAACACGTGTATGAATATCATTTATGCGGGAAATGGGCCTTTTATTCACCTTTGCATTTTACACCCTGTAAAATGTAAAGTGTAACTACAAATAGGAAGCTCAAAGAAGGACACATTTCGACCCTGTAATTAAAGTAAACAATGGGTGATCGGGTCAAATCTATAGTTTTGCACCCCTTTGACAAATAAAAAATACAATAAAACTCTCAAACCCCATTATTTTTCAGTTAGTTACATGTGGATGGCTCACATTCAAATGTGAGAAACACATCCAATGATTAGGATTTGAAGCATTTACACATACCTCCATTAATACATGTTGTGTGGATGAAGGAAATACATTTAAAAGTTGCTTCAATCATTTGAAATCTTCACTTGTGCACACGGAAAATCAAGAAGCCCTAGCTTTGCAAATTCACAATGAAAAGAGAAAAGATAAATCATGGATGTTTACGTTCAATTAAAGGAACTTAAGAAACATGGGTGCAAAGAAGAATTTCTAAAAATCTACAAAAATGGGTAAGTTCTCATATACCACTTATGTTTTTCTTGTTTTACCAAGTCTACAATTCGTGAAGGGTCGAAAAGGAAAGCTAAAGCACATAAGATGAAGAGTATGTAGTTTGGATTTCATGTTTTCTCTAGTATCACAAGTGATATAGACAAAGTCACAGATATGAATATGATAAATGTTGACTTGAATGACTTTATACGAATACTCTGTGCTTCCAATCAAATTGAATTCATGAAATCCATTGGCGCCAACCACATTGTGCTAGCCACTTTGTCTTCCCTCCCTCTATGCATTTTCCAGAATTAGTAAGGATATTAGCTAAAAATTATGATTTGGAAAAAGTGAAGTCTTAGATGGAAGTGGTGAGAGAGTATTGACCTTAACACCTAGAGAATTCATACTAATATGCCAAATATTGAGAGACCAAGTAACCATAAGTATATAATCAACCACGGCGATTATGATGATAAGAAGAGTGATTCTATTAGGCTCATGAATACTAAATGGTTGTTGATAGATATAAAGTCTACCAAAATAATCCCTAAGAAATTACTCAAATCACATTTTGTGGAAGAGGTTGAAGACATAATTATGTTATTAAGTAGAATGGTTGGTTTGGATATGGCTTATGAATTTAAAGAATGGATGTGTCCATACATAGGGGTTATCTTGGAAAATAAAGGAAACATTTGTTAGGCAATATTCATAGCCACATCAATCCACACATATCTCTTTAAGTTAGCCACAAAAATCAACATGGGCATCACTTCCAATATTGAGTTTTATATGATGTCATACTTGATTTACAATGTTGCAAGTCACAATATTTTTCTGGCCTCCCACAAAGAGAAAACTTCAAAGATCATAGAGTATATGATGTTTATCCCTAGCTAAATCCGAGACAAGTGGAAAGGAAATTTCAAATAGGTAAATGATGCATTTTTTGCACTTGTAATATGTATTTTCAAACCATAGTGGGAGTAGTATAGGATAACTCAAGAGGCTAGGAAATCAATATTTGAATATGGTTTCTTTTTCATCAACACAAATTTTTACCTATATAAGAGCTAGTGGATTTGATGGACACCCATATAAATTATCTAGATATGTAGATGAAAAATGGGCCTTGTGTGAAATTTTAAAGTAGTTGGAACCAGTACATGAATTAATTATAGGAAAGTAGAAGACCAACATCCTATGAGGTTGGGAGGTATTCTTGCTACACAATTTCAAAGGCAAGGTTAATGGAAGAAGATATGGAACGGTTTGAAATGGATAAATTTGAGACTAGATCCAAGTATGATATTATATGTGTTGTTATCTCAACTTTAGGAATATCATATGAGAATGAACCTCATTTTGAGGACTACTGGATGAATTACAGGGATGGGGAATAATCAAATATTTCTCTAGGATGACCATTAGGAAGGTCATTAATTTTAAGATTGTTCTGGTGCCTCAAGGAATTACAAATGATCAGAAAACATTGAGTAAATATTATTTTGACCATAAAATTGAGTCACAACCAATCATTTCTATAGTTTGGGATAAAGAAGAGTCTGATAATCCATAAAAAAACAATAGCTAATGTGATGGGAATGACCTTGAATTGGATTTAAGGAAAAGGTATGGATTTATCTCTTTAAAATATAAAGGTATTAAATGAATTCATATATTTAAAATTTTGTGGGAAGATATCCCTCCTTTGAAATAAGGAGCTAATAACATGGATCCATTAAAATGGAAATCTCCCCAATTACCCAAAAAAATACCCACTTCTAGAATTATTGATGAATGGACCACTTGCTACCGGTGAGACCTGGAACTTCTATATTTGTCTTCAAACATAAGACATAATAGATTCTCTTAAAGGGTAAAGGGAAATTATAACTAAACCAAGGAATCCATTAGTATCATTTCTAGGATCATCTACCATAGATTAAAAGATGAGAGGATCCTTGGAAAGTATTGACCCAAAATTTGTAGCACAAAGTGTTAAAATGAGAGAGCTTTGACCTCAAATGTTTTGAAAGAGTTACAAATAAATCCAAGGTGATACCACCATTAATAAGGGATATTGTTAGTGCTAGAAGGAAAGGTGTCCATGTATCAAAGAAACATAAAAGTAGAGAGCCTAAATTCATTGATCTAGTCCCACTCACCGAGCCTCAAATAAAATTAGTGGCCGAATTAATAGAGAAAGCAATACCATCACAGGTTTAGGAAAAAAATTATATTACTTAACTTGTACCACGGAAGGTTTAACATCAGTCTTATTTCCAACAAGAATAGTGGTAGAGTTGATCCAAGAGAAAATAACTCATAGTACCCTCTTGTCTAATCAGCTTTGGTAGCATTGTGACAAAACAAGGGAAATGGGAGTCAAGTGTAATTCAGTCTAGGGATCATGATGTAGCCAAGGATAATCAACCAAAGGAAGAAATCAAGAAACCAATTGAAATAGTTGATGTAGATATACTTGAATAAGTTCCTCCACTTTAAATTACTAATGTAACAATTGAAATATATACAATGGGGGATACAAGTTTTTCTCAAGTAGAGGAGCAGATGAAAGAAGTTTCCAAGCCATCAAATGTTGGAACAGAGGTTCAAATTCAAAATTTTCACGCTGAAAGTTTAATACTTATAGGGAAAGAAGAATGAATGATTCAAGATCTTGTAAGTTAAACATTGGTGGTGCAAATTAACTCGCAGAATTTAATATGTTATTCACTAATCCACAGTCATTTATTCATCAGACCTAGGGACATAAAATTTCAACTCTTCCAGTGTTGTATACACAGTTACATGTGCTTAAGAGGTATAAACTAAAAGATTGTTGTCACAACAATTGGAAATAAAATACTAGAAATATAATACATTTCAGATGAAATTAGATGTTGAAACTAAGTAATAAAATAGATAAAATCATAACACAAGTAAAGGAATAAATTGTTGCAATTCTAATCTATTCATGTAAGGAACTAAAACAACAAGAAAAGGAAAGGGGTTTAACAAACCACAAGTGGGCCCTGCCTTGGGTGCTAACCCTTCCTAAGGATTGTGTCTACAAAAAATGATAGAACTCAGATTTTATTCATCAGCATGAAGATTTAGAATTAAACTTACAACAATTCCTTAACTATGGATCGATATCTATTATAGTCTCACCATTATATTTATATTCAGTAGAGATGTGAAGGGATCATTCAAACTAACAGTTACATTTTTATTAAGTAAAATATCACTACCAATAAATCCATATATTCTTATGCATGAAATTAGAACTGAGAAAAGGTGTTCTAATACAACAACATAACTAATTGTTCAATCTAACAATCAGTTATCAAGTTAAATCAATTAGTTGCACAAATGTAAGTTCTGAGCATAATCGGTATTGGCATGAGATCCGATTCTTATTATCATAACTGCTTCTTTATTTATATGTACAAACTCGGTGAAGTTTCCACATTGATCAAACTTCCCACAATCATGATCTTGTATATGTATTAGTTCTCCTCTCGGCTGTAGTTTCTTTCTTTGCGGATGAGTCCCGGTTGCTTCATGTCACTTACTATGGACAAAACCCTTTACATTGTGATAAATTTTCTTCATATGCATGTTAGTGGCAAAATATAACAACTTCTTGTAAACAAGTATGACATTTAGACAAAGCACTATTAATCATTGCATTGTATTAAAGAGATTAACATGCACATTCACAATCCTCAAAAATAGAGTAGATTAGTAATAATTATATTAATTAATATAAGTGTCATAAGTTTAATTTTAGGTGGAAATGTCTAACAGGATAACAAGCATAAACAAGTGAAAGGTTATACAAAATATACAATAGATGAGAAAATTAAAAAAGTAATTTAAGGGTCTCATTAAACATCTATAGAAGACATTGTCTCTACTAGAGATCACCCTAAAAAATAATCATGAATTATAAAGGGTGATAAGCCACTTCATGATCTGGACAATACTAAAGACATTATGGTGGAGATTATAGAAGAGGTTACTAAAATGATGGAGATCAATGATAAGGAGAATGTGCAAATTGATGATAAGGGTCAAAGATCGAGTCCAACTGTGTCCCAATTTATAGAACAACAAGAGGAATAATTACTAAAGAAAAATGTCACTAGTGTCCAAACTTAGGAGTATCTCTCCACCGAATATCAATCTCTAAATCAAGAAGATAATAAAAGAAGGAGAATCATCCAAGGTGGAAATTCTAGTCAAAGAATCCCTAGGATAAAATACGAGAAAGGAATGCCACAATATTGGAAAGCAAAAACAAGGGAGAAACACTAGCCGATAATAAGATTCAAGAAGCAGATAGCCAATCCCGGACTCGGGGACATGATAAATAACACATTGAGAAAGTGTGAGAAATACTCTCACAACTAGATGAATAGGAGAAATCCTTCCAAGCAAAGAGAAGGAGAAAATTCAAGAGGAGATAGTGGATATAATAAATATTGTATTCCCAAAACCTACAAGAGCTCCTAAGAAGGCCAAAACCAAAAATCATATAGATCAGCAAGGATTCAAGACTTTGGAAATAGCCACTCTAAAGGGAAACAAGATGAAATGTGAAATCACATTAAGTGATTATAATGTTACACATATACCCCTTAGAAAACCTACTAGAGAAAGATTAAAGTAGGATGCTACGGTGGATGTTGGTTGTTTGTTACAATAGATGGATAAAGATAAAGAAACTAAGAAACAATTAAAAGAAAAATTCAAATTTCTATCCTCATATGTGCATAAATGGATACAACCTATAAATGAAGGACAGTAAATAACTTCTTCCATAACCCTAGAAGTCTTAGGTGAAGTTGATAAGTCTACGAGAAAATTTTTATGTTATGGATAAATGGAAGGAGGATCTATCTAAAAAATAAAATAAAATTATAGAGGACATATTAAGATGATATTATAAATTGTGAAAGAACCAATGATGTCAAAAAATAGATAAAGAAATGCACTAATGAATTATATTACTAGGAGGGTATCTTACCCAAATTTTAGGTAGTAGCTGAGTTGGATGATCAATTGTTAGAAGAAGAAGATATTATTTCACTGAAGAAAGTGGAATGCAACATACTTACCTGGATGCAATTCGACTAAGAATTGAGATTCTAAAAGAAGTCAAAGAAAAATTGTGTACAAGAAGGGTCTCAATTACAGAGTGCATTGATTATCTAGATTGTAGATTTGAAAAAATGGTACCTAATGAAAATAGAATTACTTATGGAAATTTAGGGACAATTTCCCTAACACAAGATTTTGATCAAATAATCTCTGAAGTCCCTTTCAACTATAGTATTATTTAGAGGTTTGTTACCATGGAACACAAGATGACCAAATTATCAAAAGGGGTGAGGAAAAGTAAGAGTGCAATAAAATAATTTGATCAAATGATGAAAAGACAATGTATAATACTCATGTTCCATGTTGGGATAGATGAAGAAGACATTTCCCAAATATTTCATTGATTGATGCATACAATGAAAGAATGTTAGAAGAACAAAAAGAGGATTTCAAGGAACTTGATGATGATCCCAATGTACCATGAACAAGTTTAGGCTTGTTTCCTCAAAACATTCTTTCATCATTTTGTTTATCTTCATTCTTGATAATTGTATATTTTCTTGAATTTGCAAATTTCAATTATGTATGCGATACGAGTGTAATGTAGTGTGATTTCATTTATTTTGATAGAAACTTAGATCTATTATAAACATGAAATGCATTGTAATATTTTGAATCATTTGTATTTGTAAGAAAAGAAAAATGGGGTTCTATAGGGGCCCCAACCTAGGAAATATTTGTATACATATTTTTTTATCTTTAAAGCGGGTTAAATGGACCTTTACCCTATATATGAAGCTGAGGCTAAATTGTCATATTTATAGTAGGCTTGCATACTACACATAAGATATTTTCAATCCCCAGATGAAAACATTTCAAAAACCACTTACTACGGAAAATCTATTTCCCACCTTGGGATGGGAAATAGTCCTCAATATTACCCATGCAACCTTTTTTACCTTTCCTTTTCTTTACCTCATGCCACTTGCCAATTTATTATGTAACTATCAGAATGAGATATCTTGGATTTGTTTAAGTCTCCTAAAATATTGAAAGGGATTCCTGATCGGAATCCGATTTGTTAGAGGAATGTCCTCTTTTTGTTCTGCTTATAACAATGGCCCCATGCGGTTCTTTTACAACATATGTTTTTACTTTTTCATGCTGCCCACTTCTATGTCCTCGTATTAGATTTTCTAGGCTCCTCCTTAAAATATGCAGCGGAAACCAAATATGGATCCAAAATTCCCCATCCTCTAGTAGAAGTCGAGCCACCTTTTTCTCCGATTTTTTTTTTTATTCGAAGGGAAAGATGCTGCAGATGCCCGTATTTCGAAAATTCTACACTTGTATGATGTATTTTCGTAGTCCAAAGATTGGGAATGCTAAAATATTCCAAATTTCAAATTGATTCAATCTAGTAAACCCTTACTCAAGTCGACTTCCACATATATGCAAGCATAAGAGCATATATCTCGAATGTGTTCCATCCATATCTTCTTTTATGAACCTACCCAAAACATTTCCAATATCCTCAAAAGTCACATACTAGAGATGTAGAGGAGGGTTGGGAAGTCTAACTGAAATAGGTCCTTTGGAAATTGAAAAGAGTTTGGATTGAAATTATGGTACCATGGATTCAAAAATAAACTTTTGTTACCTCGAAACCATGGGCCTTCGAAAAACATCATTGGTAATCTTCTTCCTCTCTAAAATGAACCACAAAAAAATCTCTCGGAACATAGAGAGATTTCAAACTTATCTTTCCATTTCTAGAAAATCCATTGGTAAAGTGTGGAAGAGGAGGGCCATAGACCATTAAAATAGCTGATTATGGCATCCCGAGAAAAGGTTCGATAATAATCTTTCACATCCTAGTTTTGAATGAACAGTGATGGGATTTCAACGATGAGGTCTAAAAGATGTTCTTGAATCCCTAGGATATTTACATTTGCTTTTTCCAAGGTCATCCTTAAATGAAAAAGAGGGTTCAAATCCTTTGCCATGACCTCCTCCCCCTGTGTATCTAATAGCTACTCCACTAAACCCCTTCGATACCCAACTTGGCGTCATCCTTGATTCACCTGCGAGGAAATGGGTTAGGGTGCATATTTTTCTTGATTTTGAATTATGTTGTGCCACCAATAGGAATTTTATTCCCTCCGGTAGCTCCACCTAAATCACCTCCATGCCCTTCTAGCACCCTCTAATTCCTTCACTTGTGGCTTCTACTATGATTCTCTTATGTGAACTTTTGCACATCCACCGAATTAGTCACCATATTTTGGTATTCCAAATACCAATCAACCAATGGATTTTTATATTTATATACATCTTTGATATTATACCAAAAAGGAAAAAAGAAAAGATACATTTGTGATTTTGACCCAAATAAATCCTCTTTGAAAAGAGGAAGCCTATCCAAAAGTCTATTTTTCCTAGAAATAAATTCCCTAATTCCTCAACACCTTAAACAAATACAATGTCTCCTACAAAGTCTTGAGACATGTTTAAAGCCATGAGTTCATTAATACCAATCTTAGGGCCATCTAGAATTTGAGTTAACTCTAACTTCTTCTCATAAGAAGACACCCATTCCTTAAGACTTAAACCACCCATGAGATATGATTTTTTCTAAGAAATTTTAAAATAGAAGGTGGTGGAGAAATGTTTATAGGAGCTAGAGGTACAACTCTAGAAAGTTCTGGAGATGATTGACATGAGTGTTTGGAGATGGATCCTCCTCTGTATTTCTTCATAAGAAAAATGACACTCCAGATTCTGTATAAGTAGTGATTCTCTGGCCTCTTCTCCAAGTGAGATAGGCATTGTTAGAAATCATCCATCCTATAGAAGAGGGAAGGAATTTTTCCATAGATGATTCTCCATGAGGAACATATGCCTTCGATGGGATATCTTTCCTAGAAAATTATTCATTAGAAATAAAATGACAAGGGGTGGAAAAATCACTCTTCACACTAGGCCGACACTTAAGCCATAATTTATTTAAAACGCCGAGAGTCTTTTGTTGTTTCAAACTTAAACGAATAGAAATACATGGTCTGGAAAGTAGAAAAGACTGGATTTATCTTGACTAGCCTCCTAATAAAAGCTACCCCAATAATCCAAGCCTTCAATTTCTCTTCACATTCCTCTTAGTCCACAACATCAAATAACATTCTAATGAATGCTTCTTCTAGACCAGATAGGTTAAAAAAATTATGCAAAGTCTCTGATGAAAGTTCTTTTAAGCTAGGTGCTAATGTTATTCCCTCCATCTTACCAAAATAAAATTGCACTAAGATTATCACGCTAAAAATTGAAGAAAAGATGCAAAATTATGAAGAGATTAGTGTGAATTTATAGCAAAAATGGATCTCAAGAGTTGATGTGAACAAAATCCTACATGAGTAAATGATAGATTTACTTTTGATGTTCACACGAGACTGGTAAATATGAAATAGCTTGATATCGTCAATTGAAAAGGCATCATTTGGATAAATGTAGTAAATCACACAGAGGTATATTTATTGCAAAAAGGAGAAATAATTATCATGTAATTCTTAAAAACAAATTCCCAAGAAGAGAGAATGATTAATATCAAATCAAGTCACTTTGGCATATCCAAAAATCATTAAAAGGTTTTTCAATTTGCCCGAAATGGAAAAAATGATTTAAGATATGAAATGACTGCTAAATAAATGAAAAAGTGATGACGTGAAGCCTCGGTTATCACAACTCACACCTGGTAGTAGTTATTAGCAGTTATTCCACATGGCATGATAGGATTTAAAATATTCCTAAATTAGTAACTGAAAACTAGATATTTTCATCCGATTGAAAGTATATTCTTGTCAAAGGTTCTCATATTGTAAAAAGGGAGGGAATTTCTTGTTGAAATTTTGTGGGGAAAATGAACTAATGGAACTCATTAGAATGGTATAAAGTATGAGGACATGTCCTCATATGAGAAGGGGGTTAAAATTTTCTAAGCTTTAGAAGAGAGAGAGATAATTAATGTGCTTTCTTGAAATATGAATTTTAATGAGATGCCTTTGAGTTGTTTTACTTCTTCAAATTTTCCTATGTCAAGATGGTTGCAAGTGTACATCCATTGATAAACATTGAGATCATATGCTTTATGTTCCCTTGTTAAGGAAATTGAATATCTAAAAATGAACTGTGTGCATGCTCATTAAGCTTTGTTACGTTTTGTTCTTAATAAGTATACTTTAAATCAGTTAGCTATTTTTCCTATTGCAATATTTTGTTTATGGATCCTCTAAATTATACTAGATCTAGTCTTGACAATGGTATTTTGGTATTTGATTTTGTACTATAATTAGATCCTTCTTTTCACAATACTAAACATAGTTTTAAATTCATAATACTTCCCTTCTATTGCTAAGATTTGTGTAATCCTTTGAGTGTATCTTAGGCGTAATAGGTAGTGAGTTGTAAATATTTTGTCAAGACATTTACATGATCTTTCATGTGTAATTTATTGAAGATTTTATGAAATCATGTATTCTTGGGCTTCCATGAATGTGTACCTTCTCTCCAAGGGATTGTTTCTGATTAATTGAGTGTCCTTTTACCTAGAATGATTTCTGGTATTGTTGGAGTTCTAAGAAACCTTTCATAGTCAATTCCATATTTTTTTAATCTCCCATTCACACAAAATATAAACCTACCATTGCTTAAATCCTACAATTCACCTCTATTTTTTTTCCTATAAGAATTTGTCAAGGGACTTTGCAAGTTTTACTTCCCTTTCCATAAATATGCAAGAGAAGATGGAATATCATGTTATCTAGTGTAACCTGAGTCAATTGGAGTGACATATGCACCATTTAGTGTGAAATTTTTTGAGATTTAAATAGTTCATTCATTCGACATGATCATCTAGGAATGACTTACTGTTTTCAAAAGGAAACTAAGAGACTGAATTTTTCAATCATCTACTTACATTTTTAGGTTACACAATGGGTTCTCTCACCCAAGTCAAAAGGTAGGAACTAAAAAAGTAGGGAATACCATATCCTTAGTACGTGTCACTCATTCCCTCCAAAGCTAGGTTCAAATGAGTTTTTCAGACATCTTCCCCGGCTACAAAATGACATAAAAAAAGTCTGTCATCCTCAAAGAATATCATTTCACTCATATATGTTTCTTGGCCCTAAAGGAGGTGTAAGATTGGGAACCAACACACTTCTAGCACCATTTTTGGGGACTATTTCCTAGAATTAAGAAAAACTACATGTTTCTGGTAAAATTTGCAGTGTATTTGATATAAATTCTGTTCAGAACTCAGTTCTTTGTTGATCTTTGTTAAAATACAGCCCAATCTAAATTAGTTTTCTCTATATTTTCCCATTAAAAGTAATATTTCCATTGAATTTGACTATGGTAGGAGAATATTGACAAAAGACTGTGAAAAATTACAAAGCTTTGTTTATTTGCATATAAAGTCACCATCCAACAAGTTATTTCAAGTGACCAACACATCTAAGGTGGAAGAAATTAGTGGCGGCTCCATCTTCGTAAGAAATATGGTAAGAACTTGTTCAAAATATTTAAATCTTTTTGATTAACTAATCAATTTTCAAAGCCAAAAGGAAAGAGATCTTTCTTCAAATCAGACCACTGAGAAAGTTATTTCGAGTTACAAAAGAAAAATATATGGAGACAACAAATCTAGAAAGCCTTTGGTGATCATAGGTCAAAAGAAAACATTATACTGTTGTTGAACCCGATTAACCTTTAGTAGAAGATTATTCCAACACATTAGATAGTTCTGGATCAAGAAGTCCCTGTGATAATTTATACACTCCATCTCAGGAGGGTATTTAATTTACAAGTGATCAGAGTATTCCTCTTTTCCCTCCTTTATTGATTAGAAATAATAGAGTATTTTTTGAAACTGGGTCATTAAAGGATCAATACTTTGAATACCACACTCCATTTCCTTAGAGACCCCAATTCCTTGTCATTTTAACCCTCCTGTTGAAACACCTCCACCAAACAATATGGCACAATATCTAACCATACATCTTTTTGTAGTAAATACTTATAAACCTATAGATTTTCTTGGGATGGTTGGTTACCCAAATGAAGTCGAAATAGATAATCAATATTTCGGGGAATGATGTAATAAGGGAGATCAACATCTTAGACTCTTCCTAAATACTATGGAAGATTTTGAAATAGAACATGAGGATGTATATGTAAAATTATTTATACATACTCTAGATGAAGATGCCAGGGAATGGTACAAGTCATTACTTGATAATTCAATTGATTCATGGGTAGAAATAAAGAATGCCTTCAAGTTATAGTATGGTGATAAAATGACCCTAGGTTTCTTCTCACTGAATTTGAAAATATAAAGAAAAATCCAAATGAACCTATTCATGATTTCAATACCAAATTTAATAAAACCTTGACAAGACTACCTATAAATCTGAGACCTAGTGATGAATCTTTCTTGATCAAATATTTAGATGTTGTAGAAAAGATTACAACTTATTAATTAAGAGATAAAAATCCTCAAACCTTGAGGCAAGAATTTTCTATCGATGTTCAAATTGAGAATAATATTAAGGCAGTAGGAAAACCTCCAAAAAGAGAGGGTGTCAAGTTAATTAACCTAGAGAAACCTCAGACAAACAAGTCTAGTAGATCTGGAGGAAGTAGTCAAAACTCTAGTAGGGGTAGTTAAGGAGATTTCATACAAACTTTCTAGAGTGAGAAAGGAATAGGGGAAAATCATCAAGCTCAACATCAACCTCAAGGAAAAAATAGATTTGGAAATCATCCCATAGGTGATCATAGAGTAGATGATAGAGGAAAGGGACCTATGGGGTCAAGAAACAAGAAACCAAACCCTAGAGAAAATAAGGTAGTGCCTAATCCACTCACTGTTAGGGTATCTTTAGTTGAAGAAGATCATGTCATTGAATGGTGTGATAAATGTTTTTGCCACATTCTCCTTGTAACCCCAATGTTGATGATGATGCCACTGATGAAGCTGATTTTGGTGATGTTTGTATGTTGGAATGTTCTAATATTGCACCACAAGGGGCTACTTCTACTAAATTTTTAGGTGCTATAAATATTGAGTCCTTTTGGAACTATTTGGAATGGGTATCTTCTTTTCATCCTACCACTAATGTTGATATAGATATGGTTCAGTCTTCTTTCGAGTTACCTAACCATGATTTTGAATATCTAAGGGCTTTGATGATTAAAAAATATGATGGGGGCATTCCTTCTAAGGAAGATAGACAATTTTTGATGAATGCGGTGGTTGCTCAAGAAAAATATTACAACCTTTATAGCATATTAGTTAAAGGATCTACCCCACCTTCCAAAAACAAAACACCCATATTGACCAATATCCCCAAGAATGTTCCCAAGAAATATATGCCAAACAAAGGCCCTATTTTTGCTACTAAGCCAAGTACCTCTGATGTTGCTCAAGCAAAGAAAAGATCTTGTCCCATCATAAAAGAAATTACTTTGTCTCTAACACAACATTTCCCAAATATTTCACGTGTGATACTACTCAGATTTTGAGTCAAATTAAAGTTAATGTGCCCATTATTGAAGTCCTTAGAATCCTTGAGCATAAAAAAGAGAATTTGAATATTTGGGATTCAAAGAGGAGACAAATTTCATAAGGAAATATGTAAATAATGTGGATGTATTTCTCGTTATAGCTGAAATAGAAGTTCCTCAGGAAAAAGAAAGCGTGTGGGAATCCCTAGAGATATATTTGGGCACTTCCTTAGTTAAATCTCAACTGGATGTAGATCCATTTTTCACCTCTCTAATTATTAGTGACAAACTTTTTCATAATTATATGTTTGACTCAGGATCCTCATGTAATATAATGCCCTTGGAGGTTATGAATGAGTTGAATATAAATATAACAACAAATTTTGGAAAATGTCATGCCATGGATTCAAGAGAGGTACCAATTATTGGGTATGTGAAAGGATTAGTTGTTCAACTTGCTGCTTACCCTGGTAAATATTTGACCATGAATGTGGTTATTGTTGATTTCCTGCTAAGTGGGGTATGTTATTATCTAGAAAATGGGTTGTAAGTGTGGGAGGTAGTGTCCAGATGGACATGTCTTATGCCACTATACTGTGGAAGGAAAGTTGGTGAAACTGCATGGAGAGAAAAAGATGCTCCACATTATTGAAGATCCCATGAATGCCTCTTATGAGGTATTATTTGTTGACACTAATTTGGAAAAATTTATAGGATGTGATTATTTTTAAAATCAATGCATAAATATCACTACTCATTTATAAGAGGTGGGTATTCCTATGACAATGATATTTGATGGAATGTGCTCACGGTGTGGGAAGTGGAGCTAGAATAGTCCTCACATCCCTAGAACAAGAATATTTTAATTTTTCATTCAAATTAAATTTTGAATGCACTAATAACATTACAGAATATGAGGCATTTCTCTTGGGTTTAAGAGTTGCATGGAAATATGGAATCAAGGATATTATTGTTAAGGGAGATTCTGAATTGATTGTGAAATAAGTAAGAAAATTGTATGCAACTAAAAATCAACGAATGAAACAATACAAGCATGCAGTCTGGGACCTTATCAAAAATTTTGAATCATTTAATATAATGTATCATGAAAGGGACTAGAACATAGAAGATGAAATCTTAGTTGTCATTGCATCACATTTTTCTAACTATACAATATCTCCATATTGTAATTATGATGTTGAAGTATTGGCTAGACCATCTGTACTTGACAATGTTAAACACTAGCAAGTATTTGAGGATGATGCTTAGATACAGAGGTTTATGAAGAGAAAAGATGAATTTTCTAATCATCATATTGAATTAGAGCCAATGGTTGAAATCTGTGATGGGAAAGAGAATATTTTTGGGAAGGAGGTGATCTAACTAAAAATAAACAAAATTCCCAAAGGATTAGTTTCCCTTGAGTCCAACTTTGACAATGTTGATAGAGTAATTAATAGACCTATTTTTGTTTCTAGAGATGTTGAAGAATGTAACTTGGGGACTCAAGAAAAACCCAGGAAGGTGTGGCTAGGATGTAATTTGAAAAAAGAATAAAATCATTCTTACACCAAATTGCTAATAGAATATCAAGATTTCTTAGCTTGGTCATACTTTGAATTGAAATATTATAGAGAAGATTTATTTCAACATGAGATACCTCTAGAACCCCATTCCAAACCTTTCAGGAAGAAGCAAAGACCCATCAATCCCCTTCTCTCTCAAAATGTAAGAAGAGTTGATAAAATTGAGAGATGGAGGAATCATACAACCTACAAGGTATTCTTCATGGGTGGCAAACCTTGTACTAGTCAAGAAGAAGAATGGGGACATAAGGCTTTGTGTGGATTTTAGGAATCTTAACAAGGCATCAATCAAATATAATTATCCATTGAAAAATATGGATAATATGTTGCAATTGGTTATAGGATCTGAATTATTGTCAACACTGGATGGTTTCTCAGGGTATAATCAGATGGTTGTGAAGAAATCTGAATAGTTTAAAACATCCTTTACTACTCCTAGGGAACATATATTTATGTCAGGATGCCCTTTAGACTCATGAATGTAGGAGTAACTTTCTAGAGGGCTATGGAGGTGGCTTTCTCAGAAATTATAAATGACTTCATAGATGTGTATCAAGATGATATAACAGTTTTATCAAAGAAAAGAGGTGACCATTTGGGGTACCTAGAAATAATTTTGATCAGGTGCAGGGAGTATGGGATTTCATTAAATCCCAAGAAGTGTCATTTTGGAGTCCAAAAATAAAAACTATTGGGGCATATTATATCAAAGGAAGGGGTCATGATAGATCCCAAAAGAGTGGAGGCAATTGGTAAAGTTCCCATTCCCAAATCTAAAAAAGGTATTCAATATTTCTTCGGGAAAATAAATTTTATTAGGAGTTTTATCTCAAAATTTTCTAAGATAACTATTCCTATAATGAATATGTTTAAGAAAGACCAAGTCATCAAGTGGGAAGGAGTTGTTCAAGCTTTCACTTGGAATAAAGGAAGCACTTGAAAAATGCCCTAGTCTTAGCAATTCCTAACTACAAGAAATAATTTCAAATGTTTTCTTTTTCCTCTGAGAATACCATTGCATCAATACTATTGCAAAAGGATGAAGAAGGAAATGAGAGGCCTATTTCTTTTTTCAGCAAATCCCTGTAAGGTGCTAAATTAAAGTACACTATCATGGAAAAACATACTTTTTCTTTGGTGAGAATTACCAAAATCTTTAGGCCTTACATATTAAGTTATAAGGTTGTATCCTATGTTCCCCATACGATGGTTAAAGAAATCTTATCAAAAATGGAAATATCTAGCAAGAGATGTCATTGGGTGAACAAGTTGTAGGAATATGATATGGAGATACAAACTACTAAGTTGTTCTAGAGGTTTGGGACTAGCTAAATTGATGGCTGAAATAAATTTACAAGTAATGGAGATAAATGTCATTTAAGGTGGTGGTATGGACCCCCAAGAAAATTTGAGTAATTCATTCTGGTATAAATATGTAATCTATTACTTAAAGAATTTGGAGTGCCTTAGACATCTAGACAAGAATCAAAGGAGAACACTCAAACTGGCATCCCAAAAATATGTCATGACTGATTTTGGTTTAGCATGGAAGAATCCAAAAGGGGTGTTACTCAGGTGTATCACTGAAGAAGAAGCTCCCAAAATAATTTTAGAATTCCATGGGGGAGTGTGTGGAGGCCATTTTGCTAGAAGAGTTACTGCTCACAAGATTTTAAGGGCAGAATATTAGTAGCTATTGTTATTAAAAAATACTACAGTATTGATAGTAAAATGTGAAAGTTGTCAATGCTTCTCTGGAAGGTTGAAAGATGTAGTTTCCTTGCCTTTGTAACCAAGTATCAATTGAAGCCCCTTTCAAAAAATGGAGAATGGATTTCATTGGAGAGATATCATATTATTCAAGTACTAGTCATAAGTGGATCCTGGTTTCTACTAACTACTTCACTAAATAGGTTGAGACCATTCCCATCAAGAAGGTAACTAACAAGGTGGTCATAGATTTTATTTTGAATAATAAAATTTATAGATTTAGAGTACCTTCCAAAATAGTTTCTGATAATGCTATGAGCTTTAGGGCTAAACCATTAACAACTATGTGCAAGGAATATGGTATCAACTTGGCCTATGCATCAAACTACAATCCTCAAGGAAATGGCCAAGCTAAGTCAAGTAACAAAAATATTCTTAAGATACTTTAAGGGAAAATGGAAACTAATAAAAGGAAATCGGGTAAACAACTTTAGTTTTCCTTATGGGAAGACATAGTTACTACAAAGAGAGATACTATAAAAATATCTTTTGAATTAGTTTATAGAATCTAAGCTCTCTTTCCTTTGCACATGAAGTTGTCATATTATAAATTCATGTAACAACTTGATAGTGAAGGGGAAGTAAGTCCCTATGAGGCAAGAATAAACCAAATCTTGGAGTTAGATGAAGAAAGAAGAGAATCTCACCAAAGAAATTTGAAGTTTAGGGAGAGACTCAAAAATATTTTTGAAAAAAGGTAACTCCTAGAGTTTTCAATGTTGGAGATTTGGTTTTACTATGGGACAATAGACATGAAGATAAGGGAAAACATGGAAAGTTTGATGCCCTATGGATGGGACCATATTCAATTGACATCAAGATTGGTGAACACACTTTCTTATTAAAATATTTGGAGGGAAAATTATTGGAATTTCCTATCAATGGCAGGCATCTCAAGAACTTTCTGGACTAATCCCATATGGTCAGGTATGATTTTATATAGTGTACGATTTTTGTTGTTTGTTGTCTCATTGTTTCCTTTTTTTTGGTCTACTTATGTGATGTGTATCTACTTATGAAGGCTGGTGTGTGTTGTGAAGCAATCGGTTTCCGATGGATTAAGGAACTTGGTTTTTGTATTGAGTTATCTATTTGGTTATGTAGACACAAAATTATGCACATTAGACATTATTTATCCCAGTATTATACTACTATTTAGAAGGTTCTCAAGTGGATAAAGTATTAATTAATCCCACCTTTTGGCCATCTTTATTTTATATTTTATTTTTTCATTCCCACATATTTTATTGCACTTATCCACCCATTTCACAAATGCCCCATCATTCTAGCCCAAAATAAAGGCACTCCATATTATCTTGGGATGCCCCGAGGTACCCTAGTCTCACTTTGGGTGCCCCTGTTCTATGCACATCCTTTCCCGCTTCTTTTTGGGGCCTTTCTAGCCATTTGTTGTCTTTATATTTTTCCCATTCGGCCTTGTCAGGATTAATTAATTAAGCTTGAGATCCCTATAAATATAAATTTATAAGACCATAATAAGGTTCCTAGGTCATATTGTCACATACTACTATCACTCCATCTAGAATTGCATCCATTGCACCACTTGCATCCACATAGTGCCATGAATCAAGGCTAGGAGATATGCATCACACACACCGCATAATGGGCTAGATTTTATTCTATTACGTACACACATACTCTTTACATTTTCTATATTTATTTCTAACTACTTCACAAAGTGTGACTGACACGAGAGCATCTAGGGCACAACATGCACACACACACACACCAGAACTACATCCAGGTTTGACATTTAGTGCAGTGCTTAGTAATAATACCACTAGTTTGGTGGCTGATGTCAGTCTAACCCATTAATTTAAATCTTTTGTTTTTGTAGGGTTTGATACTTCCTTTTGTATTACATGTCATTTTCTAGCTCATTCGGTAGATCTATGCAAATGATGATGAGACGAGTTTCAGATCAACTTGCGACCCTGCCGAAACCAATTTCTAAGCATTTGTAAAGACTAGGGTTCCTAAACTGCAAACTAGGGCACCCCGGGTCATCCCAATACCTTACATGGTGCCTCGGTCAGTTCAAAACCTTTGAATCTACCCTTCATAAGACCTATGAGTGATTGTTTTTGGTTTTGGAAGCTTTTGTTAGACTTGTAACACGTGTGACCATCTATACATAAGCTAAGTCATTCTTCTACCTCCTTTGGCATAATTAGGGTTTTATTTCATTTAATATAATTATTTAGAATCATTCCATATTATTTACTACATTTATACAATGTTTTATTCCTCCTAATTAGATTAACTAAGGTTACTATTTCCCAATAGATAGTTCTATTTTTGTTAATCATTTTGGTGAACCCGATGTCTCTTTATAGCACCTTCTAGGGTTTTACATTTGCAACCTCCCATCATGGGTAAATGTCATAGAAATTCTTCTTCCTCTAATTCTTTAGCTACTTTGTAATTTGGTAGTTGTGGTCATTCTTTAATCGATGCTCCTACTACTACTTCTGGTTATAGCCCTTTTCCTTCTTTCATTCAACTTCCATCTTATGGAATGGATCCTTGTGCCATTGAAGATGTTTTCACCACTTATTTATGCACTATTAATCTTGTTTCCCTAGCTCAACTTATAGCAGAATTCCAGGATCTCCCTCCTGAGGAAATAAATGAATCTAGTGTTATATTACCTCTCCCTACATCTCCTTCCTCTCTGCCCACAATTTTCCCCAACCTCCACCAACTCCCCATGACATATTTCCTACCATTTGCATGGTTGATATGGTCCCTTCTACTTTTCCACTTACTCCGTTTCTTACCAATGCTCGATAGTGTCTACCATGCTTGCTCTACAATAATTGGTTTCTTTTCCTATTCCTCTCATATCCCCCTTTCTCTACAAGATTCCATTTATGGCCGCTATGTGCATGCTTAGCACAATCTCTTCCCCATTGAGTGTTACTACTACCACTATTGTACCATACTAGGACCTTTTCCATCTATGGATCTCATCCCATCCTCTCTACCATCATCCTCCTCCTTAGTATGCCCACCATTCACTTGCACTCTCTTCATCAATAATTCTTATTGGGAACACATACCACTAAACACATCATGTACACCCATCATATGTTCCCATGATGGTCTCCTTCAACTTGGGTTTGAATTTAATGACCTTCATGCTCCTTTATGCGATCCACATTTGTATCATGGTTCTGTCATTCTCACGGCCACCTATGGCCTACGCGTTTTCCACCTGGTTGTCCACCTCTCCTGTTATCCTATTACTTCTCCACTTACACTTGGCCAGTCTTGGTTAGATTATATTGGAGGCACACTTGATCCTGATCATGTTGATATCACATTCCCCATGCCTTTTGGCACAACTCACATTTGTAGTAGTTCTTTTCTTTTCTATACATCGAACTTCACTATTTGGTATGCTCAGGGATGTCCATTACCTCCCTTTACTGGATGAACAATATGTCATGGTCATGTACATCTTACAAATTCATGGTCACTTAGATGACCAACCACACCCTTCTTACCAAGTTTCCCGAGCTATCAATACGATTTCAATACTTATATTGATGATCATTTAGAAGAGCTTGATCATCCATCTCATTTTTATGTTAACATTGATCCACCATTATCTCTCCGTAGGTTCTACATTTACCATCATTTCTATTGATTATATCCCTTGTGATCCTCCATCTAATACACACCTATTGGAGGCTATACAAACACTACAAGTTCAGTGTCAGTCCATGGAAGCCACAATTACGTCTCTACATGCTGAGATAGAGAAATTTAAGGATGCCTCTACCTCACATACTCCTACTACCCCTACAACTCCTACACCATCCACATCCCCTACCAGTCCCCTCACTAATCCACTAATTGTACCATTACCTCCACCTCTTATCTTTCCATCTAATGCTACGCCACAAGACATTCTTGGCCACCTTCTTCATCAACAACTTCTTTCTCTACCATCTAACCATCTCTACCCTCCTTTTTAACTAATGCAATATCGGGATCAACCATTTTTCCACTACCATTGGATTCGAGGACATCATACCGAATCATGTCACACTTTTATCCATATCATTCATGATCTCTAGTAGCTAGGCCTCATCTCATTTTATCCATTATCACCTTCTATTTCCCATTCTACCCGTCTAGCTTGTTTGGATCGTAGCACTACCCAAGACCCATATCTATAACTCTCTCTCCTCTGTCATTCACCATCCCAGTCTTTTCCTTCGCTCATCCTTTTCCTACACATAATTTTCATTCACAGGTACCAATTTTATCTATTATATCCCCCCTCATGGATCGTGGCCCTATGCTTTCATCATCCTTGATACTAGTCAATGAGACATATGTCCCTTGACCTTATAGGTTGACTCATCTTTACTAATTTATTTGGGGCCATCACCATTACCCAATCCCCCCTTCTTCATATTAGCATAGCTGTACCTATACTCTTTACATTCATCTTCACATATACATATACTTCTTACACATTCTAACACCCTCATTACCCGATGACACACTCTTGTGCTTGGTTCACACTAGACTATTGAGGGATTACCATTACACTGAACCCCACACACTACACTATAGGACCTACACATTTACATTCTACCATCCTACACCTATACATCACATATCTTCATAGTGTTCATCATCCATATACTACACTAGTCATCATTACATATGAGTCTAGTTTCACATCCCATCTTTACATTCTACATTTATGCTAGAGTACATTATATATGAGTCTAGCTTTATATATTACCACTACACATTCCATTTCTATCTACACTTACTACTACATATTACACACCCACACCACATCCATATATCCTATATATTCTACATGCTACACTAGATTTCATTATACATGAGTCTAGTTTTACTTTTCATCCTTACACATTCTATTTATATCTACACACTTGTTACATTTCACACATTACAAATTTCATACCCATTACACATTGTAGATTGTATTTCCCACAACATGTATTTACATACCCTACCCCTTTATATGGTTGTTTATAATACATTGTTTTCTACACGTTGCACTTGTCACCCTATGATGCAATTTATTTCCTCGGTCCATACTCGATTACAAGGGTTTACCAATCAAATAGACCTTACATTCACCAATGTGAAATTTTTCCTCTCCCACCATTTCTCGTGTTGGTGACATATACATTAGGTTAAATTGTCACCACATCCTATCATCACGTAGTGATATACGCTTTAGGCTAAAATCACCACCCCCCTTTTATCATTTTTTAGTGGCATATACCTTAGGGTACATCACCACTCCCTTCATGTCCCTCCAATAGTGACATACAATTTAGGATAAATCATCACCCATTTTCACCTTTTCATTTCATAGTGATATACGCTTAGGGCTAAATCATCACTCTACCATTCAAACAAGTCATGGTATACACTTAGGCTATAGGGTCCATGCACATATTTCCATATGTCTCATCCCCATACACTCATTCTATAGTGATATACGCTTAGGGATAAATCATCACTCTTCCATTTAACAAGTTGTGATATACACTTCAGCTATAGGGTTCACACACATCTATTCTACATATCACATCTCATCACCACTACATATACACACTCATTACAGAGCACTAGATACAACCAATTGTACTTGAACATTTCCCAATGACGCACTCTCATTTCTGGTTAATTCCTTACTCCCAAGGGGGAAGAAAATTGAACCTCACTACATACATTCCATCCACTTGGGGGCTCATTTCTACTATCATTTTATCTTGCATTCTATTCCATCCATCCACAACATCGCATTGTCTTAGGGGCATTTAATTTTACATACTAGTGTTTTTCATGATCACTTTATCACACATGTTAGAATGATTTATCATATGTCATTATCATACACACATGCACATTAACACCTTTGTCTAGTGTGATCGCAGATACAGGATATCCTCACATGACATGGATTCTCGTCTTTTACCCTTACTATATTGGTCAAAGGGGCATCCACACTCATATTATACATGTGTTATTGTTTCATTTTGTACTTATAATATTATACTACTTGTTCATACACGCTTTGACATATTGGTTATCACTCTAACATGTTAATAGGTGTTCCATGTGCAACACTTTTCTTGCGGGATTACAAGTTTCCATGACTACTTGTTTTTTTCTACTTGCCTTCTTTATATTCCATTATATGTGGGATTTTCCTTTGATTGTGTGCGCATTTTTTTTGTAGACATGATGGATGTGAGTGTCTTGTGACATCGTAAGGGATGTCCCATGTTTAAAATTTTTTGTGTGTAGTCTGCTTGTTTTCTTGAATGTTTACACTAATTTGTTTGGTAGTTTCTACATTGTATGCATATTCTACATTTGTCTTATTACATGCATACGTGTTTGTACTAACACTTATATTGGATAGCCATCCCCTTTTGTGCATGCCTTGGTATCTACCAAGAATTTTCCCTTTCCCCCTACAAGGAAGAGTTCTATAGGTCAGAGTGTGGTTCATCCTCTTTTGGGGCCGAATTCTCCTTCCACGGTTGTTGCATATGCCCCCAAAGTGGGGGATTATTGTGGGTTTTCTAATAACACAACATATTTACATTGGTTCAAACATAGTGAGTGAGTTCAGACCATTCTATGAACTCCATACACAATGTCCTTAACAACTTATGGTGTCCTTCGGAAATTCTATGGAGTATTTACATGCTTGGGGGTTACAATTGGTGTGCATCTCTACACTTCTCCATCCAGTGGTGTTGGATCACACAAAAAATCAAGAAATTACAGAGATATCTTTACACATTTTAGTAGAAGTGATTAAAATTAGAGGAGACAACACATTTCCTCGCTATACTTCTTCAGTCAAGGTGACGTGAGATCACCTAAAAAAATCATGATAGTACAAGATATCCTTCTACACCCTTCTTTCGACATGGATCAGGTGCACATGTTCCATTTACATTTTTTTCAGCACGTATTTTACATTTACATACTTTATACATTTCTATGTACATGCGTATTCTACACAATGTTTTTACATGCATAAATATTTGACTACTTGGATCATTTTCTCCTTATAGGTCCATTGTATGAGAAACAAATATTCAAGTTGGGGGAAAAAAATAACAACACATGGCTACAAGATTTTTCCTTTAATAACCATACAAGTACACTACACACAATACCATCTATACATGTGTTCGCCCTAGGTTCAATCTCATCACTTTTTGGGCATTTTTCATCTTTAAAATCCATACTCCTCCACATTTTTCTTTTTTTTGTCATTCCATGCTTGAGTCTAGTCCATCGAGACATGTTCTTCTACACTCTACATGGATATCATGTACGCATCTCTATCTAGTTTATGTTACTAAGCTTTTCATTCACCAACATAAAGTGGGGGAAAATGTAGACACAAAATTATGCACATTAGACATTAT
The DNA here is from genome assembly GCA_018340775.1 of Taxus wallichiana var. yunnanensis. Taxonomy (NCBI): domain Eukaryota; kingdom Viridiplantae; phylum Streptophyta; class Pinopsida; order Cupressales; family Taxaceae; genus Taxus; species Taxus wallichiana. Next base: position 556,827,572 of record CM031237.1, read on the forward strand.
TTAGCTTGGTCTTATACTACTATTTAGAAGGTTCTCAAGTGGATAAAGTATTAATTAATCCCACCTTTTGGCCATCTTTATTTTATATTTTATTTCATCATTCCCACATATTTTATTGCACTTATCTACCCATTTCATAACTTCCCATCATTCTATCCCAAAATCAAGGTGCCCCAACCTATACAAGGGTGCCCCAGGGGCTTCTTGGTCCCAATTTTGGAGCTCAGTCTATGTACATCCTCTCCCGCTTATTTTTGGGGCCTTTCTAGTTGTTTTTTATCTTTTTATTTTTCTTTTCTTCTTTTTTATTATTCGAAAATAGTTTTTGAAAGGGATTATACCCTTGTACAACAAGGCTCGTGGTTTAATTGAAAGTTAAAGCACAAGAGATGGATCAAAATCCAAATAGAACAATAGAGCCCGATTATGTAAAAAATTGTCGTGAACAACCAACAAAGCAACAACAAAAAACAAATGAAATACAAAGATCGAACAAAGAATGGCATAACAACACCATTGGAAGCAACCTGCTATCCGGCCAAGAAAAATGAGACCCATGTAGCCCAGCCAGCCAATAGCAGAGATAAGAATCATCAAGGTGAAGTGCTACCCTTTAGAGGGGTAGATTTTTTCTTTTTGCTGACCGTAACCCATCCTGATGGAGCCTTCATGGTTGGAGAAGAAGACAAAGGAGGAGTATTTTCCTTAGTCACATTTGTTCCTTTTGGGATAACCACTTTGTTAACATGAGAGAGATATTTATCATTTTCCATGCTGCCCTCAACAGCTTGTGCATTTTTCATGCTGCTCACAATTTGAGATTCGGTTTCGGGGCTGAAATGGATTCAATATTTGTATCTGCATTTGAATCTAGTCCCTTTTTTGCATCAAAAATCAGGTGTTTCGGAAGAGCATCTCTCCACCAGCTATGCTTCTCATGTTGATGTTTTTCCATCCCACACTCAGTAGAGGTGTGCCCTAAGAAAAAACATCTTCTACAACGAAAAGGAAGACCTTCATAATCAAGAGGTTGTGACCAAGTTTTGTTTTGCACTCTAAGGTCTATGGTTGCAGGAAGATTTTTATCGGTGTCAAGTTCCACCAGGATTCGAGCATAAGTAGTATGGGTGTAATTAGTGGTTTGAGAATCAATATAGAGTGTAGTTCCCAAGGCATTACTAATGGATGTCAAATAGTCATGACTCCAGAACTAGAGAGGTAAATGGGGTAGCTTGATCCAAATAGGTTTCCATGAGAAAGATTCTGTGAGTGGGTTGAAGGATGGAAACCAGGGTTTAATGATCAAATATTTAGATTGGCAGGTCCAAAGTTTGGAAGAAATGATGTTTCTATCAGCTATTAAAGAGAAGGTTACAATGAAAATACCTTTAGCACATGGATACAAGTCTATTTTTCCAGTTAAAATTGGAGTCCAGTGCTCAGAGATCCACGCGTGAAGAATAGGAAGGTTGGGCCATAGTCCCCCGAATCTACAAATCAGAGCATGCTCTTTGTAGTAAATCTCAGAGGAAATGACCTCTTCCCCGAAAGTAATAGATGGGGTAACATCTACAGGTTTCATGGAAGATTCCTTGCTGTTTAAAATGTTTTTGAAGGATGACCCAATATGGCCGCGACTAGCATCTCTGTCGAGCTCCAATCTGTCATGAACTGATCCTTCCAACACAGATTTTAAATGTCTATTACCAGGTGTTTCACACACCCCTGGATGGATCTTGTGGTAGATTTCAGCTAGGGTTTGTGCAACCATTTTGAGGTGGAGGAATGGAGCTCCCTGTAGTGAAGGCAAGGTCGATCCACGACTAGGGTGGAACCTGAAACGAGCCCCACAGCCATGCCATCTCCATCTCCCTCGCATGTCCATTGAGTTCTTGCGGGTCAGATTTAGGGTTCGCTTTGGAAGCAAGGGCTCGGGTAGCCACCATGGCGCAGGGTACGAGTAAAGAGTGCAAGCAGAGGGCATGGGCATGAGAAGAGGGCGCAAGGGCACTTGTAGAGGGTACGAATAGAGGCGCGCGTAGGGGGCGAGAAGAGGCATACAAAGGTGGATCGGAGGTGGTCTAGAGATATCTTTATCTTTTTCTTAGTCACCTTGTTAGGATTAATTATTAAATTAAGCTTGAGATCCCTATAAATATAAAGTTATAATACCATAATAAGAATCTTAGGTCATAGTGTCACATACCACTATCACTTCATCTAGATTTGTATCCATTGAATCAATTATGTCCACATAGTGCCACGCATCAAGGCTAGGAAATCTACATCACACACATTGCATAGGGGGAGGGATTCTATTCTATTCCATGCATACATACTATTTACATTTTCTATAGTTATTATTGCTTGCTACTTCAAAAGTGTGACTAACACGAGAGCATCTAGGGCACAACATGTGCACACACACATACCAGAAATACATTCGGGTCTAAAATTTAGTGTAGCACTTAGTGATAAGACCACTAGTTTGGAGGCTAAGGTTAGTCTGACCCATTCATTTTCATATTTTATTTTTGTAGGGTTTGATACTTCCTTTTGTATTGCAGATCATTTTCCATCTCATCCAACAAATCCAACATGACAGATAAGAAGAGTTTCGAGATCAACTTATGACCCCGCCAAAACCATTTTTCGAACATTTACGAAACTAGGGTGCCTAAACTATAGACCTGGGGTTCCTAGTACCTTTCAGGTACCTTAGTTGAAAACCTTTGGATCTACCCTTTTTAGGACCTCTAAGTGACTGCTCTAGGTTCGGAACTGTTGTCAAACCCGTGACATTGTGCGACCATTTACAATAATCAACTTAGTCATTCTTATACATCATTTGGTATAGTTATGGTTTTATTTCATTTAATATAATTATTTATAATCATTCCATATTATTATTTATGCATTTATAAAACATTTTAGTCCTCCTAATTAGAGTAACTAGGGTTGGTATTTCCCAAAGATATAGTTCTATTTTAGTTAATCAAGTTCTTGTAGTACTTGCAAAGGGTACCCATCCCCAAGTTGGAGCCGATGTTGGTTTTTCATTTTGAGCTCACACAATATTTTTAAATATGTCTTCAAAAATTTCATTTGTCATGCTTACCAAGTCTCAGTAACACATGAAAATATTCATACCTTTGAAAAAAATCAATGTTGAACTAAGAAATATATTGAATCTATGTATAAATTTGTCATGTTAAATATGAGTATCTATGCCCATGTTTTTCCATAAAAATGTTCCTCGAAAATTTCCAATGAGACCATGTAAAAATACTCGCAAAATACTTTGTGTTGTTTAGTCAAAAATCTTGTGCAAATTACATTTTATTTCTCGACACCCGAGAACACGTGACAAGTTTTGGTTCATTTTGTGGTATCAAGTCTTTCTTGAATATTTGTAGAAATGTATAATGGTGCAATGTGAAAAATAATCCCGATGGAATATTATAGGAATATTCATGAGAGCATAATGCAAATTACAAACATAAACCCGCACCCGAAAGGAAACACGTGTAAGGACATCATTGGAGCAGAGAAACGGGCCTTTTATTCACCTTTTCATTTTACACCCGGTAAAATGAAAATAATAGTTATAAATATAAATCTGAAGAAGGAAAAGTTTCAACCCCGTAATCAAAGTCAATAGTGGGTTATCAGGTCAAATCTACATTTTTGTACCCCTTCGACAAATAAACAAAAATGCAATAAAAATCCCCAACCCTATCATTTTTTATATACTTACACGTGGATGGATCACATTGAATGGGGAGAATCACATCGAATGATCAAGATTTTAAGCATTTACACATGCCGCCATTAATGCATGTTGTGTGGATCAAGGCAAGACATTTAAAATTTTCTTCGATCATTTTTAAATATTCACTTGTGCATACGTAAAATAAATAATCCCTAGCTCTGTGAATTCACAAAGTGAAAAGAGAAAAGATAAATCATGGATTTGCACATTCGATTTAAGGAACTTAAAAATATGGGTGCAAAGAATAATTTCTTAGAATCTATGGAAAATGGGTAAGTGCCCATATACCACTTGTGTTTTCCTATTTTACCAAGTCTGTAATTTGTGAAGGGTTGAAAAGGAAAGATAAATCACATAAGATGAAGACTGTGGAGTCAGGATTTCATGTTGCTCATAATCGTTGATTTAGACAAATTCGAAATATAAATATGATAATTTCCTACCGAATGAATTTCTACAAAGAATATGTGCTCCTAATAAAAGTGAATTCATGGCAGTTGATGCCATCCAAATTTTCCTAGTCGTTGCCTTCCCTCCTCTCAGTGCATTTTCCATAATTAGTAATAATCTTGGCTAAAAATTATGATCCGAAAAAGGGAAGTCTTAGATGGAAGGAGAAAGAGAGTATTGACCTTAACACCTAGAGAATTTAGACTAATGCTAGGGCTAATGAAAATTGAGAGACCAGTAACCATAAGTATAGAATCATCCTAATCCAATTATTATGAAAAGAAGAGTGATTATGCTAGGCTCAAGAATATTGAATGAATCTTTGACAGACAAAAATTTCTACCAAAATATTCCCTAAGAAACTAATCAAATCACATCTTGTGGAAGAGATTGAAGACATAATTATGTTATTAAGTAGAATGGTTGGTTTGGATATGGCTTATGAATTTAAAGAATGGATGTGTCCATACATAGTGGTTATCTTAGAAAATAAAGGAAACATTTGTTGGGAAACATTCATAGCCAGATCAATCGACACACAACTCTTTGAGTTAGCCACAAAAATTAGCATGTTCCTCACTTCCAATATTGAGTTTTATATGATGTCATGCTTGATTTACAATGTTGTAAGTCGCAAGAGTTAACTGGCCTCCAAAAAGAGATAACTTCAAAAATCATAGAGTATATGATGTTTATCCCCTGATAAATCTGGACAAGTGGAAAGAAAATGTCAAATAGGTAAATGATGTATTTTTTGGACCTGTAATATGTCTCTCCAAACTAGAGTTGGAGATGTACAGGATATCTTAAGGGGTAGGAAAACAATATTAGAATATGGTTATTTTTCATCCAACACATATTTTCTACCTATATTGGAGTTAGTGGATTTGATGGACACCCATATAAATTGCCTAGATATGTAGATGAAAAATGGGCCTTGTGTGAAATTTCAACGCAATTGACACCATTTCATAAATTAAATTCAAGAAAGCACAAGACCAATATCAAGTTTCCCATCAATATTGGGAGGTATTCTTGCCCCATAATTGAAATGAAAGGTTGATGAAAGAATATATTGAAAGGTTCAAAATCGATAAATTTGAACCTAGATCCAAGTATGATATCAGATGGGTTGTTATCTCAGCTTTGGGAAGTTCATATGAGCATGAACCTCATTTTGAGGACTATTGGATGAATTTCTATGATGAGGAAGAAGTCAGGCTCAAATATTTCTCTAGGATGACCCTTAGGTAGGTCATTGATTTTAAGATTGTTGTGGTGCCTCAAGGAATTATAGATGATCAACAAACATTGAGTCAATATTATATTGACCATAAAATTGAGTCACAACCAATCACTCCTATAGTTTGGGATCAAGAAGAGTCAGATAATCCATACAAAATAATAGTTGATATAATGGGAAGGACCTTGAATTGGCTTCAAGGAAAAGGTATGGATTTATCTCTTCAAAAAAAAAAAAGGTATTAAATGAATTCAAAGATTTTAATTTTGGGGGAAGATATCCCTCCTCTAAAAGAAGGAGCTGATAAGATGGATCCATTAAAAGGAAAATATCCCTAATTTCCCAACAAAAGACCCACTTTTGGAATTATTGATGAATGGACTACTTCTACCAGTGAGACTGGAACTTCTATGACTATCTTGAAACAAAAGACAAAAGAGATGCTCTTGAAATCTATGCAAAATTCCCCTATTACCCAAGTAGTGCCCATACAGACTAAAAGGGAAAGTATAAATAAACCAAGGAATCCCTTAGTAACATTTCCAGGATCATCTAGCACATAGAAAAAGATGAGGGATCCTGGCAAGTATTGACCCAAAACTTTTAGCACAAAGTGCTAAAGGAAGAGAGGCACCTGACCTCAAATGTTTTAAAAGAGTTGAGAAGAAAGCCAAGGTGATACCACAATTGGTAAGGGATACTGGTAGTCCAATAAGGGAAGGTGGCCATGTATCAAAGAAACATAAAAGTAGAGAGCCTAAATTCATTGATCAAATCCCCCTCACCGAGGCTCGGATAAAGTTAGTGGCCACATTACCATAGAAAACAATACCACCACAGTTCGGGAAAATTCATATTACTTCACTTGTACCAGTAGAAGTGAAACTTTAGTCTTATTTCCAACAGGAATAGTAGTAGAGTTGAACCAAGAGAAAATAACTCATATTACCCTCTTGTCTAAACATCCTAGTAGCATTGTGACAGAAAAAGGGCAAGGGGAGTCAAGTGTAATTCGGTCTCTGGATCATGATGTAGCCAATGATAATCATCCAAAGGAATAAATCAAGAAACCAATTGAAATAGTTGATGTAGATATACTTGAAGAAGTTCCTCCACTTTAAATTACTTAGTAACAGTTGAAATATATACAATGGGAGATAAAAGTGTTCCTCGGGTAAAAGAGCATATGAAAGAAGTTTCCAAGCCATCAAATTTTGAAGCAGAGGTTCAAATTAAAAATTTCACATTAGAAGTTAAATACTTATAGGGAAAGAAAACCAATGGTTCAAGGTCTTGTAAGTGAAACATCTACATAAGACATTTTCTCTTCTAGATATCACACTAAGAAATAATCAGGAATTATAAAGGGTGATAAGCCACTTCAGATACTAGACCCTACTAAAGAAGTTATGGTGGAGGTTACAAAATAGGTCACTAAAACGATGGATATCAATGATAGGATAATGTGTAAATTGATGATAAGGGTTAAATATCATTCAATGGGTCCCAATCTACAGAAAAACAAGAGGAATAATTGCTAAAGAAAAAGGTCACTAGTGTGTAAACTCAGGAAAATATCTCCACTAAATATCAATCTCTAAAAGAGACCTACAATACAAAGAAGGGAGAATCATCCAACGTGGCAAGTCCCGTTAAAGAAGCTACTGGAGAAACTACATAAATGAATTCCACACTAGTGGAAAGAAAAAATAAGGGAGAAAAATAGACTGATAATAAGATTAGAGAGTCATATAATGAATCCCAAACTTGGGAATAGAAGAAGGAACAATTGGAGAAAATGACATTGCATGATGAATCCAAAACCCAATAGTAAAAGTGGAAAATACACAAGAAGAGATCCATTATTACAATATCCTCAAGATGCATCCAAATAAATGGTAGTTTTCTCTAAAATTAGATAGCCCACATCACAAGGAGAAAGTGTGAGATATATTCTCACAAATGGATGGCTTGGAGAAATCCTTCCAAGAAAAGAGAAGGAGACAATCCAAGAGGAGATAGTGGATATAAGAAATATTGTATTCCCAAAACCTACAAGAGATCCTAAGAAGGCTAGAATATTAACCAAAACTCATATAGATCATTAAGGATTCATAACTTCATAAATAGCCACTCCACATGAAAACAAGCTGAAAGGTGAAATCATATTAAGTGATTCTAATGTTACACACACACACCCCTTGGAAAACCTAATAGAGAAAGCTTAAAAAGGATGATATACAATGGTTGTTGGTGGTTTGTTGCAAAATATGGATGAAGATAAAGAAACTAAGAAACAATTAAAAGAAAAAGTCAAAGTATTGTCCTCATATGTGTAGAAATGGATACAACCTATAGATGAAGGGTAAGAAATAACTGATTCCATAACCCTAGAAGTCTTAGGCGAAGGTGATAATTCTAAGGAAAATTTTGATTCTATGGATAAATGGATGGAGGAGTTATCTGAAAAAGTAAATAAAATTATAAAGCACATAGTAAGATGTTATGATCAATTAACAGAAAGAACCAATGATGTCAAAGAGTAGATAGAGAAATGCATTGATGAACTATATTACTGGGAGGGTATCTTACCCAAGTTTGAGGTAGTAGCTGAATTGGATGATCAATTGTTAGAAGAAGAAGAGATTATTTCACCGAAGAAAGTGGAATGCAACATACTTACCTGGATGTAATTCAACTAAGAATTGAGATTTTGAAAGAAGTCAAAGAAAAATTGTGTACAAGAAGGGTCTCAATTGTAGAGTGCATTGATTATCTGGATTGTAGATTTGAAAAAATGGTACCTGATGAAAATAGAATTTCTTATGGAAATTTACGGACAATTTCCCTAACACAAAATTTTGATCAAAGAATCTATGAAATCCCTTTTAGTTACAATATTATTAAGAGGTTTGTTACCATGGACCACCAGATGACAAAATTATCAAAATGGATGAGGAAAATTAAGAGTGAAATAAAATAATTTGATCAAATGATGAAAATACAATGTACAATACTCATGTTCCATGTTGGGCTAGATGAATAAGATATTACTCAGATATTTCATCGATTTTATGCATACAATGAAATAATGTTAGAAGCATAGAAAGAGGATGTCAAAGAACTTGAGGTTGATCCCAATGTACCATGAAAAATCTTAGGATTATTTCCTCAAAACTTTCTTTCTTCATTTTTTTATCTTCATTCTTGATGATTACATATTTTCTTGAATCTACAAATTTCAATTATGTATGTGATACAATGTAATGTAGTATGATTTCATTTGTTTTGATAGAAACTTAGATCTATTATAAACATGAAATTCATTATAATATTTTGAATCATTTGTATTTTTAAGAAAAGAAAAATGGGGTTCTATAGGGGCCCCAACCCAAGAAATATTTGTATACATCTTTGATATTATACCCAAATAAATCCTCTTCGAAAGGAGGAAGCCTGTCTAAAAGTCTATTTTTCCTAGAAACAAATTCCCCAAATTCCTCAGCACCTTGAACAAATACAATGTCTCCTGCAAAGTCTCGAGACATGTTTAAATCCATGAGTTCATTAATACTAATCTTAGGGCCATCCAAAATTAAAGTTAACTCCAACTTCTTTTCATAAGAAGACACCCATTCCTTAATACTTAAACCACAAGTGAGATATGATTTTTGTCAATAAATTTGAAACTCGAAAGGTGGTGGAGAAATGTTTGCAAGAGATGGAGGTACAACTCAAGAAATTTTTGGAAATTATTGACGTGAGTGTTTAGAGATGGATCCTCCTCCTCTACATTTCATTATAGGGAACGGTGATGCTCAAGGATTTTGGATAGGCGGGGACTTTACTAGCCTCTTTTCCAAGCAAGAAATGTTTTTCTAAAATCATCCATCCAATAGGAGAGGGAAGGTAGGTTGTCCACAGAGGTTTCTCCATGAGGAACATATGCCTATGCTTGGATCTCTTTCCTAGAAAATTATTCATTACAAATAAAAGGACAAGGGTTGGCATAATCACTCTTCACAGCTGGGGTGGAGAGCATGTGGGTGGAATGTTTGGTCAGTAAAAGTTTGGACAAAGGGATTTTGGAGGGCCTGGAACCATCTAAAGAGAAAGGTAATTTATCCCTTAAAATTCCTGAGATTCTTATGGCTAGAACTAAAGCCTCCATGGAAGGTGCTTTATTTGCAAAGTGCTGGGCTCTAGACCAAATATTGATTATTTTAGAGGATGGGTCAAGAGGAGATGGTCATCTAATGGTGCCATTGAAGTTTTAGCATATGCAAATGGTTTCTTCTTAGTCTCTCTACCTAGTAAAGACCATGTGGCGAAGATTTTGGCTAGAGGCCCATGGTTCATTGGAAAATATCATGTGGTTGTTTAGAAATGGGAACGGCCTTTAACCCTTATGTGACATTTGTTTCTAAGTTCCTGATTTGGGTCAACCTTCTAGGATTACCCCTAGAATTTTGGGAGCCAGAAGTCCTTATTGGCATTGCAAAAAGCTTGGGTAAGCCGATTTCTCTAGATCCAGTCACTAAGGCTAAATCTAGACTTACTCACGCCAGATTTTGTGTCAATATGGGTCAAGATGTTAATCTAGAAAGTAATATCAAACTAATGACCTCTGAGGGAGTTTGGGTGTAGATATTTGACTATGATCTGTCTCCCTTTGCTTGCAGAAAATGTAAGCTGGTGGGTCATGATCATAGAAATTGTCCTCTTTAGAAAAAAATATTGATCCCATTGTCAATCCTCAAAGGACAACTAATAAGGAGGCTAAGGAATGGAGGTTGGTTGGGAAAAATGGAAGATTTGTAGAAGCTAAGGATCATCTGATCATTAAAAGAAGTGGAACCCTTGGATCATCTTAATTCCCCTTGCAAGGAATTGGTTGGTTCTAGGTTTTCAAGAAAATGTAAATGATTATGAAGATGAAAATGAAGATCCAGTTTTGGAAGAGGTGGTTCTAGAAATAGAGGAAGTGGCAAGCCATGATTCAAAAGGTAATGCTTTTTCTCTGCAAGTGGCCTATGGACCTTCGTTGGATGAGGTTTCGTCTATTGGCCAGAGTTCCTTTGGCCAAAGACAAGAAGAAGCCCTCCCCATGTCTAATGTCTTTGGGATTTTATCAAATTATGTTGTTGATATGTATGAAATGGAAGCTTCTCCTAAGACTCTAGTAAGTAAATCTAAACCTGTTACTCGTAGTAATTCTAGAGTTGATATTGGTAAAGATTCAACTCTTAAGGGTAGGAAGAGTAATAAGGAATTAAGGGAGACTAATTCTAGGAGGGAAGTGGATGCTGGTATTCAGAGTACTGGGAAGTTGTTTCCTTGTAATAAGAAATGTTAAATGATATTTCTCTCTTGGAACATTAGGGGATTGAATAATCCCAGTAAACATAGAATTGCTAAGGATCTTAGATTTAAAAACAAACCGGATATTTTCATGCTTCAAGAAACCAAAATGAATATGGACAGATTTAAAGAGGTGGGTAGGTTTATTTGGAAAGAAAGTTGTTGGGAGGGGTGTAGTTCCTCAGGAGCCTCGAGAGGTGTTGTTACTTTGTGGGATCCTAGAATTGTGCAAGGTGTTATGATTCTCTCTTCCCCTAGTCATGTGGTCATGAGTTTCACAGAAATTATTTCTAAAAATCTTGGTATGTTTCTAATATTTATGTTCCAAATAAACTCAGTGAAAGAAGGAAGTTTTGGAGGGATATTTTGAGTTTTAGAAAACTATTTAAAGATAAATATTGGATTATTGGAGGAGATTTCAATACCCCTCTCTCCCCTGGTGAAAAGAAGGGGGCTTGATCTCTTATTCTGAGAGTATGGAGGATTTAGTTGACTTTCTTGCCAGTAATGGTCTGTTTGATTTAGAATTGGAGGGATCCAAATTTACTTGGGAAAATAGGAGGATGGGACCTGAGCTCATCCAGATCAGATTGGATAGGTTTTTGGTGAGTCATCTTTGTATGATTAATCAACTATATTCTCTAAAAACTCTCCCAGAATCAGATCGGATCATAACCCCCTTCTTCTTGATTTGGGGATGAATCAATCTAAAAAATCTAGACCCTTCAGATTTGAAAAGATGTGGTTAGATCACCCTAATATTTTCAACAGAATTCAAGAATGGTGGGACATTCAGGTTTTTGGGGTTGCTAGTTTCAGATTGTGTTTAAAATTGAAGCATATTAAAAGTAACCTTAAAATATGGAATAAGGAGACTTTTGGAAATATTTTCTAGGAAAAAATTAGAATTGTAGAGGATTTAAGAAATATTGAGGAACTTATGGAGAATGATGGTCTTAATACAATTCTCAAGGATCAAGAACAAAAACTCTTGACTGAGTACCATGAGATTCGGCTAAAGAAGAGGTTTATTGGAGACAAAAATCTAGGGTGAAATGGCTTAAGGAGGGTGATAGGAATACTAAATTTTTCCATTTCTCTGCCACCTCCAGAGCTAATCTCCTTAAGATAAATGAAATAAGAAGTGAGAATGGTGATATTTACTTGGAAAGTAAGGATATCAATATGACTATAATAAATTACTTCAAGGATATTTTTAAGCAGGGGAAGAGGGTGGAGGAGTTGGCTCAGAATAAAGTTCTAGATCTCTTCTAGAATGTTATCACCCCCTTGAAAATAGATATCTCTTAAGGAGTCCTTCGGAGGAGGAAATCCATTTTGTGGTCTTTGATATGGAACTTGATAAATCTCGGGCCTGGATGGTTTCCCTGTCTTCTTCTTTAAAAAATTCGGGAGGTGATAAAGAAAGAGGTCATTGAAATGGTCCAAGAATTCTTCAACAATGGTCATCTTCTAAGGAAAATGAATAACACCTTCTTGGTCCTTGTGCTAAAAATTTCTGGAGCTAAAGAAGTTAAGGATTTCAGACCAATAAGCCTTTGTAACACCAGTTATAAATTATTGACTAAAATCATAGCTGGTAGGATTAGAATGGTTCTTTCAAACTTCATCTCGAGAAATCAAGGGGATTTTGTTCTAGGAAGGAAAATCACTGACAACATTATTGTGATTCAAGAATCCATCCATTCCATTGAAAGCTCTGGTAGATCGGCTATGTTTCTTAAGTTGGATATGCATAAATCCTATGATAGGATTATGTGGTATTTCCTCCGGGCTATCCTATTAAAGGTTGGTTTTGATAACATTCTGGTAAATATGATAATGACCTGTATCTCCACTACTAGTTATTCGGTCTTGGTGAATGGTAAACCAGAGGGTTTTTTCCAAGTAGGTAGAGGTTTGAGACAAGGTGATCCTCTTTCACCTTTCCTTTATGTTATAATGGATGAATCTTTGAGTAGAATATGTCAACATGTTGTGCTTTCTAACTTTATCTAGGGTATTAAAATATATAATGGTCTCCCCTTTATCTGTCTCAATCAGTTTGTGGATGATAATTTTATGATGGGTAAGGCCTCTGTCTAAGAAGCCTCAAATTTTAAGGTGGCTCTTAATGATTATGAATTGGTTTCGAGACAGATGGTTAACTTCCATAAAAGTGTTGTTTTCTTCATTAATGTGGAGAATCAGGTTCAAGCCAAATTAGCACGCATCCTGGGGTGTTGGATTAATAATTTTCCATATTCTTATTTGGGTATGCCCCTGATCCAAAAGAATCTTGACATTTCGGTTTGGAATGCTCTACTAGAAAGAGTAAATAGTAAACTTTTATCTTGGAAAGGTCTCTTACTTTCTCAGGCTGGTAAGATTCAATTGCTTCAAATCTCCCTTCAAGGTATTCCCATTTATGTGATGTCACTCTTCAAGCTCCTGCTAAAATTATTGGGTCCTTGGAGAAAATCCAGAAGAGATTCCTTTGGATGGGTGTTGTGGAGAATTTTAAATTCCCTCTTGTGGCTTGGGAAAAAGTCACTAAACCAAATTTTTGTGGGGGTTTGGGGTTAAAAAATATCTCACTTATGAATGAGGCCTTGATTTCCAAAGTCTGGATGGAGGATTGCTAGAGAGGAAGGTCTCTGGGTGGAAATCATAAAGAAGAAATATTTGTGGAATATAGGCAGAATGGAGTCCTTTTTCAATCAAGACAATCTTCCTAGAGGGTCTTCTTTCTAGAACTCTTTTGTGGCCTCTAAATAAATTTTAACCAAGGGAACTTTGTGGGAGATAGGAAAAGGTAATAGAATCAGTTTCTGGTATGATAGTTGGATTGAGGATTTTCCCTTAGCTAACCTAGAAATATAGAAAAGGGTTGCTGAGGAAAGGGGAAAATTCTGGATAAGAGACTTCTGGATTCAGGAGGAAAGTGAGAAATTGATCCCCCTCAGAATTTGATGGATCAACAAGAGACATCCAAGGAGGATTAAATAGAAAGAGGAGGAAAGTGTCATTTTAAGGATGGGTGGTATTCAAAAAACCATTGATCCCCCTAAGGTTAATATATTTTATAGTTATCCATCTTCCAAAATAAAATATGTGGACAATATCATGAAACTGGGAATGAAGCTAGTTCCCCATCTTTAACTTTAAATGTTCTCTTTCAGGATAAGAAATATCTTCTTTCAGAGCGATCCTTCTCCCAAGAATTTTTTTCTTCCATTACGGATGGATGTTCAATATCTAATGGATTTTTCCTTTAAACCCTTTCAATGGGAGAGGTTGGCCTCTCCTCGGTTTCTTGGGGATTATGGAAGGATAGGAATGAACAAGAAATCATCAAGGAAAATATCAAACTCTTTAAAGGTAAGGCAAAGCAAACCTATCGAAGAAAGGGGATTGACTAGAAAGAGCTCCATTTGGAACAGGCCTGAGAAAAATGTTGTCAAGATAAATTTTGATGGGGCATCTAAAGGGAATCACCATTTTAAGAAAAAGACCAAGGAGGACTCCATTAAATGGAAAGAGGAAGATTCTTTGGGGGTTTTGTTAGCCAAAGAAAAATCTCAAGGACATCCAGATCGAGGGTGTCCAAAATTATGATCCTATATGTCACATTTTTAAGGATGGTGGATGGTCTTAAAGGTTTCTTTTAAAATACTATAAGTGTGGGGTAGGCTTTGATTATAAGGTGAAGGATGATTATCCCTAAGGTTAATATATTTTACTAGTTGGCAAGTGACCTCAAAAATAAAATTATCTATTTCTGTGGACAATATCATGAAATGTTTGGGAAGTTTGGTTTTGTGAAGATGGGTTGTGATAAATGTTCTCTTTACAGGAAAGAGGAGGAAAATGTCAATCATCTTCTCCTTCACGAACGTTCTCTGTCAAAGGAATTTGGCAGAGCTTGGAAAGAGGGATCCTTCTCCCAAGAATGTTTTTCTTCCAGAGGAAAATGGCAAAATGGACGTTTCCATTCTGTCATTAATGGTACAAAAATGGGCTCAAAATTTCAATATCTAATGGATTTTTCCTTTAACTTTTTTGATGGTATTTCTAGGTCGTGTATTCCGGGAATATGGAGAGAAGTGTGCCTTCAAATGGGAGAGTCAAAAATCCTTTAGATCCTTCCGAATATGTTTCTTTGAGCCCATCTCTATAGAAAATTATTTGATGGTGGGTGCCTTTGTATGAATATGAAAATGAAACCTATTCTAAACTCATCCCCTAAACATAAGGTGGGGAGGATGATCTACTCTTGTGGAATTCCTCTAAGATGAAGGTTGGGAAATGTAAAAATGTGGGGAGGATTCTAAAAGGAGAAGAGTGAGAAAGGTCATGGTGAAGCAAGTACCTTGAGAAAGAGGGGTTGTGATGGAAATTTAAAGGGCTTTGAGGAGTGGAGTAGAAAGGAGTAGTATTTAGATGGGGGATTATGGAAGGATAGATGAATGATTGTCTCGGCCCACGGTGAAGTCCAAACATCTTTCTAAAAGGAGGATAAAGAAATGAATGAATGAAAATGGTACTGAGGGTGTTGTGAACAAAGAAAGTCTTGCTGGAAATAGTGAAGTTTTTCCTAAAAATTAGTTGGTTTTTTGGATTTGCTGCATGCACTTTTAGAAAACTTCTACAGACTGATGTTTTAGGGCTGGTTTCTTTTCTCTATTTTTCTCTCTTTTTTTGGTTTAAGTCTTGTTCTTCATTGTTTGATTTAAGCATGTTTAACTCCTTTAGAGGACTTTTCTGTATCTATCTTGCTCATTGGTACTTGTTCCTCCTTTTGTAAGGCCCTTGGGATCCGATCCCTATTTTTACCTTATCTAATAAAAACTCTTCACAAACCTGGCCAAAACTTAAGTAAGAATTTATTTACAACTTCAGGAGTTTTTGATGTTCTAGCTTCAACAAATAGAAATGCATGGTCGGAAAATAGAAAAGACTGGACTTATTTTTACTATCCTCCTAATAAAATATACCCTAATAACCTGAGTTGTCAATGGCCCGTTACATTCCTCTTGGTCCACAAGATCAAAAAGCATTCTCATGGATGCCTAAATCTGGATAAAGTGGGTCAAAAAATTTATGCAAATTTTCTGATAAAATTTCTTTTAAGTTTGGTGCTAATGTTATTCCCTCCATCTTGGCAAAATAAAATTGCACTAATATTCTCATGCTAAAAACTTGAAGAGAATATGAAAAATTATGAAGATAGTAGTGTGAATTTATAGAAAAAATGAAGCTCGGGATTTGATGTGAACAAAATCTTACATGAGTAAATGATAGACTTGTTTTTATGTTCACATGAGACTGGTAAATATAAAATAACTTGACGTCAATTGCAAGGCGTCATTTGAATGGATGTAGAAAATCACGCAGAGGGATATTCATTGCAAAAATGAGAAATAACTATTGTGTAAGCCTTAAAAAAACTCCCAAGGAGAGAGAATGATTAATATCAAATCAGGTCACTTTAGCATATCCCAAAATCATTAAAAGGCTTCTCAACTGGCCCAAAATGGAAAAAAAAATTAAGATATGAAATGACTGCTAAATAAATGAAAAAGTGATGATGTGAAGCCTCAATTTTCATAAATCACACATGGCAAGTTACTTAGTAGTTATTCCACATGGCACGATAGGATTTAAAATATTCCTAAGTCAATAACTGAAAACTAGATATTTTCATCCAATTGAAAATATTGTCTTCTCAAAGGTTCTCATATTGTAAAAAGGGAGGGAATTGCTTATTGGAATTTTGGGGGAAATGAACTAATGGAACTCATTAGAATTGTATAAAGTATGAGGGAATGTCCTCATACGAGAAGAGGGGTTAAAATTTTCTAAAATTTAGAAGAGACAGAGATAATTGATGTGCTTTCTTGAAATCTAAATTTTAATGAGATGCTTGTGAGTTGTTTTAATTCTTCAAATTTTTCGTGTCAAGATGGTTGTAAGTGTACAACCATTGATAAACATTGAGATCATAGGTTTTATGTTCCCTTGTTAAGGAAATTGAATATCTGAAAATGAACTATGTGCATGCTCATTAAGCTTTGTTATGTTTTGTTCTTAATGTAGTATACTTTAAATCAGTCAACTATTTTTCCTATTGCAATCTTATGTTTATATCTCCTCTAAATTACGCTAGATATTGTCTTGACGGTGGTAATTTGGTAATTGAGTTTGTACTGTACTTAGATCCTTCTTTTCACAGTACTAAGCATAATTTTAAATTCATAATACTCCCCTTTTGTTGCTAATAGGTTTGCAAGCCTGTGAGTGTATCTTAGGTGTATTAGGTAGTGAGTTGTGAATATTTTGTCAAGACTTTTACATGAGCTTTCATGTGTAATTTCTTGAAAGGAAATTGAATATCCGAAAATGAACTATGTGCATGCTCATTAAGTTTTGTTACGTTTTGTTATTAATGTAATATACTTTAAATTAGTTAGCTATTTTTCCTGTTGTAATCTTTTATTTATGGCTCCTCTGAATTACACTAGATCTGGTCTTGATGGTGGTATTTTGGTAATTGATTTTGTACTGTAATTAGAGCCTTCTTTTCATAGTACTAAGCACAATTTTAAATTTAAATGCTATTAAGATTTTTATAAGGCTTTGAGTGTATCTTAGGCATAATAGGTAGTGAGTTGTGAATATTTTTTCAAGACATTTACATGAGCTTTCATGTGTAATTTCTTGAATATTTTATGAAATCATGCATTCTTGGGCTTCTATGAATGTGTACCTTCTCTCCAAGGGACTGTTTCTAATTAATTGAGTACCCTTTATACCTAGAATGATTTCTGGAATTGTTGGAGTTCTGAGAAACCTGTCATAGTCAATTCCATCTTTTTTAATCTCCCATTCACACAAAACATAAAACTACCATTTCTTAGATCTTATAATTCACCTATGTTTGCTTTTTCTATAAGCATTTTTCAAGGGATTGCATTTTTACTTCCCTTTCCATAAATATGCAAGAGAAAATGGAATTTCATGTTGTCTAGAGTAACCTAATTCCAATTGGAGTTACATATGCATCGTTTAGTGTGAAAACTTGTGAAAGTTAAATAGTTCATTCATTGGCCATGATCATCTAGGATTGACTTACCTGTTTCCAAAAGGAAACTAAGAGACTGAAGATTTCAATCATACCCTTACATTTTCAGGTTACACAAGTTCTCTCACCTAGGTCAAAGGAAGGACCTAAAGAAACAGATAAGGCCATCCCCTTAATATGTGTCACCCAGTCCCTCCAAATCTAGGTTCAAATAAGTTTGTCGATATCTTCCCATTACCTAAAAATGACATAAATTTTTTTGTCATCATCAAAGCATGTCATTTCACTCACGATTTTTCTTGGCCCCAACGAAGGTGTAAGATTGAGAACCAACACACCACTAGGGTTAAATCCTTCCTACTAAAAATTGTTTTTCAATATAATAATTTTCCTTGACTAAAGAGAAATGGGTAACCATGGATTATTATGTGTCTTATTCATTTGTTTTTATAAACATGTTTCAAACATAGGAGATGGTGGCATTTTAAGGCTGAATATTTCACCATGGTTTATGATTTGATAAAATTATAATGTTATTTAATTCACTTTGAGGTAAACACAACCAAATATAATCAAATTAGCTCTTGGTTACCAATTCATTGGAAGTTGAACTAATTAGCTCTTGGTTACCAATTCATTGGAAGTTGAACTAATTTTTGTATTGAGTGTTTTCAATCTCCCTCTTTGTTGGAATAAGATTCACCACTATTAAGAATATTCTCTACAAGATCTAGGGGGAAAATGGAGAAGAATTCATAGAGGAGAATGTGGGAGAAGGTGGAGTTGTTGTGTAAGACTATAAATGTACTTATAATATTATTTATCTTCTATTTTTTTGCATAAAAAGGAAAATTTTAAGGTTTGCAATGAATCTATATGGGTTACGGTGATTGTATTTCCTAGATTTTGGGTTTTGGTGAAGTGGAAGGAGTTTGGATAAATAAGAAAGAATATTGAGGTAAGAGGATTTTTATTCATGGATTTAATAGTATTTGGGTTGCATATTGAGAAAATAAGTGGTTAATGGCGATGGGTATTAGATTTATAGGAGGTAAACCCATATTATTTACAAATGAATATGCTCCATTGCACTTTTCCTTGAGAAAATGCATGCAAGTATATACATGTACATGGGTTTTTATTTTACTCCATGTTTTATTTAGATTCTACCTTATATGAATTGGATATGTGGGTATTATTATTACCCTACCCTCAGATGGAATTTTGTGTTACGGGTCAAATATCTATGTGTGTTTGGATGTGTTGTTCAATTGTTCCATTCCATTTTATTGTCCTTTTAGAGAGATTAATGTGCATTTTTGAATCATATAGACTTGAACCACGTATGTGGACCTTCTCCGACAATTATTATTGATGGATTGAGATGGTAGGTACTTGCAGGAAAATTCTCCAATGCGGGGCTCATAGTTCCTACCCAATGGTCATGGAATCATTCTTACTTTAGTGGTATAAACAATATCATTAATATAAATTGATCATTACTATAAGGAAATATTAGGGGTATCTAGGTTGAAGTCGTATTGATGATTACAATGGGTGATGAACCTTACTAGTACCCAAATGATGGATATTATTGTAACTCTTAATCTTGTTATATCTTATAAAAACTTGTTACGTTATCTAAAATAGCAAAAAATATATATTTAAACTATGACTTATGTACAAGTTGTGTAATAGCGTGAAGATGTTAGGCATATGTTAGTGTTAACATTATTTGTAATTAATTTATTATTATATTATGAGTTGTTTAGAAACAACTCATAATTATAATAATTATTATTTGGTTTGTAAGTGAAGTTGTTAAAACAACTTCACATATATAGTTTTATATTAACGAGTTGTTAAAACAACTCGTGTATTGTTGTGGGTTGTTTCCTACATTGTAGGAACAACCTCTCCTATATATTTGTGAGATCCCATATGATTGAATATATAGAATAATTATTAATTTATTTCATGTGTTCATTTTGAACCAAATTCTATATTTGGTATCAAAGCAATTTTTGTGCACGTCATGGAGTCTTGAGATTTTTTACGGAGCAGAACAATTGTTGTTCATGATTTCCCCATCTCATGAGAACAATATTTTGTAAAGAACTTACTGTATATCCTTAAGTGTTAGGCCAATCATTTTTCAAATTGTGATGTAAGTTTTCAGGTGGATCGTGATCGAAATTTTACATCTGTGGATTTGTTTTATTGTTCTCCTTGATGTAACACGTGAATGCTCTGAGAAAGCTATAATTATACGTGCTCCTGTTAAGCTACGTTTGCATCCAATCTCCCTGCTCTGACGTCTATCTTCACGGACTTGGATTATTTTTTTTGGGTAGTTCTGCTTTAGGCTAATTCGTATGGCAGCAACTCAACAAATCTTATAACACCTACCCATTTGGATCTCCAGGCGGCAATCTAGACACAAATTTGGAGTTTTTGAACTCGTACGAATAACTGGAGATAATTTTTTTGTTTCTTTGGTTTACATTTAGATGTCTAGACCCAATCGCCCATGCATCTCTTTGTTTAATTCATCCCTCCACATGTATTATTAGCATCACTCAATTAATGTAATAAAGTTTTATATTGAATTCTGATATGTCATTAGGTGATTCGAAATTGCTAAATAATGGTAGGAGATTAAGGTTTTTCCATTTAATTCCCGAGACATATATGCCACAGTTATCCGATGAAATCAAGGTGAACACGTGGAAGCATGGAATAGTCTTTATTCAATGCGCATGCCTGGATGGGTTATGCTCCACGAAAAATCAACGTATTGAATTGATGAATATGCTTTGATCTCGATGGATCAAAATAGAATCCCCAAATTTACTTTGCACGTGGTTTTAAGATTCAAATATAGAGACTGCGTATGTATTGGTATTTACAATAAAATTTACACAATTGGTAATTCAGAGCTCACAGAAAATTTTACATTGGTTCATAATTATCCAGCAACACCACATTTCCTTGAACGTTTTGTCACCAAATCCTCTACTACATATTTCCAAATTTTTGAGTTATCATAGTCGGGAGTTTTAGATTTATGTCAAAATAATTGGTGATTCATTTAGATTTAGAATACTAAATCTTTGAGTCATTATTTTTATAGTTGGTAAAAAGTAATTAAATATTACATTTATTCTATAGGTAGAATTTTAGTGTTTGTGTATTTAGTTATTTTTGTGTCAACACTAAAAGTTAAAGTCATGAGTTGAGTCGTAGTCAAAAGTATTTAAATCTCAAGGACACATTATCACTTGTATGTGGCGTCCTAAGTCAAATAAAGTATGTCCATCGGGAGAAAAGGTTTCTTCAGAAACTTCATACAACTAAGCTTCATCAACACATTTTTGAGTAAGCATATCCCTATACTAGAGGTAGGAGGCAATGGAGGATAGAGGTGATCAACACCTCTCGTCATTCACCAACGACGGGGTCGCATTCAAATATGGTAGCAAGTGTTTTCTACTATTTGTGAGTTTGCTTTTGGTGTGTGCTTTGAATAAAATGGTGTGTGATGATTTTTTTCCTGTTCCTATTTTGATTCAAACGAGTGAGAATGTTCACATTGTATAGGAGGGAATATGAACCGGAGTGATCCTCGATGTTACATTTCCTTTGATTTGTTATCGTGTGAACAGTGTTTCTAACATCGATTGGAAGTGAAAAGCATTCACTAGAAGATGAAAAGCAAGGAAAAGCAAGTTCACTGATATGAGGTGAATTGGTTGAAGTAAAACCATCCCTATGAGGTTGTTGGTTGTGAAGCGGAAACCATCCATGTTGAGGTTGTTGGATGTCCTATAAAACCATCCATGTTGACCTAAAATTATGGCTGGCATAAAACCATCCGGTTCATGAGTGCACGGGTGACACACATAGAAGGGGAAGTGATATTGTTGTTCTAATGTTACACTAAGGGGGAATGTTAGGAATATGATTAGTGTTAACATTATTTATAATATAATTTATTATTGTTTCAACAATATAGTTTTTTATACCCGTAATTGATATAATTATTATTTGGTTGTGTGACTTGAAGTTGTTAAAGAGGTCGGTTTTCTATTTCCATGGCTATTTATTAGCCTTAGTTGTTAAAATAATGAGGTCAAATCAATATCATAATATTATTTTGTTGACAACATTGTTCCAGGATAAGACTAACTATTATTTGTGATATCCCATATGATTGAATATGTGATTGTAATAAATGCCTCTCCAATTTTTTTCTTTCATTATGGATTTACATGCCATCTTCTTACATTCAAAAATCATGCACACTTTTATTTCCCTCATTATGGGTATGTGGGCACCATATGATTGATGGGATAATTATGTGTCTCACAAATATTTTAACACGTGTGAATAAATGTGGGAGTATCTTGTAGGAAGAAATTTTCTATGTTTATTATCCGAGATAGGAAGACCTCACCTCATGAGGTAAATATCTTCATCATGAAATTTTTCATGGTTTTCACTAGGTCAAGAATAATGTTATGTACAAAGATATGCACTAATATCTTTGTCACCTTCAATGATGCTGGGGAATGCTAGGTTGTGCAAAAGATGAAACATTTATTGGATTATGGTTTTAACTCATCTTGAATTTCTATGCAAGATCCATTGGAAGATAAATGAGAGAGAAATTATGAAATCCTCAAAAAACTCAAATATATGAGTGGGAGAATTTTTCTCATGTAATATTTCAAACTGATCTCTCTTTTTCACACATTCTACAACTTCTTCACTAAAATAAGCTAGTAATCCACGAGAAAAAACTTTTCTTTGAGATTCACCAACAACCTAATGAAATAATTGATCATATTAGTTTATAAAAGCCTTATCATATTTAACCTATTTTGATATGCTACCAAGAAAGAGATGTAGGGAAACCATTAAATCTGACAAAATAAAATTATGATTACTTGGGATCAAAATATGGTGTAGGAAGAGGTGTATTTGAAGAAATATGGTTGCATCACATTTTGGAAGATTTTAGAAAAAAAATGATCCATATTCTAAACTAAGGGATATGGAATTATCAAATTTATTTTTAATGGGAGCTATCATAGATGGTTTAAGGCTTGAAACAAGAGATGTAAATTTGTTGAAATAACAACTTCACATATATTATAGATCAAAAGTGTCCTAGATCATTTGAACACATTTTTCAAAAAGCAATATACATAAAAATTAGAGTTATTATTAAAATCATCTTTCTTTTTAGAGACTGCAAAATAAAGGGGGAGAAATGACAAAAATAGTAATTTAGTATTGTATGGATAATAAAGCACATGTTCAAAATTTTGTTGCAAGTAATTTATAACTAAGAGTTTAGATTGTGACATGGGAGAAACTACTTGCTGTAATCCCATACTTTTAAAGTTTTTATATGTTAAATACTTAATTCCATGATATGGTGATATCAACAAATCAATACTAATTTTCACTACTCTAATATATATAAATGGGGTTATGCAACTTGTTTTAAATGACAATGGAAGGTGCAATAATTAAAATAAATCTACAACATTAAATGATAATATTCGTAATGATTTTAAGAGGCATAAATAAAAATAAGTAAAAGAAACAATTTTTCACATGATTGTACATTTTTAGATCTAACCCATTATCTTGTGAGATGTGAAAATAGATCAAATGCAAATATTTTCACAAAAAAATGATAAACAAGATGGGATTTTAAATGCATTTATAAAGCTATCCTAAGATTAGATATCTAGTAAGAAACCTAATAAAATATAAGAATAAAAGTGTTAATTTATTATTTTTATATTAATTTAACGTTATAATTTTTGATAATGGATTAAAACATTTCAAATAAATTTTAACACCTAAATAAGAAGGATCTATTTAGTTATAAATTTAGATTATAATGGGAGTTAAGGTGTAAAAATCACTTTGCATAGGTAATTTTAACATTTAAGTTATAACATAATTTGGTAATATGTATAATAATGTAAAATTAGATGTTCCTTTATCTTTAAAAGGATGTTTGGACATTATTTAAGTAAAGCAACTAATCTAATCTATCACAAATAAATAATTGAATAAAATCTAATCTCTTTCATTTTCCATGTTAATTTGGGAATTTTTTTTCATATAACATTAAGGTAGTATGTGTCCCATCTTGATGCTAATTTTGATTAGGTAGATAATGTAAAATTATTAACAGGAAGAGATCAATCTTGATTTATTATGGAATATGAATAGATAAAAAATATGTGACTAGTTCATGTATGTGAAAATATGATATAAACATGTGATATCTCTTGAATGGATTACAAAAATATGCTTTTCACATTGCTATGATGTTAGTGAAATAATTTATTACCATGCAGATAATTGGTTTTACCAATGGTCATGGAGTTAAGACCATCCTTCTTAGGTATGGGTAGGCCCCATTATTGAATATAAACTATCTAAAATTTTGGGGTGGAAGTTAGGTTGGGGATCAAATGAATAATCCTCTAAACCTATGGAAAATTTCTTTATAATATATGTATGAGGAAGTAATTTTTTTAGGAAGGGAGGTAAAGAGAGCGCATGATAAATGAGGAGAGAGGGTTAACGTTGTGATTATGAACTAGCATATTTTCACCAATAATAATGAGAATAGGCCCACATTTAATTAAGAATAATTCAGCCATGCAATCAATAATAATACTAACAAATTAGAGACACAAAGTTATATGAATTCATAAATCAAAGACACAGTTTTTCTTGTTTATACAAGATCATATTTTCTTACAATGTTATAAAGTATAGAGTATGGAGGAACATAAGGAAGGAAAGGAGATAGAAAAATATAAATTATTCTTGTAGTATAAGTGAAATCCAACAACTAGTAACAATAAAAAAATGCTAAACCTTTGGAATGGAGAAGACATCCCGATTTATAGCTTAAAATATGTCTCTTCCTCTCCCCCATGTGACCTTTCATCTCACCAACACTAGTGAATTTTCACATTTCCTACGAATGAAGTTAAGTCCTTTTATTATTTGTGAAAAGGGACTTTTACAATACAAAATTAAGCCACTTAAGTGAATAATGATGAAAGAGTGATAAATTACATTCAAATGAATAAATAAGAATGAGAGAGAGATATAAGAAGAGAGAGAAGTAAAATATAGAGACAAGAAGGATCCTTGCTGACAAAGAACCTATTTTGATGGATCTTGAGTGAATGCTCCATAAATGAAGTTCTTTACAATTTGACCTCATGTTGAGTTGAAACAATGCGATTGTAAACCCCCGTGAAGTGAGAATACACTCCAAGGCATTGAATGAGTGTTTAGAAACATTTTTTTGAGACTTCTTGCACTAATATGGAAATATGATGATCCTTTTTTAACACAATGTTGGAGTTAGAACATGGAGATCATCACCTTGCTCTTCTTGGCTTCAAAATTCACCTCCGTGACACAAATGTTTCCTTTTTGAATGGAATCAACCACAATATTCTCAAGAATTTTCTTATCATTTCCTCCTCATTGAAATAGGTATTCTCCTCTAAATAGAATAATTTCTCCTTCATTCAACTAAAAGTGCATAGTGTGACACCATAAACCTAACAAGTCAGTATGAAGCTCGACACTATTTCAAACATATCTAAGTGCTCTTTATTCAACATGAGAGGCTCAACATCCTTGTTTCTTGACCAATATCCTGAAACTTACTATTTTTAGTAAGCCTTATTTTGAGAAGTCCATTTTAGTTACCAATTTCTTAATTTGGCACTTTTGAGTTTTCTGATGTTCAAGGGGCAATGGCAACTCTAAGAATGAACTGTTTACAACACTTAATATTTATATATAGTGAGGATTAAGAAGGCTTAATATTTTAAAAAGTGGGTATTCCGGTGTCGAATGGAATGAAAGTGGTCTCAAAGTTTTTATTTCACAAGGAAGCTCTGCTTCAATTTTAAGAGGATTTTAATCGCTAGAACTTTGTAGATCTCAAAAATGAGTTTTTATTTCAGAAAAAAATTTTTTTGGCCATTAAAAATAATATAGAACACAATTGGATGCAAGGTTGGTATAATTTGAAAGGTTCTTTTGAGGAGTTGTTAAAATCTCATGGGGATCAGACAAGGGTTTGGGAGATATGAAAACTTTCCATTTTTAGCATATGAGGCCTCTGGAATATTTTCAATAGAATAACATAAAGTAGAGTGATATATTGGAGAAATGAAGCTTCAAAAATAAAAAATGGCTAAGTATGGATTTTAAACATTTCACTCACTCCTTTGCACTTTAACTCACATCTAACCCAATCAGGCTTAACCTAGGTAAGGTGGAGGTTGGGTTTCACCCTAAAAAATAGGGTATTAAGGGAAAAATGGACAAAAAAATTCAACCAACCATGATTTTCACTAGATGTGGCTAAGTTTCACCTTGTGGTTTCATGTGAGTGAGATGTAGGGGTTAGAAATTAGCACATGAGAGTTAAAATTGAGTTTTTGATGTGACCTGGGACTAGTTGAGAGGATGAAGCACACTTTTATGTACCACTTATCCCATTTTCACCTTAAGGACAAGATAAAGGGACATAAAGTTCTAAAAATGTGCCAAGGGGGTCTCCATCATGAAAATCTATCAAATTTTGCATTATTCTCACCTAACCACTCAAGTCACAAGTTTTAGGTGATGAAAACTTAACATCCATAGGGTGAGCACACATTAATATCCCCCTTGTACCCTTTACACCTCGGGAACAATTGAGGGGACACCACCACTCCAAGCTTTTGGAATGCGATGTCACATGTTAAGTGCATTTTCGGCCCGAGAGCATGGAAGAGTGTTTTGGGGTCAAAAATTATATGATTTTAACTCAAAAACCCTATTAAGATCATCCCAAAAATTATCAAGATCCGATTCTTCTTGAAATTTTAATTTTCACACCATTCATCATTTCATCACGAATGAGCAACAATCGTGACTTGAGCAACCACAAAAATATTGATGGATTAGGAAAAAAATTATGTTTCCATCATGTGGATGACTATGATAAATTTCTATTGAGTATTTTGTGAGCTCCCAAATCCTCGAAAAAGTTGAATTTCTCCATTAGAGCCTTCATTCTATGTGCCCAAAATAACCTGGTTTTTCTTATCTTGTTCTTAACATCACTTATATCCACATATTTTCCTAAAATACCATAGTTAAATTCATTTTTATCTTTCATAACTTATAAATTGTTAAATTCTCCCCTGTCATCACTCAAATGGCGTTCACCGCTTGCAAAATGACAAAAAAATGGCCCTTTCTAGGCCCCCGAAGATAGTTGTTTCTCCTTAAAACTCAATGACTTCATCAATTACCTAAGGCATACATCCCTACACATTAAATAAACTTGAATTTTTGTAGAACGTTCCTTTGAGTTAGAATGAGGGTGAAATTGAGGACATGTTGGCTAGAGGAAGGATTCATAGTGACTAGGAGGGGAAATTTTCAAGTGGGGGCTTCGTTATCATGGCTATTTTTTTTAATTTTTCATGATAGAAATTTAACATGAAAACTTAGGGGAAAAATATGTCTTGGGATTTTCCTTTCTCTCTCTAAATAAAAAATTAGTAGAAATAATGTTATCTAGAAAAATATTCAAAATTCTAGGGGAAGCAAATGAGTTCTTAATTTTCACTAATAAAAAAACCTCTACGAGACCCAAATCCTAACTCAAGATCAAAAAAATTATATACAATTGAGATTAGATCACTAGGTAGTGAAATAAAGTATAATTAAGAAGGTAAAGTGAACCTGGGGTTAAAATGAGGTAAAACATGTGTGGCCTAAAATTAGGACCAAAAATCATGCATTTAACTAAGAGGGAAAATTAGTTATTATGGAGAAAAAACCACTAATTTCAATAGGACACATTGATGCAACCACTTTAGAGAGAGACAAAACCATTGGTAGGTAAATCCTAACTGCCATGGACATATTGCAACCACCACAGATAAAAATTAACTTGTATTGATGGAAACAAAATCACCATGAAGTAGGATGAGACTTATGTGGTGGTAGTGTAACGACCATAACTTTAGTGTGTTAAATGTGGCAAGAGGTAAAAAAATAAGGGAAAATCATGCAAGGTCTTCCAAAATGGTCTGAAAGGGGTTTGAAAAAGAGAAAATGAAGGAAAATCGTCAAGGTTGGATTGTGCAAGAGGTCTGAGAAATTCAAAACATATTTTCATGTTTTTAGAGATCCTTGTAATCATCATTACGTATTTTTAAGTATTGCACCATGCAAAAAAGGGTACATAAGGATACCCTTATAAGGGTTGAAAGTGTCAAAAATTTGTTGCTTTGGGATTGAACTCACTTTTTAATAATTTATTGTTGAAATTATTATATGAATGCTTTGATCTCTTTCTATTTAGAATATATGATGCTATATGTGAAAATTTCTATGAGGTTTTAATGGGTTTTATATGGAATACATACATACATGCATACATACATACATAAATACATACATAAATACATGCATACATGCATGCATATGTACATACACACACACACACACGTACACACATACACACACACACACATACATACATACATACAAAGCCACGATGAATGAATAAGGTTATTGCAATTAAATTTTATCTCACTTTTGCATTAACTGGGAAATTATATGACAATGAACTTTATGGATGCACAAGGTATTGTATAAGGACATGAACCTTATTTATTAGTGATATTAATTTTTTTGTAGGTACATTAAGGATATATTATATTAGTAAGTGTATGGGTGGAACATCATGCTTTTCATTTTTGATTGGGTTATTGCACTTGGTAAGTGATTTTGTTAAAGGACCTTAGAGGTGTGTTGTAGTATAACTTATGAATGTGGATACTAGTACAACTGCAATATTTTAATAGGAATACTTCATTGTTAATTCCACTATAGGGTGATCACTTAAACAAAGTGTTATGTATTTTCCTACATATAATGTCTAACTCTCTATTTCAATTATTAATTTGAAGATATGCATAAATATGTGATGTAGTGTTTCTCTTCAATGGGTAATGGTTTCTTTCTATCTTATGCACATGTTGAAGAATTTGCAACTAACTTAAAAATATTTCCATGATTATTGCTCACTCTAATGACATAGACCTTGTTATGACTCTTTGACATAAATGGGGTTGAATTGATCAAGACTATGCATTCTTGTCATGTATTAGATCTTGGTGGAAACATAAAGGTTTGTTGAGATCCTATGAGTGGTAATTATTGTAATATTGATATGATTGACCACCAAATCTCTATGACCAAGAGGTATAGAGTGGTGTAATAGAATTTTGTCTTGTTTTAGCTCTTAAGGATTATATAAAAATGAACTTTGATATCTATAAAATAGATATTATTATATAAATTTAGTGTGAGCAATGTGATTTGCAAAGATTTACATTGGAATCCTAAAAATTATGGTATGGGGAATAATTTAGATTTTTTCTCATGAGAACTATATCATGGCTATTCTTAGTTTAGGTATTTTTGTATTATACTTCTTGGAAAGAGTAATATATTGGTGTAAAGTGGTTGATGGAACTTAGTCACCTATGAATTAGGTTCTTACAGTAATAAGGCCCATGACTTGGTGGTAAGGAACTGTTTGGATTTTAAGGTGATAAGTGTGCATACTACATGGATTTTATTACATTAATTCTTATTCTAATTAAATATTTTCCTTCCTTCATTTACCGATACATGTGATCTCGGTAGTGCACAATAGAGTAACAATTATCTCTATCCATTTCTTAAATTCCATTATGTGATTGTAAATGCTAGTGGATTATCACTATGCAATATATGTGGTGAATTTCACATGTTTATGTTCTCTGGACTATATGGTGATTGGGTATGCCTCATCAAAACTTTGTGATCCTTTAGAGACAAATCAGCTACCTTGTTCCATTCACTAGTATTATAGAACATTTAATAGGGTTAAAAAGGTATGATAGTGGTCTATACTATATGAATGAGGAATAAATAGACTATTTTTCCTCATTTTTGGATGTGGTTCTGTGACTATACCTTAAAATCATGAATGATGTATAATTATATATATGTTTTATCCCTTAAGGGTAGAGAGTAAATATTTGGAACTTTATATGAATGACATGGATTATGAATCTTCTCAGTAGTGTTATTTTTTTGTGACTTTTAGATAGAATAGTTATATAATCTTGATCGCCTCGATTGAACAATTGTAGAGTGGTTTTATGACATTAATACATATGTTATATTTCTAGGGTCTATGGTACCTCCAATTGAGAGAGGGAGAAAGGATGTTAAGCATGGTTACATTTAGTTGCATTCACTATTTCAAATATGTTAAGGTTGATGGTAGTATAAAGTTATAGCTCCTGTATGTTTATATTGTTTTGAATAAGAGACAATAATGCTAGGCCAGGAAATAATGGAGCGATAGAGTGTGAAAGCGGAGATTGAGGGAAGGGCCACGGGTGGAAGGGGAGAGGGATTCTGGCCACACGGCGGAGGGAAAGAATAAGCACGGCTTGACAGATGGGGTCTTAAGGCTGGAGGAGGAGAGCACGGTATTAGAGGGCGGGATAAGAAGGTGGAGGAGTTGGGCCCTATTCCTAGGGTTACAAATTCTACCTGGACTTTGGTGGGGAGTGGTGGGAAAAACAAAAACAGTCATAGGAGCATCGGCAAAGCAGTTGCTACAAGCCATCATGGTTTGGATCCCCCGAAAGGCTTCTTCTTTTAAAGATATACTGGAAAACAGTGGTGGCCAATCCTCAGGCAATAAAACAGCAAGCAATCTGGCCTACCTGGTCGATCTGGCCAAGGATATTCCCTCTGTAACCATCAAGAACCCTGAAGTGGAGGAATATTTCAAAACTTTATCACGAGATGTAGTGATTGGTAGGTTTAATGGGTTCTGGCCTTCATCCTCAACACTGTACCAGTGGGTATTTGAAACTTGGACCAATAAATGTGAAATATCCCTCTATTCCAAGGGATTTTTCGTTGTCCATTTTAGAGAAGCGGAAGATTATCAGCGATGTTTGATAGATGGTCTATGGTTTTGGGGGCATGTGGGTTTATTTATAACTCCATGGTTTCCAGATTTTGATCCGAACACCTATTCGGTTTCCAAAACACCTGTTTGGGTCAGGCTCCCTAACCTCCCCTTACATCTATGGTATGCCCTAGAGGATATTGGTAATGGTTTGGGCAAGTTTATCAAAGAAGACTTGGATAGAATGCATTCGGGCCTTTGTTCATTTGCCCGTATATGCGTTGAAATTGATTTGAGAAAGGGATTACCAGATCAGATCAATCTTAAATTTGGTAATTTTCAACATATCCAGATATTAGACTATGAGAATATTGCATTCCGGTGCAGATTATGTAGAAATATGGGTCATCTACAAGCTACTTGTCCCTTTAATAAAAACTAGAAATCTACAAAAAAGAATGGATCGACTTCTTCTAGTGGTTGGGGCTTTGTTAACCCAGATTTGGTATCCACTTCAAACTTTAAGGATGTTCCAAATAATTTGACCCCGAGAATAAAATAGTCACAGAGAAGGAGGACACCGAGATGGGAATTCAAGAAAATCACCTGGTAATTGGTGGAATGAAAAGGGGACATACTTCAGAAAGTTCAATCAGATAGGGATTTCATGTCAGATAAAATGATTGCTTCGGCAATCCCTAATGACCTTGTGTTGGTTATCTCGACTGACCAAGGCAAGTGGTTTGAAGTAAAAAAGTGAAAAAACAAAAAGGGTCGAATGGGCAAGCATTGAGGATTATTTTCCATCGCAGGGTGGGAAATAAATGTTTAGGATGTTTTGGTCATTCTAATGCTTTTTGAAGCTGGTGTTTAGTTGTAGGTGTTGTTTCCCTTGTTACTTTTAAAATCCTGTTGTTTTCCAGAGGAATTGGCCTCTACTTTTTTAATAGGGAACGAGTCCCTTCAACCCGCTTTATCAATAAAAAAATTATTTTAAATAAGGTATTTGGGATTTTATCCCTGCTAACTTCTTTTGAAGTTTGATACATGTATTCCCTAGAACTATTATATCATTGGTATTGAGAATATGTTGAAATTCTCCATTTCCTATCCTATTTTTGGATTAAGTGGTTAATTACATGGTTACAAGGGCCTATGAAAATGTTAGTAAGTTTAGTATAATAATCTTGATTCTTCTAGAGAAGTATTATTTTCCTTGAGGGTATGAATTCTATACTTGGAAAAAGTAATGTATGAGTATAAGGGGTGAATAATCTTGAGCATCTCTACTCTACATTTATTAAGCTAAGTAAATGTAAATAGTATTATTTCTTGCATCAACATATTACTTTTAGTAAGATGCTCTCCTAACTAGTGAGTTTTTCATGGTATAATATTAATAATTCACTTTAAAAACTATTAGCTATGAGCTTGATATTTTAGTCTAAATATGACACATTTAATGTAATTGCTTATTAATGTTGGTATAAGTGCATAGTGAATAGTGAGGTGTTGTGATTTGGCATGCATAAAGTGAAGAGTAAAATTACGTGAAGGATGTGTTTTAGAATTCAAATTTTATAGTTGGAAAATTATCAAAAATTGTAGATTGTGTGAACTATTGAGTTATATAAGGTTGTTATTTTTATATATGTTAAAGAAACTTGGAATTTAAAAAAAAATTGTTTTAAGGTTGATGCTACATGTTGTATTAGAACTAAGTTCAGCTCTAGGGACCTCTAGGAACCTAATTAGGAACTTAAAACTTACACATATGTAAAATTAGTTCTTTTATTTATTTTTTTATAAAATGATGAGAAATAGAAGTAGGAGGGTGTATCGGAGAAGCGCCATAGATATACTTGGTTCAAAGAATGCACATGTGAATGATACGAGACATGAATTATTCCAATACAAACAATGCCAAAGATACAAGACTCAGAACTTACAAAAATACAAGAGAGATAATTTCAATAACATAGAAATAAATCCAACTCAACATAAAAAATATAATAATGCAAGATATGTACATATAGGAGGTGAATGTGTAACCTCCTCCTAGAATCATGGGAATCTCCACCTAGAATAGTGGTAACCAACAATTAGAATGTTGTAGTCAAGTATTGACCAACATCTAGAATAGTGTAGTCAAATGGTAACCAACACCTATAATAGTTTTTCAAGTGTACACCTAAGCAATCATATCCCATAAGTGTAGGGAAACTCCAAGTGAGGTGGAATATCCCAAGTAGGATAATACAAATAAATCAAGGAAAATAAATCCTACACTAACACCCCCATAAGAAACAACTTAGGCAGTAAAAAATGAAAGAGGGTCCTGGAAACAAGTCTGACGAGGTACCCACGTACAATGCAATCTCTCATAAGATGGAGTAAAAGGAGAAAACTCAGTGGGAAAAAAATTTCCCCAAAAGAGAGACATGAAGAAGTGAAGAGGCTAGAAGACCCCCCTGAAGATGATGAAGTTGCTGATGTAGATCACACCCCAAGAAGAGATCGTAGATGAATGAAATTTATCTCAATGAAAGGTTTGGTGAAGATGTCAGCAAATTTCTTTGAAGACTAGAAGAATATCAAATTGATGACCTACTCATGAATGAGATCCCAAATGAAGTGCATGTGAATCTCAATGTGTTTGGTCCTCTGATGAAGAACCAAATTCCTACATATTTGAATGGTGCTTTGGTTTTCACAAAAGATGACTATAGGATTCTTGATCTAGATGCCAAGCTAAGAAATAATCCCTTGAATCCAAATAGCCTTAGTAGTTGCATTAACAAATACCATATACTCTTCCTCTGTGGATGATAAAGCAATATAATTCTAATTATTGCTCGATCAACTAATAGGACCAGAAACCATTGAGAAAGCGTAACTCAAGTGGACTTAGGACACTCAATATTGCCATCCCAATCTAAGTTTGAGTAGCCGACCAAGTCAATGTATGAACCAACCCTGTAGTGAATCCCATATCTATGTGAGCCCTGAATGTAGTGAAAAATCCTCTTATCTAATTTCCATTGTAGCTCATCGGGCTCATGTATGAACCTTGAAACAATACCAACAACATAGGAGATATCAGGTAGAGTGTGAGTCAAGTAAATAAGGTTGCCAAAAATTTGCCAATACAAAGTAGCATTAAACAAGGGTGTGGAAAAATCAGCATCAAGCTTGACTCTAGATAACAAAGGATTCATATATGGCTTGCAGTCAGCCATGTGAAACTGAGCCAAAAGAACAAGATATTAATTGGGATATGAAAATAAAATACCTAAATTGGAATGTGTGATCTCAATGTCAAGGAAGTAGTGCAGTAGATCCAATTCAGTCATGGCGAATCTATCTTGAAGAGATGTCTTCACTACTAAGATAGCTGATGAAGTACTCCAAGTGATCAAAAGGTCATGAACATAAAGTAACATTATCAATAATAAATCAACCCCACAACACATATACATTGGGATCCGAATGGCACAAAGTGAAACTAGAAGCCGGGGAGGAAGGAATCCATCTTGGCATATGGAAATGAACCATACATTCATCTTAGAGCTTAGAACGGGATTCTAGACCAATGTATTCATTTAGATAAGAAAAGCATTACATAACATAGATCTGAATCATAATAGAAAGGAAATGCATAGGGTTTATACCCACTCATATGAAATATATATAAAACGATCCATACATATATAAGTAAAACTAGAACCACATATATCCATATTAAATATGTTTGGTAATCACATTACATTCATTGAGGCTATCATAGATCCATATAATAGTGTAGACCAAATGTCATGCATCAGAACTAGACTTAAGCCCCTCATAGTACAAAGAAAAATATTCAGACCCATCCCCTTGATACATCATACTCCTACAGATCCTCTAAACCCAACCCATAGAACTCTCACAAGTATTTCTGCATAGCTTCACCTCTTTCCATTCTCTCTTATATCTCTTTCTCTATTGAGAACTTGTATTTATAGCCTCAACAAGCACCGCCATGCCTTTCTAAAGTTGTAGATCAGGTGCCAAGTGTCCAAGTGGTCCTCCATGGGAGCATGCTCCTTCTAGAATGAGCTCTCCATTCTTTGCCATGATGACCTTCTGGAATCTTCTATCACAAGGTATATTCCTTTCATGGGCACCAAGTTGCTAGGATGGCACCTTATCCACTCCACATGCATTCGGGTCATGCTTTCCTCATGTTCTTCCCGATATGCCAAATATGGCTAAGTCCCAAAACCCTTTTCTACGATTTTTACGCACACGCCCACGGTTCTACTAAACCCTCCTAAAACCCTTGTCATGCATGCTTTTTCCTTACGCACCCTTCTTCAAATAGGCCTTGTGTGCCCATGCACCTTCTTGTACTTAGCCAATATTTTAGGGGCCCAACATCACCCCACACTACGCCTGTTCTCCCTCGAGAACATTTTCTCAATGAATAAAGAATGACTGTCCTTGAATAGTTTGGGGAAAGAATAAAGGAATGAAGAATTTGGGGAAGAATGAAAGAATGGGGAAACTATGATTACTTCTACAAGAGGAGAGGGAAATATTTCTTCAAGTCTACCTCCAACTTATTCTAGGCATCGACTTTGTTTGTGTGCTGCCTATTGACAGAGGTCACCGACTAGGGTGCTCACCTCTTCAAAGCCTAGCCCTTCTCCTTGGGTATTCATTATTTCCATGATCCCCTCCAATTTTTTCCCAAATCCTCAAGCGCGTCCATCCTTCGAGTGATCTGGGGATATAAATCCTTCATTGGTTCTTGATTGAGCCCCACAAGGTCTCAATAGCCTCCAATTTCTTCTCAACCTCGAGCTAGAATTTGTCATGTTCCACTCTATTCCCCTTGTTCTTCTCTTGGAACTCCTTGAGCTCTATTTCATGAGTGGTGACTAGAATTCTTGCCACTCTATCTCTATCGGCGTAGTTTTCATAGGTGGCCTCAGTGACTTGGGGGTGACAAATTTCACATCAGCGAGGACTTTATTATCGAAAACAATTTCCATAACCTTCATCTTTTCCTCCTTCTCTTTGCACGTCGATGCCTCTTTTGCAAATTCCAAGGCCAGTGGTCACCTTTCCATTGTGAGGACATGGTCAAGTCCTCTAGGCACTCTAGGGTGGATCCATACTTCTACGTTGGTGGTGTCAGATCTGGATGCTTCAAGACAATGACATCTATGATCATCTCTACTTTCTTGTAAACCTTGTGCACCCTTGCCTTCTCTTCTTTTAACTCATGCCTTAGTTGAGCACTGATTAGTTCTTCTTGCTTTAAGTCCTTGGTTCTTTCCTCGAGCTCTTTCTTCTTTTTCCTAGTTCTTCCTCTAGGAACTTCACCTGTCATTCCTCCCAAAGAGTTTAGCTTCAACCTCAACCGAAACCTTGTTCAACACATTGCAGATTTTTTCATCTGATAGCCATTGAGTGTTTACCAAGGGGTTGAATCCTTTTGACTCTGGTACCTTCATTATTTCCCCTTAGCTTACTTCAAACTCCAGCTCATCGATGTGGGACTCAAATGCCCAAGAAATCATTTTCCTCATCTCGAGGGTATGCACCTTCCTCATCAAATGATGTCATAGCCAAGAGTTTCTCCATTGGTATGGTGCTTTGAAAGCGTGCGCACACAACACCTTGTTTGGATCATCAATGTATCCCATCCCTAAACTTGTGATGCTTCTACACTCTTTCTCCCCATGTGCATGGCCTTAGGAAATCTTACAGCCAAACTGGGATCTCCTCCCATGCTGCCATATTATTTCTCTACGCTCTCCTCCTCATCTTCCTTCATCACCATGTCCACGTTGCATTCCATTTCTTTCTCTACAGGTCCTTGATGATTTTTACTTATTTTTCCGTGAGCCTCGTCTACCTATTCCTTTGTGAGGCTTGGGGTCCTTTTTTCTTTTGTAACTTCTTCACTTACCCCTCTATCCTGAGCATCCTCCTTTCCTTTCATTCTTCCTCCTAACAAATATGTACTCATTTTATTCTTCCTCTCCTTCCTCCTGATTCATGTACTTCAAATATGGGAGGGCCTTGAACTGCCTTATGTTTCATCATCATCATCATCATCATCATCTCTTTTTCCTCTATAGGCCTCCAAGCTCTGTATCCTCCGAGTCATCCTCCTCTGTCACCTTCTGCTTCTTCTTGACAGGAGATTTTACTTTCTTCCTCCTCCTCTGGTGACTTCTCCTGAGTGATGGGTTCTTTGTGCTCTAGCACTTCTTCTGGATTCTTTCTTTCATTGGGGACTTCTTTCTCCATGCGTAAGTACTAGGCTTAGCACTTGTCTCTGGCATGTGCTTACCACTTGTGTAGTCTAAACACTTGGTGCTTTCTACACCTCTTCTCTTTCCCTCTTCCTAGGTGTGGCCTTCTTCCTTCTTGTGGGGTCTTCAGGATGGAGACATCATTCTCCAAGTAAGTGCCTTTTTCAAACTTTGGCCTTATGCGAAGGTATATCCTTGTTGCATCCCTTCCAGTGATTGGCAATGTTACAATGCTTCATCATTTGTATCTCATGGGAGACATATCTCTCCACGTACGTGTGCTTCTTGGGGTAGACTAGCTTTTGGCGTAGCTCGTGGTGGTCTGCATCTACCTCACTAAGGTTAACCTTAGTCTCTTGGCCTCCTTGAATTGGTTAACTCTAGGCTTGGAAGTATAACATGGTGAAGGAGAAGGGTAGTTTGCACCACGGACTCATGTTTTCATCTGTCAACCTAAATATGCCAATGCATAAGTGTTGATACACTATGAATTCTTCCTCTCCATTCACAAGCATGGGAAACTACTCTGGGATTCTCCACTCAGCCTCAAATACATCCTCTCATGCACTTATACCACTTCTCTAAGTGCACCTTGTGAGTGGTTGTCATGGTCTCACAAGTATATTTCATGAACCTCTTCGCGGGTGACGGTTCTTCTTCTGGGTACTCCCAAACAAACCTTTCCAGCCCATCGAGCACTTTGATCTTTGAGAAAACAATTGTGAGGAGGACATTGCCAAATAGTATCTTCTTTCCCTCTTGCGTGCTACTAATGATTTCATCCGTGATGAAAGTGGACAAGTTGTAGATAGTCCCTCTCGATATTTTTGGCATACATTCAGCCATGCCTTGTTCACTTGAGTCCATCTTTCTTGATCATTGAGCTTGGTTACCAAGCACATGGCCATCCTCATCACGGGGTCTAGAATCTCTGTGATGTCAAAGTATCATGATCCTTTCTTGTAGTCATATACATATCTATTATTTCCTTGATGGCCTCCTTGTTGCTTAGGTCATCATCAATGCTATCCCCCTCATAGATAAGGCATGTGAACTTGGAAATCAACTGGGGAGTTATGTGCATCTTGCACCCCATGAAATAAAAATGGTCTTTGTGAACGTGACATCAACCACTGATAGAGGTGCTCAAGTTTTCCAAAGTAGGGTAATTGTAAAGTTGCAGTAACCCTACCTTCTCCAATTTAACTTTTACTTCATTGTCATTGTATATGGGCATGCCCTCTAGTGTCCTCTTGTTTGTTGGGTGAACCAACTCCAAAGCCATTTCTTTTCTATCATGTTAGTGTGATGATTATAGTCACTCATAGTCATTTTCCACAAATGAGACTCCCATTATTTTCCTAGCAATACCCCATCCGGGTATTGCATCTCCACGTACCACTCTTCATTTGTGCTTGCGATGGTAGCCATTTGCTTCCCCTTTCCCTTTCCCTTCTATTTTTAGGTGAGATGGTTGCTTTCTTTGGTGTCATTCTTCTAGTTAGGTTACACTTCAAACATCTTCTCCTTGCTCTACTCTACCACTCTATCCAACCCCAAGACTCAATCTTGCAAAGAAACCCTCCTAACATCGTGCCCTAGCCTATCAAACCCTAACTAGAACAATTCTTCCACAAGATGATGCTTCTCAACAACTTCCTCCATGCCCGTGTACTCCTTTCCTACTAGTTTTGGTTTGTGGATCTACTCTAGTCACGTCCTCTTAGATTTCTTAAATTCTTCTTCACACATATCACTTTTGGATGCCCCTAGTTTTGAGAGCTCTTTTCACTTCATAATCACAAGGTAAAATAATGAAGTTCCCGACTTCTTATTTATAGATTTTCCTTCTTTCTAGCATTAAATGTTATTTTACCTACCACCATACTTAACACTAAATGTGGCTTTTTCCACCAAGCTGGCCTTACGCACCTTCACTTACATGCCCAATCTTTGTGAAAAAAATTCTACAACCTTCTAGCAGTGCACAAAAATCCATCCTGATAGAAGACTCTTATGCGCATGTCATCAATACACCAAAAGGCACTTTCTTTCTTCACCTAATTTTTTTCTCTCACCTACCTCATGTTTTTTCTTCCTCCTCTATGTGGTTTTTCGAAGTCTTATCCGACACCCTTTTTCATCCACCCTTCTTCCATGCACTGCTTCCTTCATCTTTGCACGCTTTATATCCATCAACTAGGCCATTCACCACAACTTCTACTGCCAGTTCAACTTGTATTATAGGCCTATACTTCACATCACTCCACCCACACTAAAATGATGTGCGGTCCTCTATGCATATATAACCTTCAAAAAGTAATGTGGTTACCGGCACAAAATAAACAATAGAACAAATGACGAGAAAGGGAAACAAAAGAAAAGAAATTGCATAAAGGAAATTCTAAACTAACTAGAAACACTACCTTATTTACAAACACCAAGAAGACTTATTTATAGTAGGGCTTCAGCCTACTCCCATTGAAGTGACCTAGTAACCTTGTCCCATCCAATCACTTGTAACTAGAAAGCACCTAAATCAAGAATGTATGAGATGATGTAAGGTCCCAACCAATGGAATTTTAACTTCCCGAGATGGCACAGATACTTGGAATCATATAATAACACCAATTTCCCAACTTCAAACTTCTTTTTCTTGATATGATGATCATGCCATGATTTTTGTCTTTTTTCTTTTTTGTCTTGACTCCATCTAGCAAGTGATCACCTTTCATCCAACTACATCAATTTATCAATTCTTTCTTCCAGCACTTTCTCATTGGCTAAACCTCCTATGTGTGCTATATGTAGTGATGGTAACATGAATTCCACTGGTAAAATAGCCTCTATGCCAAACACCAATTGAAATGGTGTGGCCTTGTTCAACCTTTTATAGGTTGTCATATATGCCCATAGAATGATTGATACCTTATCATCCCAATCCTATCTTCCAATGTCACAAGATCTTAGTTAACGTATGACTTAGTATTTTGTTAAATGCCTCAAGCAGTTCCATTTTCTTGAGGGTGATATGGGGTAGTCTTATGATGGGCCACCATAAATTCTGCTAATAGAATCCTGACTATTTCATTGAGAAAGTGTGTACCCCTATCACTTGTTAAACTTAAAGGAAACCATACCTATTGATTATGTTTTCCCATAAGAATATAGCAAGCAGTGTCACCATGGTGTAATCCTTTGTAGGTGTTCCTCTTCCCACCATGTCAAGTAATCGGTGCAAGTGATGATATACCGTGAACCAGTCCTTCACATGGATGGTGTAATTGGTCCTACAAAGTTGATTGCCCATTTCTCAAATGGTTCAACGTTGGCTATTGGTCGCAAGGGCATTTCATCTCTCTTTCAAGTTTTCCAAGTGCATTGGCAATGGTCACAGGCCTTGAAAAACTCAATGTAATATTTGTAGATGGTTTCCCACCAAATCCTACTAATAAAATCTTCCACACAGTAGTAGCATTTCCTGCATAGTGTCCTCCTACAATCCCACCATGTGCTTCTTCCATAATGGCTATGCGCTCATGTTCCAATACACATCGGCACAGAACCTCATCATGACCTAACTTATACAAGTCTCCACTAATAAGCATGTAGGGTGTGGCACGTATTGCCAACTGCTTTCTTTCCATAGCCTTCATCCCTTCTGGTGCCACACCTATTTTTAAAAACACTGCTATATCTTCCAAGTCTAAGGGCATGCACCACAATCTAAATAGTTGTTGCGCTTGGACATGGTATCCTCAATGCTTTGCACATCCTCTCCGAATCAATCCTTGACAAGTGGTCAAGCCCTGAATTTCTCTTTCCCAGCTTCACCACCATTGTGAACTCAAATTCCTAAAATAGAAGGACCCAATGACATATGCGTCCCTTGTAGAATGGGTTTTTGACTAAGTATTTCAATGCCATGTGGTCTGTGTAGAATATGAAGGGCATTTCCAATCAGATACTACCTAAACTTATGTAACACGTAGATCATTGACAATGCTTTGCGCTCAGTAGTTGTGTAATTTTTCTCTGTTGGTGTCAACTTCCTACTTGCAAAGCTCAAGGGATGATCAACAATTCCTTCACCAGGTTGTGCTAGTACTACTCCCATTGTTTTCCCGAGGCATCCACATGCACATGGAAAGGCTTATCCCAAGAAGGAAAACATAATATGGGCGTCATTACAAGCCTTTCCTTTAAAGTGTCAAATGCCTTCTACTACACCTCTCCCTAATGAAAGGCAATTTTTTGTGTTTCACAATTATTCTAAGGGTGTGGTGATCTTGGCATACCCCTTGATGAACTTCATGTAATACCCCATGTGTCAAGGAATCTACGCATGTGTACTTTGACTAGTAGGCTCCCCTAATCCTACAATAACTATAACTTTTGTGGGATCCACTAGTAAGCCATCTTTGCATATAATGTGCCCTAACAGGTTCCAAATGGAGTGGAAAAGACACATTTCTTAATGTTGAGGGATATCCTCAATTGTTGACATCTCTCAAACATCAGTCTTAGGTTGTCACAATGGTCTTTCACTAGTCCATACACAGTCCAATCATCTAGATAAACTTGAAGAAACTTATGGATGAAGTCTGGAATGCTTGTACTATACAATGCGTGAGAACACAATAGGTGCATTCTTTAGTCCAAAGGGCATAACCATGTAGGAAAAACTTCCCCATTCGGGGTGAAATTTGTCTTTCTCTGGTCTTCCCTTGCAATCCTTGACTTGGTGGTATCCTGAGAAGCCATCTATGAAAGAGTAGACTTGCGCCCGGCTACTCCCTCCAAAATTTCTTCAGTAAAGGGGGTTGGAAAGGGATCGATGACACACACTACATTTAGATCCCTGTAGTCAACAAAAATTCTTATCCTACCATCCTTTTTAATATTGATAACCATTGGGCTTATCCATTCTGACTCTTCCACTACCTCAATGATACCAGATGTTATCATTTTTCTATCTCTTCCTTAACCCATACGTGTAAATTTGGATTCATCCGATAAGGTCTCTTCGAATCGGGCATGCACCTTCTTTTTCAACTTGATCTTCATTTCCCTAAGGAATGGTGGACACCTTTGAGTTCATGATACCCATGAAGGAAAAAAATCTTGGAACTCATGCAACAAATCAATGATCTTTGAAACTTCCTTTTCTAACCAATAGTC
This sequence comes from Taxus wallichiana var. yunnanensis, assembly GCA_018340775.1. Taxonomy (NCBI): domain Eukaryota; kingdom Viridiplantae; phylum Streptophyta; class Pinopsida; order Cupressales; family Taxaceae; genus Taxus; species Taxus wallichiana. Next base: position 556,870,016 of record CM031237.1, read on the forward strand.
ACCGATGATAGCCTCCTTAGGTTCTGCCTCCATCCCAATGTTAACCTTCTTCATCTTTAAGGGCTCATGGTAGGTGCATGCTCACTCATCAGTGTTATCTATAACCTCATGCATACCCTCTAAATGACTAACATCTAACATCTCCATCTCTTCCCCATCTATGACATAGAAAAATTTTCCTTTTCTTTTTCCATACATGCACGCTCAAAATGTACTTCCTCTTATTCTTCCTCATTGAGGTGTCTCTAAATAAGGCTCTCCTAGCAATTCTAGTAGCCTATCCTTAGCCATGGCACTATCTCCCATTATAAGGTACTTGATTGTTTGTAATGCCTTATCCACTGATGGCTTGGTACTCCTATACTCAAATGCTTGAATGAGATCAGCCACCAACTCTTGCCAATTACCCATCTATGAGATGCATCTCCGAATGAATGTACTAACACATGCACAACCTTGTAAGGTGGAATACAACTTGTGTACCCACAATGAAGGTGGAAATGCTTCTGTGCTTCCCATCCATGCCTCCTCGCATGCTTGGATATGAAATGTAGTGGTCTCTTTGCCATGGTAGTCTTATATAGCCATGGGCACGTTGCTCCTAGAGAACCTTATAGAAAATGTGATCCTCACCTCGCACCACTCCAGGAGGTTCTCCCGATGTGTAGCCCACCAGTGCATTACAAGTCTGAGTAGGTTATAGCTGAGCATTCCTCTTCTTTTGTCCTCATTTCTCCACTGAGATTCCATTTCCTATAGGAAAATCTCAGGGTATGCCCCTCCAGAGTAACTAGGAAACTTATTTCCTCCTAGGCACTTGACTGAGCACACCTTTTTCACCCTTATTACATGTCCTTTTAATTATCACCCAATTAACTCATAGGTCCCATGCACCCAATTGTCACATGCCACACTAGTGGTATCACTTAAGGACTGAGCATCCTCAAACTAGATAACTCCCTCCGTGGGGTGAATTATCTCAAGATCTCTGATGGAGCACACATAGATTCTATCAAGGACTTCTTCTCCCAATGGCTCTATGTAGGGCACTAACTTCCCATCCATCAAAGGGATGACCACCCATTCTTCCTTGTTTTCAAAGCTGATATACCCTTTGTTAAACCTTTATGTTACATTATTCTTGTAACACCATGGGTGCCCAACAATGCTGGAAATTTTATCTTCCTAGTGAGCACCAAGACTTCAAAGTCTCCAGTGAACTTGGCCCCTTGAATGGTGATAACTACATCCTTAGGACTCCAATGGGCATTGCCTTAGTCTTGTTTTTCCATATACAACACATTTGAAGATGGATACAACATGGGCCTTCCCATCTGATGTCAGGCATCTAAGGTAAGAACATTCACCTCTACTCCCATGTCGATGAGGATATTTCTCAAAAGCCATCCATCAACAACACATTCAAAGTAATCTCCTTGTCATATTCAAGGCTGTGAGGAGGAAGGTTTACATGCAAAACCTGTCTCTCGTGCTCTGCTCTGACATGTGGTACCTTCTCCCTTAGCCATTCTCCCAGTAAAGGGAATAATATTCTCTTGCCTCAACATTTTACATACTTCCTTGACCTCATCCAGGTCATTCCTTGGAACCTCATTATCCTTTCATTGCTCCACCTACCTTGATTTCTCCTTGAGACATTAGATCTCCCCTTGTAAACTTTGAATCACATCCATAGTCTCTGGTACACTTCTTTTCTAATGGGAAGGGTCTAGGTACTTTCCATGTAGCACCTCCTCTCTAAAACTAGTGTCCTTGGTCTTGGCATCTCCTTGACACACGTGACCTCTAATCACGTTGTCACCAATACAGGTTCTAGCTCTAACTCATGCACCACTCTTGGCATCCATTGTGAATCATCCTTCTTGACACTCACCATAGCAGCCCTTATCTTTTTGGTGTTGTTGGTTCATATGCTCATAGATTTCTAGACACTCTTCATACTTGTGCTTCTTCCACACCATGAGCATTGTAACAAATATCAGGACACTCACGTTTATAATGTTCTATAGATCCACAATTATAACATGTTCCTCACAAGAACTTTCCGTCCTCCACCATGTGGTTACTATGACCACAAAATCCCCCACAAAAACCCTTCCACGTGCCCCTCCATCTATTTGCACCCTTCATAACGATGGTCATCATCCTTAGAACTACTAGCAAGGCTAGTCTGACACACACCCAGATCAATAACATCATGGATTTGATCAATCAATCTATAATCCTTAGTGTCATGGGTTGTAGAGGTGTATATCTTTGCAGTAGCAAGAAACATTCTTATGGATTGTGCGTTGGAGTAGAGGGCATCTACTTGCATCATGATCCCCATGGCAAATCTCATGAGTCTACTACCATAGCATGCACATGACTTATGAGGGAAACTATCCTTTGCATGTCCCTCCACTTCATATTCTATACACCAAATCCCACTACAAACCTCATGCACTGAGTTTGTAGAAATTCTCCAACTACTTGGCCATTACAACAATTTGGGCCTCTAAAAATGGACTAACACCAATATCCACACTCCCAACAACTTCAGCATGTAAGGCACCTTCCAATGCCTCACACGGGTCGGTGAAAGTCTTGTGTGACAAGCCCTTCTAAATGGTGTTATCAGTCCTCTAACAAACCATTAAGCATTTTGAAGGATGAATGTCATAGGAGAGATTTGACAAGAGAGTCTTAAAAATGCACATCATACTCCCACACTCTCTATCATTCCCTATTGGATCTCCTTTAGAGCATTGATGCTCTTCTGCTCAAACTCTAGAATATGGAACTCTATGAGGAAAGTATTCTTCAACATGGTATAGTCTACTACCATCTGATGGGGTCATACTTCCTATACCAACTATGTGTGCACCCCTGTAATGTAGTTACAAACTGGCTTGCCTTCCACTCTGGGTAGTGATCCCCTTCACGCACCATAGTAACTCACACTTTGTACATGCTCGTAGCATTTCAATACCCTATATATGGTAAGTACAAAGACATCTCAAAAAACACTTGGGGAGGTGGTTGGGGTCCTTGTCCTCCCGATCTAGAGCCTGGTTCCCTCCGGTGTTTCCTCCACTGATCCATTCTCCACTAGGATCCCACTAGATCCACCAAGTTTTTCCTCCCGACCCACTAGATCATGTTCCTCTTGGATCACTAGATCCACCTAAAAGGTCCTGAAGTGGTCATGCTAAGGGTTCCCAATGTCCCATTGAACTACATACTGATGGTCTATGATAATGTCCCACTACGAGTGTGCCCTTATGCCACTCCCAGATGATATCAAAAGCTTGTGTATTTACACATTGTCCAAAGATTCCTCCAAATAGAAGAAATGATTTTGCATCCATGGATGTCCCAAATCAAAAATTATATCTCCTAGGCCAATCGGTTACTCCCACCAATACCAACTGGGTTAACAATACTTTTCCTTGATCTAAAAAACCAAGCACCAGGGATTGGTCATTAGGTGGGTTCAGATGTGTGCCGATGGATCTTATTTCTCCATGATGAACTCTCATCAGAAGATGAAGGGGCTTCTCTCCCACGCTTGCCAAGATGGGGTAACATAGACTGCTTAGGTTCCACATCCTCCACATGAACCTCAACTCCTCTCATAATGTCTACCTCCATAGATCCATCACACTTGAAACCTCACATTATCTAGTCATCTCCCTTTCATGAGCTTCATTATACTTGAGTCATCTCTCCTCCTTTCCTTTTTAGCCACAATGTCCACCATCTTCCTCCACTAGCTTCCTCTCCCAGTGCTCAGAGAAGCTTAGCCATCCATGGGGAATGCTTCTAAACTCAAAGTAATGACCAAGATCTTCATATCCTAGAGGAATAACATGTAAAAATATCCTCTAGGCTCCCTCAAAACTCAAACTCAGCGATCTCTGGGAAAGAATACATTGAAATGGCATATTCTAAAGTATAACTAGTCAACACTCTCTTCCACCAATGATCAATAGCATGTGTCCAAGTCAGATCTACATCCTGTAGCCTCGATAGTCATCTTGGGTCCACATGCGCATGATCTATAGTACCAACTTGATCTGGATGTATAGGCTGAAATCCATTCATATAGCTCTATTGGGAAGTAGCAAAATAATGTCTCATACAACTCATGGTATAGGTTCTCTTCTACCCATCTACGTGCATTGAACTCAGATCCAATGTTGAATATTTGAGAAAACTCATCCTCTCGTGCTCTTGAACCATGTTTCAACACTTTCTAAAGTCAGGTGCTCTATCATCACACATCAAAGACAAATATGCATGCCATTTCTCACAAAACTTTGAAAATAGGTCCCAAAAATGGAACCAAAATGTAGTCATTTTTTACCCTTCAAAGAACAAGGAAATCCCATGCACGTCGACCTATCACCAAGGGTGCTTGGGCACTCATCTGAGGCACGCGCATGGGTGAAGATCCTCCTTTATGTGAGTTTTTGTGAGAATGCATTATTTACGATAGAAACTTAAGTGAAGAGAATGGAAACAAACCATACATTCATCTTAGAGCTCAAAATGGGCTTCTAGACCAATGTATTCATTTAGATAAGAAAAGCATTATAGAACATAGATCTGAATCATAATAGAAAGGAAATGCATAGGGTTTACACCCACTCATATGAAATATATATAAAACCGATCCATACAGATATAAGTAAAAATGGAACCACATATATCCATATTAAATACGTTTGGTAATCACATTACATTCATTGAGGCTATCACAAATCCATATAATAGTGCAGACTAATGTCATGCATTAGAATTGGACTTAAGCCCCTCATAGTACAAAGAAAAATATTCAGACCCATCCCCTTGATACATCATACTCCTACATATCCTCTAAGCCCAACCCATAGAACTCTCACAGTATTTCTGCATAGCTTCACCTCTTTCCATTCTCTTCTTATATATTTTTCTTCTGTCGGGTGCTTGTATTTATAGCCTTAACAAGCACCGCCATGCCTTTTGAATTTGTAGATCAGTTACCAAGTGTCCAAGTAGTCCTCCATGGGATCATTCTCCTTCTTAATCAAGCTCTCCATCTTTCGCAATGATGACCTTCTAGAATCTTCTATCACAAGGTATATTCCTTTTGTGGGCACCAAAGTTCAGGATGGCACCTTATCCACTCTGCATGCACATTCAGTCATGCTTTCCTTGTGTTCTACTCGATATGACAAATATGGCTTTGTCCCAAAACCTTTTGTTCTACTAAACCCTCCTAAAAACCATGTCCTGCGTGCTTTTGCCTTCCATGCCCTTCTTCAAATAGGTCGTGCGCACCCATGAACCTTCTTGTACTTGGCCAATATTTTAGGGGTCCAACACTATGAAAATTCTTAGATACTAACTGAGCCTTATACTTATCAACTAACTCATATGCTACAATTTTTTTCCAATCTATCCATCAACATCGAACTATCTTCCTTCCCTTAGGAAGTGAAGTCAAATCCCACATGTGATTACTAATTAAGGAATTATATTCCTTATGCATAAGTACTATCTCAATAAGGTATGCTTGATGCCTCTCATAATTTTTATGAATTTTTCACTGAAGCATAGAAGGTATGTGGCCTACTCTGAGAGTATTCCCAAGTATGTTTCTCATCCTCTGGATTCCCTACCCAAGTGCATGTACTATGAAGTGTCTACCTAGTCTAAAGAGGGTTTGAAGTGGGTGAGAGATGTGTCGAAGCCTCATTTTATGAAGTTTGGATAGAATTATATGATTATGACTCCTAATTACTATGTTCACTATCGAACAAAAATAAGTAGAATACACTGCTCAGAACCTATTGTGGATGATTTGAATCCTTAGACTGCTCATCAAAACTAATGAAACTAAAGTAGATGGGGTAGCGTTAAGTAAATATTCAGTGGGAATCTATTAAAACTTAACACTTCTCTTGAAGAACAACTCATGATTAGTATGATAGATAATTCTATAGCCCTTGACCCCCTCTAGATACCCAAAAAATATGCAAGGTTTGTATTGAGGCATCATTGCCTTGCGTTTCTTTTCAAGAATGCATTCCATCATTGTTGATTCAAGATATTGAAGTGCTTAATTTTTGGTTTCCTATTATGCCAAGCTTCAAAGGGAGTTATACCTTTTAAATATTTGTGAGGAACCTATTTTTGTATATAACAGAACAATTGATGGCTTCTACCCAAAACTACGGAGTCAAATATTTAGAGTGGATCATACAGTTTTCCATCTCTTTCAAGGAATTATTTTTTTGTTCTTATATGACATTCTTATGAGGAGCATAAGGAGTTTTCTGTTGTAAATAAATACCCTCTATGGTGAAAATCTTTTCAAATCTATTGCTAACATACTCCTCCCATTATATGTTCAAATAAATTTTATGCTTTTCCTAGATTGATTCTCAGTAAGTTCCTTGAAGCCGCAAAAGTAATCAAACACTTCATATTTTTCCTATGGAAGTAGACCCATGTATATATTGGAAATTCATATATAAAGGTGAGATAAATTTTGGCCCTAGTGAAAGAAGGATGGAGAAAATCCCCTATGAAATCATTGTGAATCAAATATAAAGGTGTTGAAGCTATCCAAGCTTCGCCTGTAAAATTTCTCTTCGTGGTGTTTTCTAAGAGAGAAAATATTACAATGTCTCTTTGAGAAATGAACTCTAGGAAATCATGTAACCATGTCATCTAGATTGAATTTCTCAAGGTAGTAGTAGTTAAGATGGAAAAATCACTCATGCCATAATATGCTAACTCTATTTGAATGTGTGAGAAATGCAATAAGGGAAACATCAGGTGAAAATTGTGAGAAGGTATATAACCTAACATGGTGATTTTCCCTCCCCACTACTATTATAGTGACATTATGCAACTCCTTGATCTCAAATTAATCTAGATCAAATAGAACTATCATGCCCTTCCCTATATGAGTCATCTAATACACTGATAGGAGATTAGTTGAAAGTGAAGGTACACTAAGAAAAATTGTGAATGTTCCACCTTCGACTTCAACAAACCCTCTCCCTAAAACTATGGCTAGAGTATCATCACCCAAAGTGATGGAGGACATGTCAGCAAGGCTCTAAGGAAGAAAAATCAACCTGTGATGAACCCATGTGGTGTGAAGCACCAGATTTGATAACCCACAAAGGATTAGATGAGGATGCAACTGCAACTAGTTCCTTTCCCTTATGTTTCTCTTTATATTTTTCCTTTTCCTTAGTAGATTCTTGGGTTGATGAAGAATGTTTGATAGTTTTAGGAACCCTATGTTATTATTCTCAAGGAGATGACTAAGGTGGTAAATCTTCTTCTTCATACATTTGTGCTCATCATGCCCAAGTTTCTTGCAATAGAACACTTAACATTTTCCTTCTTAGGATTCTCATTCGAACTAGAGGTTTCAATGGTATACTTAGAAGAGGTAGTGGATTTATATTCTTTCTTCATTTCTAGATCCTTTCTCTTTTGATTATTTTCTTGGTTGCTAGAGGATTTTTGTTTCCCATTTCCGATAATGAGGGCTTGAGGTTTGAATGACTTCAAGGTACCCATTTGTATTAAATTGTATTTATTCTTAGTTAAATCAGTAATAAATTCATCTAATTATGGCATAGACCATGTGGTTCAGAGATCCCTTTTGGTAGCATAAATGTAGACACAAAGATAGAGTAATCAGGACCTATTTTTGAACGCACTAAAAGTATTAGTTATTCATCCTTATTTTCTATTCCACATTCTTTTAATTGCAATTGTAAGGAATTAAGCTTGGTGAAAAAATCTCCCAATTAGATTATACTTTATTATTCGAGGAGGAGAGTAGTGAGGAAGACATTTTAGCTGGAAATATATGGAACAAGAATATCACCCCTAAGGTCAATGTTTTCATCTGGCTTACAGGTGATAAACAAGATTCTTACAATTGAAAACCTCACCAAAAGAGGTTTCCATATGGTAAATAGATGTTCTCTATGTGAAGAGAATTTGGAAATGGTAAACCATTTGTTCTTGGAATGCTCTTTTTATTTTCAAATTCTCTCTTCTATTCTAGGTATGTTCTCGTTAATTGGGTTAGTCCTAAGGAGGTCCAATCTGCCTAGAATCAATGGAAATGTCCATTCATAAGTCAAGGTCTGAAAAATATGTGGATAATGAGCCTTGGAAATTTGTGGTGGGAAATATGGAAAGAGAGGAACATGAGGATCTTCAATGGTAAGAAACTTCCCAACAAGTTGATTTTTAACAAATGTTTACAGGCTGTTAGAAATAATTTCTCTATCCTAAAGAACAAATAAGTGGAATTTATGGATAGAGAACAACATATCATAAAGAAATGGAACTTAATCTATGACCCCCACCCCAAGAAGAGTAATCCTAGAGAAGGGGTAAGATGTCCTAGAGAAGGTTTTATCAAACTCAATTTTGATGGTGCTACTAAAGGAACCCAGTAAGGATGGAGGAGGAGGTGTTTTTGAGATGTTAAAGGTATGTTTCTCCTTGCATACTTCTTTAATCTAGGAATTCAATTTAATCATGTTTCAGAGGAAACATTGATGTTTTAGGGAGTTAAGATGACCGAAGAGAGAGGTTTCAAGTACCTAATCGTGGAAGGTGACTCTCAAATATAATCTCATGTATGAAAGGAAAAATACCGCTTCTATATCTATTGAAGACTTCATTAAAAACACCAAAAATAAAATGTCCTCTTTTAATGAAATATCTTTCCAACACATCTACTATGAAGGAAATAGACTAGTAGATTTATTTGCAAATAAGGGGGTGGATGCTATAGATTTAAATGTGGTTGAGGAACTAACCAATTTGGAAGCTAAATTCATACACATTATTAAAGGGGAATATGTCCCCAATAGCATATCTTATTAATGATGATGGATAAAGGTGATAATTCCTCCTAGGTGACGCATCTGGATATTATGATCCCTAGACTCATGCCAAACATTATTTCCAATCATCCCAAGGATTAGAATAAAAAGGAGAATCTCCTCATTTATTTGAATCATTCAAAAAAGTGTGGTAAATGTAGCTACCATAATAGATAGGTTTTGCTTATCCATTACAAGAAGAAGAGATAAATGAGTAAAATGGGAGGAGACTTAGTGCAAACTAAACCAAACATGATCCCTGACATTGTCTAAGGAGGTAGAGGAGTTGTTAGAAAAGGTTGGGCTTATAAAAAAATTCAAAAATTTTGATGGGTTTGACCAAAAAGATGAGTGAAGATGTGGCTAAAACTTGGAATGAAGGCCATGTTTGGGTAGGGAATTTATCTTTCACTATCTCACCAAATTTTATTGCAAAAGTGACAGGCCTTTCTCTGGAAGGAAGATGTACCTTCAAACCCAAGTTTGACTATAGTTTGGAGATTGATAGCTTCATGCAAGGTAAGGGTGCACCTAAAATTCTTCATAATGGTTATGCTAGAGAGGATTTTCCTCACCTTTCAAATAAATATCTTTGTTAATCATGTCATATATAACTCTAGAAGGGAGATATAAATTGATCTATGGGTATCATTTCCCTATGCTCAATCATGTTAGGAATAATAGACTCTACAATTTCCCCAATTTTTGTATATTTCTCTAGCCAAATCTATTACTTAGGTTGGGAAAGGAACTTTCACCCTTCTGTTGCATCAAGGGCTCATTAAAGCATTGCTAAAGATGGGCACTCCTCTCATTGGTAAAAATGAAAAAAAATGGGGCTATTTTTGGGAACCTAAATCAAGAAAGTTTAGAGAAAAAAGAGATCTTGGAAGCCAATGTGGTTATTCCTAGTATGGAGGAAAAGGGGAAATCGGTGGCTAAAAGGACTAGGTCTAATCTGGCCAAAGAAAGTGTCAAGAAGAAGAGGAGGGAGAGTGTGGATTCAGAACCTCAAAAGAATTTTGAAGTTATCTCTTATTCTAGGGAAAAAAGGAACAAAAATCAAACCAAGTTTTTGACAAGAGTGAGTAAATGGAGGCCGGGAAAGATCCAGTGAACTCGGGGAAAATATCCCAAAATATGGAAGAAGCTATTGAGAGTCTGCATGCTCTATAAATTTCTCATAAGAATTTTATCAAAGTTGAAGATACGACAGTCAAATATAATGTCTTTTTGAGAGCGTTTGAAAATTACAGGTTAGATACAAATATCAACAAACATAATATTAACATGGTGTCCATTAATATGAGGTAACTTTAGGAAAATTTTGAGAAACTCATGTCTATTGTTCTTATTTAAAAACTTAAGAATGTGAATGAGATATTTTTGGCCATGGAGAATGATATGCTGAAAATGAAGGAGATTATTTTACAGATCATGGACGTACACATCCTCAATGTCAAGAGCACCATTCACCATCTTAAACTAATGGCTGAGATGATTCACTCCATGGAAGTTGTGAAGAATAAAGAAAAGGATGGTTCTGGGCCTAAAGTGGAGATAGCTAAACTAGATTACCGTGTCTGGAAATATACTATTTCCAATTTGGTCAAGGAATGGAATGGGTGCATGCACATGGTGGGAGACCTGATTAAAGAATGACTAGTTCTATCCCTATCTATTCATTTGGTTTTCCTATTTTCATCTTGTTGTTAGTTTCCTGCCTCTTGTTGTTAGTTATTTTACTTTGGACTTTTAGGTTTGTTTTCTTGATCATGGGTTTGTAGTTGTTTTTTGGGTTTTGTGGGGCTTCAATGGATACTCCCTTGGCCCTTTTTCTAGATCTTTCATACTATGTATGGGGTAGGGTCCCCTCAACCCCTTTTTACCTCTTATCAAAAAAATATTCCAAAGTGCCAAAGTTGCTAGGACTTAAGCTAATAAGTTCTATTTCTAGCTCATGACCCCTCATAGTGTTAACTTTTCTAAATAATATTTATAAGGTTTTCCACACCTTGTTGGGAGATTTACCTGAATCTATGTGAAATAGGAGTTCAATAGACACTCAAAGACACAAAATACTAAAGGCTTCATCAAACTTATTAAAACACTGAACTTTGTTTTCCGCTACACTAGGCTTAGGTTTTAACCCCATTGAGATACAAGACAACCCTTTACTCTGAATTTCAATGGTGATTTTTTATTTCCATTCATGGTAGTTAAAAGGTGTAATTGGGTTAATTGAAATTAGATCCATTAGTGCAATAAGAAATTTTGTGGTAGTTTTTTCGTAGAAAACAAATAAATGTACAGAAAGAAAGAAGTTAGGACAAGAGATGAAACACACAAGACACCGCGAGAAAATATATCAAGAAGCCCCCACAATTTTGGTAGTTTATAATTTAGCACATTTTACAAAATAAATAGGCCCAATGCTTTGGGAAATGAAAAATTTAACTTTTGCAAAAAAAATGGCACTCAATATTGAACTACCAATCAAAATTTTTACAATACCTATTTCACGTAAATAAGCCTTGTTTTAAATGAAATTGCACTAAAATTGAAATGCACTTTTTATGGGTTGTTGAAAAAACATTTGTAGGTCTAAAATGCCTCTTGATTAGGAAAAATTCCATTTGCAATTCTAAACATGCATGAAAATCACTACGATAGGTGAAAATTCTCTTCACATGTTTGAAAATGCCTAGATCTAGATCAAACTTCTAGGGATCTTGTAAAAATGACTTAGGTGCTGCAAAAATAAATCTCCAAAACTACATATGCATTATGCAGGCCTATAAACCTCATAAGCCTACAAATAGGATATATACGCATGAACTAGGAAAACCTAACACCAAATAAAACCTACATTACTTACAAATAATGATCTCAAATGAAAATAAATTTGTAGAATATTAACCAAAAAGATCAATACCAACTCGATATGATACCATATCATAAACACACCATAGATCTACTAGTTCGAAGAATGCATAGGTGAATGATACGAGACATAAATTGTTCCAATACAAAACAATGCAAACATACAAGACTAAAAATTACGAAAATACAAGAGAGATAATTGCAATAACACAAAAATAGCTCCAAATCAATATAATAAATTAGAATAATGCAAGAGATGTAAATATAAGAGGTGAATGTGTAACCTCATCTTACAATCATGGAAATATCCACCTAGAATAGTGGTAACCAACAACTAGAATAATGAAGTCAAGTGGTGACCAACACCTAGAATAGTGTAGTCAAGTATACACCTAAGCAAACATATCCCATAAGTGTAGGGAAAATCAAATTGAGGTCAAATATATAGAGTAGGATAATACAAATAATGGGAGGAAAATAAATCCTACACTAATATGGTGATGGTTCTAGGGGTCATCATAGAAGAGCTCCAAGAAAAATCCTAAACCAAATAAAGAACAAAATAACCATGAAATTATAAATTTGGACCCTAACCTAGCCCTATCCTTGAAAGTGTTCTAAAACACTTGATTCATTCCAATCCCAACTACAATCACAAGATACTCTCTTGGATGAAATTTTATGACCCTACATGAATGATCATCAAGAGGAAAAAAACTAAGAAGAATAACATGAAGAGAAAATTTCTCCTATTCATACATATGATCACCATATCATACCCTAGGTAATGGAGAATGTCATGAAATAATTGAAAAATAGACATCATACCAAGTACTCATAGGAATAATTTGGGTAAAAGAATGAGCCCTAATTACATGGAGGATATTTCCTTTAATGTTTTTGCATGCAATGATATATTATAGTTATAAGCGAGATGCTACAATATTGTAGGAGCATAGATGCACCCTTAGGGGATATGAAATATCTACTCTCGTGTGGGAAGTTTTTAAAGAATAATTTTGTAAAATATACCTTTTAGATGTTCATAGGGAAAGGAATATCACTTATTTTCACTTATCACAACAAGTGGAAATGTTTTTGTTGAGTATGAGGCCAAATTCCTTAGTCTTCTCCACCACATGGATTATATTAAGGATGAGAAAATAAGGTCAAAAATTTCAAACTATCTCTCAAACATGTACTGATGCATGATGTTGACATGACCAAGATGAATACCTTATAATTTCCCATAGAATAACCCTATAATAATAAAGAAAAATAAAAATAAAATATGAAAACAAGGTAAGGATACCATAAAAATAACACTCCAACAAACCTTTCTCTACTCCATTTAGAAATAATTCAAGAATTTTTGTAAGAATCCCTTTGTAAAGAACAAGAACTAATATGATTAAATGGGTTCACAAAGTAGAGGAGGTTTCATGTATCAAAAATACATTAGGGATAATAGGGGTAATTTTAAGAAGACTCTCCCTCAAATAAGAATAAAAACACTCTGAGTTGGGTTCCATTAGGTGGTGTGGTCGGTATGTGGAAAGGAAGGGGACTACAAGAATAATTATCTATATTACTTGTCCAACCAATAGTAAAATCATATGATCTATGTGGAAATGATCAAAACACAAGTAGATAATCAATCCATGCCCATTAATACTAAAGGTATTTTATCTAATTATTTTATTTGTAAATTAGTTGATTCAAGAGAAACAAATAGTTTTAGTTCTCTTACTTTAGCTACTAATAATAATGTTGATCCATATAAGTTGAGATAAGGTTGGGAAATTTAGTTTTTATAAGGGAAGAAACATCCATTAACATAACATATTTCCTTAATCAATTTAAGCTTAAATTGGGATTTTAAGACCAAATTATACCTTCATGTAGTTCTCCTAAGTTCTTATGACATCATATTAGGAATGGATTGGTTGTTAATGCATCAAGAAAAGAAACATTTATTTGAAAATAACATATAATACCTTGATGGCCAAGGGAATTGGGTAGTATTCTATGGTATTGAGAGAATGAAAAGTATAGACACCTTTCTACCTTAAACTTAAGAAAGTAGTAAGGGATATGAGTTGTTTTCTATCAAACTTGAGGAATAAAGTATGAACTAATATAAGATGATTGAGGAATACCCCATCCTTATCGAATTCAGGGACGTGTTTATAAAAATCCTTTAGATGCGTCTAGTATGATAATTTAATTTCTTGATCAAAACCATGCTTGCATTAACTCTTGTTTCTAAGGATCCATAACACTTAAAAATGGTTGATATTCAATAATTAAAGGTTGAGTTATGTGATATTTTAAATCAAGGGCTCATTATGCTTAGTGTTTCATCATGGACTTCTCTAGTGGTCTTTGTAAAAGGGAAGGATGGTACGTTGATTTTATTCATTAATTATGGAATAATTTACAAAGTAACTATCAAGAATACTATCCCTTCCTAGGATAGATAATATGTTTCATCAAAGGAAATATATTGCTACTTTTTCTAAAATTGATCTATGGTCAAGGTATCATCAATTCTAGATTAAGGATGAAGATTTGCATAAAACTAAGTTTTGAAATCACTATGGACATTATGAGTTCATGTTTATGCATTTTGGGCTAATTAATTCCCCACAACATTCATAAACCTAATGAATAACATGTTTGTATATTTCCTAGACCAATTTGTGTTGGTCTTCATTAATGAATTTTGGTCTATTCTGAAAATGAATATGAACATGAACATCACTTACACCTGGTGTTAAAAGGCTAAGGAAACATAAGTTATATGTAAATTTATCCAAGCTGTTTATTCTTTTGTGAAGAGATTCACTACATAGCGAATATTATATTTAAGAATGAGATTGTCATGGATCCATCTAATATTAAATTTATTCATGAGTGACATACCCATAAAATGTGGATGAAGTACATAACTTCATGGGAGTCAACTTGTATTATAGGAAGTTCCTAAATTTATTTCCAAGGTTGTTAACCCTATCACTTTGCTTTAGGCTAATGATAAAAGTTTGAGTGGACCTTGAAATATGATACTACATTTCAAAACTTAAGGAAATATTAAATTCTACTCTAATATTGATCATTACCTACAAAAATTGATATTTAATGTTTTGAATGATATTGCCTTCAATGATTATGGGGTAATATTGAATTAAAATGGCCAAGTTATTACCTATGGCTCAAGGAAATTAAATAATCACGAGAAACATTATGTGCCTCCTGATTTAGAATTTTCTATGGTAGTGCACACTTTGAAAATGTACAAACATTTTATGATAAGAAAACAATTCAATTTTAGAACTAACCATAAAGGTTTAGAATATATTTATACTCAAGGTAACTTAAATTCCCATAAATTTAGATGGGTATAATTCTTAAGAGAATATGATATGGATATATCATACATAGTATATAAGGAGAATCGGGTCAATGATGCACTCGGTAGAAATTATTACCTTGCTTCCATCCCTAGAATCGGGGTTGATTTTATAAAATTAGTATTATAACAACTCCGCAGTGTGATTTTTACTAGGAAGTTGGTGTGGAACTAGCCAAAGATCTAATAGAACCAGAGTTTTTTGGTTATTCCTTGGATCATGATGTTATTTTTAAATAACAAGGAAGGATTTATGTTCCAATTTCAATATAATTATATGATAATATTTTGAGGTAATTGTTGTTGCGAGAATCACAACACCACTGGATGTTGATCAGATTTCTAGTTTGATCATTCAAAGCACCCAATGTGATTGCACAACATGGAAACCTCTCTCCAAGTGTGGGACTTGTAAATATGAGAAAGGAATCTCCGAGAGAAGGTTGGTTCCTACTCCTAAACTACCCGCCACAAGCTATTCCAAAGCGAGGCAAGCTAATCTAATCCTAATCTAACCATGCCAAGGAGATAGAGAGAGAGAGAGAAAAAGGAAAAACAGATCCTACACTAAAACGGTGATACACCAGAGAAGGAAAATGTTGAACATCTATCAAAACTGCCATGGGACAAGGAGAGGTGAGCGATGGGAAGGATGGACAGATGCATCACAAACCCAAGGATAGATTTCACACAGAAAATGTCCCAAAACTCCATGAACACAGCTCCAGACCTGTAATGAACATTAGAACATGCACAAATACCTGTAATGAAGAGAAGCAAGAAGAGAACAAGCAAAAGACGAGCAAGGATGGACAAATGCATCACGAAACATGTTTTTGTTGCTCAGAAGTTTTTGATGAACATCATTTCAATAGTAAAAGGAAAAAATTCCATTACAGAGCGGGGAGGAGGTTTGAACTCCATTTTCAACCCTAGAGAAGAAAAAGAAGGGAGGCGGAGCGAGAAAGATGAACAACCTTTTGAAAAATGAGCCAAATCTGGGCTTTTACATTGCATGGGTCGAGCCCAGAGAGAGAAAACATGTAAAAACATGGGAGCCATTCCTCATTGAATGTAGATGCATTAAATCAGCATGGGGACCTTACAAACCCATACCCTATCATTTTTTACCAAATTGGAGGAGAATGCGACCCTGCATTAAAACTGGTTGTTGAAACGTCACTTCGGCCATGGACATGTACAGATCTGTTTCTCAATTTTTTCTCTCAGACTGAACCAAAATGTAATATTGACCTAAGAATCGTGTAGATAAATTTGACAGACTTTCAATGATATAAAAAACGTGTAAATCTAAGTTCGGATCAAAGATATGATCGTTTGAAGATTTAGGGCAAAAAAAAGGCCCTAAAAAACGGATCGGCGGGAAAAAATTTCAAATTTTACCTTTTTTTTGTCTTTGGAAAAATTTCAAAAAAATTCCACGCTCCGCTGGTCGGACGCCATGTGGCAAGCACTGATTGGATGAGCAATTCTCTCTCCTCCACCTCCGCGGGTTTCCCTTTGAAATTTTGACGTTTTTATAATTTTGGAAAATTTTCCATTTTTCCCCCGCGCCCGCCACTTGGGACACGTGGCATGATCTGGTTGGAGGATAGGGGCGCGGGGTCATCCTTGTCTTTTAATTTTTGGCCCAAGACTTTTGAAAATTTTCCTAAGTCTTTCCCTGGCTCCGAACTTCCCCGCCTTAGGACACGTGTCCTGTGTCTATTGGCTCGAGCCGACCCCTTCAAACCTTGCCCTTTGAAATTTTTGACTTTAAACACTTAGCCAATTTCCATTGTGCTTCCCCTTGTGACATGTGACATTTCTGATTCATCTGCTGAGCCTCCCGGCTTTTCACGTCCCACGCGTCCCTTTGGCTTGGATGTCCCAAACTACCTGGGACAAAAATCTCCGAACCGCCCGATTCGGGCTTCCTTGTCCCTCTTTGCGGTGAAGACACGTGGAACATTTCCATTCGCTCTCGGCTCTTCGCATCCTATGCGTACTTTGGCCCGGATGTCCCAAATGAAATTCCTCTATTTCGGTCGATCCAGGCGGTTCGCGTCCTCTGCGTACTCACGGCCCAAATGTCCCATTCTGTCCGAGAAGCAAGACTTAGGCAATTTTTTTCCTCCTTCGGCCGAATCGGCTTTTCTCGCCCTGCGCATCCGATGTCCCAAGCTGTCCCAAGTGCTGCGCTTGAGACCACCGGAGGCTTTTTGGCTGATTCGCGCCCTAACGTCCCAACCTGTCCCCAGGCTACGGACTAGGACTTAGCCGATTTTCTCCATTTTTTCCGGCCGGCTTGGCTTTTTTGCAATTTTTCACATTTTTAACCTGTTGGGTTTCTTCTTGACGGGAGAGTTAGAAAGAATTCGAGGGCCCCAAAAACATGATTTGGAGCTTTGAATCAATATACTTGCTCTCGGATTTGAATAATCGATGCATGTTATCAAAATTACCCCTGGGGTGAATTTTGGATAACAATTTTAAGTTCGGAGCCAAGGAAAGACTTAGGAAAATTTGCAAAAGTCTTGGGCCAAAAAATTAAAAGACAAGGATGACCCCGTGCCCTGTCCTCCAACCAGATCACGCCACGTGTCCCAAGTGGCGGGGGTGCGGGGAAAAAATGGAAAATTTTCCAAAATTATAAAAACGTCAAAATTTCAAAGGGAAACCCACGGGAGGCGGAGGAGAGAGAATTGCTCATCCAATCAGTGCTTGCCACATGGCGTCTGACCAGTGGAGCACGGAATTTTTTCAAATTTTTTTCCAAAGACAAAAAAAAGGTAAAATTTGAAATTTTTTCCCGCCGATCCGTTTTGGGCCGTTTTTGCCCTAAATCTTCAAACGATCATATCTTTTGATCCAGAACTCAGATTTGCACGTTCTTTATATCATTGGAAAGCTGTTGAATTTCTCTACACGATTCTTAGGTCAATCTTGCATTTTGGTTCATTCGGAGAGATAAAATTTAGAAACGGCTCAAATGCGTGTCCATGGCGAGTAGTGACGTTTCAACAACCGGTTTTAATGCGAGAATGGGTCGCATTCTCCTCCAATTTGGTCAAAAATGACAGGGTATGGGTTTGTAAGGTCCCCATGCTGATTTAATGCATCGCATTCAATGAGGAATGGCTCCCACATTTTTACATGTTTTCTCTCTCCGGGCTCGACCCATACAATGTAAAACCAGATTTGGCTCATTTTTCAAAAGGTTGTTCATCTTTTCTTCTCTGCCCTCCCTTCTTTTCTTCTCCAGGGTTGAAAATGGAGTTTGAACCTCCTCCCCTACTCTGTAATGGCATTTTTCCTTTTACTATTGAAATGATGTTTGCGTGCAAACTTATGGAGCAACAAAAAATGTGTTTCGTGATGCATCTGTCCATCCTTGCTCATCTTTTGCTTGTTCTCTTCTTGCCTCTCTTCATTGCAGGTATTTTTGCATGTTCTAATGTTCATTACAGGTCTGGAGTTGTGTTCATGGAGTTTTGGGACATTTTCTGTGTGAAATCTATCCTTGGGTTTGTGATGCATCTGTCCATCCTTCCCATCGCTCACCTCTCCTTGTCCCATGGCAGTTTTGATAGATGTTCAACATTCTCCTTCTCTGGTGTATCACCGTTTTAGTGTAGGCTCTGTTTTTCCTTTTTCTCTCTCTCTGTCTCCTTGGCATGGTTAGATTAGGATTAGATTATCTTTCCGCACCGGAATAGCTTGTGTGGCAGTAGTTTAGGAGCGGGAACTAGCCTTCTCTGGAGATTCCTTTCTCATATTTACAAGTCCCACACTTGGAGAGAGGTTTCCATGTTGTGCAATCACACTGGGTGATTCGAATGATCAAACTAGAAATATGATCAACATCCGGGAGTGCTTTGTGATTCTGCAACAACAGTAATTTTAGGAGTCTCCTCATTTTTCTCATCCTAGAGTCATAAATAGCACTCGGGGAATTGAAAATATTTTTATTTTTGGCCAAGAATGAGAAAATAAGTAGGATGGTTTTAAGAAAGATGTTTGGAATGTTAGCAAGCTAATTCTCAACATTAGCATCTTAGAGGAATTTTGTATCCTTACAACATCCAAAGGGACAAATGGGATATCATTTGCATGGATTTTGTATTCGTTTCACCTATGTACCATCATATCCATGACACTATCTTAGTAGTAGACAAGTTAACCAAGGTATACAAATTTATTCTAGGAAATCAAAAGGATGATACCCATATAGTTTTTGAAATATTTATCCAAGCAGTTGTCAGGTTACATGGAATTCCTAAAGTGATCATTTATGATTGGGAAAAACTCTTTACTTCTAGTTTTTAGAGTGTTATAACATTATTTTTGGTCCAAAACGAATTTTAGTTCCACTTATCATCTAGAAATGGATGGTAAAAAAATGAGTAAACTAATTTATACAATATATGTTAATGATATATGTAATTGATAGATATACTAAGTGTAAAAGTACCTTCACTTAAAGTAGAGTTTTCATATAACAACACTTTCAATTCTTCCCTTAAGATGGATCCTTTCAGATCATTTTATGGAAAAATGTGCATAAATACATTGGTTATGATGGTGTTTATAATAGAGCCATTCAAGTAACCAAATCTTTGTAAACTTATGATGAACAAATTCATTTTATTAGAATCTCTTAGAGAGGCATTTGAAAAGAAAAACAATTTATTCTAACCTTAAGAGAACCCATATATAATTTAAAGTTAGTCATAAGGTATTTTTGAAGGAATGTCCTCAAAATACTTCAATTAAGATTTGAAATTATTCCAAACTAGCTCCTAGCCTCCTATATCTATTTGGACATTTTAAATTATGGAAAATATTATCCTTGTAGCTTTTAAGTTGGATATTTTTTTATCTCTCTAACATTCATGATGTATTTCATTTATATTTGTTTAGAAAGTTCCCATTTACTTGATTATAAAAACTATAGCTGAAGGGTGGGTAGATGAAGTAATAGTAAGTTATAAAACATCCATAAGTAGGTATTGGTCCAATGGGACCAAATGAGTGAGAAACCTGCTACTTGGGTAGATAAAACTATTCCAAGAGAACTATTGTCACCTATTTATTGCTAGCACTATGACACCACTACCTTAAGAAGGGAAGGATGTAATGCCCCACCTTTATGAAATTTTACATAAAAATTAATAAGTGCCTATATGGGAAAATTTGTGTGTGGTAAGAATTTTTTATTTATTTTATATTGTATTACTTGCTTATGAAGATGCATCATTTTTTATTATTTATGTTAGGCATTTGACAATTATTATGATTTGATCATAAGCGTATTATGGATCTTTATATTATGATTGTACTTATATACATGTACATACTTAGATTTAGTACTAATATGATTTTAGTTTCTCAAAGGAACTTTATGAGAGTAACTTTCTCGGTGTTGATACGAGGGAATAATATTTATGATTTTAATAGTTTATTCTGATTTTTTTATCATCATTTATAATTTCATGCCACTAGAAATTTATTTGGTAGATGAATGATCAATGAAATTCAAATGATATAGGCCGAGAAATTATGGTGGAGGTAACCCATGTATGGTTTTAGGTATAAAATCACACATTTTTATCCTCTTTCTTTATGCTATTTATCTCTCGCATAGTCATATTGTGTTAATACCATACTATTTTGTGTTTATCTTTCATGATGTGATTTGTGTGATATTATATGCATGTTTTTCATATAAAGTTAAGTGAGTGACCCAGTCTTAATATTTATTACAAGGCGGTATATGCCTTGGAAGACTTAACATAAGTTTAGCATGGTTAAATTTTAGAAAGGAAAAGGTTGAATGGTGTACCAAATTTGATTTCTTACAAAATATGAAAAGGTTCTTGATCACCACAAGGGAAAATCCACCCCGATAGGTAATTATTTATTACAATAATTTCCCTTTCCTTAAGAGAAAGAGGGAATTTTATATTATTATATCTTTAATTGGGGAATTGTTATAAATATGTTTTAAACATAGGCAATGGTGTCATGTTAAGGTTGAATGTTACACCATGGGTTATGATTTGATAAATTTATATTGTTATTTCATTCACCTTGGGGTGAACACCACTAAATTCACATGAATGAACTTTTGGTTTCCCATGCATTGGAGATTAATATAATTTTAATAGTGAATTTTTCACTCTCCCCTTCATGATAAAAATATTTGAAACAATTAGGGATCTTATTTGGATGTTATGGGAAAATAAAGGAGAAAAAATCATGGAAGTGAATGTGGGATAATGTGGAACAAGTCTATAAGAAGGTAAATCCACTTGGAATATTATTCATTTTATTTTTGGAGAAAATATATCTTTAAGGCCTTCCATGGCCATATAAAGGGTTACCATGATTATATTTCCTATATTTTAGGTTTTAGTGAACTGGAAGGAGATTCGAAAAATGAGAAAGAAGGAAAGGAAAATGCAACGAGCTAAGAGGATTTTCCATCCATGGATTTAACCAATATTTGGGTTTCATATTAAGAAAATATGTGGTTTTTATGGTGATGGGTTTGATATTTCCATGAGGCACACCCATTTTCCTCACAAATGGATATGATCCATTGCACTCGGCTATGATAAATTAGATATAAGTATATGTGTGTGTGTGTGTGTATGGATGTACACACACACAATACTTTGGTTTACTCCATGTTGGATTTGGATTCTACCTTAGATGAATTATATATGTGGGTAATATTATTACCATACCTTCATGATGTAGGAGAATCACATCAGTAAAGGCATAAATTTTGTAAATTTGAGTAAGTAAAGGGTATGTTAGGCCTTAGAGGTCTTAGCAGGTGTATTATAACTCCTCCATGGTCTTTCAAGACCTTCTTGTGTTAGATGGATCTGTTGATGGCAAATCACGGCACCCTTGAGTGTCCATAGACGATGGGTTGAGACTCTCAGTGTGATTGCATAACATGGAGCTTTTCCTAAGTGTGGGACCTTGCGAAATTGGAAAATCTCTCCGAATGAAGGTCGGTTCCTATTCCTCTATTCAAATGCACACATAAAAATGTAGAGGGTTTACTCAAAAACCTAATCTAACTTTCCAAGGAGACAGGGTAAGAATATGCATAAAAATAAAACCTAAACTAACAAAGGTGATGCACCGAGGAATGAAGAACACATGTCTTGCCAATAAACACAAACCATTAAAATGCAATGTAAGATCATGCACAGATAACAAAAATTGTAGTGAAAGATCAGGAGGATGCAAATGAACATAGAGAGGGTTGAGAATCATCCACAGACATGCATTATTTTCTCCAAATATTGATACAATACACTACAAAATTCCAAGAGGAAAAGTTGCATTACAGTTTTAGATGGGAGGTTTGAACTCCACAAATTCACCTGCCAAAGAGAAGAAGGGAGGGGCAAGACAAGAATGTCCAACATTTTGAAAGAAACCCCTCATTACAATTTATAGGGAGAAAAAGAGAGGGAGAAGAGAGGAATTCGAAATCTACCCCAACCACCTTCAGAATGCACTTAATTCATCTCATTATGGCAGTAGGTGAGAACCCTAACAAACCCAAAAAATGGCGAACTGTATTTTACATTTTTGAAGAAATTTTCTCACCCAATTAAATATATCCAGTTATAGTTAGATATAGGACCTCGTAAGATTTCCAAAAAGTCCAACCTTGCGTGAATCCGAGCTCCCTGTGAAAAGTTATGGCCATTTGAATATTTCCCGCGTCAGGGTCTATTTCCAGTCGGGTTCGGGATTCTCCTTTGCATTTGCATCAGGTTTGGAGGATGCCTCAACATGTGTTTGATGCTTGTGTTTTCCCAAAACCCACTTCCGCTGCTATTTCCAAGATTTCCTTTGTTTTGGGTTTGGAAATTGGACTTGCATATGCATCGGGTTTGGAAGGTGGCTCGACATGTTTTCACCCCATGCTTTCCCGACTCCAAAACCCGATTTGCCTAGGTAGTGTTTCGGGTTTTCGGAACTCTCAAGCATCGGGACATGCCTTGTGATTTTCATGATTCATGTCTCATGTTTCCCGAAACGTGAAACCCAAATTCCTTGTGTCAGGTTTTTGAACTTCTCCGGCATATTTTCCTTGTGTCGTTGTCATATTTGCAGGGGTAGATATATACAACATGAGCATTTTGAGTTTCCCTCCAAAAGAGACTATTTGAAATTTTAATTTGAGAATTTAAGGTTGAAAGGTGAAATTTTGAAAACTAAGTTAATGATATATTGTAAAGGTTCTTTGAGACATTATAATGGGTAACTAAAGTTTTAACCCTCTTTTAGATGTAGTCCATGTGCTAAGCTCGATGCTTAATCTCATTGAATTAAATGAACCTAGTATAACCACCTATAGTCAAGTATATGAGTTGAATACTCAAATGGAGGAAGTAATTATGATATAATAAGAAATATTTTGGAGTGGAGTATGTGGGGAAGATCCTATGATGGATCAAGGAGTCTATACATGGTTTGAATGATTAAAAGATAATACATTTCCTTTATGGAGGTTCTTTAGATTATATGTTTCTTGATTGTTTTAGATTATGAATGTGGTTTTGTATTTGGTATTTAAAAAATGATGAAATGCATGAGTGAATGTATTTTGAAATGCGTAAATGTGTCTCATAGATGAAGAATTAGGTATGATGATGGTTGTTAAAGTAAATTTACTGGTACTAGGGTTTGATAAGAATCCAAACATTTTGAAAGGTTTTAAGACTTGGTTCATGTCTCATAGGGTTTTTCATAGATAGAATAAGGTGAATAATCATGTAATATATCCCTTGAATTATTTTCATGTCTTAATACACGTGAAAAGATGGATGACAAATATTAGATGCCAACTCATAGCTCTTAGGTGAGAAAATAGGGTAAGGTTTGTCTGAAGGAAGAAAAGAGATGTTTGATCATTTGCATGCATTAAAAAATAGGAATTTTCTTATGACATAGTAGAATCAGGATCCATACAGGATCTCATTAATTTTTTGATCATGGAAAGGATTTTAATAAGTCCTATAAGAAAAAAATATAGTCAAGACAGTCTAAAATAACTTTGTACCCTCTTGAGGGTTTTTACGAGGTTGTGATGAGGCTTAAACTTTCTATATTATTTGATAAAATCAAAATGTAAGAAGATAGATAGGATATTAAAATGTGTGGAGTATTGAGAGGTTGAAGAATGTTAGTGTCATGTAGAGACAAACCGTGCTTACTCGGTGGATTTAGTTATACCTAGAATAGAGGGATTTTAGTAGGAATTTATTATATTTTATCTTATTGCTATCCTTGGAGATGGATGTGAATTGGTTGAATTTTAAGAGAGAGAGAGAGAGAGAGAGTAGGTGATGTGAATAAATGAGTAAGGTGAATAGAATTCAAGTTATCATACTTGCACTTAGGGTTGTATCATTCTATAACAATTGAGCTAGAAATTTACCTTAGTACATAAGATCATAAATGACTCGAGGGAATGAGAGGTTAGGTATCCCTAATTGAAGATATTTAAACTATGAGGAAGGAAAAGTGAGTTTGAGCTATCGATAATCCAAGATGGGTGTATGAATATTGTGCACTATGATTTGTTAATAAAAACTATTCAACTTTATCCTATATTGTATTAACATGTTCAAAGCTCATGTAGTAATATGATTAGAGTGTTAATCATTGTTAAAAGAGTAGATAATATTAAAGGAAGGTGTACAAGCATTAATGAGAGGTGGTGAAATAGATTCTAACCATTAAGGGGAGGTAAGTAATGTATTCTTCAAAACCCTCATCAATAGCAATCACGGTAGGGTTTATACAAAATAGTCCAAGATTCAAATGCAAGAAATTATTAAGAAGAAACCAAGTAGGTATGAAGTTTGAAGACTTATAAGTCCATTCTCATGGAGGAGATTTAATTTTTTTGGGGATCATTACAAGGAAGTTAGTCCTTAAATTAAGAGGAGGTACAATTAAGAGTAAATTGTGCAATCATATAATGGACAACGAGGAAGGAGATTGAGTAAGTAGTGGAGTGTGCCTAATTAAGGAAGAACATAATGTGAGATGGATGTATCAGGTTTAATGGCTCTAATATATGATTAAAATGATCTTAGGAAGCTTAGGAAAGGAATGTAACAATAAAAGAGAGTTGTAATCATCTTGAGAAAAGATTGTAGACTAAAGAGCTAATATAATATTTCAAGGTAATTAGTGGTGTTATGATGAGTGAGGTGGAAATGAAAATGAGGATAAATAGGTGGAAGTCATGAGTTAATGAGAATAAGTATAATAAATTTAGAAAACATGGCAGGAGACTAAAACATAATATTGAGGATTAAGAAGGCTTAAGGGCTAAATAAGCTCTAAGGAGAAAAATTAGTAAATCTAGAAAAACAAATGATATAGGAGTCATGAAACCTTGCAATGGCCTTGAAAAAGTTGGGAATAAGTGTTAAAAGGTGTATAAGAAGTTAAATTTAGTGTGAACCCATAAAACCCTAGTTTTTCACTTGAAATGTTAGTAGGCCTAATTGAATAGGCAAGAAAAGTGAATTATGTGAGTTTGGAAAAATAAGTGAGGAGTGGAGCAATGTAACCTTGCATGAAGTGAAAATGGAAAAATGGGTAGCTAAAAGATAAATATATTGTCTTGAAAGTTTTATATTGTCGAGAACATCAAGATTTGTCAGTTTTGAGGATAGTTGCATGTTTTTAGCAAAAAAGAGGATAAAAGAAAATGGGTGAATGATGATTTGAAAAGGGGAGTAAAGGGTATTTCAAAACCTTATCAATAAGGTATAATTCCTTATATTTTGTCAATTTTAATAAAAAGGATAAATTGTAGGGCTACAATCCTCGAAAAGAGGTCTAAATTAAAATTAAGGGAAAATGAAGGTGTGATGATTTGATAAGTACTTGATCATGTTTATCCGATAAAATTAATATTTTTTGGTGTAAATTTAACTTGGATTACATAAGTTTGGTTCATTATTGGACTTTGAGCAATATTTAGGCCTCTTAAGTAGTTAGTTCTTTTTTTAAGGAAGATGTTTACTCTGGCTTATTATTAGTGAGATGTTGAATTATAGCTCTCTACATCATTTGGTATCAGAGTGAGAATAATAGAGAGAATAAGGATTTGAAAAGGTTTGGTGTAAAGAATACACCGCTCATTTTTATAGGTTAGCTATTAAGAAATGAATAAATCGACGAAGACAAAGAGTGTGAAGCCGAGCAACAAATGGAGAAGGAAATATCATAGCTGAGAAGTGATTTGTAGAGGTTAGAATCCTTATAAAGGATGCGGTTATAGATAAGCAATCAAGTAAGATGTCAGCTAGGTGGAAGAAATTTGAAAAAGGGAGTGAAGTGGTCAAGCAAGTCACTTGTGAAGAATGCTAGAAAAATGAAGGGAGAAAAAAGTGAAATCCTATGGAGGCATCAAGAAGAGATATTTCCCATGTCAACAACTTGAGAAATAGGAAGTGAAGAGATTTCTCATTGTGGAGAACATAGTGAAAGATGAAGAAGAATGGAGGAGAAGAAAGGTGCAAAAATAAGCACTTAGAGAAGAAGGGTGGATAAGGAGAAAAGTGTCCAAGAGAGATCACTGATTGAGATGATTTGGTCTCTAATTTTTGGTATATTGTTATTTTTTCATTTGTACATACAGTGTATGAAGAAGTTTGTAAATAAGATCAAGAAGAAGACCTTGAAATTTGCAAGTAAAGAACCAAGAAGTGACTCCTTCGAGTCAAATACACATGATCAAAGCAAAAAGTAGGTTAAGGAAGGTCTTGAGGAAGAGAATGAGGTATTTCAGCATACTATTGAAGAAAAAGAGGAGAATAAAGAGTTCTCCGTGATTCTTTAGAAATCATTCAAGTGAGACAAGACAAGCAAGAGAATAAAAACAAGAAAATGGATCTCAAAAATGACAAGGATAAGGATATGTTCACAAAAATGGTGTATAACCAGGTATGTAAAGCTGTAAATTATGAATTTATTAATGCATATTTTAGTGATCTCTTTGATATACAAGATAGCACAATGAAAGAAGAGGTTAGTGTTATCCAAAATTCACCCCTCAAGGTAATTTTGATAACATGCATCAAATTCTTTAATCCCAAGCAATTATGTTGATTCAGAGTGAAAGGTCATGTTTCTAAGGTCCCATCATATTTTTCTAACTCCCCTGTCCAAGTAGAAGAGAGCAAGTTCTGAGGAAAGGTAAGAAAATTGCAAAAAACAGACTCGGGCCAGGAAAAATCACAAAAAATGGCTAAGTCCTAGACCAGGCAGCTTGGGACAGTTGGGACGAAAAGGCGCGAACCGGCCGAAATGAGCACAAACAGTCCAAATGCAAGTGGGACAGATGGGACATCCGGGCGCGAACCGGCGAACCGAAATTAGTCAAGGCGGCCCAAAAGCAAAAGGGACGACGCCAAAAGTACGCGAACCGGGCGAATCGGCCGAAATGAGTCAAGGCGGCCCGAAACAGTTGGGCCGAAGGTACGTGAAGTACGCGAACCGGCCGGATCGGCCGAAATGAGAACTTTTGTCCCGGGACAGTTGGGACAAAAAGGCGCGAACCGGCCGAACCGGGCGAATTTGTCCCAGACAGTCCAAAAGCAAATGGGACGCGCGGGCCAAAAGTACGCGAACCGGCCGGATCGGCCGAAATGGGAAATTTCAGCACTGTGCCAAATGGGACAAAGGGACATCCGGGACGCGAAAAGCCGAAATGGCCGAAGGCAGGGAAGAAAAGTCAACGTTTGGTCCGGAAACTTCAAACGGCCATAACTTTTGACTCCGAGCTCCGATTTTCATAAAATTGGACTTTCTGGAACGAGCACGACGTCCTCTACGCCACAAAAACTGGATTTATTATTTTTAATGAGGGTAGATATATTTAAATAAAAGAAACATATTCGGCTCCAGTCAATCAATGCTCATTCCCGTCAAATGACAAAACGCTCGCTGTGCCCAAAGCAATGCCCGCACTCGAAGGCCATAACTTTTGCATTTCTCAACAAAATCGCACAAAATTGGCACCGTTGGAATTTTGGTTCGAGCTTGATGCACAAAGAATCAAGAAATTCCATATTTGAGTAGAAATTGATCGAGATTTATAAGAAAACGTGGCCGGTTCGTAATGTTGTTTTATTTGGTAGCTGGGAGTGCAATTAAGAGGCATGGTCATCATTCCTTCTCTCTACAAAGACACATGGGACAAAAGTATGGGGATCCTTTTGTAAGTAATGTATACCCATTCCACTCAATTTAATGCCTCAGGTGGTTGAAGGACAGATTTCGGGATTTCCATTTTTCCCTTCTCTTTTCCTTCTCATTTTTTTAAAAATGGAGTGTTGGGCTCATCAGTAAAGGGGAGAGTTTTGGGTAACAAAGCTCATCAAAATTGCTTGTGAAGCCAAGTGTGTTGCAGCCCTTGTAGTGGACTCCTTGCATGGTGATCCGTGCCCTTATCTTGTAATAGATTGAACTCGTGCATACCAGGAAGCAATAAAATACAAGTTTGTGGATGTATCTTCCCTATTTGTGTTTTCTTGCATTCTTCTTGCCCCTTTTATCTTTCTATAAGAATATTGTGTCTATTATTATGTTCTTGTAGGAATTCATTATCATCAGGTGTGCTTGGAATATTATCTTGTGAATGCATTTTGCTAGATTATGGAGAACTGTCATCACCTCTTCTAGTATGCACTTTGCCTCTGTATTTCACACATTTGGAGACTACTCTTCCATCCTCCTTTTCGGTGTATCACCGCTTTAGTGTAGGCTTTCATTTTATGTATTCTCTCTCCCTGGTCTCTTGGAAATTTAGATTAGAAGCAGTTAGCTTATCCTACATTAGAGTAGATTGTGGCGAGTGTAGTTTAGGAGCAAGAAACGACTTTCTCTGGAGGTCCTGCATCTCAAGTAGCAAGTCCCACAACTTGGAGATAGTACCCATGTTATCCAATCACTTTGGATGCTTAGAGTGATCAAACTAGAAATCTGATCAACATCCAGGGGTGCGTGATTCGGTGATATGTGAGCTTTAGTTCTTCAAAATCTGAATTTCAACACGGTTATGTGATGCCTAAATGGCTCAAATGTCAGTTGTTTGTGAACAAGAGATAAAATTCAAGGAAGAGGCTAATGAGTCTTTGGTATGTAATGGAAAATAAGAGGTAAATGATAGGAAAAGATCATATTTCATTTTGAGACAAACATACAATGAAAATGACCAAGGAATGAAGACTTAGGAAAGAGTTTCTAAGCACAAACCAGACTATAAACCAAGAAGTAGGACTGAAACTATAGGTGTATATCAGCATAAAGAGACAAGAAAAAAAGTGTGGAGAGTCAAAGAGAAAAGAGAAGAGTAGGGAAACCTACTAATTTTAATGAGTTGATAGTGAGAAATAACATGCATGATGAGGAACATGTGAATGAAATTCAAGAAGAGGAAGTTAGAAAAATGAGAAAATATGAAGATGAAGTGAATAAAGAGGAAATGAAAACTAAGTCTAGAGATCTAGCATGTGATTTCCAAGAAGGAAAAGAGTAATTGTGTCATAAATTTGATGAAGCAAGTGAATAAGAGAGAAAAATATTATTGTACGAGGAAATGAAAAGTTTGAGGAGCTATTTATGGAAATTAAATTTTCAAACTAGCTAAGGGAATGCACTTACAAGAAATAAAATGAAGAATAAATGCAAGAGAAACTATTGGAAAACTTGAACAAAGAGAACTCTAAAGAGGATGAAGGTGAACTACAAGTTCAAGAGCAAGCACAAGAGGGAAAATATGAAGAAAATAAGTTAAACACAATAGGGTTGAAAATGGATAATAATAAATGGCATGGAGAATACAAAGAAGGGAATAAATAAGATCAAAATGATACAAGTTGGTCTCATCCTTTTATATCAAATTTTTCTCTTAGTTGTGTTTTGTACAGAAAGAGTCAAAGCATGAGAAAGGAAGATGGAAAAATACTAAAATATGAAGAAAAGGTACAACTGAGTTATGAAGGACAAGAGAATGAAGACAATGAAGAAGATTTGAAGTAAAATTAAGACATTAAAAGAAAATTAAAAGAAAAAAGAGACAAGTCAAGAAAAGAAAAGAGTGAAAGAGATGAAGATGAATATAAGAAAAGTAAGGATGAAGACCATTCCAAGGAAGAAAGAGATTGGAAGAAGAGAAATAAGAGAAAGGAGTCATGAAACCTTGAAATTTCCTTGAAAATGTTGGGAATAAGTGTTAAAAGGTGTATAAGAGATGAAATTTCGTGCAAACCCATAAAACCCTAGTTTGTTACTTGAAACCCTTGTACGCCTAATTAAATAAGAAAGAAAAGTGAATTATGTGAGTTAGGAAAACTAGGTGAGGAGTGGAGCAATGAAACCTTACATGAAGTGAAAATGGCCAAATGGGTAGCTAAAGGGTAAATATATTGTCTTGAAAGTTTATAGATTTTCTAGAACATCAAGATTTGTCATTTGGAGCGCTAGTTGCATATTTTGAGAAAAAAAAAAGTGAAAATAGGATAAAAGAAAATGGGTGAATGATGAGCACTTTGAAACTTTGTAGTCTTACCAAGGGAATAAAAGGTATTTATAAACCTTACCAATGAGGTATATTTCCTTATATTTTAGAAATTTTAGCAAAAAGGATAAATTATAGGGCTACAAGTTTTTAAAGGAGGTCTAAATGGGAAATAAGGAAAAATTAAGGTTTGATGATTTGATAAGTACATGATCATGTTTTTCTGATGAAATTAAGCATGTTTGGTGTAAATTTAACCTAGATTACATAGGTTTGGTTAATTATTGTCTTTTGAGAAATTTTTAGGAATCTTAAGTAGATAGTTCTTGTGTGAAGAAAGATGTTTAATCATGGCTTATGATTGGCAAGTTTTGAATGATAGTTCTCTCTATCACCTTAGATGGAATTTTGTGTTATGGTATGAGATATTTATGTGTTTAGATGTGTTGTTTGATTATTCCATTATGTTTTTTTTTCCTTGTTAAGTTAAGAATTCCCATTTTTACTCTTATAAGACTTTAACCACCTATATGGGATTATCCTACCATTATTCTTAATGGATTTGGAGGGTAAGGCCGCACAAGCACTTACTTTAATGGAGGGCTCATAGTTCAACCCAATGGGTATCAAACCATTCTTTCTTTAATGATATAAACATTGTCATTAATATAAGTTTATCACTATTGCAAGGATATTTTAGGGGTATCTATGTTGAATTATTTTTATGCTTACACTATGTGATGACCCTCGCTAGTAACCTAGACGGTAGATATTTTAAACTTGTTAAGATATCTTAACTAGTACCAACTATATTTTAAACTGTGATTTATGTACAATTTGTGGAATAACATGAGGATACCCTCATAAGGGTTGAATATGTTAATGTACGGTTACTTTGAGATTGCTTTATAATCATTTATTGATTATATAAATATATAAATGCTTTTGTTTCTTTACATTTTTCAATATATGATGCTATATGTTAAAGTTTCTTTGTAGTTTAAATGGGATCTATATGGAATACATATATGCATACATACATATGTAAATATATATTTTATGGTCATGGTGAATCAATGAGGGTTTGTATCTCGAACTATTTCCTAATTTTTTCATTGACCTAAGAACTTATATGGAAGTGAAATTTTTAGAAGCACATAGTCTTGTAAAAGGACATGAACCTTGTTGCTTGGTTATATTAAACATGATTGAAATGAAAATTAAGGATATATTTTATTATTAAATTTCTATATGAAATCATCGTGTTTATATTAATGTGACTTTGTTATTTGACTTGGTAGATGGTTTTTAAGGACCTTAGAATTGTGTTGTAATGAAACTTATGAATATGGATATTGGTATAGATGGAATAATTTAATTAGAATATTTTATTGTTAATTCCAATATAGGGTGATTAATTTAATAAAGTGTTATGTATATGTTTCTCTATAAGATATAAATATCTATTGAAATTATTTATTTGAAGATATGCATAAATATCTGATTTACTATTTCTCCTCACTTGGGGAATGGTTTCTTTATATCTTACGAATATGTTGAAAATTTTAGAACTAAATTAAAAATATATCCCTAATTTTTGTTCACTCCAAGGGAACATACCTTTGTTAAAGATACTTGACATAAATAGGTTTGAATTTATTATGACAATGATTTGTTTTCATTTATTTCATCTTGGTGGAAATGGCATGGTTTTTGGATAATCTTAGTAGTAATTTCTGTAATTTTGATAGGATTTATCACCTATATCCCTATGGATAAGAGATAGAGAGCGGAGTAACAAAATTTTGTCTTGTTTTGGTTCTTAATTCTTAGATAAATATTGAAATTTGATCTCTACATAGTAAATATTATTGTTTAAAGTTAGTGTGAACGATGTGATTTTAAATTATTTATACTTAGTGAATAAAAATGATGGTATGTGGCATTGTTTATTTTAAGAAACGTAGCATGTATATTCCTGGTTGTTTAATATTTGTCACATTCTAACTCTTGTAAATAGTAATATCTTGGTGTAAAGTGATCGATGAAATTTATTCACCTATGTATTGGGTTCTTATAGTGGTAGGAATTGTAACATGGTGACAAGGAAGTGTTGGATTTTTAGGTGATAAGCATGCACTCTACATGGATTGTACTACATAAATACTTGTTCTAATCACATCTTTACTTTCATTGATTTATCGAGACCAATTATATCAATAGTTTAAAATCGAGGAATGATTAATCTATTCATTCATTTTATTCCATTATGTGACTCAATATTCTTATGGATTATCACTATACAATATATGTGGTAAATTTTACATGAATATAATCTATGTACTATATGGTGATGGTGTATAACTCAATGAAACCATGTAATCTTTCAAAGATAAAATAACTTGTTATAATAGTAATAATTTTCCATTCGGTAGTATTATAAGACATTTAATAGGGTTAAGAAGGTATGATGATGATCTATAACATATGGATGGGGAATAAATAGACCATGTTTTCCTTATTTCATATATGTGGGTATGTGAACACATCTTAGAATCTTGAATGATGTACCTATAGACACCAAAATTTGTATCACTACCCTTGTCTCCCGCATTCGCATCTTTTACCATGCTCACCTATCTAGCCATTTTTTGTTTTAATTCATATCCATATTAATATTCCCATATTTCCCATATATTATCCTATCCATTTTAATTTATTGCTAATTCTCATCAATTATCCCTAATCCTCATCTCATTATCTAATTAGTCTTAATCGCTCCTAATTTCTCTTCACTAGGTTATTTATCATCCCTAACTACCTAGTTGTTCATCCCTAGGCTCCCCTTAGCCTTTATTTACTCCATTTCACCCCACCTACCCATTTCACTTCCCTATGCATCCCTAACCCATCTAGACCCTTCAAAACCCTAATCCCGCGCTCAAAGGGTGTGATGCCTTGAGTTAGGCATCCTCCCACTTCCTAAATGGGTTACTTCCTATAGTTGAAGGTTACCCACCTAGGCCACCATTGACCCTAGAAACCCACATTCCCCATCCAAAGGATGCATTATTAGAATTCTCTTACGATCTTGCGACATTTATTTTGATCTTGAGCTTATTTGCAGCTGTCTCAATCTTCTTGGAGTCCCTTTGGGCTTACTTGCATCACTTGTGGAGACTTTAGGGAGATCATCTACACCTTGTGTTCATTTACTTCTTTGTTTCATTATCATTATTACTATTATAAGATACTAACACTTTGTAGGTCCAGTTTCCATCATAGATCTAGTCCCAGCCTTCTCTTCCATCCATCGTGTTTGTAGGTTTCCTATCTAGCACATCTATCTTTGTTCAAGCCTAGTTCAACCCAGATCATCGTTGACCCTGTCTGGTCACCATGACCTATCCTCTTTTATATCAGTGTCTCTAATATTTAGATCCATAGCAATATGTTACATTGTTTATGCCTTCATCCATATTTTAGATTTGTCAGTTTTCCTTTCTGTCATCCCAGATCCATTATGACATCCTTGGTCGCTGCCCATCTCAACCCGGTCACCACCAAACCAGTTCATCCATCTGTCATATCCCCTTAGATATACATTTTCTTGCACCCTTTTTGTTTCTCTCGGTTTTAAGTCTTTACCGCAGTCGATATTAGACATCACATATATTCATTCTTTTAGATTTGTACACGAGAGCCTTCATATCTACATTTTCTCTATTGTTTTGGTATACCTAACCTAGTTGTCATCTATCATCCCTTTGCATCTTGGATCACCATCAACCCAAGCAGGTAATATTATTTTTGTGTTGATTTAAATCAGATCTACACTTTCCATCCAATTCGTAATTTTTAGTTTTTGTCCAGCTCAAATTTTTGCATGTTATATAATCCTTTTATAATTTATATCATCTTCTATCAATACGGGGTTGACATCCACATAAGAAATTTAATGGTTCTTGGAACCATCTTCATCAGGAAACCCCCTCATCTATCATCTAATCCATTTTCCTTCTAGTTATCTTTGTTGTGCATATTATCAAGCTTGCAGTAAGGAGTTCATCTTTGCACCCATCCACATCATCATCCTCATCTCGAGGTACCTTAAACCCTTTCATAGTTTGAGTTGCTTGATTTTATTTAGTATGTAGTTTAGAAATCTTAACGGGAAAGAGAAACTTTAGTCCAATATTATTTGCCCACCTAGTGGACCACCCTTTTAGGTGAGTATCTTGTATTTCGTTCATTTTCCATATTTCTTCTATTTTCCACTAACATTATAGGTAAAGACTTTGATTTTTCTTATTTGTGTTGGGATTTTGGATTGATTGGATTTTTCTCTTCGCTTTCTTTATCTTAAAGATCAGATAAAAAGGAAAAGGTAAAACCAGGTATTCCCCTTTTGTCTTAGTTTCTCCTTCATGCATCACATTTTCCCTTGTGTTTTTTTCTCATCGAACCTCCACATTTGGTTTTTGGATTGAAAAAAACATCTTGCATTATTTCTTGCAAATATAGTGTAATAAGAGGTTTAACTCATTACATTTTACATTTCATCACACACAACCAAACTCACACATCAATTCACACATCTAAACAATACCATACAGGTAAATCGAAATGAGATTTCATCACCCAATAGGAAATATGCCGCGGTGTTCTTGCCATGTTATAAATCATGTACAAACTTGGGCCTCATGTACCTTTAGGTATATCGAGGACTCCATAGCCATAACTACCGAAACCAACCTTAGATGGCCATCTCTTAGGTACCCTCATTATCCACCTTTTCTTTTTCTCACATTTCCTAATTAATCATGTTAATAAAAACTTTGTTTCTTGATTTGTTTGTTAACAAATTTCATAAATAGATATTTTCCCATTTCATGCCTATTAATACCCCTTCTCAAGAGGAGACAACACAACAATATAATATATCCAATGATATTCCTTCCTCAAATGACCTTGAGACCTCGCCTTGGGTCTCCCAACCTTGTGTTTCCATGGCCTCTCAACCTTGTGAAGACCATGTCATCAAAATAAACCCCATTTTAAAAAAATTCTCCTATATCTCATTAGTCTATTATCACTCGATTGGTCACACTTCCATCTCCTGCTACTTTATAAAATCTCAGGCATATTTCTAGCCCCATTTATGACTTCCTATTTTGTATATCTCCCATGATCTCTCAATCCTATCAATCCACTCAATTGGTGGATTCTATTCCACCCATATCACCTCATATCAACATTATCTCTCTTTGCTTTTGTAGACACATAAAATCAGTATCTCAACCCTTTTCTACTTGCGTGCGCATAATTTATTAGGATTCTATCTAGGGTTCCTTTTAATTAAGTAAATCCCGTTAAGTTAATTAAAATTCCCATCAGCTTTAATCAATTTAATTAATTCTTATTAATTAATTAATTAATATTCACATCATAACATGTCCTAATATATGTTAGGGCCCTAAAACATTGGCCAAGAACAAAAAGACACGTGGGCATGCAAGGAGAAAGCGCACAAGATAGAGCAAACATCATGCAAAGAGTGGAGAGCTCGAGCCTGAAGAAGCATGCTCCCATGGAGGACCACCTTGGACACTTGGCAATGGATCTACAACTCCCTGCAAAGGCTTGAAGATGTTGAAAAGGCTATAAATACAAGCACCCACCAGAGGAAAAGAGAGAGAGAGAGGAAGAGGTGAAGCCATGCAGGAATACTGTGAGAGCTCCATAGGTTGGGTTTAGAGGATCTGTAGGAATACGTTGTACTAAGGGGATGGGTTTTGAACATTTTTCTTTGTACTATGAAGGGCCCAAGTCAGTTTTGATGCATGATATTGATCTGCATTACCATATGAATATGTGATTCCTGAGTTATTGTAATATGGTTATCAACATGCTTAATATGAATATATGTGTGGTTCAGTTCTACTACATGGTTATATGTTTATTTCATATAAGTGGGTGTAAACCCCTATGCATTTCTTTTCTGTTATGGTTCATATCTATGTTCTATAATGCTTTCCTTATATGAATGAATACATTGGTCTAGAAGCCATTTTGAGCTCTAAGATGAATGTATGGTTCCCTTCAATCTGTTCACTTAAGTTTTCTATCGTAAATAATGCATTCTCACACAACTCACATAAAGGAGGGACTCGACACCCATGCGTGCCTCGGGTGAGCACCCACTGCCACTGGGTGATAGGCCGATGCATGCATGGGATTTCCTTGTTCTTTGAGAAGGGCTTAAAAATGACTACATCTTGGTTCCATTTGGGACCTCTTTTCAAAGTTATTGTGAGAAATGGCATACATTTTTGTCTTTGTGATGTGTAATGACAGAATGCCTGACTTTAGAAAGTGTTGAAACATGGTTCAAGAGCATGGAGGATGAGTTTTCTCAAAGATTCAACACTGGGCCTGAGTTTAGTATGCGTGTGGATGGGTAGAAGAGAACCTATACAATGAGTTGTATGAGACATTATTTTTTTGCTTCCCAGTAGAGCTATATGAATGGCTCTCAAGCATACACATCCAGATCAAGCTGGTTTTATAGATCATGCATGTGTGTGGACCCAAGATGACTATCAGAGGCTGCAAGATGTAGATCTGACATGGACACGTGTTATTGATCATTGGTGGAAGAGGGTGTTGACTAGTTATACTTTGGAATATGCCATTTTGACGTATTCTTTCCTAGAAATTGTTGAGTTTGAGTTTTTGAGGGAGCCTAGAGGATCATTTTTGCATGTTATTCCTCTGGCTATGAAGATCTTGGTCATTACTTTGAGTTTAGAAGCATTCCCCATGGCCGGCTAAGCTCTCTGAGCACTGGGAAAGGAAGCTAGGGTGGAGGAAGATGGAGGACGTTGTGGCTGAAAAGGAAAGGGAGGAGAGATGACTCAAGTATAATGAAGCTCATGAAAGGGAGATGACTAGACAACGTGAGGTAGCAAGTGTGATGGATCTATGGAGGAGAGATGTGAGAGAAGGTGTTGAAGTTCATGTGGAGGACATGGAGCTGAGTAGTTTGTGCTACCCCATCTTGGAAAGTGCGTAAGAGAAGCCCCTTCAACTTTTGATGAGATTTTGTCACGTGGAGAAAGAAGAGTCATCAGCATGCATCTGAACCCACTGGCGTGACCGATCCTGGTGCTTGGTTTTTCAGATCAAGGGAAGAGTATTGTTAACCTAGTTGGTATTGGTGGAAGTGACCGATCTACACCAGGAGATATAATTTCTCATTTGGGACTTCTATGGCTGCACATACCATTCTAGTGTTTGGAGGAATTTTTTGGGAAAAGTGTGGATACACAAGCCTTTGGTCTCACATCTGGGAGTGGCGTGGGGTACACTATTGGTAGTGGGACATTATCACAGACCATCGCATGCATAGTTTAGTGGAATGTTGGGAACCCTTGGTGTGACCACTGCAGGACCTGGTGGATCTAGTGGATGGTGGATCGGTGGGTGGGAGGAACAGGACTAGTGGATCTTGGTGGATCTTGGTGGATCTGGTGGGTCAGGAGGAACAGGACCTAGTGGACCTAGTGGATCTGGTGGAGGGAACAATGGAGGAAACACCGGAGGAAACCAAGGCTCTGGCTCGGGAGGACAAGGACCCCAACCACCCCCAAGTTTTTTGAGATGTCTTTGCACTTACCAGACTATAGGGGTATTGAAGATGTAGAGAGCATGTGCACAAGTGTGAGTTACTATGGCATGTGAAAGGGATCACTAGCCCAAAGTGGAAGGCAAGCTAGTTTACAACTACATTGCAAGGGGTGCGTGCATAGCTGGTATAGGAAGTATGACCCCCATCAAATGGTGGTGGATTATATAACGTGAAAAAAATGATTTCCTCGCAGAGTTTCATATTCCAGAGTTTGAGCAGAAGAGCATCAATGCCTTGAAGGAGATCCAACAGGGAATGGAGAGAGAGTGTGGGAGTATGATGCATGGTTTAAAACTCTCATGTCCAAAAATGTCATATGACATCCACCCCTCACAACATGCTCAATGGTTTTTGGAGGGTTGATCACTCCATTTAGGAGGGCATTGTCACATAAAATGTTCACTGACCCACGCGAGGCTTTAGAGGCTGCCTTACACGCTGAAGTTATTGGGAGTGTGGATACTGGTGTTAGTCCATTTTTGGAGGCCCAAATCACCGCAATGGCCAAGAAATTGGAGAATCTCTCTGCAAACTCAGCGCATGAGGTCCGTAGTGGGCTTTGGTGTATAGACTATGAAGTGGAGGGTCATGCAAAGGATAGTTTCCCTCGAAGTTGGGTGTGCTATGGTAGTAGACTGTGAGATCTGCCATGGAGATCATGATGCAAGTAGATGCCCTCTACTCCAATGTGCAATCCACAAGAATGTTTCTTACTACTACAAGATATGCACCTCTACAACCCATGACACCAAGGACTACAGACTGATTGATCAAGATCCATGATGCTATTGATCTGGGTGTGCACTAGACTAGCCTTGTTGGTAGTTCTAAGGATGATGACCGATGTTATGAAGGGCATGCATAGATGGAGGGGCATGTGGAAGAGGTTTTCATGGAGGAGTTCATGGTCGTGGTAACCATAGTAGAGGGAGAAGTGAGTTCCCATGGGGAACATGTTATAATTATGGATCTACATAAGCATTATAAATGTGAGTGTCTTGATCTATTACAATGCTCATGGTGTGGGAAGAAGCACAAGTATGAAGAGTGTCTAGAACTCTATGAGCATATGAACCAAAAAAGCACCTAGAAAAGATAAGGGCATTGTTATGGTGAGCGTCAAAAAGGCTGATTCACAATGGATGCCAAGAGTGGCGCATGAGTTAGAACTAGAACCTATGTACTGGTGACAACGCAGAGAGGCCACGCGTGCCAAGGAGATGCCAAGACCAAGGACACTAGTTTCTAGAGAGGAGGTGCTACATGGAAAGTACCCAGACCCTACCCATCAGAAAGAAGTATACCAGGAGACTATGGACATGATTCAGAGTTTACAAGGGGAGATACAGTGTCTCAAGGAGAAATCGAGGTAGGTAGGGTAGCGGAAGGATAACGAGGTTCCAAGGAGTGACCTGGATGAGGTCAAAGAAGTATGTAAAATGTTGAGGCAAGAGAATATTATTCCCTTGCTGGGAGAATGGTTGAGGGAGAAGGTACCACACACCGGAGAGTAGAGAGCGTGAGAGATAGGTTTTACATGCAAACCTTTCTCCACACAACCTTGACTATGACAAAGAGATTACTCTGAATGTGGTTGTTGATGGATGGCTTCTGAGAAATATCCTCATCGACACATGGGAGTAGAAGGTGAATGTTCTTACCTTAGATGCCTGGCATCAGATGGGAAGGCCCATGTTGCAGCCATCTTCAAATGTTGTATATGGAAACAAGACTAAGGAAATGCCCATTGGAGTCCTAAAGGATGTAGTTATCACCATTCAAGGGGCCAAGTTCACTGGAGATTTTGAAGTCTTGGTGCACTCGCCGAGGTAGAAAAACTTTCCAGCATTTCTTGGGCACCCATGGTGTTACAAGAATAATGTTGACATAAGGTTTAACAAAGGATATATCAGTTTCAAAAACAAGGAAGAATGGGTGGTCATCCCTTTGACGGATGGGAATTTCGATGCCCCTACATAGAGCCATTGGGAGAAGAAGTCCTTGATAGAATCTATGTGTGCTCCATTAGAGATCCTGAGGTAATTCACCCCATGGAGGGGGTCATCCAGTTTTGAGGACACTAGTCCATGAGTGATACCACTAGTGTGGCATGTGACAATTGGGCACATGGGACCTATGAGTTAATTGGGTGAAAATTAAAAGAACCGGTAACAAGGGTGACAAAGGCACACTCAGTCAAGTGCCTAGGAGGAAAGAAGTTTCCTAGCTACTCGGGAGGAGCATTTCCTGATATTTTCCTATAGGAAATGGAAGCTCAGTGGAGAAATGAGGATGAAAGAAGAAGAATGCTCAGCTATAACCTACTCGGGACTACAACATGTTGGTGGGCTACACATCGAGAGAACCTCCTGGAGTGGTGTGAGGTAAGAATCACACTCTCTATAAGGTTTTCAAGAAGCAACACACCCATGGCTATACAAGACTACCATGGGAAAGAAACCACTTTGTTTCATATCCAAGCATGTGAGGAAGCCTAGATGGGAAGCAAGAAGCATTACCACCTTTGTTGTGGGTACACAAGTTGTACTCCACCTTGCAAGGTTGTGCACATGCATGGTACATTCATTCGAGATGTGTCATCAAACAGGTAATTGGAAAGAGTTGGTGGCTGACCTCATTCAAGCATTTGAGTATAGAAGCACCAAACCATCAAGTGGATAAGGTGTTACAAACAATCAAGTGCCTTATAGTGGGAGATAGTGCCATGGTTGAGGATAGGCTACTGGAATTACTAGAAAATCCCTGATGTGGAGACATGCCTCTATGAGGAAGAATCAGAGGAAGTACATTTTGAGTGCACGTGTATGGAAAAAGAAAAAGGAAAATTGGTCTATGTCATAGATGGGGAAGAGATGGAGACGTTGGATGTTGATCATTCGAGGGTACACGTGAGGTCATTGACAAATGCTGATGAGAAAGCACATGCCTACCATGAGCCTTTGAAGAAAAAGAAGGTTAACATTGGGATGGAGGCCGAACCTAAGGAGGCTATCATGGTGACTATTGGTCGGAAAAGGAAGTTTTCAAAGATCATTGATCTATTGTGTGAATTCCAAGATTTGTTCCCTCGTGGGTACCATGAACTCAAAGGC
Organism: Taxus wallichiana var. yunnanensis; assembly: GCA_018340775.1. Classification (NCBI taxonomy): domain Eukaryota; kingdom Viridiplantae; phylum Streptophyta; class Pinopsida; order Cupressales; family Taxaceae; genus Taxus; species Taxus wallichiana. The sequence continues at coordinate 556,911,609 of CM031237.1, forward strand.
ATCCACCATTCCTTGGGAGAAATGAAGATCAAGTTAAAAAAGAAGGTGTGCCCGATTCGGAAGAGACCTTATCGGATGAATCCAAATTTATGTATATGGGTTAAGGAAGAGATAGAAAAAATGATAGCATCAGGTATCATTGAGGTGGTTGAAGAGTCAGAATGGATAAGCCCAATGGTCATCAACATCAAGAAGGATGGGAGGATCAGGATCTATGTTGACTATAGGGACCTGAATGTAGTATGTGTCATTGATCCTTTCCCTACCCCGTTTACTGAAGAAATATTAGAGGGAGTGGCCGGGTGTGAAGCCTACTCCTTCACATGGATGGGTTCTCAGGGTACCACCAGGTATGGATTGCAAAGGAAGACCAGAGAAAGACAACTTTTCACCACTAAATGGGGAATTTTTTCCTACATGGTCATGCCTTTTGGGTTAAAGAATGCACCTATTGTGTTCTCACGCATTGTAGTGCAAGCCTTCTAGGACTTCATCCACAAATTTCTTTAGGTCTATTTGGATGATTGGACTATATATGGTCTCATCAAGGACCATTGTGATAACTTGAGACTAATGTTTGAAAGGTGTCGATAGTTGAGGATATCCCTCAACATCAAGAAGTGTGTCTTTGCTACCCCATTTGGAACCTTATTAGGGCATATCATATGCAAAGAAGGCTTACTAGTAGATCCCACCAAAGTTGCAGTCATTGTGGGTTTGGGGGAGCCTACTAGCCAAAGTGTCATGCATGGATTCCTTGGACACATGGGATATTACAGGAAGTTCATTAAGGGGTATGCCAAAATCACCCATGCCCTTAGAAGAATTGTTGAAACATAAAAGTGCCTTTCATTGGGGAGAGGCACAAGCAGAAGGCATTTGACACTTTAAAGGAAAGGCTCATAATGACACCCATATTACGTTTCCCTTCTTGGGATAAGCCTTTCCATGTGCATGTGGATGCCTCAGGGACAAAAATGGGGGTAGTACTAGCACAACCTAGTGAAGGAATTTTCGATCATCCCTTGAGCTTTTGCAAGTAGGAAATGACACCAAAGAGAGAAAGAATTACACAACTGAGCGTGAAGCATTTCAATGATCTACATGTTGCATAAGTTAGGTAGTATCTACTGGCAACACCCTTCATATTCTACATAGATCACATGGCATTAAAATACTTAGTCAACAAACCCATTTCTGCAAGGGCGCATATGTCGTTGGGTCCTCCTATTTCAGGAATTTGAATTTATGGTGGTGGTAAAGCTAGGAAAGAACAATTTAGGGCCTGACCACTTGTCAAGGATTGATTAGTGAGAGAGGACATGCAAAGCATTGAGGATACCATGCCAGATGCACAACTATTTAGATTATACATGTGCCCTTAGACTTGGAAGATATCACAGTGTTCTTAAAGATAGGTGTGGCACTAGAAGGGATGAGGGTTGTGGAGAGAAAGTAGTTGGCTATACACACCACACCCTACATGCTTATTAGCAGAGATTTATACAAATTAGGCCATGATGAAGTTTTGCCGATGATGTGCTAGAACATGAGTGCATTGCAATTATGGAAGAAGTGCATGGTGGGATCAGCAGGAGGACACTATGTGGGAAATGCAACATGTGTGGAAGATTCTCTCATAGGGATTTGGTGGGAATCCATTTACCAAGATTGTATTGAGTTTTGCAAGGCCTGTGACCATTTCCAATGCCTTGGAAAACCTAGAAAGAGGGATGAAATGCCCTTATGACCAATAGCCAGCAAATGGAACCATTTGAGAAATGGGCTATCAACTTTGTAGGACCAATCTCACCCAAGAGCGTGAAGGACTAGTTCATGGTATATCATCACTTGCACTGATTATTTAACATGGTGGGAAGAGGCAACACCTACAAAGGATTACACATGGTGTGACAACTGCTAGATTCTTATGGGAAAATATAATCAACATAGATATGGTTGCCCTTTAAGTTTAACAAGTGATAGGGGTACACACTTCCTCAATGAAATAGTTAGGATCCTGTTGGTAGAATTTATGGTGGCCCATCATAAGACTACCCCATATCACCCTCAAGAAAATGGGACTGTTGAGGCATTTAACAAAATACTAAGTCATACGTTAACTAAGATCTGTGACGTCGGAAGATAGGATTGGGATGATAAGGTATCAACCATCCTATGGGCATACAGGACAACCTATAAAAGGTTGAACAAGGCCACACCATTTCAATTGGTGTTTGGCATGGAGGCTATTTTACCAGTTGAATTCATGTTACCTTTGTTATGCATATAGCGTGCGCAGGAGGTTTAGCTGATGAGAAAGCGTTGGAAGAAAGAATTGATAAATTAATGCAGTTGGATGAAAGGTGATCACTTGCTAGGTGGAGTCAAAAGATAAAAAAATCAAGACAAAAAGCATGGCATGATCATCATATCAAGAACAAGAAGTTTGAGGTTGGGAAGTTGGTGTTATTGTATGATTCCAAGTATCTGTGCCATCCTGGGAAGTTGAAAGTCCATTGGTTGGGACCTTACCTCATATCATACATTCTTGATTCAGTGCTTTCAGTTACAAGCACTGGATGGGACAAGATTACCAAGTCACTTCAATGGGAGTAGGTTGAAGCCCTACTATAAATAAGTCTTCTTGGTGTTTGTAAATAAGGTCATGTCACCAGTTAGTTTAGGTTTCCCTTTATGCAATTTCCTTTTTTGTGTTTCCCTTTCTCATCATTTTTTTTGTTGTTTGTTTTGTGCCTTGGGGCTGGTAACCACATTACTTTTTGAAGGTTGTGCATGCGTAGAGGACCACACATCTATTTTAGTGTGGGGTGGAGTGATGTGGAGTATAGGCCCGTAATACAAGTTGAACCGGTAGTAGAAGTTGTGGTGAATGGCCCGGTTAAAGAACTAAAGTGCACGTAAGGGTAATAGGCATGTAAAGAAGAGATGGACATAAATGGTTGGTGTCAAGAAAGCCTTGAAGAAACCACATATAAAAAAAGGAAGAGCGTAGGAACAACATGAGGTAGGTGAGGGAAAAAATAGGAAAAGGATAGAAGAAGTGCCTTTGGCGCTAGGAACACGTGTGGAAGAGGCTTCAATCGGGTTGGATTTTTGCATGCCAGAAGGTTGTAAAGGGTTTGTGTGCAAGATGTGGCATGTGGGACAAAGTGCTCAAGATTGGCTTAGTGGAAAAATTCACATTTAAGGTCAAAGTATGGTGGTAGGTGAGAGAGCATTTAATGTTGGGAAAAGAGAAAACTATAAATAAAAGGTCAAGCACTTCATTATTTTCATTACATTTATGAAGAAAAGAAATCTCTTGTGAACTAGGGCATCCAAAGCAAGATCTTTGCATCGAAGGAATTATTTGAGAGATCTGAAGTGCATAGCTAGGGTAAAATCACAAACTAGTAGGAAAGGAGTACATGGGCATGGAGAAGTTAAGTAAGAAAGCATCATCTTGTGGAAGGGTTTTTCCAGTTAGGGTTTGGTGACTAGGGCATGGAAATTAGAAGGATTTTTTCACAAAGATCGAGCTTGGGGATAGATAGAGTGGTAGAAGAGAAAGGAAAAGACATGCTTGAAGTGATAACCTAACTAGAAGAATGGCACCAAAGAAAGCAACCATCTCACCAAAGAAGTAGAAGGGAAAGGGTAAGGGGAAGCAAAAATGGCTATCATCACAAGCAAAAATGAAGAATGGTACATGGAAATGTAGTACCCAGATGGGGTATTGTTGGGAAAAGAATGGGAATCACACCTGAGAAAATGATATGTGTGTGTGACTATAATCACCACACCAACACAACAAAGAGAAGGAGATGGCTTTGGAGTTGGTTCACCCAACCAACAAGAGAATGCCAGAAGGCATGCCCATTTACAATGATGAGGTAAAGGTTAAGTTGGAGAAGGTAGGGTTGCTACAACTTTATGAACTACCATACTTTAGAAAACCTGAGCACCTCTACCAATGGCTAATGGTGCACATTCATGAAGACCACTTTTATTTCATGGGGTGCAAGATGCATAACCCCCAACTAATTTCCAAGTTCACATGGGCCTTATCTATGAAGGGGACAACATTGATGATGACCTAAGTGACAAGGAGGCCATCAAGGAAATAATTTTTGCATTTGACTATAAGAAAGGATCGTGATACTTTGACATCATTGAGATCCAAGACCCCATGATGAGGATGGCCCACATGCTTGGTAACCAAGCTCAATGATCAGAGAGATGGACTCAAGTAAACAAGGCATGGTTGAATGTGTGCTGGAAAATATCTGAGGGGACCATCTACAACTTGTCCACTTTCATCGTGGATGAAATCATCATCAACAATGCATGCAAGAAGGTGAGAAGATACTATTTGGCAATATTCTCCTCACAATTGTTTTCTCAGAAATCAGAGTGCCCGATGGGCCAAAAAGGTTTGTTTGGGAGTACCTAGAAGAGGATCCCTCACCCGTGAAGTGGTTCACAAAATATACTTGTGAGACCATGACAACCACTCACAAGTGCACTAGAAAAATGGTACAAGTGCATGAGGGATGCGTTTGGGGTGGAATGGAGGATTCTCAGAGCAGCTACCCATGCTTGTAAAAGGAGAAGAAGAATTCACAGTATATCAACACTTTTGCATTGGTAGATTTAGGTTGACAGATGAAACAATGAGCCCATGGTGCAAGCTTCCCTTCTCCTTCACCGCACTATATTTCCAAGTAGGGGTGAACAGGTTTAAAGAGGCCAAAAGACTAAGGTTCGACCTTAGTGAAGTAGATCAAGACCACAGAGAGCTGCGCAGAAAGTTGGTTTACCCAAGAAGCATGCATACGTGGAGAGATATGTCTCCCACGAGATACAAATGATGAAACCAGTGACTTTTCCAATCATTGGAAGGGATGCAACAAGAATATACCTTCACATCAGGCCAAAATTTGAGAAGGGTGCATACTTAGAAAATGATGTAACCATCCCTGAGGACCCCACAGGAAGAAAGAATCCCATGCCAAAGAAGAGGGAAAGAGAAGAGGTGTAGAAAGCACCAAGTTTAGGCTACTATAAGCAAGTAAGTAAGCATGCATCAAGAGACAAAGTGTTAAGCCCAATACTTACAATTGAGGAGAAAGAAGTCCTGGTGAAGGAAAAGACTCCAGAGGAAGAAGCATCTGGAGCACGAAGAACCCTCTCACCTAGGAGAAGTCACCAGAGGAGGAGGAAAGGAAGAAGAGAGTCTCCTGCCAGAAGAAGTAGAAGGTGACAAAGGAAATGACTCGGAGGACACAGAGAGAGCTTGGAGGCCTATAGAGGTGAGAGAGAGATGATGATGATGAAGATGAACCAGAGGTGAGGGCCATCCTATCTATGAGGTTCATGACTCGGAGGAGGAAGGAGAGGAAGAAGAAAATGAATACATATTTTCCAGAAGGGAGGATAACAAGGAAGAAGAAGACACTCAGGATAGAGGGGTAAGTGAGGAAGTACAAAAAAGAACAAAGGACCCCAAGCCTCACTAAGGAATAGATAAATGAGGCCACGAGAGAAGGAAGTAGCCAAAATCATTGAAGACCTAGTGGAACAAGAGATGGAATGCAATGCGTGGACCTAGTGATGAAGGAAACAGAGGAGGAAAGCATAGAAAAGGAATATGGCAGCATGGGAGGGGATCCCAATTTGGCTGTGAGCTTTCCTAAGGCCACGTGCACAGGGAGAAGAAGTGCAAAACATCACAAGTTTAGAGGATGGGCTATATTGATGATCCAAACAAGGTGTTGTGCGTGTTTTCAAAGCACCATGCCAATGGAGAAACTCTTGGCTATGACATCATTTGATGAGGAAGGTGCATACCCTCGGACAAGGAAAATGCTTTCTTGGGCATTTGAGTCCCACATCGATGAACCAAAATTCAAAGTAAGCCAAGGGGAAATAATGAAGGTACCAGAGTCAAAAGGTGACAACCCTTGGTGAAATGCTCAATGGCTATCAGATGAACAAATTTGTAACATGTTGAACAAAGTTTTGGTGGAAGTAGAAGCTAGACTCTTTGGGAGAAATGATCAGAGTGAAGTTCCTAGAAGCAGAGCTAGAGAAGAGGGAAGAGGAGTTGGAGAAGAGAATGAAGGAGTTAAAACATGAGGAACTAGTCGGTCAACACTCAAGCTAAGGTGAGAATTAAAAGAAGAGAAAGCAAGGGTGTGCAAAGTCTACAAGAAAGTAGAGATGATCACAGATGCCATTTTCTTGAAGCATCCAGATCTAACACCACCTACGCAGAAGTATGGATCCACCCTGGAGTGTCTAGAGGACTTGACCCACATCCTCACAATGGAAAGATGACCCTGGCCTTGGAGTCTGCAGAGGAGGCATCATGCATGCAAAGAAAAGGAGGACAAGATGAAGGTTGTGGCCATTGTGGCCCAATATAAGAAAGTCCTCGCGGATGTGAAAGTCACCACCCAAGTCATTGAGGCCACCTATGACAACTTGCATACCGATAGAGATAGAGTGGTGAGCATTTTGGTCACCACCCATGAAGTGGAGCTCAAGGAATTCTAGGAGAAAAACAAGGGGAATAGAGTGGAACGTGAAAAATTCTAGCCGAGGTTGAGAAAAATTCAAGAGGCTATTGAGACTGTGGGGGCTCAATTAAGAACTCGGATGAAGGAGTTGTATCCCCAGATCACTCGTAGGATGGATGTGCTCGAGGATTTGGGAAAATAGTTGGAGGGGATCATGGAAGCAATGAATACCCAAGGAGAAGGGCTAAGCTTTGAAGAGGTGAGCACCCTAGTCGGTGACCTTTGTCACCAGGCACAGAGTGAAGGTCGATACCTGGAATAAGTTAGAGGCTGACTTAATGAAATATTTCCCTCTCCTCTTGCAGAAATAATCAAAGTTCCTCATTCTTTCTTTCTTCCCCAAAATTCTTCATTCCTTTATTCTTTCCCCAAGCCATTCAAGAATGGTCATTCTTTATTCTTTGAGAAAATGTTCCCATGGATGGAGAACAAGTGTAGTGTGGGGTAATGTTGGGCCCCTAAAATATTGGCCAAGTACAAGAAGGTGCGTGGGCACGCAAGGCCTATTTGAAGATGGGGCGTGCAAGGAGAAAGTGCAAGATAGAGAAAAGGTTTTGGGACTTAGCCATATTTGGCGATATCAGACAGAACATGAGAAAAGTGCATGACCCGACTGCGCATGCATGGAATGGATAAGGTGCCATCCTGGCAGCTTGGTGCCCACGGAAGGAATATACCTTGCGATGGAAGATTCTAGAAGGCCATCATTGCAAAGAGTGGAGAGCTCGAGCTGAAGAAGCATGCTCCCATGGAGGACCACCTTGGACACTTGGCAATGGATCTACAACTCCCATGAAGGCTTGAAGATGTTGAAAAGGCTATAAATACAAGCACACCAGAAAAGAGAAAAAAGATAGAGAGAGAGAGGAAGAGGTGAAGCCATGCAAGAATACTATGAGAGCTCCATAGGTTGGGTTTAGAGGATCTGTAGGAATATGTTGTACTAAGGGGATGGGTTTGAACATTTTTCTTTGTACTATGAAGGGCCCAAGTCCAATTTTGATGCATGATATTGATCTACATTACCATATGAATCTATGATTTCCTGAGTTATTGTAATATGGTTATCAACATGCTTAATATGAATATATGTGTGGTTCCAGTTCTACTACATGGTTATATGTTTATTTCATATAAGTGGGTGTAAACCCCTATGCATTTATTTTTCTATTATGATTCATATCTATGTTCTATAATGCTTTCCTTATATGAATGAATACATTGGTCTAGAAGTCATTCTGAGCTCTAAGATGAATGCACGATCTGCCTTTGTTATATTATCATTGTTTTTGTATTGCTTTAATCAAATTTTTATCATATTATCATTTCTCTTCTTGTAGCTAACATCTTATACATTTAGATAAGCTTCTCCAACATCTAGGATCACTTAGCAACCTTCCATTTCAGATCCTTTGATCACAGGTTATCTTTTCATCCATCTATTCTTGGTCTTACCCAAACCCTGTCGGATCGGCATCAACCCGTCCCACCATCATTGAATTTTATATCTCAAATTCTTCTCCAGTGCATTCTTTCACTATGTCATCCTTTTTTTTTCATATTCATCATTATGTCTCTCTCCCTATCAAAATTATCTTACTTGTACCTGGTCGATGTCGACCCAAGCACAACTTTCCATATAGCCTCCCTTTCTACCATTCTCTAGTTTATGCTCCTTCAGATCCCTTTTGTAGGTTGAATCCAACATACTCAAGCCTCTAAAACTTCCATATTACATCCAAACCTTGCAGGGTTTTCATACTTAGCTCATATTCCATATCCTTATGTGCAAGTCTCTGTTGATCTACCTCTGCGCATGACCGGGTTGCCATCGACCCAAACCAGGTAACCTTTAATTTATTTTTGTTCCAATCATATCAGCTTCTAGATCAATTTTAATCATTTCTTAGATTCAAGTATATTCCTTTCTCTACATTTTATATGTTGTTCTTGTTTTATTTCACTCTTTCTAAACAAACGGGGGTTGACATTCATGAAAGGAAGCTAATCACTTCTTAGAGCCGACATTGTTCAGAAGCCTTCACCTAAATCTATCTAATCAATCTTGTTTTAGTTTATCTTATTTACATGTCATCAACTACAATGAGGATCCATCATTACTTTTTCTCCATTCATCCATAATATCACATTAGAGGTACTATAAACCATTCATGTTATGATTTTCCTAGTTTCTTTTAGTAGCTAGTTCATTCACTTGATTAGGAAAGAAGAAAATTGTCCAATATTTCTAGCACACCGGTGGGACCACCCTTTGGTGATCCATTTCTTTTTTATTTTCTTACTTCTTTTGTCTTCTACTAACACTGCAGCGTGAGGCTCCGCTTCTTGCTTGCTCATGTTGATTGATCATTTGGATCGCTCTTTGTTAAATTTTCGATAAAAAGGAAAATATTAATCCATGTTTTCCTATTTTTCCTTATTTTTCCTTTCTACATCGTATTTCTCTTTCGTATGTGTGTCCTCATCGAAATATCACACTTTGATTTGGTTTTAAAAAGAACCTTTATTTTTGCATCCTTCTTGCTCACATAGTTTAAGTATGAGGTTAACTGTTGCATTTCACAATCCTCACACACGACCTAAAACTCATAAATCAATCAACACGTCTAAACAACAAATTATTCGGTAGACTGATTGGGATTTCATCACCCAACAGGAAACTACCTGAGACTCTCCCAAGCCAAAACAAACCTGAAACTAGACATAGAATTCCTTCTCCTAGGTACCCCGTTATCCATACCTTTTTCTGTTTTCACCATTTTTATTAATTAAAAACAATAAAAAACAAGTGTTTTCTTGACTTTCTTGGTTTAGTTAGTGCTTCATGCTCATAATTACTCGTTCAATGGCTAAAATAATGGAACAAAACTTCCCTTCAAATAGTTCCACCTGAATCAACAAACATCTTTTACAACAATTGATTCATCCACACCCTTGATTACCTCTTTCATGAGTACTAATCCTCTCTTTAATGCTTCACACCCGAATCCTCTATTCAAACCACTACCTTAGAAACTAATCCCTTCTTCTACCATGATTTTGTCTCATCTAGACCATCTACCCCACCATCCACTAGAATAGAACCTTTTGGTCCCCCTCTTGTCCTTCGTGGTGATGCGCGGTTCTAGGAGATCGTTGACACCCATCCAAGTGGCTCTGCCGTAAATATATCCTCGGAAATCAACCTAGATTCCCCATATGGTCCACCACTTTAGAATATTTACCCTTATCAGACTAATCCCGACTCTAATCAACAATTTTTAGTAAACGAACTTTCCTCATCTTCTAACAATCCCCCACCCCACCAAACTACTCAGTTGGTCATTTTTATTCCACCCAATCTTCACCCAATCAATACAAACATCACCACTACCCTTCCTATTGCCTCTTCGGCCCCAATATCACGTCCCTTATTTAGACAACATGATCCTATCACATCACATGTGTATGTCATTTCTTCTAAACCCCCTCTTACAAGTTCCTTGCCCTATTCAATGTCTAACCCCTTTCAACAAAAATTTCAGCCTACCTACACTCTCCAAGTTCCTACCCAGTCTCAACAGTCATACAACATCCCCATGAAACAACATCAAACATTCCAAACTCAACCTTTAGTTCACATTCATCAAATAATCCCTCAAATAAACATTCAATCTCACCAACAATTTTATCTAGTTGCCTCACATGTTGTGCAACCACAATCGAACCCATTATCACTTCACCAAATGATCCTATGCATACTCTCATGAATAGATTAGCCAACCTAGAGGCTACCACCCTAAGGCCCAAATTTTCATTATCATACAAACAAATCTACAATGATTCAATTCATCCATCTCGTACAATTAATTTGTATCCTCCACATTAAGAAATGCATTCGCCAAGTTTAACGAAAAGGAGGATCAAAAGAAAAATATTCATGCATTCAAACATATGTGCTTTTTATTACACATGATCGGGACTTGATACTCCACACTTTCCCCTTGTCTTTGGTTGGTTCAACATTAGACCGGTACAATAACCTCCTCAATGTTTGATGTTTTCCTTCAATCAACTTCGCAATTGTTTTAAAAACATTTTTCGATCAACATTGCACGTAAAACAACCATCAATGACTTATATGCCATTAGATAGTTTGAAGATGAGTCCATCTCATATTTCATCATGTAATGGCACAAAATTATAAACCAACTATCATTTACCCTTCCTAAAACTAAAATCATTGAGCTTTTCTCACATTCATGCGCAAAACATATATTTTCTACTCAACAAATCCAATCCTTCCAAAAATTTGATGAAGCCTTCACCATGGATCACAAGCTTGAAATGCACACCCTTGAGAACATCCATTTAAAACAAAAATCGAGAAAACCTAAGAAATAATTCACTAAAACATCCACACATAATGCAAATTCTAAGGGAGCGGCCAATGTTATGGTTGTTAAATCTTCTCTGCTTCAAAATATAACACATGGATTCAAGAATGATCCCCACAATGAAACCCAATTGCACTCCCTTGGGGAGTCATATGCATCTATCTTTGACAAGTTGATAGTGGAAAATATAATCACACTACCACCTATCCGACTAGTTGATGAGTCAAGACCAAAACTGTGTGGTATCATGAAGACCATTACTATAAATACCACCAAACCCGAGGTCACGACATAGAGAAATGTAGAACTTTTAAGGATTTGGTTCAAAGTCTTATTGATTAGGGAGACCTTCAAGTTGACAATCCTAATGCTTTACCCAATCAACCACTTGAGATTTTCAAATAATATTTTTGAATCATTATCCAACAACCCAAACCACCACCACTTCCACAACCCAGGCACCTAGTTCCCATACTATAAACAATTTAAACAACATTGATCAAGAACCTACAAATTCTCCTCCTTCATTTCCAACCACATCAATCCCATTTGATATTATTCCTACATCAACAAACTTTTCAACACGTGTCCCCACAACCTCACCAAATGTATCTACATATAACTTAGCATCCATTCCTACTATTAGGACCCCATTCAAAAACATATCACTTTTTCCCCTAGAAGTTTTTTTATAAAACAACCATTCCCACTTACTTCTATAGTTGAGATTGGTTCCACATATATTAGTTGATGCAATAAAATAGAATCCCTCCCCTATGCTTGTTTGATGTAGATTAACATGCCTTGTTCTTGTGATGGAGCTAAGTGAATGTAAATTATCTCCAAGTTCGTTTGATAGATGTAACCCTAGGTGGATGATAGTATTGATTAATGCTTCTTCCCTCATTATGGTCTCATAACTTTATATTTATAGGGTTCTCTTGATATAATTTCATAATTAATCCCGAAATGGCTAACCACTAAAGAGATAAGAAGATAAATTGAATATAAAGTGCCGGAAGGTGGCGAGAAAGTTCAAAAAGGATCGGGTACCCCTAGTGGGACCGAGGTGCCTATGGGCACCCAAGTATTAGCCTCGGTGCCCCATTCAAAGCTAAAATGATGAAAAATGATGAAATCTGATTGTGCATGCGGGTGCAAGAGGTCAAGAATGACGAAAGAAAACAAAGTAAGATAGCTAAAAGATGGGGTTTAGTTAGTAATTTATTCACTCAAAAACCTTCTAAATAGTAGTATGAGACCTGGGACTAAATAGTGTCTAAAGTGCATGATTTTTGTCTACATTTTCCCCCACTTTATGTTGGTGAGTGAAAATCTCGGTAACATAAATTAGATAGAGTTTGTATTTGTGTCCATGAATATTATAGTATAAAATTCATTGAAGGACTAGACAAAGCGTGGAATGACAAAAATATGATGGAGCATGGAAACTAAAGATGAAAAAGTGCAAAAAAGTGATGAGAGTGAACCTAGGGTAGAAACGTGTGTGTAGTTGTTGATGTGTGTGATGTACCTGCATGGTTAGTATGGTGTGTGTTGCCACGAAGTGTTGTTGTTGACATTTTTGTTGTTTTGTTTCCCCATTTGACTTCTTGTTTCTCATATGGCCAGACCTGTAAGGATAAAATGATCAAGTAGTCAAATATGTATGTATGTATGTGTAAAAATGCAATGTAAAAAAGACACATGTAAAAGTATGTAAATGTAAAAAAATGTAAATGGAACATGTGTACCGGATCCATGTAAAGAAAGAGAGTGTAGAAGGATAATGCCATAGGCCGAAGAAGTGTAGGGAGGAATTTCATTGTATCCTCCAACTTGTAATTGCTTCCCTAAATGTGTGTGAAGAGATCTCTCTGTATGTCTTGGTTTTTGGGTGATTCGATGCCACTGGAAGAAGTATAGGGAGGAATTCCTTTGTATCCTTCAACCTTTAACTAATTCCCATAATGTTAAGGACTACCATGTCCTGTAAAAGCTTATGTGTACGGGGTTCGTAGATTGGTTTGAACCCACTCGTTGTATGTAACCCACAATGCCAAGGGTGGAAAGTGCACTAAATTGAACAGTGTAGATGCGTTGTGTAGTATGTAAAACCCCAAATGATGCCCCCCTCTTTGGGGGTTCATGCAATGTCATTGATAGGATAATGTGGCGGCCCCAAAAAGTACTAACCATGCATGTATGTAAAACTCTTCCATGCATGGGTAAGGGAAATCACTTGGTAGAAACCAAAGGCATGCACAAAAAAGGCTATCCAAAGAAAAGTGTTAGTACGAACAAAAATGCATGTATAAGACAATGTGTAGTCTACGCAAACAATGTGTAAGCTACCAATCAAAGTGATGATAACACGAAGAAGAAGAAAAGTAAGTTGCACAAGGCAGGCTATAAACATGGGACATCACTCACGATGTCACAAGACACTCAAGGTCATCATGTCCTCATATAAACACACAAGTGTGAACACAAAACATAGGGCAAGGCCCGTATACAAGAAAAAATAATTGTAGACAATGTAACAAACAAGTATGGAATCAAATATCCCTACATAACAAATGTTTCACATGAAGCACCCGTTAGCATGTTAGAAAGATAACTAGTATGTCAAAATCATGTATAACCAATTAATGTAAAGTGCTAAGTACAAAATGAAAAAATAGCACCTGTGAGAGATGAATTTAGATGCCCCCATAGTGACCAATGTAGGAAGGGTAGAAGGAGAGCATCCTTGTTGTGTGTAAGAGACATGTATCTGCGATCATAGCTAGAAAAATATGTGAACACGCATGTGTGGATGATATAGATAAATGACATACAAGTAATCTAACTAGCATGTGTAATAAAGAGACCATGAACAAGAAAAAGTAAGCAAGAGTAAAAGCAACCATAATATGTAGTATGTTGTGGATGGATGGAATGGAATGAAAAATGGAGTGATAGGAGCCATGTTCCCCCCGAGTGAATGGAAATGTATGCAAGTGAGGTTCATTTGGTTTTCCCCTCAACAATCAAGAATGAACCGTAAATGAGAGTGCATCATTAGGAAATGGTCGAAGTGTGTGTTTTTGTCTAACGCGGTGTGATGAGTATGTATGTGTAATTATGATGATATGCGACATATAGAATAAATGATGTGTGCATGAGCCCTATAGCCTAAGCATATATCACGACACAATGAAGAAATGAGTAATGATTTATCCCTAAGCTTATATCACTACAAGATGAATAAAAGGAGTGGTGATGTAGCCTAAAGCATATACCACTACAAGATGAATAGTAGGGAGTGGTGATGTAGCCTAAAGCATGTATACCACTACAAGATGATAGAGTAAGTGATGATTTATCCTATAGCATGTGTCACTATCCTAGAAATGTTGCATGATGAAAGGTCGAATGATAAATGCATGATGAATGTAAGGTCCATTTGATTTGTAAACCCTAGCAATCGAGTATGGACCGAGGAACTAAAGTGCGTCATAGGGTAGTGAGTGCATGCGTAGAAGACAATGCAATATGTGTGATGATAATAGATGACCATGTGATGAGTAGGATGTGTGATATGCAATGTATAGGATGTAATGCAAAAATGCATAGATAGACTAATAGTGTGAAATGCACGTTATGTGATGCATATGATGAGGAGTATGTAATGTTAGATGTAAGTGTGACACATGTATGATGAGGACTAGTATGATGTATGATGTATATATTGTATAAATGTCAAAATGATGTAAACTAACTATATAATGTGTGATGTAAGATGTGCGATGTGTGAATGACACGAGTGTGTAATAACTATGTGCAAAGTGTGTGGGGTTCATGTGTAGTAAGCCCTCAACAGTCAAGTGTGAACCAAATCACTAGAGTGTGTCATTGGGTAATGATGATGCTAAAATGTGTGATGATCATGCCTATGCTAAGATATTTATGATGATGCAAGTATGAGGGATGTGTTGATGCTAATATGAGGGGGGGTGTAAATGTTATGCCCCCAAGTGTGTGGTAATGCATGTATTATTCGATAAATGATGTATGAAGGTGGTGAAGTATCATAAATTTTGTAAGATTGATTTAGTAATGGGATAAATAATGAGAAATCATATAGTATGTGTGACGAGTGATAGATGATTGTAGATGTATGTATGTATGAGTGGTTATGTAATGGATAGATATGTGAATGTAAGATGAAATGAGGTTCTTAATCATAACAGACCCTCAACAGTCATATAAGAACCATAAGAATATGAGTGTGTCATCGAGGAGGGTAGAGTGACAAGAGTCACCTACCAAAGACCAAGTTTGTGTTTAGCGGTGGAAGCATGGTCGGAAAAAGTAACAATAGGACCATGTGATTGTGGTGGAATGTGTAATGTGTCATGATCGCTAGTATGAGGATTAGTTGCTTTGATGAAAGTAATTGGTTGGAGCTTATACTTGAGAGGAGGCCAAGTTGCACTAAATTTTAAGGGAGGTTGTTTAGGTTGACTTGGTGATATGATAGATAACTTATTAGTAGGTGATTGTGAACTAATTTTGTTAGGTGATTGACTTGGTGATGTCAGTAGATGGCTGAGTAGGAGGAGATGGTGAACTAATTGTGAGAGGTTGTTGCTTAGGAGGTGCTTGAGTAACATTGGCCGATGCTCATTAGATATAGATGAATCAGATTTAGGAACCCAATGGGATTTATCATTTGTATTAGAATGTTGTGTAGCAAATGAAATAAATCCTTGACGCTCAAGATGTTTGATTATTCATGGAAAAGTGTGGCAATCATTGTCATTATGTCCATTGATTCGATGATAATTGCAATATGGATGACCTTGATATTTTCTAACCAATAAGGAGAATAGTAATGAGTAGGCGGTAGAGTGATCAACTGATGACTAAGGAGTTGAATAAGAATGTCATGTTGTGTAGTATTATGCTCAAATATGAGAGGCTCGAGCAATGGCATGTCTTGAGGTTTAGCTAGATGACATGTAGTGGACATAGATTGCATATAAGATGTAGAAGGAGCACAAACATGTGATTGAGAAGCATCCTTAAGCTATTGAATTTCATATTTGAGAGATATAATCGTGGATTCCATGGCCTTAAATTTATCTTGAAATAAAGCATGTAGAGCATGGATTGAGTCCAATAGGGGTTGATTAGATGGAGGATCACTAGGGTCATCAAATAGATGAGTGAATATAGGACTTATTTTGTGTGGCAGTGTATTGTCATCAAGATACAACATGTCTAGGGGTATTTACAAAGAATCCTGACAATTGGGATATCTCTTAAGTAAATCAAATAAAGAAACTTGAGCATGAACTGAAAAATGAGGATCCTAAGCATGAAAGATGTTGGGTTCACCAAAATGATTAACTAAAATTAGGAATGTGTGGGATATATGATAGTTAATCTAATCTAGAATGACATGTAAATATAATAAATAAATGTAGTAAATGACTATGGAAATGACCCAAGCAACTAATCTAATAAAAGTAGAAAACCTAATGTGCAAGAAGGGTGAGGAAGTGACTCAAGTTGATTAGAGGAGCTCGTTGGACTATTTCACAGAATAAAAAGAATAATATGGAAGTAGGAACAACTATGCAAAGGTCCCAAAAAGGAAGTATCTGAGTTATCTATCTGGACTGGAGCACCTAGAGATAGACTGGTGTGCCTATGGGTGCTCTGGTCTACAAAATGGGTGCCCTGGTATGTGAAAAAGGTCCAGGAACTGAGTTTTACATGTTTGACAGATGGCATGAAACCCTCGATGTGTGTCACATTAGATTAGTTGCATTGATCCAGTGTCGCTAATAATCCAAGATGAGAGAAATACCTACAAGAGACCACAAGAAGTATCAAAACCCTAAAAAAAAATGCAAATGAATGGGTCGGACTGACCTCAGCTACCACAACAGTGGGCTTACTAACTGAGTGTTGCACTACATTTTAGACCCAAATGTATTTTTGTGTGTGTGTGCATCATGTGCCCTAGGTGCGCTTGTGCTAGTCACACTTTTTGAAGTAGCGAGCAATAACTAGACATAAAAATGTAGTAGAATGGTGGATGGATAGAATAGAATCCCTCCTTATATTTGTGTGATGCAGATCAACCAACCTTGTCCTTATGATAGAGCTAAGTGAATGTAAATGATCTCCAAATGCCTTTAATAGATGCAACCCTAGGTGGATGATAATAGTGACTAGTACTTGGTCCCTCATTATGGTCTCATAACTTTATATTTATAGGGTTCCTTGATCTAATTTCGTAATTATCCCCAAAATGCGACCACCAAATAGATAAGAAGCTAAAACAGCTAGAAAGTGCCCTAAAGGTGGTAGGAAAGTTCAAAAAGGATTGGGGTGCCCTGGTGGGTGGGACCTGGGACCAGTGGCACCCTACCAAAGCTAAAATTACTCAAAACGATGAAAGTTGATGGGCATGCGGGTGCAAAGTGCAAGAGGTCAAGAATGAAAAAAGAAAATAAAGTAATATGGCCAAAATACGAGGGTTAATTAGTATTTTCTTCACTCAAAAACCTTCTAAATAGTAGTATGAGACCGTGACTAAATAGTATCTAAAGTGCATGATTTTGTGTCTACACAATGCTTAGAGTGACTTGTTCTTGATAAGACATGGCTCAAGGATCTTTAGATGCTTGGAAATGGAGGAAGATAGACTCTTGAACCTGGTTTGAGTGTTTTAAAATTGTGTGATGGTTTCTCTAAAGGATATGCAACTACTTTGGAAAGATTTAAGAGAGCCTTGAGTGTTTTACTATTGATATTTTTCAATAGGAGTGCTTGTGAGTGTCACGTGAGTTATGAAGTGTATTTTACTTACTTATATAGGCTTCCAAAGGTTAGATATTCACATTATGGCCTATCAAAGGAAGATAAAATGATGCACATAAGATTTTCAATTTAAAATGGATTTTTTTTATGATAGAGGGTACGAAACCGTATAGGTTAGTGCAGATCATGGTACAACCTAGTCTGTTATATATGTCTCATACATGGATTCGATGATGAAAGAACTAGAATACATGAAAGATTCTCAAGGATGGATTGTTGTTTTGGATAATTAATATTGCATGCATGACTCAACAAAACATTGTTTATAGATTAACAAGTCAATATGAGAGAGGGAGAGCAGGATATGTCAATGTAGATTGAAATGTGAGCATTTGTCTTAGCATAGGAACAAAGTCAAACTTGTCATGCTAAGAATAATTTACCAAAATTGAGATCTACACTTGGATGCAGTTTTCATACAACCTGAAAACATTACTTAAACATTTTCAATCTCATATCATCTACAAATCCTTGACTCCTACACCGTCATGTGTTCTAACTAATGTGCTTTCGTGAATCTACTCGTCTCACTCTCACTCACATTTTGTAGTCGCCTAGTCATTTGTGCTTGGTTTCCCAAAACCACGGTCAATATTAATTATCAGTTAAAACACATGTAATAAGTTTAATAAGGACCATGGGGTAAGTGTAGGAAGTTGATGGACAAATATAGGGTCATCCGTGGACGTCATATTGCAAAAAAATAGTGAAATCTCAACTTGTAGGGATTATTAGCTATACACGAACTCTAAATTAGAAAAATTTATATAAATATGAATCGTAAAATTCGGAATCTAGTTTCTAAAATACTAATTTTTTAAAAAAACAGACAAGTTTAGCTATATTAAACACTTAAAATTATATGACTTAGTTTTTTTTTTTTTTTGAAAAAACTTATAAGATTGTAGTCCGTTTGCCCGCATTTTGGATGACCAAATCTTGTTATTTTTTTTTCCTTTGGTGAAACGTTAGATGTAGTTGTCTATCTTGGGATAGATTTTATTTTGTATTTTTTTAGCAATATTTTTTATGATTTTTTCCGTGAAAGTGGTCTGAAAATATTTAGAAAACGGAGCACTTTTCCTTTTCCAACCATAACTATATCAAAAAATATCGAAATCAAATATTTTTTTAACATGTATAGAATTTGTCCACGCTTGGGATGGTATAAGTTTTATCATATTTTGATAAGCGAAACAAAAGTTACAGTCTTAAACGTAGACATGAACATTCACGGGAAAAAATGTCTTAAAGACCTATTGTTAGTAAAAAAAAATTTAAAATGGCATTTATCTTATTCTATTCAATTTAAAATAAATATTTCTACAAAGCTAAGAGTCTCCCCTACGCGATGGCACCATTTTTGTGAAATGTTTTCAGTTTTTTAACATGGTTCAAGTCTTTGGAAGAGCATATTTGAGGTTTTTTGACCTTTTACACTTCATAATGACCTTCCATAGCTTTGGTTGGGGAAAAACAAAGATTTTCCGAGGCTTAGGTTCGGCAGATAGATCCGTGATCATGGTTTATAAAGCGTGATCGTGTTTTTTTAACACAAACCATGAGCGTGCTTTATAAACCGCGATCGCGGTTCATAAATCATATTTACACACATCCCAATGTCTAAATTACCATGTGATTTTTACTCTCTGACCTTACCGTATGAATTACTATGAAATTCTATCTTTTTCTGCACGTTTTCTTATCATCGGAAGTAAAACATCATGGGAGACAAAAACGAAGTCAAAAAAGGAGTCATTAAGTAAAAAAACACCAAACAAATTAGAGGCCAACAAAATTCAAAATGTTGAGTGAATGTGGAAACTTCGTGAATCAAGAAGAGGTTCATCTTCAACCCCAACTATTGTAAGCAATGAAGAACCAGGTAATTTTTCTACTGTTAATGTTGAAGTTGAATTAAATACTCGTGATTAAGATGTTTTTACCGTCAATGTTGAAGAAGAATTAAATACTCATGATGTAGCAAATGTTGAAATTGAAGGAGACAATGAAAATATGAATAAGGAAATTCATGTTGAAACTGTAGACAAGCAAAATTTGACAAAAACACCTCCTAGGATTTTACGTAAGAAACCTAATTTTTTTATTGAAATTGATGAAAACATTTTGAAACCAATGTCGAACAAACTTTCTAAACGACAAATCAGAAGAAAAGCCACTAAAATTTGGGATAATCATTTTGAAATTTTAAATGATTCCCAAAGATGTCAGTTGTTGGTTAGTTTGATGAAATTGATTAAAATGAGACCTACATTAAACACCTTAGGATTGACAACATCTAATATACGTGGTCAAACCTCTACAATTGTTGAAAACTTTCATGATGCATATCACACTGTTGGTGTCAAGAGATGCACTAGGGATAGTAATATTGTGCGTTGTGTACTTTACTACTAGTGTTGTAAGTGAATCAATAAAAACAACGTTTGATTACGCAAACAAGTTGAATGTTGCAAGTTAATCAAAAAACTCTAATGAAAGCAATTGAAAGACATAATATCCTTCAATCACTCAATAATGTCGATTTTTGGGCATTTTTTGCTAGAGCACCGCGTAAGGACAAAAATAATTCTGATGCTATAAGAGAAGTTGTTATTAAATTTTAGCATGATAACACTAGAGTTTCACCTAATACAAGAGATGTTATAAAACGGAGAGTTGGTTCTACTAATCGTGAACCATATCCAAAGCATTTCTTAGATATGACTCAAACTCAATTTTTCATAAGTTTGAACAAGAGAAATCTGGAAATTAAAATTAGTCAACGTTTTTTTGAAATGTTGAAACCATTCTATGTGAAAATCAACCACGCTCGCACCACTTGTTGTTGTAGGCAACATGTTGAATTTGCGATGCATTATGCTAAATTTTTACGTATTCATTCTAATTTTCATTCTGAAACTATGTTATCGGAATGTGGTGTTCAAGTTCCACCAATATCTTCTAGGGATTTCATTCCTACTATATTTTGTGAAAAAGAAGTTGGACAATTTTTTATAGTCAGGATTGTTTAGATGGAAGTTGTAGTACATGTGGCGGATTACCTAAATTGGAAAGTTACATCCATGAGAAAATTAAAGGTACAATAGGACATAATTTAGTTGAGTTTGATAAATATAAATCAGTTGCATACCAGTTGAAAGATGGAAAAGAGTCTAAACGGTGTGAGCTAGTTACAAAACAAATGTTTGTTTTCCAATTTTTGAGAAAATTTAAGGATGAAATTGTTTATGAGTATGCGAGGCATACACATAGAGCTCGATAGTTGGATGAACAGTTCAAGCTATGCAAAGACACATTTCCTATTGGTACTATTGTTTCAGTGGTCGATTTTGCAGAGAATTACACATTGCAACCACAAATGGAGGTTCAATCGCAATATTACAACTCAGTACAAGTTACCATTTTTGTGCATATAGCATTTCTACATTCTCCTGATAGTACAGAGAATGATCAAAAATTTTTAAGAGAGTACCACTTTTATATCAGTGATGATCGTACTCATTCTACTGAATTTGTGCAAGGGTGTTTCCAGTTATTTTATGGAAACTTGTCTGATATGGACATCCACTTCAAACAACATTATATATTGTTAGATAATTACATGTCTCAGTTTAAGAATGCATGAATGTTTTATTGGATGAGCAAGAATGCACGTCAAGATGGGTGTGCAACATATTTGGAGTTTCACTGAGGTTGGACATGGAAAAGGAGAGCATGACGGTGCAGGGGCATGTGTGAAAAATCTCTTACAAGAGAAGAGTTGAAGTACAAAGATGGTGCTAAATTAAAAGATGTAAAGAGCATAGTGGAATGGTGTATTGACAACATGGCCCGAGGTTCTCAAGAAAATTCCACAGTTCACATATATTTTTGGTTGATAGAGGAACAACATATTGCTAACTACGAGGATTGTATGACACTCACTGGGTCCAGTGATATGCACTCATTTTGTAGCTCAGACGCTACTTCGTGGGCCGTATGGACAAGAAATTTGACATGTTTTTGTGCATCTTGTATCGAATTTGTCATTGCTAAGTGTGATTCACAAAATGGGTGGAATGATGTATTTGTAGGCCTCTAACTCCGCTTCCTAGTTATCAACCTCCACAAGCATTGCGACTTGTTTGTGCATATGAAGTTGTAACATCCAAGGACTTTGATGAAATTTTGATTTTGGTGCAACAAGGTATTTATGGTTATTTATTTAATTTTTGTACTGAGTTGTCTATTTAAATTTTAATATGTAATTTAAATTTGAGTTGTTCAACCAAGTTGTTTTTGTAGGACATGTATTTGCGAGTAATTGCGACATAAGAAAATGAAGAAGGAACAGACTATTTCTTATGTCGTTACATGAGGAAAGAAAGAAGTTGACTTCTCCTATTATAGATGGCGAAGATATTGAGTATCCTACAGGTCAGTGGTAGTTACTGGAACTTGGCTTCGACGGTATCCATTAAAAACTCCTCTGTTTGGGTGTTTGAATACTTTGAGACACACAGGAAAATAATCTTATATTCACATCTAGTTCTAGCAACAAATATTCAACTATATAGATATCGAGGAAGGCCTAATAACAAGATTCTTTGGAAGGTTCGAGAGTCGAGATCATGAAGCAATATTGTTCTGCTATTCGAGTAGATATGATCCTAATGGTTCATTGGAATGAATTTATAATCTTGATGTCTGGTATATATAATTTATTTTCAATATATATATAAATTTGTTTGTTTAAAGATCTAGATTTAAGTTTGAATATATTTTATTTTAAATTTGTGTATTTTGTATATATAGATAGTATATGGTTTTGATTTGAAACTTAAATTTCTTTTACTAACACTTTTATGTTTAGGTTAGTGGTACCGTAAAAGCTTCCACCTTCACGTGGTTGGTAATCGTTAGTAGAGAATTTTAAATTCTCGAAGCTAAGAGAAGCTTTCATTGTTTGAAAAAGTTGTAAATTTTGAAAATGTTGTAAATTTGAAAATGTTGTAAATTTTGAAAAATTTATAAATTTTGAAAATGTTGTAAATTTTAAATTTTGAAAATGACTCCTCCCCAAGTGTTTACAAGATCATACCTATGCGTGTGCACCGATCTGGGAAGGAAAAATCCAAGAGAGAATATTGTAGAGGGTCCCTACACCGAGGTGTCGGATCAGACGAGACGTCTCTAGGTGCCATAGAGTCCGAGTAGTCACCCGTCGAAGTTGAACGATATTTTGGTCTCAGGGCTCTTAAGGGAGAATGAAGTAGCTGGAAGCAACGACCTTGTCGCGCACCAAAACACCACCTCCTCTAGTGTTCACTTGGCCACTCGGATGTGTCGGCATAGTCGGTTCGGTGCCACGACCCACCGTTTGCAAAATATAGCATTTGACAACCTTACACTGGCTCAAACTGCACTATTTCACGCATTTACAAACAATAGGGCAGCGAGAGCACCGAAATGAGAAGGAAAAAACTGAGAGAGGCTATTGTAGAGGGTCCCTATGCCAAGGTGTCGGATTAGATGAGCCATCTCTAGGTGCCACGAGTCCAGAGTAGTCACCTGTCGAAGTTAAACGATATTTTGGTCTCAGGGCTCTTAATGGACTACGCCCGAACGAAGTAGCCTAGAAGCAACGACCTTGTCGCGCACCAAAACACCACCTCCTCTAGCGTTCACTGGCCACCCAGACGTGCCGGCGTAGTCGGTTCAGTGCCATGACCCACGTTTACAAAATATAGCGTTTGACAACCAATCACTGGCTCCAACTGCACTATTTCACGCGTTTACAAACAATAGGGCAGCGAGAGCACCGAAATGAGAAGGAAAAAACTAAGAGAGGATTTTGTAGAGGGTCCCTACACCAAGGTTTTGGATTAGACGAGCCATCTCTAGGTGCCACGGAGTCCGAGTAGTCACCCGTCGAAGTTGAACGATATTTTGGTCTCAGGGCTCTTAAGGGACTACGCCCAAACGAAGTAGCCTGGAAGCAATGACCTTTTCGCGCACCTGAAACACCACCTCCTCTAGTGTTCACCTAGCCACTCGAACATGTCGGTGTATTCGGTTCGGTGCCACGACCCACCGTTTGCAAAATATAGCGTTTAGACAACCTTACACTGCTCAAACTGCACTATTTCACGCGTTTGCAAACAATAGGGCAGCGAGAGCACCGAAATGAGAAGGAAAAAACTGAGAGAGGCTATTGTAGAGGGTCCCTACGCCGAGGTGTCGGATCAGATGAGCCATCTCTAGGTGCCATGGAGTCCAAGTAGTCACCCGTCGAAGTTGAATGATATTTTGGTCTCAGGGCTCTTAAGGGACTACGCCCAAACGAAGTAGCCTAAGCAACGACCTTGTCGCGCACCAAAACACTACCTCCTCTAGCATTCACCTGGCCACCCGGATGTGTCGGCATAGTCGGTTTGGTGCCACGACCCACCGTTTGCAAAATATAGGGTTTGACAACCAATCACTGGCTCTAACTGCACTATTTCACGCGTTTGCAAACAATAGGGCAGCGAGAGCACCGAAATGAGAAGGAAAAAACCGAGAGAGGCTTTTATAGAGGGTCCCTATGCCAAGGTGTCAAATCAAGACAAGTCATCTCTAGGTGCCACGGAGTCTAAGTAGTCACCCATTGAAGTTGAACAATATTTTGGTCTCAGGGCTCTTAAGGGACTACGCCCAAACGAAGTAGCCAGAAGCAACGACCTTGTCGTGCACTAAAACACCACCTCCTCTAGCATTCACCTAGCCACCCGGATTTTCCGGTGCAGTCGATTTGGTGCCATGACCCACCATTTGCAAAATATAGCATTTGACAACCAATCACTGGCTCCAACTGCACTATTTCACACGTTTGCAAACAATAGGGCAAAGAGCACCGAAATGAGAAGGAAAAAAACTGAGAGAGGACTTTGTAGAGTGTCCCTATGCTAAGGTGTCAAATTAGAGAGACATCTCTAGGTGCCACGAAGTCTGAGTAATCACCCATCGAAGTTGAATGATATTTTGGTCTCAGGGCTCTTAAGGGACTACACCCGAACGAAGTAGCCCAAGCAATGACCTTGTCGCACACCGAAACACCACCTCCTCTAGCTTTCACATGGCCACTAGACATGTGTCAAGACACGATCGGTTTGGTGCCATAACCCACCGTTTGTAAAATATAGCGTTTGACAACCAATCATCGCTCAATCGCACTATTTCACGCGTTTGCAAACAATAGGGCAGAGAAACCGAAATGAGAAGGAAAAAGCGAGAAATTATTTTGCAGAGGGTCCCTACGCTGAGGTGTCGGATCGAGACGAGTCATCTCTAGGTTCCACGGAGTCCAAGTAGTCACCCGTCGAAGTTGAATGATATTTTGGTCTCAGGGCTCTTAAGGGACTACGCCCGAACGAAGTAGCCCGGAAGCAACGACCTTGTCACGCACCGAAACACCACCTCCTCTAGCATTCACCTGGCCACCCAAACATTCCGGTCCAATCGGTTCGATGCCATGACCCACCATTTGCAAAATATAGCGTTTGACAACCAATCACTAGCTCCAACTGCACTATTTCACGCGTTTGTAAACAATAGGGCAACGAGAGCACCGAAATGAGAAGGAAAAAACTGAGAGAGGCTTTTGTAGAGGGTCCCTACGCCAAGGTGTTGGATTAGATAAGCCATCTCTATGTGTCATGGAGTCTGAGTAGTCACCGTCGAATTTGAGCGATATTTTTGTCACGGGGCTCTTAATGGACTACGCCGAACAAAGTAGCCTGGAAAGCAACGACCTTGTCACGCACCAAAACACCACCTCCTCTAGTGTTCACCTAGCCACCCGGACATGTCGGCATAGTCAATTTAGTGCCACGACATCCTGAGGCATGACTTCTCACTCCTCACCTCCGTTCATTTCCTAGGACTCAAAACATTCAATTTGTCACTTGTTTACCTTCCATCTCTCTTGTTCTCTTTGGACTTGCCTCTGTCCTCTTAGACCTGCTTCATCACTATCCTTGCTTTGCTCTCTTGAGCTATGTTGTTGTGGTGATCTCTCTCCATCCTCTACTGCCCCAGCTATGTGCTTACATGCTCATTATTTTTGCATTGTAATAGGATTCTTCATCACATATCACTAGACACAGAATTAGGAGTATAAGTACAAATCATCAAACAATTAAGGGAACACATGTGTGAGGACCTTTTATTCATAAGTGCCATCATTGATTGCATGAGATTAATCATCTCTGCCTCAAATTGAAGCAATGTCTCCCATCTGAAACTTCAACCCCCCAGTCCAACAAGCAAGATCAAGCATTCATACTGCAAAGAAGGACATGTGACCATTGGGTGAGCATGATCCTTGAAAAAGGGAACATGATCTATTTCCTGATATTATCTCTTTGTTTAGATTGTTCTTGGTCATATTTTTGAAAATCAATAGGAATAGAGTTGAGATCAAGAAAGAGAAATTCCATTGGGAAAATAATCTCCCATTTGCGAGTGAGATGAATAATTTTGATTCTCATTCCTTGGTGAGCTCAGGTGTGTTTTCATCTGACTCAGAGAACTTGTATGACATTTTGTCCCATACCATCACCTAGAGGTTTGAAGCTCTAAAAGAAGCCATTTCTGATTTTGAATCCCATGAGGAGAATGTATCAAAAATTTTGGAAGATCTTGGCACAAGAATGCATGAGCTTGGTACTCCTCTCAGGGAGAATAATTCCACATGAAGAATCTTTAGGATTCAAATTTTAAGAATTGGTTCAGGAAAATATTTGCGACCCTTTCCTTCGATAGTCAATAAGTTTTAGTTCAACCCTTGTAGAGATCATAGGTTATATCTCTAGAATCCTATGAAGAGTTAAATGAAAAATATTTTAGTCAATGTGGAAATATCAATGCCATTCTTGAGAATTGACTCAACACATTGGAGCATGTGAACATCTTGGAAGATGAGAAAGTTTCATTTGTAGTTTCCAGATTCAACAAGATGGTCTATGGAAAAGCCTCATCATTCAAGATCTTCCGCGGAGGAAGACATGAGTTGATTCTTCATTAGAGGAGGATTCTTCATGTGATGGGTGGAACCTAAGAATACTAATAAGGGCTTACTATCAAATTTTTACCCTTTTCAACTTGGGACATCAAAATGCACCACCACATGAAATCTCTCCCTTTCGTCACTTAAGGCTTGTAACATTCTCACTAGGTATTCAATTCCTCAGCACCCCAACTTGATTATGTTGCCCCCTCTCATGAATACTTAACCCCTTCTCACATTATCACCCCTTTAAGTCCCTTTGTCACTTAAGGCTTGTAACCCTACCCTGTCATGCCATGTAACCCGGGTTAATCCAGAATGGTCAAGGATGAGTTAGAAGGTGAGTTAGCTAGGTTAATGTTAAGAGGTGAGTATAAACATACACTTAGCCATTTTTTTAATCCCTTTTTAAAATATTTCATTTTCCTTCATTGCTTGCTAGTATTTAGTTATGCTACTAAATTTTCAAGAAACCCTATTGCAAAAATCACATTTTTGCTCATATCTCCTTCATTTTTGCTCCATTTCCCCTGTAATTTTGCCCATAACTTCTACTCATGAACTCCTTGAAGATGATCTAAAAATATTTTCCATTGGTACCCTAATTTTTTATAGCATCCCATTTAAAATTTCAGAGAAAAAACTTGCCTTTTTAGATCCTTGCAATTCTAGAGATCGAAAACACTTGAAATTTGAAGCAGGAAACCATATGAAAATACCTAATCTAATGAAAAAAATTCATCTCAATCCAAATACAAGAAGACATGATTAAATATTTAAATCAAACATGTACATATCAGAGAACTAATTTAAATGGTTATGAAAACATACATAGAAGGATATCATACATGCAATGAAATCAAATCAAACATATATAGTTCAGATTTATCGTTATGAAAACCAACACACATGGATATATAAGAATCAAACAAAGTGTGCTCCAGACGCACGTCTTTGAAAATATATACATAAGTTCATAATGTATGTGTACATCTTGAACTAAGTGTGTCATAATGTACATATGGGACCACATGCGGTCGTAAAAGGCTATATATATAAAATGGACTATATGAAGAAACATGTTCACTAGGACCAGATGGCCCATATATATATCTATGTACATCCAGGTGGACTATGAATCTACTCATGAAACATCTTCCCTCTCTTCGCCTGCTAGAAGTAGCATGTCCACGACCTAGGGATGTAGTGGAGGGAGATGCCACTACGGATTTCATCCGTGTGGTCCTAGGTGTCTCTAAGCATGCCTATAACCTAACCTGCACATTCATAAACAACAAGTTTTTAACACCCAAAATTTTAAAATACATTCAAAATTTAGAAACTTGTACAATTTAGTTAAAATGCATATGAAATCTTACCGCAATGTCATGATCCCTATCAATTTGTTGTTGACGCATCGCAGGGACAACAATAGACTCACGAGGGGTAAGCTACATACAAATAATTAATTTTCAAATTAAATATTTCACATATACATACAAAATTTGATATTGTAGATTTAAGTAATAAGAAATAATGAACCTCCAAAATTTAACAAATTTGAAAAATTGTACCTCAATTAGTGGATCTGCAGATGCTATGGTAGTATCTACAGCAGCCTCCATAGTCTGCATATATGGAGGAGTCTCTCTAGCAGTCATAAGCTATACAAAAAACATGTACAAATCAATATTAAAATCTACATGACTGTGCACCACATAATAGAGGTCCAAAGCATGTAATCCACGTGAACTTCCAGTAATTAGAAACAAAGTGTAAAGAGATTTACTAACCTGCGTAAAACTCATGTGAGGCATACCCAAGTAGCCTCGGTTCCGGAGCGAGATGATGACCATTAGGCTCCTGTGTATAAAAGAGAAACATATTAATATGTACAACATACACGTGAAACATTATAATAATAATCTAGTGCAATCAAATGAAATTAAAAATGTAAGTTTGTACAACTTGAAACATATGTTTGAAACACGCCCATTGCACCATGATAGCATAGCGTGTCGATCCGGATGTTTCCTTCACTAGCTCTTGCTATTTAAAATAAAATAAAAAATTAGTTTTTACATGTATGTATATGACGTACAATCATAATATATATATATATATATATATATATATCAAACATGTGAATTAAACTATTTATATATATATATATATATATTATTTAAATTTATTTGAAATTTACCTGTGAAAGACCAATATTAGTGGCACCAGTTCCAAAAACATTCCCCAACATCTCATCTATAGAAAAGAAATCATGTGAACCAGCAAATGATGTCTTGCCCGTAGTGCATACGGCACCACATGATCCACAGTGGTGTGGTGCGCTAGAACTGGTGCCTCCACCAACATCACCAGATGCAATCTGGTCACTATGTTGGGTCAAAGTGTCAGTGAGCTCCCTCAATGCATGCAATGTATCAATCTCCACAACCTCCTTCATTGTAGGAGGGATAACTGAAGGCAGTGGGGGTTTTGGGGCATGGGGGATCCTAGGTTGACCTATGTGTGCACCAGGTCTACTCTGTGCAGAGCCACCTCCTCGACCAAAAAAGTCAGAAAAGTCAAAATAATTCGGGACCTCATTGAGCATGAACTCGCAATATAATTTCTTCAAAAAATAAAGAGGAACCTCATTGTTGTTGCATGGTGGATAATCAAAACCATCCACCATCGGTCCCAAAAATTGTTTTTGATTCGGTCATTGTGGCACCAATGGATTGGGAACCATTTTTGCAAGTAACTGCGGGGGGCATTGGTTCTAGGGTCGGTAAATAATGCACAAATGAGGTCTTTTCCAAAATTTTTTTGTTTTTACGGCCGCATGGGATAGTTTATCCATATACCATTGCCTACAGTCACCTCTAAAGGTATTTCATCTATGTATTTGGTTGGTTGTGGACTCGACTTTGCCAATCAATGTTTGCAATGTATTGGCTAAAGTCGTGCGAGATGGATTTGTAGCATGATTTTGTCTTATAATATGAATTAGGTTCTCAATGACAATTTTATTTTCTCGGATTCTTCCAATGATATTATCTTGTGTTCTGTTGGCCTAATGGGGACAGAAGGAGCCACAAGAGGCGGATCTATGTTTGGAGGAGGGTTTTGAGGAATGTTCGGAGGGTTTTGAGGAATGTTCGGAGGGTTTTGAGGAATGTTTTGACGGTTTACACGATTTGAGCTTGTTAACCAACTGATAAAACAAGAAAATTGTATACATAAACAAACATTTCAAAAAACCCATGAAAATGCAAAAAAAAAAACCTAAAATGCAAAAAAATGATTAAAATCGGGGCTTACCTCCTCGTCTTGGCGGCATGGTTGAATCTATCGCTATCCAGAAGTCCGATGAGCAATTTTGAGGTGGTATTCAAAGCTCGAGTGAAAAATGTCTAGGAAAAATCGCGGTTTGAAATGAAAAATGGGGAAAATAAGGAGTCTGGGCTGCTAATTTTTGTCTCAGAGTTCCGCGATCACGGTTTATAACCGCGCTCGCGGTTTTAGGTTCGGTAATTGTTGAACACGGAATCGCGATATATAAACCGCGATCACGGTTCCTGAATTTCAGGTTTTTATGTCCACAGAATTGTCCACCAACTTCGTGCACTTACCCCATGATGGAGTTCTTTGTCATTGATTCATCCCTTGACCATAACTTTATAGATTCACTATCGAGTTCTTTTCTTGAAACAAATTCAATTTTCTTATATACATTAATTGCGTCTAGATTGATGAATGCATATTACCCCTTCACAATGTACACTCGCACCCTAAGAACAACTACAAGTCATTAGAGAAATTTAAGGTAGCAAATTATATTATTGAATGCATCTTATTCCCCACGGTGTTTACATTTAGTTGTATTTGGGAAAGGTTTTTATGGAAATGCCAATTAACATAAGGACCTCAATCCAATTGAAGTAATAAGTAAAGAGGGTTCTTAATAATGAGAAAAGAGGTGTGTCATAGGTTGAAGGCATGCACATATGCAATGAAAAAGTACACCTTGAATGTGCTCTGAGTGGGATTTAGCTCATTTGTATGGACTTCCAAGCAAACCTCACTTTTGTCTAGACTTTTCCCTCGGCCTTGCAAGTCTTTGATAAATTTTTGTGGTGTGATAATTATAAATATGATATTTATTGGTTGTATGTTAACACTCGTTGATTAATTGAAAACAATAGAACATCGACATGCTATATCCTATATATTTTAAATTTCAAGTATTATTTACCCACAATATTTTATAGAGTATAAAAATACAAGAGAAAGTAAGTGTGGTAGCAAACAGGGGTTAAATTTGACGGCCACCTCTGCCTGTCAAACAATTTTCGAGTGACGGTAATTTTTCAATACAGCCCTTCAAAAACACAAAATAATGTTATTTTTTACTAACTATTCTATATTTATTATATCTTCTTGATATATATTTACATATATTTTTATATTTTATATACAAATATATATAAAAATTGACGATAAGGTTTTAAATATACAAGTCGCGTGTGACGGTTAGATCAGATATTTACAAGTATTTTACGTCTAAAATCACTAAAAACGTCTAAACAGCCGTCAAATTTAACCCCACAGTAGCAAATATTATGTTATACATGGTTAACATATCCATTTACATGAGAAATTCAAGTGAAACATAAAAATTCAAATTTATTGTACTTGTGAAATCAAATTTTGTTGACAATAAATATATTCAATTATTTTAAACCGCAACTCTTTCAATTAAAAATCATTATCAATCAAAACACTTAATAATGTTGTAAAATTTGGTGGTTGATTAGATTTTTAATTTGTAAATATGTACGTACCCAGCCCCTAGGATTAAGTGGCGGATTTGTAAAGGCCTGCGGGAGTGGGACCAATGACCATGTGCGTAATAGCTTAGCTAAGCGGTGCTGAATACTTTTTGTACTTGTATCCGTACACGTGCATTTACTCGGTCAAAAGCAGCAGCCATTTGACTGCTTCAAACGTGGGAATTGCAATTTGCGCCGTACAATCACATAATACTTTTCTTCAAATACTAGGATACTTCCATGTATTTGTTTACTAGGTATTTTGCTTTTAGTGGTGTGTTGGTTTGTAATATTGAGAATGTGTTCATTTTTAATTACCATTTTAAATTTAATGTTTAATTGATCATCTTTTAAAAATCTTTCTTTTTAAATATTAATCAAAATCTTATTATCTTGTATACATTATGGATTTTGAAGTTGTTTTTACTCCAAATATTTTTTCATGTCTTATACATGTGTGACACCATTATCACTAATAAAGATGCTTATAAGGAAATGATGTTAGTAATAATTATAGTAAGGAAATAATCTAAAATATATGTTAAAAATTAATATTTTTTGAAATAGATGTATTTAAGATATGTATACTAGTTTTTACATAGGTTAATACAAGTTATTGAAATAAAGAATATTGTGTATAATTATTTTAAACCGCAACTTCAAGGGATCAATATTACCAAATTTGATTTCAAAGTCATGTTAAACTATGTGAGTGGTGTACTTCATTTAATACTCAATTACAGAGATACTAGGCATATTTTATTGTTCTAAGGTTCCTAGTGATCTCACTACTTTACTTAATCGGGTCTAATGTTAAAGGTCTAGTTAATAAACATTAACCACTTAAACCATAATGCAACCCAAATTTGTTTTTAACGTATAGGTAAACAAAATTTAATTGAAGGAATATATGAGTCACAACATGTAAAATAAGGATTGGGAAGAAAAGATCATAAGTAGGCGAATAAATCCAAAATCTCATAGTTGAGTTTGCAATCACCCCCACTAGGGGTGATTTTAAGCTCTTGTGCAATGTAGACACTAAAATTTGCATAAAATCATTATTGCATCATACTTTTATTGGATTTATGTATGTGTGAGTTATGAGAAATGAAATGAGGTCTTAAAGGCATGTGTCTTTTGTTTTCTTTCTATTTGTTGTTTGATTTGAATTTGTGTTTTACTATTTTACCTCTTTGTTTGGATTTTGAGTTCTCTTACGAGAGATCTTGGGAGTTTTCCATTTGTTGTTCTACTATATTTGGTCAAGACCGTGTAATGTGGTCTAAAGCGTACTACTTAGCATTAAGCACTCATTCTAACACATATTCATCACTCGTTCGGTTTATTAACACTTGTCAATATTCCCTTAAAGTCACGGGGATCTTAAAGTTGGTCTTATTTGTCTTCTTTAGAGTTCACACTTGGAGCATTGAGTACTTAAGATTTTCAAGCATAGGATTTGCACTTACCATGGTCTTCCCATCCTTTGGAGTCTTTGGATTCTTCAACTAGAGGTTTTCATAAGTCTTCTTCTATTCATTTGTGGTCCCCCACATCATCTCTCTCATAAGGTGTTTTAACCTTGTGGGAAGTTAATGTAGACACTCAATCATGCACTTGGGTACATTTCTAGGTCCTAATCACATACCATTATTCATATGATTCCTAAGGGAGAAAACTAGTAATTGATATCTATCTTTTGCCTCTTTTTTGTCTTTCAGGTTTCCTCTATTATCTTACACACCCTACTGACCTAGTTGATGTTTTACTTGTTTATCTATTATGACTCCGGAAGTTAGCGCCCAGGCGCCCTCTTCCTTATGGGAGCCCCCGACCTCTTTATATCTTACTCGCCTCTTTTGGGCCTCTTTTATTTTTTGGGCCTCTTTTATCTTTTGGGCATCTTGTTTTCTTATGGGTTGGACTTTTAGTTGTCAATTACAAAATTCAAACAAGGGAATCATATAAATACAAAGCTATGTGATCATAATAAAGGACCAAGCTCTAAGCATCTATTATCACCACCTAAGGTTGCATCCAAAGGCATTTTGAGAGCATTAAAACATCCATCTTGCTACCATTCAAGGGACAAGGGGTTGTATTTTTCTACATACACTTCATAGGAGGGGAAGTTCATATTTCCAAACACACATCTATCTACATTGCTACATCTAGTTATTGCTCGCTATTTGGTGCATCCTTCTCAAGAGCTTCCTAGGACACGATTCTACACACGTGCACAAGGAACTACACAAAGTCTGAGATGTATTGCGGTGCTTGGTCATAATTTCACTGTCAGTCGGGTGGACAAGGTTAGTCTGACTCCCCATTTGTATATTTTTATTTTTAGGATTTTATGTGTTTTGGGGTTTTGCATGAGAGATCATTTGTTTTGCAGGTTACATGTGAATTTTGTAGGCTTATTCGACATACATGCAACCAATAATGAAGGTCAACGAACACCTTGTGACATAAGAAAATTCATATTCGACCGTTTTCGTAGTCACAGTGCCCTGAATGATTATGACACCTAGGCACCCCTGACCCAGTCCAGAAGCCCTAGTCTAGGTAGATCCGACAATCCTGTAATTTTATGAGTGCGGTTACGATAGATTCATCCTCATGTTTAGTAGTTTTCCATCCCAAAGCACACTTTGGGATTTGTTGTGAAATCAGCTAAGTCCTCTATCTTCTCTCTTTCACCTAAGATTTCATATTTCTTTAGCTTATTGATTGTGTCATATATGTACTTCATGGCTTATTCTTACGTTGTGACTCTGTAATTAGGGTTTACAAATTTCAATATTTGTTAAAACATTTGGTGAACCCAATCTTTCAAACCCTACCTTCTAAGCATGTATCAAAATTTCTCTTCTTATCAAGACATGAATCAATCTCTTTATCCTTCTTTCACACCAACTAAGGTTTTGACATGGTTACCTAAGACCGATCCAACTATTAATGTAGTTACCACATGCCACACTCGTCCTCCTATGGCTCCATCCGTTCTTATCCCACCACCTATCACTTCTATGGTTCCTCCCACCACTTCTAAAGGTTCTGATATCATCGAGAATCTTAAGAATACACATACCAAAATATCTCTCTATGACTTATTACGTAATGCACCTGATTGTCTTCATACATTAAAGGCCACCCTTTGTTCTATCCAAATTGAAAACAATAATTCTTCAATGGCCTTCACACATCTCATTTAGTCTCTCAATAATATGCCACGTTCTATATCATTTAGTGATGAAGACATATCAATATTTGTTGTTAATAATCCACGTGCACCTTTGTTTATCAATGCTATCATTGACACCATTTTTATTAAGTGTGTACTCATTGACAATGGATCCGCCATTAATATACGTGTTCTACCTTTTAAAGAAAATTTGTATTACGGATAATCTCATTATTAAATATTACACTCTCATTTGTGGTTATGATTCCACTACTCGCACATTCCTAGGCACTATCACATTACCTATACAAGTCGAGCATAAGATTATTCCTATAGTATTATTCATTATCGATGCCTTGTTTCAGTTTAATATCTTATTGGGTAGACCTTGGATTCATGTAATGCATGTTGTCCCATATATTGTTCATCACTGCGTTAAATTATTACATGATGGTTATGAACATACCATTGTTTTCAACCCTGATCCATTCAAATTTTGCTACATAGACCTCATTACCACTATGCATATTCCTCCATCGCAGCCTATTCCATATAACAATATTGGAACATATGATATTGGTCAATCTAGTGCTTCATAACCTCCTTCCGATGCCACAAGAATTTTTTTTTCACTCATACTACTTGTCATTTCACCCACCGTGTCTGCTCCACTAAACACTACCGCTTTGCTCATTGAAACTCCTCTCACTCATGCATCTGGCTCACCTCCTACCAATATCCTTGATACTGCTATCCAACATGAAAATGCCAACACTGATGATTTTGATGACGAGGTTGATACCATTGAGCTTATTGATGAAAAATTGTGCAATCTTAATTTTACTCCTATCGAGATAGATGATTCATACTTCAATGATACTTTCGTTTCTATTGGCCCTAGTGAATATCAATTCAAGAAACCCCCTCCTTCTACTAATTTTATGGTACTTTATCGGGGTTTTTCCATACATTGGACGTCATACCACCTATCTCATCTTCTCATGAGGAGCCCGCATATGTGCTTCCTCCTTTCACATGCACTTTTTATGAATAACTCTTATTGGCATCACATTCCATTCGATCCCACTTACTCTGACACTATTTGTACATATGATGGATTAGATCAGATAGGATTCACATTGGATGATGTCCTCCCTCTATCTCATTCTTCTCACCTCTATCATGGATATGTTTTCATTATGGTTTTCTATGGTCTTCGTGTCTTCCATATATCAGTCTTCGTTGCACGCACTTATCCACTCCACTCACACTCAGGCAGTCTTGTCTTGACTACATAGGGGTCACTTTGGACCCTAATCATACTGACATCACATTTCACATGCCTTTCGGTCGTGTTTTTATTTGCGATTATTCATTTCTTGGATACACACAAATCTTACTCGATAGTATGCACATGGTTGTCCACAACCACCTTTTACTGATGAAGAATACACAATGGGCATGTACAACTTATGCCAAAATGGCTCCTTATATGATCAACCTCATACTATCACTTACCAGGTCTCTGATGCATCTCCATTTGACTTGACCATGACAACGATGATCTTTTAGATGATGTTACTTGATTCTTCTTCACATCATACACTTAGGGGGCATCATGTTTATTCTCCCCTTCTAGCATTATCATATGTCTCACATTTCTACTAATTTTCTACTCTACACTTTGCATCTATTATTTCACACACATGTTACATCATCGTTACCCTATGATGCAATCTTGTACTACATGGATTCACACTTGACTATTGAGGGCATGTTACATCCATGAACCTCACACACTACACATTTTACACTTGGCGCATTCATGACACATATTTCTAGCATCACATTCTCACACAACACACTACCCTATGACGCACTCTAGTTTCATGGTTCATACTCAACTATTGAGGGTCTAAATCTAAAATTAACCTCACCAAATTCACACTCTTTACGCTCGATGCTTCATTGAACTATCTATCTAGTGCACACAATTCAAACCATTTCCCGATGACACACTCTTGTTTTATGGTTCATTCTCGACTCTACTGAGGGGGCATTTATAAATGAACCTCATCTCATACACACCCGTACACATTATCTCGGGGGATAGGTTGCTTCTATTACACTTGATTTGCATTTCATTACATTCACACTCACAACATGTTGCATATCTTGGTTGCAATTATTCTTATTTTCTTATACTCACATGTTACACTTTTCTTACTATGTTAGCCAAATACTTTGTATGTCATTATCTTTTCTATATACACATGTGTGTTCACTTGTTCTCTAGTTGTGAATGCAGACTTTACAGATCCTTACACACAACATGGATGCTTGGCACTGTACCTCTTACCAGTCCCACCGAGGCTCTGAGGGAATTTAGTTTCATTCACACTACGGGTGTTATTGTTTTGTTACTTATACTATTTCATATTTTACTAACACACTATTCTATATCGGACCATACACACTTTGACATTATTTTTATCTTTCTAACATGCTAATGGGTGCTTCATGTGCAACATTTTCTTTACAAGAACTATTTGCTACCATGGTTGTCGATAATTTTCTTCTCATTGTTTGCCATTATTTTCCATTGTTTGTGGACTATGCCCTTTGTATTGTGTGCACACTTGTATACTTTTGGCCGCTTCAAATTTGATTGTCTTGCAAAATTTTCAGCAATGTCCCATGTTTGAAACTTGATTTTTGCATTCTACGTTGTATTATTTCTTGCTAGATTACATTTTATCTTTTATATGCATATTTTTCTTGTTTGCACTAACAAATGTTTCTAGCCACTTTTTTTGCATGTGCCTTGGTTTTTACCATGCACATTCCCCCCTGCAGGTATTAGTTACAACATAATTTATAGTCCTCTCCATTTGGATGCATCCTCCTAACGACGGCATATGCACCCCAAACGAGGGGGAGCATACATTGGATGAATCAGTCACCCCATACAATAGCTCATAGCTTCAGTATAGGCATGCACATGTACATGAACAAAACAGAGTTACTGAGACACATAATGACCTAGATTCGACTTCGGTCCTCAGTTTATCACAGACACTAGTGCCCGAATACAAACATGAGCTTCTGCACACACCTGACCCTTCCTGAGCACATATGAAAAGGGGAAATTATAGTCACTTTCTCATATCATCGTAGTTTTCAACATTTCACAGAGTAGTTTTCTCAGTACAAGCACATTCCTCCAAAGAATCAAAATATATTCTATTTGTGTTTTCTTCTCTTTCTAATTGGATTGAGCTTGATCAAACTAGAACAAATCAGGATCATACCATCTACAGTGGTGTATAAATTTTGGGAAGTTGTTAGGGATGGAGAATGACACTAGACCTTTCTCCCCAAAACTCTTCTGTCGTGGCATGAGATTGCCCAAAAACTCACTTTTCTACAACATTTTTCAAGACACATTCTATCCTTTTCACCTGGTCGTGGATCGGATGCACATGTTCCTTTTATTACTTTTTCACATTTTTACATACTTTTACACACTTTTTACATATTTGGATCAAATTTTTCATATACATGACTTTGACTACTCTTTCACTCTTCTTTTGTAGGTCCATCCTTAATATGCAACAAGAAGCAGCTCCACATCAAGAAACAATGACAACATGTACAAAAATGACACAAAATCATATGCTTCATCCCTAGGGTCACTTCCTCTCTCTTAGCTTCCACGCTTCATTTTTATCACTCCATAATTTTTCTTATCTCTTTGGCATGATTTCACCATCGATCTACATGGTTATCAGGTACACATCTCTTATCTACTTTATGTTATCAAGTATTCACTCAACAACATAAAGTGGGGGAAATGTAGACACTAAATCACACACTTGGGTACATTTCTAGGTCCTAATCACATACTACTATTCATATGATTCCTAAGCGAGAAAAATAGTAATTGACATCTATCTTTGTCCTCTTTTCTGTCTTTATTATGGTTTCCTATTTGGTCTTACATACCCTATAGCTAGTTCGATGTTTTACTTGTTTATCTATTATGACTCTAGACACCGGTAAGTACTAGACTAGATGCTAGTGCCAGGAGCCCTCATCCTTCAGGTGCCCCAACCTCTTTGTATCTTACTCACCTATTTTGGGCCTCTTTTATCTTTTGGGAATCTTGTTTTCTTATGGGTCATCCTTTTAGTTGTCAATTATGAAATTCAAATAAGGGAATCATATAAATACAAAGCTATGTGATCATAATAAAGGACCAAGCTCTAAGCATCTACTATCACCACCTAAGGTTGCATCCAAAGGAATTCTAAGAGCATCAAAGCATCCATCTAGCTATCACTCAAGGGACAAGGAATGCATTTTTGCATACACTTCATAGGAGGGGAAGTTCATTTTTCCATACACACATCTATCTACATTGCTACATCTAGCTATTGCTCGTTATTGGTGCATCTTGCACAAGAGCTTCCTAGGGCACGATTCTACACACACGCACACATAACTACATGGAGTCTAAGATGTAGTGCAACACTTAGTTGTAAGTTCACTCTATCAGGTGACTGTGTCGGGGTTAGTTCAACTCCCCATTTACATTTTTCTTTTTATGATTTGATGTGTTTTGGGGTTTTATATGAGATCATTTATTTTTAGGTTATAGAAAATTTTTGCGGGCATAGTGGGAGATAGAGACGACCAACAACGAATGTCACCAAACACCTTGCGACACAAGAAAATTTAGATTTTGATTGCTTTTCACAGGTCATGGGCGCCCAAAAGTAGACTCTACAACCTAGATACCCCTATCAAGGTAGATCGACAATCTGTAATTTTACGAGTGAGGTTGTGATGATTCTTTCTCCTATTCAATAGTTTTCTAGCACATCACACTTTGGGATTTATTGTGAAATAAACTAAGTCCTCTATCCTCTCTCTTGCACTTAGGATTTCATATTTGTTTTGCTTATTACTTGTGTCATATCTATACTTCATTTCTTATTATTGTGTTGTGGATTTGCAATTAGGGTTTACAAATTTCAATATTTTTAAAATCGAGTTAATGTACCAATGGTGTCTTCAAGCAAGTATATCTAACTCTATTTTTTCTATATGTCATTTCATATTTGCATATTTGTTTGATGTTTTCATGCATAGATTAGAGTATAGAAACAAATTATTTATTTATTACATTATTTATCTATTGATACTTACCTTATAATCCCCATTTTTTTTAAAATCTTATACAAACTATTGATCTTTGCAACTTATATTTACAACCCTAGTATAAGCATCGTCATCTTATAACAATATTATTACAACTTTTTATAATCAATTTAATATTATGATCTAGTTATAGGCAATAAATCATGCACTTATTATGTACATCTAGCCTCTAAATACTTCATTTATATGCATGATTCTTAAGCAAGAGAATTACTCATTAACACTCCTTTACTTTTCTTTTATCATTTTCATCTGTATTGTTTGTTACTTGATTGACAACTTATAGTTTTGCATATCATCCAATATCCTATCTTATTATGATTTCATTTTTAATCTTTATGACACACCTGTATAGAACCTTCCATTAGGGATAGGAGCACTGGGTGTTACTATCCCCCTCTTGGGTGCCTATATCTTATTTACCTCTTTTTTTAATCTTTCGAATGTTACTTATTTCTTGTCTTCTCCTATCACTCTTGGTTAGCCTTTCACTTGTTAATGAAGAAACTTAATCAAATGAATCATATATATTCATGTCTTATTTAACATTATTAAGGGGGGAAAGAATTCAAGAGGTGCATATTATTACAAGGAGCTAATATTTTCTATCTATTATACTAAAGACCGCATTTTGGGACTACATAATTCAATACATAGGATGGTTTATTATAAATTCCATACCACACATTTTCATTAGGATAAAGTAGTTGTATCCTGTTATCTCTTTATGCAAATGGAACTAGGGTATCCTAGATCAAGGGACACCATTTCAATCACATGCACACAAGAACTACATAGATTTTAAAATGTAGTGCAATGCTTAGTGAAAATCACATTGGGGTGACCACCAAGGTCATTACGACTCAAGAATATGCATAATTTTATTCATCTAATGTGTGATTGAGTATTGTGCAGGCATCTAGGGTTTATTTTGTAGGTTACAGTGTGTGACATGATGGGTGCGATGCAACACACAAAAAATAAGGAGTGACATAGAAAGAACCAAATTATGAGCTATTTTGAAAATGCCATCACCCAAAACAAATGCTAGCACTTGGGTTGTCGTTTCACCTTCTTTGTGCTCTTTTCCCCAAGATCTTCACTTTCCATAATCATACAAAGAGCTAATATAATCTAAAATATGCCTTTCCAACCTATTCATCGATCTAGAACCGGTTTAGACCTACATATACAAGTTGATTCAATCTATCACTCTTGCTTGCATTTATTTGTCTCGATCTTGCTTATTTATTTCCTTATCTATCTAATCAACAATATCATTACCTTAGATTTAATTTCATTAAATTATTTGATGAGCCTGATCTCTTACATGCCTATTTTGGATCTCTACTTTCATGCCCATTACTCGTAGTGGACATTTTGGATCCCAAAGCTACATAGAGCTTGCCCATCTACTCTCGGCATCATCCTTCTCCCATGGATGACCCCATTAATGACAACATTATTATAAAATTCAAGAAAATCCCTCTCAATAACATCAAAGCATCCCAAAGTGAACAATCCTATGACGAAGATACTTATGTTGATCAATCCCACATGTATGCCCTTACCAATTCCGATTCTGTCATGTGTGATAATTCGACCCATGTCCCGCATATCGTCGATGCTCTATTGGCTACCAAGCATGCCCATGATAATTCTACCCATAATAGTATGACTCATACCTTAGCAATCTCTACTACTTATTCTATCCCAATTTCTTCCTCTCCTTCCAATCTTGGAGTCTCCACCATTCACATGACTATTCCTACCCCTTCTACTCATTATTCTTCTCCTCTTATTTCCCACATTCATCCTAATTATTCTTCTAGCACCCAATCTTTAGAGTCTCTTTATCATGATTTACAAGCACAAATATGTCAATTGCAACAAGATACTTCTTCTTCATCCCCATCCCTTGATTCTTCACTTCTTCTTCATAGTCCTCTTGCACTTGAAGTATCTTCTTATCCACTCCCTCCCAATTTTTCTTCACCAAAGTTTCCTCTATTTTACGTCCATGGAGATACTCAAGAGTACCTCAAATATTTTCATGTTTCTTGCTAGACTATGCATGTGGTGACACCCTCTTCACCAAGTTGTTTCCTATAATCTTTCAAGATTATGTTTTGTGATGGTTCTATGACTTGCCCTTACATTCTATTAAATAATTTACTATTCTTACTGATTTTTTAAGCTCATTTTTCTATGAATATTGGAGCGAAAATACCTTATGCACAAATGAATAAACTTAAATGAAGATCTAATGAACATTTTAGTTATTATGTATTGTGTTACAAGGACAACCTTTCTAAAATGAACAATGTATTGGTTGAATCTGAATTGCAAGATCTATTTATTCAAAGTATTTTTCTTCATTTGCAAAAATGTGTGCTTTTTGATTCCTATCATTCCTTTGACCATCTATGCCATATCTTGAAGACTTGTGAGACTAAGTTACTTTCTTTGGGAAAACTCAAATATGGTTCTAATACTTCGATCATTCCTCTTCTTAATTTCCAAGCAAGGTACCATTTATACCCAAGTCTAATGATGTTAAGCCTATTGTAAATGTTGTTTCTCAACCTCATAAGCTTTAACTCCAACCCACTTGGTGTGTATTTATTCGATTTCTTTATCCTCCACATATTTTTTTCCCCAACTCATTGAAAGTAATCTGATTTCTCTTCCACCTCCTCTAGAATATGATCCTAATAGGCCCCATGGAAATAATTTTGATGAGCATGCATGTTGTGATTACCATAGGTGAAATGGCCATTCTCCCGAAAAATGTTTCAAGCTTCGTCATTTGATTCAAGATCTCATTGACAATAATGATATCTAATTTCTTGAATCTGCTAATCCCACTTCCAACTCTACAAATGACAATGACAAGTTAAAAATATTCAATGACCCATTACCTAAGCATGAAAAGTCAGCCCTGAGTCCTCTTCTAATCATACCTACCATGAAGTGCCTCCTCCTGATTCTTCATATCATCCACTTGGAATCGTTATTAGTGTTATTGATTTCCCATCACATGTTATAAATTTCATTGATGTTGATTTTCACACCTCATTCTCCTCCCATAGATTACATATCAATGATGTTGTTGGGACCCATGTTGTGAATAATGTTATAATACATCCTACATTCAAATCCAATGCATACTCATTATCTTTCTTGATCCATTTTCTTTCCTCTATCACATATGACACACATGTATCCAACTTCTCATGGTCACGTTATTCTACCCATTTTTGTTAGGCCTCTTACTATTTCTATTCCATTTATTGTTAGATCCACGGTTATGCATTGTGACATGCTCTTAGGACTCCTTTGGATCTAAGATGCCAAATTTGTACCTTCTATTGTTCACTTGTGCTTTAATTTTATCCACGAGCAACATATTATCACTATTAGAGGAATTCCACCATAGAAACCTTTTTCCTTTCCTCCTCTAACCATCCCATGTTCAGCTGCTCCTAATCATAGTGCATCTTCTCCTATTCATGATGGCTCATTTGTTAGCAAACCATATACTTTGTAGCCATGAATAAGGATAAAGTTAAATAAAAAAGAAATGATTTATAGAGATATAGATAATAGAAATATATAAAATATCAAACATGCAAGAGACGAACACCATATTTACGTGGTAAAACCCCAATGAGTGCTTAGGGAAACATCCACGGTGCAAGATATCAAGATTTTATTAACTCAAGATGAACAAATTACATGCAAACTTGTTATGAGCTACTTTGGATCTCCATAAAAAATAAATACACCTAATTGGTGAAGTATAGTTAGGATTCCTCCTAAAAATAGAGTGGAAAAATGCCATTAGGATTTTCCTTCCTAAAAATAGAATTCGATTGAATTCATCTTTCTAGAAACAAGGGATTGACTCTTAATTTTTTTCTTCGAGGGCTCTCCTTTGCCCCCCCCACCGGGAGGGGTGGTGACAATAGTGGGGAAATCCCCCACATCCCCCTTTAGATCTTGAGATACAAACTACACAACAAAGGAATCCAAAATTTAATTTGTTGTCACATATCTAACATCCTTAGCCTTGACACCTCCTATGGTATCTAGAGCCCTTGTTCTCTTTGTGAAACCTTTTGCTTCACATATGGCTACTACTCATTGGCCCCATCGCTTCTATAGATCCCATAGCCCACCTCATAGGCACACTTCTTCACATAGGTCACA
Source organism: Taxus wallichiana var. yunnanensis (assembly GCA_018340775.1). Lineage (NCBI taxonomy): Eukaryota > Viridiplantae > Streptophyta > Pinopsida > Cupressales > Taxaceae > Taxus > Taxus wallichiana. Next base: position 556,955,978 of record CM031237.1, read on the forward strand.
TGCTTCACATACTCCATCTAGACATGTTTCACACTCTATTTCTTCACATGCTCGATCTAGACCTACTTCATATACTTGGAATCATGCACTCTCCCATGACCATTAGATCCTAGATAATCTTCACATGTGTAGTTATTCTACATCAGTTAATAGTGGGCCCTTGCCTTGTAATCTCATTGCATGGATCATTTTGACATTCACATTTAGGGGCATCCTAATTCCCCTGCACCACCTGATGACACACTCTTGTTCTTTGTTCATACTTGATTGTTGAGGTTTTCTTCACATGGACCTCACTTTGCACACACTACATTGGGGGATCCTTATTCCTCCCTCTTATCTAGTTTTCTTTCATAATTTCTAATCAAAAATATAAAAACATTAGCTTAGATCTTGATTGGATGCATTCTTCCTTGCTTATACTACTATATGTTGCACCTTTGCTTATCATGTTATTATGATTCATAGTATGCTTTATCATTTTTCATACACACATGTGCATTCACATGGTATCTTGAGGTGAATATAGGTCACTTACAGGTTGTTACATGATGTATGGTGCTTGGACATGTTCATTACTAGTCCCATTGAGGCTCCTAGGGGCATATACCATTCCACACTTATTATTAGGTTCTACCATTGCAATATTTCACATTTTTATTCCTATATTAAAATATTAAATTGTGGCATCCTATTTATCTTTCCTAACATGTTAACGGGTGCTTCGTGTGTAGCATTTGCCTTGCAGGATTCCTTTTAATCATAGTTTACGATTTGCTTATACCTTGTTTGTCATTGTTTGCAGTTTATTCCCTATGTTTTCTTAATTTCCTTGTTTACACAAGACTTAATGACTTCGATTGTCTCAATGAAATATTTAGTGGTGTCCCATATATGCAACCAACTACTTGTTGATTCCTTATTTGTTGTTTTCCTATATGCTTTTACTAGTTGTCATTTCAGTGTGCATTGCTTTTTTTTCACTAACACTTGTATGTTAGCATGTTACTATTGTTTTACTTTTGCCATGGTAACTACCATGTGTAATCCCCATTCCCCTTGCAGGATTTCTATATCACATGTGCACATCATTTTTCGTTCGCATTTATTCATCATATGCATCCCAAATGAGTTGGAGAAAACATTGAGTGAACCTTTTCAAACTCCCAATAGTCATAGAAAGGAGTTACGAGAAACACATATAATAGGAACAAAACAATAATCAATTATAGAAAGGGCCAGAAATAGACTTAGTGAAATTTCTTGGCATGGATAGAAACACCTAGATCAAACAAGAATGCCTAGGCGCTAGTGTCCCACATGGGCACTCTTGTCCTATTAGAAAAAAAAATACATGGCAGTTTAACAATTTTGCATAGTCATAATTTTGTCATGTTTCAGCAGATTACACAACCATTTTCAAATTCTAATCGGTCTCTAACAGGAACTAACTACTAAAGCAGAAACCAAAACAATAACTAAATAAGGGAATGCCACTTAGGGCATATACAAGACATTGATATTCCTAGATCCTTTGTGTCACCCGAGGAAAGTTATAAATCAGGTTTGTGATCATCTATAGTGGCACTTATCCGTAGGGAAGCGTTAATGGTTGGAGGGAAAAATAGACCACTCTCCAATACACTTTCCCTTAGCGGTGACAAGATGTCTAAAGCCTAAGTTTAGCACCTAGATGCTCAAAATCCCTAGTGTGGCGACAAGATTCCTAAATCCTTAATGTTATTCCAACTAGCTCCTAAACATCAGTCTACAAGTAGGAACAAATTTCTACCCCTTTCTCTTTCAACACTCCAGGTGTACTCTAACCCCTTGGTTTAGATTTTCCAATACACATTTCCATTTTTACATATTTTCTAAGTTAAAGTTCAATTACATTTACCTAGAGCATTGACTACACTTGTTTTATTTTGTAGGTCCTATCCTATCCCAACGAAGGAAAAACACACAAACAACCATGAAGCAAATCTCAAGCACGCTCCAGAAAAGATGACATTCCAAGGAACTACACGTATGCACCATATTTCTCCATGCATGCAAAGGTCACCCTAGGATCTTTATCCTTTCCTCTCCTTAAAATTTCATGGTACACATTTTGTATTATTCTCTTTGGCATGCTACAACACTCATTTGGCATGCTATTGGGTACAATATTCATTCGAATCTCCAAGGTATGATTTTTTTTCTACTTTATGCTACCAAATCCTTATTCACCAATATAAAGTGGGGGCAAATGTAGTCACTAAATCACGCACTTACTATGTACATATAGCCTCTAAATACTTCATTTATATGCATGATTCCTAAGCAATAGAATTACTCATTAACACCCCTTTACTTTGCTTTGACATTGCTTTTATCCTTTTCATCTTTATTGCTGTTTTTCTGATTGACAACTTATGGTTTTGCATATCAGCCGACATCCTAGCTTGCTCTAATTTCACTTTTTATCTTTCTGACACCTTGTACATGACCATCCATTAGGGACAAGAGTGCACATGCATTATTGTTCCCTCGGGGCGCATGTGTCCTCTTTACCTCTTTTCGATCTTTCGAATGTTACTTCTTTCTTTTCTTCTTTTATCACTCATGGCTGACCTTTCCTTGTTAATGATGAAACTTAAGTAAAGGAGTCACACATACACACATATATGTCTTATTTAACCTCATTAATGGGGAAAGCATTCAAGAGGCACATACTATTACAAGGATCTAATACTTTCTATCTACTACACCAAAGAATGCATTTTGGAACTACATACTTCACTGCATATGAGGGTTTATTATGAATTCCATACCACACATTTGCATTGGGACAAAGTAGTCGTATCCTGCTATCTCTTTGTGCAAGTGGCACTAGGGCATCTTAGCTTAAGGGACAACATTTCAATCTCACCCACACAAGAACTACATAGAGTCTGAAATGTAGTGCAACGCTCGGTGACAATCACATTGGGTGACTATTGAGGTCACTCCAACTCAATCATATGCATATTTTTATTCATCTAATCTGTGCTTGAGTCTGTGTGTAGGTATTTAGGGTTTATTTTGTAGGTTACATGTACGACATAGTGGATCGATGCGACATAGACTAGATAAGGAATGCCACAGAGTGACATAGAAAGAACCATATTCGATCTATTCCCATGGACACCGAGTGCCCAAAATATATGCTATCACCTCGAAGGCCTTGTCCCCTTCAGGTGCTCATGTCCTCAAGATCGTCACTTTCTAGAATCATACACGCCTACTACAATCTAGAATCTTCTCTTCCAACATGTTCTTGATCCAGAATCAGTTCAAACCTATAGATACAAGCCAAGTCATTCTCCAAACCCTACCTATCACTCTTGTTTGCATTTCTTTTCTTGATCTTCCTTATTTATTGTCTTTTCTATTTGATCAACAATATCGTTATCTTAAATTTAATTAAATCACTAGTTAGATGCCACTACCCTATTCTAGATCTAGGATTCGAACCCTATATATCCTTTAAGGTGTGGAGTATCACTTTCATAGTTCCACGTATCACACAAGATACAACCTCAAGGTGTGCATATTTAGTACCGCTCCTCTCATTATCCTAGTCTAGATTACCCATTATACAAAGATAATGAAGATATTTTATTAGGCAATTATTTATATGCATATAATTAGCTTGAGATTCATTAAAAGCACAAATTAATAATAACTAATTAAACCGAATTTAGAAAAAGTGAATTCTTTAGTAACTTAACTTCGAGAGAGACTAATCATTTGGTATTTTAAATTTTTTCATGATAATCACGAGCTTCAAGTTAATTTGGATAAACTAAGTTCTAACTTTAACCATATCTAAAAAGAAAATAAGCCGTGAAAATATTTCTTAAAAAGTTGAGAGTATTGCGGTAGTCTTTTCATATATATTTGAGGATTCTCTTGTCCAGACCATAATGTGACTTCTGCTTGACTCCATCCATAGAAGTTTACACCAAATAAGGATTTATGTTTCTCTCACCTCCTTTAAAAAGAAATATTTGACTTTAGTTTCAAGGATTTGGATGAATATCCACCCCTTTCATCACTGGTGCACCTATCCTCATATAAATATGATGTTTAGGGACCATACTTACGAGAGAAAAAAATGAATTTGAATAGAAAGAGTGCTTGACATGAAGTTATCCAAACATATTCATATTAAGAGGTAAGTCCATTATACCATCATCCTTCCAAATTTGAGCAAAAACTCACTCATTACTTTAATGATTATTCATGTGGTGATAATGAGTTCCACTCATACAACTAAACAACAATTTGCATTAGGTATCTATACATTGCATTTAAGTTCTTTATGGAGCAAGAAGACCATTGAGTTGATTCTTGTTGGTATACAAGAGCCTCATTATTGCTTCATCTCAAATATATTTATATTTTTGGGGCACTCTCGCATAACTTCTAAGTAAATGATACTTATCTCTCGAAGAAAGATATAAACAAAGGCATTTATGCAAAGCCTATCTATCCTTGGTATGGCTTAAGCACGGAGAACTACTCTTTTCAAATATTTAACACTACTCCAACTTATACCTTCACTTGATGATGGGTTTATCCAACTCTTGAGGTACAATGTACTCTAGTTATCTTATTGCCTAAGGGTCCTTCTTACTTAGCTCCAAGTTTTCTCTCATCATCTTCACATTGAGACAAACTATCATATCCCTCAAGAGCACCACATTTTTCATATATTTATTTAGAACTTAAGATCAAAGAACATGTTATTTTCATATATTTTCCTTATTAATAGATACTAGGATAGTTATTTTTCCTCTTCGAGAGATTCATTTGGCTCTCTCTAGGCACTCGAGGCTTATAAAGACCGAAGATACTTAACACTCTTTATCGAGAAGATGCTATCTCTCTTATTCTTGGAAATGTTCAATCTTCAGGAACAACTTTCCAACCATGCAAGTCCCCCTAGAGAATTGGGCCTTTGTGTTAATTACTTTCGACTTCCAAACCTCTCACGCAATGATAGGAAGAAGCCTCGTAGCCATTTTCCTCACTCATATGGTAGACCCAATTTTTTTATAAAACCAATAATTCAAATGACCTCACACCCATCGCACACTTCTTGATGGCTTTGAATATTAAAAGTGTTTCTCCTTAACAACACCTTTCATTTAATCAAATAGGACCCTATTTTCTTTATCTTCTTCTTAGTTCTCCATTTGGACTAGTACTTTGTAACTTCATTGTTACAAGATCAACCGACTTTCAAATTCATATAATGAACTTTTGAAATGACCCAAACTTAGTCATCCACACACGCTAATCTTACCCTTTAGTGCAAATTACTCTTTTTATTAAGGTAAATATAAGGGTTTTGAAAGAAACCATAACCTTTTACAACAACTCACAAGAAAAATATTATAGGATCAAACTAAAACAACATAGAATCGGCCTCATCATAAAGAGGTTGCACACATAACAACAGTCTACCTCTCAACAACCATCAAACAACAAAAGCCCATGAGTGGCAAATATCTCAATAAGTCATTTTTGGCCTTTTTCTTCTTTTTGACTTGTGTAACCCCCTAGATGAGGTCCAACAACCCTCTGTAAATCAAGTTTTTGAATTTTTGAATATTCAAAAGAGGCTTGATCCTGATCAGACTCAAAAAATTTAGATTCATGTTGTCTCTGCATTGCTTCCTGTGTAGCTACATTTACAATTAATTCTCGGGATGCGGAATCCCCCACAATCACCTCTTCTTCAATAGCCTCTACCCCATCATTCTTTGTTTATGTTCCTTCTTTGTTGTCTTTCTCAACCTCATAAGCGAGCAAAATTGTTGTATTCTCATCTTCATTCTTCGAAAGAGGAGGCTCATAGGGCTTCGACTTTTAGATTTAAAGGCCGACCCTTTTTCCTTTTAGGTTGTCTTCTTGCTCGTGGACAAGTTTCGAAGATGTCATGTTTGATAGCAGATCAGACACATGAGGAAAACATATTCATAGTCCAAGTTTTGGATCCAATTGAAATTGTCAAGTTTCAACGCATTCTACCTAGAAGACCTTTAATAAGGTTGATCTCCACACAAATCTTGTTTCTCTTTTTTCTCTTTGTAATTCCCTTGATTGATATCATGTTTTGTCCATGATGTCATGGTGTATTAGATCCCTTTGTGGCTCTCTCTACCCCATTCTTCTCCTTAATGTGTTGCCTTTGGAACTCCTTGACAAAGTTAAAATCTTGTGCATTTATCTCCATTGGTCATAGGTCTCCATTAGATTTTGCCGTGAAATGAAATAAAATAAAAATTAAATTGTCTAGCGGTATGTGACAGGTAGGCTTCATATTTGACTCGCCACTTACCCCATCAAACAATTTTTAAATCACAATAATTTGTCAATTTTACCCTTTAAAATATGTAGAAGGGTTTTAGTAATGCAATATTAATAAAAAATATAAGCACCCTTCATTTATTGTGATAAATGTTAATATACATATGTGCATAATTAATATAATTTGTATGTAAATATATAATTGATGTAATTTGTTACTTGTACAATTTAAAATATGCTGAGTCAAAAACACAGTCTTTCGTAGTATGTGAAGGCTAATAACATGAAAAACGTGTAAATGGGCAGGTGGAACTTTGATGATGAAAAACAGTGAGCATAGTGCAAACAAAATCCTGAATAAAGTATACAAGTAATTTGTAAGAGGGATCACAAGTCTATGGTGAGGCCGACTCCATTGACTTTATCATCAGAAAGAAACCATGCTTTGTATGGTCATATTTCTCCCCATCGCCCCACAGAGCATATGCTTCCTCCCCATGAACTGCATCATCTCCTATCAAAAGTTCATCATCTGGCATCCTCAATGGAATGAATAACTTGATGACTAGCATGATTATGCTCGTGGCAACAATGTTCCACCCAATGATAAAAGCAGCTCCCACTATTTGCTTAACAAACTGCATACCATCGCCATAAAATGCTCCTTTGGAATTTGTTACTGCAAGAAAGAGGTTGCATAGAGTGGGCTCTGCAAAGAGACCAGTCAGTGCTCCACCCAATAATCCTGCAACTGCATGAGTGTGGAATACAGCCAGTGTATCATCCACTTTCTGTAATAAAGCCCACTTTTTGTGGACTATCATCATGGTGAACCATGGAATACTACCAGACAGCACTCCCATCACAATAGCAGCCCATCCTTGGACAACACCTGTAACACAGGATAAAACTAAGACAGGGCATGTTTGCCAAATCAACTATATAAAAGAGGCCAGTGAAAGAGCTTACCAGCGCCTGGTGTGATGCACACAAGTCCAGTTATCATTCCCTGGACGGCTCCAATGACTGAAGGCTTCTTGAAGAATATAACATCCAAGCATGTCCACACAAGAAGACTTGTGGCTGCGCATATGTTTGTATTCAAAACGGCCATGGATGAAACAACATTGGCAGAATAAGGGCCGCCTCCATTAAACCCACACCAACCCAACCACAAAAACCAGCTCCAGCCAACATAAGCAGCACATTGTTTGGGGGAAATCTTTCACGGTCCTTCTGTAGCCTAGGTCCTACCTGTAAGTAATTCCCACATGCACACACACACACACACACATTCATTCAATAGAAAGAAGAAATTTAATTTCAACAGTTGTGGTAGTGGTAGGAAAGAATTGCAGAGTCACACACCCAATATGCTGCAGTGAAACCCGCAATTCCAGAAGATAGATGGATGACATAACCACCCGAGAAATCAATAACCCCCACTGGAAAAGGAATCCTCCTCCCCATACACTAAACGCTCCTACAGTATATGAAAAAGTGAGCCAGAGCGGCACAAAAGCCATCCATGCTTTAATATTCATTCTTCCAAGCAAAGAACCAGCCAATAGGATGAGGGTTATGGCTGCAAAAACGAACTGAAAAAACACAAGGGTGGCCATAGGGAAAAGGGGCTCAAGAGCTGTTGTCTCCACTGATCCATCATCGCGCTTGTGCTCTGTTTCAGGGACTTTGGCATGCATTATCAGAAACTTTTGGCCAAGTGCAGGTCCTTCCTTTCCCCAGAATGGAAGGAGCTCATCGCCAAATGACATTTTGTACGCCCAAGTCACCCAGCAGATCAAAACGGCTGCAAATGCATAGAGGGCCATGAATGCAGAATTGACAGCCCATTTCTTCTTCACAATGCTTCCATACAGGATAACAAGCCCTGGCATGCTCTGCAATCCTACAACAGTTGCAGCTACCATTTGCCACGCATTGTCTCCTTTGTTAAGCCACTCTGGTACTCCTGTTCCATTCTGGTACGCAATTGGAATTGTGGTTGCCATGGCCGATTCAAATTCTGCACAAAACCCATTTAATTAATCTTCATTTTCAACAAGAAACTACATGACCCTCACAGAAATTAATGCATGCATTTCAGGTACCCCTTACAGATTCTGCTGATTAGCATTCTAAAAATTCCCCAAAAATCCATCAAATAATTTCAAAAACAATTCAACCTACAAAGCCCATGCAAATATCACAAAAATTCCAACCTGTCCTGCTACAAATTACCAACTCCAAGAGCGAGATGGAATAAATTTTGTAGCAAACTTAGTTCCTTACCAAGAAGAGACGCAGGAGAGAAGGGAAAGGGAAAAACTATCCCCTGAATCGTTCCACGAAGAGATATATAATACACAAATATTGAAACTTCTGGTTCCTTTCTTGAGAAGGTCCGCTCCCCACAGTTTTCCAAGTCAAAGACCCATCTCTCTCTCTCTCTCCCTCCCTTTACGACTCTATTAAGGAAGTTGAAGTTCCTTTCACACACCCCAAGTCAACTCTTCCTTTGTGTTAGGGATTCCATTTCCGCGTGCAATTTTTATGACTCCTTCGTTTAGGGTTTATTAAATACTTGTCGTATTTATTCCCTCTCCCCAATTTAAGTATTGAGGATTTCATAATTGGAAAAACAATTCTATGATGTATAAATTAGTCCGTGTTATGAAGGAATATGAAGTAATGATAAAGACGAGTGTAAAATAGAATAAATAGATGAATTATAGAGATCATCGCAAAGACTCGTGGCTTATGAGATAGTCTAAACACTTAAATTTGGTAACTTATTCTTTGGCAAGGATAAGTTTGGCTATGTTCCTTGCTAAAACAAATACACTAGGTCATTTTCCAATTCTATTCTAAAAAGTGAAGCATCTTTAGTCTCAAATCAATATGTTTCTCTTGTTTCCATTTCCGTATCTCTTATGTGCCACTTTGTAGAACTAACTTTTCATCTCTTCTTCTATATTTAGGCTATCGTTCTATCACTTATCTTTTTGTTGCAGTATATATATATGTGTGTGTGTGTGTGTGTGTGTGTGTGTGTGTGTGTGTGTGTGTGTGTGTGTGTGTGTGTGTGTGTGTGTGTGTGTGTGATGTGTACCGCCATCGTATTTATCTAGTGTAGGTGTAGGTGTGGGTGTGTTGCCCCCTCTATATATATGGCGATCTGATTCCATCCAGAATCTAGACGGCTTGTTATGGTCGGAGTACAACTCATATTAACTTAATCGAATTAGGAGAAGCAGTCGGTATTATTGCAGGCCAATCAATTGGAGAACCAGGAACTCAACTAACATTAAGGACTTTTCATACTGGTGGGGTATATATATATATATATATATATAGCGCGCTCACACACACATGATGTAAACATTTGGTGAATCCGATGTTTGAATTGAATCTATTGCTTGAACCATAATGGCCCTAAGGGTTCTCATTCTTTTTAGGTACATTCTAACTCGAGGCTTTGTCTTTTTGTGTATCATCATGAATTCTTATCTCTTTGTCATCTTTATCTCAAGCCTATGGGTTCTTTCCCTTGCTCTAGTATGAGCTATTGTCCCTCTAATAAGGTTTATGCTCCTCCTTTAAACGAGGGTAGAGACCCATATGATGATTCTAGTTTCATTTCAATACACTCGACACTACGGTCTATAACTCTTGTGAGCACACATATTCTACTACCGATATTTTTTTCATTTTGTTTTCATTGTTTTCAATGGCAATATATAACTAGAAGCTTCTCATAACACATGATAATCAAGTTCTACTTGAAGATGAGGCACAACAATTTGCATGCTTCTTGTAAGAAAATACGATAATATTGATGTTCTTCTCTATGTTTCCCGATACCAACTTAATAATACTTTCATATCCTCAATAAGTGATCTCAATACTATTCCCTGCATCTCTAGTGCTTATTTCATTGGGGACACCTAAGCTTCCACTTCACAATATTACTATGACTATTCTTATGCCCATTACTATTCCTACATCTCCTATACATACTCGAGTGGTTCACATTCTTCTTCTTCTAGCATCAGAGGTTCTTCAAACCCTTGTTCATACTTTACAAACCCAAATCTTACAATTACAAAGAGGTGTATCTACTTCTTCTCATGTTATGGATTCTACTCAACTGCTTCATAACCTATCTGCACTTGAAGTGGCCTCCTATTCCTTTTGTATTGATTTTATTGCTCCTAAACTCCTTTATATGATGGAAAGGGTGATCATGAATAACACCTTCATGCATTCCATGTTTCTTGCTTACAATGATACATTACTTGCAAGCTCTTTCCTCATAGTCTTAAAGTTTTTTCTTTATAATGGTTTTTTGATCTCCCTATGAAATATGTTTGGACTTTCACTATCTTAGCTAATCAATTTATTAAACAATTCCTTATCAATATTAGGGAGAAAGTCTCCTATGTCCATGCTTGGCTAAAATATGACAAGTTTCTAATGAGCACATAAATGATTATGTTTTATGCTGAAACTGAGACTATGCTTACTAAGATGAAAAATATTTTGGCCGATAACGAGCTTCAAAATATCTTTACACAAAGTATTCTTACTCCTTTGCATCGTATTTAGTACTTAAACAATTAAGAATCAATTATCTTTGACAAGTTTTATTCATTCAATCATCTATGTCATACACTGAAAGAATGTGAGGCTTAGCTCCTTAACATGGATAAGCTCAAATATGTTTCTACTACTCCGAGCACATATAATCATATAGTTTTAAGGTAAATATACTTTTAGAAACAAGCCTAATGATGATACATATGAGTTAAAGCCATATATGCACTCTTCAATGATGTATCTCAATTTGTTAAGTTTATTCACAATTAACAAGTGGTTATAGTTAGGTTTCACTTGGTACACCATTTGAGATTCTATACCTAAGCATTGTATACACATACAATTTTTATGCTTACTAACTATTTCTTTTGTGTAAGGGATGCTAATGCATCTTCCTCCCTGAGTGGGTTCCTCAAGATCCCTTATAGGAATTGGTGTGATAAGGATTATTCACATGGGCTATATCACATAATTTGAGAGGTGTTCTTTATTATGCCATAATTACGACTCTTGCCTCATTTCTTCTATTTTCTCACATATTACACATATTATCAACTTGTCGAGCATTATATCCACTTATTTATGTTGATTGCATGCTATTATCCCTACTTTTGGTCACATTGGACCTCTTCCATCTCACATGCTTTTCACCCTTTGACCTTAGGGTTCCCCCAAGGCTGATGCCATCACCCATGGGTGATGGTGTCAGGTTTTGTTTTTCCATAGCTAACACCATCACTCACAAGCGATGGATTTGGATATACATACCCCACCACTTTTTTGTCAAAACACTAGTAAAAAATCATTTTGATTATACATGAAGGAACTGATAGCTTTCAGTTTTTAATGCTATGTCACACCTACTCATTGGACTTGAAGTCTTGGAGCTTACCTTTTTGTCATTGGGTATTTACACCCTAATTAATTTTTTATTTTATGAAAATGCACAAAAGTAATATGGATGTAAGGGTTTGCAATATGTAAAATATTATGATCTAATTAACTTATAACATCAATTATACATGACCAAAGTAATGCATTCAAACTTGAATTGATTGAACAATTGATAAATGATAAGTACTTGCTCAAAATATTAGAGGAGAGATAAAATTAAGCTGTTCATGATCACTTAGGAATGATGCATGTGTGCAGGGGTAGTGAAATAAGAAGATCTAGAACTATGGATTCTACACTAGAGATTCTAGAACTAGAAACTAATTAGGTATGGGATGATACAAATTCTATATGGTCTAGGTTCAAAGCGTATGTGATTTAAAAATATAGAATTTGTAAAACCCTTTTTGTAGAGTCACCTATGATAAATAAATTGTAAACAAATAGTGGAATATGAATGACACAAAAAGTAAGCTAATAAATTTAAAAATGTAAGTGCAAGAGAGGGAATAAAATACTTAGCGGATTTCACAACAAATCCCAAAGTTTTACGGAATGGAAAATTGATGAACAAGAGGAAGATATCTTTGCTTGAATCGCACACAAATTTTTAGTAATTTTGGATGAGCTTGGACTAGGGCTCCTAGATGGGGCGAGGTGCCTAGAGTACTAGAGACCTTTGTTGGGTGCTTGTGACCGCACAGGAGCTCGAAATTGATTCTTCTGTGTTGCAAGGTGGTTGCTAACTTTGTTATTGGTCGCTTATATGTTGTTGAATGACCACAAAGTTCACATGTAACCCAAAAAAAATTGATATCCTGTAAAACCCCAAACTAAATCAAATCCTAAAAAAAAAATATGCAAATGGGGAGTGGATTGAACCCGGTGGTCACCCAACATAGTGAACTTACAAGTTGAGCAATGTACTACATTTTAGACTCCATGTAGTTCTTGTGAAGTGTGTGAAAAATCGTGCCCTAGGAATCTCTTGTGCAAGATGCACTTGATAACGAGTGATAGCTAGATGTAACATTGTAAATAGATGTTTGGGTGTCAAAATGAACTTACCCTCTTATGTGTGTATACAAAAATGCAGTCCCTTGTCCCTTGAGTGAGTTCTAGATGGATGCTTTGATGCTCTTAGAATGCCTTTGGATGTAACCTTAGGTGATGATAGTAGATGCTTAGAGCTTGGTCCTTTATTATGGTTACATAGCTTATGATTACCTTGTTTGAATTTTCTAATTGACAACTAAAAGGCCAAACCATAAGAAAACAAGATGCCCAAAAATTAAAGAGGCCCAAAAGAGGCGAGTAAGATACAAAGAGTTTGGGGGCACCCAGAGGGGACGAGGGCACTTGGGCGCCGGTGTCAGAGTCGATAAATATAAAGCAATCAAGATCATATTGGGATGTGGGGTGTGTACAACCAAAGAAGAAAGACAAAAAGAGGCCAAAGATAGATGTCAATTACTAGTTTTCTTGCTTAGAAATTATATGAATAATAGTACGTGGTTAGGACCTAAAAATGTACCCAAGTGCGTGATTTTATGTCTACAGTTTCCCCCACTTTATGTTTTTGAGTGAATACTCGATAACATAAAGTACATAAGATATGCATACTTGATAACCATGTAGATTGATGGTGAAAGCGTGTTGAAAAGACAAACAAAAACATAAAGTGATAAAAAATGAAGCATGGAAGCTAAGGAAGAAGAAGTGACCCTAGGGGTGAATCATATGCGTTATGCCATATTTTTACTTGTTGTCATCATTGTGCATTGTTGATGTGGGACTGCTTCTTATTGCGTATTAAGGACAAAATTTCAAAAGAAGAGCGAAAGAGTAGTCGAATTCATGTGTTATGAAAACTCTGTAAAAAACATGTAAAACTATGTGAAAATGTGAAAAAGTAGTAAAAGGAACGTGTGCACCTGATTCGTGATGAGTGAAAAGTATAGAAAGTGTCCTAAATTTTTGGGCGATCTATAGAAGAGTGAGTTCTTTGGGTGATCTCACGCTAAGAATAAGTTTTTTGGGAGATCTCACACCAAGTGCAAGTTTTTGGGTGATCTCACGCTAAGAGTGATTTTTTTGGGTGATCTCATGCCACAATAGAAGAGTGTTAGGGAGAAAGGTCTAGTGTTATTCTCCATCACTAACTGCTTCCCAAATTTATACACCACTGCAGATGGTGTGATCTTGATTTTTTCCGTGTTTAATCCAAGTAGAAAAATAAAATAGAATATATTCTAATTGTTAGAGGTTTGTCCTTGTATGATGAAAAATACTCTATAAAGCTGTTGAGAAGCTGTCTTTAGTATGAGAAAGTAACTATAACTTCCCCTACTCATAGGAACCTAGGAACAATTAAGAGCACGAAGGTGCTCATGTATGTAGTTGGGTCTTTGGTGTTTGTGCTAAACTGAGGACCCAAGTCAAAATATGGGCCTTTCTATGTTGTAACTCTGTTATGTTTCTTTCTTGTGTAGGCATGTCTTGAAACTTTGAGCTATTGTATGTGGTGGTGATTCACCCAATTTATTCCCCCTTGTTTAGGGTGTATGCGATGTCACTAGGAGGATGCAAACCAAAGGAGAGGACCCAAAACCAATATGAAACCGATACCTTGTAGGGGAGAGGGATGTGCATGGTAAAAACCAAAGCACATGCAAACAACATGGCTAGAAACATGTGTTAGTAAAAAAGTAGCAAGCATGTAATAGAAAAATAGTGTAACAAGAAATAGTGCAGAAAAAGTAGACCACAAAAAGTGGGTTTCAAACATGGGACATCGCTCACAATGTCGCAAGATAATCGGGGCGAAGCAGCCAAAAACATATAAGAAATGATCAAGAAAGATATAGGGAAATCCCACAAATAATGACATACAATAACAAATAGTGGCAAACAATATCAACTAAAGTATCAGACAACCATGGTAGAAAATAGTTCCTACTGAGGAAAATTTTGCATATGAAGCACCCATTAGCATTTAATAAAGATTAAAAGTATGTCAAGACGTGTATATATTGATAGAGTAGTGTGCTAGTAAAAATAAGAAGTAGTATACAAAAATAACACTTGTAGTGTGTAAGAAAGTAGATGCCCCTAGGATCCTCGGTGGGACTGGTAAGAGGTACAATGCCAAAAATCATTGCTACGTGTAAGGATCTGTAAGAAGTATGGATTCACAACTAGAGAACAAGTGAACACACATGTATATATAGAAAATATATTGGCATCTTTGGATATCCATCTAACATAGTAAACAAAGTGTACATATAAGTATAAGTAATCAATAATAAGTACAAACCAAGATATACGGTATGTTGTGAATGAGTGAAATGGAATAGAATACAATATGAACGTGATAGGAATAGTGTACCCCGAGCGGATGTGTATGAGTATGAGATGAGGTTCATTTATAAAATTCCCCTTGAAAATCAAGAATGAACTATAGTGGAACTATATAACAAAGCGCGTCATCGAGATATGGTTTGAATTGTGTGATAGAAAGATAGATCAATGATGCATAAAGCATAAAAAGTGAATGTGATGAGGTTGATTTCATATTTATACCCTCATTAGTCAAGTATGAGCCATATAACTAGAGTGTGTCATAGGGTAGTGTGATGTGTGAGAATGTGATGCTAGAAATATGTGTCGTGTTTGTGAAGAGTGTGAAATGTGTAGTGTGTATGATGTGAGGTTCATGGATATAGTATGCCCTGAATAGTCAAGTGTGAACCTTAACATGAGAGTGCGTCATAGGGTAATGATGATACAAGTTGAGTATCAAGTTGTGTAAGATGTATGAGAAAGACTAGATGCAAAACACATAACGTAATATTAGAAATGCGAGACACATGATAATGCTAAGAGGGGGTAAGCATGATGCCCCCAAGTGTATGATGATGAGAAGAATCAAGTAACATTGTCTAAGAGATCATCATTTTCATGATCAAAGTTAAACAGAGAAGCATAAGGGACCTAAAAATCAATAGTATGGGGTTTATCACGTAAAGAGACATTGTGGCATAAATTATACATGCCCATTACGTATTCGTATTCTTCATTAGTGAAAGGCGGTAACGGATAACCATGTGCATACCAATGAGTAATGTTTTGTGAATAGCCAATAAATGAATCATTACAAATAGAAACATGGTCGAAGGACATGGGAAATGTGATATCAATATGATCTAGATCCAAAGTGCCACCAATGTAGTCAATCTAAGATTGCCCAAGTGTAAGAGGAGAAGTGCAAGAAGTGCATGTAACAAAGACTAATAGAGGGAAGACACGAAGGCCATAAGTAGAAGATATGAAAACATATCCATGATATATATGAGAAGAATGAGATGGAAGGAGGAGATCATCTAGTGTGAATCCTATCCGAGCCAAGCCATCATATATGCAAACAATGTTAGAGAAAGTGGGATTGAATGGAATGTGTGGCCAATAAGAATCATTCATGAAAAAGTGCATCTAAAAGGAGGAAGCGTATATGCAGGTTCCTCATGAGAAGATGAGGAAGGTGGTATGATGTCCAATGTGTGGATAGGCCCCGAAAAAGTACCATAACATTAGTAGAATGTACTATTTTTTTCTTTTTATGTGTGGATATAGTTGAAAATGAACTCGTATTTAAAGGAGGGGCATACACGCATTTACCCTCCAAAGGTGTGATAATTGCAAAGGGACTAGTATATCCATCAAGAACTACACTCCATTTCACGAGATAAATAGGAACTAGATTATTCGTGGTCACAATAATTATCATATTCAATAAGAGTGAGACTTCCATACACAAATAATGGTTGTGAAACCCTAGAAGAAAGTGAAAACAAGGGATAATTGTATTGATTTCATGGAATCCCAAAGAGCACCCATTATGGATACAAACAATCTTGGATGAATGGAAAGAGGAGGGAAGTAAATGGAAATACATGAAAACACAAAGGGTAGTAAATGGAAATACAGAAAACACAAAGGGTAGTAAATGGAAATACAAGAAAATAGAAACAATTGCCAAGAAGTGTCGTAACTATTGCATTGATATCCATAATGGTGGAGATAAATTCTGATATATCACCACACATGTCTCATTAAGTGGGACATTTGTCCCATGTTTCAATCACAATATATCGAAGTAGTTACCATTATCTAGATTATCTTGTTATGTATGATTTATAGAATAGAAAAGCATAAAAGTAGTTCCCATTATCTAGATTATCTTCTATTTTAAAATGCATAATGACTACTAATTTTCGTCATAATGATTTCCATTTTAAAATATTATCAAATAAGTGTTGAGAAGATGTATCTTAGTGGATTCTATGATTATGTGTCTTATCGACTGCAAGGATTATGTATCTTATCGATTGCTTATGTAACTTAGCATCCACAACACTTATGTAACTTAGTGAATTCTAGGGTTATGTAGCTTACTAGATGCAAGGTATATGTAACTTAGTTGATAGAAGTCGGATGTAACTTTGACAGTGCTAGGATTATTTCACTGAGTATGTGCTTTCATCATGTAAGTTAGTGGACGCTATGTTTATGTAAGTTGGTGGCCTATAGGATTATATGGGGAATCAAATAATAACAAAACATAAATTCTAAAATAACAAAACTAAAATCCAAAATCAAGATTTAGAAATTGGATTCTAATAGTGGAGAAATTGGAATCCAATAATAGCGTTCTTTGGAATCTAGTAATAGTGAAATTGGAGTCCAATACTAGGAAATTAGAATCCAATAATAGCGAAATTGGAATCTAATAATAGCAAAATCAGAACTCAAATAATTCCTATAATGACAATATTGGAATCCAATAATAGTAATAATGGAATCTAGTATAGCCAAAAATGGAATCCAATATACACAAAAATAGAGATGAATTTCTTCCAATACTTGTAATACTGGAGTCCAGATTCACTGGAATATGTCTAGATTTATTGAAATAAATGTTATTTAATAAAATCGAAGTACGTTATCTTATTAAATTATAAATACAAATATATACTATAACTGATATATAATGAAATACAAGTGCTTGGAAATTTATTTGATCTTTATATGAAAGAAAATGTAAGAGATAGGGCACTTACCTTAATTATGCTTATCCCAAAGTGAGTCTGGACTAGATAATGTGATGGAACAGGAACACATACCATCGTAATTAGACTAAAAAATGTAAATATGCTCACAATGCCTAGACACGGGGATCTTGGAAAGGATAGGGGTGCCCCCGGGTGCCCAAGACCTCAGTGTGGGCATTGGGGTATGCAGAAATGGTCAAAACCTGGTTTCGATAGTATTCTTATGTCTTCACACTTATTCTCCTTTGGTTACCAGTATGTTGCACTTGGATAACTGAGGTACCTATAAACTGTCACAAATATCCTCCTGTAAAACCCTAAAAATACATCAAATCCTTAAAAAGAAAGATGCAAAATGAGGGGTCAGACTATCTTCAGATGTGATAACGGAAAACTTACAACCGAGTGTTGTAGTACATCTCAAACCCAATGTAGGTCTACATTCTTATCTCGTATAATAGTGCTCTAAGTCACCCTCGCGCCAATGATGCTTAGATAGTGGACGATAGCTAAATAAAATGTAAATGTGTGGATGGAATAAAATGAAATCCCCTTGCTATGTAGTCTATATGTAGAGTAATGGACCCAAATTTAGTCCCTTGAGATATGTAGATAGATAACCCTTGATAATAATTTCTGTAATTATAATGGTATGCATGTTGTGTTTATATAGGATCTCTTACTTGAATTTCAACACTAATGAACCGACATGCCGACTAGTACCTCGGGATATGAGTGGGAAAACTGAAAAATAATGACCTCAAATGTTAAAAATAATATGAAACATAAATAGGGCACAAGCAACCGATATGGACAGGAGCGCTGAGTGTTAGTGTCCATTGTGGGTACTAGTGTCTAAAGACAAATGATGAAAAATGAGTGAAGAAAGACTGACAAGGATCCCGTGACTTGACTAGAACTAGGTGTACGAGTGACAAGTGTGAAAGACAAAAGATATAGAAACCCAAAAGAAAAGTGGATGGAATAAAGAATGGGTCACAAGTGAATCCTTTTCTTACATAAGATCCATATACAAAACAATATACTTAACAATATAATAAATAATATTAAGTGCATGATTTTGTGTCTAAATTTTCCACCACTTTATGTTGTTGAGCAAAAAATAGTAACATAAAGTAGATAGAGATCAATACCTGAGTGAAGTTCAGAGAAGCCCATGTTGCAAAAGAATGCACATATATTACATAAGTACACACAAAATGAGAAAATAAAGTGTGGCGAACCATAGATCAACGTGTCAATCCATGCGGTGTAACGAGATATGTGGGACTATTATGAGGAGAACTAAGTGAGATTGATGATTTCAATATTGAGTGATTAGAGATTTTTATTTTATCACTGATGGAGATGTGTTGGGGTAAGGAGTGATTAGTTCCCAACCTGATTTCACGTGTGTGAAAAAATTGAGGATTTGGGCATCTTGCCGCCAGAGGAAGAGTTTAGGGAAAAAGGTTTAGTTTTACTATACAACTTTAACTACATCCTTAAAATTTCTATCTAGTGTAGATGGACAAAGATCGAATTTTGTTGATTTGGATCCATTTCACTATATTTTGATCAAACTTGAATAACCCATATAGGAGTAGTATAGGAAAGGAAATGACGTCTCATTTCCCCCACTCCATGGGTGTCATCAAAATGTATGTGATATGGATTTCATGTTAGGTCATCTGGAAGTGGTAGAAAATGTAGAATAACTTCCCATGTTAGGTCATTTGGGAAAGTGGTGATGTAACTCCCAAGTTAGGTTATCTGAGAGGATAAATGTGATGTGTCATGTCGATTGATCGATGTGATCTCAAAAAGTATAAAGTTTGTGTATTTAATAATTGAATGTGTGTGATTGATTTATTGGTTACTTATGGATATATTTTACGCTTGTTTCCCCTAGATTAGGTCATTAGGGGAATCACTAGAAAGTGGTGTAAAATGTCGTATGATGTATGATCAAATTTTTGATAATACAGAGTTAGAAATGCAAAATGATCACTTAATGGTGTGATGGGAATTGTTGGATGCCCCTATTTATGCCCCCCTTTTGATGAAAGGGTGAGTGATGATGAGAATGAACATTGATTCAAAAGTAATTGTGTCTTGCTTGAAAAGTTAATGTATGATAGATATTACAAAAATGTGTGTATGTCGAGTTGAAATGATGTCAAAGAGGAAGATATAATTTATGGAATGCATACGATATAATAGTACATGTAATTCTGAAGAGAACGAAAAAAATGAGAAGAGAATCAGAATTAGGATGTGCAAGTTTTGACTAAAATTGTGTAATGTGTATTAGTTTGGAGGATAGGTGCAAATAATGACTATAACGCGATAGGTAATCGAAGATTACTATAAATAGTAATGTGATAAAGTGAATAGTAACTTCATTTTATTATTACATGAGTGTGATTTTGAGCTCTAGGTGTGTGAATATTCCTCAAGTGAGAGCACCATGATTGAGTCAATTTGAGATGGTGGTAGCAACTATGGCATCACGTATGCCAAATGAGCTAGTAAGTGTGGGTTTTTTCAAAAATTGTGTTGAAATTAATTGTGTTTGAAGAGTTTTTGTAAAAATTTTATTTTGAGTTTCTTGGCATTTTAGACTTGGATAAGAGTGGTGGAGGCACAAATGACCTTCGAGACACTAGTTCCCGGGAATGGATGCTAGTGACTGCTCTTTGGTGCCCTAGTCTTTCTCTTGAGTTCTAGTGACTCGAAAGGCTTGGGTTGAGCCCAAAGTGTTGTAAATGTGAAATTTTATGCTTGTTGATGTTATAGGTAGGTGTATTCACACATATATGGTGTTCTAATGCCATGTTTGTAATAATTTTGTATTGTGTAGAGGGATATTTCCTTCACGGGAGTATTGTGGTGTGTCTGTCATTTGAGTACATTATTGGGATTGGGATTTTCAGATGA
Source organism: Taxus wallichiana var. yunnanensis (assembly GCA_018340775.1). Classification (NCBI taxonomy): domain Eukaryota; kingdom Viridiplantae; phylum Streptophyta; class Pinopsida; order Cupressales; family Taxaceae; genus Taxus; species Taxus wallichiana. The sequence goes on from CM031237.1 coordinate 556,976,863, forward strand.
TGAGTGCGATATTCTAGACCATGCCAGCCTATGGCACATAATGAGGATGGGGATGTGCCCCATAATATACCTATGATCACAAATTTTTGTGAGAGGTGGTGTGTAGATAGTTTCACCTTTTGGTTTCCTACAGAATATGAATGTATCTTTACATGACGTATATCACATATTGTGCTTGTTTATTGCTATCCAAATAACTCATCTAGTTATTTGGAAAAATTACAAACATATTAAGCTAAGACATATTCATTATAAGTGGCACACACCTCATTTATATCCTTGGCACATTAACTTGGTCATTGTTTCTTTACGCACCTTTGCGCACTTCCCCTTCTCCCTTTTCCTTTTCTTCCTTCTTCCATCTTCCCTTGCATGAAATCTCTATGATTCCACCTTATCTCGCATTACATCACCTTCCACATGTACCTTGACCTTTACTTCCCAAAACTGGATATTTACTTGTCATCCCAATGTTCCCTTTCATTCGTATGCATTACGATTACACGTTCCTTACTTATATATTTCTCATGCACCTCATTCTTCCACGTGTATAGTTTTGCACCCTCCTCGGTGTCATTCTATGTCACATCATTCTTTGACATGTTGGAGTGTGAAAATGCAACCTATCAAAGTGCATTAATAGGACACGAAACCTTTGCAAAAAATCAATGAGTGACACATAGAAGAAACAACAATAACATGCTAAGAAAATTTGCACAGTTGGTCATCATTTCAACTAATCCATGCGTGCCATGTGTCTTGTGTGTGCAGAGGAATATGAAAATATTCTCGTTAGCCATATCTTTTTCTACAAAGATCCGATAAGCACTTGCCTAGTCTCAATCTATAGCTGTTGACATGGGCTACAATGCTAGATATTCAAGTTCTAATTCTTGGTAGATCTAGTGGGTAAGTAATGGAGAAAATATTTCGGGCATTAATGAGCAGATCTGATTACTCCAACCACCCAATTTTATCGATCCACCCTCTTTCCTTCTCTAACATACCAAACACACTTAGGGAAACATATTTAATAGATTTGAAGGTGGATTTACATGCATTGAAGAATTTTTGTTGGTGGTTGTATTTCAAAATCATGTTTTTCCTCCTTCTCTTCTTGTCCCATGGATTCATCTATAAATGTAAGAGGTGGACTCATTACTAAGGTTGGACACTTTGGATCCTTACACATTTAGTTAAGGACTTCATATTTCTATATTCTAAGTCACAGACCTCTATATTTGGCTTGGGCATATAGATATCATCCTCTTTCACCATTGGAATAATTCTATGCATTTTAAAAATAATGGAAGCATCATTTTGTGACTATTCTCTATCATAAGCATGTTTGTATTCTTTCTTCTTGCCTTTCTTTTACATTGCATGCTTGTTGTGTCACTCTACATCCCTTGCAGCTCCATTTTTAGTTGTGTTTCATGAAAATGATATGGTAAATTCATTTTAGTTGTGCTACACATGCCTAGCCTTCTTTCATGCCTTGTCCTTTCATTTTTGCTTAGAACAAATAATGTTCATCCCTCTTTTTCTGGTGTTATCACCTTCCTTATATTAGTTTTCCTTTTATCCCTAGTCCCTTGGCATTGTTAGCTTAGTTTTCCCTTTTAGCATTAGGAGTAGCAGTAGTGTAGAAATAGATAGAGGAACTAGCCTTCTCCGTAAATCCATCTCAAGTGTGCAAGGCTCCACAACTTGGAGACAATTCCATTGTTGTCTCAAACAACTTGGTTCTTCTAGATCTGAGACATGGGTGCAAGTTTGACCACCAACACCTATTATTGGGGAGAGGATTCAAGTTATGGATGTGGATGATGCTGAGAGATAGATGAGGGATGTTAGACAATACTTTATAGGAACCCAAGTTCGTATTGAGGTCCATGTTAGCCTGGATGTTATATTAAGGTCGGGGTTACGTGATTGTGGTGGTGTAGACATCTTGTATAAGATACATGATATCTATCATTGGATAGAGGTGGATGGGACAAGATAATATTAGGCATGATGTGTATTTTCCCACTTATACATGGCTCTATATATATTCACATAGGAGGATATCAAGGGTGGTATTGGATCTAGCACATTGTTACATGTATGGGCCTATGAGCATTTTATGATATTGAGGCCAATAGGTGGACCGTGAGGAGAGTGGTTGAGGCTAGATTTTTTTAGGAGATGGGTAGGTGTTCACGATAGGAAGATGGAAATTGAAACCTACGGGGTGATGTTAGATTGTATGGGACAAGAGGCCATATCAAGTGTACAGAGGATGGCCAAATAATTTAGTAGAGCTACGATGTATTTGGTAGACTATGTGGCTAGAGGATTGATTTCTAGGGGTGACCGAGCTAGTCCAGGTAGATCATGTTTCAAAATAATTTGGTATGGCCCAAGATGTTCCCCTAGATCCATATTTATGGGTGAGGGACATTTGGGCGCCAAGGAGGGCCAATTCTAGACTAGGGCACACATGAGTGTAGCAAGTATCTCTTGGGATAGAGGAGGAAGATGCGGTGTGAGAGAGCTAATAGATGTAGATGATATAGGGCTTATGAATGCATACCATGCATGGTGGGTGTCACATCGGTGGGTATTTTTTCTTCCATTTTGTTTGGATGCAAAGTGGGAGTACCGCTAGGTAGAGTATTATAAGGGCAAGCACTTTCCCCGATAGTGTAGCAGAAAAGATAACAAAGCATGAGTATTTGTATAGTGATGTTTGTGATTTGTTATTTGGTTGTGTAATTATCATTGTTATCTAATGTGTTGATCTATGGATGTAGGTGATGCATATTGTTTGTTGATTATGGACACATCCATCTATAAATTGACGCGGAATGTGCCCATTGATGTACTCATATGTGGTGGTATGCTAGAGCATGTGGATGGTATCATGGGTGAGCATGCACATTTATTTGATCTAGTGGCATTAGCGGTGGCTACATGTATCATATTATTGAGTGAGAGGGATGAGGTGAGAGATGACACACATCGAACAAGAGAGGTTACTGGTGGAGGTCTTTTAACATAAGATGTATTTTCAAGATTTGTGGACTTATAAGGTTATTTTACAGAGCAATTGACCGATGTTACTTTATTATGTTGACAGGTAGAGATATATAGCAGCCGTAATTAGTGGTTTATATTGAGAGGCGAAGCTTCTAGATATAGCTCTCCCACATTTGTACAAAGTGATAGTGATGACGAGATATGATATGTACTATTGTAGTGATGTATGGGGGCTTTCCCTTATCGATGTGATTTTTCTAACAATGATTTTTATTGATATATAGACTATTGGTGTATGTGTGTTGTATTTTATAGTTATTGATATGTAATGTGATGATTTTCACGCGTATGATGTGTTGATGATTGTTGTTATATATGATGTGTGATTTTTGGAGAATTGTTTGTATTTATTGATTCAAATTACATTGTGCAGTTGTTGATGTTGACTAATAGATAATGATTTGTAATGTGATCATAGATAGATAAGTGATGAGGTAGTGTATGTGAGTGTATGGAATAATATAGTTTGATTGTGCCATGTGATATAGAAATGATGAAAAGGTGATGAATGATAGAATATGTATAAAATGAATGAGGTGAAAATTGTAATGAATCGCACATGAATATGATGAAGAGAGGGGAAGGATAATAACGATCCCCCCAGTGTAAAGATGATAATGTTCATTTATATAAGACCCATCAGTAGTCAAGAATGAACCATAAAGCAAGAGTGCATCATGGGAAGTGATATGATAGTGTACGTTAGATAAATATATCGATATAATGTGTAGCACAAAGATATGGTGAGATTATTATTGTAACAAATAAATCAATAGTCATGTAAGAACTATAAGAACATGAGTGCGTCATCGGGGGTAAGGTGAGAAAAACTCACCTACCATCGACCAAGTGGGCATGGAGAAATGGAAGCATGTGGAGCGTAATCAACATGACTTTATGAATTGAATTACACACTAGATGAGTTGGTACCGATGATGGGTGATGCAATGGTGGGAAGTAAAAGTTTCAATGGATTGGGTAGCTAATGTGTAGTAGTATTATGACAAAATGGATGAGATGGAGAGAATGCACGACCAACAACATGAGGTGGTGGACGAATAATGATGTTAGAACTATATGAAGGAGATCAATGAACTTGAGTAAGAACACGATTGTATGGAAGTGGAGACATAGACAACTCACAAGAGTGATAGCCAAAGGAAATGACACCCTTATCTTCTAGTTGTTGTAATCGATCATGAATGGCGCAATAATCATTTTCATGATGGAAATTGATATGATAATAATTACAATAGGGTTGATCACAAGTGGCATTTCAATTGATGAGGTGGATGATGTTGACTAGAAGGTAAACGAATCAAACACTTGTCAATAAAGGAACACAACACATCATGAGGTCTAGCATGATGAGAAAAGTGTAATGGTTCCCATGAAGGAGATGTAGAAGTATGAGGTGGAGCACGACATGGTAGAGAAGGTAAAGTATTATTATGTAATGGATAATACTACACTTGCTTGCAAGGTGCAGGAGATGGATACCTAAGAGGATGATCAACAGATGGAAGTGGAGAAGAACTAAATGGTGTAGTAGTAGAAGAACTAGGAGGAGGATCTATGACATGTGCAATAATGAGATCCTGCTCTAGGTCGATGAACTTATAACATAATAGTGTGAATGATTCACATGTGTCATATTGCAATCATTGTTTTAAAGAAAGAATGAGGCCACAATAGAAGATAAATTTCCTTTCTAATTAATGGGTTGAAAGACTAATTGATGCATGCAAACATTGAAGCACAAAATGTAATCAATGATAGGTTCTATTTTTCCTTGATGTAAGCTAGGTAAGTGATCATATGTAACTCTAGGGCCATTGTTAAGTATAAAGTGTTGAAGGAAGGTCTCTTCCATCTCACAATAAGTATTAATATATCTAAAAGGTAAATGTGTGTACCATTGGAGATCATTATCAATAAGACTATGGAGAAAATATTTTAGCAATAATAAATCATAAGAATAAAAATACATAGCTAGATCATAATGATAAAGATGTAAATATGGATTTTGAGTACCATCAAATCATGAAAATGTAGGCATTATGAAATCCTTAGGGAATGCTAAATTGTGAATCTTTTTTAGAATAGGTTTCCATGTAAAGAATTGTTATCAATAGAAGCATAGTTGTATTTTATTTCAAGTTTGAGACATTTGACCCGAGATTATAATTGAACAACAACATGCATGAGTGATAAGATATCATGTGAGAAAATAATAGGATATGTAGATGGTGTATTGAGTGGTTGTATCTTTCCATTATGAGTGATCATAGGGATGTCAAGAGAATAAGTAGAAGAAACGGATGCTAAGTGAACACTAGATATAGGTGTCAAAGAAGTAATAAGCGGTGAAGTAGCATGACTAGCATTAAAAGAGTTACTAGAAGATGAGGTAATGGAGGGATATGAATCATGCATATTACTTGATACAAATCGAGAAGAAGATGAAAGTGGAGTAGAAAATTCACATTTAGTAGTATGCAAAGAAGTAGAATCATTAATATCATGTGCCTCATCAATATCAGAAAAATATTCATATGTAAGTATTTCCTTAAGTGTATCATCAACATATAATAGAAGCATTTTTAGAAATAGGAGTATGAGATACAACTATAGAATCATCCTAACTAGTATGAGAAACAACATCATGCACATGTTTATTTTCATCATGTTTTTAGCTAAAGCCTTATCATCAAGATTAAACATAAAAATGATAATAGCATCATCTAAAGTATCAATAGAAATAAAATAAGGTGGAGTGCAACTAACCAAGTAACAAGGTCTACAACCAGAAAATATTGTTGGATCGAAACAATGCTAATGGTAGAATGATCAAATCTAGTAGGCACATTGCATTCATGAGATAAAAATTTCCTTTGAGTATCATTTAGAAGAATAGTGTTGCAATATAGAGTGGTAAGTTCAGCTATGGTTGTTTCATCATAGATAGGATTAACACTCACATGAGGCATGACTAGCCTAGGAGGAGAAGATCTATCCTTAGCCATTAGGGTTTTAGTGGATCCTAGGGAAAGTAGTTCTAAGCTACGAGTTCACCAAAATGATTTAATAAAATATGAGTACATTAATTTATTTAATTTTGAATGCAAAAATATGTAATAAATGATATACAATGAAATGTAAGCACTTGGTAATTTATTTTATCTTTGTATTAAAGAAAATGAAAGAGATAGGGAACTTCCCTTAATTATGATTATCTTGAATTTAATTTTCATTGGAGAATGTGATGGAATAAGAACAAAGACTATTACAATTTGGATAATAAAAAATGCAGAGATGCTCGCGTGGCCTAGACATGAGCACCCGAGAAAGGATAGGGACATCCACAAGTTCCCAAGAGCTCTGTGTGGGCACCATGGTATATAGAAATGTTCGGAACCTAGTTCTGATAGTGTTTCTAGGACTTCACACTTGTTTTCTTGTATGTCACACTTAGATTGCTGAGGTACCTATAAACCCGCATAAAAATATCCTTCTACAAAACCCTAAAAAAGACATCAAATCATAAAAATAAAGATGAAAAATGAGGGTTCATACTATCCTCAACTATCATAATGGTGAACTTACGATTGAGTGATACACTACATCTCATACCCAATTTATGTATATGTGTTTGTTTGCGTAAGAATGCTCCTAGGTGGCCCTCACACTAATGAATCCAAGCTAACAAAGTAGCTAGATAAAATGAAAATGTGTGGATGGAATAGAATAAATTCCCCTTCCTATGTAGTGTGTATGCAGAGTAATGCACCCAAATGTAATCCCTTGAGATATGTAGATAGATATCCCTTGCTAAGAATTTACCATCATTATAATGGTATGCATGTTCATTTATATAAGGAACTCTTACTTTAATTTCGACACTAATGACTCGACATGCCGACTAGTACCTCAGGATATGAGTGGGAAAAACAAAAATACCAAGCTTAAATGTAAAAAATAAGATCAAACATTAAGAGGGAAAGGGTACCGGGATGGATAGGAGCACGTAAACATTAGTGCACTAGTGACTAGAGACAACCGACAAAAAAAGAGTGAAGATTGACTAAAAGGGATAATTGTGACTGACTAGAATTGGGTTTATGAGTGATAAGTGTGAAGATTAAAGCAATATAAACCAACAAGAAAAGTAGATGGACTAGGGAATGGGTCACCAGTAAATACTTTTCTTATGTAAGATCCATATATAAAACAACATACTTGGCAGTATAGTAAATACTATTAAGTGCGGGATTTTGTGTCTACATATAATCATAGTTCCTCACATGTTTCTTCTTTAAACACATAGGATTCTTCTCATGCTATGAATTATACTAAGTTTCTTCATATCTTGCATTCATTTATGTTGGCCTCTTACCATTTTCCTATTAATTTTGTTTTGTAACACCTATGTTATAATTCAACAAACTAAGGGAATTTTTTTTATAAACATGTAATTACCTTTTTATTCCTTCACTTATTTTTAGACGCAAAAAAATTCCAGCATAGTAATATTTATAAAATCCCTTAATTATTTTAATGTGTAATGATTAAAATTATTACTTAGATAAAAACTAGGTAATCCAACATTAATAATATTCCAAAATCCATATTGACAACATAAATTACAATGTGCAACTTTAAGGGTCATCTAAATCTAGTTGATCCCATGTAATTACTCTATACAAGCTAACATACATTGTATACCTTTTTATAGGTTCTGAGATCCTACACATTTTCTTAGAGTCACCTAGAAAGTCACCTGAAGTAACATCCATCCGAATCCAAACACTTCTAACAAGAATAAATTTTGAACAAAAAATGATATCAATCATTTGAACTATTATGCCATAGTTAAACGACATTACGCTAACAATCCGGTTTCGATACTACACACGAGCCTGCAAAACTTGTATTCCCTTCACTACATAACCATCTCAACATATTTATCATGATTATTTTTGTCATTTAGAATTTAATTTAAAATTAATAACTTTATTTATTCATTTACAATAAGTAATTGAATTCAGTTATGAAGTTGCAGGGATGATGAATTGATGTTCATGTCACATGAATCATATCAACACCATTTTAGGATCCCTAAGGGAAAGGTTACAATCACATAATTTCTTACCTCATTATGTGTTCATTACCCTCTATGTATCCATCCTAATATTACATAGACAAGGTTCATATGTCATGGATGTTGTCTAATAATGCCTACCCTTCATTATTCATTCTTATGCTTTCGTCCTAGTGTAGGTTACACTGTGTTTCATTAAGTCAACCAATTCACGCTAGAGGTGTAAAATAACTCTATGAGTTATCAACCGGTATAAGTACTCTCTTTGCATCGCATGTCGTAAAGTAACTATGTCAACCTACGGTGATTCAACTCAATTAAGCATAAGGTTAGACTATTCCATAATGATAAGATGTATAGTAACTATGATCATTCATTGATTGGGCTCATTTAAACATATGAATAAAATAATATATAACAATAAGGTAGATAATACTTATGCATATTTGTAGCCATTTACTCATTTTAGTACAATCTGTTTAACTAAGTACCTCTATGCTATATCACATGATGAATATGATGTACCTTCCATACTATTTTTTAACAACATATTCATTGTTAAATAAAGGTACAAAAGAACAAATATGACTTCGTATCACACAAACATTATCTTAATCATGTATGTTGCTACTGTTAAAAGAAAACATTATGTTCTTCATTGATTATAACTTTTAATCTGTTAGTTATCATGTTAATGTGTTTATTTCTGCAAAATCAATAATATAATTCATTATTTCATCATGTTTTTTTGTCATTGAATGAATATTTACAACATAACCACTAATTCCTAATGACATCATAAATCAACTATGATAACACATGATAAATTCAATTATAATAAATATGTTGATATAAACAACAATAAAAGTTTATCTATTTTCACTATCATAATGATCTTAATAGTTTTCATTAAATTCATAATTAATAACAATGATACATATTCATTAAGTGGTTATCGAAGAAAATCAATAAATACATTAGTCCCAATTGTCTTATATAATTTACAAAGTAATAATTTTGTATTTAATCCAAGTAAAAATACAATCATTACATTCATCAAAAGAGATCAATAATAATCAATGCATGATTATTCAAGAGTTATCCATTCCTTTAATCACTTCATAAAACTACTTTGTCCTACATTTGAAGGAATATAAAATTGTTTGCATGGTCAGTTCATTGAACTACCGTGAATTACCAACTTACATCATGTTGCATCATCATGAAATAAAGTGTATATATTGGTTATTTATCCACCGACTTACTTAATACTTTAAACAAAAATTATGATAATGGTAAACAAGTCATGAAGTAATCTTTAATGTTAAACAATCTTGAATAATTGATTTAAAATCAACTTATCTAATATAAATCGAGACAAGTCATGATAAATAATATTAAATAATTAACTAATTCTATTTTATAACTAAAATAAATTTCTATTTTATTATAACTTGAAATGATCGAAGTCAAGATTACTAAAAGAACAATTATAAGGTTCATGTAATTACATTTCCATGAGTAGGGATCCTTAATTTTTAAATCATCAACCAACTTAAATCACAAGGAGTCCTATAACATGTAACTAGAAATCAACATATTATTAGATTGAGTACAATAACCCTACTATGTACGTCCTTTTACTTAAAATAAACCTACAACAACAACACTCATCCATCCATTATTGGAAGTACATGTGACTTAGAATTTTTGATTATAGACCCTTAAAGGGTATGATAACACAAAACTAATTTTTGTTAAAGCTAAACAAACAACAATACTAATCAACAATATTGAAATATTACTAGATTTAATATTCAAGCAAGTCACAAACTAAAAAGTTATATAGAACTTACCTCTGAGAAATACTTTTACCTAGTTCAAAAAGCTAATTAGATTAGTTAATATTAAGCTTGGCTAGTCTGAAGGAACTCTATAAGGCATAACCCAATGGATAAAATAATATAATCTTGCAAATGATTTTTCATCCTTAAAACACAGTTGAATATCCTGCATAGATATTTTAAGCTAAAATAAGCTCCATCTAGAATCATCATAAAAAGGTGAATTTCTCCATTAGAGCCTTCATTCCATGTGCCCAAAATGACCCAGCTTTTTTCTTAACTTGTTCCCAACATCAATTATGTCCAAATATTTTCCCTTAAATCCCTCGTAGAAACATCGTTATCTCCTAGAAAACTCCCATATTGCTTGAGTCTTCCTGTCATCTTCCCGGGGACGTCGTTATGTTGTAATATAGCTAAAAATGGGTAAGTTAGTGCTTTATAGAACATTACTCCACCTTGTATTTGGTCATAAACTCTTCAACTTTAGAATTATCCATACAAACACAAATAACATTGTTGTTCTACATTCTATTAGAAAATGACAGAAATAGCTAGTGAATGAATTATGATTATTCTTAGAATCCACAATTGTATGAAAGGAAAAAATGTAAGCTCATAAACACCAACCAATTTTTATCCTAGAAACCTCCGGAGGAGGAAAAACCAGCCAAGAAGGGAAATCACTCTTTCTTCCCAATTTTATTGGCCAATTAAAAATAACAAGTATATAATTTACAATAAGTAAGAAAGATAAGTATATAATATCTCACACTTCCTCCCAAATACTCGCTTGTTTTGTCTTAACACTCCTTTCTTCTAAAAACACAATTCTAGAACTAAGAACTTCTTGCTCACTTGCTTTCATGCTTCAATACCTATATTATCTTCTACAACATGTATTTATAGCCTTTCCCATGTCCTCTTGTGTATTGGAGAATGGGAAAGGTCATGGAGGAGAAGCGACATGAACAACCTTCCAAATTCTAAGTTGTTCATTTCCATTTTTTTGTTTTCTATCTAAAAGAGCTAGGATCGCTTCCCAATGCAGACTGGTGGTCCCAAGACCTCTGCCTTGGTTGGGTGGAGGTTTTGTAACCACCGCTATGCACCGAGTGGTGATCATGTTACTAAAAATATAGAACCTCCGTGTATCATTTTTCCTTCTTCGTGTTGACTATTTTGATGAAGTATATTCATTTTGGATCCCTATGGATCACACCTCCCCTACTTAGGAGGATTTTGGTCCCATAAAAGCTTAGTGGGGGAGTAGATGAGGAAATAACTCCCTCACTTTCTCCTCTAAGTACCACTTGCCTTGGTGTCTTTCCTTTCAGTCCAATCTGCCAAGACTCTTACAGACCTCTCCTTGTCTCTCTGACCTTTTGTTGTAGCACTACATCCTCCTCCAATTTGCCTCATGAGTCCAAGATGCAATCCTCGATGGAAGGTAGAAACTGTAGACCTTCATCTTCATCTAGCATGGATGGCTCATATAGGTGAAAGTTCTCATAGTTTACTACAAAATACATCCTCATAAATGGTGGCAAGTCAAGCCAAAAAGCATTTTCTCCAACCTGATCCAATATGGTGAAGGGCCCATATCATAGTGGCTTGAGTTTCCATGCTTGAAATTGTAATCTCTCCTTGCTCAAGTAAAGCCAAACTCTATCTCCAACATGTAGCTTATGTTCTCTCCTATGTTGATCGTTCCTATCTTTGTACTTGGCTTGAGATTTATCTAGCTTTTCTTTGACTTTGAGATGGATTTTCTATATACTCTCAATGAATTTCTTTTATCTAGTCACCTCCATGTCTCGTGTCTCCTTCGCATCCTACTACCCAACTACTATGTATAGTGGATTTGTAGGTAGATATCCCAAGCATGCTTCAAACGGTGACTTCATTGTGGATGTGTGTACTTCCCAGTTATAGGAATGTTGAATGTAGGTTAAGGAATCATCCCAAGTCCTTGGATATTTGTTGTTATACCATCTAATCAATTGTACCAAAGTCCTGTTTACCACCTCTATTTGTCCATCTATTTGTGGATAGGTGGTTGTGCTCCTCTATAACCTGGTATCCATATTGTCCCATAAATTAGTCCAAAACTTCCCCAAGAACCTAGGAATCCTGTTAGAAACAATAGACTTTGGCAAACCAAAATGCACCCATACATTAGAAAAGAAAAGATCTTTTGCCTCATGTGCTTTTACTATCTTTTTACATTCCATAAGAATACACATCTTACTGAATCTATCAACAACAAAATATAGATAGTCATGGCCATGTTTAGACATAGGTAATCCTCCTACAAAATCCATAGAAATGTCATCCCATGGATGAGTAGGTATTGGAAAAGGCATATACAAACCCTCCTTCCTAGTCTTAGGCTTGTTAATACAAGAAAGTTTACATCCACATATAAATTTTGATACTTCTTCTTGCATATTGGGCCAATACACGTACCTTTGCAAGTGGGCTAGGGTCTTACCAACACTGAAATGTCCCACTACTTTTGAGGTATGTGCTTCCCTCATCAATAGAATTCTTTATTCTTTTGGCACACAAAGGTTCCCCCATCGGTAGAGCATCCCGTCTTTGAGATAACAATCTTCAATCCTGTCCTTTTAGCCCCTTGGGACTACAACTACTGAAATTTCACCCCAAATTATTTGTCCTAGGCATATGCCTCTCCGTAAGCTTCCTTCATGAAGGGCTCGATCTAAGAGATAGTGGCCAAAAAGGAAAAATTCTCTGCGTGGGTAGCTTAGACAACATGTCTGCCAAAATTTTTGTACTAACCTTATTGTATTTGATCACCAAGATGGAACTGTTGAAGGAACCCCATCCATTTGTAGTGCCTTGCCTATTGTAATTTAGATTGTGCTTGCAAATACTAAAGAGGTTTGTGGTTAGTGTGCACAATAGTTTCTTTACCCAATAAATAATGATTCCATTTTTTAATTTCCTAAACTAGTGCATACATTTCCTTATCATATACTGAATATCCTTTAACTGCTGAAGTGAAAGTTTTAGAATGATAACATACGGGTTTACCTCCTTGAAGCAACACTGTGCCCATGGCATAATCACTGACATCTGTCTCTACTTCAAAAGGATGCTGCAAATTAGGAACAATAATTCTTTGGAGCATGACTAATATTTTATTTCAATAACTTAAAGGATTTGTCTTGTTCCTTACCCATCAAAACCCTTACTCTTTGTGGCCACTGTGTGTAGAGGTGCTACAATCACAGAGAATCCCGGAATGAACTTCTGCATGTACTATACTACTCCCACAAAACTCCTAGTCTCAGTGGATCCTATTGGTATTGGCTAGTTGGTGATGGCTTCCACCTTCTTTGGATCCACTCATAGTTCTCCTCCTCTAACCACGTGCCCAAGATAGACAAGTGATTGTTTAGCAAACTCACACTTCTTCATATTACAAAGCAACTATTTCTCCCTGAGAACTTGCAAGACTTGTTGTAAATGGGTTAGATGTTCTTCCCATGTGGCACTAAAAATCATAATATTGTCTAGATATACAATGACACATGAATCTATGAAATCCCGCAATACCTCATTTATCAATCTCTAAAATATAGCGAGTGCATTGCACAATCTAAAAGAAAGTACTAACCTTTCATACCAACCCTATTTTGTTTTGAAGATAGTCTTCCATATATCCTCCTCCTTCATTCTAACTTGGTGATAACCAGACTTGAGATCCAACTTCATGAATAATTTGGCATGCTGAAGTTGGTCCAAGAGATCATCTATGCGGGGAAGTGGATATCTGTTCTTTATGGTGATCTTGTTCAAAACACGCTAGTCGATGCACATTCTCCAAGAACCATCCTTATAGAACCATCACAATAGGTGAACCACATGGTGGGGTGCTAGGATGCATCACCGCTTGGTCTAGTAGTTCATGGAATTGTTTCTTTACATTAGTACTCTTAAGCAAGGATTACCTATACGACCGATGTTTGGTAGAGGGGACTCGACAATAGCTGAATCTCATGCTCTACTTCCGTTTTGGTTGTAATCCTCTGGGAGCTTAGAAAAATTCCTTAAAGGACTGAATAATACTATCTAAATCATGCTTTCCTTGGTTAGAAGTCTCTGAAACTTCTACCACATCTTGTTTATCCTTTAACAAAAGTAAACAAAAGCGATTATGATTTTCCTGAATAAGGAATTTTTCTTGGTTAGCGAGGCACCATAGTAACTCTTTGTGTCTTATCTTTGGTGTTCCTGGATGTTGTATTTGATCCCTTTCTTGACCCATCTGTGCAGTTTTCCCTTCTAAAAATATAGCATCCCTAATATACAAGTAAGGAATCCTAAATACAACATTAAAAGCATCAAGTGGAATAATGTTAGCTTCTAAAACATTAATATACTTTGGGAATTTATCTTAAACTTGACCTTACATCTTCTTGTTATTTAAATTTCAACACCCTTCTTCACCTAACTCGAAAGGATAAGGGTGTTGATGCTCGTAAGTCTCAAGACCAATCTTATTTACAACTACTTCAGAAATCAAGATAGACCGAGAACCGGTATCAACGAAAGCATTTACCTTAGTTCTCTTGATCCGGATTTTGGTCTAGAATAGTTTACTCATCTCCTCTTCCGGCTATCCATGTTAATGACCGTGCATCTAAGCCTTTTATCTACATCGATTCATCTTCGATTTCCACCCCCCTTCTATTCTTATAGCTATCATGGACTTCTTGAGTCCTTGGTTTGGTTATTTAGATGTAACTTCGGATGTAGCTTCCAACATGTAGCATCACTATGACCATTAATATCACAGTTATTGCAAAAATTCTTGGGATCTTTACAAGTATTTAAAGTAGTGGAAGCTTGTTTACCTTTCCCTTTCCACTTACCCTTGTTACTTGTTTACCCATACTATTTTTTTCTGCTGATTTGTTGACTTATTTTCCCTCGGCTCTACTTCTCCTTGCTTCTTTTCATCATCTATGTAGTATGCTTGTACACACGCCTCGTTGAGATCTTTGGGATTGGTGGAGATGAATTTTCTTTGAAGGTGAGTGTGAAGTCCTCAAAAGTACTTAGTCAGAATATCCTCATCCTCCAATTCCATTTTTAGCAACATGGCCTACCTCCGAAACTCCCTAGTATAGTCCTACACACTTTGACCACTTCTTTGTCTAAAATACTACCATTTAATCATTTGGTCAATCTTGTAGCCAATAGTATAGAAGTTAGCTCTAAGTAATTATTCAAATTCTTGCCAAGAATTCACAATAGGATGCTTCTTCTTTTCACAAGTGGTTATATGGGGTTCCCACCAAACCGAGCATGTCCCTACATTTTGAGACATGCAAAAGTGATCCTCTATGCCTCGGTGACATTATGGATGCTAAATTAGACTTCTAACTATTTTAACCATTTATCAAGAAACTCCGCATCTACTTTTCCTTCAAATATTTTAATATCAAATTTCATCTCAACTTTAAAAGGAGTATGATTGGATTTTACCTTTTCTCTTGTGTTTGAAGTCTGTTCTTAATTCTCTTCCCCATATCTTTCCTCATGGTGGCTCTTTCCTATGCCAAAATTTTTAGCTAAGTCTTGAACCATTAGTCCATGGAGTCTTGTTTGACATGAAGCTATTTTCTATGAATCAACAAGATCTTCTTGCCTTCTAAACATCCTATCCATCATGGTCTCAAGTATCTCGATTCTATGGACCAAGTTCTCTTCCTCCATTTTTCCCTGAATTCTTTGTAGAAATTTTCGGATCACAAGGTAAAGCTTCTTCACCTTTAGATCTCGTCATTATCATACAAATCCAAGAATGAATACCACATTCCTGGATAATTGTTATCTCTGATACCAAAATGATCTTTACACTCTTCAACTTTGGAATTATCCACAGAAACAAAAATAACATTGTTATTCTACTTTCTATTAGAAAATGATAGAGATAACTAGTGAATGAATTATGCTTATGCTTAGAATCCACAATTATAGGAAAGGAAAGAATTTAAACTCATAAACACCAACCAATTTTTATCCTGGAAACCTCCAGAGGAGGAAAAACCAGTTAGGAAGGGAAATCACTCTTTCTTCCCATTTTTATTGGCCAATTCAAAATAACAAGTACAAAATTTACAATAAGTAAGAAAGAGAAGTAGATAATATCTCACACTTCCTCCCAAATACTTGTTTGCTCTGTCTCAACACTCCTTTCTTCTACAAAACACAATTCCAGCACTAAGAACTTATTTCTCACTTACTTTCATGCTTGAATCTTCTATTCTCTTCTAAAACATGTATTTATAGCCTTTCTCATGTCCTCCCGTGCACTGGAGAATGGGAAAGGTCATGGAGGAGAAGAGACACAAACAACCTTCCAAATTCTAGGTTGTTTGTTTCGTATTTTTGTTTTCTAGCCAAAAGAGCCATGACCGCCGCCCAATGTAGATCGGCGGTCCTAACCGCCGCCTTGGTTGAGCGGTGGTTCTATACCGCCGCTGCGCACATGAGTGGAGGTCCATTACTAAAAAGAGAGAACCTCCATGTATCATTTTTCCTTCTTCTTGTTGACTGTTTTGATGAATTAGATTCATTTTTGATCCCTATGGATAAATATTTTAGTCTAATCATGAAACCATATAGAATATATTCCACTACACATGATCCACACTTGAAAACCATGTTAAAAATTAGTCTCATTCAATATGAGGGTGACATAGACCTAGAGAGGTTGTGTGAGTTAATGGTATAGCTAGAAAGGGTTCAAAATGACTGGGATTAAGGTTTTCAAATGGGGGCTTAGTTTTCATGGAAAAAGAATTCAATTTTACATATTAAAAATTTAGCATGGCATAATTTGGCTCTAGCTTGGTGACATTAGACCATAATGGTTAATGAGGGACCTTAGGTATCTCATGGAGTAGAAGACAAGTTCTTATCCATTGGGCCATAGAGTCATCATACTAAACAACTAGAAAAGTTACCAATACATCCAAGAGGAATAACATAAACAATAGAAATGGAAACATTATATAATTTACCTACATATCCTATGATATATGTGGGGGACAACCCACTTTTCTCGTAGTACATATTCTTCACTAATTTTTTATTCATACAAGGGTATCGCCAAATGCTATACAAATCCATTGATTGGTTCACTGAAATATGAGCCTTTCTCAATTCTTTGAGAAATTTTATATGAATTTTCTTACAAGTGAGCTTCCACTTATATGTCCCATTTCCTTTTTTTTCTCGAAATTATCCTTCGTATACTCATCTATATGTAAATTCATTCCAATTCTTGATTTTTTATTAGGACTACAAGAATGAGTCTTGATCATGCCAAGATTACTATTCTAACACCAATATTTATGGTATGTGATATACATTTGGCCTTTATTGTTTATCTACTTCATAAGCATGGTTTCTATGAGCTCATGTTGGGTAGATATTTTTATAATTTCAAAACTATTAAAATATTTCTTTGTGCTCCATATTTATCATTTGTTCGAGGATATTCTCTTTCACACACATTAGCTCACCTTTGATACTCTTCTCATTATGATGTGATGTGAAAAGTGATTCACTCTATTTGAAGTATAACAAGAACAAGGCTAGAAATGCAAATTGTTGTTAATGCTAAATGCACAACATGAAAAATTGAATTCTTTTTCATGACAACTAAGTCCACACTAAAAAATCCTTGAACCGGGTAATGTAAACCTGTCCTCCGGCCAATTGTTGACTATGTAAACCCCATCATGACCAAGAGGGATGTGATAACTAGATTTTTAAAGTGTGTTTCATGTGTATGTAAGTTGGTGGGAATTAATTTATGGAATCATTTTGATCCACTTTAAAGGAACTTTTCTCGAAGGCCTAAAAAGGCCTATTTTTTAGGACTTTGACACCTAACGAACACCCTTTAGAGATGAACCAAGAAGATATGATGGATCCAAGTGGTGTGTGATTGAGATATGATATCATTAGAGGAATTTTGGGGAAGTTATGTAAGGATGACCAAGTTTAGGAACAAGTTGTGCAACACCATGCTACTTATAGCAAGGTGCAATGTAGTCTTATTTTCCCACTCAAAACCTTAGGCGTCTTTGGCACTTCATCCGGATGAATATGAATGCTCACACAAAGTACATAAAGGTACCAGGTCCCTCTTTGTTATTGTCTTACCAAGGTGCTAGCATGCATATTCATAATAAATTTAATCAAAGTACATATCTCATCATAATAACCATATCTCAATTTAGAAACACACATAATAAGGAAAACGATAGATCACATAAGGATTAATACCATATTCACCATATAATAACCATGAATAGAGACATAAACAATCAATATCCATCCATAATGATCCATTATATTAATTCATGAAAAACTAGTAGCTGAATGCATTACCAAAGTATCGAAAGGTCATTCGCACTCATAACATGCAACATAACTATAATAAATCCGGTAGTACCAAAACCATGCAAATCAACACACATACACACACACACACACACACACACACACACACACACACACACACACACACACATAGGGGTGGGGAAATTCCCTTCACCTTCCATGCACTCTAAAAATAGGCAACATACCCAAAATAGCCATGAACGCATACAAAGATAACTACGAAGCATGAAAGCTTTTCCTAATAATAGATTATCTATAATTAACTCCAAATCTAATCCTATTATTATCTCCCAAGCGTAAGTTCAAACTGTAAGTTCCTTCCTAAAAAATAGACTCTTATTGATTGGAAAACCACCAGTATGTATGCAGACACTTCATTTATATATTTATCCCAATACTTCAAAAAGTGACTAAGTCCTCTACCTTCCTGCAAAGTTCCTCACCTACACTTTTTCCATCTTCCGCACGTAAACCCCTATCATCCAACATGCTCATCTTGTTCAATCATCCACAAATTTCTCCTATAGCCCTTCCATGTGCATGCGTACTTCTCTGTATACTTCAAAATTTAGCCACTTTATGGTACCCAAAATTACTCCACACTAGGTATATTGTCCGTCTCTCGGAAACACTCGCATAAATAATTGTAAAAATTTCTCTAGTAATCAAAGAATAAAGAATGTTTACATAGCTTGTGCAAAGAATGAAAGAATCATCTTTTACTAGGAAAATATAAGGGGAAATTTATTATTAACTAATGCTTCCAATGTT
This sequence comes from Taxus wallichiana var. yunnanensis, assembly GCA_018340775.1. Taxonomy (NCBI): domain Eukaryota; kingdom Viridiplantae; phylum Streptophyta; class Pinopsida; order Cupressales; family Taxaceae; genus Taxus; species Taxus wallichiana. The sequence goes on from CM031237.1 coordinate 556,996,114, forward strand.
TTCCATTCCTCTAACTCCTTGCTTTCTTGAGTAATGGAATCACCCATAATGGCAGGAACCTCTGCAGTAAACAAGTCCTCACCCCGTGCCTTAAGCCTTTAAACCATAATATCCAGCTATTTCCTTGCATCAACCAATACGTCCATCCTATGCGTGACCCGGGGTAGAGTTATTTTAACTTATTCTTAATTAAGGCCCTTAATATATCAATTGCCTCCCTCTTTTACTCAACTCCAACCAATATTATTTTAGGTTTTTCCTGTTCCCTTTATTATTGGCTTGGATTTTTTTAGATCCGATTCATCCTTGCAAACAAAATTTCTACTACATGATCCCTATCTTTGAATTTATCATAAAAAAATTCGGAGACACGAAAGCAGATGCCTTCATTTCTTTGATTAAATGACTATATATGTTATGATGGATTTAATTTGTTCCTTTTTATGTCACTTCTTCCTGCCCCAATACTTCCTTTGTAGATTCCAATGCAAGAGGTGGCTGTTGAGTGGTAATTACGCACGTTAAATCCTCTAAACAATGAAATAATGTCTTGTAAGTGGCTCCATCATGAGGGGCCAAATATGGGTGCATAAGTAAGATCACATCACCGATGCATTCAACCTTATTATATGCCACACGCATTTTCCATTTTTCTTCACTCAATTCCTATTTTAATTGTGCAATAATTTTCTCTTTATCCTTTATTTCTGTCTCTCTCACTCTTATTTATTTATTCTTCTCATCCAGATCCCTATGCATAAATCATATTTTGTTGTTCTTATAAAAAATCATAGAACCAACCTCCACCGATAACTTACTCAATGTATTACACACTTCCTCATCCGATAACTTTTGAGAATCTATTATCATACGAGGCTTATCTTGGAGAGGATCTATCCCAAGTATCTATTAAAGAATGATCTCTTACCTCAAACTTTGACTCATTGATATGTAACTCAAGTTTCCAAGATATCATCTTCCTTGTGTTTGGTAGTGCCTCCTCCTTACTGAAAAATGACCAACAAAATAATTGATCCAACGGTATCGTGATCGATACTTGGCATGAAAAACTTTATTAGGTTTTCAATGTACTATATTTTAGGTCCTTATGGAGTGTACCATGGCCTCCTATTCTTTCCTCAAGTATCCTTAGGAAACCTACTACAAGAGTTGATATCTACCTAGGAAATCTTCCTGTCCTTCACTCTTTTCCTCCTCACCGCATGCCACCTCATGCTCCACTAGATGTTATACTATATCTGTGAATTCCTTTTCTAGTTTGTGCTCTATCTCAAGGTCGGGGGTGCACCTAGCTCCATGTTCTATATTCGGTTCCAATTTCTCTTATGTGGTCCAAGAGAAATATACCCCAATTTATTATTTATCTATGTCTATAACATAGGTGCTCTAGAAATCCACACTCTGGTCCTCTCCATCTAATTCATCAATGGTGTACACATGTGGGATTAATTTCTCTAACATTTCTTCCTCACTTTTAGCTCCTTCTTCCTTATGGCTCTTTGTCTCCTAGAGTTTGAGCTAGCTACTACCATTTATTTCTTCTTTACCTGGAGACCTTCCTTTGGTAGGATGCCCTCTAGTATATGTGCTTGGCTCCGTCTCACTATACGCCGATGTATGCCCTATGGGTGAGCTAGAAATGGGAGTCTTATCTTTACTTCCTCCTTCACTTCCACTGATGGTGGGAGTATCTTCACGTACTCATTTATTTTTTTCAACCTTCTTCCATGGAGAGGGTTCTTTGGGGATTGTTACATCATCTTCCATGAACACCCCATATACAACCCGTGGCCTTATATATATATATATATATATATATATATATATATATATATATATATATATATATATATATGGTAATGTACTCATGAAGCTCTTGGAAATGTAACGGTTTTATATAGATGAATGCTCTTTGATATAGACTTTTACTCATAGGAACTATTTTTGGGGTAAAAAAATGTCTAAAGCATTTTTCATGGTGCTCCTTATACTCTTTGTATACATCTTTTCCTAACTTGCGTGCTTCTCTCGAACATGTTTACACTACCTTAAAAGTACTATGCTCTAAAAGAAAATGAAGTTTGAACCACGAGATCTTGGTACCATCTTTAAAGGTGAATCTCCTAATACAAAATTGTTGATATACGATGAACTCAAAAACTCCATCCACCAAGGTAGGAAACTCACTTGGAATGTTCCATTCAACACCGAATGCAAGTGCACATCCACTAATACCATTTTTCCTCCCGTGCCTTAGATGTTGGTGTGACCAAATCACATGTAAACTTTACAATCTAATTTGTAGGATATGTTTCTTCCTTGGGATACTCCCATTTTTTATCATTCGGCCCATCGGGCACCCCAATCTATGAGAAATCTATCACCGATAAAAATTTCCAAAAATAATCTTATCTTGTTCGCAAACAACTTCAATGATTTCTTCTTCTACAAAAGAGGTAATGTTATATATCATCCCCTCCAATAATAACTTGCATATATACAACCAATGTTTGTTCACTCGAGTCTACCTATCTTTCCATTCAGTTTAACGAGTAAGAGTGCCACCATCCTCATGAAAAGATCATCAAGTTTAGTGATATCCATTGTGCACCCTTCTTTTTTGTATTCAAAATTACCGCATCTTCTTCACCTCGATGTCATTCACTAGGTCCTCATCAAATGCAATCCATGTACCAATTAGAATAGTATTATTTTCAATTCGATTGTGTGATAATGCACATCCTCCTTCTTAAGAAATATAAAAATCATCATGGACGTGTGACATTAGCCATTAATACAATCTATTAGGGTTCTAGAGAAGTGAAGCTCATGTAATGCAATATCCTTTCCTTCTCTAATAACCTCTTCCCTTTGTCATCATATATAGACTAATCATATGAGGTTCTCTCTTCTTCGTAAGTAAAAATTTCTGATGCCATATCATGGGTCGTGGCATCTATAAAGTGATTATAATCACTTATGTCCATGTTCCTCATATGCGATACCCACTCCTTCCCCATAAACACTCCATCGGGGTACTACATTTATGTATACCATTATTTCTAGATATATACAATGGGTGTCAGATTCTCCTTTCCATTTCCCTTCTTCTTTGGTGACACACAGTAATTATTTTCCCGGTTCTATTTCCATCACATAAAATAAAACTCTTACATTGTGCCTTTCTTTACCCTTAGTACTCTATACCTCTTGTAATAGACCTTCCACACAACAATGCTACACTTACAGTTCAAACTCTTTATTTCATTCCCTTATTCTCAAAACCCTAGCCAAAAAAGTCATGATTTCTTCCAAATCCACACCACACCATCTCAACCTATAAGATTCCCTCCAATGGAACTCACTCTTCACTCAACCATGTTTTCTTTCACACCCTGGTTATAGATTATTTAACTCGACACTCAATTTTTTACTAAATCTCTCAAGTTCTCCCTAGGTTGCATGAGAGCATACAAAAATTCTTCACAAGGTAAGGTAAAAATGATTTTACCCGAATCTCTATTTATAGGTTTCCAAATTTTACCCACATTAATTACTTGAAAAATACCACCGTATAATTGCATTTCATTCAGATTTTCATCTTTTTCCCTCATTTTCCATAGTTTTCATTGTGCATTCCAATTGTAACCTTCAGAAAGTAAACTTATTGTCAAATCGTAAACCTCCTTATGCATGCTCCATGCATGTAATTACATAAACCTCTATGTCTTATACAAAGTAGTTCCCATGCCATTTCCTACCTCACATTACACTATGTGCTTATTCATCATACATGGATTTTCTTCAGGCATTATCTTGATTATCACCATCCTTCTTATGAAACCTTATCACCGTACTCCAACAACCAATCATCATCAACGATGTGCACACTTATTCAATTCTTAGGTAGTCTTACAAAAAAACATATTTTCCTCTTCTTTGTGCTCTTATAATCCACCCCACACTAAAAGTATGTGCAATCCTTTGCACATGAATCCACTATATAGTAATTAACTAATGGTGCACAAGTGTGCTTATTACAACCAAACACTGAACTAAATTGATAAAGCATAACAAGGATGATAGGAAACACATCAAAGTAAAATTCATTAAATGGAAATTCAATCTAAATGGCAATACTTCCTTATTACAAACACTAAGAAAAATTATTTATAATAGGGCTTAAGTCTACTCCTAATGAATTAATTTAGAAAATAAGTTCAATCCAATGCTTTTAATTGGAAAGCACTTAAATCAAATATCTTCATTACAAAAAAGGGTCCCAACCAATGAAATTTCAACTTCCTAGGTGGCATACACAATTTTAATTATACGGAAGATCCATCTTTCCCAACTCAAATTATTTATTCCGAATATGTCTATCATGGCATGCCTTATGTTAGGATTTTTCTATCTTCTCGCTTCATTGGGAAATAACATGCAGCTCATCCAAATCCATTAGTTTTCTATGTGCTTCTCAATAGGTTATTCAACATTCAATCCTCATGCATATGCAATACGTAGGGATGAAAACATGAATCCACATGGGGAATACAACCTATGCACCAAATAACAACCGAAAGGGTGTGGCCTTATTTAACTTGTAAGTAGTCATATATGCCAAAAGTGTAGTGCCCACTTCCCTTCGACACCTTTTTTGATACCGATCTTGAGCATCTTTGTTGATTACATTATGCACATTAGTATGGTTTTAGTTTAGTTTGATGTTAGATTTGGACCATGGATTATTGTTGATCTTGATTTAGTTATGATGCATGATGATTATTAGAGACACTCATATGTGGATGATGATATACTATTTGACATGGATATATTATGAATGTTGTTCGGGTATGTGATTTTAGATATTGTGAGTAGACCTAGAAAATGGACATTATATGATGATGATATAGTGTTTCATTAAATTACAAATGATATAGTCGTTACTTTGATGTTGTTGTGATTCATTTATATAGATGATTTTGGAATTATATTTATATTCATTTTGGATGTTCTAATATGCCACGATGTCGAAGGAGGTATTTTTGTTTTGTAGGTTAAAATATCACAACAAACATCGGGGGATTGGAGACCAACCACAATGGAATTCTAGGTGAATTCAACAAGGTCACCATGGCAACATGTTTTTTTGTTGTGTGTGTGTGTGTGTGTGTGTGTGTGTGTGTGTGTGTGTGTGTGTGTGTGTGTGTGTGTTTTGTTTTTGTTAGGGATTCCCATGGGGGATTACTTTGAATGTGACCAAGGGGTTATGTGTATTTTATTAATGTGGTTCCTTTTTATTATTGTTTGTATGTATTTTATTAGTGATGTGTCCCTTTATTTTATTTAATTAAATTGTGGAGAATTAATGTGAGTAATCATATTGTTAAAATAAATAAATAAATAAATTTGGTATATAAGGAAGTAATTATAGAAGTAGTTGGATTTTGTTGTAAATTTTTAAGTATTTGTAAGTGATGTGTAAGTATGTGTAAGAGTTGTGTAAGTCAGATTTTGGAGTATGAAACACTCCACCTCCTTGGAAATTCGAATTTGTCCTTGGAGGCTATTTTTGGAGGCTTGTGGGACAAGTAAAACTTATCCCATGCCTCTTAATTTTACTTACCAACCATACCTACGGTTTGAGGGTTGATTTTAGACCTTTTTAAATGCATTTTATAAGTCATGTTGCAAGTTTTAATTGCACTCTTCTTACATTTTATTAAATTCAGTCCTTTGGGTGTGGGATTTTTGGAGTGTGTAAGTTTATTTGACATATTTTCACCCACCTCTTTATTATGCATTGGAGAATGAAATTTTAATTTTGTGTTGGAGTTGAGGATGCGTGATGTGCCATCCTACATGGATTCACCTCATCCTCTTCTCTTCCCTCTTCTATAAAATTTGAACTCTTTGCTTTGTTTTGGGTTGTTGAAACTTTTTGCATGCTTCCTTGGGGGTGAATTTTCTTGATTGGAGAACTTTGCATGCTTGTTGGTTGCTGATTTTGGGACTGTATATTTGACTTTGAAAGCTTGTTGTTTTGGAACAAATCTACCATGGAGAGGTAGGAGCTTAGCTCTTCATTTATGTTGTTATTTCTTTTGTGTTTGTGTGAATGGTGAATGTTTTGTGTGCTTATTGGCTATTTGGGTAGACTTCCATAGGAATGGTGTAGGAGAAGGCTATGGGGAATCCATGTGGGGGGGCATAAGGGAATGCTAGTGGCATCAGAATTCTTGTGGAGGGAGTTTGGGATTGGGATCCACCATGGAAAATAAATAGCTTGCATTTCTTACTTGTGGGGGGCATAAGGAAATCTGTGGGGGATAAGGAGGGATTGTGGGGGCATAAGGATATGTGTGATGATTTATATTAGTGGTTTGTTACAGGTGGATGCCCAATTCCCATTGGGAGGCATAAGTAGCTTCCCCATAGTTCTTTCTCCTTTGGCTTGCATGATGAAGCTCGAGTTTTGTGTGATGTTTTAATGCAGTTGTAAAACTGCTATTTTGATATGGACTGTGTTTTTAATTTGAAATGTGCATGTTGAAATATTGTTGTGTGTATGTTTTTGGAATCCTTTTGTTGACATGATTTGAAATACACCTTCTATTGCATTGTGGTTGGGGCTCGGGGGCCAATGAAGAAGGATGGATTCTCCTTTTCATTGGATGTTTTGGTTGGGTGGAGAGTGTTGCCTTTCCCCCACTTTTTTTGTGATCAAATTGGAAGAAAAGGGAACTTTCATGTTGATGTTCTAGAGTGGAGGAAAATACGGTTTGTGAGTACTTTGTGAAATAAATTCTTTTGTAACCTTTCCCACTTTAAAGTGGATAAAATTGTAAATGTTTTGGAAATTGAAAGATGTTGTATGGATTATGAAATTTGTAAAGTGAAATGAAAAGAGACAGACTCTTTTTTCTTTGAAAGAATGTGAAAGAAAATGTAATATTCTATTATGTAATTAATAAATAATTTTGGAAGGAATAAAAGAAAGAAGTTGTAAAATTGCCTTTGGAAATCAATAAACGAATGAAATGTTTTTCCCAAATTGCATTGTTAAATTGAAACTAATTATATCAATGTTTTGAAATCTTTGGTTGAAAGAAAGGAATACGTATGAAAGGAATTGTATTACTTTGTTCTTTTGAAAATATGACAGAAATTGGAAATCAAACTTTGCATTTTAGTTAGTAAATGGTTTATTGAATCAACTAAATGGATTTGACTAGGATTAGAATAAATTTTCATACTTGAATGATGAAATTGATAAACATATCCTTTGGAAATTGATCTCTGTTGCAAATTTAAAATTGGTAAATAATTCATCTAAAATGCATAATTTGAACCTGAAAATAATAATCAACATTGAAACATTAAAATTTAGCATGCTATGATATCAATGAACTCAATTTGACAAAAAACACTTAAGGAAATAATTTAGAACATTGCAAAATCAGGCCCAAACCTTTTCACAGTCATTTTTCTATCAATTGTTGGAAAATTCGAATTGGAAATCAATCAAGAAAAATTACCCTCCAAATGTATCCTAAATCCTTCTTAGAATAATTCTCCATGTCTGTTTAGCATGTTGAGTGAAGAAGAAGATCAAATTGAACAAAATTTATAAGTTAAAATTTACCAGTTTGCTTTTAAAAATCCCTAGCAGGCCATTTTCTTAAAATTGACCCCTTAAACTTTATCAAAATCTAAAATTTATGATTCTTGTGAAAAGAGGGCATTGAGATATTTCTAGAAAGTCCTTGTTTTCCCAAAACTGAGCTTTCTATCAAAAGTTATGGCCTTATGAAGTTTTCTTCATTGACATTAAATTTTTGGGAAAAAATTCCTTGGCGGGCCCATGGCCCGAATTTTTCCTTGGGACTTAATAAAAAGTTTTGAGAATTTTTTTAACATTTTCCACGCCAGCCCACTAGCCCACAACAAATCAGAGGCTACCACGTGGCCTCACAAGGCATCGGTGGAGGCGCATCACAAATTTTCTTCCTTGGAACCTTTTTAAATTTTTTAGAAAATTTTATTATTTTCCTACGCCCGGCTGCCCGTAATCCTACATCCATCGGATGCACCGCCACATGGTATGACGGAGGGTGGAACACTTGAAACCTTATCCTTTTTGAAATTTTGTTTTTGGAAAATTTGTGAGTTTACCTCCATGGCCTCACACTCCCGTTCGCCTTGAAATCCCTTAGTGGATGCGCGGGCCCTCGTGTGCCACTTATCCCTTTTCCCTCCTCTCGGTGAATTTTCTCAAACTCCTCCACCACCCCGCCCTTCCCTTATTTCTTTCTTGTTTTGACTTAGAGATTGACACATGTCCTGGAGGCACAGGAAAAAAAGTGGACTTTTCCCCACGCAGGGAAATTTCAAAACATCTCCCCGCGACCCGCCAACCCAAAAAAGTGGATTTTTCCCCCACTCGACATGTGTCCCTTTTGGAAAATTTTCACCCCAAGGCCCACGGCCCATAAGCTGAGTTTTATAAGGATTTGGGAGGACTTCTCTATATAATTGGAAAGGTGAGGAAATTTCCTATCAATGGGAATGATTTAGGAAAGTTTGATTGTGTAAGTGTGAGAAAAATCAAGTTGAAACTCTAATCTGTTAGAGAGTGGGTATGGTGATAATTTACCCCCGAACCTAATTGAAACTTCTAACCCTAAATTTTGGACCTTATGACCTCTAATAATTGTTAATAAAGGAAAAGTATGTTCTAGTGAATTTGAATTGTTCTAGAATCTGTTAGTGGCAGTTGTTGCCTTGTAACCTAGTAGTAGACTCCTTTAAAAAAATTATTCCATAATTTTCCTAACTAATCCTAGGTTGTTTCTTGGGTCTCAAGTGGGTTGTTTTAGTAGGCATCACACCAAAAGAATAAAAAAAAATTATCATCTCAATATTTCCTTCCAACATCACAAATTTTTTTCATTGTTTGTCCTAGAATCTTGTTGAAATCCTCAATAGATCCATTGCTTTGTAGATGATATGGTTTTGTCCATTGGTGTGCCACCATAAACTCGAGGCAATAGAATTATGATGGTATCATTAAGAAAATGAGTGCCCTTATCAATTTTCAAGCTCAAAAGACATTCATACCTATTGATAATGTTCACCCATAGAAATATTTTTGTTGTAGTTAAATGCAATCCTTTGTAGGTGCTACTTCGACCACCTTTTCAAATAATGCTCACAAGTTATAAGGTAGTGCATATCATTCTTGCACGCAAGTGGGGAAATAGGACCCATAAAGTTAATCACCTATCTATCAAATGGTTTAGCACTTGAAATAGGCCTTAAAGGCATCTCATCTCGGTTCATTTGTTCCTAAAGTGTTGACAATGATCACATGCCTTGACATACTCCTTGACATACTTATATAAAGTTTCCCACCATAATCTAGCCATCGAATCTTGTGCATGGTGGAATCTCCTTTGTAATGACCTCCTTACAATTACACTATGATATTCTTCCATAATCCCCTCATACTCAGAACACACGGGTGAAAACATTCATTACATACTAGCTTGCATAAATATCCACCTATAAAGCGGTAAGGTACCATATATTGCAAGTTGTTTCTTCTATAAGGTCTTCATTCCCTTAGGCACCTATACCATGAACAAAAATAATGCAATATCTTCTAGCTTAGTGGGCACATGGTTTAATATAAAGATTTATACATCCAACATTGTGTCCTCAATGCTATATACATCCTCACTAGTATTGATCCTTGACAAATGATAAGGTCTGCGTTACTTTTTCCTAGTTTCACAATCACTGTAAACTGAAACTCCTAAAATAGTAGTATCGACTTGTGAATTTACCTTTGTAAAACAAGATTGTTAACCAAATACTTAAGTATCATATGATGAATGAAGAAGCTAAACAATGTTGGTAATAAGTATTATCGAACTTGTGTAACACGTAAAACATAGAAAAGGCTTTACACTTGGTAGTTTTATAGTTTTGTTCGGTTGGTGTCAACTTCCTACTTGAAAAACAAATAGGGTGGTCTAAAATTCCTTCTCCTATTTTTGCTAACATAGTGCCAATTTCCATCTTAAAATAATCAACATGAACATGAAATGGTCTGTCGTCCATGAAGGAAAGCGTAAAATAGGTGCGATGGTCAACCTTTCCTTCGGCATTTCAAATGCTTGATGTTGCGCCCACCATGATAGAATTTTCCTTTATCCTTCAAAATTTCCTCTAGGGGTGTAACAATCTTTGTATATCATTTAATGAATTTTTGTAATACCATATATGTCCAAGGAATCCACACTTAACTTTGATTGGTAGGTTCTTCCAATCCCAAGATCACAACCACCTTGGTAGGATCTACCAACAAGTCTTCCTTACAAATAATATGCCCAAGCAAAGTTCCTAAAGGTGTCACAAAGATACATTTCTTAATGTTTAGAGAGATTCTAAAATTCTTACACCTTTCAAACATAAGCCTCAAATTTTTGCAATTATCCTTAATGAAACCATACACTTTCTAATCATCTAGATACACATGTAAAAACTTATGAATGAAGTCCTGAAAATCTTGCACAACAATGCATGAGAAAATTGTAGACACATTTTCAGTTCTAAGGGAATTATTATATATGGAAAACTTCCCAACTTAGTGGTAGAAAGTTTTATTTTCTGATCTTATTTTGTTATTCATAATTGATGATAACTTAAAAACCCATACGTAAAATAATAGATCTTGCACCTACTGACTCCTTCAAGAATATCCTTTGTAAATGGGATAGGAAAAGGATCAATAACACATTTAGAATTAAGCTCCCTATTATCCACACAGATCCTTATCCTCCCATCCTTTTTAATACTGATGACCATGAGACTTACCCACTCAAATTCCTCAATGGTCTCAATTATTCCAGAGACTTGAGCATTTTATCAATTTTTTTGTTTACCTTAACACATAAATTTTGATTCATCTGTATGGCCTCTTCATAGTCAGGTGTGCACCTTGTTTAAGTTTTATTATCATCTCACATAAAGAAAGGTGCACTCCTTTTAATTTGTGATAGCCCTCGGAAAAAAATTCCTCAAATTCACACGGGGTGTTCAATAATATTGTCTACTTCCTACTCTAACCAATAATTTCCAATAATGGCCTCTTTAGGCTATGCACACTGTTCCAATATTAACCTTATTTAATTTCATAGGCTCTGATATAGGTACTCCTTTTCATCTGTTGTGTCCATCACCTCACACTTACCTTTAGTATGGTTAACTTCAAACTTACTATCCTCATCATCATGATAATTTATTATGCACACTAGTTTACCCTTTAATTTTTATTCCCGGGCATGGAACATTTCTTCTTATTTAGTCTCTTCAAGGTCAAGGCACACCTCTAAATCAACCTCTCCAAACATAT